>CM057793.1:0-1368760 GCA_030145905.1 Populus davidiana | reverse complement strand
GGCAGCCTTGTTCCAAATTTTGATCTTCTTTATCCCCAAACCTCCCTCCTTGATAGGATAGCATACCGAATTCCACGCCACTTTTGCTCCTGATGAGGTAAGTGATGTGCCCTTCCAGAGAAATGCTGCTAAAGTGCTCTCAATGTTCCTTATAATTGAACACGGCAGCATGAACATACTTGACCAATAAACTTGAATTGAGAATAAAGTGGACTTTATAAGTTGAAGTCTACCCGCATAGGATAGAGAGGCTGCAGTCCAAAGTTTGATTCTGCTGATGATCCTTTCTAACAGTGGGATACAATGTTGATGACTTAACCGAGAGCTAATCAATGGAACACCGAGATATTTCACTGGGAGAGTCCCTGGCTTGAATCCCAAACTGTCTGTAATTGCATTCTTAAGCTCTGGCTTTACCCCCGAAAGAAACACAAGGCTTTTAGTATGGTTGACAGTAAGACCAGAGATATTTGAGAAGTAGTCTAAAGCCTTGCGAACACACTGAACTGAGGCCAAGTCTGCACGGCAGAAAATCATGAGGTCATCCGCAAAGCATAAATGGGTGATTCGATTTGGCTTGCACCTCCAATGGAACTGGAATCCCGGGGCCACAGAAGCCTCTGTAAGAATACCTCCAAGACCTTCCATGGCGAGAACAAACAGATAAGGAGACAAGGGGTCTCCCTGCCTAATGCCTCTACTGGATTTGAAGAAACCGTGAGACTCTCCATTTAGGCCAACTGAGAAATGTGCTGTGGATATACATGTATAAATCCAGTTTACCATGCACTCAGGCATGCCTACAGCTCTCAGTCCCTTCAGTATATATTCCCAGCTGACCATGTCAAATGCTTTCCGAAGATCCACTTTAAGGGCGCATTTTGGGGGGCCATTGTTCAGATGATAGTTGTGCATTAGTTCTTGGGTGAGAAGAACATTATCTGAAATCTGCCTGCCTGGGACAAAAGCGGATTGGGAATTGTTGATCACGTTGGGTAGTATAATTTTTAGCCTAGCAGCCAAAATCTTTGAGATGCATTTGTAAATGACATTGCAGCACGAGATAGGCCTAAAATCATCCATGCAGGAGGGATGTTCAACTTTTGGTACCAATGCAATCCTGGTTGCATTTATACAACGAGGCAGGCAGTTTGTTTCAAAGAAGTATTGGATGGCCTTTGTGAAGTCAGTTCCTATTATCTCCCAGCTACTTTTGAAGAAAGTTGACGTGAATCCATCTGGGCCAGGGGCTTTACTGTCTGAAATGGAGAACAAAGCTTGCTTGATTTCTTCTGCAGATATTGGTTGTACCATTGCTGCACTTTGGCTGGGGGGAATAGTTGATGTATATAGCCTATCAACATTTTCGTCACATGGAGGGGGAGGTTTGAACATGTTTTGGAAATGATTAACTGCCAGCTGCCCAAGGTCCTCCTGTTTGTGAATTCTGTTTCCATGCTCATCCATTAGCATATGAATCCGATTTCTGGTGGTCCTGTGAACCAAGGATCTGTGGAAGAATTTGGTGTTTCTGTCCCCCAGATTAAGCCATTGGATTCGAGAACGTTGCTTATAAAATGCTTCCTCATCCTTGCAAAGCTGATTATGTTTCCCAGCCAGAATCCTTTCCTCAGCTAATAATTCAGTGGAGTCAGGGGAACCATCCAAATCCAGCTGGGCTGATTTCCATTGAGATTTAATCACTGCTACTCTGCTGGATATATGACTAGATTCCCTTTTGTGCAATGACCGTAAGGATTGCTTGACAATACGAAGTTTAGTTGTCAGCCGAAACATAGGGTTACCTGTTATTGGAGTTTGCCATGCATTCCTGACCAGGTCTAGAAACTCACTTTTTTCTGCCCAGAAGTTTAAGAACTTGAAAGGAGAAGGGGGGCGTTGCTTAGGAGTGCTTAATTCCAGTAACATTGAGCTATGATATGAATAATCTCTTGGAAGGAAATTTGAATGAGCAGCTGGCCAATTGGAGAGAAATTCGTTGTTGCTAAATATCCAATCTAATTTCTTCATGATGGCATTATCTCCCTGCTGGCCATTATGCCATGTAAAATTCATTCCTGTGTAGGGTACTTCAATCAACTCCGAATCTTGGATGCATTTACCAAATGCATCATGGTGGCCATACCAGCTAGTATCACCTCCTATCCTATTACTGGACTTGAGGATAGCATTGAAGTCACCCAGAATCACCCAAGGAGAGGAGGAAAACAGAGGGGCTTGATGTTGCATATAAGTCCACAGCAATTCTCGTCCAGCCGGGGGTATTAAGGCCATATACAAAAGTGACCTTAAAGGCAGTATTTGTTGCGAGTGCAATGACATCACATGTAACCCATTGGTCAGAGCTGTGCAAACAAGAAAGGCGAAAGATTGTAGGATCCCAACCCACCATCACACGACCGCTAGTAGAAGCATTAACATTGGATAGGAAGTTCCAAGTAGGCAGCTGCAATTTAGTGATAACAGCCTCCATATTTGCTGAAACAACCTTAGTTTCCAGCAAGCCAATGATACCCAGCATATGTTTTATTGCCCAATCTCTGATATTTTTTTGTTTTTGAGGGCTATTTAACCCCCATATATTCCAACAACCTATTTTATACATAAATATATGGAATAAAGAGGTAAAAAACAATTATAAGATAGTAAAGGGCCCTAAGGCCTTCCGCTGTTTCTTCACTTTCTTTTTTTTAACTTTTGGTGAGGGTGGGGGAGGAATACCTTGATTGAGAGATGAGATATCAAGGAGAGTTCCAGTAGTAGAGGAAGACTCGCTGCCACTTTCTATAGATGCCATTTTGCTCTCCACGCAATTTGCAAATCCAGTGATGAGATGTTGATTTTCCTCTATAGAAAGAGGATCACATGCTGAGTCTTGGTCTGAACCACCATCCTCTTCTTCAGGAATGAGCCCCAGTATAGGTCCTTGGCGTAGAGATTGGTTGTGGGAGGGAGGCTGCAAGACTTTTTCTTCTGGAGAACATTGATGTAGGCTGGATTCCTTAGCACTTGAGGGTGCAACTGCCATTGCTTGGGAAAAACTTCCCTGATGGATATCAGCCCTGGCTAATATATCTGAGTCTTGGCGTGCCATATCTTGATGGCTGTCTGGCTCGATGATAGGTGAAGACATAGTAGTGGATTGTTTCTCCTGTGGGACAAGTATAGGTTGTGCTTGCACCACTAGCAATTGAGAATTTACTAGAGTACTGGTTGACGGATCAGTAGATGAAAAAGATTTCTGATGGGCAGCTGGTTGTGCTGGAGTAGGCATAGCTAATTGTGCTTGATCTTTGTCTACTGCAATGGGGCTTATGGTTGTTGTCTGGGAAGTCTGAGCCGGCAAAACTGAATCAACATGTGCTTTACCTTTGTCCAACACAGTGGGTGGTAGTTTGTAACAGGTGTGTCCAAAAACCTTACATTTTTTCACAGCTTTGGGGCTTCCATTCATATTCTACCGTGACTGTAATTGGTGCAGTAGAGAGGGGACTCTCAATCTCAAAGCTATTAATAAAAGGTAAGGCAGCATCAACTTCAACACAAATTCTGGCATACTCTAGTCGGGTGCAGCTGTATGTAAGTTCATCACAGGATAGCGGACGTCCCACCATGCTTGCTGCCAAACTGAGTCCCTGCTTGGACCATAGAGGGAAGGGCAAGCCGTGAAGTCTAACCCATACAGGAAGGGTGGAAATCTTGTTCTTATCAAACTGAAACCGTGGGTGCCATTGTTGGAGGATGATATTTTTGCCTCCAAACATCCATGGCCCTTTCTCTAATACAGAGTGCATCTTTTCTTCAGTGTTGAAACGGAATAGCATAAATCCATTAGCAGTTGTCATAACATTCTCTAGGCCATACTGACGCCATGCCTTTGAAGCAATAGAATTTACAGCATGGAAAGGCATTCTGAATCCTGGAAAGAAGCCTATCATGCACCGGTTCCATTGGCTAGAATTTTCCAAGAGGATTTCTTCTGTGACTTTGAGGCTGTGACCAATAGGTTGGCGGGGAAGTGGATCCAGGGTGAACCTGGTACTAGAGTCTGAAACTCTAACTCTGTCTGCCCATGAGTTTTGTGTGGCAGCCGGTTGAGGTTTGTAGGCATGGGGTTTGGTTTTTGACATGATTCTGTGTGGGAGTTTTTTTGTGGATCTTAAAAAAGTGCAGTCTAGGTAGTATGTGAACAAAGAGGAGACGGTGGAAGTAGGTTTTCAGTCACAAGGTTGAGATTCTGTTCGGTCAGGAGAGGGAAGAGATGTTGTAGATGAAGATGGTGGGGTTTGCAAAGGGGATGGCAATCAACCGAAGGCAGTATAGGACCTGCAAGTCGTCTTCCTCCAAGTCGCCAAAGGGAGCTGCTCTCTTGCCATTTTTTTCCCTCCCCTAAACCCTAAACCCTAAACCCTAAACCCTAAACCCTAAACCCTAAACCCTAAACCCTAAACCCTAAACCCTAAACCCTAAACCCTAAACCCAAAACCCTAAACCCTAAACCCTAAACTTTTTTTTGAATAAAAGTTAAGTTGTATAGATCCAAAAAAAGTACATGATACGAGAGGTATACCCCAAGTATTACAAAGGACCTAGAAGGTCAACAAAAAGGAAACAAGCTTGTACATCGAAAGAAAACATACAAGCAGCATAAACCGTTCAAACGGTTGGTACAGAAATAATCAAAACTCAAGTAAGATCATCGCTCAACTGGAAGGTAAAAAGGATGGTGCCACACGATGAGTAGTATCCTTCTTCTTTTCCCTCCTAGTAACAAGTGTAAATCCAGTGTCATCACATCCAACAGAATGTGCAGCAGAAGATTTTGGAGGACGTGCTCGAGATGGTGTCATCTTAGGTAAATATGTGGGAGGTACCTGAGATGAAGAACTGGTTTCAGAAGAAGATGGAAAAGCCATTTGCTTATTAGTAGTGCACATAGGCAACTCTAGAGGCGTTGTCCGAACATGGTTGTTTGTGGACAGTGGAGGAGTTATCGGGTTAACATCACCAAGATCAGATGGCTTCAGCTGACTCTCATCTAAGGAATCAGAGGCTGACTCATCTGTATCTGTCTCATCTGAATAATCTGTATCTGTCTCTCCTGAGGAATCTGATTCTTCAGAGGACATCTCATCTGTGTTTGTGGCTAGAGAGGTAATGGCTTTACCTTTACCCTGATGACTAGTAGAGGCATCACCGTTAAGCTGCTTATCATTTGTGTTAGAGGCATGTGAGGCATTACCTTTAACCTGATGACTAGGAGAGGCATCACTGTTACCCTACTTATCAGCTGAAGGCTGACATAAGTGACCAAAAACATGGCATTTTTCACATCTCTTCGGCTTCCATTCATAGTTCACATGAACTTCTCTGATAGTATTGGAGAACTCAAGTTCAAATTTGTGGACAAAAGGTAGAGATGCATCTACCTCCACACACAACCACGCGTAGTCTAGGCGCTTACATCCAAGTGTCAACTCATCACAAGAGAGTGGTTGGCCCGCCATACTGGCTACCTCACTTAAACCCTCCTTTGTCCATAAAGGAAAAGGTAGATCATATATCCGAATCCATACTGGAAGTTTGGTGATCTTGTTCATGTCGAAGACAAACCCAGAATGTCATTTCTGAAGAATAATAGCTTTCCCACCAAACATCCAAGGACCATTTTCAATGACCTTTTGTAGCTCATCTTCTGTTTTGAAACGAAACATTGTAAATCCATTGGCCAAGGATGTCACATCCTCAAGGCCAAACCTCTTCCATATCCTGTGAGCAATTGAATTCATAGCAGAATAAGGAAGCTTAAAACCAGGAAAAAAACCTACTAGGCAACGATGCCACACCGTAGAAGACTTCTCCCATAGTCCCCTAGCCATTTTGAGACGAGAGCCAACCGGCTTACGGGGGATGGGGTCAAGAGTGCATCGAGTATTAGAGTCGATAACTCTAATCTTATCGGCCCAAAAACCCGAGAGGGGAGTGGGTCGGGTAGAGGTTGGGGAGGCTATGTTTTGGGTGTTTTGGTGTTGGTTTGTGGGATGTTTAGTAGTTGAGGGGGTGGTGTTGGCTTTGGGTGTTTGGGGTTTCGGAATGGAAGCCATGACAGATTCTGGCATATCTTCAACCAACAATTAATCCACAACCATTCAATCAATAGCAAATCCCAACGGTTCAAACGTAGACACAGATGTTATGTATAACATATTCAAAAATCAGCAAGTTTCAACGGTTCGATCTCCACAGATATCAATTTTACTGAAACTGACCTAAGATTGACGACCTTCAGTTGAACATGTAGAACTCGTTGCTGGAGGCTTTATTTCTAATCTCCACCGTTCAGAATGAGTATCACAACCAGCTGCATCACATGGCTAGCTTCAAATGAGAAAGATGTCGGCGGCTCTGACTGTTCCGGGAAGGATTTTTCCCGAAATCTTCAAATGGCTAGCTTTCACATGCGGAAACAAATATGGACGATCCCTTTGGTCAGTATGTAGGAAATATAGAAGTTAAGAACATACCAAAAAATAGGCTTGATCCAACGGTAGAACAAGGAGAAATCGGCCGGCGACTCTGACAGCTCTTGGGGGGTTTCCAGAAAATTTCAAAAACTTTCAAATCGTCAGATTTCTTAAACGGCGGTAGCTTTCAACGATCCCTCCGGTCAGAATGTAGACAATAGTTCAGTGCACAACATAACCAAATCCTGGCTTGATCCAACGGTGGTCGCCGGAGATATGGCTATCGGAGCACCGCCCCTTTATATCTTTCCTCTCTAACCTCTCTCTAGCTTCTCTCTCTAGAAAAGCACAAATGAACCCTCCCTAAACCCTAAACCCTAAAACCTCGAAACTCCAAAGTCCGACCCATACTCGAACCCAAACCCAACCCCAACCCTGAAACCCAAAACCTTGAAACCCGAAACCCCGAACCCGAAACCCGAAACCCTAATCTCTAAACCTCAAACCCCAAACCTCAAACTCAAACCCTTTACTAAACCCTATACCCAAGCCACAAACCTCGACCCCAAACCCTAAACCTAAAACCACAAAATGCCAGGACGCTATAACCCCAAACTCCAAATCCTGAAACCTCATCCCAGAACCCTCAACTTGGAACCCCAGAACCTCGAACCCTTGAACCCCTAACCCTTTATCTCCTAACCCTAAACCTGGAATCATGAACCCTTGATCCCCGAACCCGTAATCCCCTATCCCTGAACCCCAAATGCTAAACCCTAAACCTGAAATCCTCAACCCTAAACCCTAAAATCCAAAACCCAAAAATCCTAAACCTTGAAACCCAAACTCAGCCTAGTTGTTTGCATGATCTAGTATATAATCTTGATGTTTCTATTCTGAATCCCTTTCCATTTACCTTATTGTATCACTTTTTATTGTTTTTTTCATGTTGTTAGACATGTTTTTTCCCCAGCCCATAAGTCTTTGTGTTCTGCGCTACAACCACGATTTCAGAGCTTTTTTTTTTCTCGGGCTCTACAATTGCTTCGTCTTTCCTTCTTACATTCTCTAGAGGATGGGATATAAAGTGTGCTATCTAGTGTATAAACATTATGCTTTTGTTCTGAAAACTATGGCAAATGAAATTAACAATTTAGAAAACTACTGATTTGTCGTTACAGTTTCAAACAGTTAGAGGATAGATTTAACCCTAGATTTACTCGAATTGTGATGAGAGCCTAAGAACTTACCATTCAACATTCATTGTTGATTAGCTTCAGCCATTATAACATTATTTCAATATACTTACATACATCTAAATGAAATATTGTTCTAACATTTCTTGTTGCAGTTTAATTGTTTGGAGAATAGATAAAGTGGATCATAGGAGAAATAAGATTTATTACGAGCTTCATCTTTGGTGGCTTGAATGAAGTTTGTTGATCATGATATAAACAGTAACACTCCATTAACTTAAACTCTTTCAACGATTATTTCATGTCATCACTTTACTTTATTTTAGTTTATGATCATGCTCGTGATAAAATATGAAATGGATGGCAATATTAGGGCTCTATAGATCTGGGAAACATTCACGCTTTATTTTGAAGGTCCATTATACATTATTGTTTACATTGTTCTCATTTATATACCAATAACTAATTCTTCTTCTAGAATTGACTGTGATTCTTGATTTCTTTTTGTTTTCCATGTTATCGTGTATCCTCCATCATGGTTGCTGAATTACTAGGTAACTTTCTCATCCTTAGTTTGTCTTTTTGCATATTATTATGCCATGATGAAGTTGGAGAGGTGGCTACTTCCTCTGTCTACTCTTCCTTTATTCCTCCCAGTATTTTATCCTTTGGCACCCGAGTCATCAAGGTATTTATGCTTGAAAGGTCAAAAAAAATATTCCCTTTATATTTTTTTAAGAAAATAGCAAAACTAGATGGAAAGAATTGCCTCCTGGTATTCTTGTTGCTAGCAAGAGTTGCAAGGAAATAATCTTCTAATAGAGTAGAGATGAAGATGTCACTGCTGCAGGACCACTTTCTCCTCCATAGCGAAAGAATTATGGCATAGGCATCTTGAATCTTGATCACTATTAATGTCTTGCTTTACAAAAGTACATGTTTACATTAGTCTTTGTGTGTTTATTTGGAAGAGATCATCTATTGGTCTCCTTTGACCTTGTAGCGTGGAATGTGATGGAGACATTAGAACAGTGTCATAGATAACATACATGCATACATATATATATACATACATGCACGCGCGCGCAGATATATATATATGGATGAAAATATCACTTTTGATCTCGAGAGATTGAGAATGTCCAAGCGCATGTAATTAGATTTTTAATTTGTATTTATTAATTAGGATTATTTTTATTATTTTATTGAACAAGTTTATTTAATAGGTCATGATTTGACTTTTACTATTTATATATAATTTTTCACATTATAGATAGTTTTAATGAATTGATAAAAGTTGCATGGTTGTTGACTCCTCCCGTATCTCCTCTTCTTCGGTTCCTACTTCTTCAAAACTTTTCTCTTATTTACTTCTTTCCCTCACATCTCTTTTGTCCACTTTAATATTTTTGCTCACATTATATTTTTGCAATTCAATTCCATATTTAGTCTTTTTAATTTTTTTCTTGTTGCATTGAATAAAAAAACATTAGAATTAGCTTTTGTTTTTATAATATTTTTACTTGTAAAAATTGTTGTGATCTCAAAGCTAGTGTAGATGCATTTACATAATAGATGAAACTTACATGTTACACCATTATTGCTACAAGCAAAGTTACCCCAACAATAATAACAAAGTTGCAACAAAGTTAAGGCCTCCACTTTTAACTATCATGCCCTAAGCATTTTTAGTAGGTGAAATTGTGATATGAATCACTTTTTTAATTGATCTAACTTGTCTAAAATTTAAAAAGTTATTTGCTAAAATAAAACTCATTGGCATACCTACTACGAAAGTATTAAGGATTATTTCGTCACTAATTAGAATGAAATAAAACAAAAAATACCAAAAAAATACCTACTTCAATCTCATAGAATGAAAAATACATAGTTGTTGGCAAATATGTAGTATATTTTAACTACCATAAGATAAAATGTGTCATTAGCAAGCATGAGCGCATGACTGGAAGCAAGTTTTGTAAAGGTTAGTTTTGTAAAAGTTTGAATGATAATCTTAGAAAAGAATTGTTCGATCAAAGCAGCAAATAAAATATTAGAATCCACCACACACGAGGGAACCAATTTCAAATTGAATCCCCTCCTTCCCATGGGAATGTCATCAGGCCTACAGTTGCAAACAAAATTGAAAGCAATTCCCAGCAACCCCAACGGCCGCAGTCTCCAACTTCTTCACAGTGCCAAAAATCCATGAGTCAAGAAGACAACTAAAAATCTTTCTTGTTAGGGCATTCTGATGCTCTGTGCCCCGACCGGCCACAATTAAAACAAGAGCCTCCAAAGCTTCTGTTATGCACAATAAAGATGTCATGTCAATTTCAATGTATTTGTATATAATGGATGACTGAAACTTGTATAACCAAATATGCCCAAACCATCAATCACACAAAACATCATGCATGTACCCAAATCTCATCCTATTAGGGTCACAAAAGATCTGATCGAGTGCATGATTACTGGATTCAACTGGAATACAAAACAACATCGCAGGGAAAGAATTAAACAAGAGGAACGCAAGCAAGTCTTGGCCAAGAGATGAGCCCACTAAAGGTTAATATTGACTTATGCTTATGCTTTTAAGGTTAATCATACTAGCAATATTGACTGGAAAAATGAACCCAAGTTTGCTATGAGAAAAGGATATACCTATCCCGAGATGGTGGCCTACTTGATCTTCTACCACCTATCAGCCAATCATCTCCACTGCTTCTCGACATCCGGGACCAACTATTCTCATTATTGCTACTTCGACCACCACGCCTGTACGTTCCTTCATCATCAGAATCTCTACCACTTCCCCGACCACGGGAAGATCTAAAGCCACCTCTCTGGCCCCTAGGACCCCCTCTAGCAGGACGATCCCTACTAGAAAACCTTCCATAAAAATCACCTGGAGGACCATCATCTTGCAATGCAGGCAACTGCAAACAACGTTAATAAAAAGATTTTACTACTCTGCCAGAGACATAATCTACGGATTTTAGGCTGCATACTATCAGTGCAGCTAATTCAAGCAGCCTATGTGATCATGTAGAAACAATAATAATGAGTGGCCAAAATCTAAAAAGAACCTTGGTGATCTTTGCAATAGTGTTTCCAGGTGGTATTTGCTTATTCAACAATTCTTTTGCAATCTCCTCTGGAAGATCAAAAACTGCTCCCTGAACCTGATATAAACTTATTATATTTAACTTGTTTTAAAGAATGAAATGCATCAAGAAGAAAATCCACTGAACATGTTCAAAACATTTTGCAGAAACACACCCTTTCATCTGCAATAACATGTATTTTTCCAACTTCATCAGCTGCTGCAGGATAAACATCAGAAAGAAATCCAGTAACAGATCTGGCAGATAGAAACCCTCTAGAATATGTTGGATCCCGAGTCAACTGCAACGTTGCCCATCCCTGCAGATACAAAGGTCCAGTTCAAGTTACCAGCAAGATGCTAAAATAGCTATAAGGTTGTAGTCCACCTATAATAGTAAAGGAAACAAATATACTGCAATTATCTAAAGAAAAAATTAAAAATAGCAAACAGATAAGTTGTCAAGCACAGAAAATGAATAAACAAAATACCAGCCACATCCTAATCATAATACATGATGAGAAGCATATTTACTACATTTCTGGAGTAGAAAAAGGATATCATCTACATGTTAATCAGAAAAGGAAATGCTTCTAGAAGTTTGCAACAGAAAATAACAGACTCAGGAATGTGCCAAGGCTGCATGTACAATTAAGTAAACATGGTTCTGAGAAATCAGGGAATTTGTTTGACAGCATTACTAGCATCCATGGAACATGATCACAGATGTTATGGCAAGTTGTCTTCAGCATGATTGAGTGAAAATGTGAAAGAAAAGCAAGCAGTCCTACCAACCACTTGCATTGCAAATAATGCACTTTTTGCAAGTGATTTCTTAATATTATTTAAACAGCAGCAGTAAGTTAACAAAATTACTGTCCAACTAGAGACTAGCCTGATTAAAAAGGAAACAAGCAATCATTGCACATTAGATCACATCAAATCTGCAAATTTCATGCGGAGCAATGCCTAAAAGAAAAATCAAGCACTTAGTTAAAATTTGAAATCTGATTGCTAGTTATTTACTTGTTCATGGCTAATGAGAGACCGAGATGAAGGAGGATGAGAAAATCCACTCAAATGTGCTAGTGCAGCAGCAAGAGCATTTGTTCCTTGTTCTTCAATCAATTTCTGGGCAGTTGGGGTGAAAAACTCTACAGACTCAGGATGAACTCCTCTTAGAGTGGCAACGACTTGCTCAGCTGATGACTCCAAAACCTCTTCAATTGCTGGTGCACTAACAAACTCAAACTTGCACCCTGCATCACGCTCAAGGGATCTGACAGTCCTCCTTTGACTGCTAGTGAACATCAAAATGGCTGTACCTTCCTTCCCTGCACGTCCAGTACGACCAGAGCGATGCACAAAAGTTTCTGCATCATTGGGAAGTTCATAGTGGATAATCTGGAGAAAAGGGTCAGCACAAAGTTCTTAGCTATTGAAAAAACAACCTGGGTGTTTGGGATAAAAAAAAAAGGAATGGAAAAAATTCAATTGAAAGATCTTGTGTGAAAAGTTATCTAGGCATTGAATATCATATATCTACATTCATGCTTTTCATAATGATTGAAGCACTTTTCTCACATCATTATAATAACAACTTCACCTGTCTCACTCAGAGTTAATGGGATAAATTCCATACTCTCTGAGTTCCAAAACATACAAAATCTAATCTTCAATATTAACTGTGGTAAGAGAGCCTATCTCAGCTTGTTTTTTAGAGAAAAAAAGTCCCCCCCTCCCAATTCTTGCAGCTTTTAGAACACACAAAACTGACTAACATAAAAATAAATCAGAAAGTTATGAAAAGAACAGAGCTGTCTTATGTAATCATTACAAAAGGAGTAATATAAATTTCTTATGTAATCATAACAATAGCAATTCCATGACTTTACCAAATCAACGTTTGGGATATCAAGCCCACGAGATGCAACGTCAGTGGCAACAAGCACGGTGAACTTTCCCTGTCGAAAACCATTCAAAGTTCTCTCCCTCTGATGCTGAGATATATCTCCATGCAATGCCTCTGAAGCTATAGTGTTTGTTAGCGCCATAGAGACTTCATCAGCATCTCGTTTGGTCTGAGTAAAGATAATAGTCTTCCCACCCTTTGCATAGACCTAAATATAATGGAAATGTTCTCTGCTTTAGAAACAACAGTTACCTCTGGTTCTGAAATCACTTCAATCAATAATGAGTCCCATTATCATGACAGTAATTGATACTGTATGAAACAAACAATGCATTCAACAGTAAAAATTTACTAACAAAGTAAATGTTTTATTATAAAAGACAAAAGTTTGTCACTGTATGTACCGATTTTCACTCAGATAGATGTAAGTGACACGTATAAAGGTGTATAACAAAATCTTTGTAGGATTTTCTAAATGAAAAGGATTCAAGTGTGTGCCTACAGGATTCTAGCATGGTCTTAGTTGCTTATCATGGAAGTGCTTCCCCAAGTTCAGTTTTCCAAAGTTTGCTTGCACAGATTCTGTGACAATCCTCTAAAATATAGCAAACTAACAGTGTCTATTTAAGAAGTCCTGGAATCTTTAAATACAGTGTGTACATATTCTTTGGGAAAAAAAAGTTAAGATCCTGCAATGCCAATTTTTTATTTTTCAATTAAGATATGATGGGATGTTGACACCTCATACTACAAGGACAAAATTGATATATTTTTAGTTTTATTTTCTTGAAAGTAAGCTAATGCAGCATTTTATTTTATTTTATTTTTTGTTCTGAATGAGCAATGCTTGCACAAACCATCTGGAACACGAACAAAGCTCTCTTCAGAACTTATGCAGGCTCAGGCACCTGTAGAAACTCCAATAATAAAGACAAAAATAGATTTTGAATGATGGGACTGCCAACTCATACCGTTACAAGATCACTAAGAATGGTACGCTTCGAAGCCGCTGTGGCTGATAGAGCATAAAGTTTGATTCCTTCTGCCAGCTTTTCCTCTTGATCACCAACCTGTGAAAGAGGAAAGGATTACAAACATATTTTTAGGTTTAAATCCATCACAAAGGTAAATAAGATAATGTATTAATCTTCTTGTTTACTGTCAAGGTGCGAGCAGTAACTTATTCATTTTGTTTATTTTTTCTTTTCTTTTCCACACCCAACTCCAAAAAATACTGTGTGCTAGTAAAGTTCTCTAATTATCCAGTACCAGCAGAAACTTGCATAACAAGAATCAAAGAACATACAGACATGATAAAAGAAAGGGGATTATACCAAGTCAATTTGCAAAGGATTATCCAAATATTTCCTTGCCAATTTTTTAACCCAGATAGGCATAGTTGCAGAGAAAAGCATGCTCTGTCGCTTTGATGGTAGATTTTCTAAAATAAGTTCCACATCCTCCTCAAATCCAAATGAAAGCATTTGATCAGCCTCGTCAAGGACCAAATATTCAACCTCTCCCAATTTGAGGCTGTTACCTTTCAACAGGTCAATGATTCGACCAGGAGTTCCAACCACAACGTCAACTCCACGAGAAAGAGCACTTTGTTGTGTGACATATGAAACCCCTCCATAGACACAAACAGTGCTCAAATAAGGTGCAGACTCTTTAATTTCTTTCTCTACTTGCTTTGCTAGCTCCCGAGTAGGTGCTAGGACCAAAGCTTTAGGAAGCCTACCAGTTCGCCTGTTAAGAAGCAAAAGAACAACATTAATGAAGCAAATGAATCCACATTAACTAAGGGTAGAAGATATGTGAGGCAGGTATTGTGAGCACCCACCTTTGGGAACCTCTTAGCTCAGCATCTTCAGTAAGGCGTTTGATGATCGGAATGCCGAAGGCTAATGTCTTGCCAGTCCCAGTCTTTGCACGAGCAATGAGATCTCGACCTTCCAGAGCCGGAATTAAAACAGCTCTCTAAATCATTGAAAATCAAAAGGATAAGTTAAGTGCTTAGAAAAGGGAATAATAACATTGTACAACAAACTAACAAAGTAAACTAACTAAATATCTTAAACAAGTGATGTCCTAGGAAAATTAGGGACGGGACATTGATGATATCTCAAATAACAGCATGTATTATTAATGCAGTAAAAAGCAAAGAAAAAGAGTAAACTACGAAATGTGAAGCGCAAATGGAACGTGACAAAAATAATGATAGTGATAATAAATACCAGAGGATAGAAATAGCAGTAACAAACAAGAACATGATAAAAGGAAAAGAGGGAAGTACAGACTTGAATGGGGAAAAGGTGAGTGATTCCTCGATTCTGGAGGGTTTGGACAAGGCGGTGAGGCAAACCCAATTTAGAAACGTCAAGTTCGTCCTCACTAGTATTGCTACTTGGCTCAGTTTCAGAAGAATCGTAATCGACATCAGCTTCGAAATCAGAAAACCCATCTAGCCCCTTGAAGGCCTCTTCGCTGAGGATGGAATTCGGGGAAGCGATAGCAGTAGGAGGAGAGAAGCTGCTGCTGCTATTATTAATAATAAGGCTGTGTTTAAAGCTAAGTTGCGTTTTGGCTATTAAAGAATTGAAATGAGGAGGCCTTTCAGACAAAAAAGGAGCAGACGACGAAGAAGGACATGGTATAGCTGGTGACGAATGTGTCGTCGTCGTTGCTCTTCTACAACTATTGGTAGTAGTAGAAGGGAAAAGAGAAGAAACCCCAATTACAGTACAAGTAGAAGCCATTTTCTTCTCCTTCTTCTTCTTAATTTCACCCTCCGCTAAAGGGAAGGGAAGGGAGAGTTGGAAGTATAGAGAGAATGTGATGTTTAAGGGGTGTAGGCGGCGAGCGAGTTTGTAGTGTATAGTGCGAAGTAAGAGTGGGAAGGGGAAGAAGGAAGATAAGGGCGCGCCTTCTCAAAAACGTATGGCCTTGGAAACCTCCACCTCTTCCTTTGCTCTTTAACTTTACTTGTCGATAAATAATATAGAACGATAGATACCTGTATTTAACAATGCTTGCTGCCCTGAACAAAGGCCAAAATACAATGAGCATTCTGATCTGATGATTCATAGGAGATATTTTATTTTCTGGACTTCATTTTTGTGGGCTCGCTCACTGGCCCATTAACCCACCTCTCTTTCTTTTTTTCTTTTTTTTTTGCTTTAGAAAAAGAAATGTCCCCGTAGTTTTTTTTCTTTCGAAAAACAAGTATGTTTGATAACTCCAAATGTAATTTTATTGTTGAATCATGCTATATTCTCCTCCTATTTACTAGTAAATCTAATTGCCAAACTTATCATAATTTGGTTTATTTTGGTACTACGAATAAAATCACTTGATGAACCTATCTTCAGAGGGTGTTATTAGCAAAATTAATAGCATTAAGAGATTATTATTTCTTATGACCTCCATCTTGTCCAGTTCACTGGCCAGGTGGCATTAAGGCTTTATTATTTTTTTAATTTAATTTTCTGATTAAAAAAAAAAAGCGGCCATACTTACATCAGAAGTAATCTTTTATTAAAAAAAATACTATATGTTGATTATTATTATTATTATTTTGATTTTTTTTTAATAATACAGGTACGTGTGTTTAGCATCTAAATCATTTTTATTTTAAAATATTTTAAAATAATATTTTAAAAATTATTTTTAATATAATATATTAAAATAATTTAAAAATTAATTTAAAAAATTTAAATTTTGAAAAACACAATTTACCGGCGTTCCCAAACATACCCGTAATTTCCCGCAGATAAATTAATTATTAAACCTTTTTTTGGTTTAAGGGAGAAAAAAAAAAGATCTGGCAAAGAAAAATAATGAAATAAAGGAAGAGAGAAAGAAATTGGAGAACAGATATATTGAAATTGTAATCCCCTCCCTCCGTCTGTCTAACAGCGATATCAATCCTCTCCTCCGCCATAATTGCGTGCTAGTTATTTGAGTAAACGGAGGAGCAACGCCTCCTTATCTTTCCCTTTTAGTTCCTTAACACTCCGACTCCGTCAGTCAGATCTCGTCACCTCTCCCTAATTAATATTCTGTAAGTTGGTGGTTTCATTTCTATCATCTCCATATTCATCAATTAACACTTCCACTTTTACATTTATTTATTTGTAGCTACAGGATTATTTTTTATTTGTCAATTTTTCTCCTCTTTCTGACAGTAATGATTCGGTTCAGGGTTCGCGATTTCCAAAGCTCCTGCTCCTTCAATTGTATGAAGAAAATGATTACAGTATATTATTATTAATTAACTCACTCATCAAGGTTCCTTCCTATTTACTTCTTATGCTCATTATTCATCTGCTTTCGCCAATTTTATTTTTTATTTTTCAGTCGTTAACTATTTGTTCATTTATTTGGATGATTGTAGGCACAATTTTTTCCTTCTGGTTGATTAGTTATTTTCCTTGCTTGCTCACGATGGCTGAATTGCTGCCGATTTACTTTAGCATTATTGCTTTCTTTTGCGCCTTGGGAGCTATGGCTTTGGCTATTTTCCACATCTACAGGCACCTTCTGAATTACACTGAACCTACTTATCAGAGATACATTGTCCGCATCATCTTTATGGTCCCGGTTTGTGCTTCTCTTCTTTGTCACTTGCTGCTATTTTATCTATACTAGTTCAAGCAAGAAACATGAAGGAAAATGAAGAAGAAAAGAGAGATTTTACCAAATCACCAAGATAGTAAATAAGGAAACAATGTGCGCTTATAATCTAGCAGAACCTTTTTTTTTTAATAAACATGGGAAAAAGAAAGTGAGTAGAAAGATATTTTATTTAATAATCATGATAAGAGTTTTTTGTCTAGTTTTCATTAAGGAAAAAAAAATCTTCACCTTTAAAAGTCAGTTAAGCATGTTCAAACAAATATTTGTGAACGAATGGTTTAAAATGCGCAGAAGCTATACTTTGTGCATGACTGCATGTTAATCTATTCACAAAGCATGCGGAACAATCTGTTTGTCCTGTTGCTTTTGCTGTTTCTAGAAGGTGTAACTGAGAAAGATTTTCTTTTGGTCAAATGCTCACAGGTTTATGCATTGATGTCATTCTTGTCCCTAATTTTTCCAGAGAGTTCAATCTATTTCAATTCCATACGTGAAGTGTAAGTGTATTTCGTTGTTTTATAAAATTGCAGTAGCCTCTATCTATTTATATACTGTGTATCTAAATTTGTATTGATATCCAAATGTCACAATATTTCCTAACAAAGTGGTTACAATAGCAAGCATCTATGTATCATTCCTACATGAGCTTGGAGTTATGGATTACCAACAATCATTAATGTTAGCTTAAATTTTCCTTCCTTTTCCTTTCCTTGTATCTCGCTTCAAAATACAAATGGACAGTTGAATCACTCTTGTGGGCATACAGACTGTATCATCCAGACATTTAGTGTTGATAAATGCAATTGTACATTGAATCAGTAGGGCATTTAAGCTAAAAACACTAAGATTTCCTATGAAAGAATGGTTGATTGCAAACATTGTCTGGTGATGGTATTGTTTTGAAATGGTCATGGTGATTATGTGATGGCACAGTGGTTGTGATGGTAGTGTTACTATTAATCTGGATGGCTTTGTGTCACCAGGTATCAATCCAAGGGTTCTTCTGAGCCCTGCAAGTGGTCTGATCCGGGTCAGATCCACATATTTAGCTGTTGTGTCATTTGATAAACTCTTGAGATGCCACTCTGGGACATGGGGTAGATTGACCACCTTCCCCTTTCTACCATTGTCAAACCAAGGGGTGACAGTAACTGGCTCAATGTTTTTCACCTTCCTTTGTGTTATCATTCCGTAAATTTGACACTATTACTGTTAAATGTTATTCTACTTTATGCACCTTGGAATGAATAAGCCAACCTTATCCTGCATCCTACAATATCCCAAAAAAATTTATGCAGACGACTAGGATCTTGTAATGATAATATTCCTGTTGCAGGGGCTAAGAAGCTTTCTTTGTGTAGTATATACTGCATGAACCATTTATGCTAATGATTTATTAACTGTTTCAGTTATGAAGCTTGGGTCATTTATAACTTTCTGTCCTTATGCCTGGCTTGGGTTGGCGGCCCTGGAGCAGTTGTGCTAAGTTTAAGTGGGCGGGCTATGAAGCCATCATGGTGTCTGATGACTTGTTGCTTTCCTCCTGTACCATTGGATGGGTGAGTTCCTCTTTTTTTATGGCTTTGGGGCATGCACAAATCTCATTTACTTGTTTTGTTCAGAAAATATGTACTGCATAATCTGCAGTTGTATATTCACCGAAGTTCGTTATCATTAATTTCTGTCTGAGTTTTGAGTTTTGATTCAATGCAGGCGTTTTATTCGGAGGTGCAAGCAGGGCTGTTTGCAGTTTGTGATTCTGAAGCCTTTTTTAGTTGCTGTTACACTCATACTTTATGCAAAAGGAAAATACAAGGATGGGAATTTCAGTCCTAAACAATCGTATCTGTATCTCACCATTATATACACAATCTCATATACAATGGCATTGTATGCTTTGGCATTGTTTTATGTGGCATGCAAAGATCTGCTTCAGCCTTTCAACCCAGTTCCGAAGTTTATCATCATCAAATCTGTTGTTTTCTTAACGTACTGGCAGGTAAAACTTTATCCGCAGTTTGTTCTCATTATGAAGCTTTACAGACTGATTGTTCAAAGTTTTGTTTGCACGCAATGTGCTCGTAGTTGAAGTCTTTGTGCTATCCCTGAAGAGCAGAGAAAGCACATGATTCTCGCATGACTTTTCAAGTTTATGCCTATTGGATTCAAAATGACTTGATCTGTAAGCAAGCCTTTGCATGATTTCCAATCTGGTAAAGTTGTTGCAAGTTTTAGTCTGATAAGTCATATTTTGTGCCCCACATGTATGAGGACACATGTAACAAGCCTTTTCAGCTGCCTAAGTTGTGCTGCTATTTTTAGACAACTGTACTTTTTAGAACTCTTGGTGCCTTTTAGCTTTCCCTATTCACCATCTGTGCACTAGTTGCAGAGAGTTAAGATCGATTAAAACATTAACTGAAATTGATCAAGAAATCAAGTAGAGTAAATAGCAATTTCTGGTAGTACCTTGACTGACTCCCGAACCTTAATTCTCAAGAGCTCTCAAATGGTACCCCCTGCCCCCTTACAATCACAGTTAATCCCCGGGGTTCTCTAGAGTCTGTAGAACTAATCTACTTGATAGGAAATTCCAAAGGATCTTTTATGCTAAGAAAGAAAATAAATCTCCTAGGAAAAATTCATACTCTTCTTATTCTGACATTCTTCCTGCATCAATTCGTAACAACTAACTACTGCATGCTTTACCTTTAGTATTTTATTTACAAATCGCAGGATATGAAAAAAGAAAAGAAAAAGATAGACATTTACCACTGTAAGAGAAGCGTAATGTTGTTTAGAACTTATTACTTTCTCTTAGAATTGTGAGAGATATACTTGCAGACTATTATTGTCTTCTCTTTGTTGTTTTTCTTCTTCGCAATATTGGTGTAGTGATACCAGTCTGCGATAGAAGCTTCAGTTTGTAAAAATTCTTGATATGGCACCACCAATGTTGCTTTTTGATAGGATCCCTTCATTATTAGGTCCTAGCATCCATCTGCTAAAAGGAATCATCTACCTCTGTGTCTCATTATTAGTTATTAGATTTGGGAGTAATTACCTTTTGAAACTCTCATTCTCCTAATATTGTTCTTACTTCTTCAATGTAGAATGCATCTACTTTATTCTTTGAGTGTCATTGTCTCATGTTAAATTTATCTGTGGACAATTAAAAGATGGGAGCAAAAGAAATGTGAGCTTGGTGATGATCTAGTTATGTTTCTATTTTTCTTCTTTAGGGAGTTCTGGTTTTTCTTGCTGCAAAGTCTGGATTTATAAAGGATGCAGAGGAAGCTGCTCAGTTTCAAGATTTTATTATATGTGTGGAGATGCTTATAGCTGCTGTTGGTCATCTTTATGCATTTCCATACAAAGAGTATGCTGGTGCGAATATTGCTGGGTCTTGTGATCTGACACGTAGTCTTGCACATGCCCTGAAGTTGAATGACTTATACCATGACACTGTTCACCAGGTATGCCTGACAAGTTTTTGTTTCCTCCCATGGGTCCTTTCAAAACCATGCCTATTTATATGCCAATGATTATTAAAATATTTGCAGTTTGCACCTACTTATCATGATTATGTGCTCTACAACCATACTGAGGGTGATGAGGGAACAAGAAAGTATCGCTCGCGAACCTTTGTGCCAACTGGCCACGAGATGGATGCTGTGAGGAAAAACAAACTCGTATTTGGAAACAAGATAGACGAGATTCAGCTATCCAGTCACTCTTCCTCCGCCACAAGCACACCCAAAAATGATACCTCAGTGCTCAATTCTGCACATTCTGATGCAATGAAATCTTCCCTTCTTATGGATTCTTCTAATTCTGTATCTGCACCATATGACATGTCACTTATTGACATGGACTTCTCCAATTACCCTGCAAAAGTTGCTGCTGCAAATGAAACTAGTAGGTGACAAGAATGGAGGGACTGAAACAAAAGGGTAAGATAAGTACCCTTAAAGCAAAGAGTTGAGGAATATGAGGTTGTCTTTCTGCTTCAGGAAAGCAATGTGTGCAGAAATGTGTGCTATCATTGGTGTCAATTTCCTCGAGAGTGTTCCATAGCCCTCAGTCCTCTATTTTCATTTGGTTTAAGCATTTCACTTGCTGATGTCAGGCTTCTCAATTGTTGCCTGTTTGTCCAGGTTTATCTACCTTTGTTGCCTATTCTGCTTTGTAGATACAGAACTTTTAGACGTCATACTTAAGACAATAGAGGTCGCCATGAAATTGGCTGAATTGTTTGTTTACCCTTCAAATATCAATGATTGTCCACCCTGCTTCCACTTGTGTTCAAGGTATGGAAATTTTAGATTTCACGTTTGCAATTTCCCATTTGCAACGTGAAATTGCGTTTTGATTCTTGTGAACTTGTTTTTGCTGTTGCATGTGTGCTAAACCAGGGCCATTATGTGAGTTGTGGATTTAACTCATCAATGCTTTTTTACATTTCGGTTTGCCATCCTCGTCAAAACTATTTGCATCATGGCATACTAAGAAAGGGTACTTTTAGCTTTTCTTGCTGTTGTCAAATAATTGGAAAAGGTTCTAGGATTGAAGTTTGATGCTGGAATCTACATATTTTGGTTACCATGGCAGGGTTTTTGTGTCCCATAAATTTGACCTTGTCACAAGAAACAGGTTTCCACAATTCTACTATGACAGGAATTCTTTCCTAATTGCGTGGGATGTCATTATAATCTTAGTAATAATATAGTTATTTCTTTCATGGATGTTTAAATTGTGCTATTCAAAGTAAGTAAATTGATGATTCTAATTGTTGCACTTGATGATGTTACTGGGTGAAGCAAAACCACCCCACCCTTGAATGATCTTCAGCAGGTGCAAGGTTTTTTTTGTCTTTTTTGTAAAAAATAATGTTTGTGTTGTAAATGTATTTTTTTAAAAAAAAAATGTTTGTTACTCGGGTCATTTACCTAACTAAGGCATCGTTTGGGACTGAGTTTTAATTTGTTTTTTTTTTTAATTTGAAAAAAAAAATTACTTTAAATTAATTTTGTTTTAGTATTTTTTTAGATTGTTTTGATATACTAATATTAAAAATAAATTTTAAAAAATAAAAAAAATATTATTGTAATGTTTTTCAAAGAAAAATCACTATAAAAATAATTGCTATTATATTTTCAAACTAGAATAAGGTTGTTTTATTTTAATTAGATAATAAAAAAAAATAACAAAAACAAAACAAGTACCTAACAATCGGATCAAATTTTAAAAACAATTATTAATAATCTAGATTAAAACATTGAAGGGGAGGTATTGGCCTGATATCGTCCATTTATTTGATCTTTCACCGGGGTAGCAAGAACACCAAACGGAGAGATCGAGACTCAGTCCTGAACTCCAGAACTTATGAAAATATCTAAATATTCTCAATAACTAATTCATTACACCATTGTTTTCACTCTATATCAACAGTGTTTTTCCACAATTGCAATTAGTTCTTGTTAATGTTTTGACTCTACCATAGAATAGGAGAAAGCACATTTGACTTCTGTGCTGAATTATTATTTGCCATGGTTAAGAGTTGAAAGTCTCTGATTATATTGTTTTCGCAAGTTAGATGATTTATTTTACGAATTTATTTACTTATTTTGTTGGAATCTCTCTCTTTTCAAGTATTATTTTAGATTTGCTACACAAGTAGTCTTGGTGTGAAAGGCACTCCATCCGTGGTAAACTCAGAAGTACATGCTTAAGGTCTTGATTGTAGGTATCAAATGTTGACAACAGGTGATTTCCAGAGAATCAAGACAAGACAATTTCCTACTGAATGTTTAGACTTGCAAGGCAGGTTTTGTGCGCTAATGTTAGTAGCCATTTGTTACAACTGCCCTGATTATTTGATCTGAAATATTTCAGAGTCAAAGTTTAGAAAGCCAAGATCATGGCATGATGATCTTGGTACTGGATTTGACAGAAAGCCATGTGCTCCCAAGGGCTGAGAAAAGAGAACGTAACTGGCAAATGGAAAAAAGTACTGCTAGTAGTTAATACTAATTAACAGAAACACACTGTGTGTATTATCATTAATAGAATTTGTTTAGCGTGGGAAAACACTGTACAGTAGGCATGATTCATTGTAGTTATAATATTGGAATTATATTTTTTTTCCCCTAAAGAACTACTTGAACTGGTCAGCAGGATTAGATTGATCCAAACCGATCCGCCCCCCTCCCACAAAAAACTTTTCAAACCTAACCAGCCATCTACATCCGTCATGCATCATAAACCCAACCTTTTAATTTGGGAGAGAAAAGAAAAAGGAAAGAACAACACAAAAGGTACGTGACCGCCCATCTTTATCCATCCATTTCCTGCCCAACGTACGTGTCAAGAGTATAAAAGAAGGAAGGAAAAGTCCGGCTTGGGTCCTGCTCCTTCCTACTGCGGCGGCGCCCTGCTCGCACACTACTCCACAACAGGGAGAAGCAACACCAACTTAGTTATTATATTCCCTTATAACGCAAGCCAAACAGACCCCTTAGCCTCTTCCCCTTCCGCCTCCTCCCTCCCTCCCTTCTTATGTTGTACGTATTGGCTTATTTATATCTGCTTTAAAATCTCTCACCTGTTTTATTTTAGATCAGATCATAGATAGCTAGCTACCTTTTTCTTCCTTTCTTTCTTTCCTTTTTTTTTTGAAAAGGTCTTTCTTTCTATCCATCAGTTTCCATTTCATGCACAAATAACCAGGTAGCTAGCTAGCTAGCAGGAGGGATCATCATGGCTCTAGTAATGAACCGCAACTACAACTACAACACTAGCCATCATCTGGGGCCAACTCCGCTGTCGAGGAGCAGCAGCAGCGGTACTTGGAATGAGTTATTAGGAGGATACAGCAATAGTTCAGAGCATTACAGCAGCAGCAGCTCAGTGGTGATGATGGAGAAGAGACAGTTATTTCTTAGAAGCTACCAGTTCTGCAGGAAAAGAACCCTAAGAGAAAGGATCAAGGGTTCTTTGATAAGAGCGAAGAAAGTGATGTGGCTGAGACTAAGATCTGCTCGTAAAATTAGAAGGTTGGTTTGGTCCAGACTCCGTTATGCATTCTACTGTCGCCGCAGAAGAAGATTCCTTCGCCTCATCAATCATAATCATCACAACTCGTCCACCTGCACTTTCTGGTAGTAGGACTATAAATTGGGCTGTTTCTTTCTTTCTTATCTTTTATTTTTCTAGTATTTATTCTTCAGGGGAAAAAACTGTTTCTTCCTAGTTTCTCTAGTCTGTAGGAATTAGTTGTTCTGCCTGGCTATGGCTAGCCTGGGAATATTGAAGGGCTAAAATCCTTCTTTACAATATTGATGTTCAACTGCGCATCCTAGATGCTAAAACTAAAAGCAGTCCTTTTTCCTGTGTAAGATAAGATTGATGTGTCTATATTAAGTTCCGCAACTTGAAATATAATCGATCGAGGAACACTTGTGTGTGGAAAATGGTGTTCATCTTGTTACCGAAACCTCTGCTGCGCGCATAGAGAATTATGCCTGGATTCTTTCATGTCTTAATTATAGAGTAATATTGTAATGAATTCGTCTTCTTCTCTTGAAATCGAAGACTACTGAACATAGAGATGTATATTATGTAATGAAGGTGAGTAATCCTAGATTAACTAGGCTGAATTTTAGATGCATCACGCAATTCCATATAAGTATTTAATTACTAATATTTTAGCTTTGGGAAAGCAGCATCTAATAAATATTATCGCAAGCAAGTTTGAATTCTCACACAAGGAGAAGCATCTATTCTATTGCAGTGGCTTTGCCTTTTTAAAAAAAAAGAAAAAAAAAGTCAAATATTCCACACAAAGTGGAAAGAAAGCCAACGTGTAGAAAGTCATTGATTCCTTGCTTTTACTTTTATCATTCACACAAGCTAGCCAGCCATGGAGTTAGCTGTTCAACTTTGGAAACAAATTAAAACCATGATTTAGTAATTGCACTTTAATACTATCACGCTGCAGTTTGCATTAGTTTTTGTTTATATATATATATATATATATATATATATATATATAAAAGGGTCTCCATTTGCCCTTTTATATATCTATCTGGGTATATATTATGTGACATAGGACTCAAAGACTTGTCCCAGTTGCTAGCAGTTGCGGTCTTAAATATTAAATCAATCTAGCTACCCTTCCCTTGTTCTTTCACATATCACGGGAATTCCCATCGTGTTAGTTCCGATCCTCTTTGGCTGCTGCTACCACTTGACTACTTTTTGTAACAATGGCTGCAAAAGACAACACTACCAGATAAGCTTCTTTCTTCAAGCTTCCAACTTATAAATTCATGCATGAAATTCTTCAAAAAAATTTGAATTCATTCTCTTTTTGAAATACATTCAATTCAACATTTATAATTAAGCTGTCAAAGGTTTTGACTTCTCCCAACCGGAATTTTCTGTTTTTTTTACCCTCTATCTACTGAGTTATTATCAAACAGTTTAATGGTAGCCTGACAGGATAATTCATACTAAGCATGGTTTGTTTTTGGTATGTTTTAAAAATATTTTTTATTTAAAAAAATATTAATTTAATATTATTTTTTTAATATTTTCTTATAGTTTTGAGGTGATAATTTTAAAAATAAAAAAATTAACTTTAATATATTTTCAAGCAAATAATAATTTTAAAAAGCATATTTAAATAGATTCAAATTGTTCTTACTTTTTTTATATATAAATGCACAAAACAATCACTACCATAAATTTATATTTTATAGACAAAATATTCTGTCGATAGTTAAACTCGGCACAAATTTTTTTGACGGACTCATGGACGGTTATTGTTCGTCGAAAAAACTTTTCTCGATGATTCTTGTTTTCGTCGGTAAATATAACATTTCACCAACCAAAAAAACCGTTTGTGATTAAACAGTGATAATGATATTTTTAGTAATTATTTTCTAACTCTTTGAAATATCCATTGATCCATTAATAAAACCATTAGTAATTTTAGTAAAATATTTTTAAACATTATTATTTAATAAATTGAGTAGAAAAAAATAGAAGAAAAAAAAAAGAAATGGGAAAAGGATCGCTTGCCAAGTTATAATTTAAAAATTATCAATGAAATCACCAATAGATATCAGGGATGGGTTTATTGTGTCGGTGAGGCTATCTATAATAATAACATATCATTTGTTATTTATATTTTTTTTACTATAATTCTCTTGATAGACATTGAAAAAAAAAATTGTTAATGTATAAAGATGGAAATAGCAAAGGAAACATTTTGTCTATAAATATAACTATAATTTATTAGTATAAATTTTCTATTGATATATTCATTTGTATTTACTAATTTTCTAATAATTAATAATCAACCTACCTGATTGATTAGCCCTCCACGTAATTTTGTTGATTAATAATATAAACCGTCAAAATTCATTTTCTCTCAAAATTATTTTTTATTGTATCCTTGTAACCATAACTAATTTATTATCAAACCACAAAACAATTAGCACAACTTTTGGTAGTCATAGAATACTATATTTGAAGAAATTTTGTATTGCTCCAAAAGTATATGGTAACAGTCACACACACACACACACACACACACACACATATATATATATATATATATATATATATATATATATATATATATATATATATATAAAACACGAAAGAGTAAAAGGAATTAATGGTAGTTACTTCGAAATCTATTATTATCGCATAAAATAATTTCATTAAGAGGTAGCAAGCACGCAAGGTATCTTCGAAAGTAGATCCCAACAGGTGATCGTTATGAATTAATGTGTTTGAGATCTCAAATTTGTGCACATGTGGCCTCACGTACTGTGTTTAGTTAAGAAGAAATTATTGATTATCTCTCCCATCCTATTCCTGAAATTATTTTGATTAATTATTATATATGCTAGCACTGTTTAATATTAATTAACTATCAAACCAAGCAAAGTAGTATGCTTAATTTGCTCCTAAAAGTCAAGCAAATTTAGTTCATCACTGACTGAACAGAATGGAAGACACATGCATAAGGTATCTTATATATCTTAATTTTAAAATAATTTAAAAACCCCATGTAAAAAAGAAAAAAGAGCGTGTGACTCTGTTGGGCTACCATTTCATGTGGTGTGATGGGCTCCGTATTGAAAGGGAACCTCCTCCAATATTGGACTATGACTTTACAAATATGGATGGGCTTCTGAGCCTTACTAAGGTGGGCTGTAACTCTGAAGAATGCATTAGTTGGGCTATTTTATTCTTATGCAACATTAATTAAACGGGCCTCATCTATACAATCTCTCAGGGCCTACAAGTCCAAACTCGATACAGTATGAGATTATTGTATAAATAAGCAATTCCACTGTGGATGTCTAACAAACAATAATTCTTTGTACAATGGCATAACAAATGTAATAATATTTGTTAAGAAATTGGTAAGGTTTATTATGTTAATCATATAACATGAAATTCTTCAATATTTAATATGTTTGCTTTTGCTTTTTTAATTTACGATTTCATATTTTTTAGTGATTTTTCTTTTAAGGTATTTTTATATGTATTGAAATAACACACACACACACACTAATTACTCACTATGATAAATCCATTTCTCTTAATATTTTTGGTAAACTTATGTGGATTTATAATATGTGAACTATTTTTCTTTTTCTTTTTCCTTTTAATTTTACCATTAACACAATATAAATCTTATCAAGAATGATGAAAATGCCATAAAAATGAGCACCCAAAAACATAAAATAATAAATTTTAAAATTTTAAAATATATTATTTGTTTAAAAAAAAAAGTTGTGTGTTAAACATATAAAGATACCTTAAAAGAAAAATCACACAAAAAGATGAAATCATAAATTAAAAAAGTAAAAAAAAAAAAACAAACATATTAATTATTGAAGACTTTCATGTTATATGATTAACATAATAAACCTTACCGATTTCTTAACAAATATTATTATATTTTTTTTAGAAGATGTTATGCCATTGTACAAAGAATTATTGTTTGCTAGATTTTCAGTAAGTTTATTGTTTTCTAAAATAACAGGCCCACATAACAACCGTCCATTAGGTATTTAATTTTAAAAAAACTAGCTGGAGCAAATGAATGTCCACAAGGAAAAGGAAAAAAATAAAAGAGTAAGCAATAATACGTCGTTGTTTTGTTCGACAAGTTACAAATTAGACCGCCAGCTGATATTGTTGACTTGATTGATGGTGGAATGTGGACTCTGATCTCTGTCAAAGTGAAGAATAAACAACCTTGTAGATTTCCTTTAAATTCCTTTGCTTTTAATAAAATGATTGGATTTTATTTGTATCCTAGCAAGTAACATGGGCTTGCATCAATCATTGCACATGCATGCCTGCTAGTGCCTGCCTCAGATCTCATCAACCACTGACTAGTTAATCAAAGAAAGTTGCAGTGTGTGTTTCTAACAGTCACTCAACTAGTTTATGTCCCTCTTGGTGTCCATTTCTGAAGACGTGGAGCTAGTGCTAGCCATGTGTCTTGAAGAATCAAAAGGTAGGCAAGCAGTCTTTACCTTTCTGCATTTGCATTCTAGTACTATGTATCTGAAGCAGCATTATAACTAAATTGATCAGATTCCGCATGTATCTAACTACTCTTGGATACATTCAATGCACAATTCACCCTCTAAATGCTCTGCCTCCTTAAACACACATGCAAGTGTTAATTTGTTGCTTGAACAAGGCACCAGCTCCGGTCGACGAAGTCCTACTTCTGACCTAGCTCCTGTTATTCCAGTCCTTTAACCTGGAGTTCTTGTTAATGCCGCAGATGGGTTTCCAAGCTAATGCTGTAATCCCCTCGAGGTTCCGCTACGAGAAGCTTATTAACGGCGGTGATCAATATCACATGGCAAGGCCTCGACGATGGCGTTGTTGGGTGAAGAAAATGAAGGGAGGGGTAAAGGGTCTTCGATTATCCCGCTCCAGGAAACTCACTTTCAAGGCGTTGTCTGCGATCCTAATGCCAAGCCCAAACAGCAGGATTGCAAGAGTGTATGCCCATGTTAGTGATAGAATCAAGATGATGGATGATCTGACTCTGTATCCCAACATTATCTTTTCCACTCATTGGGGACTTCCAGTTTTATCCCATCCCCATCCATCTGTTAAAACCACTACAAGGCTGAGTTCTCTTCATGCAAACTTAACCTGCATTTAGGAGCTTGCATATTTATGTTTCAGCAGATAAATTTAGTAGAAAGAAATAAACTTGCTTTAAATACACAATGATTCTTTGTCTCTTCTTATTCCCTTCCTTAGCGCGCACTACTCATGAATGAAGAACTCTAATAAGTATGGAAATGTTTTGATATGCCAAGGCATATATCTGGTTAATTTATATTAACCCGCCATGTTACTAATTGATTGTAGACTTCAAACATCTTAATTAAGCACTGCAGCAGATATAGCCTATGCCATAATTAACTCTTCACACCTCTTTGATTGCCCAGATCAAGTTGTCTTGACGATGAAGCTAATTAAAAAACCAACAGACTATAGAATGTCAAGGTTGACTGCTCTCATAGCCTAGCCCTTTTCGGGTACATACGCGCTCGCACTGCTTCTTTGATTGCAGAAAACTTCCCTGCACTAAAGCGTTTGACGATTCCATCGTGTGTTTTGTCAGCCAATGCATTGCCGACTGTTTTGGATGGCCGAAATAAGCTTGAATATATACAAGACATTGTTTTCGTGTTGATGAGGAAGAGGTGTATAGGAGACGGGTAATCCCTGATGCACGGGTGAGGGCAAAGGCATGGAAAATTGTCCTCCTTGTTTCAGGTACAGACAGCCTGGTGAATTAGCAAATCTCCCTTCCATTGCATTGATATGATGATCAGCTACATTTCATTCGCTCTTCCTTTCCTCCCTACCTTACCTAGCATGAAAGCTAAGTACATACTTCTTCACTTTATACAAGGGGTTCTTTATAGAAGTGTCTTTTTTCAAGCCCAAATATTTGTCTTAGCTTCCATCCTGAAATTGATATTGTTACGAGTTAATGCATCAAATGCAATTCATGTAGGCAAAATCTTGTTTGTTTTTCTGCTGAAATTATAGTTAAGGGATATGTATACAAACAATAAATGAGTTAAAAGTATTATTGAGTTGAAAAATGATGTAGTTAGGCTTTAATAGGTATAATAGATCTTGGCTTGGAATTTTATTTCATAAGTCAAGATCAACATAATGGATATAGAGACGAATTAGCATTATCATTTGGATGAAATAAATAATATGATAGGAAACCGGACTCATTTATTTGAATGAAATAAATAATATGATAGGAAACCAGATTGATTTATAATATTTGTTCAGTATGGAATGAATTTTCTAGAAGCTAAATGGCTTGTAACAATATTATATAAGTTATATGTGTTTAAGATAACAAATTGTGAAATAAATTAAATGTGTTGTGAAACAACAATGTGATTTATATGTGCTTGGGAAGTGAAATGAGATATTGAATGAGTTAGATGTGTAAGGAACACATAATGGAAGTGTTAAAATACATTCAATTAAATTACAAGATGTAAAGATTAAATCACACCGACCGATTTAAATTAATTTGTGTGTGTAAAAAATAATATCACGATGATGATATGTTTATAATAATGAATGAGAAAGTTCAACATCAGAAGCTGATATAGATTTGATATGTTGAATAAAAAATATATGAAATTGGTTTTATTTAGTAGTATTAAATTGTTAATAATCATAATGATGCACGAAATCATTAAGATTTACATGATTTGATATGTATTCCAAGTAAAAATTTGTAAAAATCATGGTTCTCATTACTAAAGAGTCACCAAGCTACTTCACCTTCCATGCTGAAAGATTTTGTTTTGTATTTTCAAAAGAATATTTTAAAAGAAATTCATGTTTATGTAATTTGAGAAATTTGGTAGTTTTATTGATTTGTGAATGATAAATCATATATTGTGGTATTTAATAAAAAGTTGTAAATCAAATGTACCAATTATTCTAAAAAAATTACCTGAATTGTTACACACTTGATCATTAAAATAAGTATAAACGTATGAGAAAGTACCAGGTGTTACATATCTCTGAACCTTGATGTTTTGATGAAGTGGAGAGGTTAGAGAGTTATTTTCTTTTAATGACAATAATGAGCAATACATATCACTTATATAATATTAATGAGAGACAAATATCTAACACCTTGTTAATAAGATGAAAATATAAACAAATATCATTTACATGAACATTTCATGTTAAAAATCTTAAGAATAAATAAATTGAGTCTTATAGCCATAACATATGCTTGGACCTCCGAGCTAATTAGGCTTAGCATACAATCAAGCCTAGGAGCAGGGGGTCTGGCAACTTGCCAGACCCACGTCCATTTAAACTGAACACGTGGCTGGCTCAATTATATTGGATATGACAGCTCATCGAATCCAAATCTATTTAGACTTAGCATATAACTGACCCAACAATATTTGATCTAGCAGCTCACCGGATCCATATTTATATAGACTCAACACAAGGATAATTCAAGGATATTGGGTTTATTAAGTTACTAGACCCATGTTTATTTATATTCCGCTCCTAGTGTTAGGTAAAATAGTTATATATGATTAAACTCAAATATATTGGACCGGAAGGGAGCAACCCTGTGTTATCTGGGCTTAGCAGAGGGATATTGAATATAAACACGAATCTCACCTACCTGTGAATGGATTACCACCTTGCACCTTGTTAATGGAATTTTTTAGACAGGAACTTGTGCTCTTTATCAAAGCGTAAAAAAAAAATTGATTCGTTAGTAAAGTTGCAAAACAAAGGTTGGAGAATTTCAGAATCACTTCTTAATTCCGGAAGTTGACCTTGGGAGCAAGCAAGTTATCGAAGGGGAGGGAAAGATGAGAATCAGGCTGTGAAGGCAGTGACAGAATTTGTAGCAGCAGAGTCAGGAGAACAATCCTTGCAGGAAAGGGGATTCCAATCTGCAGTAGGTCGGCTAGAAGAGACCTAATTCTGCCAGGTTGAGCAGCTGCCTTCAACACTGTTTCTACCGCTTCTTTCTCTTCTTATTTCTGGACTTCCTTTCTCCTTTCCCTTGTAGAACACTTCCTCTCTCTTCCTCTCCAGTTTCTGCAAGGACATAGCCTTCTCGGCCGACCTATAGCAGCTATTTCCCGCAAGGACTGTTCTTCCAACCTACTGACTTTGCTGCTGTTTCCTTGCTTCTGCCTTCTGCCGCAGCTTTTCCAGCCCGGTTCTCATCAGAATCATCCAGCTCTTTCTTTCATCTACATATTTTGATTCAATGTAATGTGATTTTCATCATGTCATGTGGCAATTTTTATTTGTTCTTAATTAATTTTGATGGTTGACTTTACCATCTTTCCATCATATAATTTATACAGTTACGAATTAATAGTTCTTTGGATTTGAGGATTGTGACAGTTCACTATATGTCAGGATAAGCAGTTTGGAATTTTTATTTTTTTTTCCTCGTTTCCACTAACGCAAACACAAATCTTGTCAATATTTTTTTTAAAATTTAAAATAAAATCAGAATGTAAAGTCTTGCTGCTATCAAACTACATTATGCTGTGATGAAATGGATCGACAAATGCTCCATAAAGGAAAAGCAAGTGAACTTAGTTAATGAGCAATTGAATAAACTTGGAGGTGGTGGTGGCAAGAGCTGTTAAACTAAAAGTATAATTGAACCACCACTGTAAAGGAAGGAACATATACACCTTTACAACCAAAACTGCAGCTCCAATCCCCTCAATTTATAGCTTGGAAGTAGCAGGGGTGGCCCATGGTCACAGACTTGCGAATGCAGAAAAGTATCCGGCCCCACACATATATAAATACAATTGAGATCAGAAGCATTCACATTTGGATACATTCATAGATGTTGAAGGAGATCAGTAGAGTCATAATTTTTAAAGCAAGAAAATGAGGAGAGCGTATCGAAAAATGTGGCGGGTGGTGCCGGACTGCACAAGCAAGAGAATCTTGCGAACGGAATCGATGAGAGACATAGAAGAAATACTCAAGAGCAAGCTGGCAACCATCAAGGAAGATGAGTCAGAAAGTGATGAGGTGGAGAAGAGTACTGTAACACCAGCAATATTGGCCAGGAGTAAGAAGAGATCAGAAATAAGAAAGAAGGGGCGGTGTTTTGTGGCTCACTTGAGCTTTAAAAACCGTATGCTATTCATGACTGCTGGGTTGCAGGTTTGCCTCCAAAGATAGCTTGCTTAAATATTAATGGAATTTTAAGCCATGCAAGCACGAATATGTATGTTGGATTCAGAATAAGTGAGCACGCAATCAGGCAGATTGATTCCTTTTGTTTTGTCAAATTAGACAGTATTGGTGTGATTTATTTGACATCTTTGTGTTTATATATATATATATAGGTAATTATAAAATTTAATGTCAAATCGCTTTGTGTTTTACGTTTGATTTTTACGGGATGAATATTGTGGGCGGGCGTGTGTTTAAAGAATTAGATGTAAATTGTAATAAAAATTGAAATATTTTACAGCTCACTGACATTAATGTTTCCAAATTTCAAATTTAAGTTTTATAATTGGAAAAAAAAAAATCTTCTTTTCCAGCGAAGCTATGATTGTTGGCTTTCATTGCTTCATTATTCATACGTGCCATGGCTCTCTTGGGCTATTCTCTGGTCACGGCCTCTTTTCACTCAGATGAAGAAGCAGATGAATATGAAGGAAGATTTATAGCAATTAGGATGATCAATTTTGGGCCCTAGTGTCCCGGGGCGAGAAGCCACGCTTTGCTCTTGTTGGTCATATCGAAAATGGGCCTAACAACTTATCTTGGAAGGCTTTGTCCCCTGTCTTCTTCTCCCAGCTAAGATTCCATTATTTGAAACAAAAGCCGGCCGGTAATTCAATATACTGAGTATAGTAAAAACGAGATGGGATGCCCATATGCTATCGTGGATTTATAAAATAAATATATTTAATAATTTTATAATTGTAAATCGGCGCTTGATAAGTAATAAAAACTAAAAGTATAATTAAACTAATATTTCATGATGAAAAAAAAAATTGTGTTGGTAATCAAAAATTTAGAGACTGAATAAAATAATTTAGCTTTTTTATTAATAAAAATAAAAATAAAAAAATTACAAAACTAAATTAGCTACCATCTTAATATTAAAAAAAATCAACAAAGATCATTTTAGAAGGAAAACAACCATGAGGAAAAACATTATAGCAATTGACAATATTTTACAAGGAAAACTACAGCTCTTTCTCCAATAAAATTGACAAAGATAATTTAAAAAAAATCATAAAAAAAAACTATTTAGAGAACTATTGTAGCAATCCATAGTGTTTTGTGAGGAAAACTACAACGCTTTTCCCATGCGATTTAGCTTTATTTTAATTATAATTCTTAACTAACTCAATGTTCAAAAAATTAAAATTGACAGAGATAATTTTGAAAAAAAATCATAAAAAAAAATCATGTGGAAAAACATTGTAGTAATTCATAACGTTTTAAAGAAAAATAAAATTACAAAGCTAAATTTTCAATCAGCTCAATATTAAAAAAATAAAATCGACAGAATAATTTTAGAAAAAAATATAGAACAAAAAAAAACAGGTAAAAAAAAACCATGTTGGAAACATTATAGCAATTTACAGTGTTTTGTGATGAAAACCATAGTGCTTCTCCATATAATTTAACCTTATTTGTAATTACTTGTGATTTTAATTCTCAACCAACTCAATATTAAAAAAATAAAATTGACAAAGATTATTTAAAAGAAAATCATAAGGAAAAAAAAATCATGTGAAGAGATATTGTAGCAATCCACAGTGTTTTGTGAGAAAAACTATAACGCTTTCCTCACAAGATTAAGCTTTATTATCAAGTTAAATTCTAACAAGTTTAATATTAAAAAAAAAAACAAATCGACAAAAATAATTTTGAAAAAAATTATTACAAAAAAATAAAACACAAAAGAAACTGGAAAAAAAAACCATGTGAGGAAAATCTTTAGCAATCCATAGTGTTTTGCGAGGAAAGCTATAGCGTTTTCCCCACATGATTTAGCCTTACTTATATTTACTTGTAATTGTAATTCTTAACCAGCTCAATATTTAAAAAATAAAATTGACAAAGACAATTTTAGAAAAAACACAAAAAATACCATGTGTGATAAAATAGTGTAGCAATCCACAGTAATTTGCGATGAAAGCTACATTACTTTCCTCATATATTGTAACTATAATTCGTAATCAGCTCAATATTAAAAAATAAAATCGACAAAGATAATTTTGAAAAAAATATAAAAAAAAACCATGTGGAGAAACACTATAGCAATCAACAATGTTTTAAATAAAAAAATTACAAAACTAAATTCTCAATCAACTCAATATTAAAAAAAATAAAATCAACAAATATAATTTTAAAAAATAAAATAAAAAAAATAAAAAAACATGTAGAAAAACACCGTAGCAATCCACAGTATTTTAAAGAAAAAAATTACAAAACTAAATTTTTAACCAGCTCAAATACTAAAAGAGTAAAATTGACAAAGATAATTTCAGGAAAAAAAAATACTATAGAAAAAAAAGAAGAGAAGAAAGTATTGTAGCAATCCATAGTAACATGTGAGGAAAGTTATAGTGCTTCCCCACATGTTTTAGCTTTGTGTATAGTAAAATAGAAAAATCATGGGGAAAAACACCATAGCAATTTATAATATTTTAAAGGAAAAAAATTACAAAGCTAAATTTTTAACCAGTTCAATATTAAAAAATAAAATTGACAAAGATAATTTTGAAAAAAAAAAAAACACTATAGCAATTCACATTAACATGCGAGGAAAGCGACACTACTTTCCCCACATGTTTTAACTTTATATATAATGGGTTTTTTTCTAAAATTATTGTTTTTAACTATATGAGATAAATGAAAACAAAGTCAAGTTTAATTAAAAAGAAAAAAAATCATACTAAACTTATAAACCGGAACAACACGAGTTATCCTAACAAATAAATAAAGTATTTTAACCTTGTAAAAAGGCGAAATGCAAATACATAAATTACAAAATTTAATTTTCAATTACATCAATATTAAAAAAATAAACAAAAACAATTTTTTTAAAATAATAAAAAAAAAATAAGAAAAAGTGAAAAAAACTACAAAATAACAAAAAAAAAAAAAGAATGTGAATGAACAGTGAATTCCTCACCTCATTACTTAATTTTAGCATTAAGGTAGCCTTTCCACCCATTACTTAATTTTAGCATTAAGGTAGCCTTTCCACCCATTTCGATGTATTTTTTAATCATAACTTTTTCCTAAAATATGAAAAGCACAGCCCTCACAAATCTACGGGATATTATTTGTAAAATGGCGCGTTGAGCCTAAGCTCAAACAGGCCTACTCCAGGTGCTACCATAATTATTAAAACCGGTCCAGAGTTAACTTGGTTAGAAGATCAAATTTCAGGTTACATGAATTAACTTGAATTAATTTAAATTTTTTTTTTAAAAAAATATATTTAAAAAATTAAAATATTATTTCAAAATAAAATATTATCCCATATTAAAAAAGAAAAACTATGTTCTCCAAGAAAGTTTCTTATACAACATTAAAAAAAAAAAAGACCTTCTGCCAGTAAAGTTTGTTGGCTGCCATAGGTGGTTTTGAGCTGAGCTGAAAATCGTGTGGCGTTTTATTTTATTCAAAGTAAAATGGTCACAGTTTTTATGGTCCAGGATTAACCTTTTGCCTCCTTTCCATTCCCTCTTTTCAACCTTACGTTAATTCTTTGAAAATGGTCAAGGTTTCATTGTCCAGGAAAACATAAAGTTAAAATAGCATTTTTCCATTAGAGTACACATCTTAAAATATATATATATATACACACACACACACATATTCACTATTTAAAATATATATTAACTGTTTAGCTCTTTAGTATTTGTTATTGGAGTTCCTCTAAATATGCTTTCAATTCTATATCAAAAAATTATATATTTTTTTTAATTTTTATATAATAAAATTTTATATGGGTCAGTAACTACCAATAAAAAACTAAAAAGATTGTGTGTACAAAATTAGACCGAGCAATCAAAAAACTTTGTATTACCCCTTTATACGCGAGTCAGTATCTATATTTTCTAAATATTTTGTTTTCTATAGTAATTTATTTTTTACTCTTAAACTTAAACTTAAATTACTATTGTTGCTACCCATTTTTTGACCCATGTTTTTGATATATTTTCAAAAAAAAATTCAAAAATAAAGAAAAACAAAGAAAATCAAAAAAATATGTTTTTTAATATATTTTTGTCATTTTAGCATTTTCAACGTCGTCTAAAAAAAAATTAAATTTTTAAAAGATTTTCAAACGCGTTCAACTTTTCACGCGTCATTTTTAAAATCATTGATTTTCCTCGTTGAGTTGACGTTGATATTACTTGTTTTCAAAAAATACAAAAAAATAAGAAAAATCAAAATTTACAAAAAAGAAGAAGTTGAGGGACCAAGTTGAAACTTGGCAACATTTTTTGCCTATAAATACTGGTTTCCAACACTTGCAAAGGGGGGGCAATTTTGAAACTTTAGCAAAATATACAAAAGAAAAAACTCTAAACCTATCTCAATTTTTTCTCCAAACAGCCGACACCCCCCCCCCCCGAAAGCCATTTTTTTGCTCACAGCCGACACCGGCCAAACGGCCCCCCCACCAACGGCGGTTTCCTCTTCCTTCTCCGGCTCCCTTGCGAACCAACCCCTCTCATCTCTCAGCCACCGCAGCTCTCCTTTTCCTTCCCTCAAACCAGCAGCGCCGATCCTCCCTCTCAACCACCATGAGCTGACCACCCTCTCCTCTCCATTCGGCCTTCAATAGTTGCGGCCAAAACAACAGCCCAAAGCCAGCCACCGCCAGATCGGTCCGCTGCTCCTTCCTCTGCTCCTTCGCCGCACCATAGCTCTCGCCGGCCAGCCTTCCACATCAGCACAGATCGGCTTCCAGCAACAGCCTCGTTGCCCCCTTCGATCTCCTCCACAACAACCATCCGGACGAGAACACGCAATGGCGGCGCAGAACCCAGAAGAAGAAAGGATTAACAGAGGGAGCAACTCTGAAAAGGAGAACCAAAACAGATCCGAAACGGAGAAGACCCGAACACGGATCTGGACCAAAAGAAAAATTTAAAACCGAATGCTTGTTGTGCATTTTTGTTCTTGTTGCAGGCGACAGTGACCCTCACCGCCGGTGGAGGAAGGAAGGGGGGAAGAAGGCGTTCTCGATCCACTGGTTGTTGCCCTTCATCGGCGGCGGCGCGTGAACCCACGCGCCGCCAGTGACGGTGGCGCGTGGGAAGACGCGCCGCCCATGCTCCTGCTGTCCTTTGCCTTCACAGAACTGTCCCTGCACTGTTATAGATTTTTTAGGGTTTATTTTGTAATTTTTTTTAATTGTTTGATGTAATATTTGTTTAATTTGAATGTTTATTTGTATGTTGTAAATGTGGATGTAAAAAAAAAAAATAGAAAGAAAAGAAACAAAAAAAATATAGTGAAAATTGTATGTGTGTGGTTGTATGTTTTTTTTTTATGGATGTTTCTCTTATTTATGATAAAATTGCAAATATATTAAAGAAGAATTTAATATTTTGATCGGATCACGGTTAAGAATTATTAACTTATACGTAAGTGATATTTTTAATTTCCGATGAAAAGACAATTATTAAAACTTCTTTAACACATCAAATTCGCGAAGCAACTTACCTTAGGTAGGGTGTGTTAGGGGTGCTAATACCTTCCCTAACCACAACCAGTCCTTGCCCGTGAATCTCTGACCAGACCAGTATATCCGGTTTCCTAGTATCCTTCAATAAATTACTAGGTGACGACTCCAACGAACAATTCAAGCAAACGCAACAACAACGAGAAAGATTGCCAGCCGATGCCACGCGCTGATTTTTTTTGGGGTGCGACAACTATTTTAGATCCAACCCAAAAATATTTATTCTAGCTCTAAAAAAATATACGAGGCTTGGTGTTTGTATATTAATATCTTTGTTTGTTTTTTTAATGCAACTAGGTATTTGTGAATTAATTTTTATTTTTTTAAAAAAAATACTTTGATTTGGGAAACACTAAATATATATATATATATATATATATGTTAGTCTAGGTATTTGTAGTTTAATTTTCTAGTCTTTTTTTATTAAAAAAAATAGTTTATGCTGGATTGTGCCGAATCACCCGGGTGATTGGCAATTAAGCCAGGTCTTTCAAAATCAACCACATACCTGGATTTGCCCTTTTTAAAACCTGATCAAAATCCCGAGTAAACCTGTAGTACCAGTCTAGTAACCATGCATCATGGTAGTGTTAGGCAAAGAAAGCACTCTATTTTATGACATCTGGACGCAGGAGGAAGCACTTTCCTTTTTTCTTCTTTTTTTTTTCAATTGTAACAAATAAAAATAAGTAAATTAAGAGGACGAGTTGTTGTTGTTGTTGTTTCTTAAGTGGTAAGACTTAAGAGAGAGTGTGAGTCGGTGAAAACGAGGAGGAAAAGGGCGGAAGATGAGATGTCAGGGGGGAGTATCCTTTCGTTTCAAGTGATGGGAAAGCCACCACTCAGCCTCCACCTGCCTCCCACTCTCAACCACACATTCTCTCTTTTACTCTCTCCTCTCCTGTGTCTCCCCCCCCCCCTCTCTCTCACTGTCATGTACATACAAAGCAACTGGAATAATCAGTAGTGCTGTATTTTATTGCTCTCTCTCTCTCTCCCTCACATTCTCAATCCTTCCATTTCTCCTCTTTGCAATAACAATAGACGGTATAATAGAATTCAAGACAAATCCGGTCCTCATCCTTTCTACTTTTTCCAAACGCAAACGCAGATTAATAAATTTATACACACTCTATGTTTGTGTCAGATACTGGGCTGAATATTTCTAAAGAAGATGACGATATTCAGGATCAAGCAGAAAATAGATCCCACCTCACTTCCACCAACAACCACTGCATCAAGAAGAAGAAGAAGTTTATGGTGACCAATAAGAAGAAGAAGAAGAAAGATGTTTCTTTCAGAGAAAATTACAGTACTAGTGATCATCGATTATCCGGTGGTGATGGTGGTGGTGGTGGTGGAAACATTGATTTCAACAAGCCAACCAAAGTGCTCTTCTTTCCATTTAATAACCCCAACAAATTTTTCTATAAAAAAAGCTCCCCTTTTTCTCCATCTCCTTCTTCTTCTGCCGCTGTTTCTGGTAATGCTTGTTTTCCAGGTAAGATTAGTAGACCTATTTTCTTTTGTTTTAAGCAGCCCCCTACTTTGGAATCTTCTTCAACATCAGCCACCCTCCAGTCTCAAACAAGCGACCCCAATAATCCTAACTTCACTTTCGACCGGTTGAAATCTTTGATTGAAAACAATGATTTCTTTTCCAAACAATGCAACCCCCACTCTTTATAACATGCTTCTAATTTCTGATTCCACCTACCTCATCATTTTATGTTCATCCATCTTGTCACCCAACACCACCCCCACCACTGCTACTACTATGTTTTCATCTTCTTTACCTGCTAGCTTCTAAAAGACTGCAGATTGATCATATGGGTCCACCTCTTTTGTGACACTCTTTTTAAAAGCTTTGCTCTTTGATTTCATTCACTGGCAATTCTGCTGTGCCTTGAGAATAAATATTAATCTCCATTCATATTCTTGAGTTTTCCCTCGAAAGTCCAGAGTATACTCTGCCTGCCATCAACTTGAACAAATTACTATTGCTGAACTCGGTTTTGTCTGCTTCTTATTGCTATGTTAACTGTTTACCTCTTGGATGGAGAATTGGAGTTGGAAGCAGCTCTATGATATATAATATTAAGGTACTTTCTATTGTAGTCACACACACACACACACTGCTACCACTATGTTTTCATCTTCTTTACCTGCTAGCTTCTAAAAGAGTCACACACACACACACACATATATAGAGAGAGACAAAACTACATATTGGGAATGTTACACAATTCAATATCAATTGTTTCTCAGGATGCAAATTTCAGGCACAATTATTGGTGAAGGCTAGGGAGCTTCAGAAGGATATTGATATTAAGAGGGCGTGGCTTAGAGCATTCTGGTCCTCTGCAATACTGGAAGAGCTTTCCAACATCTTTGGTTTTTTTTTTATTCAATCTCTCTATATACAGTGGCTGAGTCAAGTAGTTTGAGAATTACTTCTTGCTTTTTACAGCACAGTTCCATGATCATTCCTGATCAATGCCTTTGAACTGTTAGGTTGAATGAGTGTTGAGGTCTTTGTACGAGCGATGGAATTTTTGACATGTTGAAATCCTTGATTGAGAAGAATGATTTTTATTCCAAAGGATGCATTATTTTCTAATGTATAGACATGATATTTTTCTTATTTCTTTAAACACAACCACTAAAGTCAAGTAGTTTGAGAGTTATTGTTGTTTCTGTACTGACAGCGTAGTTCCCTGATATTTTTTTTAAATTAATGTGAGGATTCGAATCAATTTGTTTTGTTTATATGCATTTTGATTAATTCCACTATCTTCAAAATTAATTGTTATAAAAACTATTAATAATCTTGAGAATTTGAATTTATAACTATTAAAAAACAAATTTAAAATCTTATAGTTAAACTATTCCTAGATAATTCCATCTTTGCCATGTGCTTTTAGGTGCATTGGTGTTGAAGGTTTTTAGTATGATTGATGAACTTGAACATGAGTTCGACTTTGCCGTATGACTTTTAGGTTCATCTACTGTTTATTTGGATGTAGATTTCATGAACGATTATATGCATAGACTAGGTAAATTCAGAAATATTCAAGCACATGGTAGATATGGAAAGAGTAATTGTGCCTCTCTTGGATTGTAGATTCTTGGTTTCTGTAATTAGATGTAATGCCGAAACTGCTTTTGTATATATCCTGATTGGTTATAGTAACATTTTCAACTGGCAGCTCTTTTATCCAAGGGAACGAGTTTCTTTCTCGATGACATTCAGCATGAAAGTTGCTGGCTAGCTACCTATACTTGAGCTTAAATACTAGTGGAAACGAGTAGTGAGGGCCATGTCCTTAAATGATCACATCCTCTTTAAGAATCAACATACTTAAAGACGGAAAAATTTACAGGTAAGGTGTGTGTGTGTGTGTGGAATACCTTGCTAGACACAAGAAATCCTGTTTAGTTAGCAGCGTATGATACAAAATACCTTTGGGTGCATATTTTAAATGCCATTGCTATGAATCTCAAAATGAGAAAATTCCTTCAGATCAATCTTTCTTGTAGTAGTGTGTGCCAACTGCATCCTTCTTGTCTGGCATGTAACGTGTAAGACCTCGATAAGGTGTCTGGTGTCTAGCTATCTTTATTAGGGCCAGCCTGGTTTTCATTTCCAGAGTACTGCTTAAGTGCTTTCAATCACACATGTTTTTGTTTTTTCTTTCTCATACGTTTTGTAGTTCTCTTTTGCTGGCTGCTTCAGTTATGCTTTCTATTTTCAGTCTGGAGTGTAATGTTTTATGGATTTTGGCATATTTTATGCAATAATGTTTATATTAATGAGCTATCCAGATAAGCCAGCATTTTTCTTCAGATGGATTAATTGTTTCCAATGCCTGAGGCTTTCGCGATTCTCTGCTTGTATTCTTGATCTACTGATAACAATCATATTTTAAGAAAGTGTAGTAATTTTGTATAAGATTTGATACGGCTCCGATAATTGTTTAGATTCACATAATTACTGCCCATACAAGATTTGATCTGAATAGACAGTAATCAGATTACAAAATAATATTTGATCTAGTTTCTATAATTAATTAGATTACAGAATTGCAACTCATCATGTCAACAAGAATCTAGTGACGAGGGAATTCAGTAGGATTTAAGCATATGGAAGAAATGGCAAGAGTAATTGTGCTTCATCTAAAATGTAAATTTTTGTTTCAAATGGACTTTTGGTGCATACTTCTTGTGTGGTAAATTATGTTCCCTAGATGTCTTCTGAATCTAGTGAAGCTTGTTTAGCAGTTTGAATGATACTTGATGATGTTTCAAAAATTCAATATACTTAAAAATAAAGTTTTTTGAGTGTTTGAATAGTGAGTAATTACGTGTTCACTTTAATTGGTCGATGATAAAAAACCTAACATTTGCAAAACAATATGTTTTTCATGGGGTTTAGGGACCCTCTAGTAATAAAGTTAATGACTTTTGATAAGCAATTGCAATAAATGAGAGAATAAACCTTTTATTCTAAGAACAAGAGTGTTTGTTTTTAGTTGTGTATGATGCTCGGAAAATAAAAGCATGAATATATTAGAGAATAGAAAAGGTGTGAATCATTTACTTGGGTAGTTCAAATGGTATATATAGTCTTTAAACATTGTCATATTACTTGAATGAAGCGTCATTTTTTTTTATAGCATTAATGAGAGATAAATATCTCTTGCACAATATTAATGAGGGATAAACATCCCTTACGCAATATTAATATTGATAAAAATATGGTAGGCTATTTGAAGACTTGTGCATCTAAGGATTTAAGGAAATGATCATTCTTAACTTTTTATATTTTATGTTAAAATACATGAAAATAACCAAATAAATTCTCGTGACCTAACATGAGACATAAAAAGATTATCAACTTCATATGTAAACCCCTAGATAAATCCATAAGGATTATGAAGTAAAAAGATTAGTTGAGGTGCACGCAAGCTAACTCGGACACCTACGTTAATCTAAAAAAAAATATGTTAAGCAAGTAAATTGAGTATTTACACTAAGAGGAAGATAATAGATTTTGGGAATTTGAAATAAAATGCTTGTGTTAAGTTAAAAATGTAAATATAAAAAATGATTGAAAAATAAAAAAGTACAGAAACACAAATAAAAACTAAATGAAAGTAACATATCAAGAAAAAAAATGTTGTTGTATAAGGTTTATTGAATTTTAATATTGTCTGGGTTAAATCTGGCATAAACAGGTGCTGAGATCCAAGGAATATTATCTAGAAAACATAAAACGTATAAAGAAAAGGATGCAGTGGGAATTCGCAAATTATATATATATATATATATATATAGTAGAAAAAGAATGAAAAATCTTCAATTTTCTTAGCTTGATTAGAGAGAAAACTTACGAGATTTTTTTAGTTTAAACACTTAGACAATTGAATTAAAATAGGCTAGTGAGAGAATCAATGAAGTAAAGAAAGAAGAAAGTTTGAGGAATCTTCATTTGGTTAGCATTTGGAGTTTGTATTATTGTTTGGTAAGTAGTTCTACACTTAAATTATCAAGTTTGATGGAAGTTTAAACCAATTGAATTGGGTTCTTCATTTGGAAATTTAGGGTCATGTTAAATTAGTTGTTAGAAGTGTTAATACATGTGAAAAAGATTATTATTGATATAAAAGTTGACATTCTAAAAAAGAAAACATAGAGAAGAAATGAGGGGAGTGGTAGGCCAAGTATAGAAACAAAAGGAGGGGCGAATTCTTATTTTGCTGGATATGTGTAAAAATTATAAGAAGTTAAAGTAAAGTGTTATATATTTATATGTGTTGGTTGAAAAGAATTAGATTATACTATCAAATTTGCTTAGCATAATAGAATTTTGTGAGTTATGGTGTTAGAATGAATTGTTAGTGAGAAGGAATAAATTAGTGCACTTTGTTTACATGATATATGTAATGAAAGATTTTGAACTTAAAACTATGATAGAAAAGCATTAGAAAGGAAAATGAAATAAGAAAGGTTATGGCCGATTATGAAAACTATCAAGAAACAAAAATGATTTAGTTGTTTTGAGAAACGACTAGATCAATTTAAAAAATGATCGGACTATTTCTTAAAATGATTAGACCTTTTTGGTCATTGTCTAATTTTTGGCTTGATTTTATTTTGTGGTTTTTTCTTAGTTTTCTTTGGTTCTTTTAGGTTTGTTTAAGAGAGATGAAAATTGTTTAATTAAATTTAGCACAGTAAATATGATTAGAAATTGAAATTAATACAATATATTTTCCAGTACAAGTGAGATTGCATATACCATACAATAATAAGGGACAACTAGCAGAGCACAGGCTCCATGTTGGTGCTAGACACCTTAAAACAATTATTTATTTATTTTAATTTAAGTATGCATATGAAATTCCATTTGATTTATATCTTAAGATATCAAATGATGTGCTGAGCTAGATGCTCTACTTTATGTACTAACACCCAGTTTTGGTAAATGCCATGGTTTAAGGATTAGTATCTGATTTAGGTATGTTGAGCTAGATGCCATGTTTAAAGGACTAACATTCGGTTTAGGCATGTTGAGCTAAGTGTTATGATTTAGGGACTAGCAAGCTATTTGGGGCAATGAGATTAGTTACTCTGGATTATTGTTTATTCTTGGTGTCATAACCTATTTCTAAGTTATTTCTCAATTTTTTTTTTCAAGCATAAAATAAAATAAAGCCTAGCAATATGGAAAAAAACAGGTCAAGGAGGATTTCAAACATATAGAAAAATCAAGTTGTAATTTTGGATGAACTTCGAAGCTTAATTATACTTTATTATACCCGAATGAAGAAATAATGCAGGTTCAAGGTTAAATTAAAATGATTATTTGATGAATCCATGTAAAACTTAAGTCCAAGAACATAATTAATTTTTTTTATAAGCCAATATGTTTAATCATGAGCCAAATTAAAGTTTAATTATGTTTTAAAAATTGATTTGGATCCAATTACAGGATTTAATTAGGTGTAATGACTTAATTATATTTTAAAACGGGTCAAAATAATTTTATTAAGGGCTTAATTGGTGAAACGTTAAGTTTGGAAGCTCAATTTGGGTTTAATTGAGAAGATTGAAATTTTAAGAGACAAAATTTAATTTTTCAAGTCAATTAATTGAAATCAAGGGCAAAATCGCAAGAAAATTAAAGTTTTGGGGTCAATTGGGGGTTAAATTGAAGAAATTCACAGCCAAGAACGAATTTGCAAAAAAATGTCAAACTATAGGGACCCAATTGATTGAAATCAAGGGTGAATTTGAAAGTTTAATGGTCAATCGAGGGTCAAATTGCATAAATCCAAAACCAAGGACCAAACTAAAAAATGCATTGCAATTAGAGGCTGATTTTGAAAATTGACAAAGGTAAAATTACATTAAATCAGAAGTTTGAAAAAATTGAAAGTGTAATTGTCAATCGAGGGTTAAATTGCATAAATCCAAAACCAAAGACCAAACTGAAAAATACATTGCAATTAAAGGCTGGTTTGAAATTCGACAAAGGCAAAATTACATTAAATTAGAAGTTTAGAGTTAACTAGGGGTGAAATTGAAGGAAATTAAAATTGAATAACCAAATTGAATTTTGGCTAAAATCCTTAATGTAAGGTTAAAATGGGGCCATTTTTTTTATTAAAAAACTTGACGACGCGTCATTTGGTTATTGCTTATTATCTTCTTCTTTTTGGCCAAAAAACGTTGCCTAGGTGGTAGCTTTTCTGGAGCATTTAATGCTACATATCTCAACCAAATGTGGCAATACATGAACCAAAATTATCACCTAACATTTCTTTACAACCTAATATAGTCCATTCAGGCTAATTAACAACAAAGAGGCTACAACGCTAGCCTAAAGAGGTCAACTTAGGCAGTCTTTAATTGTCGAATTTGACAGTTCATGATATCTACTTTGAACCAACGATTGAAATCCTTTCTAGCTAAATCAAGGGTCAGAATTTTTCCCTAATAAAGACAAGATTGCCTTTTTCTACCCCCTACAAATATGGTTGGATTTCATGGTTTAAGCATTAAGAAAATTGGGTCCAAAGTTGGCCAAAATAAGCCCCTCTCATATTTTTCCTTCCCAAATAGTTCTCTCCCTTCTTTCTTTCTCTCCCTGTCATTCCAACCACCAACCAGAGCCACCACCAATTTGTCTGACACCATCTCCACCACACGTCACCAGCATAACCACCAACCAGCCATCCTCGGGTTCGAGATAGCCATCGTGAACTCCTCTCGCTCCTTTACAAGTTTCATCTCCCTCCTCCCACAATTAACATCGAACATCATTTTTCCTCTCCTTCTTCCTCTTCTCCTTCCCCACCTCGTTTTTATTGCCCTGAATTCGTTCTGTATACGAGTGCCAAATAATTAACCCAAGCGTTTGGTCTAACCAGTTTTGGCCTAGCCCGTCCAAAAAATAGAAGAAGCCATACATGTTGGGCTGTTAGTCTGCCCAACATAATTGGATCCAACCTAGTTTGTTAGGTCGAGCCCAACCCATATAATAATAATAATAACAACAACAACAACAACAATAATATATTATAGTATAGATTAAAAAATAAAAATTCAAAAATCCTTTTAAAAAATTATGATTTTCTCACATGGTTTTCTATCAATTTTGCATAACATCAGACTGTCTATTTACACTGTAAGATACAGATCTAGTATCGAATACCCTATTTTCTCAAAAATAGAAAAAAAATCTAAGAACTTTTAAATTAATTTCCCTTTCCAAAAAACAAAAAATATTTTTTTTTTCATGCATATGGCCAAGTCCTAAAAAGTTTTCCAAGCATATTCATAAAAAAACAAAAAAAAAATGTAACTTTCTCATGTTTTGTTTTTTTTTTTTAAATAAAAAAAAAAGAATATCATAACTAGATTATGATTATCCTTTAGGATTTGACCAAAATGTCAAAAACTCTTTATCAATCAACTTTTTTAAAGTTTAGATGTTGACTTTAATATCTAGGGGATATAAAACTACACAATAGAGTATAACCTTAGGTATTAAAGATATAAGATGTAAAATAAACGCGATGCTAAAATTTAGACTTTATAATGGCTAGGATTAAACTTGGTGAGATAGAAACTCTCTCACAAAGAGAGATCTACCTTAAACTTTAGAAAAAAGACCAACAAATAGAAATCTTACTTAGAAAAACAATCAAATAACAATGCAAATTATATTAGGTTGGGTGTATTGAGGGTGATATGTATTTCCCTTACACAACTAGTCCCTTACCCAGACTCACGCGGACCATAGGGTTCCTAGTAACCATAATACTAGTTGGCAACTCATGAACCTTAATCATAATTTTATAATTAAATCCAAAAATGATTTTCCTTCTGGATAATACCTCTTAGAAAACACAAAAGCTCACCAGCACTCGACATCACCCCATACAACACCCAACTTAAAGAGTGTTTGTCTTTGTGGTAGTTGTTGCGTTCTTTTTTAAACTCAATAATATAGTATTTAGTTATAAGTAGCAGCTGTGATTTGGCTTATGGGACCTACTAAAAATGAGGTTTAACCGCGTTTTTTGGTGAATCAATTGTTTCATGCTTCTCATCCTACTGCATTTTTGTTTAGTGGAGAGTGACTCCACCATTCATCGCGGTTTTTGGTGAAGCAATTGTTTCATGCTTCTCATCCTACTGCATTTTTGTTCAGTGGAGTGTGACTCCACTATTCACTTGAATAGTGGAGTAACTCTCCACTGTTCCGGCCTGACCGGGTATAGTTCAAAGCTAAATGCATTGAATTGGGCTTGATATAGTTAAAAAAAATTCAATTTTTATTTTTAATTGTGTTTTATTCGAAAAATTAGAAGGAGATCGCTTGATGACGTAGCATTTGCAGAATTTGATCGCAATCCTAATTTTATTCTTGACAATATTTTACTTGATGTTGTTGTTAGCTTAAAAAACTAAGAAAACTGTATTCATTCTCGGATAGATTTCACGCGTGATGAAATTGTTGATCGTTTAATGGATCAATAAAAAATATTTGATATCAGTATTATTTATTTCATGATGTAATAACAGTAGTTAAATTTATAATATTTAAATTAAAAACCATCAATATTAATATATATATATATTTTAATTATTTTATAATATTAATTTAAAAAGTATTCTCTTAACCAAATACATTAAATTACTTTTTATTCAATTTCAATTTTAACTACAAATTTAATTAAATATTTATAAATACTAAATCAACCTCAATCAAAAATATTTTTTATAAAATAAATTTTTTTTATACCACAACTTTAATCGGTAAGGCTGAAAGAGTCAGATGTCTGGGAGAACTAAAATCATTAGTAACTTGGAATTATAATTTGAATGTGTTGGGTATTGTAATAATTTTTATAGATATAATTTGAAAAAAAGTTGTTTTATTAGGAAAGGGTGGGCCCAAAAGTCAATAAACAGCTCTCAGAATCATTCATGAACGCGTTAGCGTTTGGACCTTTTACTGGCTGCTCCCTCTGCTCGGCTACATCTTTTTTCCTCCTCCTCATCTCTCTCTCTCTCTCTCTCTCTCTCTCTGCCTGTCGCTCGCTGCAGTTTGTATATTTGATTTGAAATTAGGGTTTATTATTGGAGATGGAGATAAAAGACTTTTGTTTTGGAGCCGATAGTACTCCTCCATTGTCTGTCATCGCAGCCGCCAAGGTTGCGTCTCTCACTCTTCCTCCTCCCTCCACTGTTACAAATGCTTCTGCTTCTGCTTCTCTTCCTACTTTCCTCTTCTCTAATGGGTACCCTTCTCTTTTTTCCATCTTTTCTAAATTTTTTATTGTTTTCTTAAATCTTTCCTTTAATAAATGTTATATATATTGGGCTTAGCTCTGTGTCTGTTCACCTGACATTCTCAACTTCTCATGTATGTATGCATGTATGGTAGGCTGAAATTGCAAGGAACCTATGTGCTTCTTCGATACATTGGCCGCGTTGCCAATCTATATGGGCAGGACCCATTTGAATCTAGCCAGGTTTTTCATTCTCTTCCCCACTCTTGCTTTTTCTTATCTAGTTTTGCTTCTTAAAGTTTTCACAACGAAGTTTGCCTTTCTATTTTTCAGATTGATCAGTGGCTCGAATACACCCCTGTCTTGTCTGTAGGCTCTGAATTCGAGAATGCCTGCAACTATATTGACAATTATCTGCAAACTCGTACTTTTCTCGTGGGCTACTGTTTGTCTATTGCAGACATTGCGATCTGGTCCGGTCTTGCAGGTAAAGCTTCCGATTCCTTTCTATTGTTTACTTTACAGCATTTATTCGCTAGTGGGTGTCAAATTTCAATGAAAAGAAAATCCCTTAATTGTTGGCCTTATTATTATTGTTTTATTGTCTAGGGTTTAACAATCTCGTTGTTGAGCTGAATTTTTGACCTGGTCTGTTCTTACCGATTGATTTTTATTATTGCATTTATGCTTAGAGTCCCATAATATTAAAATTAAGGGCTTGGCTGCTATCTTTCTTGATTTGCATCAACTACAGCATTTCATTTAGCAAAATAGACTGGTAGTATTATGTGCGTTGATAGATTGTTCCTATCTATTTCATTTTGTTTTTAAAGCATTTTTTTTTTCTTAAATCCTTCTCGATATGCATCTGACATGTCATGCTTTGCAGGAACTGGGCTGAGATGGGAGAGCTGTAGGAAGTCTAAGAAGTTCCCAAACATGGTACGCTGGTTCAATTCAATATTTGATGAATATAGCGAAGCTTTGAATGAAGTCATGTCAACATATGTTGGCAAAAAGGGCTCAGTAAAGCCTGTAGCAGCTAAACCAAAAGGGCAACAGGTTGTCAGTGGGGATAACCCAGAAAAGGGAAAAGCAAGCAGCAAACCTTCATCTGAAGTAGATCTTCCAGAAGCAGAAATTGGAAAGGTGTGTCTGCGATTTGCTCCTGAACCTAGTGGCTATCTTCACATCGGGCACTCAAAAGCGGCTCTACTCAACCAGTATTTTGCTCAAAGGTACCAAGGTCGAATGATAGTTCGCTTCGATGATACAAATCCATCAAAGGAAAGCAATGAATTTGTTGACAATCTTTTAAAAGATATCGAGACATTGGGTATCAAATATGAAACCATCACACATACATCTGATTACTTTCCCCAGCTTATGGAAATGGCTGAAAATTTGATCCGCCAGGGTAAAGCTTATGTTGACGATACACCACGTGAGCAAATGCAGAAAGAAAGAATGGATGGCATTGAATCAAAATGTAGGAGCAACAGTGTAGTGGAGAATCTGAAACTGTGGAAGGAAATGATTGCAGGATCAGAGAGAGGATTACAATGCTGTGTCCGTGGGAAGTTAGACATGCAAGACCCAAACAAGTCTCTTCGAGATCCAGTCTACTATCGTTGCAATCCTGTTCCTCACCATCGAATTGGGTCCAAATACAAGATATACCCGACATATGATTTTGCATGTCCATTTGTTGATTCTGTAGAAGGTATAACTCATGCACTCCGATCGAGTGAGTATCATGATCGAAATGCGCAATATGATAGGATTCAAGCAGATATGGGACTGCGAAAGGTTCACCTTTATGAATTTAGCCGGTTGAATATGGTCTACACAATTCTCAGCAAGCGTCATCTTCGTTGGTTTGTTGAAAATGGAAAGGTGGATGGATGGGATGATGCTCGATTTCCAACTGTACAGGGAATTGTTCGCAGAGGTTTGAAAGTAGAGGCATTGGTGCAATTCATCCTTGAACAGGTAAGCTAACATGCATCCATGTCTTTACATCTTTCTATTCTGATGTTGTTTGGATAGTCCATATGAGATGCTGTATACAGATTTGATGAAAAACTTACATTCTACTCGAAGAATATACAGTGAAAACATGCTTGAGGACCTTGAAGAACTTTGTGTTGTTCCTGTAACATGTGAATTCTTTCCTTCTTCTTTTCCCAATTATACCAAAGAACTTAATTTCATTCATGTGACATTTGTTTGAATTCTTTGGTTAAAAGGCAGCTTAGGATGGCAAGTTCAGGTTCATCACTTTTGTGCATCACAATATTCCTTATTTAGTTCCACATATGCAAGCATATGTCCATTGATTTATACTCTTAGGTTATTTTGTGCATTCACCCTTTATCTTCTTAAAGTTTTAATTCTAATTCTATTTCGTTTCAGGGGGCATCAAAAAATCTTAATCTCATGGAATGGGACAAGCTCTGGACAATTAATAAGAAGATTATCGATCCTGTGTGTCCCAGGCATACTGCTGTCATTGAAGAACTTAGGGTGCCATTAACCTTGACTGACGGTCCCAAGCAACCATTTGTTCGAATCATTCCAAGGCACAAGAAACATGAGGGTGCTGGAGAGAAGGCCACAACATACACAAATAGGATATGGATAGACCATGCAGATGCAGAGTTCATCTCTGTAAATGAAGAAATAACCTTAATGGATTGGGGAAATGCCATAGTGAAGGAAATTGAGAAGGACCAGAATGGAAAGGTCACACGCTTGAGTGGGGTCTTGCATCTCGAAGGATCTGTCAAGACCACAAAGTTGAAGCTCACCTGGCTACCAGATACAAGTGAATTAGTTAACCTCACTCTTGTGGACTTTGACTATCTAATCACAAAGAAAAAGGTAATTATTCAATTATGGACTTTGGAAGTTTTTGTTTTGTTCCTTTTTAAAAGAATACAATTGTGTCTGTTTAAAACTTGTCTACTTTGAGAACCTTAGTTATTGAGGCTGGGTGGTTTATTATTCTCTGCTTTCTATTGATTTCTGAGTGAGTTTGTTCTTTTTTTATCCTCTTAACTTTTTTGTTACTTTTTTGGCCCCTGAAATACTGTACTTCTAATGGCTAATTATATTTGTCCCTATAGATGGGGTGATAATTTCATAAGGCTTGAGTTATTTTTTCTCATGTCACTGTAGTTTTGACTGAATGACTTCTCGATGTGTACTTGGGATCAAATTCTTTTTCAAACCAGCTTGGAGAATGTTGACCATCTACTTTTCAAATTTATATTACAGTTTTTCGTAAAAACTATATTGGCATTATTGTTTATTTGAGCTGTTTTTTTCTCTAATTGTGTGAATGTAGAGTTTCAGTGGTTGATTTATTCCAGTACCTATAATGAATCTAAAATGTCAAGTTTTGAGACCCCTTTGTGGGCGTTAAGAGAGTAGAATGAATACATAAGAAACTTTGAAATGGGTAACTCCATTTGATGCATCTATTTAATTGAACATTTTGTTTATGGTTGAATGTATAAGTAGCACACAAAATGAATATAATGGGGGATGGACCCTTGTAATGGACTCCTTCACATTGGAATCAGTTTATATTCAGTCTAAATTAGACATTATAGTTGTGTGGGGGGCTTTTGGTGGTGATGAAGCTGGGTAGGAGTAGATGGTAAAAGAATCTAGTTAGACATTATAGTTGTGTGGCATGATGTTTTGCATAATACATTATACTTGTCATAGATTTTGAGAGCAGAATTGTAACCATACTGAGTGGCTGCTATGTAAAATTTTAATTGTTGGTTGGCGCTTGTATTTGTTGATGCAGCTGGAGGAGGGAGAAAGTTTTCAAGATGTGCTTAACCCATTTACCAAGAAGGAGACTGCAGCTCTTGGGGATTCAAACATGCGAAATTTGAAGCGTGGAGAGATATTGCAGTTGGAGAGGAAGGGCTACTTTAGATGTGATGTTCCTTTTGTCAGACCTTCGAAGCCCATAGTTCTGTTTGCAATTCCAGATGGCCGACAAGCAACCTCATTGAAGTAGACCTTCATATTTGACTAGCATACTTTCTGGTGTTCTGGAGTTGAACATTTTTCCTAAAACTATGTAAGATGAGATTTGGAGTCTTTGACTCTCTTCCTTTTACATACATTTGTCCTGAAGTTTTTGATGTGATACTTCACTAATTTACCTTGCTATAGATGTTGTACGAATTGAATGGTGCCTTTTCAACCAGTTAATGTGGTTTTGGTAAATTTCCAAGTTTCAGATAAAGATGTTCTTGTTGAATCCAGTTGCAGTATAGATCCTGATGGGATTTGGCTTTTTTAACTAGGTGAATGTGGCTATGATAAACTACATTTTCCTGTGGTTCCTCGTATTGAATTTAGCTTCCTTGGTCATTTTAACTGTTCCTCGTATACAGATGCGATTAGGTCGATAATGAGCACCCAACTTTCCAGACGTGAAGTTTTAGTTCTTGATTCCTTGCCCTGGGGATCTAGGAAAACCAGCGACAACATGGATTGTTCCATCTTTCCTTGCTTGAAATTGGAACTTTATGATAGCACTGATCAAGTGACAAGCATTTGTATAGTGGGTTCTAATTAAGTCACCATTATTATTGCCTTGATTGTCTGTACCGTTATGCCAAAATTACCGACTTTGGCGTGATGATGGCTATCACATGTGCAACTCCTTTTCTTTAATAAGATGGAGTGCACCTACTCCAATCACTGTTGTTGTCATTTTCAGGTAAGATAAACAAGACAAGAAACTTACTACTAGTGCATTTAAAGATGATGAGATGAGACAGGAAGGTTTTTCTTATGGATTAAGTCATTGCATTAACTCAGGCAGTTCTGTTAATCCATGATTAATTGTACTTTTAGAAGCAACACGCAAGAGTGCCATGAACATGGAAGGAGAGGATGGTCCAGATTTATTTATTTTCCGAGTAGAACTTGAACTCTGTGCATTGCTAAATAATAATATAAAAAGCATTAGGTGAAATTCATGATTTGTTAATAAATGGACCATACTCGATTTTCTGATTGTCATCAACATTTTTTATTAGTTACGCATTATCATGATCTGCACTTACTAGTATGGTAACGAGTGATTATTTTATATTGGGTAAATGTAAAGCGAATGGTGGGATTTAATTAAAAATATGAAGCCATCACCATCCCAATTACTTGAATGTGTTTTGACTTTCTCGAGCGAGGGCTAGTTCCTTTTCAGTTTTCCCTTCCCTGCTTATGGCATGTCCCCAGCGCACATCCACATGTAGATGGCTAATGTGATGACAAAATACATTTATTAGAAGGGTAATGTGAGGAGGAGGAGGTGAAGATGGAGAGAACTTGTTTTTCAAACATATAATCGTGTGTTTTACGGCATCTATCCAGTCCAGAACACTAATAAAAAGATAAGTCTTCAAACTCGATGGAACTATTCTCGAAATGGACGCACTGGACAAACAAAATCAAGTGATTGAAATATTGTCAAGTGAATTGGTGGGTTAGCTGGCTAAGGCATTGATGTAGAAAGTCTTCCTCCGTAAGCGGACTTCATAAAACATGCTGCTTGTCTAATCTAATACATTCCATACATCTATCTGAGAAATACATATAGTCTCTGTCAAGCGTGGTTTTATTATATTATGTATATATATAATTGGCTAAAACAACAAATTGATGCTTTGATTTTTTATTCAGTGGAAGAACGGTCTGTAGAAGATTACATGTCGATTAACCATTTAATCTCCTAGATGATCCATCAAACACAAATTTCTCCCTTAAAAAAACTGTTACAGGAAGAATAACAATCAAAAACCCCCAGCTAGGCACAGCTGTAAGATTTATTAATTTATAATCAAAACCTAGCGTACGTACTCGTGTTTTTATACAGTCAACCAATCATCTACTTCTTAGGTGCAAACCTGGACTTGATCTTTCGGACCTCCTTGGTACCAACCTGGAAAGCCTTGGTCAAGACATGGTCAGGCACGGGTGGTTGGGCTGCAAACAATGTGGCTGCAATTGACTGAGTTCCTGGCAACTGGCTATTGAATGCAGCAATCACTGCAGCTGAGACTTGACCGTTGTTCTTCTGGAAATGAACCAAGCCTTTGGGGAAAACAAATGTCTCGCCCACCTTGATGGTCTTTGATATCAAAACGTTAGCAGTGGTAATGAACCCCACGTCCAGTTGGCCTTCAAGGACAAAAACCATCTCAGTGGCACGTGGATGTGTGTGGGGTGGGTTCAAGCCACCGGGGGCGTAGTCAATGCGGGACATGGATACCCCCAAGGTGTTGAGTCCTGGGATCTTTTGAACATTGGCAGCAGTGACCAAGGAGCCGAATGTGTTGTTGGTGAGACCTGGTTTAGCCAAACCGGCAAAGAAGAAGTCCTCTGCCGATATGTTTTCCTTGCAGGTGAATCCATTCACCTTCACACCTGTTTAATTATACAAGCATCTCATGTCACAAATTATCAAACTAGTAACATTAGCACATAAGCAGGAAAATGTATTGAAAATAAAACAGAATCAAAGACAAAAAGGTGAGATCCAAGAAAGATGAAGAAATTGTGTTGGGAAGGAACAGAGGAAAAGGCTGGGCAAGTCAACTCTCCTACCCTATCCCAATCATGTATATAATTAACTAAGATCAAAAGGAAATTAAAAACAATAGTGGAAGAAGAAATACCAGAAGAAAGATCAGCAACGCAAACATCTTGAAGCAGGTCAGGATCAGCAGAAACGGTGGCCACTAGTACCAAACCAAGAGTCATATAAAGAACGGAGAGGTAGGCCACCTTATTAGCTGCCATGGCTGCTGCTGCAGATGCTAGGCGCTAGCTTTCTAAGTTCCTAGGCTCTGGCGAAAACTATTAAAGGAAAACAACTAGTTTTTTTTTTGGGTTGAAAAACAACGAGTTAATATAAGAGAAAAGGGGGGAGGGTGTCTGAATTAGGGAAAAGATGGATGAATAGGAGAGAAAGGTGGACAAATGTATTTAGAGTGGCTGCTGCATGATTGGTAGGTACCAAAGTTGCCTTAAATATTCCATTCGGTAAAGATGTGGTACGATATATTTTTATATTGAATATAATTTCAAAAATTATTTATTATTTATTTTAAATTATAATAAAAAAATTGATTTTGAGAAAAAAAAACTTATAATTTGTAGTATTTTTAAAACATAATTAATTACAACCGCAAAAACTAGCTTAACGTACACCGAAAAACAAGGCAATAAATTTTGTAGTCGTATTAAAATTAGTTGATAATTAATGAGCCATCGTCATCTCTCCTGCCCCTACAGTTTACGCGTGCTTCCATATTTCTTGGGTCAATTTTTCAATGTTCATGTATTGACTCGGTCTCTTATATTATTTTTTATAGAGATCTTTATTTCAATTAATGTAGAAATTGATCCAAAGATGTTTCTTTACCATGGAAAAAAATCACATTAAAATGCGGTATGATATAGCCAAGGTGATGGAAACTCAAGAAAACAAAAAGAAATATTGTTCAGAAAAATTGGTGAAATGTAATTGATATTTTATTAATATAACCTTAATTCCTAGCCTAATCTACTTGCTGGAAAATTACGAAAAATGATATCCGAATATAATTGAGTGATAGTTACCTCGAATAATAACTCAAAACCCAAGTTAGGAATCAAATCTGTCTAGTTTGAGTTGTTGTCCTCACCAGTAGTGTTTTTACATTACACCAATAATAAATTTATTTTTAACGAGTTTAAAAAACCTTCAAGATCCTTCTCCCTTAGACAGACTCAAGGGAATGAACATGTTTCAAATAAAGGCTTAGCAGTATATCAAGGCTAACCACCAGAGGGCATAATAGTATATCTAGCCCCGGGCACGCTAGGCCTTTCACCAGCCACACATAGATTTTTTTAGGTTTGATAGTGTACGAAGCCCGACACTTTAACTTGGCAGTCAACCAAGTCCAAGGTAACGTGAGTCTAGCAAACATGTTAAACCCAAGGCACTTGAACTTGACATTCCACCAAGTCCAAGACAATAGAGGTTTTGCAAACATGCCAGATCCAAGACACTTGGACTTAACAATTAGTCAAGTCCAAGACAACGACCATTTTCCCTTAGGCACACCTAAAAAAATAATCATCCTCCATTGAGTCTAACCTCGGGGAATTACTCAACTTCTATAAGCTGAGCTAAGTTTGATGTCTTAAACTCTAATCTTTGCATCACCTTTTTATTTGTATAAAAGTCCTCCAAAAACCTATCATATTCCTATCAAATATTAATACAAATGTAAGGGATATTTATTCCTCATTAAATGTTATCAGGGTAATTATGTTGCAAGCTCTCCCCTTCACAAAAGGACAACACTCATGAATTATAAATACATCATGAGACCTTTTAGAACAAAGGTTCACGATCTTCATTCTCTACGGCATATATATTTTCAAAGCATCTCTTTAGAATATTCTTGTATTTTCTCTCTTTAAAAAGATACTTATATAAGCATCGAAGAGTCCCCACCTCTATCAAAGAGGACTTTTTGTAGGTACAAGTCACGAGCAATTTTGGTCTACCAATGACCAATTATAAGCTATCAATTACCTTGGCTAAAGAGAATTGAGAAGATTACTATGAACAATTGATTAATCAATTTTCCAACCTAGGAGCCCTATTCCTAGGCTAGTTGGATTTTTAGGACATAATTAGTAGTGTTGTTTATGGGATATAATAGAAAAGCCATTTGTTTCTTCATAAAACTTGTTTTTAGTATTTTCAGGGTATTTCATGGCTCATAATGATTGCCTTCCATGGAGAGGAAGCGGGACAAATCAACTTGTTGCTGTGGATACTCCTACCCAGTATGAGCTTCATCAACTCACTAGTCAGGTGCAACTCCCCACTCAAGTCATGTTGACAACCCGAGGGCAAAATCAGACCTTGTCAACCCATCAAGTCTTAATAACCTCAATAACACACAATGTCTTAACACTAGGGTCATCAGTTATACTAAGAGCTCGTAGATAATTACATTACTTAGAGGAGACTAGACAAAAGATTTTCATAAACGTTCCTCAAGGGATCACTCACGTCATTATTACACTCATGCACATAGCAAACACTCCAAACATACTCCTCATAGTTAATATGGGATGGACATTAGTCATCGTAATTGTCATTTTACGCCAAGCCCTTTGGGATCCCAAGAGCTCAACAAATAAAGAGCAAAGAGACAGTTTGTGACTGAGCACGCCAAAAAAAAAAAAGCATACCCAGGGGAATGTTTATAGTCCCTATCAGTAGAGGGTTTCTCTTTTATCCAAACACATATTGAAAACTCAACTCCTTAAAGACTACTTTTCTATGAATATGAGTTTAGACAACTACGACAACTTGACCAACTCAAAGGAGCATGTGCAAAATGTGCATAGTAGCTTGGAGTTGATCATCCAAGACTATAACTCAATGTGCAAGATATTCCCTTCAACCTTTATAGGATCTACACGTGCTTGGTATAACAACTTGGAACCAAACTTTATTAAAGGTTTTAATGACCTATATACGAAGCTAGTGACATGTTTTAGCACTAGCATACCCATCAAGAAAAGCTTCATAGTGCTTTTAAGTGTTACTTAAAAAGAGGATGAGTCTACACGGGTTTATTTAAGGAGATTCAACATGAAGATGCTCGAGGTGGAAGAATTGATTGAGCCAATAGCCATGAAAGCCTTAATAAGAGTAAAGGAACATGACCTCTAAAGAAAACTTTATGTTTTATCATATAGAAACCTGGCCAAAGTAAAGCGATTCATGAAAAATCAATTACAAGTTAAAGAGGTTAGTTTACTTCGACATGGACCTCTTTGTTTTTATAAGGACAACCAACATCAATGATTTTCCAAGTGAAGTAATCAGGGTACCTGAAGAGCCTCTCTCATACATATCACTCAGATCACCTCAGGATAAATAATCATTGATAAAGTGTAAGTTTCTTAAATATAAATAACTTATTCAAAATGACTTTTTATTTTCTTCGGGTGGTCTCTTAGGACGATAGCTCCACCACTCTCCAATGGATGGATGTAATCTCTCCAATGCTATAAGCACCACTTTTCAATAAATAAATGTGATCTCCCTAATATTATATGCACCACTTCAAAGGGCAGCTTTTAAGCCCCATGACAATGATGGGAAAGCTCATATCTCTTACTCTCCAAAAAACATATAATCACTTAGAAATTTTTAAGTATAGATTCACCCTTTTTGGGTTCCCACTAGCCACTTAGAAATTCTCTAGGTATGGGATCAACACTCAATTTGTTTGAAGATAGAAATTCCTTCAAAGCAAGTTGCACCACTTCAAAGGGCAGCTTTTAAGCCCCATGACAATGATGGGAAAGCTCATATCTCTTACTCTCCAAAAAACATATAATCACTTAGAAATTTTTAAGTATAGATTCACCCTTTTTGGGTTCCCACTAGCCACTTAGAAATTCTCTAGGTATGGGATCAACACTCAATTTGTTTGAAGATAGAAATTCCTTCAAAGCAAGTTGATTTACTTTGATGGGTTCCCCAAGGCTGTTTAGAAATATTTCTAAGTTTAGGCCATTTCCCTATGTTTTTCTCTTACTTACAAGGATTCGAATTATAACTTGCTTCATGCCTCTCCATACGAGCTGCCTAGTATATCATCTAAGGTTTCCACCTTTTTTCCACATAATGAAAATCCAATGAACTCATCATAACAACTAAATATTTTTACAAGTATTTGCGTATCAATATCACAAAGACTTTGAGGGCTATTGATAAACTTATTTTTAACGAGCTTAAAAAACCCTTATAACCCTCCTCTCTTAGGCATGTCCAAGGGAATAAGCATACCTCAAGTGGGGGCTTAATAGTGTCCAAACCCAGATACTTTTTGGGCTTGGTAGCGTACTAAACCCAGCACCTGGACTTGGCAGCCAGCCAAGTCCAAAGTGTTTGCCAGACCCAATTCACTTAGACTAGGTAATTAGCCAAGTCCAAGGTAACGTGGGTCTGGCAAACATGTCAGACCCAATTCACTTGGACTTGGCAATTAGTCAAGTCTAAGACAACGACCATCCTTCCTTGGGTCTGACCTTAGAAAGAACTTGGCTTCCATGGAAGTTAATTTTGACATCTTAAACTCTAACCTCTCTACCATATTTTTAGGTGTATAAACATCCTCCAAGGACCCATCATATTCTCATCAAACATTAATACAGGTGTAAGGGATATTTATCCCTCATTAAATACTATCAGCGTAATTACGCTGCGAGCTCTACTCTTCATAAAAGAACAAGACTCATGAACTATAAATACATCATGAAACATTTGGAACAAAGGTTCATGATATTCATTCTCTACTGCATATAAATTTTCAGAGCATCTTTCTCTATAATATTCTTGTATTTTCTCCCTTTAAAAATATATTTATTTAAGCATCAGATAGTCCCCACCTCCACCAAATGAAACCTTTTGTAAGTACTAGTCACGAGCAACTTGGGCTAACTAAGAACCAAGTATAAGCTATCAATTACCTTGACTAAGAAGAATGAAGGAAATTGTTAAGACCGATTAATTAATCGATTGTTCAACCCGAGAACTCTATTCCCAAACTAATTGGATTTTTAGGATATCATCAACAATACCTGGACTTTCCTTCTCTTTTTCCTTATAGGATACTCCCTCTTTCTCCTTGTCCAATTGTTGCTTGGAAAATTACTTTGGTTTTCAACTTAATGCCACTGCAAAACCAACTCCCACGAGGAATTTCTGCTGGATACTTTCTTTTCCACCAACCTTGTTGCTGTTAATTATTGGCATGTAGGGGATTTCATTGTTTTATCTTTTACTGTAAAGCAAAAGTGTTTTTTTCAAAAATATTACATTCTATTAAGTGTTGAGTCATAAATAAAATTAAAAGTAATAAAATAGAATAAAGTTAAACAGCTAACCTAGTTGTTAATTATCTACTAAGAAATGAAATTCTTGATTTCACAGTGATAAGTGACCATGCTTAATTTCCCACTTACCAAATAGTAGGTGCAAGCAAAGTACTACAAAACTCAACTCTGGCTTGACTAGTAGCATCCAAAGACAAATTAAAGAGCATTTTTAGTTTGACATTGTACTTACTATATATAGTGATGTTATACATTGAAATTGCAGAATGTCAGGATTTTAGGCTCTTGCAAAGAAGGAAGGCAATTCATTCTCTACTCTATTTGATTCAACATGCTTTGTATATGTTTCCAAAAATGTTGAATTTTTCTAAAGGAAGAAAACTTCAAAATGTTGAGATGAATGCTTGATGTAAAATGAAATTTGGAGATTGTTGGAAGTGGCCCATGCTAGCTGCTGAGTTTGCCTATCTCAACTTTTTACTCTATCTCTACTCGGCCTCATGGTACAGATATAAACCGGATGACACAGAGTCCATTGAATTCATGCCTCAGAAGCTGTTGATGAAGAAGTTGCTGACAAAGAAGTTGCCGATGAAGAAACAGCTGATGTGGAATCTACTGTCGTGGAAGCTGTCATTAGTTTTAGTTTGAATAAAACACTAGCTATTTGAATTAGTCAATTTCTGTTAGGATTGATATAATCCTTTTATTTGAATGTTATCCTTTGAATTCAGTTACGTAACAGCAGGAGATAATGTTACTGTTGCTTTCCTTTAAAGCTTCATTTTGTTCTATGTTTTCATTATGCTGCAATATCAATAAAACAGTGCATTAAGCAAAGAAGTTGTTCTTCATTTTTTTCTGTGTTTTCATTTGTTAAATCTAACAAATTGGTATCAGAGCCGAATTTTTCTTGAGAGATCTGTGAGATAGAGAGAGCCTAAACATTTACCCTAAACACTTACCATTCTTCTAAAAAACCAATCAAAACAAAATGAATTCAGAAGCCCCAGGAAATTTAATGGCACCACCAGTATTTGATGGAACAAACTATCAAGTTTAGGCTGTTCGAATGGAAGCTTTTCTTGATGCAAATGATCAGTGGGAAGCCGTTGAAAACACATATGAGGTTCCTCTTTTGCTTGACAATCCAACTATAGCTCAAATGAAAAATTATAAGGAGAGTAAGCAAAAGAAATCAAAGGCAAAAGCTAGCCTTTTTGCAGCTGTCTCGTCTTCAATCTTCACCAGAATCATGACTCTGAAGACAGCAAATGAGATATGGAATTTTCTCAAAAAGGAATATGAAGGGAATGAATGAGTGAAGGGCATGCAAGTTTTAAATCTCATTAGAGAATTTGAGATGCAAAGAATGAATGAATCAGAAACTATCAAAGTTTACTCTGACAGACTTCTTGACATTGTAAACAAAGTAAGACTTCTTGGTACTGAATTTACTAATTCTAGAATTGTTCAGAAAATTCTTGTTACAGTTCCTGAAAAGTTTGAAGCTACAATATCATCAATAAAAAACTCAAAGGATGTATCAAGCATCACTTTGGCAGAGTTACTGAATGCATTGCAGGCTCAAGAACAAAGAAGGATGATGAGGCAAGCAGGTTCTGTGGAAGGTACTTTTTTTTCAAAATCACAGAACAACATACAACAAAGAAACAGAAATTACAGCAGCAATAACACAACATTTCCTCTGTGTTCTTACTGCAAAAAATCCAACCATCCACAGAGTAGATGTTGGTGGAGGCCGGATATAAAATGTCTCAGATGTGGACAGCTAGGACACATTAGAAGGGTATGCAAATCTCAACAACAACAGCAGCAGCAAGAAGAAGTCAAAATTGTTGCTGAACAACCTGAAGATGAACAATTGCTTGTAGCATCATGTTTTGTTGCTAATAACTCAACAGAGAGTTGGCTTATAGACAGTGGTTGTACCAGCCACATGACCTATGATAAAGAGCTTTTCAAAAGGCTTGACAAAACAGTTATTTCCAAAGTAAGAATTGGAAATGGGGCATGTCTTGCAGTAAAGGGTAAAGGAACGATGGCAATCAAAGGCAACACAGGTTTAAAATTAATTTCTGATGTCTTATATATTCCTGAAATTAATAAAAATCTTTTGAGTGTTGGTCAGCTGCTTGAGAAAGGATATAAGGTGCTATTTGAAGACAAGTTTTGCTTGATTACTGATGCACAAAACAAGGAAGTATTTAAAATTCAGATGCAAAGTAAAAGCTTTGCCTTGAATTTTACAGAAGAAGAACAAGTAGCAGTACATGAAGAAAAGAGTAGTACAATGCTTTGGCATAGAAGATTAGGGCACTTTCATCATGCAGCTATACTTTTTATGAAAAACAACAATCTTGTGAAAGGCCTACCTGACTTAGAAGAAGATCTTCCATTGTGTGCAGCCTGTCAGTATGGGAAGCAGACAAGACTTCCATTCCCACGCAATAAAAGATGGAGAGCTACACAGAAACTACAACTAGCACACACTGATGTGGGAGGACCTCTGAAAATATCATCATTAAACGACAGTAAGTATTACATTACTTTCATTGATGATCATACAAGAATGTGCTGGATTTATTTCATGAAGTATAAATCTGAGGTTGTTGATATTTCTGGAAGTTCAAAGCATGGGTGGAAAAACAAAGCACACACAAAATGCAGGTGATCAGATCAGATAATGGAACAGAATATACCTCAGAAAAATTCAACAAGTTCTATGAAAAGGAAGGCATTGAACATCAGCTGACAGCACCTTATACCCCTCAGCAAAATGGGGTTGTTGAGAGAAAAAACAGAACACTTATGGAGATGACAAGGTGTTTATTACATGACAAAGGTTTGCCAAAGAATCTATGGGCTGAGGCAGTAAATACAACAGTGTTTCTTCTGAACAGATTGCCAACAAAAGCTCTGCAACAGAAAACTCCATTTGAGGTATGGTATGGCTATAAACCAAAGTTGCAAAATTTAAAAACTTTCGATTGTCTTTGTTTCTCTTACATTCCACAGGTCAAAAGAGACAAACTTGATAAGAAGGCAGAACCTGGAATCTTTGTAGGCTACAGCTTAGTATCCAAAGCCTACAGGATTTATCTTCCACAAGACAACAAAGTGATTGTTAGCCGAAACATCCAATTTTTTGAGTCAGAAAGCTGGAACTGGGAGAAAAATAAGCTTGAATTTCAAGAGGAGAATGCTGATGTTGATGATGAATCTGTTACAAAAATCAGATTGCTTTCTGATATCTATCAAAGTTGCAATGTGGCATTAATTGAACCTGCAGGATATGAAGAAGCTGCTGCAGATCAACATTGGATGGCTGCAATGAAGGAGGAGCTTATGATGATTGAGAAGAATCAGACTTGGTTGCTTGTAAACAGACCTGCACATAAAAAGGCAATAGGAGTTAAATGGGTTTATAGAACCAAGTTCAATGCTGATGGTTCTATAAATAAACACAAAGCAAGACTTGTTGTCAAGGGATATGCTCAGATGTTTGGGGTAGATTTTTCTGAAACATTTGCTCCTGTTGCTAGACTTGATACTATAAGGATGTTGCTTGCACTTGCTGCTCAACATGGCTGGACTATACATCAAATGGATGTCAAATCTGCTTTTTTAAATGGATATTTGGAGGAGGAAATATTCGTGGAGCAGCCTGAAGGTTTTGCTGTTCAACGAGAAAAAGAGAAAGTATATTTGCTGAAAAAGGCACTCTATGGTTTAAAGCAAGCACCAAGGGCTTGGTACAACAGGATTGATGCTCACTTGCTAGACTTAGGCTTTACAAAAAAGTCTAAGTGAATTTACACTCTATCTCAGAAAATTCAATGATGAATTGCTTGTGGTTTCTCTTTATGTGGATGACTTACTTGTGACAGGAAGTAGTAGGAATCAGATTGATGTGTTCAAAAGAGAAATAAGAAAGCATTTGAAATGACTGACTTGGGGAAGATGACATTCTTTCTCGACATGGAAGTCCAGCAAAAGCATAATGAAATCTTCATATGTCAACAAAAATATGTCAAAGAGATTTTAAAGAAGTTCAACATGGAAGAGTGCAGATCAACAGCAACACCAATGAATCAAAAGGAGAAGTTTTGCAAAGAAGATGGAGCTGCAAAGATTGATGAAACACTCTATAGAACCTTAATAGGATGCTTGATGTATCTTACTGCAACAAGACCCGACATTATGAATGCTACAAGTATCCTTTCAAGGTATATGCATTGTGCAAGTGAGATTCATTTTCAGGCAGCAAAAAGAATTGTCAGATATATTAAGGGAACAATTGACTATGGATTGAAGTTTTGTCAAGTCAAAAACTCTATTCTCCATGGCTATTCTGACAGTGATTGGGCCAATTGTGTTGATGATATGAGAAGCACTTCAGGTTATTGCTTTAGTTTTGGTTCTGCCATTTTTTCGTGGAGTTCAAAGAAGCAAAAAGTCATTGCTCAATCCACAGCTGAGGCAGAGTATGTTGCTGCCACTGCTGCTGTGAATCAGGCTATTTGGATTAGAAAATTAATGGGTGATCTACAGATGGAGCAAAAGGAAAGCACACAAATCCTTGTAGACAATCAAGCTGCAATTGCAATTGCAAAAAATCCTGTGTTCCATGGCAAAACGAAACATTTCAAACTGAAACTCTATTTTCTAAGAGAAGGTGAAATACAGCTGATCTATTGCAAAACAGAAAATCAAAATGCTGACATTCTGACCAAGCCGCTTCCTCAAGCTAAGTTTGAATTCTTTAGGCAAAGACTTGGAGTCTGCAGCTTGAGAGCCAAAGAGGAGTGTTGAATTCATGTTTCAGAAGTTGCTGATGAAGAAACAGCTGATGTGGAATCTACTGTCGTGGAAGCTGTCATTAGTTTTAGTTTGAATAAAACACTAGCTATTTGAATTAGTCAATTTCTGTTAGGATTGATATAATCCTTTTATTTGAATGTTATCCTTTGAATTCAGTTACGTAACAGCAGGAGATAATATTGTTGTTGCTTTCCTTTAAAGCTTCATTTTGTTCTATGTTTTTATTATGCTGCAATATCAATAAAAAGTGCATTAAGCAAAGAAGCTGTTCTTCATTCTTTTCTGTGTTTTCATTTGTTAAATCTAACAGAGTCTAATAACAAGCCAAAAGCGAAGGATTCGGATGAGGGATTGCTTCTTGCCAAGGAAAGTAGCGGGGCTAAGAAAGATGAAGAGGAAAGTGAGCAGAATGCAGCAAAGAGGAATGAAGAAGAAAGCGCACAGGAGACGGATGATGCTGAAGCAAAAGCTCCCTCTTCTGAGCAATCCAACGGAACAAAATAAAACGAAAAAGAAATTAACAATTTTAATGAAGCCCAGCCCCCCCACCCCAAACATCAAAAAGTAGAAGAAGAATTGAAGATGCTCATTGCAGCAACTGAATGAAGCTATTGGCAGAGATTGTCCTGGTTTTGGAGTGATCGGTTTGATGTTCCTTTTAACATTTTCACTTGTTCTTTGTTTGATGGTGAGAAAAATAATGAAAAATGGGCCTTCTTGCATGTTGGAGAAATTAATAAATTGAGTTCAGTAGGTCAAGTACAGAAGTTGGAGGTTAATAAGATTGTTGATCGTGTATTTATAACGCCTCGATTTGTTCCTCTCCAAATACAGCTAGGGCTTTAGAAATTGAGGTGCATGCTTCCGAAGAAATCAAGAAGGGCGAGTCAAGTCCATGGGCCAGTTAAGCTCACATGAAGGCCTAGTGATCCTTCAAGTCCATGGGCCACTTAAGCTCACATGAAGGCCTAGTGATCCTTGTATTACCCAGCCCAGCCCATCCTGACCCGGACCTTTGTGTTCTTGACGAGCAAGAAGTTAGACACCATTCGCATAGCTTCTGCTTCTTGTTTACATCATTACAAGTAACATAACCAAAGTACTAGTGATCAAACAGTCAAGGGAGTTCGACAGTAAAATTTAAACTTAGTTGAAGTGTATTAGGTACAGTTCGGTTAACATTTAAGAATAGAAAAGAACAGGTGCTGGATCGAAGAAATATGTTTTTTTAATAAATTCATATCGTTTTCGAAGCATGAACAATAAGAGATATACTACTCTTTATAGAAAACGAATATATATTTAAAATATGAGTATAATTAAGATCGATTATAATCCCATGGCAACTTGCAAGAAATCTGGCACAATAAGAAGCAATCATAGCAAAAAGGGCACCGACAGATGAAATGAAGTGGGGTGGCCCACCATCAAAGAGAGAGCATGCTCAAAGCACATGGAACCAACCTCCCAGGTTGATGCTGGACCAGGTGCAGCGTGCAAAATATCCCCTTGCTGGAGCTCATCTCCCATGTATCTTAAGTGCATCTCTTAGGTTAAATGGATATATAGCTCTTAAATTAAGATTAATTAGTGTTCGACTTGAGTGTATACACACACACACACACACGCACGCCTGGTTGATTGTTCTTGTGATTGCTATTTGCTGAATAGCTTGCAGATGGCAGGATGCATGCAGTCCCACAGCATAAAGATGGGGGCATCGATTAATCAATTTCATGTCATGTGATTTTGTCATGGGATCGAGTCCCTCCATTCACATCCTCTTTACTTTGCCGGTGCATCGAGGAGGCGGTCCGTCCGTCCACGTGCTTCACCGTTAACTATTTATTGTTGATGGTGCAATTAAAAAGTTAACAACTTCTGATCCTTTGATGGATGTGGAGTGATTTTACTGTGCTATTTTATTAGTTATTATTTGGGTTTATTTTAAGAAAATAATTAGATATAATTAGAAAATAGAAATCATAAATGAAGATAATTTTTTTTATGTTTTATAAGCCATTAATTTGATGAGGACCGCATTAGGAAGCTGAAAATGCGTACTATAGAAGGTTGCGGAAGAAGCAAGCAGAATCCAACCGCAAAGGCACGACAGAAGCAAAAATCCTCGGGAAAGGAGTTGCAGCAACAGTACGTTGTAGTTGTTGGTTTTTTTTTATCCTGTGGTAGTTTTTAATTATTAAAATGTTCTTATATACAAATTTTAACAAAATATTTTTAAATATTTTTAATTAAAAATATACGTTTAAAAACATTTTATACCACATTATTAAATATATGGATTTCCAGTAGGAAGTCGGCCACAGGAGACAAGAATCCCTGTGGTAACAAGTGAGGGGAAAAGAGGAACTAGAGGGGGAAAGGAAAGTTCAAAAATAAAAAGAGAAATGTGCGGCGGGAACAATGATGAGCGGCAAAACTAGCTTTTAGAAGTTTTGAGAGGGAGCTCCGTATTGTGTACAAAACATTGATTAGTTAAAATTAATTAAAAAATATTTAAATTTATATTTTTTTAATATTTGTTTATTGTTTTAATGTATTAGTATCACAATTAAATTTAAAAAAGTATTATTTACAAGTATTTTCAAGTAAACAATCACTACACAGATTTTTTTATTAAATTTTGAGTTCTATAGCGCTACTACTTTATATTATATTATTGTGATTATAATTATTAGTTATTTTCAGCCATTAAAACTCGTGTTAGCTCAAGTGGCAATATTCAAATCTCCTCTGCACGCTCGTGGATCACGTGGTCAAGCATTACTAGGATCCTGCAAACAACCAAGATGTATTTAAGGGTATAAGAGATAAAATATCAAAAAAATTCATGAACCACCTTGGTTGAATTTTGAGTCCTGTTTCGATACAGGGTTTTGTTCATTTCGATGCGAAGCAGCCAGCAGGCTGGAACTCACAAGTCACAACCTAGCTGATTACCGGCAAATTGCATGGGCCCGGACCGTAATACCAGGACAAGCTGTTCATGGAGAAAGGGAGTCAAGAAAGACAGGCCACCTTCCACACCCTGGTCCCCAGCTAGCTCTTGGCTAAAATAAACCATCGCTAGCTGGTCACCATCCATCATTTTTATCAAAACGACCCACCATATAAAAGCCTTTCGATTTCTATTTTGTAACCATCTCCATGGCCTCTTCTTCTTTTTTAATGGATGCAAGCCTATATATATATATATATATATATTTCATAAATCAGGAAAACTACAACCGTTTAGTTTCTATTTATCTACGGGCCATGTCGTGGTTGAAATCGTGATTAAAATGAAAAGGCACAAATTTTTATATTTTTTTATTCTCTCATTTCAACCACAGTTCGACACGAATATCATCACGTGGATGAATGTATGGCGGGTTCGATTGGTGAAGTGAAGGATGGATTTGGATATGGATATTATATATTTTCAAGTGATATCTCTATTGATTATTAATTAAAGTATTAGCTATCTAAGGCATCGCCTGACACAAATAAAAACTCTTTCCTGAAAATAATATTTGCATCTATGATTTAATTGATCAATTAAGCTCCATCACGAGATAACAATTTGAATAATACCTTCTGGATTTATAGGATTCACATGTAAAATATAATTATTCGATTTATAGGATTCACGTGTAAGATATAATTATTCAAGCCATGCGAATTAGTATTTCTCTTTGAATATTGAAAGAGTCACGTGAAAAAAAATAAAATTGGGAGAGATATTGACTAGAGGGGGACGGGATGTCACTTGATGAAGAGGGCTAAACACGTAGCGTGCCGGGGTCCGATCCATTAATTAGGGTACGTTGTGATTTAAAGTACCATTAAAAAATATAAAGAAATATTAATTTAATTTTGTTTCAAATTAAATATATATTTAAAATACACAATCTTAAAAGGTAAAACAAACTGTGCGATTAACAGCAAATATTAATGTTAATTTATCAATCCCCACGCATATATATACGTGGAAATAGTAATTATTAGATATATTGCTCGCTTGTTGATACAGACCGAACATTTAAAAAAAAATGTAAAAGAAGTGATAGGTTAATAAAATCCAAACCTCAAGACACTAGTTAAATTGAAATTTTAAATATTTATTAAAAAAATAATAATACTAAAATAACAATTAAAAAAAAAACCACATCCAAGTCTATTCAAGTTATCAAACAATCCAATAATAACTTAACTTTAAAAAAATCAAGCCAAAAAAAAGTCAAACTTTAAAAATATATATTAATTTAAAAAAACAGGAAAAGAAACCAAGCTAGCCTAGACGAACCTTGAGCAAAATATTAAAAAGCTTGAAACCTATGAAACCCTGGATTCGGGTCCTGTTAAAAAAATTATTATAAGCTAGTTTAAAAATATAAATTAAAAAATAACAAAAAAACCTCAAGCGAACCCGACAGCCAACTTGGGTCAATAAACCAAACACATGACATTTGACATGAAATTGGAATGCCTCTATAAATAGAAAAGCCAAAAAAACACTGACAAAAAATATTTTTTTAAAAAGTCAACCTGAAACAATCCTCCAGATTTGTTACTCAAACCATGAGACCATGATGAATTTGTTGAAAACAAACCTAAAAAAACAAAGAAACAAGATTCTTAAACAAACGAACATTAGTGGATGAAATTGAAGGAACAATAAAAAAAAGAAGATGCAAAACAAAAAAAAAATAACAATTAAAGAAATTATGACTAATTTCAACACAAATATTAAATGTTTAGGAAAAAATAAAATGAGATTAGATGTTCATGGATGGACTTGTACAAAAATAAATCCATTAAGAAAATGATTAAAAAAATTAGCAATTAAAAGAATTATAACCAAGTTTGACATAAAAATTAAATGAAAATAAATGTCTAGAAATGAAATTGAAAAAAAAAATCAACCAAGAAAATGATTTAAAACATAACAAATAGAAAAAGAAAAAAAAGGGCTTGGTTTGAAAATAAATTTTAAAAATCAAATAATAAGGGATGAAATTAAAAATAAAATCCAATTAGAAACAATCAATGTAAATAAAACAATTGCATATAAGAGAAGAGAGACTGGAATAAAAAATAAATAAATTGAAGGGCCGATGTGAATTTCTGTATGGCAAGCACGCAATCCAAGGAAGAAAAAGAAAAAAAAATGAGAAAAAAAAAAAGCAATTTCAGGCTACACCACATCAAACCATCAATCACACGCCATCCATAGACAAAAAGGACGTTAAAATGAATCAAATTATACAACAAAATCATGGTTACAACTATAGAAGCCAACCGCACGCGTCACTAGCTTTCTTATTTTTTTTGTGTAATAACCAAAAATATCTTGAGGACTAAACAATTTTATTAACATAAATCTTGATGAAATTACAAACAAGCTCCTGAAGTTAATGTTAAAAAAATCGAACACCAAGCGTAATGTAGTAATTCAATCATTCTATAAAAACTAAAAATATAAAAGCATCCATTTGCATAGGTGTTAAATTATTTTATTAAAGGGTTATATTAGTATTTTCAGTATGTATTTAAAAATTTAATTACCAAAATAACTCTATATAATTCTTAAAATATATTTATGACACAGTAAAAAAACTATTTTACCCTTAAAATAAAGATAAATAATAATAAAAAAACAAGGGATAAAAAAATCATTATAATATTATATGGCTTGGATCATATCAGGATGGAGCTTGAAAATAAAATTAATTAGATCAAATTAATAGAATTATTTTAAAAGAATTAAGATTTCAGTTGTTTTATTAAAACTTTAAACATCGTTGAAGATGTTGGAAAAAATATTTTCTTGGAGGGGCCGGCCCCTACCAGCCCCAACTGTCTCCGCCACTGGTCATAGTAAAACCTAGAAGAATTAGTTTTCTGAAAAATATCTGTTGAATGCTATATAGTTTTGTGTAATCAAGACAGCAGTCCTCCACTAGATTGGTTAATTGACTTTTAATAGTTTTGTTTAGATTGGTTAATTGACTTTTAATAGTTTTGTTTGGTATAGATCTAAATCTGAACACTTTATGCTTCCTCATTTCAATCGATGGATGGAGAGAGAGAGAGAGAGAGAGAGAGAGTAACCTTTCACGGATCTTACATGATGATGCACCGCATTGCTAAACGGTATCTTTGTAGGATTAATCAAATAATTCAAGAAGAAGCATAAAAATTAAAAAGAAGAGAGAAGGAGAAGGATACACTCGAGTCGAAGCCACGAGATCACGAGTTATTCACAATAACATTATTTTATTACAAGAAAAAAGAGAAGAATACAGCTGTATGCATCTCAATATCTCTCATGCACTGGTCACATCAACCGAGAAGAGAAGAGAAGAGGAGAGGAAAAAAGCAGACAACACGGTCGACAACACAGAAAAACAAAAATAAACAAAGAAAAATAAAACCAACTCAAAATTCCCACAATTCTCACTCTGAAATTTGAACCGTATGCATTGTCTGCGTAGCATTTGTATAATATAAGTTCTGGTATTATAAATTATAGTGTTATTGAAGGTTTATATGGTTATTAATTTTATAATTTATAAAATTAATTTAAGGATGTATAAACTAGCTGCACATCAATATTAATAGTAATAATAACAAAAAATTTATGTTAAACCATACCCCCATACCATGCTTATATCAATAATACTATTATACAAATAATTTCATCTTTCATCGAATCATCCCTCCTCCATTCATTCTGTCCAAATCCTTATTATTAAACCCCATCCGACTTATCTCAAATTTATACTTGATTAGATTTTACAAAAAAATAAATAAAAATTAACCTATATAACCTGATAAAAAACATGAGTTAAATTATAACCAGTTAACTTGAATAAAATTAAATTCAAAATTTTTACTATCTTTTTTGTCAAGATTGCGTGGTTTAGATTGTTTTTTTTTTATTAAGTTGCAAAATTCATGACACAGATAATAAATAAACATTAAAATCTTTTGCTAGATTCCTAACGTGCTTGCTTTGCTTCCAGTTGCAGTCATGAATATTAAAAAAGCCCCGGCAAACAAACAAACAAACAAAAGAACCAAAATACCGAGAGATTCTGTTGATTAAGAGTGTGTTTTTGAGATTTTTGTTTAATTTTTTCCTGACTTATAGATTTATATATATATATATATATTTGAATTATTTTAATATATTGATAAAAAAAATATTTTTTAAATATTTTTTTTAAATAAAATCAGCTACTACTATTATAAATCCTACCTAAATTTTAAAACGAATAAGCTAATATCTCATATCAGTAATTTAAATAAATAAAAATGCTCTTAATGAAATTGACAGATTATCCATTTTAAGCAGTCCTTACGATCTAGTATAAGACTAGCACCTCATTATCCTATAACAAGCTATCCCTTCCCAAAGTTTCCACCACCACCTTTCCTCTTTCCTCATTCCTTCCTTCTGTTTTTTGGGTTTTCAGGATTTGTTCAGGTGAAAAGAGCCCAGAAAAAGAGGAAGAAAAATGAAGTTTTTCAGCTTCTGGGCTGTGGCTGTTGCTGTTTGTCTTTTTGGGGTATGGGTGGTGGATGGGTTCCTGGAGATGAATGAAGAAGAGATATTTTACACTGAAGCTAATGCTTCTTATTACATTGAATCTAAAGCCTATAATCCCAATAATGCTTTGTTGGTTGGCCTTACTCTTATCAAATCAGCTGCTGCTAAAGGAGCAGGTAATTTTTTACTTGTAAAGATTCCTTCTTTCCTTTTGAGAATGCCATTAAGATTCCTTTCTTCTTCTTCTTATCATTTCCTGCAAAACCAAGAGAAAGTGTTAAATGCTGCTCTTCATTTTCCCACGTCTTATTACTGATATTGCTTTGACTGAACTCTCTGTAGATTGTCAGATTCCATTTTTATTGATTTCTTGCTTTTGGTTCCCGTGTTCTTCAATTATTTGGATTTGTTTCTTTCTTCCTTACACACACACACACACACAACAGAGAGGCATCTATTATGTTTTCTTTGTTATTCTTAGTTTCTGTGGGCAGAAGGAGACATTTTTGTTCCATCCTCTGTTGTTTTATTCCATTTTTTAATTTACTTTCACAACAATAGCAACTGATTGGTATTTGCTATTGTTGATAATCACTTAATTTTTTCAAACTTTTAATTGATTCATTCAATTTTTTTATCAGCTTACTTGTCTGCCTCAATTACAGTATATCTTTGTTTTTTCAAACTTTTAATTGATTCAATTAATTTGTATCAGTTTATTTGACTCAATTAATGTGCCTCAATTTTATTTTATTCTTCATTTTTATTTGGACTTTTTTGTTGATATTCCCTCAATCTTGCATTCAAATTTATTCAAGAAAAGTTGCTCTCAGTTTTTAATAGCCGTGACTTTTTTTTTTCGTTGGTATAGTTGTTGTTTCAATGTATCTTGCAATCATGTTTTGTCTCATATCCTGTCCTAATTAACATTTGTCAATCTTGCAGTCTGTTTGGATGGAACATTGCCTGGATACCATTGGCATCGTGGGTATGGTTCAGGAGCAAATAGTTGGCTTATTCAATTGGAGGTTTGTGATTTTTTTTTTGTTTGAAATTATGTAACATCGTAGTCTCTAGCTTTTGCCTGATTTTTCTTGCATAAGCTAAAAGTCATAATTTTTGGTCTATATTATCAACTGTCTGGTTACTTTTTTTGGCTCTGAGCTAATTCTCATCATATGTGTCAATGGCTAATTATGTCTCTTGTTACTGGACGTTGGACATTTTGAAAAACTATGGATTTACAAGATGACAGCAAGGTTAATGGATATTGCTTGGAAAAGTAGAATAAAATAGTTACCTACATGAAAGAGCATAAATGATTTTTGCTGCAATTGGTACTTGGATTAAGCATATCTATCTGAAGCTCTTGATATAGGATTGTGGGACACAAATATATAGAATTTTACGAGGTTTAGTTTTACAACGATTGGCTTAAACTTTCTGTGTGTGTGCTGCCTTAGGCTACTTGGTCAGCTGGTTATGCAAGTTTCACTGCCCAGTTGACATTGTTCTGGATTGAGAACTTGACTTTGTTGAACATCTTGTGTAGGGAGGAGGATGGTGTAATTCTGTTAGAGCTTGTGTTTACCGAAAAACAACTCGGCGAGGCTCATCTAACTACATGGAAAAGCAGTTGGCATTCACTGGAATACTGAGCAATAAAGCTGTAGAAAATCCTGGTTTAGTCTTAAATCCTAAATACTTTCAAATACCTCTCTTTATTTGTCTCCTTTGTTCTTGGATATCTTGAATACTATTGACAAGGGGTTTTGCAGATTTTTTCAACTGGAACAGAGTAAAACTTAGATACTGTGATGGTGCCTCTTTTACGGGGGACAGCGAACACAAGGTTGGAATCTTGCCATTCACTATTGTAATTTGGATCCTAATTATTATTTGAATTTAACACCTCTTCCAACTTTATGATTGGATTGAAAACTTTTGAACTAGCATCATGAAATTTATGACTAGTTATATGCGAGCTCACATGTTAAAACCAAATGATTTTGTTTTAGGCTGCACACCTTCAATTTAGAGGACAACGTATATGGTTAGCTGCAATGGAAGATTTAATGTCTAAGGGGATGCGCTATGCCAATCAGGTTTTATATCTTGTCAGCTTTCAATTTCCTTACCTCTATCTTTTCTTCTTGATTCTTGGTGCAATAATTTTGCTACTTGCACTTCAGGCTCTTCTTTCTGGCTGCTCTGCTGGGGGTCTAGCTTCCATTTTACACTGTGATGAGTTTAGGAACTTCTTTCCGAGAAAAACTAGAGTGAAATGCCTGAGTGATGCTGGTTTATTCCTTGATGCGTAATTGCTTGATATCTTGATCCTCTCATGTTTACCTCCCTTTCTAAGAATTGATGTCTCTTGGCTTAGAACCTCACTTATCCATTCTCCTCTTGTTTTGGAAATTGCAGAGTTGATGTTTCTGGTGGGCGAACATTAAGAAACTTATATGGTGGTGTTGTGGGCTTGCAGGTGGTATATTGATGTCAAAATTTAGTAATGTAGTCAAATTAGTAGTTTGAAGGTTCTGAGTGATGCTTTTACTGCATGCTAATTGTGGTGTTTTTCATACTTCTCACAGGGGGTGCAGAATAACCTTCCACGCATATGCATCAACCACCTTGATCCAACTTCGGTAATTATCTCTTTTACCATTCTCTTTTCTGCGGTATCCATCTAATTTGAACGTATAGCATTAATCTGGAACTCGTCTATCTTGCTGTGACTTCCTTGTTATTTCAGTGCTTCTTCCCTCAAAACATAATTGGCAATGTTAAAACCCCACTGTTCATTCTCAACGCAGCTTATGATTCATGGCAGGTAACAATCCTTTCCTGTAAATGTAAGAATGCGTGAATCTTTTATTGTTGGTGGACTCGTCCCTGACTAGCAAACTAAACAAGTTTTAACTTATTAAGGGGAAGGTTTTGTAATAAGATCCCTGAAACTCTTATTTACCATGTGAATTCAGATCCAGTCCAGCTTAGCCCCACCAACTGCAGATCCTGCTGGCTATTGGAGTAATTGCAGAAAGGACCACTCAAAATGTTCTGCATCCCAAATCCAGTTTTTGCAAGGTATTTTTTTTTTTTTTAATACAGGCTGGAAAATATAACAGATTCAGTATGCTTATTTGGCCATTCTCATGTTTTTCTTTGGTACAGGATTCAGAAATCAAATGTTGAATGCAATAAAAGGCTTTTCAAGGTCTAGACAGAATGGCTTGTTTATAAATTCATGTTTTGCTCATTGCCAATCAGAGAGGCAAGATACATGGTTTGCCGATAATTCCCCCGTACTTGGGAACAAGGTATGTCTAATCAAACCTCATAATTACTCATTAAGGTTGCTTTAATTTTCAAAAGAGAAATCAAACTCTGGTTCTGTAGCTCTTTTCTTGGGGTTTCTGGTTGCATTTCAAATTTCATTATTTTCAGTCCAGTTAAATTCATTTCTCACATCATCATGGTTTTGAAATATCTAACTTATCTGGTTGACAATGAGCAGCCAATTGCACTTGCTGTTGGAGATTGGTATTTCGACCGGTCGGGCGAGAAGGCTATTGACTGTCCCTACCCCTGTGACAGCAGTTGCCACAATCTGGTTTTCAGATGAGCCAAACTTTTTATTAATTTGCTCATCTTTACATATAGTCTTCTTACTAGATTCAACTTTATATATCCTCATTGTTACTGTGATAGAACTATGCAATTCAATGAAATTTGGTAGAAGACAATAAGAAGGAAGGTTGCTGAGAAATGCAAATTTATCTGGAAGCCGTTTGTATTGCTGGAGCACATCTTGTGCATCCAAATTACTAGATATTCAATTTAAATTGTAATCTATTAATTTTTATTATCAATCAGTAAGTCCATATTTTGGTGCTGATGCTTTTGACAATGTGTTTGAAAAGGGACGGCCACCATCTCCCTTTCCTCTTTCGACTAAATTAAAATTCAGCTACTCCATCTTCATATATGCAATTATTTATTTATATGTTTTCTATTCAATTTTTTTTTTCTAGGAATAGTTCAATATTTAATAGTTTGTCTCGTTGGAATGCATAACTCGTGTATTTATGATAAGAAATTTACAATTAAAACATAGTTAAAAATTAGAAATCGAAGAGAAATCTCATTCAATCTACTCTATAAAGGCAACAAACAAAATGCTTCTGAAACTAAAAGGAAAAAGGTGGGTTCTGAAAGGTGTTTGATATTTTATTTCTTACCTTTTGCTTGCTGAAACTTCAATGCATCTTGGCTATTTATAGTCTTTTGGAAGAACTTAATAAGATGTCTAATCGCTGTAAAATAATTAATAAAGAATCATATCAGAACTCCTTGAGTCAGAGAATGAGATGCTAATACTCCTACCTTATATTTCTGACTTTCAATCGGACTCTGCTGTAACTTTGAAAATCTTTGATTCTCAGCAGGAAGTAACGAGTGACAATTACTTTATAAAAAGTTATATATAAGGAAAGTAGAGAATTTTTAGCTTTGATAGAGACATTTTTATGTAATATTTTATCGTTAATGTTTGTCTATCTCTCTCCCTTTTCTTTCTTATTTTTACGTTGATTAACTAATAATATTTACACCGGAAATAATATAAAATTTATAGTATAGGCCAAGCCTAATACTTTTGATTATTAGGGTGAGGCGTTTTCTGATGACATTAGTTCTGTCAATAAGTTTTTTTCGCCCCCCACCCAAAACATTAGCTATTTGTTTGGTGATCTAAATTAGGTTTTTATACTTTTAATTACAATGTATTAACTCTTAGAATATTTATTGAGTTAATTTATTTTTTTAATCTCATTCTTTAATATTTTATTTTTATATCAGATTTGATCCTTATTTTTTTAATTGTAATGTATTTGGTCTTAAATAATTTATTAAGTTAATTATTTTTTTAATTTCATCTCTTTACACTCTGTTTTTATATGAGATTCAGTCCTCATTATTTTAATTATGGTGTTTTTGATCTTGAATTTTTTATTGAATTGATTTGTCTTTAAATTTCATCCCTTGACATTTTATTTTTATATCAAATATGGTCCTTATTCTTTTGATTATTATTTTTAGTTGTTCTTATTTTTTTTTAATTGGAATTATTTTTCAATTTCATCCCTTATGATTTGGTTTTATTTTTTTTTGTGTCAAATTTGGTTATCTTTCTTTTCAAATCTATATATTTTTTAAAATCACTTTTTAATTTGTTTTTTAAAGTTTATCTCTAATTATTTTTGTTGGTTTAGAATTTTACATTGTTATCTTTTTAGGTTTGCCTTTTACGTTGTAATTTGGCCTTGTGATTTGTGTCACAAGTTTTGAAGGTTGGACTTGGTTGGCTTCAGTTATTTTTAATTACTTTTTAAAACTTCATCATTTTAAAAATTTCATCCCATTATCATTGAGTTCTTTTGGATTCTTTTGTGAATTTGATTTTGCCTTTTAATTCAATATTTTTTGATATTTAAGGCTTGACCCTCACTGTTTTAATTTTTAATTTTGATTTTTAGTCTTTTTATCAAATTTTAATTTGTTTTCAATTTCATCCTTAGATTCATAATCTTGATTTCTATTTAAAAAAAAAATTCAGTTCTCATTCTCTTGATTTTTATTTTTTGATTTTGATTCATCTTTTAATTTGATTTTTTTTCAATTTTATCATTCAATTTAAAATTTTAGTTTATCTTCTCATTTTTTCTTTCAAATGAGATTCTTATTCTCTTAATTACTATTTTTTTATTCTTTATTTTTTTTGTTTCATCATTCAACATTTTATTTATTAGAATTTGGTCTTCTTATTTTTTCCCATTGTTTCTAGGCCCCACCCAAGAGTCGATTCAGGATAATTATCAGGTTATGGGTCGAGTGAGTTGGTTCAAGTTAACCCAAGCTAACCAAAATCCTTTTGTGTTATAAAAAGGTCAAAATGATACCATTTTTTAGAAAGAAAAATAGTAAATGGGTTTTGAATCTATTTTGGTTGGATTTTCCCCGAGTTAATCGAAACATCGATCAACCTAGTTTTCCCTGATTTCTTTTGAAACTTGGGTCGGTCTAAATCAAGGGTTACTTGAGACATGGGTTAATTTGTCGGGTCGAGCCAAGTTTTTCAATAGTTGCTTTTCAAATACGGTGCTTCTAGTTTAGTCCCTACCCGAGATCATGAGTTTAAAAAGTTAACATGGATTGCCGTCATTTTCTTTTCCAATTACATCATTCGAAGTTGTTTGTTTTAAAAAATAAACTTTGTTATTTTCTTCAGTTGTTTTTTTAATCAAGTTATTGCTATCTCATGATCTAGGTGAGAGGTTTATCCAAGTGACCCAGATTTTTATAAAAGTTGTTTTTTATATATATATTTTTTTTGGTTTTGTCCTTCAAAATCCAACTCTTTTTAAAATTGAACTTTTATATATATATATATATATATATATATTTTATTAAATTATCCTGTCCTCATGATACTACTTGCAATTTTTTTTCATGGGTTTTTGATATGATTTAACATTAGATTGATGGCCCGTATTTGTTGTGGGCCGGGTCAATATTCTGTTTTGGGCCGGCTTAAATTGACCTGGCGCACCACAAAATGCGGGCCATCAATCTAGTGACGAACCATATCAAAAACCCATTAAAAAAGAGCAATCCTATATTCCTAATCAATTTGTAGTGTAAAGCATAAAGGGGGAACAGCCGTGGAGAAGGAAAGCAGGGTATTGCACACGGCTTGTCTACAAGTGCCCACCTAATGCTACAGCTTATTGCCGATTTTAGTTTCTTGTAAAGAGAGTGTGTACTATTATTTAATATAACTGAAAAGGAAATATTTTGGTCAGATTAATGTTTTGACAGGGTTAGTGCTTAAAGAATAGTCGAGGAGATAGAGAGAGAAATTGAGCTGAGTTTAATCTTAGCATTCTTTGAATATACCGGATCAAGTATGCTGATGCTTTATGGCCACCGAGGGGGATGATTCTGAGACATACCCTTTTTCTTAGAGGCTGTTGGGCTTTAATTTCTACAGCTTCCAGGTTCTTGAGAAATGCAGCCCTCATATCATTGGAATACATTTTCAGCCCCTGGTAATACCACGCCTGTTGTTTTTAATTTCTTTAATTTCAAGCAACCAAATTGATGCCATTTGCTTCTGCTTTTGTATTCTAGCTGAGAAAAAAGTTCTGTTTTTTTTATTGTTTCTATTAATCATGCTGATATCATGTTCCCCATTGACAATTTCAGTAATAATTCCTGTGTATCAGGTCCATATCAGATTCTCAACTCAAACATAGCAGATTTGAGGATCAGCAGGCATGATTGTGATAGGATCCCTAATCATTAATCTTTTGACCATGAAGGTGATGAATAATGTGGGGATTAAATCAACAGATTACTTGGTAATACCAGAACAACATGAATAGAAGTTGAAGGACGAACAACATAAATATTATGGAACCAACGACCTCAAAAAAACACCAGCAGAATGGAGCAAACTAGCCCCTAATTGATACTTGCTAGGCTTAATAGGATCGTTAAATCCTAGACTAACAGCTTCCACTGTGGGCTATCATCCATGTTCATATCATTCTCTCGTAAGATTTGATTTCAGGCCTCTATGTTCGTTTCATTGCAAAGGCTGCAACATTCATCTACACCACATCTTAGTCTTCTACTTGTTTCTCTGTCGTAATCACTGTGATTTTCCCTGTTTCGTGCAAGTATATCTTTCATGTGTAAGAAAAATCCCATATGATATTGATTTGATAAGATAAAACTAGTTTATGTAGAATCATCATTGTCATAATCATCAACATCGTCACAGCATCATCATTTGTGTTCATTTTCGCCTACAAGTCATTAAAAAATCGATTCTTCCTCTTAGTATATATATAGATTATATTTCAATAAAAAGCAAGATTCCACAACATTATAATTTTCTATTGCTGGACATTATAAACAAATTAAACAAGTTGGTGAAACCTTTCTGCCTTGCCATTCTCTCCGTCTGGCATTGCATCGCAAGACTTTTTTGTGTGTTCTTTCTGCACCCATGATTGTAGGGCCCTAACAAAAGAACCAATAATTTGGTTCACATGCGTTTGAGGGGAAAATATATTCATACAATATATAAGTGGCGATTTCTTGCAATGAAGGAAGAGATTTAGAACATAGTTTATTGAAGGAAACTATTTGTTTAGGATGTCTGCACATGGACAGACATGAACCTTCTTGTCGCATGCATGAGAGAAATGAATGGTAACCCACTATTCCTTCATTTTTATATCAGGCAGAGACCAGAAGCTTAATCTATATGGGACAAGTTTATAATCAATTTTAATGTCTTTTTCTAATGGTACGAGACGTTCAAGTGGAAAGATAAATATATTTTTTAGTTATTTTTTTTTCTTATTCAATTTAAGAATTTGATGCTGCCGAACCTATCAAGAAAGAAGGAAGCACAAAGAAAGATAGGTTTTTTTTTAAAAAAAAGAGTCTCAACAACGAGAGTCTTCATTGATATTTCTTTCTAATATAGTTCATCTCTTCAAGTCGGTTTATAATACTTTAAATAGGCCAACAATTAGCCTTTATAAGAAAAAAAAATCATAAATTCTAAATCAAATATGAAAAAAAATAAAAAATTCAATATTAAACTAGAAATCTAAAAATAAAAAGAAAAATAATATAAAATTAGTTGAAACAACATCTTTCTAAACCTAATTTAAAGTCCTTCTCAATCTCAATTTGTTACAGTGAGCCGACCTTTTACATAACTGAATTTATAAAATTTCTTAATTGATTTTGAGTTTGATACAATAATCAAATTAAAAATTATGAATTCTTTTATTAGACTAATTGTTAGATATAACCAGATATCTTCTTGAACTTATTTCAGTCTCATTAATCCATAGATAAGTTTACAAGACTTCTTACATGATCCATTGGTAGCAGATCCACAATCGATTATTCATAACCATCAAATTTTTTTAACTTGTCTACATTAGAATCCCAGTGTTAATAAGAATCTATGTTAATCCTATAATTATTTATTATGTTTTTTTGGTTAGAAAGGTCAATTGATGCGATAAAATCTTTTTTTGTTTAGTTTTGTTTTATTAGTCTATAAATGAGTTACCTAAACTTTTTATGTGATCTAACTAGATCCATAACTAACTATTCAAAACCATCAAATCCTTTATATCCAACGAGTACATGAAATCCTACATTAATAAGATCCTACATTAAGCTTATAATTTTTTTTACTAGGATTTTTTTTCATTAGATCTAGTACAAACTAGTCCATGGGCTCGCGGTGGAGAAATTTTTTAATATATATATATATAAAAGAGCACGAAAGAATTTTTTAACTATTTTATTCAATCTGACTTAATAAGTAAGTTTTGAAATCTCGCAATCTAACTATTTGCTTAATTCAAGTTTCAAACTAAATTGTATAGGAGTTAGTCTATTGATTGATTTTACGGATTCAAATACAATCTTGATTATTAATGAAAATATACCTTAACTTTTGACAAAATTTCAAGATGATAACTTTTTTAACAAAAATTATTGAGATAATGATATATTGGATCGATTTTAGTTCCCCAACGAACAATGTCATGGACTTCATTGAGTTTACTAATTTGTTTTTTTATAAAATATTTTTTAATTATATAATAAAAATATATGGTAACAAAATTGAGTATCAACCTAAAAATAAAAACTTATTTGTGACAGTGATAACTTTATAAAAAGTAAAAAGTAAAAATAAATCATGCAGTTTATCTTCTAACCAATTTAATATTAAAGGATAAAACTGAGAGAAAAAATTTAATGAATAAAACATTAACCTAACACTATAGTTATCATATTCAACCTCGGGGTTGACCCGATAAACCATGATCAACTTGGAAAAATTAAAAACAAATAGGGTTTTAATTTTCCATAATAAAAATTTAAGAAATAATTCATGTGGATGTAAGTTATATGTGTTGTAAATAATAAATTTTAAAAGATTATTTTATCTCGTATTGAAAAGATATTATCCTTTTCTTTTAAGTTAAAGTATTTAAACAAAAAAAGTTTGTGTGGCATCCAATTCTACATTGAAAAATTAAAAGCTTTTTTAATATTTATACAGTGAACTTTGAAAAGGGTTGGTAACCAACAAAGAAAAGATGACAAGCTTGCCCATATAAAATTAAATCGAGCTAGTGAAAAGCCATCGATTCTCCCACCCTATGCTTGCTAGGCAACACCTATACTAGATGTACATTACCTTTTGTCTTTCTTGATAATCTATTTTATTCCACACGCATCCCTCGTAGCTATTCATTGATTCTTTTCTTGTTAATTGATTTATTTAATATATGAATTTTAACGCTCCATTCATGTTATTCTTATTTTGCACTTTAGTCTCTTGTCTTTCAATTCAACCCTCATAGTAAAAAAAAAAAAAAAAAAAAAAAGAGATTGTTTTTTTTTTGAGACATCTAGATTTTTCTCAAGTCTTTTTCGTTCAACCCTAGTTTCTGGCTTCGTTACTTAATCTAGTTTCTGGCTTCGTTACTTAATCTAGTTTCCAGCTGCGTCACTTTCTCTATGCATTCAAGTTGTAATTTTGTTAGAGCTAGCTAGCTAGCTAGATAACACTTGCATGGTAAAAATCAGGGGCAAGCACACATATAACAGTCATTCCCTGCAGGCTGCAGCTGAATTAAAAACGGTGGGAACTCAAACTTTGTTGATGATGATGACAGGCACTAAGAGTAACATGGCAGTTCAATTCACTTGGGCACTGGTTTTCGTTCTTATTACTGTTAATCCTACGTATCATAACTCCACATCTTTACACTGTTAATTTCATCCTAGGAAACAAAAATCATAAAGCTACTTTTTACTTTTTAATCTCTTCTATGCCCCATGCGTAATTTACCACACACAGATATAATGCATATGCAGTGCATGCTGTCATTCAATTGGTGAATTTGTCACCAGCTGACTTTGTAATCCTTCGTTTTCTTACCTCTTACTCCTCTTTTAGCCACAGAACACCTTTTTTTTTTCCCTCGGTCCAGCAGGATGTGCCAGAAAAGGCTAAAGGAAATTCCTATTCATTCTCTCTTAAAATTTCAGCATCAGTACTACTAGATTCCCATAGAGGGACCCCTTTTACTATTCATCACAGAAGAAGTAAGAGTATAGGCCCACACCGATCGAGGACATTGAAGACTGGGCGTCCTAATGTGATCAATGGTGTAGATTTTGTCACCTCACCTTTCACTGTTCATTTAAATATCCACTTTGCTTTGAAACTGAATTGGAAGATTCTTGCCCAGCCATTTCCTCCTGTTCTATATATATATATACATGCCTTCATTGCTTACCTGGGTTGTAATATTTAAGCATTTCGAGGCCCTTTTTGATGAGGTAATTCAGTTTGTTGTCTTCATCGATTCTCTTCAACTTGAAGGCTGTCAAAAAAGTGAAAACCATCCCCATCTGTTGGAGACAGTGATAGACAACCATTTAAGATAAATGGCCCCTTGAATTTTGCATTAGAAAAGCACAGACGTGAAAAGGTGAGGTAAAGGTAGTACTGATTATTGTCAAAAAGCAAAAAAAAAAGAAAAAAGATTCATTTTGAAATAAAGCTATGGAATGCTTACAGATACAAACACAAGAGTTGAAGATCGAAAATCTCACCAAGCCTTATTAAGAAAATTTCTACAGTATTTTTTCAAAGACAATGACACCATGAGCTTGGTTCATTCCCAGATATTTCTACAGTAAACCAGAGGCTGAAGAATCTTGTATCAGACGCATTTACAAAAAATAAAAAGATGTCACTCTATAGCACATGCACACCTGTAGCCAGAAGATAATCTATTTCCAATATTCCATCTCAAACTGAAAACTTCTGTAATAATAATTGAACTAAATAGACTCTGCACATGCTGAAAAAAATATATAGTCTAAAGGGATTGTCCATAAACCACAGCAAGTCTTTGCAGATCCTTGGTATAGATGTCTGCTGGCTGTGAAGCTTGTTGATGCTGGTTCGGTATCCAACTAGCACTTGACCCTTCTGCTATGAAGTGTGTTTCTGGTTTCACTTCACTGTACACATGTTGAGATGTTTGGTTTTGTATTGTGCTTCCAAGAAAGAATGTGGTGTTAAGATATTCAGACCATTTGATGTCTTCAGCTGTGTCGTTTTCGAGTGACCGAAGGTGAGATTCCTCGCCGGATTTCCCACAATCAGCCAACCCCCATGAGAAGGCGCTGCTCTCGTAGAAATTGGTGTTGCTTTGCAATTCAATACTGCTACTGCTTCCATTGCTTCCACTTCCATTGTTGCTGAAGCTGCTTGCTTCCCAGTTCTGAACCCCATTGACATCACAAGAGCCTACAGAAGGATTATGATCAGATGGAAGACTAACAGAAGGCTTTACACGTATTGGAGTTTGGAACATAGAGGTTGACACAGATGGGAGAATAGTCGGTGGTGTCATACAAGAATTGAACTCATGAGAAATCATCTCAGAAGAGGAATTTGGATTGAAGCAGAGAGTGGTATTTGGATTCATTGAGAGGCCTATACTAGGTTTGTAATCCAACTTCTGGAAAGGAAAATACCCCATCAAATCAGAAGGCCTGCAACTGGCAGGGGAGCTTTCATGGGAGGTACCAAACCTATCCAGGAAGAATTCCTTTGTCGGTGGTGTATTTGTCATGTTGCTGCCACCACTATTCCTGTCCTTACTGTTGTTGATCTTTGAGCTGGAAGAAATTGGTGGTGGTTGTAAAGTAGCTGCCTCAATGAGGTTCAGTTCATTCGATACATTAGAAACTTTCTCATTGCTCTTGTCAGCTGTAGGCTGCTGCTTCTCTTTACAATTCTCAACTTCAGAGAGAGGTTTGTGAGTGTTGGGGTCAATGCCCCTCTGCCTCAGCTTCTTCTTAATGCAGGAGTTCCATAAATTCTTTATCTCATTATCAGTTCTTCCAGGTAACTGTGCTGCAATCTGAGACCATCTGATCAAGGAGGTAGCAACAAGCAGTCAATATATGATTGAAACACTTGAGTTTGAAACGAGGTCTAATTAAGAGTGAATTTATAAAGTTAATATAAATATAAACTACCTATTGCCAAGAACTGCATGGAGTTCAATTATCAAGTTTTCTTCCTGCTGTGAAAAAGCTCCTCTCTTCAAATCAGGCCTCAAGTAGTTAATCCATCTTAACCTGCAGCTCTTTCCACACCTCTGCAAATCTGCCAATATACACATGTACATAAATCATTAATGTAAATTGGAAGATGTTTACAGGAGTGATAAAAGTAGCATTCTGACACCATTTACCCTGCATTATAATTAACCAAAAAAGGGTACCTGCTTGTTTAGGGACAGAGCTCCAACAGCCATGTCCATGCTTAGTAATATAATTCAGAAGCTTCTCATCTTCCTCAGGAGACCACAGGCCTTTTCTTAACTTCTGCTTGTAACAGCAAGAATGCCTCCCCATGTGGAGTGCAACAAAGCCTGCAATGCAGTGCTGGCAAATGAACTTTTTAAAAGTGGCAAAGTATTGTGTCAGCAACAGGAGGAGAGCTGGGGCTTTGAAATGGATTCTAGGAAGTGGGGAAGTGATTGGAATATGGGATGAAAGAGAGAGATAGAGAAGAAAATGAAGTGGCAGCCTGGTAGGGAATCAAAATTAATAGGAGGAGGCTCTAAGAGAAAAGTCACATTCAAGAGGTTGATTGAAGATCGTGGCTTCAGATTTATACATGGTTTTCCTGAGCTATATGCTGTCCTCTTGGATGGTCCTTGTCAGGATGTGGGGCCCGCTAGAGGGCATGGACGGTCCTGATCCTACTGCTGTCATTTAGCAGATGATGAAACAAGAGCATGGGGAAAATGGGGTGCCAATACAAATTTGAGTATTTGAGACTTGTTCTGAGACTGGTGGGAGTCTTCTCTTGCCAGATACTTGTAAGAATCTGGCAAGCTCAGAAGCCCGAGTAGAAAGTTTTTGGTGAGGCAGACATGTACATACACAACTGCTTTTATCTATTTACAATGGATTGGATATGATATGATGGGAATGGATGAGATGTAACCCAACTAATCATGGTAACTTTTGTTTTTGTTTTTTTATGCTACCATGCCTACTGTATACATGATTTTCATTATTTACTTTGTAAGTAAAAGTTTATTTTATAATAGTTTTAATTAAATATATATTTTTTAAAATTTATTTTGTTAAAGCCGTAACTAAAAATATTTTTTTAAAATTTATTTATTTTTAAATTATAACTGCAAAAGCTAATATAATATCAAACATATATTTAATTTATGTTTGGTGTTAAAAATCATGAATAAAATTTAAAGAAAGAGTTTTTAATTTAGCTCATATAAAATTATAGTGTTTTAATTAATTAAAGACATTCAAAATTATTTTTTATTACAAAACACAGTTCCAATATCAATAGCAAACAGAACCAAATTAATACTACTTTTGTATAGGTTTTAAAGCAACATGTTATTTTAACCAAGTCCATTTGAGGATTCCTTATATATATATATATATATATATATATATAAGTCACAATAAATGAGAAAAGGGAAGGTTTTTGCAAACAAGAAACGCCTAAAATTAGTGAGAAAAAAGCAAATAAAGTAGCCTCATTAAATTGATGAAATGATAGCAGCAGCTACATGTACCTCTCTCTTGGAGACTTGTTCAAGAGGAAGAAAATTGCTGGATCCACTCCTGTAATCAATTATTTATTTGCCTATATATCATCCTTGACTATCTAGCAATATTTTCGCATTCAGCTAAATTCCCTTTTTTCCAGGCCTGTCGAGGCAGCTCCTCCGATCTCAAGAACCTATTGAGAAATTAAATGATGAGGAGAGACTCCTCGCCTCTCAGAATTGCCAACAGCCTGTTTTTCTCGTGATGGGAAAAAATGCAAATAGCAGTGAACGGAAATTACTGGTGAGGCATGAAGTCCCTATTCGCAGATAGGACAATCACAATAATGCAGCTGTCCTCTGTAGACCATCGGATAGGAGAGGAGATGATGTGCATGCGAATTAATGTAATGTATTCTTTCAGATACTATAATAAGGACAAATCTCTATGAATTATTACAACTTACATGGTACTCTCAATATGTCAATCATTATTCATAATCATCTCTCTTCTCAGACTATATATATGTGTATGTATATATATATATATATATGTATGTATGTGAATGGATTAGGTGGACTGACACGATTTATATGCCTGTCATGTCCAAAGTATCATAATGATACATGATACATACATGGAAGGGGAGGAAGAAGTGTGTTTCGCATTGCCGGTTCTTGTGGTCGTCGTTTGCTTGAAAAAACAAGTTTAAAAAAAAAACTCTAAATTATAATATTTCCTGGATTTAACTTTTTACCAGATGAAAAGTAGGATTAAATTATGAGATTTAAACTATTTTTAAAATGTGATTGTAATTATTTTTTAAAATATTTTTTATTTAAAAATATATTAAAATAATATTTTTTTTATTTTTTAAAATTATTTTTAATATCAGCACATCAAAATGATCTAAAAACAATAAAAAATATTAATTTAAAATAAAAATAATAATTTTTTTTAATTTTTTTTTAAAAATATATAAACAAATAAAACCTAATAAAAAAATATCTTCACCGCACTGCACCATATCAAAGATGATAATAATAAAAATATAGTTGATATAAAAAAAAAACTTAATTATTGGCGGCTCAGTATTTCTTAATCAGATTACATATCCTCAAGCAAGTTGCAGAACATTTTTCCTGTGTTGTCAGGCAGGAAGACAAGATATTCTCTCCAAGGGATGCTGCAAGACAGTGGCTTGATTAAAAATAATAATAATAATAAACAAGAAAAGGGTGATTATTATTTTACTTGAATTTTTTAATTAAACACGTTTTAGACTTTGAGAAAGAAATAGAGAACCTTCATCACCACCATAATAATGGAGTAACATATAGCCGGCCTCTGTCTCCTCTGTTCTTCATATTACCCCATATACGAACCATGAAGCTTCTTTAATCTCCTTGACCTCTGGCACTATTGTCCTTAATCTAGACATCCCAATTGGATATATATATTATGTACGTTAATTAATTAAAATAATACATATGAAAAGATGCCTGTAATCTCCATATATACCTCATAATGCCCTCTTACGCTTATCTTGTTGAAGGAACCAACCATATGAGCTGTTATCTGAAGTCAACCATTGCTTCGCCTTTTATTTTTCTATTTCTTCTTTGTGTTGTATTTGGCTATTTGCTAATCATATATATGTTGGCTTTGCTGTCATTAATCCCTATTTAATCTGGTGGGTTTGTTAACATTCCCTTCAAATTAATAATGAAGTTGCTAAGTTAAACTATATATTATATTTTTTACTCTTACTTTTGATGCATGCCTCTTTATTTTATCCACTTGCTTCAGTTCTAGGGAATGAATCCTTGTCTTTGAATGATTAGCTAGCAGCATAAAGGAATAGGAACAGGAACAGTACAGGCAATTGATTTAATAAGTTTTATCATGAGCTTACTTTCACAGCTGCATAACTGTTCCATTATCTTTGTTTTGTCTAATAATTGAGTCTCTGTTTGCTTGCGTTACGTGGTCTGCATCTTCTTTCGATTTTTTATTTAAAAGTATTTGGTTAATTGATATATACTATAATTTTACATGAATCCACTAAAAGTAAATATATTTTTTCAAACCGTAACCACAAAAATTTCCACGGCATCAAAAACACGCTCAGAGGTATAACCAAGTTTCTGGCTTTCTGCTAGCTAGGCATGGTCAGGTAAAAAGTTTTTTTGTTTTTTTTTGTTTTTCCTGTGTTAAGGGGTGATGATCCTGTTGATGTTACTGCATTCAATCGTCGGCCACCGACGGCAAGAGGTTGAACATAAGTATCGGACATGTTTTTTAATTACAGCCATACAATAGTCAAGGATGATCCAACCCAAAAATCAGCTCTTAAGCGTTGATGTGTATTCATGTCTCACAAGTTGCTGTTTCAAGATTCCTCTGAGCTCTTAAACCGACCCTAAATGGTGCCCTTTGGTCCCTAGAGGGTTATCTTTTGTATAAACACATTAATTAGGAATCTTGTAGGAAACAGCTGTGGGACTTCACAAATAAGTGTATGTGATGTCAACTTTTTTAGGACCCGTCCCCAGACGACCAGGGTTCATTTTCAGGTTCGAAGCAGAACACTTGAAAACTTCAGCAGAGTAAAAGGGTTAATCTGCTATTCCTGCTGGGAATTTACTGCAGAATTAGTTTATGTGGTTGAGCATTAAGCTACCATCTGATGTTCCTTGTTCCTGAAAATCATCAAAGATTAGCTAGTATCAATAGGTTTTTTTTTTATTATTATTAATCAAAACAAGATGAATTCATCTAACACAAATCTTCTCCTCGGTAAATTAGTCAAATTGTAGTAGCTAACTTTAGGCCTGCAGAAAAGAAGTCAATCTCTTGTCAATAGATTACTCTGTTTGAACCTTTAGCTACTGAGTTCAAGGCATTGGCTAGAACAATTTTTTCATCATTTAAACAAGTGTAAATCATAATAACATTCTGGTAAAACAAAGCCATAATTAGTAAGCATAATGGCCTATTTCGATGTAGCATTGATGGGAAATAGGCCATTTAAAACCCATGAAGACAAAGATTTTGAAGATAATAATCGAATGGTTATTTGAAATGGAGGGGGGGCACCATCCATATGCCCTTGAAAATGGAGAGCTCTTTCCTCATTATCCTTAAAGTCATCTGTTTCTAAGCAGATTCTGAGACAGACAGCTAATTGACAAGAAAGAGCAACTGTTACTCTAATAATGGAATCACACTCATCACAGAGTCCTTACTAATATGATTATCTTCATTAACTAAAAACTGTTCTTGAAAAGAAAAAAATTCCAATATCAAAAGTAGAAAAATAGTTGCATCACATAATCATCTTTGAAAACAACAACTCCACTAGCACCTTTCTGAATTAACCAAGGATATATAGAGATCCATGCATCAGTCCATCCGAATCCTGCAATTCTTTATCCTCCATGCTTTCAAGTTATTAATAGAGGCTACCGTTGCTGAAGGAGTAGCAAAACTGCTGTAGTACCTGAGAGTGATGCTTATCTTTACTTGATTGCTGTAAAATTCTCCCATCTCGCACCTTTTTAACCTAATGAAGCAACCAACCTAGTGCTTTGGAACATGCAGTGCCTTTTGACAAGAGATTGGTATTCAAAATATTACCATCAGATAAAAAAAATAATAAAAAAATCTGCTGGAAGCATCACACGTTGATTTGCCTAAACATGCTGAAACCTAAGAGGATTGAAAGAGAGAGGGAGGGGGGGGGGGTCCTTTTGAGATGACCTTAATAAATTATCATTATTATGGAGTATTATTCTTGATTGGCCCATTAACATTTAGTTGGAAACACAAGCACATGGATATCTAATAAGTTTGGCATTTAACTTAGCAACTAAACTTGATCAGCTTTAGTCTTATCACAGCAACAAATGATGATTAGAGAAACACGAAGGCTGCTATCATGAGGTTGCTTACCATAAATGGAAGCTTAAGATCTCATTAGCCATCATTATTGAGCAAAGCAGTGGTGTTCAAATGGCATTGACAGCATGTAATTAAGCATACTATGTGAGGAAAAGATCAGTGACAGTGATAGCATTTGATTTTCAAGCTAAAGCTGGGACGAAGGGCCAGCAAGCTTATAGTGGAAATTGACTTTAATTAGAAGGCAACATCATCAATTATCAAAAGGCCTCAAGGCCTTTATTCCTATGGAAATTATATATATAAAAAAGCCTTGTCTGGTTGAGATTGTCCCATATAATCATAATTAGGTGTTTGCTTTTAGCTTTGTAGTGGGAAATTATGGTCAACTTTCTTGCCAAATTAGCATCATTACTTTTCATTCTAGGGCTGTTTCGCTTGATGTGGGATGTGTGTTGTGAATGTTTAATTGGAGCATGAATAACAGGTGTTGATTAGCCTTGTCTAATCAGTTCCACCAAAAACAAAACAACACAGAATCTATGGTACCGCCACTATCATCAGATCCATGTTAATGTTTGGGCCAATTCCATGCTCACTTTCCTCCACATTACTCAAGTGCTCAGCAACCCTAACCAACCATTCAACACAGCACATAGCTTGATACTGGATTAGTCAAAAACTGAACCTGTAATTCTTCGTATGGACTTCTGGCATACTTTAAATTTTGAATGTTCAGTCCAAATAACCACAGAGTTCAGGCCCAAAGGAAGGCATATCACCATCTATCTTATTCTTTAAGACTTTAGACAGCTAACAGCTAGCAAAAATGAAAAGCATTTTCCTGGGGAGGAAAGGGTCTGGTCCCCCTGGAACTTTGTCTGCTGCCCTAAAGGAAAATGCCATTTCCTATTGCTCTCTCACTTTAATTATCCAATCTAACCCATTATTTTTTGTTTCCTTTTGCTTTCAAGATATAAAATTTAATGGAATCCTAATCATCTATTTTGGATTGATCATGTGATATACAGTCTGTCATACACTACTGTTTTGCTGCTTCTGTTGTTGCTGTTACACTATTTTATTTTATTTTTTTGATCAGTTGCTACCGGCCACTGTCTTTCCTTTCCTTTTTTATTTACTACACAGAATCTCTTAACTATCATCAACTTAATTCTGAAAGGATCTCTATTCTCTGCCTCTACCAATCCCCATGGCTACCGACACTGCTCCATCACATCAAACTCCTTCTGATCACGAGGTATTTAGATCATCATCCTGACTATCTTTTCTCTTTTCAGTTCTGATCAAAGTATGATATACTTTTGCTTAACTGATCATTCATGTATACTTCTTGGGATTCTTTAATTCTTTCCAATAATTTTACTTTTCTAACTTATCATAATTATATATATGATCTTTGATGTTTCAGTAAGATCCATATAGGGTTTTGTTACTCCTGGACTTGCATGAATGTTTTAATGATCATAGATTTGTTTATCTGACTGTATGGAAATCATAGAACTTGTAGTTTCTTTCGGATATCATCCATGAATGATTGGATAAGGTTATTTCTTGATGCATGTCTCTTACTCTATTCACTGTATCAGAAGCTCTCAGAAGTGTCTGCTGTTGACAGGAGAAAGATTTTATATATATATATATATATATATATTTTGGATGTGTCCCTTTCATAATTATCTGGAAAAATAAATGGCATCTTTCTTTTGTATCTCCACTAATCATCAGTCTAAGCACATACGAAGTCGAGTTGGAACATACACCATTTTCTGATACATTTCGCTTTCTCAAATCTGTTGAAAGATACTGTCACTGTGAAATTGGTACGCTAGGAATAAGGTATTTCATTTCAAGAAAATACCAAATCCATAATGAAAGTTAGTCTTGCCACCTTTATTGCCTAAGCTGTTTTTTTGTGGGATATGAATTATCAAACATGGTGGCGTCCTTCTGCATTTATATCAGCTGTCACTTGGTTCTGATTCTGCCACAAAGATTCTCTTGTTAATCAACTAGGCATTATTTTTTCTTCCAGTTAGCGAGGGGGACGAGATATCCATACTCTTTAAGAATTTCAAGTTACAATATCAATATCTAGATGGGGAGATTAGAAATTGTTGTAGCATGTACCTTATAGAATGATGCTGGAGTGAAGTGGATCACAGTAAAATTGTAAATTATCAATACATTTTGTATGGCTAGGGTTTACTATAAATACATATTATATGACTCTAATTTGACACAATAGTAAAATAAAGCTCTCTGTTCCTGTGAATATAGACATATTGCCGAACCATGTTAAATCTATGTGCTTTTTTGTTTTCTATCTTGTGCAATATTCATCATTATTGCTTCAAGTTTCATAACAGAAATATGATACTTGCAGTGCTTCATATTTGATTGCTGTTCTCCTCTTCTTTTATTTATGCACCTACACAATAGTTTCCACTTGTTTTGCTTTTAAAATGTCTAAGGGTGTTCCCAGTTTAATTCTCTTTGTTCATTTCTTACAGCCAATGGAGAAAATGACCGAAGAAGTAAAGCCTGTGGAACCTGAAATTGTTTCTGTAGCCAAGAAAACTGAAGAAGAAGAAGAGCTCAAATCTAATGAACTAGCAAGTCAATCAACCCCGTTAGCTAAATCAGAAGGAGAAGCCGAAGATGAGGCAGAGCCTCCAACAGTTGAGGTTAAGATGATTGATGATGCTCCAGTTGTTGATGTTCCAGTCGATTATGAAAAAGAGTTGGAAAAAGATTCCATTCCTGATTCAGATACATCCAGTGTTCTAGCTTCGGTGACCAGTGTTGTTAATGGTGAATCAGTTGCTCCAGCTATAGAGTTTGTTTCCAAAGAAGCAGAAGAGCAACCATTATCGTCATCCTTGGAGGAATTGCCACATGAAGAACCGAAGACAGTTGATGTTCCCGTATCATTAGAAGAAGCCATTGAGAAACCACATGAGCCATCAGAAGTTCTTATTATTAAAGAATCTGAACCAACTGTGGCAAAAAACACCGAAGATTCAGGGGTATTAAAAGAAGTCGACAAACCGGACTTAGTAATTCCAGAAGTTGAAGTGAAACTACAGGAGCAATCTGAAGTTGGTAAACAAGTTGAAAAGCCAAAAACAGAAGTGATTGAGAAACCAGAGGAGCCTTTGGAAGTTATTCCTATCAAATCAGAAGCATTAGTGGTAAAAGATGCGGAAGATTCAGAACCAGTGTTCAAAGAAGATGATAAACCAGAATCAGAATTAGTAATTCCTGAAATGGAGGTGAAATTGGAGGACCAATCCGAAGTCATTAAAAAAGTTGAACCAGAAGAGAAATCAGTTGAAGTAGTCAAAACACAGGAGCTAGCGGAAGTTCTTCTTACCAAAGAATCAGAAGCAGTTCTTGTAAAAGATATTGATGGCTCACAAGAATTGTCTAAAGAAGCTGATAAAGTAGAAGCAGTAGCTCCTGAACCCAGTGAAGTTAAAATGGAGTCTGAAGTCACTGAACAAGTAGAAAAAACAGGGGAGAAATCTGTTGAAGCTATTGAGAAAACACAGGATTCATCGGAAGTTCATCCTATTAAGGAATCAGAAGCAGTTGCAGTAAAAGATATCGATGATTCAGTAGCAGTGCCTAAAGTTGATAAACCAGAATCAGCAGTTCCTGAAGTTGAGGTTAAACAAGAAGAGCAATCTGAAGTAATTGAACAAGTGGAAAAACCAGAATCAGCGGTTCCTCAGGTTGAGGTGAAATTGGTGGAACAACCTGAAGTAACTGAACAAGTTGAAAAACCAGAATCATTGGGTCCTGAGGTTGAGGTGAAACCAGAAGAACAACCTGAAGTCACTACACATACGGAAAAACGAAAGAAACATGAAGTAGAGTTGAAAACTGAGGCACGATCCGAAGTTAGTGAACAGGTTGAGATTAAGCCAACTAATGAAAAGCCAGAGGAAGTAGTTGGAATTACTCAGGAGGCTGAAGTTGATGTCAAAGAGGATATAGGAAAATCTTCTCTTCCTGAAGTTGTAGGAAAGGTCGGTCCAGAAAATGAAAAAAAAGAGGCTGAAGGAACTGATCCGGTTGAAGTGCTGGTAAAAGAGGTTGTGGTAGAAGCGGAAAAGGGTGGAGAAGAGAAAGAAGCTCAGACGACCAAAGATGAGGGCGAGAATATAGCAAGTGAAACACTAAAAGAGGAACTAGCTCATCCCATCAAAGTGGAAGATGTCAGCGATGCTGTTTCAAATGCCAAAGTTACTGAAAAATCATTTGAGGGAGAGAAGACAGTTGAAAATGTTGTGCCTGCTGTAGAAGACAAGAAAGAGGAGATACCAGCAGGAGAGGAAACCGAAAAGGATCAGAAAATAGAGGGAAAGCTGGATGAAGCCACCACAATTGGCAGTGAAACAGTCGAAGAATCCCAAGATTCTGGGTTAGAAGCAAAAGAAGAAGAAAGTGCAAAAAACAACAAAGAAAACTCCGAGCAGGAAAAGGTTGATGAGATAGCGAAATCTGATACACAGAATTTAGAGCCTTCCACCACCAATGATGCTGACGACATAAAAGTATCACAGGATCTGCCAAGAGAAGTTCCAGCCAAGCCTACTCAAAAGCATTCAAACAATATTTTAACAAAGGTAAAGCAATCACTTGTGAAGGCAAAGAAAGCTATTATCGGGAAATCACCAACTCCAAAAACTGTTTCCTCTGATACCAAGGGGGATGTTAAAGTCAATAATTAAATGCATCAGAATGACAAAGTTTGCATATACTTGTACAGATTTGGAATATTTCATTGTGAAGTATATAGGTGTGCATAAAGGCGTTTTCTTCTTTTTTCCCCACTCTGATCACTCGGTTGTATGTATTGATAGTGTGATGGTGGTTGGTGTGTTGTTGGGTTTGATTTGATCGGTAGCAGAAAAAATTATGTACTCAGTTATTACACATCCATAATGTTGATTTGTGTATGAGATTGGATTCTTTTGTGTTCTTTATATCTGTCAACTAGTTGCACAGTAACATTTTATAAAGGGTGTAGGAACCTCCAGCTAGGTGAATACCAACGATTGTGTGTCTCCATTTATATAGGCTTTTTAGGATTTTGAGTAGAGAAGAACATAGAATTGGTTAAACCCCGCGGAAGAGCTAATGAGACTTCACTCTTTCCATGTATGGTGGCACGTGCCTCACCTGGTACTGAAGCAGACATTGAAACAACAGTCACAACGAATAACAGATATTGAAGTTAGATCTGTAAGAAGCTTCATGAGTCCACTATGATGTAGAGATTCTGGAAAAATGGTAGATGGTTAATGTGCCTGAGAGGTTGTATAACTACGGTATTGGAAAATAAGTGTTTTTTTCATTAATTCAAAGAACTTGTATTGAGAGACCTACTACAGAAAACACTCGAATACATATTTCTGGTTGGTTCAATCCTAGACAGTGCATTATTTTCTCAGGTTGTGCAAATGAATGTACAGATGCAAGAAAAAACCTTCTTGAGTCTCCTCAACGTACAAAAAATCTGTGCAATTTGTAATTCTACTTCCCTGAAATTAGAACTCAGACGATTATCGTAAAAACTTGACTTCATTAAACTCTGGAACCTTTCTGCATAGTCATGTACCCAAAATCTCACAGATTCACTGCATACAAGGAAAGTTTAGATGTTGACATGAAGCAAAAGTGGTTCACCTCTCCCATGGCAAAGCATCAGAACTACAAATCAGTCACAATCTGCAGCGCGTTGAAGTAGATTAAAAAAACTTTTACCTCTACAAATCATATCAAGTAGATTTTAACATCAACGTTTGCCACAGCCAACAGTTATTGCAAATGCTCAACAGCCTCACTACTTGGTACATTGTCATTTCCACCAACCGACTTCAATGCTCCGTTGTCAGCAACTCCTGAGTCTTGAGCATTATTTTGCACCAAAGCAGGTTGTTCAAAGCATTCATTTGTTGCCTGGCACTGGCATCATGAACAATGCAGCTAATTTTAGATTGTGGTTCAGTAATGGCACAAGGTAACTCAGTTGAAGTAGAGAACATAGTTTTCTGTGAGGTTACCCCAACTATCAAAGTCAACTTTGTACTTTTTTAAGACTTCTTGGCTGCTAGGAGGTTATGAAAATGACACCCCAAATAACATCTATAATTGGATCTAGATTCTATGCTCCAATCGAAACATGCCCACGATCTTTGAACAGAAATTGGATAACGAACAATACAGTTTGATGAATTATATAAAAAAAATGTTCTCCATGGGAATATCCTTCATGAGGAAAACATAAATGATACTGATTTAGTTTTCACTTTTACAGGGTGATGGACGAAGAGTGACAGCTTTAAAGACATAAATAGATAGATCAAAATTTAATAGTCGTGTGCTTATATGAAGGCCACACTTGCAATTTTCCATCATGCAACATTGAGATGGGATTAGAATGCGCATAAAGCTACTAAATTCCTTCTATTGGGAGTGAAGAGGAGCCGTGAAGATGGTGATTACCAGGAACAACAGACATCAATCATCATCGTGAAATGAAAACCCATTTAGCCACATTCAATTTTGAGCTTTTCATTCTCATAGAATATGCGACTTAGTTAAGAATCAACAAACCTGACTAGAGGTCTGATTCATTGAGCTATTGACAACATTATTCTGCATCACTTGCGAGTTGATTTTCTGAATTGCTTCATGTGAACTACAGGCCATAGCTGAATCCAAATTATCCATAGCACCTACCACACCACAAGCATTTGGTTCCATGTTTGTTTTCAGAGGAGGTCCTCCAGACATTGGCATTAAGGGTGCACAGGGAAATGACATTGGAAATCCTTGACCTGAAAGGCCAAACATCTGAAGACTCGATCCTCCCATCCTATGCAAAGCACTTAGCCCTGACATTGGCTGGCCAGAGAAATGCGGTCCATGCATAGGAGGCACTTGATACATAGGGCAACCAGAAGATCCACCATTCACGTCTGGCATACTCATCCCAAAACCCATTCCCATTCCCATACGCATTCCCATTCCCACACCCATGGGTAAGAACTGCCCCATATGAGCTGCATGCATGTGAGGCATTCCAGGGGGTAACATCATTGATGGCATATACAATCCAGCTCCCATTGACATGATCTGCATAAAGGTGGTGAATGATCCCAAGCAGCTATTTGATTTTCCAACTCATCAAGTGTCTTAAATAAACTTCGAGAGGAATCAGCAGAATTTACCTGTACTTGAAGCTGAAGCGTCTTTAAATACTCAATGGCCTCATCAAGCATTGAAGCTTTATCCACCTTAAAATGCAAAAATGTCAAAGAAAATGGAAGCAAGGATGCATATGAAATCATCTACACTTAAATTACTTGGCTTTTCTCAAATTCCTTCAAATTTCCTGGAGATCAGCAATAACTTTAACCTAAGAAAACTGAGGGATGGTTCGATTACCATAACGGTCAAGAACTTGGAATAGTTTAAACTTCAATAAACATGAATAAACTCAAATAATTAATTAAACTTCAATTAGGCCAAGGTTTGGTGCAGGTTTGATACTCCCAAGCCATGGTGATTTTATAGAAAACCTCATTTTCACAAGATTATGGAGAAATTCACTGAGTAACATAAATACAGATATCCAACCTTGTTACAGTTTGGTATAAGTTCTTGTAGGGCCCGCATCTTTTCGTTGATCCTATCCCTTCGCCTCTGTTTGTTGAAGTCCAGATGAGAACCGATCAAGATACTATAATTCATAACTACCAAGGATACATCAAATGAACAAGCACATATCTTTAGATGAGATATTGGAATGTTGTTGCTCACCCTTTCAGATAAATTATGAACTTCTGCTGCCCGGTTTCTCTTGGAGCCATTACCTGCTCGAGCAGGAGCTTGTTTTTTTGCACCCACAGATTCTTCTTCTACATCCTGCGCATTGCTTATTTCCTTAGTACATGGAAGAAACAGAGAGAGTATAGGAACAACAAGAAACGACGTAAAATGTGAAATCTATGAATGAAACTCACTTCACTAGGACCTTCAGACTCCTCAGAATCTCGATGTTTTCTCTTCAGATTCTCAGTTGGATCATCCGAAGGTCTCTCCACACTATTGTCCGAGCCAACAGAAGAAGAAGCAACTACAATCTCTTTAACATCTGCTGCTCCTTTAATTGCACTTTCACAAAAGTTTTGACGACAGTTTCTATCATTTTTAGAGTCACCTTCTGGGATTGTAGCCTCAGGTAGCTCAGCAGGAACAAATCCTTCTGCAGGCTTAGCCTCTGATGGTTTAGCGTCAACCTTGGGTGGCATCAGAACAGGAAGACAATGGGAGCTCGTTTCCTTTAGCAAACCACTACATGAATTAATGGGAGTGCATCCAGCCGGATTGCTACTACTTGCAATGGAGCCCTTATCTTTATTTTGCGTTCTTTCCATGTTTGAAATTCCTGTACCAGCTCTCATGCCAAAGTTCTGAAGATTAGCTTTCGCAAGAGCAGCAGGTCTTGCAAAATGAGAGAAATTCATCAAACTGGAGTTGGTTGTGGATTGTGCTGGAACTTGCTTCTGCATCTTTATGCTGGGAAAACCACCTCCTGATGTTGGAGCTCGAATAGAATCCACTGAAACGACATGGTGGGCAGCATTGCTTGTACTATCACCATGTTTAGCTGAAACTCTGGATCTAAAATATGGAAATGATGTTTGGCAATGCTCAGAAGATGATAGATATAACTGGCTAGCACTAGTTCTAGGCCTATTAGCTTCAGTATCCCCTGCTGAAGAATTCTTCGCCACATCTCCTTGCTCTAAACTCAAACCATTATGTACAGAAACAGTACGGGAGTCCCTAACTGACTGGTTAAAACTTTTTTTACCGAACGACGGAAAATTACTCTGGGAGGAGTGTCCATTTACAGTAACACCAGATAACTCGGGCAAAAATTCAGAACAATAATCATGTTGAGGAGTTTCATCCAATGGATAATTCAACCAAGGCACCATGTCATCATCTTGATTCACCCCCATTTCAGCAGCGGGAACAGACATCGGGAGTTCATTCAGTGTAGACCCCATCATCCCAAACTTTCCTGTTCTAATATCGGTGCCATTTCCTATGTCTTTATATCGAATCTTGGGGTTTTGACATGGTAAGGTGCTACAAGGTTGTATCTTTCTAGCTCTACTGGATTGAATCTGACCATTTTCCCATATTAGCTCACCAAAGTCATTCTCAGGTCTGCTTTGTAGGACACCAACAGACACAATAGAAGAAATGAAACCACAAAGAAACAAATCAATATGGAGAAATGATTCACTAATCCAAGATAAAAGGAAGCTCAATAAAAAGAAAGGGAAATTAAATTGAAACTTACACAAAAGACAGATCAGTTGAACAACTAGGATCCTTTTCTTGAGAAGAATCAATCTTTCCTTCAGCCATTCGATATAATAGCTCAGACAGAGGCATGGTGAAGGTGTTGGTTAGCAACACTTCCTCCTAGTAAGAAATCCTCTCTAGTTCAATTGCTTAGCCATTATTGGCACCTTTTGAAAACCACTCTTGAACTCTAGCACAAGTTCAAAGAACCCAAAAACATATGTATATGGAGCCAACAAAGTTTCAAGACATGAAAAGCTTGACAATAACCCCACAAGTACAATACAGTCCCAGTTTGTATCTAACTCACAAAAGAAATAAAAGAGAAGAGTGCTTCTTCTTTTACAGGACAGAATATTATCTTTCTTTCATTTATACTGATGTCCTTATCACCTGGAAGTGAGATATATAAATAAACTATAAATCAACACATAGTTTTACTTAAAGTAGCAGTCAAAAAACATATTCTTTAATGGCTCTCTCAAAGATTCAAAAACCCTCCAAATCAAGCTACTTTAAGCATTTTTTTTAAATTAAAGAAATGATCTTTTCCGCTTCTTTAATCATTAAACTTGAAACCAACAAAAACCCAGATCAGATTTTGGAAACTAATTAACTTTATCAGTACAAATCAAAACTAAAAACCCCAAAAGGGAGTGATATGCTAGAAACTTGAAGAAGAACTCAAAACACTTCTTGCCTAGCAATCAACCAATAAACTGATAAAAAGGAAGAGAATTTTGAGAAAATCTGAGCTCCTCGAACTAGTCAAAAGTTACACTAATCCAAATGCATTAAAAATGAGAGAACTTAGCAGAGCAAATCATACTCTTAAGCTTAATAGAAGCTACCAAAAGTTTGTATCTTTAAAAGTTTGAGCTCCAAGAAAGAGAACTCAAAATCTCAAGAGACAGAGAGGCCAAGTGGACGTAGAAGACGGCGAAAGGCTTGCAGAGATTGCAGGGGACCAAGACACAGATAAAAAACAACCAACTTTACGTTTCTTTTAACTTTAACCCCTCTATTTTTTGGATCTTCTTTTCCTTTTAGCTAGTGTTGGAATTCAATATGGTCTTTTCCTTGTTATCTTCTTCTTCTTTTTTCCTTGTTCTTTGTTTGGTGATGTGGGGCCATTTCTTCAGTGAGTGCTGTAGGGTCCCACAGAGCGATTAACTCTGCTATAACACTACCACCACTCTCATTTCTTCAAACATGAATCTTGAATCCATCCTAAAACGAAGGTATGTTTGCATAATATGGAAAATATAGAGAACGGTATGCTCCAGGTTTTCAACATAAAAAATGATTGAAACTTCCATTGGTTCCTCGTTGAAAGAAGAAGAAGAAAAGCAAAACTCGGTTGGTCTGTTTTTCCGTTTCAATATGTTTTCCAAACTAATTTTTATTTAAAAGAGTATTAAATTAAAATATTTTTTATAATTTTAATATATTAATATTAAAAATTAAAAAATATATATTATTTAAATATATTTTTAATTAAAAAAAACAAAATATATTATGCATCGCAGTACAAAACAAACACAAAAGTTTTACAAAAACTTATCTTCTTCAATGGGGATTATAGGCAAGGGGGTGCATGCTTCCCCTTTTGAAGCTTGAATATTTTCATAAATCTGTTAGATTGGGAGTGAGTGATTCATTATAAACTGAATAATAGGAAAGGTAAAATCAGTCACATCACACAAAAAAGATCCTACAATACTACTTAGCCACACAAAAAAGGAAGAAAGAAAGAAAAGGTTATGAGTGTAGGGAGGGCAATTGAGGCAGGTTGATCTTGCTAGAATTTGAGGGACAATGTCCCTATTCCACGAATTTGAATACCAACATTGATATTGAGGTAGGTTCATCTTGCTAGAATTTGCTACGATACTACTTTTGTCATTCTTGTCTGCCAGCAGTGGAGGATGCTGAGAACAGAGCCTGCTCAAGATGGATGTGGGTTTCTGAGTAAATTATACATATAATCTATTAAAATATTTAAGATATATATTTTTATGTATGTTTAACAAGTGGGGTTTTGAATAATTCTCATTTTATACTTGGAGTATTTTTTTTTTAAGTGAAAGCAATCTTTATTTTATAAAGTATAATTAAGAAATATACTTTATTTATTCTTAAAATTTTTTATTAAATGAGAGCCTTGAATGCTTGCGCAAGTGACCATTAACTTAAACCGACTTTGGACGTGAAGATGACACTGCAACAATGTAATGTGAAGTAATGGCATTTGGTTTTACTTGAAAGACTGTGATAACAAGCCACTGATATGAGATCTAATCATGAGAAAATTGGCCTAAGGGGACATCAAGATCTCTGGTTTAATAAATTAAATTGGATTTAGATAAACATGTTGGACCCATTAAACTAATATATAAAATGCAGTAGGGTTGAAGTGGGATAACTTATCAAGCAAAGAATATTTATTTAATATGTAGATTGATTATATTTTTTTTTTATAGGGGTACATGTATTTGTTTAATAATACCAAGTCTTGTATCTAAATGATTTTAAGCATGCACTTTTCACATCGATCTTATTCGTTAGATAATTCTTTTTATTTAAATTGTTAATGATAAATAAATTCGGAAAGTTATGGATAAATTAATTGTTTTAGAACAGTACTAACTTTTAGATTTAATTTCTGAAAGTCAAGAAAAAAAAACAAACCTCCTTCATCATCAAGGATGTGTTTATTTATATGATACATGCAGCACAATATAGTTTTGCAAGTATTCAATTAAAAACTCCCTCTCGAAAGAAATCATAGTTAAGAATTATAACCTTTTCTTAAATTTAATTTTTTAAAAAACTAGTAAAAAACTACTGGAATGTTAAATACACACACTTAGTATTTTCCTTAAAATTACTACATCAAAGATTTGGTTGCATCGATCGTATTCCATGAACAAAAGTTAAAGGGTTTGGATAGATACAGATACACGAAGATGGAAAGAACCTAGCTGTTCATCTCCAAGAAGTGAAATGATATTTGTCCACTTGGACCCTTGTAGAGCGGAGCCAGTAGGGGACTCGGCAGTGTTTCAGTGGACCCCCAGGTTGCGGCTAGCTGCCAGGGCATCTTTCTCTACACGTCCCCTGTTTTGGTGCACTGTACAGAGTAACATGATGATGGATGGAGAAATGACGAGGTGGATGCGACTTGATTTTACACACCTTTGGATTTTGTTCGCTGGAATTGACCCTTCTGAAGAAGAATTCAACAGGTTGATGGTGTGAATTTCACGTGTTTGCATTAACTTCACGTGACTCACTCTTGGGTTCATGTGTGTCGTCCGTCCATTGCCATTGGCACCACTGGCACGTTGCTTTCCTGGAATCATCACCCACCACCTGCTCTCTCTTCTCCGATGAATGATTCCATCCACTGAGTTGTGGGTTCTATCCGCTCTAGTCAGGTATCCCAATCAGCAATGTTTTGTACCGGCCGGATTTGCTAGCATTAATGCGGTAAGTGACAGCCAGTACACCTGAATAATCTTTTATGCCTAGTCTAGGTAGGCAGAATAGAAAGGCCATGTCCTTCGAAATGCTATTTTCTAGGTCCTCCTCCTGCTGCAATCCCAGTAATGGAAAAAACTACGCAGCCGTCACTGCACATTTCTCCCCTGCATGCGCACTGCGTCCGCATTCTGAATCATACATAGCTCAGCTGTGATGGCTCCCATTCCATATAGGCTTTATTAACATTCCAAATTCTCATGTCATGGTATGTGATGAAACCTGAGCAAATGATATATAGTGGAAGCATTTTCTCAAGGAAAACCAATAAACAACACAACTTAAACAAATATCAGTGTAAAGGACATCCCCAAGATAATGGGCACTCAAGAATTATATAATAAAGGGAATGTGAGGACAGTAAACGATAATGTAAGAAAAAAAAATACAAGTGACCCTTCGTAGAATGCCGACGCTAAGAGGGGTCCAACACAAATTTAATAGTTTTCTTGGCTTTGGAGCCCTAATTAATAAAGTGAACCTTAATTTAGACGAAACATGCTCTCTCAATGCCCTAATAGCTCCTCCTGGCAGGACCCATATCTAACCTGCACATTCCACATGTATTTTTATAACTATAAACTATTATTTTCTTAATTACTTTTACCGTGCGATAACATAAACAAATCCAGCTGTTTGGGTTTACAGATATTTGGAATCGCTCAAATAGCTGGAATTCTAACCCCCCAAATGGTTGGAATTTTCAGCACGACATCGAAACCAACTAGGTTTATCTAATATTATCCCGACACAACCTTCAAAGTATTTTTTCAGATTTCTAATAGCCACGTGCACACATTTCAGGCGCACAATTTTTTCTACACTCACATAAATTTATCTTATCATTTTTTGTGTCAATGACACTGCACATCACTAACATTCCATCAACAACAAACATGACACAACAACTAACCATGACTAGCTAGCACATCAATTTCTTCATCAATGACAAGTCTCCTTTTCTGTGAAAGAATTCCAAGTTCTAGCTAGGTGTATAAACACACTCAATCACCGTGCACAATCTATATCGATAGTTTATCATGCAAAGCTCCTTCTAGCCATTGAAAGCTACACTTGAGAATAATTCCAAGTTCTAGCTAAGAGATGCATGCACACAACTGTACGAGATTACAAAGGAAAAGCTGAAAGGATGAGACAAGTTTGATGATGTAGATGATGATGATGAGATATGATTAAGGATATGTTCGTGCAAGTTGATCACATGATCATGCCGTTGCATGAAGGTCAGAAAAAAGTCAAAACAGCACCAAATCAATCATAAACTTATTCTATTCTATACAAAATACAATTAGCTCTCTCTCTCTCTCTCTCTCTCTGTATGCCCCACACGCGTTCTTGAATCCTTACATATCTCAGTCCTGATTCACAACGATCCATGGTCCTCAACCAACATGGTCCTGTATGGACAGCTAATTTATTTGTCAATGATTTAGTTTTCATGTTGTCACCTTAAATGTGTTCTTCCAGATTCATCACATTCAGACCCAGTTGTTATCTTTGAATTATGTGAAATTATATCTATATATATTTCTTTGAGGAAACTAAGGATTGCACAAGGAAATTAATTTCTCCTGAAAGAGACTCGTGATGATGGAACTCATTCATGCATGAAATATATATATCTATATATATTTCTTTGAATTTGGCTAGCTATCAACTTTTTACTCGGTCAACCAAGATAGGAACTCATTCATACATGAAGCCTTGTTGAACATATAAAGCCATCGACCATAATCAGAAGTTTATTCAACATTTTTTCATAATACCAATATTTTTTTTTAGTGTAAGATCAAGCATACAAATGCATAGTACTACAACATGATTTTCCGTCTATATATATAGGTAGGAGTGGGAATCAGTCAATAATTTCCATCTTTGATCTTGCTTTCCTGTTTTCTGAACATCTTAATTGTCATGATCTACAGCATTAATCACTATATGTCATCAAGCTTAACGTCATCCTCAATTATATCTAGCATGTCATTTTTGAGGAGAACATGCTTATTAGGATGATTTTTTTTAGTAACTAAATGTTGTTAACACAGCATGATATTGCTTGCAAAAGCTTGCCAAAAATGCAATTCCTTCCTCCAGAGGTACATCTATTTGCTTAAATAGTGCACTGACCTTAAGATGAAAATTCAAGAAGAGAAAGATAGGTTCGAAAAATTCCTAAAAGGTGTTTGATATTTTTCTTGTTGTTTATTCTTGTTGAAACTTCAATGTATCTGGGCTATTTATAGCCTCTAGTATAGCTTAACCAGAGCTATGATCGCTGAAGAATATATAATGAAGAAAATCTTAATCAATATTAAAAAACAATCAGAACTCGTATCCTCGTCATCTTCAGATCCTAATCCTGTCAGCTTCTGTCTCTACCGTAACTTTGAAAATCATTGGTTGTCATCACCTTCCTACGGCACTTTGCCTAAATAAAAAATGTTTGCTGGTTAATAGTCACTGGACTCAAAACAATCCCTGATGGGGAAGACTCTGTGAATTCGGATTTTTAGGCCATGGTTTAATTTGTAAGATAATGGGCCGTGCCCCTGCCAGAATCCTCAATCAACATACATGAAATATGAATAAGCCCAAACATGTCACAAAAAATAAGCCCATAGAGGGGAAACCCTAATGGGCTTTCGCTAAAGCTACCGACAGTATCCATAGGGGAAAGGTGAAAAGCAACTGCCAAAGCATTCCATGTTCATTGACTAAAAGGTAGAAATGAACGGCCAAGATCATTGTTTTCCCAAAGAGATGCCCTTGATCTGGCGGTGAAAAACTAAAGTAGCTAGGGTTGCAAATTGGCAACACAATATAAAGGGATGGAAGGCCAGGATAAGTGTTCATGACTGCTTCGGTAGCCGCTTGTAAGTCAACATATATGGGAGGAAATGGAGAGGGAGTAGGATTCTCGGAAGGTTATCGGGTGGGTGAGCGGGGAAGATAACTTTGATTTGTGAGATGCTACTTGTTATTTTCCCTACTCCACCCATCCCATAGGTTTCCGATCATTCCTCCCTCTCCTCATCACTCTGCTTCTCATGACCTGTTTATCTGGTTTGTATTCTTTTCCTGCATGTATACACACGCACGCGGATCTATCTCTTTATTGTGTTATGAATATATAGATGGATCTTGTGTGCAGGTTTCTGGATCTACTCCATCTCATCTGCTAGTGAATAGTTCTAAGTTTTCTTGAAGCCCTCATCTACTATCTGAATATTACTCTTTATGTAGTTTCTTTTCAAGTGAATCTCTATGCAAGTGTAAATAATAGAAGCATAGTAAACTAAGCTATAAATAAAAACAAATACCTTCAAGGTGATTCCTGTTCATACGATGATCCCAGTGAGTACTGCAAAACTAATCTTGATTCTTGAGTTCCCAGTTGAGTAGACCCCGAGCATGGAAGGTCCTCACCGACAAGCTGTAGCTCGAATATGAGCATTCGATGACCTACTCACGGCACCCTGAACACCGTCCTTTATTACAGCATCAAAATAAAGGCAGCCATGGTTTTAAATTTTCCACAACATAAATCAGAACAACCCAGTCAAGGGAAAGCAAAGCAAATAAGCATATGCTGGGGAGGATTTCAACTGCTCGGATGATGTTATAAGGGAGGCCTGCAAACAGAGGTTAGCTTTGACATGGTTTAACTCGGATTAAACTTCAACATGTGAAAAGAAGTGTTGAGCAGCTGTATTATTGGTATATATCCAGAACTAGATTAAGATTCTTGTGATACTGAATTTCCAAAATATTGTAGGACAATCGGTCACCAATAATCTATGCATGAACACCAACCATTGGTGAACTGGTGAAACCGGTTGAAATCTTACACTAACATGTCAAAAATCTCTGGAGCAAACTTCATAATTGTATGGCTGTCTCCACAAGTTCTCAGATTCTTCTTTACACGAATTAGTGCCTCAGCAGGAGGTGCTAGAAGCTAAAATACAAGGGCTAGTTTATCAGTGATTCCACATGCCCTGCTCCTAGTTTCAGCTACATACCAGTGTTTCTTCGCCCAGTCCTCCGGCTTTCTCAGCGTATCATCTGCCCTTAAACATATTTATTTTATTTCACTAATTCTTTTTAATTGTCTCCAGATGATGTTGACATCTTATTAAAATTATTCAAAAAACAATAGCTCAATTTGGTTATTTTTTTTAAACTAAAACCCATTTAAAAAAAATTGAACATAATAGGAAGCGGAAGTCATAGCAGCACAGAGCAGATGCCGAAAAAATGCCCTGCTTTGAAAAAAGAAATGGGCCCGCAGAGCAGTTGCTGCAGTGTCGGTGGGAAAATGCTCGATGTGGTCCTTTGGATTTGAAAATCTTATCGGTAATATCGAAGAGCACGTCCTTCTGGATCTTTATGTTAATTTAAGTCTTACTTTAATTATCTGCTGAAAACATGGATCCTCAAAAATGGTTCCATCTCATGCACCAAGACAAGAATAAAGTGAGATGATTTACCCCTTGTTGGGCAGGAGGGGTGTTAGACCACGACATCTGTAACATTTGAATTATTTAATCCCAATTAAAATTAGATAATATAAATATTATGAATAATAATGGGTTAAAAAACTTAATGAAATTTAATAATCCGAGTCCTTGGTATTAATATTTTATAAATATCATAAGTTTTATGTATGCTACAAGAATAAGAATGGGAAAAGGAAATGAAAACGGAAAACCTATGGGTTGGATTGCTCGTGTTTCTACATGACAAATTCTACTCTTTAGCTTTGGCATATCAGCATTTAAAACCAAATATGTCCTTGTTTTAACCACTCTGTAAATCGCATGTATAATAAGATAGACCGATTCGTTTAGATATAATATTTTCCATGATCCTTTCTAAATGAATTTTAAGCAGAATTGTTCGCTTTCATAAATAACAAATGATATGATATTATTATATCTTAATATAAGTAGCTAGTAAAGTTAACGAAAACAGAAAAATCACTATAAATAAATAATTAAATAAAAGGGTAAAAGGAAAAGGAAGTGGATTTAATCGGGATTGTTGAAATGAAATAAAAACAGTTAAATAGATTTTCTTCACACTCTAAATTTAAAGTATTATAATACATGAATTTATTTTTCATGAATCATTTAATCCTGATGTTAATGATCTGTTTTTTTTATCAAGAAGAGAATTAATCTAATTTGAACATGTAAAAAAAAAAACTAGTAGAGAATATTATCAGCCATGAAAAATAAAAATAAGAAAAACATGTCTGAGAAGGACGGTCGCTTCGCATCGATGATGACAATATTTATATCGATGCCTGTGGCCATGCACTTTTTCAGCCTCCATTGCCGCCGTTGTTCCTCCTCTCCACGGCAACCTAGCAACCCTCTGATATTATTTCATTATAACTGTCGATAAGATGACGAGGGTGGAAGAAAGAAATTATCACCAAAAGTCAATGGTTTTCAATCGCCTGTGTCTTGTCAAACCAGGCTTCGTTTCAATCCAGCTCTTTAAGAAACACAATTATACTTATATTTTTTTAAAAAATTAAATTATTTTTATTAAATATTTATTTTTATATATTTTTTTAATAGTTTTGATATATTAATCTTATAAATATTTTTTTAAAAATAAAAAATATTATTTTGATATATTTCGGTATAAAAAATAACTATAATCATATTTCCAAATAAACATCTTTTTCTTCTATCAAATGATTGATTTGGTCATTTTATTGATAAATTAAAATTAAATTAAAACTAAGGTTTCTTTGCTCAAATATTTTTAAAACATATCTATTACGCAAAGATCGGTATTGATAGTATTATAAGTTTAAAAAATTTTCACTTTTAACTATTTCCACCATTAATTGTATCGGTGAAATTATGATTTTTTATTCTCACTTGAAAAATTAATACAAATTTTTAAAAGTTTTAAAATTTTTTCACATGACTCATTAGTTATTATTAAATTTATTAGGGATAAATCATTTTTTTCTTGTGTGGTGTCTTTCATTTTTTTAATAGATTTTTATTAAAAAAAACACATTCACTCTATCTAAACATTAATTAGTTAATTTAAAGATAAATATAATATGAAAAAAAATCACGATATATATGATTTTTCAAATTAAAGATATCTAAACCTCCAAGTAAAAGATTCAAACATAATGTTTAGCTTGAAAATATATAAAAATAAAATTTATTTAAAAAATAAATACAATTTAAAATGTAATGTTACCGCATAGAAAAATAGACACTAAATCCCTAATCCTAGAGTATCTGCAATAACAAAAGTTATTTAAAAGAGTCAAATTATCAACGCAACAATTTAAATAGTGTAATTTAGCCTCTATTTTTTTTTTTTTGTGTGTGGTTCTCCAATGAAAAAGGATATTTTACAAAGTCATTTTGTAATTTACATAGAAGGAGAAGAGAGTAGAAGATTAAAGAGAAAAGGTAAAAAAAAAATAAAAAAATTCTTCTATTTTATGGCTTTTAAAATAAACATATAGAAATGACTTTTCATTTTGATAAAGAAATGTGAACATCTCATATAACCATCCCTTTTAAAACCTAAAATCAACAAATAAAAAATGTTTTTGATATATATATATATATTGTACTTTCCATATAGTTATTCCATTGAAGAAGCTTCTAATATCGACGCGGGGATGCTCTTTACCAAGAAAAAAACAAAAAATAAAAAAAAACTACCGACATGCAGTGGAGGAGTTGATTGCTAGGGGCCCGATCCAGCCAGCCAGCTGGTGGCAGAAGAAGACAAAAATGTCATGGCAAAGCAACATGGATGTGCCACGTCATAGTATCATGAGACAAGCTATCTAGCTGTGCATAAATATCAAGTATGAATATGATTCCTGCAACCCAAAACCGAGGCATCTACCCCCCTTCCTTTTCCTTTGTCGTTTAATAAAGGGTAAAAATGTGATAGTAACACCGTATTTTTCATATTAAAATATATATTTTTTATTTTTTAAATATTATTTTTAATATTAATATATTAAGATAATTTAAAAATATCAAAAAATATATTAAATTAAAATAAAAAATAATTAATTTTTTTTTCAAAAACATTTTTAAAATATAAAAATTCTAAAACTCATTAGTCTCGATTTATCAACTTTCACAAAGTATCGGCTATAATATTTTTAAAATTATTAACAAAATCTTTAAGATAAAATATATTATTGGTAAATTAACTGGAAAATAATAATGTTTTATATTAATAATGTTTTATATAAATAATGAAATTACTAAAAAAAATTAGTTATTTTATTACATTAATGATTCAATTGGTAATTACCGTCGAAAGTTTTTCTATTACGTAATTATGTTGAAAGTAACGGACAAGAATATATCATTACTATTACAATCAGACATTATCGGTGGAATAAGCTAGCTTTTCCGTGGATAATTCCATTGGTATTTTACAAATATCTGTAACGTTTAAAAATCATGTTAATTAATTAAAAAAGTGCACCTGATATTTATTTTTATATTAAGTGACCAATATTTAGCTTAGCTTCTCAACCTAATATTTTTGGGATAAAAAACAAGTCGAAAGCTAAGACAAACCGAACCTAGAACATACGTGTGGGACATGTGTACACGTTGGTGGCGGCAGGCAGTGGGGTGCCCCTGGGGCTATATATACACAATGAACGAGCCTCGGTAATCTTCAACATAATTTACCTCACAGAGAAGAAAAGCAATATCTTTCAGGAGAGTAGTTTAGTAGAGAATTAGTAGAAGATGGCAGGGGCAGTTAAATGCATAGACATCTTGATAGCCATCATCTTGCCTCCTCTTGGTGTCTTCCTCAGGTTTGGCTGCGGGGTACGTCGACCGTCCATTTTCATCCATTCATTTACACTTGTACACACAGTTAATTAGTTAATTTCACTTATAATTAAACAACTGATATGATCATGTGATTAATTATATATGCATGGTTGGTCCAGGTGGAGTTTTGGATCTGCTTGCTTCTCACCATCTTAGGCTACATCCCTGGAATTATTTATGCTGTCTACGCCATCACCAAGTGAAGATCCTTCTCACCGTCTAATATCTCTGTTGCGAGCGCCTGCACAGCACCCCCAAAAGCTGTTTCTTTCTCCTCGTTTCTATAAATTTAAAGGGTTGTAAAGTATCTGTGAAAATAAAGGATATATATTATATAGTATGACGGTTAATTTTTTTAAAATAAATTTAATTTGTTGAAGAAAATGATGTGTTGAGAAAGATATGATCTAGGTGTTAATAATTGGAGTACACTTACTACAAGATATGATCTATGCATGTGATAGTTACATGTGCATGATGTATATATATATATATATATACATGGAAGCATCAGAAATTGTGGTCTTCATCGATCCATTAATTCTCAAGACTCATGGGGTCTTATTATTGATTGACTCATGATCAAATGATGCGTTACGAAACATGCACTTTCTTTTATGCTGTTAAAAGCATGACGATAGTTTAATGCATGGGGTCTCCGGTGATATGAGTACCTGCCTTCTTTAAACATTTTTCACTTAATTTAATATATACATGGGTCCCTATTTCAAGCCCTTAACTAGATTTGAAGTTAATTTTAACTCATTACTTATTTTAATAATATATACATGGGTCCCTAAGTCAGCTCTTTAATTAGATTTAAAGTTAATTTTAATCTCGAACCTCCCGTTAAAAAGGGTTTTTTAATAGTGTATTAGTACTTGACCCATCACCATGTAATAGTATTTTAAAGAGAAACGGGTCGGCAGAGCTGTTGCTGCAGTGTCAGAGGGAGGGTCATTTGCTTGTTCGACGTGGGTCCTGTGGACTGACAAGCTTACCTGTATTCACAAACAGCTGTCCCATTGATAAAAATGGTCCCACCACGAAAAGAACAATAAAGTGAGATGATTTACACCCACAGCAGGCCCATTTCTGTGGGTGGGTTCGAGTGGAGGAAATACCTTTCTAAACACTAATTCGGTTTAAAGCCCATGTGTAAATTGCTTTAGTTTTTTCACCGCACTTAATTAAGAACAAATTAAAATATTTGCTTACATTTTTTGCCAAAAAATATATCAGAATTATTGAAGAATACTTAAAAAATAGAATCAAACAGCGTCAATCCGACACGTGAAGATTAAAAAATAAAATACTTTTTATTCACATGTATTCACCTGACCTGGGGACAAGAAAAAAGTAAAGGGAAATAAAACTTTGGTTGGTAAAGGCTCAAGCATTAGAGTACAATTTAGACCAAAATACTCGATAGGATGCGCGGCAATAAATATTTATGGCCATGCTTCTTAATAATGAGGTTAAATAGAGGTCAATTGTTAATGATTATTTCAATAAATAAATAAAAATGGTGTATGATGATACCGTAAATCGATCCTTTAAAATCCCTTTTCAATCGGGTGAGGTTTACCCGCAGCCACGTTAATTAATGTTTGGTAAGTAGAATGCACTTGCTTTTAGTGGGTAGGACCCACATGAAACCTGCGGTTTCTCGTCTGAAAATAAAACAGATGGCTCCACTGTAGCAGTTCTTTTTTCTTTTTTTAAAAAAACAAATTTAGAAAACCAGTGCGAGTGAATTAATTCACTCGCACTGTTCACCTGAGAAGTTTCGTTTTTTTTTTTTAAAAAAAACCAACGCAATTAATTGATTTCACTCGTGAACGTGAATAATATTTTTTTTATTTGTTAAAAAAATTAGTTTAAGGTGAATTAAATTTACTCGTACTGTAATCTCAATTTTATTCCTAATAATATTTTATCTAGTTTTATTATACGTTCAAAAAATTACGAAAACTATAGTCCTTATCAAATGAATTTTATACGTAATGAAATTGTAATTTTTTTTAAAAAAAATTGAGTTTTACTCGAAAAACTAGTATATAATATTATTTAATAACACTACATAAACTATAGTCTAATTATGTTCTTGCCGGATCCGACCCAGCTAAAAAAAAATTACTATTTATTTTTATTTTAATTGTGTTTTATTCAAAAAATTAGAAGGATTAATTGTGTTTTATTCAAAAAATTAGAAGGATATCGCTTGATGACGTAACAAAAAAATTCAGTTTTTATTGTTGCATGCTTAAGAAACCAAGAAAAATATAGTATTGTTGGATAGATTTTATATGTGATGATATTACAAATAATTTAATTGAATAATAAAAAATATTTGATATCAATATTATTTATTTCATGATGTAATGATAGTAGTTAAATCTATAATATTTAAATTAAAAATATTTTTAAATTGTTTTATAACCTCAATTTGAAAAGCATTTTTTTAACCAAACACATTAAATTATATTTTGTTCAATCTCAATTTCAACTACAGTTTTAACCAAACATATATTTTTTCAAACCAATATTAACTAAAAATACTTTTTATAAAAATAACTTTTTTAAAACCACAACAATAATCGCAATACGAAAGAGACCCTAAGTTACTACAAGGTAGAAGCAATATTGATGGCAGACTGACCTAGCCAGCTGCCACGTGTGGGGCTGCTATGGATATATATGTAGGGTTACGTGTGTGTTTTGTAAAGGGTATTTTTATAAAACTATCTTTTAATTAAAAATATTTTAAAATCATATATATAATATTAACACCTTAAAAATATGAAAAACACTATAAACAAAATTTTTAATTTAATATTTTTAAAATGAAAAATAATTTAAAAATCACTTTTTATAAAAAAGCTAAACAACATTATCAAAAAGCTTAATGAACATGTTTTAGAAAAAAAACTGCTGAAGAAAAAGATTAAGATATTTAGAAGTGGATTAAAATGATACATAAATTTATTTTTTATGAATAATTTAATTCTGATGTGAATAATCTTCTTATTACGTAAAAAACTTAAACATGTAAAAAGAAAACTGGTAGAGAGTATTATCAGCCTTGAAAAATAAAAACAAGAATTGGGATTTGGGAAGGACGGCTGCTTCACATGGATAATAACAATATTTATATCGATGTGTGTCGACGCCATGCATGCACCTTTTCAGCCTCAATCGCCGCCGCTGTTCGTCCTCGACGCGGCAACCTAGAAACCCTCTGATTTTATTTCATTATTCACTGTCAATAATAGGATGAGGTTGGAGGAAATTATCACCATAAGTCAATGGCTTTCACGTGGTCAAACAATGGCCGGTGCCTTGACAAACCAGACTTCGTTTCAATCCAGCTCTCCTCCTCTTCTTATTATTATTATTATTTTTTAATTACAATATAAAGGGAAAATCTAAAGGCTATCACTAAGAGACATCCGCTAAATGTATTCATTTATGTTAAATTGTGTAGAAAAAAGAGAGATAAAGAGCGATAATATTAATTAAATATATAACTAAATTTGTTTTTGTATGGGAATGTTTTTATGTATTTACAATAAACTGTAAGGAAAAAAAAGAAGAAATATATGATTTGAATAAAAAAACTAAATGATTCTTAACATTTAATTACGTACGTTAAGAGCATGTTCAATCTCACCAATAACAGTGTGCTAATAATGATTTATAATTAAGTATGTTAAGTATCCATCTTCCAAAATTAACAAATTCCAATACACATAAAAAAAAAGTATAGTGACAAATTCAAAAAATCAATTCAATTAAATCTACGTACCTTCAACCTAATGTATAGAAATTAATTAAAATCTTGAATCTCAAAACAACTAAGCTAGCTAGACACGCATTGATCCACGTGTTGCATCATGAATGGATGAATATATATAGTATAAGATACATATCTCACACACGCATGCAGTATCAATGATGCATGTGTAGACACTATGTCACTTGCTATGAATACTTGTACCGATTAATTATACGAAGATATTCATTACTATAAATAAACTATAAAAAAGCTATCAATTACAGGATTAATTGAGTATATTTGATATTGTGGTATTTTTTATGATTATAATTAATTTGAGAAATTATGTTTAGAAAAGCTATAAATTATAATATGTAATTTCTTAAAAGAATTGTAGGACGATTCATACGAAACTGATCAGAGATGTATTAACTAATTAAAGTTAAATGAAATACAGAATGACAAATTAAAAGCAAACAAACATAGCAGCGTAGGAAGGAAGGAAGGAGTGGTTGTGGCCCGATACAGCTAACCCTGCCTGCCCGGTGGTATAATGAATTAGAAAGCAAAATCACATGGCCGGGAAAGCAGCATGCATGTGAGGAAACTTAGCTATCTACCTGTACATAATTAAATTTCAAATTTGAATGCGATTCTTACAACCCAAAAGCGTGCCATCCACCCCTTCCCTTCCCTTTGTCGTCTAGTTAACGACTCTCACACGAAGGAAGAGAGTGCACATGATCTTCATTTTTATACTAGCTAGGTATTACTAGACCACGTACGTGTGGGACACGTGTACACCGGAAGTTTGTGTTAGTGGGAAGTGGGGTGGCTCTCTGGGGCGCCTCAATATAACCACCCTCAATCTTCGACTCTCTATAAATCGCAGAATATATTAGCACCACAAATTAAGAAGAAGAACAGTTTCTCAAGAGCAGATATATCTTTCAGAAGAATTAAGGAGATGGCAGACGAGGGAACAGCTAATTGCATAGACATCTTGTTGGCCATCATCTTGCCTCCTCTTGGTGTCTTCCTCAAGTTTGGCTGCGGGGTACGCCCATTTATATATTCTTTCATTAATTTAGACACCCACACAGTTGATTTTACTTATAATTAAACACTGATCATGTGATTATATATATATATATATATATATATATATATATATATATATGCATGGTTGGTTCAGGTGGAGTTTTGGATCTGCTTGCTTCTCACCCTCTTTGGCTACCTCCCTGGAATTATTTATGCTATCTACGCCATCACCAAGTGAAGATCCTGATCTTATCTGTTGTAAGCACCCCCACCCCCCGAAAGCTGTTTCTTTCTCTTTGTTTCTGTAAATTTAAAGGGTTATGAAGTATTTTATTTGTGAAAATAAACGATTTATAATACATTATTATGACCGTAACCTCTTTCTTTTTTTCCCCAATTTTGTTGAAAAAATGATGTGTTGATCAGGAATTGAAAGAATTTATGTGTTAATAATTGGAGTGCTCCAAGATATACGATTTATGTATGTGATAGTTACATTTGCATGTATGTGTGTATATATATATATATATATATATGGAAGCATCAGAAATTGTGTTAAAATTAAATACAATTAATATTGGCCAACGGCCTTGCTTAATTTCTTAATTTCCACACTTTAACCAGCACTACTCAAGACTCATGGGGAACGTATTAACTGTTGATTGACTGAGTGAAAGCGATGCATTGCCAAACATGCCTACTTTTACATATGTTATTAAAAGCATGGCAATATTATATAGTTCAATGCATGGGGTCTCTAGTACTGATCAATATGACCTGCCTTTAATCATTAACATGTATTAGTTAGGTAGTTAATTAATTAATATATAACATCTTTGTTGGGTTTTTTTTTGTTTGGACAGGTGGAGAGGCACATAACCGTTTGATTCAATGAAAAGTCCCTTGTTGGTGTACATCAATACTTGGATTTATTCTTCTTAATTTCATCATAATTGTGTCTTTTTTTTTTAATTAAGCAAGAAATGATTTGTTGTGAAGGAGGTTAGCAATTGTTGTTGAGTGACATTTGTGCGTATGGGTACTTAAGACCGTAATGGATGGATTTAATTTTCTTGTTCAGTACTATAGTATCTTTCCCTCCCAACTTCTCTATATATAGTTGTGAGCTCCATGCATGTTTGTCTACCTAATTGCCTGTGGATTCAATGACTGTTGGGTACAGCTTTGAATCAATTCAAGAGTGAAAAGAAAGCTTTATTTGCTGACTCAAAAGCAGATCAATGTTTTGTTAATTTGCAGTGCTTTAGAATATATTGCTGCTCTTCAAACGAAACTAGTTTTAATTTTCCGAGCACAAAGGGACAAAGAAACAACACTTGGTGATTAATCAAGATGATTGCGTCTCGACCTCAAAGACAAGGCTCTAGCTAGCTGAAGACCATGCATATCCAATTATCTAATATAATCCCATTTCAATAAAGAATAACCTCACATGATAAACAATAAGAATTATCCAAGACGTTGGCCTAGGAATTGACGTAATCTTCCATGATCGAATATTAAATGTGAACAAGGATCAATATTCAAATGAAAACAAAAGGGACTATATAAAGCTACCAGTTGATCTTTCTTTGCATGATTGACAATCAAAAGATTACAATAAATGAAAGACTTCAAATTAACCCTTATCATATTATTTAATTCTTAATATTTTACAAAGATAAAAATAATACAAGAAAGATAATAAGTATAATTAACATAAACTTTAACTTAATTAGAGAAGAGGATGGGTTTAAGATTGTGGTAGTAGTGATTGTGTTTGAGATTGTGGTAATAGTGACAGTTTAAAGTGTTTTTCGATTAAAAATGCATCAAAATAAATTTTTTTTTATTTTTTAAAAAATATTTTTAATATCAGCATATCAAAATGATTCAAAAATATTAAAAAAAAATTTAAACAATTTTTTTTTTCAAAATTTAAGGGAACCCGATTTGCATCGCGTGCGTTTCCAAATACACCCTTAATATTATAAGGACCAAACAATTTTTTCACTATATTTTTTAAATTGATTATGAATTTGTAATTACTCTCCTCACAATTCTTTAGTTCTCTCTTCTTTATCTTTTCTAATTGACAGGATAATACTTCGACTTACCTCTGCAAATTTATCTTATCTGATTGATGAGTTAATTATGTCATTTATCTTTTTATATTTTTTATCATTAATTCCTGAATGTTTATTTTTCAAGAAAGAGGGATCTTCTCATCAACCCTACCTTTATAAGAATATGTTTTATTTTGCAATCCTTCTAATCATAGTTATTCAAGCACAAAACACTAAGCACGAGGAATTATTGAGCCTTGATACTAAATAATGCAAACAAAAATAACACAAAAAAAAAAAAAATACTGACAACTCAAAATTTTACCAAATAACATAAAATTTTATCAAATAAGATAACCATACAAAAACTCTCATTTGAAATTTTTGTTACTAAACATTTCTCTTGTGGTTATTCTATTGAATTATAAATTAAATATCTTTATCGGATCAACTTTAAAAAGAAAGAAAAATCCTGATAAATAACTATACAATTATTATAGGGATTTCTAAACTAAATTGAAAAAAAATATATTAGAAAGGAAAATATTTTTCTAAACTGGAAACAAATATTTTCATTCCAAATCACAACATCTATCAATCTGATTATTCATACTTCCATATATTTTTCATTCGGGTTCTTAATTTTTCAGTATTTCCTATCCAAAATGCCGGCAACTCGTTCTGCCAAACTTCTAGGAAAAAATTGATTCTCGAATTCAAAACATTTGAATAAACCCTGATCATCAAATTTGAATAAATAACACTATATATTATTATTTCATTAAAAAACATAACATCAACGTGAGACCACTCTGGCACCTTGCCGACAGGAAGCCATTAAAAAAATTTGAACCTATGTCATATCCACATTCTTGCCTTCGTACCTCCCCTGATCTGTCATTACCTCCCGATATATCCCATACGTTTATATATGGAAAACCATGTTGGCCATTTAGTATGGATAAGATCAACGGTTACATGCAAGGAGAACCAAAGCAGGATTCTCTAATATGAATAATTAAGGAAACAGATAAGCAATTCTCAAACATAAAATAATTCGTAGATTACACATTAATCAAATATATTGTTTCGACAACTCCTACCAGCTCGCAAAATTTAAAATCAGATCTCAGGCTATAATTAACCTCATTAGGGCACCCCTTTCTTAATATATAGACCAACCTTGCTAATATATGCCACCTTTTGTGTAGTTAGTACTTACCAAATATATCAACATCTACACCTAGGAATTCATAAAGGGCACCATAATCATCCTGTATGGTTGAATACGAGGATCTCTCCTGCCCTATATATATATAATGTTTGAGGCAAGATGCACCCAAACCATATTAGGCTGTAAAAATTCTAAAATCCTTCATAGCCCAGCAGCCATGACTAGGAAGAAGGTGAAGCTTGCATTTATAGTTAATGATTCTGCAAGAAAAGCCACCTTCAAGAAAAGGAAGAAGGGCCTAATGAAGAAGGTGAGTGAGCTAAGCACCCTTTGTGGGATTGATGCTTGTGCTATCATTTATAGTCCGTATGATTCTCAACCTGAGGTTTGGCCCTCTCCTTTAGGAGTCCAAAGAGTGTTGTCTAAGTTCAAAACCATGCCAGAAATGGAGCAAAGTAAGAAAATGGTGAATCAAGAGAGTTTCCTTAGGCAAAGGATCGCAAAAGCCAGTGAACAACTCAGGAAACAGCGGAAGGAAAACCGTGAGAAGGAGGTCACTCAAGCCATGTTCCAATGCTTGACTGGAAAAATCAACTTGGCTAACCTAAACATGATTGACTTGAATGACCTTGGATGGATGATCGACCGTAACCTGAAGGACGTTGAAAAGAGGGTTGAAACCCTAAGCAAAAGGAGCAGGAGTAGTACCGGGGGTGCTAGTCATACTTCCCAATTGGCAGCAGTTGCAGCCACCGGGGCAGGACCTAGCAATGCTGGACAGCAAGCACCAGAGTCGTCAGAGAAAGCAGACGTGTTGGCTGCTACTAATCTTGGGGTTAATGTGGATTCCATGCTGAGACAACAATGGTTCATGGACATGGTGACCCCTCAAGAGACTGCAATGGGGTTTGGCGGGGATGACAATATGATGCTGCCTTTTGGGGATACTACCAACCATAATGCTCTCTTCTCTAATCCCTTTTTCCCCTTGAATTGATGTTTTAAATTAACTTGGTATCTTGATTAATCGTGAAATATCTTTTAATTTCCTGATTTCATTCGTTTGGACACAGACACAATGCATCAATATCGCGCATTATTCCTATGAATAAATCGTTGTTTATCATCTCTACATGTATTATATCAAGTTTCTCAATCACCTTTTTTTTAATGTATTCTCTGATTTTCAATTATATTATCATTTTTATGTTCCATACCAAGCTCGATCGAGGCCATTAATCATGATTAGTTGACAATATAGAGCAATAATTAATTAAATCAAAGCATTTCTAACCACAGTACTATCACCATATACTAAAAGCAAGAAGTGTGAAACATATATGATATTTAGGAACAGAACAGTCAAATTTCATATATTTTAACACTGCATTTTCCCACCTGAAACAAATATATAATTTCTCTCGAAAAAGGGCAGTAATTTTATGTGTAGCCAAATGCATTATGCATATATTTGGGGTCAAATGCATCATCTTGGTGTTATATATAGGACCCTAATTCATTCCTCTTTTTGGAACACCTTGCAAATTGTCTTAATTAGCAATTCACTAACTAGACAAATAGTGGAGATCAGGGAAATTAGGAAGAAAATATTATATATCCAAACGAACCTCTTCACTGAGCTGCAGGATCGGTAGAGAAATATAGTCATGAAAAAAAAAAAAGGGAAGAAGAAGGAGCACATCAACTCACTAATACTCATATATGGTAATTATGGTTGAGATTTAGATTGTGTTAATTTTTTTACTTCAAATTATTACTTTTTCTTATGATTTTGAATTGTTTTGATGTAAAAAAAATTAAATAATAATAATAATATTTTAATGTATTTCCAAACAAAAACAAAATTAAAAAACAATAATTATCATAATTCCAAAAACTATCTTAGAATATTTTAGCAATTATGTAAGCAAATATCATTCATATCCTGGTATTAATGATATTAGAGTTTCAATTTACATAGCTGAAGGATTATATATATGCCAATAAATATGATCTTAGACTATATATATAGTATCCATATAATCAATTTAGAGCATTGTATTAATTTTCCTTGACAAAGATACTTAAACACTCTATTTTTACTTTATAATTATGACAACGATTCTTTATAGATATCTTCATATGTTAATTTTGATTATTAATTTAGTCAAATTAATGTTATGTGTGAGACTCAAACATCAAGGCGACCATTAAAATTAATTTTAAAATGTGAAAAGAATAAATATTTGATATCTTATTTTAAAAATAAAAAATATCTAGTTTAAAGAGTCATCACTTAGTATTGTTATGACTAGAAATCTTAACTGGTCAACAGAGATTTTATAATACATGACTGATTACACGAAATGAAAAATATTATCCCTTAAGCGTTTTATCTGAGATAGGCTGCATTGCTGAAGTTGTCTTAAATTGCTAAGAGATTTTTTTGTTACATTCTTATGGTCTTCCTGTATTATTCTTGACTCTGATATATATTAATGAATATTCACTTATGAATATTTTCAATTCTGATATTGATAAATATTGTGTAACCCAAAAAAAACAATATTCTTAACTCTGGTGCCAGTGAATAAATCTGTAAAATTTAGATTAAAAAAAACAAAACTATTTTTTTATTTTTTTTAAAGAAAAGAAAAAAAAATGTATTTCATATTCACATTCTATAGTGAAAGGCCACAAATCAAATATATGCAAAAGCTAACAAAATAACACAAAAAAATTTGAGGGTCCCGTAAATAAATCAATTAAGATCTCCAAAATTTTCTAATATAAAAAATGAGCTCATTTAACTATATATCAAAACAAAGGGGTGTGAAATAAAAAGAGTAAGACATAAGGGTTTGTTTTAATAAATACATCCTTAGTCTAAAGAAAATTGGACTAGCTGGGCCTGAGATCCAGACCCGGCCCAGTCTCAATTGTTTTTTATGGTCTGAATCCAGCCCAGCTGTATTGGCTGGGCTAGACCAAGAGGGCCTGAACCGGTCACTGGCCCGATCCAGTGACCAGCCCGAGCACTGTTGCCTGGCATGCGTGAAATACTCACGCATGCCAGAATGCCTGTGTAATTAGAAAGCAAAAGAGGGGGAAGAAGAATTGTAAACTTAACTGCAGCTGAAGATCGAAGTTGAAGACGATGGCGCGCTCTGGACAATGCTCCTTCTGTTCTTCCTTTCGTTATTCTTCTCTCTGATTCTTTCTTTCCTTTCATGTTCTTTTTCTGTTCTGTTTTTTATTTAATTTTTCTCGGTCTATCTCTCTCTCTTGTTCTCTCCTCTGTCCTTCTTCTTTGCCTCGGCCCACGTCTCCTCTCCTGATAAGCATGGGGAGTTAGTTTCCTGCAAGGACTCGGGCACCAACAGTCCAGCCATGGCTGGACTGTTGGTGATGGATTTTGACCCGGACTCCAGCTGCGTCTTGGGGTTCGAGGGAGATTAGATTGGGGCTGTGTTTTCAGTAGACCAAATGGTCTACATTTACCTGGGCAGCATTTCTTCTTCCTCGTTTTTTGCAGGTGGCTTTCCTCTGCTTCTGGAGGAAGAAGACGAAGGAACAAGAAATGAAAAACGGCGCCGTTTCTGGGCTGGGTCCGCCATTTGTCAATTTGGTAACTGGACTTATGACATTGTGCAATCGGACCCTTATTCATGGAAACTACCCCTCTTTTTTTTAATTTTGTCCCCCCTGGGTCAATTACAATTGGACCCCTGATCTCGGAGCCATTTACAAACGAGTCCTTAGTTTCAATTTAATCAATTTAGTCCTTAATTGACTCTTCAACTTTTAATTCTTTCAAAATTATTATTGGAAAATCAATTAAACTCCTCATAGTACCCCGCAGTTTTACTTTGGTCATTGAACTTTAATTTCTTACAATTGTAACAATAATTAGCTCTGAATTTTAATATTTTTTTAATTAAGCTCTTGATTTTATTAATTAAACTAATTTTGAGTTTAATTAAGTCTTCAAACTTATTAATTCTTCAATTAAACTCATGATTTCATTAATTAAACTAATTAAAAGTTTAATTAAGCCTCCAAACTTATCAAGTTTTTCAATTTCTATCAAAATTGACTCCGAATTTTATAATTTTACCTTGATTAATTCTCAAAACTTTTAATTTTTGTTTTCTTGGCCCAAATCTTAATTTTTCTTCATTCATTTTATTTGTTTCATTTCCTTCATTTTTTTATATAAAAATAAAATTAAAAATTAAGTTATAACATTACCAATAGAGGAATAAGATTAGAACCCTTGTTTTGATGTTCATTGGCCCAGGTAATTAGTCGCCTTCATTGTCCTTGGGCCTGCACTTTGTTTCTTCTTCTTCCTTTTGGTTTGATGAATATAAATCCATCAACATTGATGGTATAATTTTATTTATTCTATAACTAGCCAGTCGTGTACTTGCATTTTGCGTCTAGGATAATCTTGTAATTTTAATACGCTTTTAGTTTTAATTTTTTTTTAAATAATAATATTCAATCATGTATTGTATTATTGTAGATATAATGATTTTTTAAATAATGAATCTATATTAAATACATAATACAGTGTTTTGAATCAATTTAAATCTCTTATTTATTTGTATTAAAAAGATATTATTGAAATTTCATATCTTTCCATCACACCCATGTAAATAAATGTGTTTTTAATGACATTCATTAAATTAATTACGTTTTATGAATCATACCTCTCTTATGAATAATTATGTGTATTATATTAAAAATGATATATTTTTCATTAGAAATTCAAATTTTTAAAAATGCAACTATTGCTAAAAATTACAGCTTCATCCCATCAATAATCACCGCTATAAAATGTTTTTGTATATTTACAAAGATTGTGTCTTTCATTCATTTTATTTAAATTAATAACATTTATAGATCATATATTTTCAAGTTTTGTTGTCTTATTTTATTAAATTAAAGGATATAGATCATACGTTTTTTGTATTTTGAAAGGATTGCAATTATTCTAAAAAATTATAACCATATCCAATCAGCAGCAGCTATAACTTTTTAATTGCATATTTATAAAACATTGTGTTTTTAATCGTAGTTTTAAATTAATTTTTTATAAATCATATCTTTTCATTTATTTAACAAACAATCACATCTTATCATGCTAAAGAGTAATGTATCATTTCATCGATTTTCATGATAACTTTAATCCTATAATTAATTTTGAGCTTCCATAGGTTTCTCGATTACAATATCATATAGATTTGATTTTATGAGAACATGAATGATATTGGAGATTTTGGACTTAAATTTGATAGTTTTATACATTAAACAAAGAGAAATAAGAACATAAGAAAGGAGGAGACTAGAGTTTTATAAAACACTTTATTTATGAAGTTCTTGTTTTAACCTAAAAACAAAAAAATTATATATAGGCTAAACTAAAAATATTATTCCACCTTTAATGAATAAATATATTTCTTAACATCTCCCTTCAAACTCACGATGCGACAGCTACAAGCATTGAGAGTTTGCCAACCAGAAAATAAAACCAGGAAATGAAATGCGACTTAGTAAATAAATTTACAATTTGTAAAGAAGAAGAAACAAAAGAAAAAGTAATGGTGTCATGCTTGAGATGATGATGAGTAAGATGACAATCGATCTCAATGTGCGTAGTTCGTTCATGAAAAATTGAGTTGTGAGCAATCCGAATAGAATTTTGGTTGTCACAATACATAAGAGTAGGATGAAAAAGAAAAACTCTCATATATGCAAGTAATCAACGTAACCAAACAATCTCTTTGGTAGCAAATGTCGTATTACGATATTCTGCTTCGGTTGAAGATTGAAAAATAATAGATTATTTTTTACTCTTCTATGAAATACGAGAATCATCTAAAAAGATACAAAAACCAGTAATAGACTTGTGATCTGTAGGATCATTGTCATGATCAACATTAGAGTATGCACGCAGCTCCAAAAAAGAGGTGGATGGAAGTAAAAGACTCTGAAAGATTGTACCTCGAAAATATAGCAAAATAAAAAGAACAACTGCCCAAAGAGAGATACCAATCGTATAACTTCGAGAAGATATTTGTTTAGTTCTTGCAATATTTGTTCAGTTTCTGCAATTTGATATTTTAGTTTTCACTTCCTTTGCATTCTGGTTTTCTTTGTTTGTTGATTATGACTACTGAAAGAGATGATTTGCTTTAGTTTGTAAATGTGAGACTCGATGAAAAGAACTATTCATATTGGGGTATACTTTCCCTAATGGAATCACTGACAGAATGAGTATTCCAAGGTGATGGTAATTAATACTCTTTTTGACTATTGACTGGTTATTCTTTTACTAACAAACTCACAGACGGAATGAAAAATCGTTGGAAATATTTGGAGGGTATCTAAGAATTTCCATGTGAATTAAAAATTTCAACTTGACTTCACTGATGAAAGCACCAATAAAAATTTTAAAGATATTAATATTTAATATTTCATTGATATAAACCTAATATAATAGAACATGGGCATAACAAACAGGGCAATATCTTCTTCATGATCTCGTTTCTTGCTCTCTCTTTTTCTCTCTTATAATCTCCTGTGTTCTCTCTCTTAACTGTTCACAAGCTGAAATCAAAGTAAAATCTTCTCTTCTCATCCTAAGTTATGTCATCTTTCTTCATTTTTCTTCTTATTTTTCTTTTTCTCTTTGGTTTTTTTAACAATCTCTTTTCATATATTTTCTTTTTCTTTTTTTATTCTTAGTTGAAACTAAGCATGCCATAAAGGTAAGAATTTTCATTTATTTTTCTTCTTTATTTGTGCGTGTGTGTTTTTTTCATTATTTTCTTTTTTAAGTCACTATTTTTGTTCAATTTTGTGTTCTTAATAATTAATTGAAATCAATAGTTGTGTTGAATATTAGTTGTTATTGAATAATTTTTGCAATATTTTATGGAATTTTAGTTATTATCTTGTAGTTATTTCATTTAGAATAATTTTTTGTAAATTTAGGATCACAAATATTACCACTTATAAATAATTATGTTGAATTTTAGTTGTTATTGAAATATTTTCTTCATTATTTTATTTAATTTTAGTTGTTTTTTTCAATTTTGTTGTTCAATTTTAATTAAATGTTTAGGATTAATTTTAGTTATTATATTGATTTTTTATATATTTTGATTAAATCCATGTAAATTTAGAATGAAATATGTTACCACTTAGAAGATGTGGATTTTGTGTGAAATTGATTTATTCTAATTTGTTCGAAGAAATTGAATAAAATTAGTTGGTTCGTGGCATACATGTTGTTTAGTTACAGGTTAAATGTTTTTAGGGTGGTCTCCCGCATATGATAGGTGCTGCCGAATTTTTTTAAAATAAAATAGAAATCGTTTATTTTTTTCATTAATTTGTGTAGATGCCTAAAGAAAAGTCTATTGCACGTTGTGAGGACAAGATCATTGTAAGTTCTTATAGCGGTGATGCTGACAACCACGATTCATTGTGTACCGACCAAGAACAGGCACCTGAGGCACATGCATCGACATATGATGCAGGTTCGTCAAGTGCAATGCCACAACATCGAGTGAGGGTCTCATCACAGTGGAATCTATTCACCCGCAAGTATGAAGCCTAATGAAAGGATGACCTTTCAATGTAAGTTTGAATCACTTTCAAAACAACATGCTTAATATTTTTTTGTTTTAAATAATTTTATTTCATGAATGCAATTTTAGGTTTACAAACATTGATGCTATTAAAACAATAACATCGATCTTTAAATTATCGATGGAAATTCTATTATTTCATTAGGTTTTCAGACATTCTGAATGGAAGCCACAAGTCGACGCATGATTTTCATGGTTTAATGTTAGTATTAATTTAAATATTTTTTATTATGTTAATTTGGTCTCCTTATTGAAATTACTGAAATTTACCTTTTATAAATTTTTACTCCAAAGAAAAATTTGAATGAGAGAGAATAGATGATAATGTTGTGAGAAGGGTTTGGGAGAATCACGTTGCAACTAAGTAAAATCAAAATCAAGATAATTTTTTTTTTCCAAATACCAAATTTTTTTTTTTCATTTACTAACAGATAATTTATTATGCGAGAGAAAACGAGCTTCCAACCTAAAATGACGTGATGGTTTGGAAAGATTTCAGATCGCTATATATCTTGGAGGTTGTATGAGCGGAGTGCATTCAACACGTGATGTTCGTATGATTCACGCGACGATCACATTCTAGTGTTTCGATCGCTGGATGCTTGCAATCGATCGCGAGCATTCAAACTCTAGTGTTTGAGGCAATGTTAGAACAACGAGTACATGATCGGATGACCCATCTCAATGAAAAATATGAACGCCTCACTACAAAATATGATGAACTCCACCGAGTGGTGATGGTGATGAGATCACACATGAGTGGTCCATGTGCTTTTCCTTATTGGCCCCACGGTCCCGATGACGACCATCCTCCTCTTTCAACGTCATCTTTATTTTAGATTTATTGTATTTGAACTTATAAATATTTAATTTTTATATTATTTTAATTTCCTTTTATATATTTTTTTTTATCTTATTTTAATTATTTTACTACTTTCATTCAATATATTTTTTAAAAAATATTTTAAAATATTACTGACAGGGTTACCGCCGAACCACTTCCGTCGGTATATTCCAAAGAGTTGAAAAACAATTACTGCAAATATCACTGCTACCATTAAGTCTCCAATTGAATTACAGATGGTATTCTGTCAGTCATATGTTATATTTACCAATGAATATATTGACGGACAAGTAAAAACATCAACAAATTTGCATATGGTATTTTTATCAGTTATATGGAAAATTTCCTGAGAGAAATACCGTTGGAATAAAACTGGCAATTTTTTTTAGCGTGCTTTGTCCATTTGTAAATCCATCAGTAAATTTATTACCGATGGACTTACCAACATACTAGAAATTACCGATAAGAGTTTTTTCAATGGACCGGTTATGTCTGTGAGCCTGTCAATAAAATACATACCAACAGACTGTGAGTTTAAATTCCAATGGACCGGTTATGTCTGTGAGCCTCTCAATAAAATACATACCAACAAACTGTGAGTTTAAATACCGACGGAAATATTTTTTTGTAAAATTGTTAAATCTGATGGTGATTGCAAGCCAGGGTTTAGACCATTTAAAACCCTGCCAAGACCCCGGATCACCCTGGTCTCGGGTTTTATATCTATGGTGTATAGAACTCTGATTTTACACCAGTAAAAAGTGCGGGAAAATGTTCATTAAAACCTTACAGTGTTAATTTCATATACAATCATGCAATCAGTCAAAGAAATAATTATTCGCGTATCCACTTATAAATGTTTAGATTTAATTGACATATAGCTTTTAATTGTTTGATATATTAGGCAAGAGAACAGATGCTCAAATTTCAAATTGAATGGTATTTCCTTAGAGAGTTTATGATTTTATGTTTAGATTCTGCAATCGTAGCTGATGAACTCGATCTCCCATGATCAGCCAGTAGTTAAGAAATCCTTTTTTTAATAACCTTGGATAGACCTCAGGCTTCGAATAAATTAAGACATTGATGTGCTGTGTTATATTCTGTGTAGATTTTTATTTTTTTTAATCAGCATGTATATATGTCCTTCGAATTCTTGCTTAAAGAATAAGAAACTAAGCACGAGTACACCATCATACCATTAATTTTAACACTTTAAATATTATACATATATAAGCAATATAAAGTAAATAGTGTTTTTGAGTAGCAGCTGGGATATCGAGGATGAACTAAAAGAAAGTGGAGAGACAGGGGAGATTAAAAAAGGAGGTAGTGACAAGATGCAACCATGGCGTAGTGGAGTCCAAAGGAAGGATTTGGAAGGTTTACAGAGCAGCTAGCACATGCACAGGGCGGAACCATCAAAATTCAAAGGGGAATTAAGAAGAAGTAGTGATCACTGATCATGAGATAGAATCTGAACAAACAAAAAGTGAACCTTTTACTAATTTAGATGGTTGCCATTCCTTACAGCTATTCGAAAAGGCAAGCAAGACCCCAGCCTGGCATCAATACACTAGCAACTACTTTGTCTTATTTTCTTTTCTTTTCTTCAACCAACGTACGTTGATTGAGAGAGAGAATTAGGAACCTTTCGTGAGGGAAAGATACCGAACTCCTAATCAATTCGAAGTATATAATATACATATATAGTGCTCAAATCTTGCTAATCTTGGTGTGTTTGTATATATAGTAGTCTCTCGCGATGTTTTGTCCTCTCCAAGGCTTTCAATATATCGATGTAATATATATATATATATATATATATATATATATTCAGCACTACTACACTGCATGCATGGCTTGATCCCATTACAAAAGGCATCTTCGATTTAAACCCTCAATTAACAAGACATCGAAGAAACAACTAGCTAGCTAGCAAGCAATTGTTGGAAATTAAATACAACTAGCTAGCTAGCTCGCTGATATTTGTGTATATTGCTTTATGTAAAGAGATATAGAACATGCACAAACCTGGCATGATTCCTCGCGAAGGAACCCTAGAGTACAGGAGGGGTGATCTCCCTTAATAGCTATTCCAATTGAGAATCTAACATGCCATAGTGTAATTATCACAAGATGCTTGATGCATGCATTTCCCCTCGAATTATATGTATGTATATTGGTACGAAAGGATACCAATATCCCTCGGAAGGTTTTCCAACACATTCATTAACCCTCACCAATCCTTTTGGTTTTGACTATATATACTCCCAGACGATTATTTTGACTCGCTGTTGCGTTGCTTGTGCATTAAAAACTTTACCCGAAATGTGCATTCATGCCAAATTAGAGGCATTTTGGCTTAATTAAGTGTGTTCTTAATCGGTCTCTATTATATAACATACAATTTAATTTTTAGTACTTAATTATGTACGTAATCCATGTTAATCATCATTCCTTATTAATTTATAATCAATAAAATTGTGTTTTCTTCAAGCAAAATTCATGTTGCTCATCACTCTTTAATTTATCAATAAATAAAATTTTATTTTCGCATCAGTGTGTGGACATCGAGAATTTAAGATTCTTAATTTCTCTAGCCATTCATATGAGAAGTTTCTGAAGTTTTCTCCAGGGGTACTTTAAACATTAATTTATAGTTGTGTTTTATATATAAATATATATTCTTTCTTGACAACTTATTTTGAATTCGATCAAATTTTAATTTTTCTTTTTTCAAATAAAATTATTGACACGGTATTAAATAAAAATATTAAATAACATGACACGTCTTATAATCCCGGTTCAATCTTTATTTATTATTAACATATCTTAGAATCCCGGTTTAGTATTTATCAATTAATTTTATTAAATGCACTAACCAAACTTTTAATGTGTATTCAAGATTTTTCATCATTAACAAAGAATTTCACGGGGCCCATATTTATTTTTCTTATGATTATATTAATTTTCAATCTGACTAATTAATATCGTAGCACAAACATTCAAGGCTGATTGTAACAAAGAAAGAAACCACAACTCCTCCTCTTGGAAATTATGTTAGATTCCAGACTTAAAGACTTAAAGTTAGCATCTTAATCAAATTAAATTACTTATAAATCATCAGGAATCGATAATGCGTGTCCTTCTTGGACAGAATTAAGACTAATTAATTGGAGGCTGAGTGACCATCAAGAAGAAGATGGTACTGCACCAATTAACAGCAGCAAATTGTACAGAAAAAGAACAGATTTGTAGGCAGTACATATATTTTTTATTACTAAACTGCAGCTGGTTTCATAAATCTCAGATTCTTCCTAAAGTATTTTTTATGCACTTTAATTCCCAAAAAGATCATATACTTTCAATGCCAGCAGTAGTAACACTGAGGCTCTTGTATTTGATAGTTGTGTTGCTAAAGAGCTCCCATCCGTTCGTATCAATGAGAACTTCAAACTAGTTAGGCAAGACATGGTAGCATGAGCTGTACAGGTTAGAAAGTAATATTAGCGTGACCTGTAGAATCTAATATATAAATTATATTTTAATATTCTGTAATTGTATATATCCTGATATATATGGGATTAATGTTACTTACCTAGACAATTATCTTAGAAAGGATTTCTTTATAAGAGAACTACTCTGTAATGTTTTAAACATAAGTAAAAAAGGAAATATACAGGGCGGCTGCTCTTTGATTTATCAAGATAATGATTGTTATATTGAAACATAAGAGAACAAGATAACAAGAATAAGAAGAACATGTTTTTTATTATTATTATCATTTTAAAAAAATTCATGTTAAAATTATTTTTAAAATATATTTATTTTCATCACTCCAACTAAACATATCTTTATCTTTTTCATTATGGAACATTAACCAAATTCAACCTTGAAAATTAATACACACACAGTCTAGACCACAACCACAACTAAAACGATGAATTCTTGAAAGAGATTAGAGGAGAAATTAAGAAGTTGTGGATGATGAGAACAAAATACATTTAAATAATAAATTTTTATACAATGGACACTTCCATTATTGACTTTGGATTCATGGGACAGACTGCTTAATTAATTATCTAAGAACACATAAAACATAAACGGATACAATTACAATATGGACAAAATGATCGATAAGGATACACTCAAAAGCTATCAATTTGACACATAGCTAGACAACATGACTGATCAGGCTACGATCGACCTTAGGCTGCCTTTCCAGCAGCTTGCTGGAAAATCTGGCGGTCGGATTCTGAGATTCGAGCTGCATGGAAGTTGGCAATGAAAACTGAAGCTCTGGAGTCGACACGAGGATCAGCCTTCACAGAAACAAGTGGACCCTTGTCATCATCAAAAGGCCGGATTTTTCTTGGACTCATCGCATCATCGTTGCCATAATAAGCATCCTGATCACCCGTTCGTCGTGGCTTTCTAGCCTTGAAAAAGCTGAAGAAAGAGGAGGAAGAAGATTTCTTTTGCTTGTTGCCAACCATGGTTGCTAGCTAGTTTCTTGGTTTTGGTAGCGAGATGTTAAGCAACTACACCAAGTTTTAATTTGTAGTGTCGAGGTAGGCTCAAGTGATCAGTAGGGAAGTTGTGTGTTGTTGGTATTGAAATTATGAGAGGCGCGAGACAAATGAATTTATAGGGGGAGGGGAGGGGAGGGGTATCTTGTGATATTTAATTGGGTGGATGTGATCAAATACCATAGGCATACTTGAGAAAGAAATCATTGACCCTCTACAGTTCTTGGTTGCAAAAGTGATCAAGGGAAAGCATATGGAATATTGTGGTATGCTCCTCCGTAAGAAATTGGCCACTTTGACCCTTTGAATCAATCAATCGATCTCATTCTATTTTTATTTTTTTTTCTCAGAAACTTCGGACCATTATTAGTTGTAAAGATAAGTACTATCACAACAAATATTGTAGACCATGCATGTATGCTTTTAGGCCACATATATACATAGAATATCACACTAGCAGAAATCATCATAATAATAAACAAATGTGCGTCTATATATTTCTCTAATTAATTTCCAATTATTCCATTAGATTTTGGATATTAATTTGCGTATCTCTTACGAAGTGTATGGATCACATCTTCCTAATTAATTAATTAGATTTTATAATACACGTTTTTGTATTGGTACTCTAGAAAATGGATTAGCGTACCCATTATAAAGTGTATATATAATTGATCACTAGATACCACCTATGGATGTGACTTTAAGATTAAGATTAAGATTAAGACTAATTAATTACCAAGACACGTTTTATACTTTAATCCATGACAATTATTATAGTTAAACCTGCAATTATTATAATAGTTGGAATATATATATATATATATATATAAACTCTAAATTACACTCAAATGCTTTATCTATTAGAAAATGGAAAGTGTTTGCCAAAAGAGGTAAAAAGGATAGATACTTGAAGATTTTTTTCTTTGAACCATATACATGGTTCATGCATAATTTCTTTGTAAGGTCTATATAAAGAAGGATATATAAATCTTTTCCCTTGTGTTTAAATTAATAGAGAATGCAAGCTGTCTAGCTTTAAGGTATCTACAACTTACAATTAATTAATCTATGCAAGGGCCAGGGCCAGAGTTTGGCATGTATGTGCATTGCCTGCTTGTACTCAAGTTCATGGAACTGATTTTATTCCTTTTTCTTTTTGCTTTTTAATTTCTTTTTTTTTTTTTATGGGGACATATGATTTTTTCTTTCTTTAAATTAATATACATAGATAATGCAATCTTGCTGTAAGCAATAATCTCATAATTAATAATTATATGAAATTGTGCTTATTCGAAGAAGAATCCCTTTTGACATAGCTACAAATCGTTTATTCTTTGATGATTGATCAAATGGTTTTTAAAGTTCTAGGCCTAGATGGGTTTAATTACTGACATGATTATCTGCTAATACTAAAAAATCTGGTCTAGCTAGCTCGGAATTAATTAATCTTCCCTGCGTGCATTGACCACATCAATAATTAGCAGGGAGTTAGGCAGGCAGATTTAGGTTAGGTACGCAAACACGAAGGAAGTGGTTTCTAGATTGATCTTGTTTAATTAATTATGTGTAATTACATGGAACAATTTCAATTTAATTTACTTGACCTTAATTAATTAGAACCCTGAGCAACACGCCTTTGTGCATGCTTTGAAATTCATGATCTCATCGAGTTTAGTTCCTTGCGAGAAAATCAACAATTTCAAATATATCCATGATGGATAAAGTAGAATTTTATCTATCAATTCAACATATAAAAATGGATATAATTTGTAAAATTCATCTTAATCTAAAAACTTAAATTATTATACAAGGTTTCAAAAATAATTTAAATTATTCTCTAAAAAAGAAGCTTTTTGAATTTAAAATTTGCACAAACAAACATTATCTTGTGCTTAATTGTTATTAATTAGAATGAGGGTGATGAGATTTCAACTCGTGACCGCTTGGTTAACAAGGTTATGATATCGTGTCAAAAAACCATCTTAATCAATAGTTTAAATTATTAAGTGAAGTTTCAAGATATAATTTATATAATTCTCTCTAATATGGTTAGTGAATTAATTAATTATGAACATTTGTGGAAACTATAAGATTAGCTGTGAGAATTTATCTTTTGAGATAGAAAATGATTCATTTCGTAGTTTTCTTTAGCAAAGAAAAAGAAAAAGGAAAAAGATTAGGTCCTTTTTTAGAAAGAAGTTTATTGCTTTCTTCTTCTTTTCAGTATGGGAATACATATGAGAGAAATTACCCTAAAGGTATTTTGCTTTCTTATTGGTCTTTCTAATATGAGAAAGAAACAGTTCAAACAGGCTGCTTGTTATTAATTACGACAAAATTTTCTTTTCAAACAATTTTAAATACACACCTGTCAAATTTAATAGTCGTGGAAGGGAGTAGATTTTCTTAGTCATTAAATGTCTGTTTGATATTATATATTTTTTAGATTTTTTTATATTAAAAAATTAAAATCATTTAAAAATATTTTAAAAAAATAATTTCATATTTTTTCAAGACAGATATACTTTTAAAAAAATACTTAAAAGTGAAAGCTTCAGCTCTCCCAGATAGAATCTAGATCAACTTCTTGAATTATCATTATACATGCATTATATTTTCTTTTCATAAATTTGTTGTTGTATTTAAATACCGCATAAGAAAAAAAATATATACTTAAAAAACTCACATTATAAATCCAACTTCATTTCTTTCTTTGGTTTTGGACAAACTCGAGGTCTTTTTATTTTCTAAATAACAATTATGAGAAGATTTTAAGATATATTTAAAATAGAAAAGTTTGGTGAAGGAAAATATATTTTCCTTTCCTAAACTTGTCCTAATCTCTTTTCTTTTTTTAGCTGCAATGATTATCATTGCTTTTTAGCATTAAATTTTAGATCCATCACCTGAAACTAAGTTCATATATCCGAATTAAGTTTTCATTTTTTTTTTGTTGATAATAAGAAATTTTTAAGTTGTACGTAGTTTATATATAACTTGAAACTAATTATCTGTTTAGTAATGTGTTAATTTTTGTTTTTTTAATTATTTTTTGTATGAAAATATATTAAATTAATGTTATTTTAATTTGTTAATATAAAAAAATAATTTTATTATATTTTTTAATTATAAAATACTTTTAAAAAACATTATGTTATACATTACCAATTTGTTTTTTTTTTTTCTATTTTAGAGCATGCATTCAAACTTAGGAAGTAAGCACTAAAATCTGCTTTGGGCCGAGAAAGCTCAAATCTATCTCTATTCGACCATTTTAATCCAAAAACAATTCATCAAGCATAGCTCAAACTATATTGGGCTAAGCTCTCTAAAATAATTAGCCCCTATTATTATTCTACGGGACCCTTTGGCATTTGAGTTTTATCTTCAAAGAAACATCTAGGCATAAACCACAGAGACAAAAGCAGAGATCAAAATTCAAAGACTTTGTTTGTGTTTGGTTTCTCTGCTTCTAATCCATTTATTAATAATCAGGTAAATATAATTTACTTTGATCAAATTTAATGATTTTTTCCCGATATTAATGAACAAAAGTTTTTTTTTTCCAAGGTATTCATGGTCTTTTCTTTTAGCAGACTTCAAAGATTATAACTTTTAAATCTTCTGCACTTGCATAAGGATTGGAGGTGCTAATTATTGTTTCTGTTAGGTTTGTGTTAGTGGGTTTATGTTTGACTACAAGGAGATCAATTTGATTTGTGATAATTAATTAGAGTTTGTTAGGGCATGATAGGGGTTTGGCTCCTTTCCTATGTTGTAAAATGAATTTATATGAGAAACCCATTCGAGGAATCAGTTTAAAACTTTGTGGAAACAGTAAAAGAAGCTAACTTTGTTGGGTTTTTTCATTGTGGAGGGGGCTCTTTGGATGTTTGAATTTTTTTTATGGCGTATTTGGTTGCTGATAGAGTTTAGGATTTCGAAAAGGGATGTCCTTGATTGAATTTTAGACTTTCTTTTCTGCATTTTGCAAACTAAATCAGGTTCGAGCATAAACATGTGAATTCAATTTTGTGTTCATTGTTTCTGGAAACTAAAATCCTCGATTATTTGTATTATGCATCTTGATATCTCTTATTCATAATTAATCAGCTAATTGCTGGCATTTGCAGCCTTGGATAATTTTCATGAAGGGTGTCTTTTCTGACTATATTTATACTCTATTGGAATCTAAAATGGCATGTCTTTTTTTCCACTTTCTTCTCCTCTGAAATGAAATGTTTTATTACTTTAATTCTTGATTTGTGCTTAGGTGGTTGAAGATGGATCGCAGATGGTACAGTGATAAACAAGAAACAAGCACCCACAATAAACAGCAACTTGTAAGAGAGCAGGTAATTTCAGGCTTATAAAATTATATTGCCTTTTTTTTTTTTTATGGCTTTTTGCATATTTGATGGATTGCACCAAAATAGCCTATTCAATATGGCAGGCTTAATGAAGAGATTTTTGTGAATTTCCAATTGGCTAGTTATAAGTGGCTTGTAAATTTCCCCAATTAAGGAATAACCTAATTTTGCACAGTCGCTTAATATTTATAATAACTGTTCACATGGACATTATATTTTTATATTTTAATGGAAATTTTCCTTTACTATGTGTTTGTGCATTCATTACAAGTTTCGTGAATGGTTGAGGATCATGCAATCTCATGAGCATGGATGTGTAACATCGCATTTGCTGTATGTGCTTCATAGGACTCTCTTATTGAGGATTTCACAGAGGATTTTCGGTTACCAAAACATCACAGACCTACAGAAAATGTTGATCTAGACAATGTTGAACAAGCTTCATTGGACACAAAGTTGACAGCGTCAAATATTGGTTTTAGGCTGCTTCAGAAAATGGGATGGAAAGGAAAGGGTCTTGGAAAGGATGAGCAAGGTATGTAAATAGTTGAGCCTCATTCATGGGAGGAGTTGTTTGAGGATGGTCCCCTATCCTTCTTCATTTTTTAAGTGATTGCTTTGCTTGAATCTACCATCATGTTTTCACTGTTGCAACATCAATAGTTAGTTAAGATGTTTTGGAATGTATTTTATTTACTCTATTGACACATGATCTTGAAATCATTGAAGTTGAATCATGCTGCTTTATGTTTGTTACTTGAAGCCTCCATTTTCTACGGAACAAAACAATCACCTCAAAAACCTTTCCTCGGCTACGGTGATCGATGAACCCATATGTCCTGGCCCTGAATGCTCTTAAACGTCCTATTTCCAATATGGTTTTGATTATCAGACCACAAGCTTTACTCAGATATATAATGCCGTAGGTTGCAAACTGTTAAACATGCAGATATATCTACTCATTATTGCCTATTGGCATTGTTTGCTAACTGTTCTTTTTGTACAATTATTTGTGGTCTGCTATCTTGTTAAGTAGAGTGAAGTGGGTAGAGTTTCCAATCTATCATTTGCCTTTAGTCTGAATGATATGAGAAACATCAATAGGATTGATTCCTGTGGAATGTTTTATTTGTTTATGATGTTGTAATTTTAACAAATAATTTTCGGCTTTTATGTTCAGGAATCATTGAGCCTATAAAATCTGGAATTAGAGATCCAAAGTTAGGGATTGGAAAACAAGAAGAAGATGATTTTTTTACCGCAGAAGAAAATATTCAGCGAAGAAAACTTGACATTGAGGTTGAAGAAACTGAGGAACACACAAAAAAGCGGGAGGTATGCCTATAAATTTGTAGATCATTATTAATATTTTAACTGGTAGATAATATTTTGAGGTTGATGCTTTTTTCTCTGAAACCCACATCTAATAACAGAAGGCAGCATATAGCATATATGCGTGTCTTTTGACGGGAATGGTATTATCATGGGGGAACATCAACTTTCGAAGCTCTTGAGAATTTCCTGCAGTTTTTATTACCTGGTGGCTTCTACTGCCTGCTTCGTGCACATTATGAAAATTCAGGTGTTAGCTGAACGGGAGCAGAAAATTCAAACTGAGGTGAAAGAGATAAGGAAGGTGTTCTTTTGTGATCTTTGCAACAAGCAATACAAATTGGCCATGGAATTTGAAGCTCATCTGAGTTCTTACGACCATAATCATAGAAAGGTGTGAAATCTTACTTGGCATTTTTCAACCCCTAGTGATATCACTCTCAGTTTTTTCTCCTAAATCTGTAATGCTCTTGGATGATGGTTTCAGAGATTTAAGGAAATGAGAGAGATGCATGGTACTAGCAGTCGTGATGATCGGCGAAAGCGAGAACTGCAACGACAGGAGAGGGAGATAGCTAAGTTTGCACAGATGTATGCATTCTTGTTTTCTTTCACAAATGCTACAGTTAGTTCAAGCTTTTTCCATTTGTTTTATTGTCTTAAAAAAAATTTCCTTAGCACATTTGTTTTTATATTCTTCTATGCAATATAGGGCAGATGCTCATAAACAGGAGCAGCAACAAGAAGAATCTGCATCTGCTCAGGTTTCCACTTCGCTTAGAAGTGGAACTGCACTTGTGGATCAGGATCAGCGGAGGGCATTAAAATTTGGGTTTTCATCTAAAGGTGGCCTTTCAAAGGTATGCAACTGAAGAATTAGAATTTATATCATTGTAGGCGCTTAGAAGCTTTTCAGTATGATGAGTAAAGAAGCTGTTTTCATGGCTTCATTGTGCCGTCACAAGGTAGATTGTTCCGGTATGATAATAACATGGAAGTTTATTCTAGGGTCCTTATTTCCTTTATAACTTGAGTAAACTTAGGTCTTTATGCATTGCAGTGAGGATAGATGAATAGTTATCTCCCATGCATAAAATTCTCTCTCTAGCTAGGATTTTGCAACTTGTAGATGACTCCCTGATGATTAATTGCACTCATAAAATGCATTCCCCTTCTGAGTAAATGTTGCGTATGTCAAGTAACTTTAAAAAACATCCTCTCATGGATATAAGTAACAAGAATAACAACTGTGTTCCTTTATTTTGTTTGACGTTCTGAAAAGTAATGTTGAATGGTATCTCAAGATCGCATACATATTTTCTGGCTTACAACACAAGTTATTCTTTTCTACTTATGGGAGTTACATTGCCCTTTCTTGCCTTGTAATTGGCACCTCTTTGAATTTTTCACCTGTAAAATCTGTAAGCAATATCACAATGCTGTACCAATTTGAGTGAAAGAAATCAATATTTGATGACTGAATAGTTCATCTGCTCTTCATTTAACTAGTGGCCCTTTTGCATTCACTGCACAGAACTCCTCGGCCAAAGCCGCAAAGAAGCCAAAATCAGCTGTAGCCTCTGTTTTCAGCAATGATAGTGATGAAGAACAGTGAAGTTCGGTGGTGCATCTGTACTTCATACTATGCCTCAATACTCTAGTTTTCTTTAGTTGATGTTATGCATTTCAAGTGGCATACTCTTGTGTAGTTCTAAGCACTTTCGTAATGTTGAATGACATTATTTTTCAACAAAAGGGAAGGGGAGGATTTTGAGTCATGGTCTTTAATCTTTTAGATAAATTGAGTTCTTTGGCAATATCTTCAGCATTTAATAATCTAAATGAGATTCATCAAAATTTAAGCATTCTGTTCCTTGATATTCTTTAAAATTGTCCTGATGCCTTGTTTTTTGCAGATGGATACAAATAGATTATCAATTCATAGCCCTAATATGCCTAACAAACATTTACATTACAGAGTGATCTCTGATTGGCATAGGAAAACCTGTCATAGCATTACAGCCTAGCAAAAGGATCATTAAGCAGCCTCTGCAAAACCCACTTCAAGTTTACCATAGTCGAAGACGGTATGATACACACCCATGAATACATCACCAAGAATCCTGCAAGCATGCATTTTCAGGTTAAACTCAAACATAAACTGCAGAAAGAAAAGCTATATATGTCGACCAGAGCTATAACAATGGCTAGGATGGCATACCACAGAGGACCGCGTGGAGGCGGCACATCCAAAGCCATGAACCCACTGATGCAAACTTGAGCAATGCCTTCTCCGGTTTTCAGAACATACTGAAAGCAAACGAGTGGTTTTAGAAATGCAAAGATAAAGATTTCTAATGATATATTTCGACTTCCAAAGCAAGAATATGGAAATCGAACCTGCTCTGGAGTGAGACTAAAAGGTTCATCTCCGATAGTAAATGAGATGTTTGGCATGGTTGAAATGCTATTGCAATCAATCACTGACTCTCCCATTGGACTTGGCAGGCTTTCACATAGCTGTTAAGGATCAAAAACTAAAACTTAGAATGCAGATTTGAGCTTCTGAAAAAGAGGCAGGGTTTTGATGTAAACCAACCTTATCTAAATAGTTGATTGCCGCTTCCTTTGTTTCCTTTTCTCTTAGTTGATTCTGGACCCAAATAACAAGCATCTCACAAGCAATGCATAGAAGATCATCACCAGCAGATGATCCCTCCTTGTTTTCCTTCTCAACCACTGATTCAATACCAGTGCTACACAAGAAATCAGGTTTTAGTGTCAACCAAAGATGCTGTTGAGGCAGTTTCTTAAGCACCTTATAAGGCCCTTAAAACTCTTTTGCAACAGAGAGAACATTGGTCAGCAGATTCACAAAAATTTCTTGCATTCTGGTAATAATGCTCATGCTCATGCACTTGCAATTTGCCCCAACATCTAAAAATATGCACTTTCAGTGCCACTCATTGCTATCAAATACTTGAAAATTTGAAATCTTTGAAAGAAATACTGTCCCAGGATGCATGTGATGAAAGCGATCAGGCTAAGTCATCTTGTGCAAAGTTTCTGTACCAAACATGGGGATTATAGACCAGAACATAACGTGAATTTCCTTACCTCACATACTCATCCCCATTGAAAATGCATAAACCAAGTTGCGCACATACTTTGTTGGGTTTTACCTGAAGTCCACAGCATAAAATTAGGGCATCAGCATACGTGGAAATGTAATTGAAATAACAAACTAATTAGAGACAAACTCACCCCTGATATTAAGAGTTCCCATATTAAGTCTCCATACTGAGAAACCACTTCCTTACACTCAGCGCTCACAACCCCTTCTGCTCCAATGGCATGATTGATTTCGGTAATGATGGGCTGAAAATGATAGCTAGTTAGTATACATTTGAAACAAGTAAAACATAAGTAAGAAAGGAAATTTGAACTTTCATGCAAGGAGGCCTGTTTTGGGAAGAAGCCAATCATCAGGAAGGTGAAAGAAACTTACTGTTGGACCAGCAAGCAATGAGGTTCCGGAGTCCACAATTGCAGCGCAGCCCTCCTCGCAAAGACCTGAGGAATAAGTGAATGTATTAGAAGGCTTTGTTGTAAGAGCATGAAGGCTGCCTGCCGGGTTTTACAGACACGGAATTCCATTAGACTTCAGGTAGAAATTTTGGCATCATGCTGAATCATGAACTTGGAAATGCACGAGGCGGACCATGTAGAGAAACTAGATATTAGGAGGCAACAATTTCTACGAGAAGTGACTCATCATTCATTATAGGATTCAAGGTGCTCGGCAGTTCTCATGTATGGGATTATCTACTGCAGTTTTTCCTCTATGTTAATAGAGAATTATACAGAGAAAAGGGGGGCATGAACAACATAGAAATAAAAAAGCTCAAGTTGACTGAATATCACCTGTTGAATGGTTGCCAATTAGAAAATCCCCCATGTTGATCTGAAAATGGGAAACAGCAGTAAGAAAAACTCAGTTTTCCCCTTTGAAAATAGCATATAAGAACAAGGTTAGAAATTGGTCCAAAGATGAAATGCTTATACCTGCCAGTACCCTTTTTTGGTAACTGGAACATAGGTATGCTTTCCCTTGAAGTGGTTCGGATCAACCCCTCCAAAAACAAGCTCGCCACCCTCTTTCGCCTCAGGATTTCGGTTGAGCCAGAACGAGAACACCTCATCATCTACAAGATCTTGTTGCACCATATTGTACCTGTGCTCTTTCCATGAATTAGTCTATCCAAGGTACTGGAGAAAGGAATCGCAGAGATGATGAATCCAAGTGATTGTTTCCAAGAAGAATGAAATTACAAAACAAGAACTACGGTCCTGACATAAACATACCACACAGGGACAACATTCCCAACTGAAATTTCCTGAAACCCAAGCCCAAGTATTCCATCGAACTTCCCCAATACGAATGAAAGACTTCCTTCTTTTGTAACCTCAATAAAAACCTGGATTACAAAAGTCACACACACACATTACTGCAAAAAGAAGACAGATGATTCTCCAAATAAATGTAAAATGGAACAAATAACTCACTTGATCTTTGACAACAAGGCCCCCAACTTGAACATTGTCTTGACTTAAGAAACCAGAAATTGATCCTGATCCATAATGTATTTCACAAGAGTTCCCTGAATATGAATTTGAAAACAAAAATTTGAGTTTTAACCTCACAACATAGCATCCAATGTTGTCTATAACATGTACTCTGGTAATTTAACTTCAAATGTAGTGAAAATAGAGACCACATAATTACCATTCTTGATATATGTACTCGACAAGCTTGACTTATACTTGGAATGGAAATAGCAGGCAATCTGCAGGTGATTGCAAGTCAGCAGCTGATTTCATCTTTAGGACTGTACATTAAAAACCAATAAAATCTGTTGAACTCACAGAAAAGTAGCATTTTGATGATGGAACCCAGAGATTGGAGCTTCCAGTGTCAAATATGACTGTGAAGTTTTGTGGGGGCGAACCAATACCAATTTCTCCCAAGTATTGAGCATCCAAATAGTTTTTAAGGGGTATTATATCTGCATCTGAACTTCCTAGATCATGGACCAAACTGTTTGCACCTGCTCCTGATTTTCCCTCCTGTCTAGCAATTCTGGCAGCCTTAATAGTATCAAGGTCTAGACGGCGCTTCTTCAAACCTATTCTCACCAGGCCATTAGAGTTAGCAGGAAGAAGCAAGCATGTCAAAGCCCATAAACAGAAAACCTTGAGAAGAATTTTATTCCCCATATGAGGATACAATATCCCTGCAAGATAGAATGAAGAAAAGAGTAAGCAGGACGCTCAACTGATTGCCTGAACAGAGCATTTGCGTGTCCTAATATACTCATTTCCATAAAAATAAAAGAAAACAATTGTGTAAGCCAGTAGCTTTCTAAAAGGAACAAGATTACTATATAGTCTCAGTAGCTTCTTACAAGAAAACTTGATGTTGTCAGATGATGATGAAATTGTTAGAACAAAAGAAATATTTTGAATCAGAAACTTTTGGATTGGTGGTAATTGGAAGCAAGTTTTCACCAGTCCAATATCCAAACACATGCCTATTTACCTACTCAAAACTAGATCAAATGATTCACCTCTCCATGATGTTAGCTATAAATTTAAACACCAACACGAACTATGAAGATCAATATTTACAACTTGCTTCCAAAACAAGGGTAAGTGTCATACTGTTTTCAAATAAAGGAAAAACAGAAACCCTTGAGCATATAGCACAGTCTGGAATGGTAGAAGAAAAGAGATAACAACCAAGTTATCAAGATCAATATGTTCACGTATGCAGTGATGATGATTTTGTGTGTGAGAGATAGAAAGGACAAGAAGTGGAACCTGAGCTGAGCTTGAAGCAAAGTGAAGAGACTGAGTACTGCTGAGCTTGAAGAGGGTGTAGCAATCAAGGCAGATAGCTTAACGAAAAGGAAAAGGTGATTTTTATTGAAAACAAAGCTTTTAAAGATCTTCCAGCACTACAATAGAAGTGGCAAGCAATGGTTGTCGTGTCTTGATTCGCTCATCCTAAATAAAACGATAAGAAAAATGTGATTTTGATTGAAAACAACCCTTTTAGCAGGGACCACCTCTGGTTGATTCTTCTTCCTTCATTCAAACCTGCTTCCCTCTCTTATCATCATCCACAAGAAGATTGTTGCCCCGGTAAACATGACATCTAAATATTGTCTTCTTGCTCTTGATTACTGGTTGTTTAAGAGGACGTTACTGGTGGTATTTTTTATTTTAAAAAAATTATTTTTGACATTAATATATTAAAATTATTTAAATATATAATTAAAATTTTAATTTTAAATAAATAAAAAAATTTGACCGCATTTTAAAATATATATATATATAAGAGATTGCTTGGAAGTTCTATAAATTTTCAAACCAAGCCCCTTGTCCCAACGAAAATCAGCATTTATTAATATTGGATTTGTAGTCACCATAATCCAAACTCAAACTTTTATTTATTTATTTCAATATTGAGAGATTTTCGGATCCATTTATGAATTAATTAAAACTGAATCTACTTACCAAATAACTTTAAAAATACATATATGCAAGTCATGATTTCTGGTTATATCTGGTTAGTGTCTTGAACATAAGAGAGACAAGCATTAACAAAAAATATTTGGTTAAAAAAACACAAATAAATATATTATGCAGTATATTTTGATAAGAAATATTGAAAAACATAAACTAACCCCTTTATTCTGGGGGGGAAAAAAGGCTATAAATCACTGTAGGATAGCCCAAAAGAATCTATGACATTTAAACCCTCCAAGCCCAATAGGCAAAATACACAGCAGAATTCTCTATCTCAGACTGGCACGGAAGAAGAAATCCCAAACTTGTAAAATACAACTTCCCCTTGTCGTAATTCAATTCAATCAAACTCCCTGCTCAGTTCCCAGGTAGTAAAGATCACATCTTTATAACGATTTAACCATTATTTTGATGCGTTTTGTAGCTATTAGAGTATTGATTCACACGCTCTCCATCTATTCTACAAAATGATACTGAGAGAATCATCATTCTGTTTTTAATTTTACAAGTGTTTTAAGCCAGTTGCTTTAGACTTTCGATTCAGGTAAATGCATTAGTGCAAGGTATATTGCTGCAACATGTACTCTTTTCTTTTTTCCCTCAGCAGAATAAGTAGTGGTAGGAGTTCATCGCTCACATCAAAAGGTTTTCCTTTTTGTGAAAAAGAATATTTTTATGCCACCAAATAATTTCAAGTAAGGATTTTTTGTAAGGAACATATAAGTGTTCTTGTGTCTGGGATTTTCTTGAATTTTTTTGCCAGTGGGCTAGAGAGTTAATATTTTTGAAGCGTGATAAAAGCTTGTACCTTTTAGTATATTGCAGGTTTTGAAGGGCATTGAATTGGATTGGCTGTTTGTTACAGATGGCATTAAGGCGCTTATGTGGGTTCTCAGATGGGGAGTTGATGAGGTCAGATTGTAAGCCTTGCTCTAGATTGATGAGGCAAACAGCTGGAATTTTTAGTGTTGGAGGAGCATTTGGTTTCTGGATTCTCTGTAGGTTGCATTATGGTATGTTCTACTGTTCCTATTACGTTGTTCTTTTGACATTTGCTCTGTTTCAGTAAAATGCTTTTGAGGTCGTTAAAGAACCGAACTACCATAGCTTTTACCATTGTGTATGCTACATCTTCCTTTTGGAGATGTTTGTTATGTTACTAATTGTAAAAAGTCATTGAAGAACAAGTCTTGGAAATGAGGTTACATAAAGCCTGTCCCTTGTAAGGTTGGAGAAGGTCTGGAAAGTCGGGGTCTTGCATAAAAAGTTGAGAACTTTGTTTCCAAATAAGCATATGAATTGACATCCTAACATGAAAGATAGGTCATAATTTGCCATCAAATTGAATGCAACAATGTATACAATTTTGATCGTGATGATAGTGTTTATGGGCTGTTTCTTGTTCTTGGATGAAGCCATTGAAGATATTAAGCAGTTATTTAAATGGAAGGGTTTAATCTAATTGGCGTTCCGCCTTTAAGAAACCAATGGTGTCATTTGAGGGGGGTTTTCTCCTGCGTGTGTGTTGGAGTTGAACCAAATGGTATTCTCATTTTATTGACACGATCTTGTTTGACTAATGTGATCTATTAAGTGTGTCATCATCCGCAAGCCATTATTCTGTAAAGCATCTTGGAATTTCAGATGATGTGCCTGATATGACTTGCCCAAAAGGTTGTATAGATGATCATCTCAGTTGGAATCGAGATTTAGAAACCTATTAAAAATGTGAAAAGATCAAAGGAGGGGGTTAAAAGTCTATGCCAAACAGTGGCAATATCCTGGAAATCAAGCATGTAGATCTTTAAGGAAATCTTGAGTTGATTGTGAGTTGAAACATTTGAAGTTTGAGTTGTGGTAAAATCTTGAGTTAATTACATGGTGCTGTTAAAACAGCTTTAACGTCCAAGTTGTAGGTGCAGAATATTAGAGTTATGGGAAACAAGTAGAAAAAATAGAACACTAAAAGGAGCATCCGATATATCAAAGCAATGGAAACTGCATAAGGGGAGGAATTGCGGTTCCAATGTCTTTCTGAAGCATTTTGGATTTGGTGCTTACAAGTTAATTTTTCAGCCCGTCATTGATCCTAAGACAAAAACTAAAAGATCTTTTTATGTCTCCATTCTGTTGTTTTTCAGATGTGTAGTTTGTTTTTCAATTTTGCACACAATCAGCTATAGTTTTAGCTTTTCATAGTAGTCTGTATTAATCCAAACCTGCAATGTTTATCGGTCTGCTGTTCATGCAGGTCCAAGAATTACAAATCCCAGGAGTCTTCGGTGGGCTGCTTGTGGAGCTATTGCTTGGAGTTCAACTTCTGCTCTGCTGGTCCGCCTTTTTAGCCCTGAATGTGAACCCCAGAATATAGCTGCTTATGACAAAGTAAAATAGCAATAGGTTACCCATGAAGGTTGAAATTATGTTGTGGCAAATTAGCTATCCGCTGGTCTTTTATATAGAGACCATAAATTTTCTAGGTTGACCACCAGGACTGGATTCTTGTATTGCCTTATTGTCCAGTAGTGTGATTTTTATCAAATGACTGATTTGAGTTTTGAGTCAGCTCCTTCTGAGAGGCTGGAGTCGGCAGAGACTGTACTTTTAGAATGGATTCGAGACAGAGCAGAGCCATAACTCTTGTCAATGCACGGAAAAGTAAGATTGCAGTGATTATCCTCTATTAAGCGTTGCCATGGATGTGTATCTCCAGCCCAGTTGCTGTACTTGTCCCCTTAGTGGGAGCTCTACTTGTCTTGCTCTGGCAAGACAGGAGTCCCATTGATCAAATTCCTTCTGATTGTGAATTACATTCAGGGTTCGTGGCATAATTTGAGGATAGGGGTATTTGGTGCAGCTAAGGAAGTTTCTGTACTTGCTGGTTAAATCAATCAATAATGCCGGAGGAAACTCCAAAACCATGCATGGAACAACTGTTTTGTCCCTTGCGTACTATTTGGGACCTAAAGCCATTGATGTTGAACCATCTTGTTCACTCTATACTTAATTTAAGAATGGAGAAGATCCAAGTGCTCTTTATAATTTATGTTAAATGTATAGATGTATTCACTCTCTTACTTCTAACGAAAAGAAATTCCACCTTTTAGCACATATTGCATGAAATTAAGTACTAAGAAGTAATACATAAATCTTACAACATCCATGAATTATCAAGTTTGCATATATACAAACCTTATCAAACACGGAAAATACAATCTCAAAGATCCTGAGAATAGTTTCAGCTTTGTTCACGTGATAGATTGCGTGTTGAAAATTAAATTGATTGCCAAAAAAATTTATGTCATACATGTAATTGGCAAGCAGTGGCAATTAACAAATAACAAATTTCCTCTGAGATTTGTTTTTTACAATGCTGCCTTTCGGTGTCAGCAAAGGTAGAGAATCCAGACAAATGGAGCACGGAATCTTATAAAATTGTTTAGTTGCAGAGAACAAGTGGACATAACTTAGATAAACAAATAGCAAAATGATAGTCTTAATCACTTAAATTAATCAATTTCATAACCTCCTCCAGACATTGGATTAAATTGTAACCAACACAGAACCCAACATGTTCTCGCTCAGTGGTTATTGAGACAGCTCTTCTTTTTTTAAACTTCGGTTCGGAGTTCTAGTAAGAGTGGAGCTAGAAAGTTTATTCCCTTCCTGTTTTTATTGGGCCTTTCTTGTGTGTTATGTTTGTCACCCACGCGGTGTCTTACCTGCTTACTGGGCTTGCAGGATGTTCAATGGGCCGTGGGATTAGTCGTGGTGCGCGCATGCTGGCCCGGACACCCACGTTAATAATAAAAAAAAAAAATTGTAACCAACACAGATATTTACTTTAATTTGTGAGCATAATAACCTTAGCCTGCACCATGGTGACCAAATTGTAAGGGAGCAAGTAATTATTTCGTATATCCAGAGTCCTTTATCTCATATGATGAATTGTTTTCATGATGAAACTCGTGTTTTGGTTGGTGTTATTTAACTTGAACTGACTGATTAGTTTAGTAATTTGTTTTTATAGCTGATTATTTAACTAGTCAACTCAATTAAAACTTGATTTTATTTTTTATTTTTTTATAATTAATGTAGATTTGATTTTAAAAAAATCTTAAAATAATATTATTTTAGATTAATGAAACTTGGTTTTAATAACTTTATGTTAACGTAAGGAGGTGAGGAACAAAAACATGTGAAAAAAATGAATATTGAAACGACAAAAAGGAGAACAAAACATTGTGGTCGACAATGAATCATTACAAAAGGAAAGGACACATGTTTCATTGATGGAAATCATCGTCAAGTTTCCAACTTTCTAAATAAATTCTATAATTAATTAATGAGATAGTAACTTGTCATCATCAGCTAGTAGAAGCCCATCTCAAAGATGTTACCACATTGACATTAGAGTTTCTTCTTCAAATTAATGATCAAAATGTTCCAATCTCTATAATAAACTTGTTCTATCCTGTAGTTTAGTTTTCATCGTGTAAACAAACGGCTCTGATCAAAAACCGTTGAACAAGACGATTGTCGCATTGTTTCTTGCACAACATTGACCATGAATGAGTAGGGAGTAAAGTGTAAACTCTAGGAGTTCAACTTGATCGAAGTTTACAAGAACAAAAGGAGAATCTAGTTCCATTCTCCAATAGACAATGAGGTGGGGTGGGGTGGGGTGGGGTGACTGGTTGGTGGCACGTAAGTGATTAGTGGAGTCTATGTTTTCCATATGTCACCAAAACATTATTTTTCTCCACTCATCTCTTCCTCTTTACATCATCTCTACTTTCCTCTCCATTAGTCCTCCTCCATGCCATGGCTTCGCCCTCCTCCTCCTCCTCGAAGCACTGCAAGAAAAACGACTCCTTCAATGGCTGCTCCAACCCCACCAAGAAACCAAGACTTTCTTTCATTTCTGACTCTGAAATCCAATCAGAGTTCTCCCACCATGACCAAACGATCTCTCGGATTAACAACGGCAGCTTTGGAAGCTGTCCTCAATCTGTCATCTCTTCCCAGCAAAGCTTCCAGCTCCAGTTCCTCCGCCAGCCTGATCACTTCTACTTCAACACCCTCAAATCTTCTATCCTTCATTCACGTTCCATCATCAAATCTTTGGTAAACGCTCGTTCTGTTGATGAAATCTCCCTTGTGGACAATGCCACCACTGCTGTTGCCATTGTTTTACAGAACTGTGCATGGGGTTTTACTGAAGGTAGATTTAACAAAGGAGATGTTGCTGTCATGTTGCATTATGCTTATGGTGCTGTAAAAAAGTCTGTTCAGGCTTATGTGACGCGTGCTGGAGGGGAAGTTATTGAGGTACAGTTACCTTTCCCTGTTACATCGAAGGAAGAGATCGTGAGTGAATTTAGAAAGGCTTTAGAGAGAGGGAAAGAAAATGGGAAGAAGAAAGTTAGGTTGGCTGTGATTGATCATGTTACTTCAATGCCTAGTGTTGTTATTCCTGTTAAAGAATTAGTTAAGATCTGTAGAGAGGAAGGTGTTGATCAGGTTTTTGTTGATGCTGCTCATGGAATTGGGTGTGTTGATGTTGATGTGAGAGATATTGGGGCTGATTTTTATACTAGTAATTTGCATAAGTGGTTTTTTTGCCCTCCTTCTATTGCCTTTTTGTATTGCAGGAAGAGAGGAGAGGAGGGCAATGGAGGTGATCTGCATCATCCTGTCGTGTCTCATGAGTATGGTAATGGATTGGCTGTAGAGAGTGCTTGGATTGGGACTAGGGATTATAGTGCTCAATTGGTTGTTCCAGCGGTTTTGGAGTTTATTAATAGGTTTGAAGGTGGGATTGACGGAATTAAGGAGAGGAATCATGAAAAAGTTGTGGAGATGGGGGAGATGTTGGTGAAAGCTTGGGGGACTAATCTTGGGTCTCCGCCGGAGATGTGTGGGAGTATGATTATGGTTGGATTGCCTGCTTGTTTGGGGATTTCGAGCGAGTCGGATTCTTTGAAGTTAAGGACACATTTGAGAGATCATTTCCAGGTTGAAGTTCCTATTTATTTTAGAGCTCCGCTTGATGGAGAAGTTGATTCAGTTACTGGCTATGCTCGGATTTCTCATCAAGTTTACAACAAGGTTGAGGATTATTACAGGTTTAGGGATGCAGTTAACCAACTGATCAGTGATGGCTTCACTTGTGCATCTCTCTCTGATTGAAGAGGTATGCCCTGTCTCTAATTGTACACAGGGTTTGCAAAAGCTATCTTGATGATCATGACTAGCATTTTATGTGCCTCAATCCAGGTGCAGTTTTCAGTTGCTAATCTGTCGATAGATAATTTATCAGTTGCTTTTTCAAAAAATAAAAAGAAATCTATTTTTGAATATGGGAAAGCAAGGTGATTAGCCTCAATTTTGGAACTGGTTCTAGTAATCAGTGCCTTAAACTATATCATTACGATACCGAATAGGAACGTGCCAAATTTATATCCTTCGCTTTTTGTTTGTCATCTGAAACTTCCAGTCATGTTAAAGTTAAACTAACGACTTAGATTATTTGCCCTTAATTAAATTGTGGTTACACTATAGCGAACATGAAGAGGATTATGCATAGAGGAACATAGGTTGATAGAGTGTTGTGCCTTCCTTCTGTCATAATGACGATGATTCGAGTTTATGGCTGTCAGTTTTCATGCTGTCAACATATATTCAATTTGCTGTTAATCTGTAGTTAGCCAATATCAAAAAATAGTGACTGTGGTTACATTTTAGCTGCTGTGGAGATTGTTTATGTACGATGGAATATAGGTGGTTTCTTCCTCAAATATTGGTGAAAATCATTTCAGCTGTTTCTTAAAATCAAAGTGACCTCCTTGCATTGTCTCTGCCCTGATTGCATTTACAATTGCAAGTACTGACATTAATGATGAATGTAAGCTTAATCATGGAATGTCCCTTAAATCGGTCACATTCCTAGAATATGTCATGGCACAATGTTTTTAGAGGGAGGATCATTTTTTGCTTGCCATCGCTAATATACCCTGCTGGTTCTGCTGTTGTCCACTCATGATAACGCTGTGGAGTAATGCCTTGTTCAGATTTTCTGGTGATAGATTCAGCAGTGAAACTTTTTAGATTGTTTCTATGCATTTAAACCGTGACAATGGCTGGTGATGACATTTCTAGAAATTTTGCACGAGGAGAAGTATAAAGAATACAGAAACGCACAACTTACTTAAACCACCCGTCAAGCTTGAGTCAAATCAATTAGTAAAGATCTGTGAAATGAATCTGATCTTGTTAACCAATTAATGAACATCTGTCACAATGATTTGTTGTCTTGTTTGTCTACATAGTAGTCAAGTACTCTCTATCCATCTACCATAATGATATCACAGGTTTACTTCCCTAGAGCAGCTATACCTTTCCAGTTTCGGACTTCTCTCCTCCAGATGCATGTCAAATTCCCTAGCTTTTGTCTTACTTTCCTAGTACTCTACTGGAGAGAGTGTTCTGGTCTTTGATTCAGGGTATTTACTGGAGTTCTTGTGTGGGATTTACCTGCAAAACAGTATCTATTCAAGGACCATCCTTGGAATGTCTCATATACATGGCAGTGTTTAAATAGATTGTTCCCTGCGATTCCTTCATCTATTTTTGAATGAACAGAAGAATTATTCTGTGTAAGATTTTCTCTTCTATATTTGAGGGAATTGCAATAAATGGTTGTATCTAAATTGATTGAAATGAAATTAGAGAGCACAATTTGTAAGAATGAACATGCCCCAAAGCAATTAATCTGCTGGTAGAGGCCGCTCCTCCACCATTTCCATGCAGCTGAATTCCTTTAGCTACAACGCGCAGATTTCTTGTATTAGTCTTCTTGAAAACACCCTGGCCATTAATGAATATGTCTATGTACATGTGAGTGAAGCCTGCATTTTATTGATGAGATTTTACACGTTGTAGGATTCAGACTATAGATTGTTAATGGTTGGTGTATATAGAATTATACACCACCCTAGTGTAAAATTTCTTGTATGCTGATGAAATCTGCAGAACAACTGCTTTAACCTGGAGTTTCTGTTTGTTTGTAGTTCAACGAGGTATGGTGAAGTGTTCCAATAAATAACAGCAAGTGGCCATGGTTTCGGTACCATGACTCGCAAAAGTTGACGAACAAACTTGAGATTGATGATGATTATCAGAGCTCCAAGATTGTTCCTCTACTTTCTTTCTTTTGAATTTGTAGAGGAGAGATGAACTTGTCTGTTCTTCTCCCAAGTGATATCCTTGTAAATATTATCATTAACCTCTTTTAATTCTTGTAGGGCTCAAAAAAGCTAGAGCTTATCACATTTAACGGTTGACCTTGACTATCAGTTAGTGTGCTTGTATTGTAACCCACTATGCGGTGGAGATTGTATCTGATATATGTATTAGATTTCTGGTTTTTGTGTTGACAGGTAGTACACTATGGATTAACTTTCAAAACCACCTGAGATGAGCTTGAAAATGGTGGCGGCAAATACCTGTTATGCACAGCTATAATATGTGGCCGCCTTCATCCTATGAGTCCTTCAAGGGTGTGTTTGTTTGGAAATGCAGTAGCGGTTGCGATTCAAAATATTATTCATTCAGAAATGTATTAAAATAGTATTTTAAAAAAAAAATTATTTTTGACATTAACATTTCTAAAAAATCTGAAAATATATAAAAAAAATTAAATTTTTAGAAAATACAATTTCAACAATGTTTTCAAACACATCAGAAATCCTACCTCTCCTTTCACCCCTCTACAAACTAATTAAAGAAGCTTTGACTTGGATGATGTTATTTTTGTGTTTCATAGCATAGGTATTAAATCCGGTCTAGCCCGACGGGTTGACCCGGGAGTCATGTAACCCAGGGTCTTAGCCGAGTTTCAAACTAAAAAAACTTAGATGCAACTGGTCTAGTCAAAACTAGGTGAGCTACAGGTCAACTTAAAATTCGTGTGACTCGGCATAACTTGAGTTAAATGTGATTTTTTTTAATATTTTTTATTTTTTTAATAAACCCAAAAAATATAAAAATAATTTATTAATACTTAGTATTATATTTTTTTTTATAACTTGCATCTATATAAATTGTTTCTTAACTTTTTTATATGAAATATATATTATACTTCATTTCTCATATTTTTCTTTTTATAGCCTATATCAATATGCATTATTTCAAAACTTCTTTATATGGGATGTTAAATCTCAAATGTAATTTTTTTTTTTTAGATTGATCCGGATCAACTTGTATGACCTCAGACTTGGTCACTTGGTCACTTGGTCAAGTCAACCCTTAAAACAGATTTAATAACTAGATTTTATAGTGTTGCATTGACATCATCATACCCCGCACTCTAGATGTTTTCTTTTTTGTTGTTGTCTTCAAATATAATAAAAAAGCAAATAATATTTTTTATTTTTAAAAAATAAATTATATTTTGGTCAAATTATTTAAATTTAATCAAATCAACTCTAGATTTTTTTTAACAACAACTACTAAACTAAGTCCTTAGCATAATTTAATACACTCACATCCAACTATATTATTATTAGAGAGGAGAAAGTAAAAGTTATCCCAGCCAAGATCTTGCAAATCTTTCTATTTTTATTGAGAATATCCTTCTTTGCAAATCAAAAAGAAGAAGAAGAGGAAAAAAGCCTAGCAGTTTTGGATAGTGGTCAAACAAGAAGCGGAAATGGACCCTGAATTTGATAAAAGAATCCAATCATAAAAGGGACCCACCAACCAGACTGCATCCCAAATCATTGATTCTGTACTTTCATTAAAGGCACCGAATTCCACCTCTTAACCAGAAAAAATAATAATAATAATAAAAGGGCTAAAAATCAATTATGGTCCCTTTTATTTACACATTCGGTCAAATCAACTCCTGCATTTTAAGCCACTTTAAAATTCTTCATCCAGTTAATCATATAGGGAACTTTTAGCATGAGGATATATTCTTATACATCGTTTTAAAATTACAAAAATTAGAATGCTGATGTTTGTTATAACAAAATTCTCAGTAACTAAATACAAGAATTTATATATTGAATAATATAAATGTATTTTTTTCTGTAATTATCTGTGTATATGCTATAATTAAAAAATGCATATGATAGAAGACATCATTATTCATAACATAACACTGCTATTTCCATACAATTAATGATATACAAGGCAAATAAATCTCCGGTTTTCTATATATTATACATTATACATTATTATTATTCATACAACTAAAACGTGTTCAGTTTTTATTGTTCATAAAAGTATTGTTCATCCTCTCATATTGTATTGTTATATATATTATATATATAAAAAAAAAAACAAGCTTAGTCTTTTATTATAACCATAGACACAAAATAAACTATACATTGGAACAATGTAAATAAGATTTTATCCTTGTTAAAAAAAAATGAGTCATGCTCTTGATAGAGAAAAAATAAATAAATGCATAAAGGGTTTCTTAGTCTTTTTCTTTTTAAAATAGTAAAATAACATAATTAACTTTACAACTAAAAAAACAAAGGCTATTTGTGAGGATGTTTTGGTCTTTTCGACTAGTTTTGTAACATTTCACCCCATTAGCAAGATATTGTCTACCTTAGCTCGCATGCCTCACGAATTTGTTTCTGGCAGCTATGCATAACCCCAAAACGCGTCTTACTTATCAAGGTGAACATGCTCATATAAGACCCTCCTCCAAGTCTTTACGGATCTCACCTGTTGATGTAGAATATTACAATCCATCTTTTTTAAGGAGCCTGATGAACCTGTCGGCACCACCGGACAACCAATGAGTCAGGCTCTGATATCAAATTGTAACACCCCACCCCACTAGCAAGATATTGTCCACTTTAGCCCACGGGTCTCATGAATTTGTTCTTGGCAGTCACGCATGACCTCAAAACCTATAGTTTAAAATCAATTTATTTCTTCTATTTTTCTGTTAATCAAGTGATTATCATGCAATTAACCTCAAAAATCACAAAAACAACTATTCCTCCAAAATATTTACATGAACCCTAGAATTTTAAAGTTGGAGGTTTTCTTCTCCTCATGCAAGAACAAGAGAGAAAAAAAAATTACTAGAGGGTGTGTTCCTTACCTTTGCTACTTTAACTTATTTAAGTGAATTCCTGTAAAAATCTACAAAAATCATGTCCTCCTCTTCCAATTTCCAGCTTCTTCTCTTTGTTTTTCTCAAGCTCCGTAACTCTCTAAGTTTAGTTACTTAATTTGTTTTCTTGGATATAATCTTTCTAAGAACTCTTTTTTATTTATTTAGCTTGAGAAATAGGGAGAAGATGAAGAAAAAGGGACAAAAAAAATGGTCTCCCTCTTGTTTTCCTTTTGGAGAGGATGTGAGCTACCTTTAAAGAAGGAGAGGAGAATATTTGTTTTGATAAAATTATAAAAATACCCTTATTAATGGCTTGTATATCATCTTCTTTAATTTACTTGATTTGCAGTACTCTTGTAAGGCCTTTCCCAACTCCGATTCTCATGAAATTTTAACCTAAGATGAAGCAATATGTCTGGAGATTGCTTATAAAATTTCAGTATGATCCAACGATCAAATTGAGATATATCAACGATACCGTAAAACTAGATAATCGGCTTTTATGCCAAAATTTGAATTTCATGCATTAATTTATTTACTTAGATCATCATGAAATTTCCCCTTAATTTATACTTAATAAATTCAAAATACCTTATTTATCACTAATTTTTCAAAATAATTTTTTTGACCGGGATTTATATATCTTCTCATTTTTTTTATTTTTTTATCCATTGAAATTCGTCACTGGTTTCGCCAACATTACAAGTTTTAAACTAAAAATCATAACTCTCATTTCAACTTTAATAATACTTTTAAATTTATTTATAGAAATCATTCTCTTTTTTATATAACACACTTATTATCATTCTCACTATTCTCTTTCTTACATGACACACTTATTATCGCCTTTAAAATTTGTTTTTATATTTTAAAAAATTACCCATAGCGGAGCACTAGCCAATGAACTGGTAGGGTTCTATTCAATCCTAAACAAACCGTCATTTGGATTTCGGGTTTTACAGTAGTAGGGTACTATCTCAGGATCGTGGACCTAATTGATAAATAATAAGCTTGAGTACTAAAGTAATAAATAGCTAAAATTATGTGGGCCACTACTCGGTTTGCCCAAGTGGGAACTCTCAGCAAATGGTGAGGAACAAAACCCCTATAAATCACTTGCCATAAACCATGTCCTTAATTCTAAAGAGTTGAGCCAAGGAAGGGCATTCTCAACTGAAACAAGCACAACCGATCGCTTTCAGGTGTTTCCCTTGTCAGGTAAGTCGCACATCAGTCCCCTTCTTCGGTGTTTAGTAAAAAGTAACATGCTTTCGCATGATTTTTGCCTTGTTCAACCTTAAAAAGAAACAAACTAGTAGTTGTGACTTGACTACAATGCTCTCTCCAACATTTTTTAAGAGAATTCCCAAATGGGTCAATCTAAAAGCATTCATTTCTTCAGTATCTTGCACTAATACCATCCAAATTAACCCAGAAATCAATCAAAACACGCCAAACTTTCCTGATTTTGATGTAAAGATTCAATCTTTGAGGAATAAATTGTACCCTGATAACTTAATTAAGGTTTTGAAAAGCACCTGTGATGTTAACTCTGCTGTTAAGATATTCAAATGGGCAGCCCTTCAAAGAAAGTTTAACCACACTGCTGATACTTATTATTGGATAATTTTCAAGCTGGGTATGGCTGGCAATGTTGAGGAAATGGAGGGGTTTTGTCAAAATATGGTAAAAGAGAGGTGCACAGGTGAAGAAGATGTTCTTGTTTCATTGGTTGATGCTTTTGTTAGAAATTGTAGGCTTAATGAAGCAATGCGTGTTCTTTTTAATGTGAATTTGGCTGGTATTAAGCCTTCAATTGATGTGTTTAATTTTGTTTTGGGTGCTCTTGTTGAAGAGAAGAGAGGGTTTCAAGATGTGGTTTTTGTTTACAAGGAGATGGTGAAAGCAGGAGTGGCACCTAGCATTGATACTTTGAATTATTTGCTGGAGGTTTTGTTTGAGATAGATAGGGTTGATTCTGCTTTGGATCAATATAGGAGAATAATCAAGAAAGGGTGCTGTCCTGACGGTAAGACTTTTGAGATAGTAATAAAAGGTCTCATCGCCAATAATAGAGTTGATGATTCAGTTTCCATTTTGCATGAGATGTGGGAACTCGGATGCGTGCCTGAACTAAGTTTTTATAGAACTACAATACCTTTGTTTTGTAGGGAAGATAGACTGGAAGAGGGGATTAGGCTGTTCAGGAAGATGAAAGAATCTAATTTTACCCCGGATTCTTTTATTTATGGAGCTTTGATACAGTGTTTGTGCAAGCAGCTTAGATTGGATGAGGCAGTAAACCTTCTTGAAGAGATGATGGAAAGTCAGTTGGAAGGTGATAATAATGTTTTCGTGGATGTTGTAAATGGATTTTGTAAATTAGGGAAGATTAATGAAGCTGTTAAGCTCTTGGAAGATAAACATGTGCTTGAAACTTCTCCACATAATGCATTGCTCAGATGTTGTTGTGATGCTGATAAATTTCTCATGGCTAAAGGTCTCCTTGAGAAGATGTCTGAGAGAAATATTGATGATTGCGATTCCTGGAACATTCTTATCAGATGGCTTTGTGAGAGGGATGAAATGGTGAAAGCATACGAACTTCTAGGCAGAATGATTATGTCTTCTTTGATTCCCGACTATGCCACATATTCTGCTCTTGTTGCTGGCAACTGTAGGTTAAGCAAGTATGAAGATGCTCTGCAGCTATTTCTTCAGCTTCATGCCAAGTGCTGGATTTTAGATCCTGCTTCTTACTCTGAGCTAATTGATGGACTATGCAGGGGTGAAAAGTATCTAGAGGCTGTTAAAGTATTTTGCTACATGTCTGAGCTAATTTTAGACATTCTCTTCGGTCTTTGCCATTTATTATGCTTATCAAGGGTATTTGTGACATGGGAATGATTGGTGAAGCTGTCAGACTACAATCGTTGGCTTATAACTCTGGTACTTCTTGTGTCAATGCTACATATAATTATGTAATGCTCAGATTGTCTAAATCAGAGCAGGGAAGACACGTGCTAGCCTTTCTCTCACGAATGTTGGTTCAGGGTAGCAATCTTAATACAGAAGCATATTGCATTTTGATACAGAGCTTGATTGCACAAAATCGAATAAAGGATTGCTCTATGTTTCTCAATGTGATGGTTAATAAGGGTTTAGTACCTGATTCAGACACATTAAATAATCTACTGTCATGTCTGGCCAAGCATTCTCAGTTGTACTTGATTTCGGTTTCACTTGATAAACTTGCTTCTGACTCTGAAGTTCTAGATTCAGCCGTGTATAACATACTTATTAATGGCATGTGGAAAGAGGGCAATAAAAATGACGCTCGTCAACTGTTAGACTTGATGTTGGAGAAGGGTTGGGTCCCAGATGCTATGACCCATGGGTTGTTGATTGGCTCTGCTGATATGGAGGAAAAGGGTGAGGGGATGTTGGCATATGTTGATCTTAGCACCAAAGATGGCGTTGGTGACATACTAGCTGAGGGATTGGGAGAAACATGAATCTGCTTTCTGAGTTTTGGAAAGATAGAAGATCTCAATTTCTTACTCATTGCCAAGTCCAAATGGTCAACCTGCAAAGGTATTTTTTCGTCTTTGTGATGCGATTCTTATTGTCTTTCTCAGATCTGTTATTCTTTATTTGGTTGTCGTATTTTCTAATTCCATATTAGTCAATTTCTGCATGTAAAATCTCCTAAAAATTCTTCATTTAGATTACATAGCTTGAACTGCTGACTCTATCACACAAATGTGGATCGTTATGTTCATCATCTTCTTCTTGACTATAAAATTTTTACTTTTTCATCACTAACTAGATAGCACGTAGACTTTCTTGAAGCAAATACTATAATTCAAAAAACTGTGGCACATTAACCAAGCAGAATTTTGTAAAACTTCTGCCTTAATTAATGAAGTTAACACATAAACAGCACCTTATGTTCCAAACAACAACTTGGAATCAATCTGCATTTGCATTTTTTCACGCATATTAACTGTAATGCAACCTTGGTTCTGACTGTTAGCTAGCAAAACATGACAAGGGCAATATTTGCATGTGATCGATAGACTAATCAGTATGGGTTGTTTTGAAGTTTTCAGGTGGCTTGGAACTTAAAGGTGACTGTAAACTGGAGAGATGATGGGTCTTCCAGGGCAGGTTACAATGTCATTCTTTAGGTTTTTGCTTTTGCTTTGAACGAAAAGAAGTGAGTTTCTCCAGTTTTCCCAGAATTATTGCTTGGTGAGATCATGCTTTTTTTTTTTCTCGGACTTTTCTGTGACAATAAATATTAGTCAGTTCCGGCTTCTAAGGCCTGTTGCATGCGTGATTTGGTGATTCTTTACTCAAGCAAACTTTTGAGGCCATTTGGTTGCCTCATTTGAAGATTCTTTACCAGATTTCTTTTTCTAATTTCATTTGAATTTATGTGCTATTTTGGGAGTTTTAACCTATGCTTTCTTTTAATTACCTAAGTAATGTTCTTATGGGTTTGAAGGAGGTTTTGAAGGTCCCATTTTCTCGTTGGTTGTTTTTTAGTCATTTGATTGTTTTGGTTTCTTCGATTCTTACTACCACTTTCTTCCTATTGCCTCTATATGCTAGTCTTTTTCCATTTTTAAAATGCTTACTAGGCTTTATGGTCATTTTATTTTGTAATTGCCTTGCCTCTTTCTCTCCATTATCATGCCGTTATTAAGACGTGTTAGTGGTTGAGAAGAAGGTGATTGTTTAAATTTTTATTAAACAAATTATATATTCATTTGGCTGTATATACCTGTTTCTTTCCGGTGCATTTTTGACTAACTAATTCTGTTTTCATGGCTCAGGTTGTTAGGTGCATCACTGTTGTGATTTTGCTGGCTCTGTCAACAGAGGTACATGATATTCTCTTTGATGCTTGGTTCGGATCCTGTTAATACCATCATTCATTTCTGCATAATTTTGTCATTAGCTGCCCAAAACATTAATTCATTTACCTTCCGAGGACTAATTGCAGCTATTCCAGTTGTTGGACTGCTAATACTCAGGGACCCCTTTGCAGTAGCATTGCAGATGGTGCAAGAACTAAAGCCTCAGTTCGTTAACCTTTGTAGACAGCAGAGGGAATTGCTCGACTTCCTGATTTATCGTCTTGACAGGCTTGCCAGTAGGATGAAATCTTCTACTGACATGTCTGATGCTTTTGGCAGTTGTGTTTGTTTTTGTTACTTTTTCGGATGCATTTCTCTTTCAGGTAATCTTAATTTACCTTTCATATGTAAGTTATGTTATGCTTTTGTTATTCCAATTATTGTTTACTATTTGTCGCATGTCTCCCCCTACATGCAGCGTGAGGAATTGAGGCTTGCTTTATGTTCCAAAGAGAATGAGGCAGTTTACTGAACTTGATCAATATGGTTGATCCCTTTCTATTTGGCACTGCATACCATGAGGTACTGAATCTTTGCTTGTGATCTGGATGTTTGCAGGTTCTTGAATTCGTAGGGCATGGATGATGTTTTCTTGCTTCAACTGAGCTACGTCAAAAACCTTCTTTTTACGCTGTTATTAATGGATGAAATAACATCCATGCCTCGTATCCCTTCAAGGTTCAGGATTCGAGCAGCCTCTACTTTGTACAGAAAAAAGACTTGATTTTATTTGATCTGTCTTGGGTTCATTTGCATGAAAGCAAACTCAGAGCCCAGTTAGCAACACAAATTCAAGAATCAGATGGGCTTATCTTTTAAACTAGCTGGTTTGACAGGGAGGTTCCATGGTGCAAATTTTGGACCAGCAAGGAGAGGGAGGCAGTGGAAAATTAGGGTTTCATCAAACAATATTTGAATAGCTTACCCAGTTCTGTACACACCTCTAGGCCCCAGTAACATACGTTCTTCACAATACCAAGTCAATAAAAAAAACAGAAACAAATCACCTCTCCCCCTACAACAAAATGAGAAAAAAAATAAAAGACGAGGATAGAAGGAAAAATCACTTGTCCCACTGTTCAGTGTCCTAGATATCAACAGTATTGGATTCCCTAAATGAATCTCACGTCAAGTTGGCCGGCTTTCAGATCTTGAACCCGGATAGTCGCTGCGATCCGTGTCAGAATTCTCCTTTTGAGATTCAATTTCCACGCCTCCCTGAGTTCTTCTATGCCTCCGATCCTGAAAAAATTACAACAAATTTCATAAAGTAGAGTTTAAAATTGAAATTGAGTTGTCAGTAATTCCTTATCAAGCACAAAAGCAGTGCAGACTTGAGAAGAACGTAATCAAGCAATTACTCAAATTCAAGCACATAAAGAGACAAGACTCGTGAGATGATGGAGATAGCACCATCAGTGATTTTTTTTTTTCTGGCTGGAATAGCACGCCATCTTGTGCAAAGCAGCAAAAAACAAAGGATGCCAGCAATTCCACATGTTCCTTGTTTTTAATCTTATTCAAAAATGATTTTGGTTGGCAATCGATCAGATGCGTCTTGGAATAAAGAAATAAAACAAAAAACCAACCTCTCTTGGAATAGGATATTCCTCAGACTCGAGCATTCGAACAACTTGGCTCATCTTAGGTCTTTTTTCAGAATCTGGATCAACACACCTCAGTGCGGTCAAGAGGGCACGTTTTAGAGCTCTGGTTGATGGCCTCACCTCAATGTTTGGATCTACTACTTCTTCAGACCGTCTATTTCCGACCATCATTTTCAACCAATCTACAAGATTTACCTGCCAGATGATTTAAAGATCAACACAATTTCAAAAGCTGTTAAAAGAGAATAAACTTTCAGCTACTGAACATATGGCCTCAATAATTACAAGGGAAGTAATGATACAGAACAACAATTCCGAGTGTGTCTATGATAAAATCAACTAGAAAAAACCTAGACAGGCTAATATTGGAAACTTGATGGTATAGTAGGCTGCCGGTATCTAGAAAATTTTAAATATCACTTTTTTATTTGTAAGATTCTATACAGTACTGTTACCCCTGATCAATAATAATAACAAAACCTCATAATTCCCCATCTCTCCTTCTGGTCTTTGATGTCCAGTTTGGAAATGGATATGGCATCAATCCATCCTGACTAGTACAAGTAAAGATCATATTAAAAAATATCATCGCTTTTTTTTCTGTAAGGCCAAGGGATAATGTAATGATTCAAGAACCACATAGTTTGCCCTCAAAATGCATATCTAACATTTTTAGCTGATCAATAGCATGATGTTACGTCGGGTCAAACAGTCTTTGGTTTGTCCAAATACCAGTTGAGGCATTTAAGTTTAAAAGCATTTCTTTAAGCGAAGCAGAATACAGGAATAAAAGAGCTTATTCCAAGAACTCTCACTCTGTCACTGAGCCTATCTATTGAACACAGAACCAGTTAGTCCACTCACCAAGCATACCTTATCAAAAAGCAAAGGCAATGGACAAAAGTGAAGTTAATTTTAGCCCAGGTTAGAACCCCGAAATTGAGTGAGCATTTAGTAACCATCATAGAAAATTTGGATTGCTGTAGTTTCTAGATGATAGTCAAGGCAGCTTAGAAAACTTCGGTGAGAACTGCAAATATAAAATAGCATACCTCATGAGTAGGGCGGCCATAGTCTACAGGATCTCTACCAGTGATTGCTTCTAAGAGCACAACCCCAAAGCTATAAACATCACTCTTTTCATTCAAAAGTCCAGTATTTGCATATTCAGGAGCCACATATCTGAAAGATTTTGGTTTGTCAAGGCAAGAAGGGATTGGTTGCAGAGGTGATGATCCTCTTCCATTAATGAATAAGAAACATAATCAATGAGCCAGTAAAAGTACACTGTCAGAAAATACTTACCCGAAGGTTCCCATAACTCGAGTCGTCACATGGCTTTTTCCAGCTCCAAGCAACTTGGCCAAGCCAAAATCAGAAACCTTGGCATTAAAGTCGTCATCAATTAATATATTACTCGACTTGATGTCTCGATGCACCACTTTTGGCTCAATGGCCTCGTGCAAATAGGCAAGACTGCAAGAAACATGTCATGTCATTTGGGAACCCGAAGGCCAGAGAGGGATTAAAGAGAATTGACTTACGCCTTAGCCGTGCCAAGTAGAACCTTCATGCGGGCCTCCCAAGTAAGATACCCGTGCTGACGCATAGCTCCATGAAGCCACTGTTCCAAGTTTCCGTTGTTGACATACTCATACACCAATATCCTGCAACGAATATATGCATTAGATCATAATGATAAGAACTTCAACAGTTTATAATAACTGGCAAGCGAACTAGCACTGAGATTCTAAAGCTACAAAAGAGAACCGTTCTATTGATTTTGAGTTGATGCCTAGCACGTAAGGCCCAAAGTGAATCATGTGAGCAACCGATCTCAAGTCTGAACTATATGGCATCCTATATGGAAAAGAAAAATGTTACCTGTGTGTCCCTTCTATGCAATATCCCAGAAGACGAACCAGATTCTTGTGTCGGACATGGCCAATGGCGTCAACTTCCACCCTAAACTCCTTTTCCGCTTGGCCCCTAAAGAAGAATTAAAACGTTGTGAGTAAAGAAAACTTGATAGTTATGAGAAAGGATCAATTAGAAAAACCATAAAGCTTATTTCAAACTCACAAGTTGTTCAGGATCTTTTTTACTGCCACTGGAGTCCCATTAATCAAATGTCCCTGATAAACAACTCCATATCCACCCTCACCAAGGACATTCTCCTTTGAAAACCGGTTTGTTGCAAGCTCAAGATCCCTCAGTGTAAACCAGTGACCCCAACCCAAGTGAGAAAACTCAGGCAGGCCACTCAATGGAGAAGGAGCAGTTATGGGGTATGAAGAAGAAGGTTTATATACAGTTACTTTTCCAGAACTCCCTTCTTCACCTGATTGTGATCCACCGTCTTTCTCTAAATGATGAAAAGAACCTGACCGACTCATATTGTCTCCATTCTTCACTTTCCCCATACCCAGATGAACCAGGACCTTATCCGATTCTTTGTCACTGGACTTGTCATGAATTGTCAGGAGAATCCCATCACGAGGTACAAACTCATTTGTCGATACTTGTTCCACCCGAACTTCCGTAATTTCCTTCGAAACAGTTGGGATTTGACTTGGTGGAAGATGGTTTGTATCTCTTCTAGATTTCTTCCGTGAAGTTAAACAGAAGGACAGTACAGAGAGGATGATAACGATAAACAAAGCAACACAAATTCCAATCACTTCCCAGACCTTGAGACCCAAAATGGCAGTTTTCTTGGATAGTTCCGCATTTAGATCACTGGCCATCTTGTCTTTTCAGATATCCAAACCCTACATAATTAACATGAAATGTATAAAAACTGCAGTCCCACCATTGCAGAATCTTACAGTAAGAACAGCATAACTACCTCTCCAACAGAGACATTACAAAACTCTTTTCCACTAAAGGAAAAGAAAAACTAACCAAATTCAGGACTACAGCTACATAAACCGTATAAATAAATAAAAAAATGAGTATTAACACAAGCATTTCAGTGGGATCAAATAACACAGTAGAATAGGACTATCCCACAAATAGAGAGAGAAAAATTGCGAATTTAATCACAATATCCTTTAATAGACATCAACAAACATTTCAATTAGAATACAATCTTTTCCATAAAAATGAGCAAGGATCAATAGGCAGAAAAGGAAAAGAAGTGAACAGCGAAGAAAAAGCTTGAATCTTTTCACCTCTCTATAAGGAACCTCACAGGAGAAACCTTCAAAGTTCAGATCTTTCTAACCTCCTCACCATACGACCTACTCAAAACTCCAGATCTCAAGACTAAACAAAACCCAAAAACCAATGTCAAAAGCAACACATTTAGAAGACACCCAACAGCCAAAAGGTAAAATTAAATGGCTAAAAAGAGTAGATTTCCTTCCAAAAGAGGTAAATGTGAGAGTGAATCTAAGCTGAGGTGGAGCTTTCCGTGTGCCCCCCAGAGCCAGAAATGACAAGAAGAAGAAAAGGGTTATGTTGTTGGTTGTGGTAAAGCGTAGAAGATGATGAACATGGAAAGTTGTGGTTTTTTATGTGTTAAGGCACTGGTGGTGGAGAGAGAGAAGGGAAGGAGTTATCAGTGGTAGGTGATGAGTTGTAGTTTAGACATTAGACAGACATTACACCAACAAAATACAGTGGTGGTGGTGGTACAGTGAAATAGAAGTCATGGATGAAATGTGTAATCTTCTTTCTTCCTAGTTCCTAATCCTAGGACATAGGATGATGATGATGTTTCATTGGTTTCATTTCATGCTGTTATCAACATGACTCATTGATTACTCCTCTGTCAGTTACCCCTTGACATTAGTAATAATAAAAGTAACAAATAGTTAGTAATAATAATAAAGGGGTTTTGGTTATGCTTGTTGAGGAGGTTTTCTAGGTGTTAAAGATGTATGCTACTGTTAATTAGTTGGTCAAACATCTCAATTAAGATGGACAAGTAGTGGCTGACTGATGATTATCATGGTGAAGATGGTAGTGCTCGCTGCAGTAATGTATGTTTTCTAAAGTGATTTTTTAAAAAATATATAAAAGTAATATTTTAAAATTTTTAAAAATTATTTTGAATATGATTTAAAAACATAAATTCCATGAAAAAAAGACAATGACTTGTATTGTTCTGATATCCACCACGTGCTACTTAGATCCTGTTTATCTACGTTGGTTAAAACTGTAGTTTGAATAAAAGTAAAAATAAAAAAAAATTATGGTTTTTTATTCTAATCACAGCTTGAGAGTTCAAGCGAAACAGGTTGCATTATGTGATTTACAGTCTGCTATATGAAGCTATCCAAGTCATGAAATATTAGAAAACTTATCAAGAACGTTAATTTTGAGGTCTAAAAACTAAGTGTTATAAAACCTGGCTAGACCCAGATCACTCATTTTGATTAATCTACGCCTTAGTCCTTAAAACAATTCACGAGCTGGGCCGGGTTTTACTGATTATACAACATATGAAGCAGCTACGTGCAGAGGAGTGAAAACTTTATAATAAACGTTGACAGTGAATTTCAGGCACTCCTTTCTTCCCTGTTAACAGGTTTGCGGGTATTGTTTATGGCGCCATTGAATAGAATATTACTCTGATCTTGGCCTCCCGTGTTTTAAAATTAAACAGTGACAGGTAGCCTGTTTCAATCAGTGAATAGTTTCACCTATCCTTCTGGACTGCATAAAGAAATCTCTCTCGAGTTTACATGAAGAAGGAGGATCGTGTTTCTTTGTAGTTTGGGGAGAAGGGGCCCTGACCTTTTTCTCACAAGAAACTGCGAATTCAAGTCATGTCCTGGTCATTTAGTTGGGGGTGGCTATTTTTCTTTCCTATGTGTTTAATGACATCCTATCTCACTTTTTCTTTTCTTTTAACTTCTTGTATTTGAATTTTATCATCGTGTTTGTGTGTGTCATTGTTACTTATTATAACATTATTATAACATAAGGTAAATAATATGGAAAAATTATTAGGGATCAAAAGATTTTTTTTATTATAAATTCTAATAATAATTTTACTTTTAATTTCTCATCTTTTCGCCGGACATTTTTTTAGCTTTCTTTTTCTTCGTCAACAAAAAAATGGTGTCCACGCCATTAAGAAGACGCATGTGACACTTCCTGGTAGTCAAATCTAATCATTCGTATCTTGTTAAATGCGCAGTCGTGTCCTCTTCCATGTTGTATATGTAAAAGATTTATTGTCATTTTAACTATCTTAATTTATGCAATTTTATAAATGATTTCTTCACTAAAAATAAAGATTAATAAAAAAAATATTGAGTGAATTTTAGGGATGCATGTGGCAACAATGCCAGACCCGTGTTCGGATCTTGCAACCATGTCAAACAAAAAGATACCTAGGTTTGTAAATTATTACAAGTCAAAATGCCCTGGATTTGACAACCATGCCAAGCCTAAGCAACATGGGTTTGACAATCACGCCAAGCTTAAGCAACATGGGTCTGACAATCATGCTAGCAAAAGCGTCCCGAGTCTGGCAACCATGTTTGGGTCTAGCATGGCTGCCAAATCCAACCGTCTTGGGTTCGACATTTAAAAAAAGGTGCATGAGTCTGGCATGGTTGTCAAGCTCATACACTTAGATCAAAAATAAAATAAAATAAAATAATAATGCAAAAACTAACCTAAATCTATATTTTGAAAATTTAATGATGAATTAACTAGTTTTATTAAACTAGAAAAGAAGGAAATAAGTTACAATTAATACTCTCAAGCTCCTTTTTTGTTGTTTAAGCATAGTTATTAGACTCGGTCAACTTGGAACTCGAGTGACCTAGTAGAACCCAATAATTTATTTTTTTTCAAATATGTTTTTTTCCATAGCTAGAGACCATTTTTTTCATCATTTTCAGCTAATCATTAACCCATATCAAAATTCACTATATAAATACTATAAAAATATTTTATTTTTACAATGTAAGATTTAAAGCCCATTAACAATCATACTTTATGTTCACAAGAAAAAAAAACTATATTTTTTTAATATGGAATAAAAAACCTCTTTTGATTTAAATACTCAAACTTAATATGATAAGATAATATCTTTTTCAATATAAAATAAAAAACATTTTGAAATAGTCTCTTAGCTTATATTCACATGAATTGTTTCTTAATTTTTTTCATATGAAATATTAAAATGTTAATTTTTTTTAAAAAAATTCCAGGTTGATCCACACGAAGCCAGTCCCAAAAAAATATTAGACCCGCGCCTAGGTTTTTTAAACATCTTGGGTTTGACAATTATATTCAGGGTTAAACCTAGGCATGGGTTGTCATGGTTGGCAGACCCAGGCACATACTAGACTCAGACGCTTGGGCTTGCCCTCGTTGTCAGATCCAAATTATTTAAAATATTTTTTATATTTTAAAAAAATTAATATTAATACACTACGTAGCGTGTAACAGTACGCTAATCATATCTATTTAACGTATAAGAATCATATCTATTTGATTCTGCAAAGACAAATGCGAACCTCTATAAATTGATATAATATTGAGCTCGTTAACTTTCGAACTTCGCATTAACACCGTATTCATGACAAGACCTGTCAAGGAGATAAAAAGGAGTTCATCTTTGAATCAGAGGCAAGAAAGGAGGTAGTTCGTTCATCCTTGAACTGTAAACAGTGAAGCCATTAAACTAACTTCAAGTACAACGGCTCCACTTGATGAGGTACAAGCCTAGACTGTCCAGCTAGCTGGGTTGGTGCATCTTTGATTCCATAGCAGCCAAGTGTACATTTACCTGTTTAGGCAAGCACAGCTGTAAACACACTGAGAAAATCTCTCCTCCTCCTCCTCCTCCTCCTCCTCCTTCCACGCCGTTCTGAAACGTTGTATCCGTCCACTTACATGCCATTGCCAGTCATGTAAAATCCAATCAGCTGAAAACTTGAAATCTTCCGCTGTCAGTTTTTGATGTGGATATATACCACTGTAGATTCACTTCTTTAATGTAAAAAACGTTTTAAATTGTTTTTATTTCAAATTATTTTAAAATTGTTTCAGATGATGAATATGAATGAGGTTTTGAAGGGCTATACGTGGTGCATGGTGGCCTACATGCATGTATGTATACCCAGGTGTGTATTGGTTGATGACAGCAGGTTTGTCATGGTGAGCTAGCCAACTAGCTAGGTCTACGTAGCTAGTAGGTCCAGGCATAGACTTGGCTGCATCTAACACGATCACTGTAGTCAACTTATATATGCTAGTTGCTTTAAAATTTCGTTACTCATCGATCAAGAATTCAGCAAATTTTTACGTTTGGTTGCCTAAATTATTGAAATGGCCAACTGGGCAGTTGTGCGTTAACTTTTATGTGATTTAAAGTTCATTTATTTTTGTATTTTTTAAAAAAATATTTTTTTTATTTTCAATTATTTTTTATTTTTATATTATTTTAATGTACTAATGTTACAAATATTTTTTAAAAAAATAAAAAAAATTATTTCAATATAAATTTTAAAAAAATTATATTAAAAAATAATTACTATCATAACAATGAATTAATGAGCTCTTAATATTGTTCATTTGCCTCCTTTTAACCAGACTTATTAATTTAATTTATTAATTAAAATTGAAAAAAAAAATCACCTTCGTGAATCATTTAAAAAATCATCTTAAACTTCAAGGGATTAGTTTTTTATATTTTATTTTCTAGATTTAAATAGTGAAGTTGGATCTTTTTTATTGAATTATTTTGAATGCATTATTTTGATATTGCTCGAGAGATGAATATTCATCTTCGATTAGCATGCAAGCTGGTTTGAAAATATCCTTTAACAACGTTGAATAAAAAAATCGCATTAATATGATAGGAAGTGTGCTTAATTTCATGAGTAAAAATAAAAACAACAGTCATTCATTAGAAGGAGATTTATCATGTATTTGTTTTTAAAGTGTTTTCTGTTTTAAAATGATAAAAAAATAATATAAAAAATAATTTTAAATAAAATAATAAAAAGAATGCTTTGGTTGTGATTTCTAAAGATAACAGATTGGAAAGAGCTGTGACGGACGGGGTCCAATGAGCCTCTTCTGTTTAGCGGCATGCATGATTGTAAACCCAATGCAATATTTTCAGGAGGAAAAGGCCAGGAATTATTCTAAACGTAATTATTGATGATTAATTTCATTAATTATAAATGCCAATCTATTTAATTGAAGCCACTGTATGATACCTGCCCCTGCCTTCTTCTCGGTTTCATCACAACAATCCTTTCAGACCATTGATTAAGGTCGCATGATGTTTTTCCAGTACTGCTTTACTAGTGTTTTAACGGTTAATTATAAAAAATCATCTCTTCAGCCTGTTGCTTTGTTTCGTGCTTGCCAGCACCCTAGTTTTGTACTGGAATCAATTTTTTAATTTTATGTTATCTTAGCTTGTTTTTGATGTTGTGATTGTTTTCTCAATTACGAGTCTAAAGAGTGAATTTAAAAAAAAAAATACTTTTAAATACATAATTAGAGTAAAACACAACCGAGATCACACAGCAGCACATAAACAAGCATATCCTCGGACTATATCATAACTAACACACACACGCACATGCATTTTTATGTAAAAAAAAATAAAAATTGGACGTGTCTTGTGAGTTCCTTACCTTGGAGGAGACAAGATGCCCCTATGTTCATGGGGCATGCATATGTGAAAACATGGCCTAGAGATCTGTGTAGTGCTGTGTTTGCTTGTGCGGTCATTCTTTAATGTTTCGCAGCGTTGGACTGTACAATATACATGCTTCCACATTCATGAGATTTATATATATACTTGTCAACTCATGGAATTGCTGGTGTATAGCTGTTTATTCGAGTAGTACTGGATTTGTTCCCTGTCACCCCATGGAAGTCCTTGGATTCTAATCCAATAAAAGATTCCGAGAAAAATAAATAAATAAATAAATGTAGGGAATGTATCAATTCCTATGAAATGACTTCTACGATGTACAGGCAAACTCACTATCATGAAAGATATGTTACTGGATAACTTTACGCTTGTATTTGTATCTCAAATTCTGTATTTATTCTTTAAAGATTATTTAAATATTATAAATTTTAAAGTTATAATCATTAATTTTAAAACTTTAAAAGGTTAGTGCGTAAATTAATTCAGATGTTCATAATATATATATATATATATAAGCCACCAAATGAGGAGATTGGATTTGAGTTGTGCCCCTGTAGTCTTTAAAATGGTGGCCACTCTACATTCATTTCTGGGCTCTTTCTCTCTACATATTTTCAGCTTTTGTTCTAACACGGTGTTATTAAGCTTGGCATGCTCAGGTGGGTCATCCACGGACCCACGGACCTGGATTAAATTTACAATAATTAAATGAAAGTTTACTCCTTCAAACATGAATAATTTGATAAATCAATCTATAATCGGATTTACAATGAAATCATAGTCTGACTTTATTTTTAAACCAACGAGCAGTATAGATGAATTCAAAAAACTTTCTAAAATATAAGCTTAAAAATCCCTTTGCATTTATATGAGCGATGTGGATACAATGCATTAAGTCCGGAAGATTCAAACCGGCTTCCAATTCCTTGCAGTATATATTAAGACTAAAATGAAAAAATAAATAAATATATAAAGAGTAGATAAGTTCAAAACTAGTCGAGGAGGGGTATCCCATGATTGACAGCCAGCAATGCTAGGCCCCATGATCGCAAAGTACTTGTCCCTTTCCTAAGGCTTTAGTACCTTTTATGCAGAGAAGCTTTCAGGAGACAGTTAAGAGGACACGTGGGCTCATCTTTCTGCTCTATTTAAATGAAAATTTGGCTGTCGTTATGCTGGCTTTTTCATTGAATTTTGAATTATTTTTATTTTGCTTAAACTGTTTTCATATATTATTGTTAAGAAAAATTTTAAAAATTCAATAAATATTATTTTAATATATTTTTAAATAAAAAATATTTTAAAAAGTAATATTAACCATAATTTCAAACATGTTATAGATAATAGATACTAGGTGTCCAGAGGTTTGTGCTGCGTTGTGAGCCTGCTAATTTTTTTAATCATAAAAAATATCAAAAAAATATAAATATTCTAGAAAATATATATAAGATTCTAGTAATCAAGTCGAGATAAAAAAAAATAAAAAACAATAAAAAACCCCAGGTCAAACCTTGTATATTTATTGAATTCATGACCCGGTATATGATATCATAATAACTTTGTAGAAAAAAAAAATAAAAAAAAATACTAATTTTCAACTAATGTACTAATGATGGTTGAAATAAAAAATTAGTTAAGCCAGCTTGGTTTGACCCTCAGAACTTATATCATAAATCACGAGGCTGAATAATAGTTTAAAAGATAAATTCAAAAACAAATTCTCAACCAATCAAAATAATTAAAGATAAACTTGAAAAAAAATAAAAAAAATACAAGATTTGAAAATAATAAAAACCAAATTCGACAAAAAAATCAAATCATAAGGATGACATCAATAAACAATTTCAATTAAGAAAAATGATAGTAAAAATTAGAAATAATGATCAAAATAATAATAATCAAAATTAATATAAAAATGAAATATTAATAGATAAAATTAAAAAACAAAGTTCACTCAATAAATTATCAAAAACCAAATATATTGCCATAAAAAAATGAGAAATTAATTTGACTCAACATACAAATAATCATGTTTTTTTTTTCAAAGGCAAACATATTTCTCTAGCTAGGAGCGAAGAGAGAAAAGAGAGAAAGAAAAAAAAAAAAAAAACCACATCTCAATTGATAGTATTTCGCCCGTGTACACTTCACCACCATAATGGGATGGTAAGGCACATCAAACATTGTCATGGACGATATTGTTCAGATATGTTTTAGCACCGCACACACTATCTTAAAAACGCAAGTAGTACTCGTTTGATGTCGAGTGATAAGCTTGTGCCGGCCACTTTTTAACATAAATCATATCACTGAAAGACTCAATTACAATTGACAACTCACATGAATAACATAAAAACCATAATAAAATAACTAAAATGTCGTTACATCTAAAGCTATGAAATATTATTTTCTCAAGAGTATTTAAATAATCATGGAGCACAAAAAAATTGAAAACCCCATAAAGGCCCTTGACACGAGAAATATTTTTTTTTGGGGTAAATTAGCAGTTATATTTTGTATCAAAGAAAGAAAAAGACCATCAAATCCTTTGATTTCCTTTAATGGCTAATACATCTCATAGAAAATAACTTTCAATCAAGACCCCGTTTGTGAGTGCTCTCTAAAAGGAGGTTTGTGAATTTATTTTTGTTTTAAATTATTATTATTATTATTTTTTTAAAAAAATTAATATTATTTTAAAATAAAAAAATATTTAAAAAACAACTATAACTGCTTTATTTCATAAACTAAGTAAATTTACCTTTTAAGAGTTAAAAAGTAATCTTATCATCTCGTTTCCACTCTGTTCATCAACTGTGAGCTCTGGTTTCATGTGCGAAGTAATCAAAACTTAAATATTATTTTATCAACAAATCATTTATATCTTTTTCACACAGTTTCCGCTTAAAATTGAATTTAATTACAACATCTACATACATGCCTTTAAGATTAGAACAAGGCACTGTTACATCTTACACTCGTAATTAAGGGATGTTACTGAAATTAAATTTGCCGGGAAGTTTGACATGGCATTTAATCACATTGACGGAAAGTTCGAAAATATTTTAATTTTAAAGCTGAGAGAGGTATTGCATGTTTATAGATTTTCAACCCAGAAATGGCTCTCTGTTAGATTTTGTTCATCCAGCTGTGATCTCATGATGATGATACGAGCACTAGAATACAGAAAAAAAGCTCACTGTCTGGGACATCGTCTGCCTCCTTCGAATAAAGCAAGCATAGTGTTAATCTCCCTCGTGCTGCTAACCTTAATTTAAGCAGCCCGTGACCCCTTTGTTGAAAAACAAGATCGCCATCTGATTCCGTGATCTCGATGTCTATGGAACTTGATTAATCATGAATGACAGCATTAAGTTAAAAAAATAGGTTTAATGGTCGGATTTAGTCATCCCTTTCTTATAACCTCTCTAAATTTTATGCTTCCAAGATTGTTTCGGAAAAAATCTTAATCTGAACTAAAATATAAGTTGCTTCAAGAATATGTTTTTTTTTTATTATTAATATAGATATTCGAAATAATTTATAGACATCTTAACGAATACAACAAGTTTTAAAATTAAAAAACATATAAATTTTTAATGGCATCATATTAAAAAATTAATAATAAAAAGAGAATGGAAAGTATATATTGCAAGTACTCTTGCATGTGAATGAATCATCAATATTTTGAGCAGTAATTAAGCAACGGTTTACAAGATAGTGCCAAGCAGCTAGTAGCCTAGTACAAGAAAAAACATAAAAACTAATCATTAAATCCTTAATTTCTTCTTTGCAAAGAACACCAAACCGGCTTACTCATCATACTAGTAGAGTCAGATTTTAAGATGGATTTTACTCCAAAAAAGAGTCCCCTCGTAAATAAAATAATTCCAGAGCTTTAATCGCAACTAGAATCTTAGTTTCATTTGAATTTTTAATCCCAACAAGAGTAGAGAAAAAACCTAACACCGGACCTTAATTTGTGATCGCGAAGAACCCCTCCGATACCAGCTGGACAAGGCTTGCCGGTAGAGAGAAGTCATGATCCACATTCCATTTCAGCGTATAAGAATCCGAAGGAGACAATGAGATTAATATCCATGATCCATATCCATTAACAGAGATTAATAAACCAATTAAGAGCATAATGAAAGAAACCAGAAAATAAACCATCGATCCGCAGACGTAGCAGTCATGCAATGTAAGATCGATATGCACCCATCCCAGTGTTTTCCTTCCGATTTGAAATTGAAATGACAATAAAAACAAAATCCACTCATATCCTACACCGACACATAGAGCTGGATTCCCAGCCTTTTTAAACTTTAATTACTCCATGCCTAACAATGATGGTTACCTAGAGAGTTTATTGATTGATTGGTGCGTGTTATGATAGCACGCATATACATGATCCATACGTACGCATGGTTCAGCTGCAACTAAAAATAGCAGGAAGGAACTCTTCCTTGCAAGCTTCACACGCGTGTCTACATGTAATTAAGACGACTCTTTTTGTGCAAGCCATGCTTCATTTCATGGTCGATTAGCTCGAAAGCTGTATCCCTAACACACTCGATGAAATGGGCTACTGTTGCTGTTGTGCGATGAAAGGGAGATCATGATCTTGATGTTCCTCAATCTTTTCATCAATTAAGATGGAAGGGAAGGGAAGGTGGTTGGCGGGCTTGATTTGTTGTGAGATATTGAAAAGGAAACCATAACAAATCGTGATTTATTAGCTCAGGGAATGTATATGGGCTACGTGAAGTATCTGTCAACTTCGGAAAGCAAACACGATTGACATTCTTCTTCTCGCACGCTTTCTGCAAGGAGAAGAAGGGGCTTTGATAACTGGGGTGCGGGTGGTTAACATGTAGCTCTCTCTCCGTGTCTAAATCCATGTCATCTAAAAACTACGTGCAAGTTAGCTTCAAAGTAATTAGGTTTGTTGATTACTTCAAGTTTTTTTTTAAAATTTTAATTAAATTAATATCATTTCAATTAAAAAAACTAAAACAGCACAGAAGTAATCTAACCTTAGATTAATTCCAATAACTTTAGTATTCATTCAAGTCCCATCCCAATTAATTTATCATCCCAATTTGACAAAGTTTTAGGTTATAATAATAATAATAATAATAATAATAAAGTATTTGCATTATTGGCAGGATTAGATAAGAGAAGAATCAATAATGCATGCAAAATCGGTGTGGATGCTTGCTTGTGTGCCCCTAACCGAAGGCATCAGTGGCTAACAACGCATTATCCTAAATTCTTGCAATTTATAGGGTTGGTGGCTGCTCCAAAGTGTCACCTTGAAATTAAATGAAGTGATTAATATTATTCACTAATGAATAACATTTATTTGCTCCAAAGTGTCAAAGGCATTGAATCGTGTCAGCTAATGATCTTGCCTTATGTATTGTTAAATTCCGATGGTTCCTATATAGATTTTGTTAGCTGCGTTCCATAATTTTTACTTCTATTTGTTTTAAAATATTTTTAAAATTTTTAATTATTTTAATATGCTAATATTAAAAATAATTTTTTTTAAAATTATTATTTAATTTTTTTTTTCAAAAACAATATTTTAAAAAATAACCGTATCACAACGCCAATTAAAATGCTTATAATGTTTTTGATTTTATGTTTAAAAAATATTAAAAATATTTTTTAATTTTTTTAAATTAATTTTTTATGATTTTAGATTATTTTAATGTACTAATATTATAAATAAATTTTAAAAAATAAAAAATATAAGTTTTTTCGAAAATTGGATTAATTTTTATGTAATGTAAAAAGAATGATGCTAGGATATCACAAGCATTTTTTTTTTCAATCATTAAAAGGGATGTTTTCTTGGCAAATTTTACTGGCTGAGAAGACAACATTAGTAAGAGAATATTGATTATTATATTTTTACTGTACTTTAATTTGATTTTATCCAAACCCTGGTCAAATTAAATTAAAACAAGTAAAATCTTGATGGATATCTGAAATTTGCTTTAAAATTAATAAAAAAAATTATTGAAGTGAATTGTTCCGCGCAAATTTCTATTTTTCAGGATCCACAAGCAAACGACGGCGTTTTACCACCTTCTCATCTTAAAAACTACACGTCGTCCTATGCAACTCCCGCCCAGGCATCAACTCCAGCATTTCAAAACACTCTCTCTCCAAAGGATTTTTGTCAGGGCCCGTCGGGACTTTATTACTAATGATGGGTTCCAAAACAGGTACCTGAAAAATCTCCAGTTTTTGACAATAAACTATTTATGTAATTCAGAGGCAGCTGCAGCAGTGACATTTTTGTTGTTGTTTAAGGTGGAGGGAGTAGAGTTGATTTATGGTCAGAAATCATTGCTGAAGAAGAAGGAGGGGGAGGAAGACAATCACTTCAACAACAACAACAGCAACCCATTTACCAAAGGAGGAGAAGACAAGCAACACCCCAAAATCAAATAACGTCACAAGATGCCAACTTGTAATGTTAAATGATAAAAAACTCTTAACTTTATTACTGTTTCTTGCCTGTGTTCGTGTAAAGATTTGAGCTTTTTGTGTTTTTGTTTCTGGGTTTTGCAGGAAACAGTTGGAATTGAAGGACAAGGATATTAGAGTGAGTTTTGGCGGCGGTGGCGGTGGTCGTGCCACTAAACGTGTCAGTTGGAATCGTTCACTTTCTACCAGGTTAATTCAGCTGAATTCAATTCCCTGTTTTTAATGAATTCTAAGTTGTGGGTTTTGCTTGTTGATTGTGGTTCGGTTTGATCTTTAAGTGGGCGGGTTTTCATTTGATTAGTTGGTGATTGTATGAAAGCTTTCAACTTTTGGGTGCATCTCACTTTCACCAAGTTAATTAATTCGTTTCAATGGAATTCATGTTCTGGTTTATGCTTGTTAATTGTGTTCCTGTTTGGTTTCTAATTGGTGGGTTTTGTGTTTTGTTTGTTTGTTTCAGTTTGACTAGTTGGTGATTGTGGTGGAACCTTTGAACTTTTGGATTTTTCTCATTTGTGTGTGTTGCACTTTTCAGTTTTCAAGGGGTTGATTAATAGTGACAATAATAATTATACAAAAACAAAGAGATAAACAAAAGAAGAGTTATATGGATTTTCGTAGGATACGAGAAATGATAAAAACAAGAAAAAAATTCAAGCCATTTGATGACTTGATGTGAGATCACCTAATGCGAGGGAAATCCATGGCCAGTGCGTTTTCAGCCTTTGAGAATGGAGATGCACTCATATAACCTATAATTTTTTTTCCCTCAAACTTATTAAGGATGCCCCTTTTGTTTTCTTTCTTTCTTTCCTTTTCCTTTCCTTTCCTTTTTATTTTTCTTTTTGATTTTGATTCTGCTTTTCCTATGGGATTATTTTGTGCTTGAATCAGAGGGAGGATAAGTATAGCTGTTGCTGCCTGTGTGGACAATCAGCCTCAACAAAAACAGGCTAGAAAAAGGGGAAAACCACCTGTTCCAAAAGTATATCATTATTACTTTTTCCTGCTTCTTCTCTTATGTGTTGTTATTACTATGCTGGTTTCTTCTAGACTTGCACTTTCTCTTTCTAGTTTCTAGCACCAAGTAATCTTTATTTCCCTCCGTTCTGGTTCCTTGTAATTTTCGTGCTTTAATTCCTGGTGTTTGAAGGGAAAAGCAGTGCAACCTCCCAATTTTGAGAAAGAAAAGCAATACTTTGAAGAGGTCGATGCCTTCGAGTTGCTGGAGGAGAGCCCATCTCCCAAAAGCTCTATTACATGGGCCACTGGCAATGAAACTGATGCAGTTGTTATACCGCATATGTCATCAAGATTAGAGAAATGGCTAATTGCTAAGAAGTTAAATTATAGTTGTGAGCCTTCTAGCACACTGTCGAAGATATTAGAAACTCCAACCATGCCTCCCTTGGGACCTATGAGTGGCGATGATTTCAGCATTGTTGATGTGATAACTCCAGAAAAAGCTGTTTTTGAAACTAATTCGAAACTGCATTCTGTCCATAGCAGAATTAGATCATATTTACCTAGTAAAGGTGTCCTTGAAAGGAATTCTCTTGCACAAAAGAGCAGTTCTATGTTTGTGGGCCATGAGGGTTGTGAAGACATTGAGGGTGCAGTTAAGAAACTGTCCTTAGCTTCAACATCTTCTTTATCAGATCATGACTATGTGGATCCAGTTACTGCGCTATTGGCAGTCTGTGGACAGTCAGTTCCATCAACATTGCTGGAAGTATTCTCCAAATACTGGTTTGTTCCTTTTCCCATTATGCTGCTGCTCTTTTCCCCTACAAGAACTCTTACATTTGAATATTGTTTTGACTCACAATAATTTGTTTTAAGAAAACAATGCATTCTGGTTCAAACCTTCAGTTTTTTATATTTGTATGTTTTTCCAACCAAGTTTCCTTTTCAAAAGAGGCAGTTATTTTATCTGGATGATGTCTGCAGCTGTTTTTGATCCAAGGTTGACTTTCATAACATTTTTTCTTACTTTGCGATGAAAAGTTTATATAAAAAATTCATGATTGATTAGTTCATAATTTTATTTAAACTGTATCTTAGTTCGTTCTATCATTAGTTTCATCTGTTGAAAAAAGAAACAGAAGCTTTCTTCAACTTTGTCCTGGAATCAATAACTTGCGGTGTGTTCTGTAGGAAGTTGTATTGTTGCTATTCTGCATTCACTGAACCGCAAATACTGTATTGTTGATGTTCAATCTAATGCTTTAGTTTATGGATACAATTTATAATCAGCATCTGCCCTTTAAGAACTTTTAAAGATTTGTTGGCTGTGGCTTTTGAAAGATGAAAGTATGACTTTTGAGAATAGAAGTGTCACATATTGTTGTTAGATTGGTCTCCTTTAGTGTTTTAGGTTCAGGGAATTTTCTTGGTCATGGCATGCTTATTGACTGGAGGTGGTTCATATCATTTATGTGATTGATCGTTGTGTAATAACCGCATCCCTAAAGTCAGTAATTCACGCATATTAGCCTGCCTGACTTTCAGTCATATAACTTATCTTTGCTGATTTATTTAACTTGAGCTCTTTCATCCTTAAAACTGATAAGGAATAAAACTTTATTTATCCAGTGAACCAGAGAATATTGTCAAAGTCGGTGAAGGAACTTATGGAGAAGCATTTAAAGCTGGTAATACTGTCTGTAAAATAGTTCCTATTGATGGGGACTTACTGGTAAATGGAGAAGTACAGAAGGTATGGAACAGTAACATCTCTAGTTCTAACTTTTCTGTGAAATTTCTCATGATTATTGTGATAGGCAGAGTTGTATTCATTGTTATCATATTGAAACTTTCTTCATGGAGTATTATTACTGAAACGTTTGATTTGCCGTGCTCCAGAGATCAGAAGAATTGCTTGAGGAGGCTATCCTTTCTCGAACTCTCAACAATCTCAGATCCCATGATGCTGATTTTGACAATTCTTGCACAACCTTCATTGAAACTCTAGAGTATGTTCAAAGTACTATTACATTTTCTCTGCTACTTGGTATCTTTGCAAAACAATAATCAATTATAGGTTGCTTTCATTTTAGTATGTTCAGTAGGCTTACATTCTGGTTGAAAAAATGTTCAATGGGTTATGGTTGTTGGGCTTTGCTTTGCAAATTGAGTTTAGCTATAGCATTTGGCTATAAACTAGTAGACTGATACGCCAAGGGTTGACTCAACTTATGAATAAATGAAATTCATCTTCACATTAAATGACATATCTTCTGTAGTCTTAAGCTTTTTACTTTTTAGATTTTCTGCAGTAGGTCATATCTAATGATCTCTTTTGTTTGCAGCTTAAGAGTTTGCCAAGGTCCTTATGACCCTGCCTTGGTTAAAGCATGGGAATACTGGGATGAAAAACATGGTTCTGAAAATGATCATCCTAAGGAGTTTCCGGAGAAACAGGTTTAGCATTGGGCCTTTATAGACATAACTGACTGTTTCTTTCAAAGATACATCCACTTCTAGCACACACAATATGCATGCATGTTTTATATGTAAATATGTTTAAATTGAATTGGCTGAAGTTGCAAAATCCCCACATGACATTGACGCTGCAAGTTTCCAGAGTAATGTTTATACGTTTGCTTACCATGTCTAATTAATTTGTGCAGTGCTATGTGGTGTTTGTGCTACAACATGGCGGGAAAGACCTTGAAAGCTTTGTGCTCTTAAACTTTGATGAAGCACAGAGTTTATTGGTTCAGGTAATTGTGCACGTTTTATTTTAGCATTTTTAGTCAATTCTTCACTGAGCTGCTGCCACCTTCAATGTTTACTGTGTCTATCATGCTTTTGCAGGTTACTGCTGGCTTAGCTGTTGCAGAAGCTGCATATGAATTTGAGCACCGGGACCTGCACTGGTTTGTTGATTCTGCAATCAAATAATATCATGTTTTTTCTTGAGAGCTGATTTAGGACCTGTTTTGTTGCAGGGGAAACATTCTTTTGCGTCGAAATGAATCTGCTACTGTGCAGTTTATCCTGGAGGGGAAGAAAATGATTTTCAGAACTTCAGGATTATTGATATCAATAATTGATTTTACTCTTTCCAGAATTAACACAGGTGAGTGTTCTTTAATTTCTCTTATGTTATCCACATAAATGCTTAGATTTAAACTTGATTCATGATAAACTAACAGACTTTCATTTACACAGGTCAAGATATACTCTTCCTGGACCTAACCTCAGACCCTTATCTCTTTAAGGGTCCGAAAGGAGATAGACAGGCAAGAACCACAATACAAGTTGTAGGCAATGCTTATATCATAATATTGGCTGATTGAATTCTAACATCATGTGCAGGCAGAAACATATAGGAAGATGAAAGAAGTAACTGAAGACTTCTGGGAAGGAAGGTAATATTTCTGATAGCTTTTCTTTCTTATACGCATAAGAGGAACATGCTGGTGCTGTTACTGTACTTCATTTACATCACAAGGAGTTAGATTTGGAAAAGTTAAAATCGATGCCATTTCTGCTGAACATAACCACAGCCTATTCATGTAAAATGTACTCAACCGCAACGCTGATTATTTCCAGATATGTGGCATGTGTGGTTGCACCTATCATTTGACACCCTTTGGAGATATGCATTCAAGTCATTTTTACCACTATATTTGTTTGTCCATACGCTATCAGGGTGTCCTGGTTTCAAACACTGGGAAAGACAACTTCTTGTTTCTTTTGTTTTCTCGTACTTGTTCAGGGGCTTTTCTTGTAGGTTTTTTTTTTTTTTTAAAAAATAAAATCTTTTCTTGATTTCAAAACTTCATCTTTGGTTATTGGAAAGATATTATGACTGTTTTGTCTCATTTTCTACAGCTTCCCCAAGACAAATGTGTTGTGGTTGCTATACTTGGTGGACATACTGCTCCTGAAGAAATCTTTTGTAAGTGTCTCTTTTTCTAGAAACTAGAAAATGAATTATATTCTTGATTTATCAAATTCTCCACGTTTTGTTCCTTTCACTGTTTGTTGTCCTTAATTTTTAATAAAAGCACCTCCTAACGGTGTGTAGTGCGGACAGGGCTGCAAAAGAATTTTCATTTATGGAAAGCTAACACAAATGATGTTGCATTCTAAACTGAATACAACCATTTCAACTGTAACGGTTAGAGAAAATCTCTTGTCTGATCCACTTACTATTGATTTGACTGCAGGATCGCTCTTCAAAAAATGAGAGAGATTTGCGCTCGTTCAAAAAGCGTCTCAGCAAGTATAGTTCAGCTAAGGAAGCTATTATTTCGGATCCTTTCTTCAGCAGCTTGCTTGTTGTGTGAATAAATTGCTTACAAGTGGATACTTATTTAGGACGATTACTCCTTTCTTGTATGTTCTAGGGGGGCTAGGTTAGAAAATCATGTAAAAGGAATTGGAAGAAGGCATATCCAATCACAGTTTGTTAAAGTAGAACATAGATGCTAGTTATGACTCACAACTAGCATCTTGTGACGGTGCAGTGTACGACTAACAAAGTTGTTGCAAAACTCCATTGCCGCTAACAAAGGAAATGAGAGTTCATGTCATGGATTTGAAGTTCACAAAGTGGATGCCATGTGAGGCTGTCTAGTGTTTATAGTTCACATATGCATCTCTCCAGAGCCTTTTATTTTAACAGAGCATATCATCAAATGTTGCAGTCTAGTTGGTAAACTGAAGGCTCTCTCTCTCTCTCGATTTATAGTTTTAAGGAACTACCTGCTACCTTCTCCTTGCTTTTGGACCAGCAAATTACACCACACAAGATCGTTGCTCTATCAGCTTTTACTGACTTTAAATCCTCTTTTGTTCTCCCCTTCTTTAATCGTGGAAGAATATGTTCATTGGATGCCCAAAAGTAACAGCTGGGAAGAGAATGGGAAGAAATTCAAAGATGAGATGCACTACTTTCTATCCCTCTGACCAGAAATCTGCGTGGGATGCTCCAAAAGGTACACACACAACATTATGAATGTCATCAAGTATCACCCTTTAGGCCTTTACCTTAAATCTCTGATTCTATAGCAGTAAATGACTCGAAATGTGAGAATAATGGTAGGCAGATTTATCCTCCATTTGACAATGCAAAATCAGAAAAAGCACACGTATCAGATATTGAAAGTACCAGCACCTATTTTAGAGCTTCTTTTCCTTTTTCTCTTCCTTTTTCTTTTTAATCATGATTCGTGCATGGATCTCTGTTTTCTATCGAAAAAGTTATTAAACCGTTAAACCGAATCAATTCAGCATCGTTTTAAAACAATGTCAATTTTGAGTAAATCCTTGTATAACCAGCCCAAGCTAGCAGAGCAGGTCGGCCGGGCCCAACTGCCATGTTAGGTTTGACAAAACATGGAATCAACCTTATCACGGCCAATAGGACTGTGCTCGCTTTCGGCTATGAAGTGTGACCTAGTCAGACAAGGTACTTGTGAAGTCATCAGAACTTGAAAAGCAGAGAAGCACAATACATTGTTCCACGTGGGCTGTCCCTACTCAATGGAATATCCCATGGAAAGTGGCCCCACTAATAGTTTAGTTACCAAGGTAAATTACACCCACGGTCCCTCTACTATGTTTACTTGATCAAATGGGTCCTTCTATTTTTTTTATTTAATTAATGAATCCATCTATCGTAGATTTAGGTTGCAATTTAGGATCCTCAATCCAGAAAGATGTTAATAATGATTATTTAATTCAATGCTTACAGAAATGATTAAACAATAAGAAAATCGATTTTATTTTTCCAAGCTTTTTTTCTATTCAAAATGTACATGTGTCAAACGTGCACGGCAAAGTCAATATTGATACCGTTATGGATTAAGGGTGCAATGTAATGTAGAGGGACTCCATTAATCAAATTAGTTGTAGAGGGACGAGTTAGGTTAACTTGACAACTTTGCTGCTTGGAATTTTATTATATATACAAATGTATGCAAATTATGTAAATGTATGCTTATTTGTTCCTTTACATTCAGTTGGTTAGTGTACCAGGAAAAATAAAATAAATAAATAAAAGTATATTTAATTGAAGAGACAAAAACATAAACATAATATAAGATAATTTTAAAATAAATTTATGGATTTTAAAAACAAGAAGTAAAGAGAAAATTGTTATATCTATCTTCGTTATATTCATCTCTTTTATTTCAAGAAAATAACAATGCTTTGCTAAAAAATGTCGGCTTAGACAAATAAAAATTATTAACATCTTGGTTGAAGGTTGAGTCCTAATCCAAAGCCTCTTTTTGGCCCTTAGATTTTTCATCACTTTTAATTAAGATAAAATAAATTATATATATATATATATATATATATATATATATATATATATATATAGAAACTTGGTGAGCTAACCAGAACTGACTTTGATATCCTCCTCGTACATTGCCCAACCAATTTCAAATCCTCGAGGATCTGTTAAGACAGGGTAATGGATGCTGACAGCAGCGGTGCATTTTCCTTTTGGCTTTAGTCTCAACTAAACTTTAGCCATTTTCTTCAACCCACTTGTTGGTTCTAGATTCTTTTTTTATACTTCATAGAGATCCAGTTCAAGACTCGGGCCCCGAGTTGACTGGGTGGGTTAATGACACTGTCTTCTATAACCCTTTGAAAAGCTAGCTGTCTGCTCGGAGGTTCTTCTTCTACAAAAGAATCTTAACAGACGGTAAAGAAAGTTTAAGCTTGTTAACTGTCAGTAGAAAACAGTAACATAAAACAAGTAAGTGTTGTTGGTCAATGCAAAATATCGATGGATTCGAGAGAATTGAGAAACATTTTACTGTGGTAATTCAGAACATAGCAAAGCGTGTATGAGGGCGAGCATGTCTTGCCATCCTTGTATTTTGCAAACCCTATTGGGACAAGTAGACAAAGGCATGCCATCTTTGCGTATATTTATACTGTGTAACGTGCATGTGGCCATATCCAGGGTGAAGGAAGGTGCTTTATATTTTGAGCCCAATAGTGTTTTTGGGAAAGATAAAGAAGCTAGAAAAGCAGTAGCTGACTACTTGATTCTCTCTACTGTTGAGGAACACAGCATTTTCTAGCCCTATCCTTCATGACAGTAACCTCTTTCCTTTATCATTACATGTAAACTTAGTCATCTTCCTTTTGCTTTCTCTCTCTCTTCTCCACTAACCTTTCATCCACAACACCTTTTGGCTTTCCCCCTTCTATATCTCTTATCAATTAGCGTAGTGTTTTTTAAGCACGACTATTGTATGAATCTCACTAAAAATCCATAGGGTTCTTCTCCTGAAACCCAGAAAACACCTCTGATTATGATGGCCAAAGTAGCTTCAAAGGGGCTCTTCTTATTCTTCTTGTCTCTTCTCACTCTTAGCTCTTCAGGTAATTATCTGCTGTTGCTTGTTCACACTGTTTTTTCTCTTAATTCAGCGCAAAGAAGAGTTTAGCATTCTCCACTTTTTTGAAGATGTATAGTATTTGTTTGTTTGAAATCATGGATGAGCTCAAATTCTTTGAAGCTTTGTTGACTTGGATCGTTTCTTGTTTCTTTGTTATAGGAACTTTTGTGGGTTTCTCCTACAATGCCAGGGGAATCACTGCAGATTCTTCACTTGGCAGAATAGTATCATTTCTTGAGCTAAACAAGGTCTCTGCAAGTCATATTCGAGTTTTTGCTGCAGATCACAGGGTTTTGACTGCACTTTCCAACTTTAATGTGTCTGCTGATCTTTATTTAGATGACAGCTTGGTTGAGAATTTGACAAAGTCTAAACCATCTGCCATTTCTTGGCTTAAGGCCCAAATAGTGACCTTTCTGCCCCATGTGTACAGTAGAAGCATCATTGTAAGTGGCAACAATGGCTTGTCAAAGCTTTTATCCGCCTTGAAATCAATCCATTCTGTCCTGAGTAGTTTTCATGTAGACAATGAAGTTAAGGTCTCAGTAGCATTTTCTCTGTCATTCTTAGAAAATTTGAATAGAACGCAAGAAAAAGATCTCCATGGGATTTTGGGATTTATCAAGAGAACGACGTCTTTTGTCATTGTAGAAACCAGTCTTGATATGGATGTAGAACTGGGAATGAAAGATTTGTTTATTCAATCAATGATCCAAAAAGTTGCAGTTGCCACTTCTCTACTTTCTCCCAATGATGCTCCCATAGTTATGATTATCAAGAGCCTTGTTATTCCTGGTGCAAAAGAAGTAGCTGAATTTGGAGATAGGGTTTCAAAATCCTTAGAAAACACTAAGATCAGAGGTCAGGTAGCTGGATTGTATGCAGAGGTATCTTCTGTTGAAGATTTCGCGGAAAAAGAGCTGAAGAGGGAACATGAACAAATCTTTCCTTCATCTCGAAGAGAAATCTTGAGAAACTTCAAAACTACTTTACATGATGATATAATTAATCCACCGACAGTTTTTCCAACAAATCCTGGATCAACTCCACCTGTCGTCACTCTCCTGCCAGATACTCCAACACCAACAATAGTCACTGTCCCTGCTACCAATCCTGCCAATCCAGTCACTGTAACACCTACCAATCCTGTATCCACTCCATTACCTTTCCCCAACACCACACCTGTCAATGTTCCCCCTACAAACCCTTCTGTCAATCCACCACCACCAACTACCAATCCAGTCACAACACCAGCACCTATTACAGTTCCAGGTGCACAACCTGTAACTAATCCTGTGACAACGTATCCACCCCCAGCAGGCAATGTTCCAGTCACAGCACCAGTGACAAATCCTGTGGCACCTCCTGCTACGACAAATGCTCCAGCAATTCCAGGACAGAGCTGGTGTGTTGCAAGGTCCGGAGTGATGGAGACAGCACTTCAGTCAGCGTTAGATTATGCATGTGGAATGGGAGGTGCTGATTGTTCACAGATCCAGCAAGGTGGGAATTGTTACAATCCAAACTCTCTTCAAAACCATGCCTCGTATGCATTCAACAGCTATTATCAGAAGAATCCTGTGGCAACTAGCTGTGATTTCGGAGGGACAGCCACTACAGTTAATGTGAATCCAAGTAAAAATCTAATTGACCCACACATGTGGAATTGTGCTTAAAATTAATGCTCTGAATATTCAAAACTATTTCTCAGACTTGCATAACATTGAAACAGGCACTGGCTCCTGCATTTATCCGTCGTCGTCGTCATCCACTCCGTCATTGCCAGTGCCCACAACTTCACCTGCAAATCCAGCGACAACTTCACCTGCAAATCCAGCGACAACATCACCTGCAAATCCAGCGACATCCCCACCGGGGATCGGTGTGCCAGGGTAATTCTCCAGTCTTCCATGACTTTGTAACTCTGCAGTACAAGTTCAATAACTCAAAAAACACTCTGATTTCTGCAGCACTCCACCATCAGTTTTGAACTCATCAACCAACCCTGCCTCAAGTTTCGGTTTCGATACTCCTCCTGTTCTCAACTCTTCAGCATCCAAGTCAGCTACTTTGCAGCCATTTATTGGTTGTGCCATTTTGGTAACATCATTTGTTGCCAGAACAATCACTCTAGACAAGTAGAATAAAGATTTTCTTTATGCTCGCCAATGGATTGGAAGCTCATGCTTCCGAATTCCAGCAGTTTCAAAGTTTTGTACAGATGAATCATCTTTGATAGTAAAGAAACTGGAGGCAAGTTCCACAAGAATGAATTACAAATCAAGATCCTGACAAACATTTTCTGGCCAGCCGGAGGGTGCGCAGAATGTAAAGACTTTTACTGCTGAAGGTACAAATCAATTTCTACGTGTTTAATATTAGGCTGCTAGTAGTGAAGGGTAATGAGGTTGGATAGTAGTTGTTCAATACCAATTTTGTTCCTGTATATTTTCACAACGTAGTTTAGAGATTCTGATTAATCTAGTTAAATAATTCACTAAGAGGATCGTTTATTTTAGCAAACTCTTTATCTGATGGTTGAGAGTGCATGATAAGGGCAGTAATACAGGAAGTTTGTCAAGTGGATGATTTATGAACATGTAGCTGAAGTTTAGTTCTTGCCTCCACACAGTGAAAAACTCTGGAGGCTTAGGCTCAGGATTAGAGATGTACTTCCTTTTATATCTGTCTATATCCTTTTATATCTATATACTTTTAACTAAACACATTTCTATCCATTCTATATTTGTCGTCTCTGTCATGAGATATTCCACATGTGACCGATGCAAAATTTTCTTGGATGTCAAAATCACCCAGTGACTTCATTGACAAACACCAAATTTAAACATATTTGTTTAGATGCTCTAATCATTTGACTTCCATTCCAGAGAGAAAAAATGATGTCCATGTTTCCTGGACAAAACTACAAAGGTGAACCCTACCAGAGTCTGAATCATGCTTGGAGATGGATGCAGGTTTTGTAATAGCATCTCCTAACGGCTAATATGTTTAGTGAAAACCACAAGATGAAACCCTATTGCATTGGATGCCAATTTTATTAGCAAATCATTGAGTTTAAATATGTACTGTTTCACCAAACATTTGACTTCAGCGTGGGCACAGCGTCGGCAAGCTGTTGGTAGTGTAATCTCTCCTGTCCCCACCATATTAACAATGTCCCAGTCCACTACAACCGCAATAGAACCCTAGAAAAAAAATGATAGCAGAGCTTGCACAATGCAGGTCATTATCATGCAATCCAGCTAGTAAACTCAACAACATAGAAGACTTCATCTTTTTTTATGTGATGGGCTCAGGTATGGAAGCCAAATGGCTGTGCAAAGATTTAAAGCGTACAAGATTACTAGATAAATATAGTTCTAGCGAGAACAGAAAGGCTTTTTTTATGTTCACAAGACATGTACAACAATCAACCCTCCTATTTCATCGCTTGGAGAAAACAACCAAGATCAACATTGACATGGAAACTACAACCTTGAAGCTAGATGTCTCCCAGAAATTTTGCTTATCATTATTTGCTTCAGATATAGCCTGCTTCTTAGCTGCTAACTGGTCTCGGAGTTCTTTAATAGCTTTATCCCTTCGCTCTCCCATCTGTATGATGAATAGAAACAATCAATTAATAGTACATGAATTTGCAATCTGGCAGCGAAAATAACTTCAGCTAGTTGGAAGAGCATGGCCACCAAAAAACAACAGAAGAAAAGGGACGCATCTAACATCAACACAAATTTTGTGCTAGAATTGAAGAGCACAAAAACAACCACCCAGAGGTATAATCCTGTGGGCCATTCAATTGATTAGAACCTAAATGACTCAGCATGCCAAAATTCAGCTAATTGCACAACACAAGGGACTGATTTGGTCTACCGTTCACCTAGTTGATGAAAAAGCTAGATATTGCAGAGAGGCATCTGAACGATTTTCAAGCATGACTCATCTGCTATGCAAAATGTTAAGGTAAAGCTGACAGTGCACAGGAGGAAGTCTTATTCACCGCAGTCAATGCAGCCATGATCCTGTTGGAAAAAAAGAGTAGATGACAAAAAACATTACCCTCTGGAGCTTCCGTGTCTGATCACGAGCTTCCTGAAGACAGAATTCCAACTTCAACACCCTCTTCTTCAATTCCTGATCAGCTCGTCGCTGTTTCTCTAACTGCCAACAAACAGGCTAGATCTCATAAATCACAAAGTCCAAGGACCTTAAATGAAAAATAGACTTAAAAAGGCAACAGAGGGGACTAAGATGGATGCACCTGTGATTCTAATTCCTTGGTTTTAAGCTTCCAGTGAGCAGACATAACTCTTATTTCATCTTTCAGCTTGGTTATTTCTTCATCCTTAACAACCAAAAGTTTATTCATCTTCTCGAAGTTTTTAGGAGAAACTTCATCCAATAATTTCCTCAGTTCACAATCTTTACTGTCTCCTGCCTGGGAAATGGCTTTCATAATATCATGCTCAATTCTCATAACTTCATCTTTCAGTTGCTTTTGGGAAGATTCCCTAGCTTGAAGATCCTTCTGCAAGTTATCTAGTTGCTCTCCTAGCCTAGTTACACGCTCTTCATGCTCTTTCAACGAGCTATTCTTTGCATCCAATTCTTTTATCAGTGCTAAACATTGAAGCTGTGCTGACTGAGCTGAGGCAGCACTTGCATCCGCAGTTGCTTGGGTGGCTGCAAGTTGTGATCTGAGACCATCCAACTCCGTGAGGTACTGTGACCAATTAAAAAAATTGAAAGTCAGAAAAACTGAAGTTGCAATGAGCAAGAAGCTTGCAAATGATAAAACAACTCATACAGTAACAGAACTTCCAATGAGAAATCTCCTCATTAAATGTTCTTTAAAATTCATCCAAATATCAAGGAGACATGTATGCTAGTTCTACGATACATGAAATTTCTAACGTGATACCATGTTGTAGAATTTAATAGAAGGTTGTCTTGAGCAAGAAGCACATAGTTTTTTTTTTTTTTAATGTACTCCAATTCCTCAATGATTCATCCAGTCAGAAACAAATCGATTCCTGTGAGTGTGTTTTCTGAAAAGTGGCATACTATGTTGTTCACTTAGTGAGCACCATTAAATAAATGCATGCAAGGTAACCACATAGAAGAAATTAATAGTGGTTGCTTAAAGATTGACTTCTTACAAGATGATGGATGCTTAGAAATGGTATCAGATCTAGAAACTTCTACTGTCTCCTATAAGTCTTCAATTAAAGTGGAAGGATCTAAAGAATGTTATGCTTCTAGATGACACCTTAAATATGCACGAAAGGCTATCTCGCCCTCCTTTTCCCACAGTGGTGGTGGGGGTGAGGGCCAAAAAGAAGAGAAAAGACTAGATCAAGCTTGATTGGTTTGTACTGAGATCTTACCACTCGTCTCTCAAAGTTTCACTGTAATGGTGTTGATGTGCAGGGGATCCCAAATCTCAATATTACTTGGTATGAAGTCGTCACCATTTTGCATAGACATTCAATTGGGATTTATTTGAAATAAATCACCAAAATAATTGAGGCAGGGATAATTAAGAGAAGCCATAACCTCGATCTAGGGATAATTTAATGATTGCAAGAGTGACCATCACCTTCATATTTGCTAATGAGATATCTCATTTATTGTCCAACTATACTCCCAAGAATTAAATATGAAATCTTCATGTTTTCTTTAAATTTCATTGTCAATTAAAGTTTCTTATGCAGCGATCAATGCACAGCCCAAAGAAAGTGGAAGCTAAACTAAATGATAATTTGAACACTAACAAAACTAAGCACTTTGTCTAGAGACCATCCTAAAGATATTGCAGGAACTGTTTAGACCACCTTTCTAATACAACCCATAATTTTGCAAAGTAAAAACCTAAGACGTCAAGTAGTCGGCAACAACAAAAGAGAAGGATATCTTAAGGCATTCAAGCTAATAAATAACAATGGGGGACAACAATGTAAAATCAGAACACCCTGGCGACCTTTCCTCCTAAAGGCTCCACCCAAAAAACAAATAGAAAAGGCCAAAAGGTCAAGACTCAAGAGGCATCCAAAAGGATGAAGATCTGATATGTGGGTTACGTGTTAAGATGCACAGAAAAAAACACAAATCACAGCCCTAGATAAACTTAGTCCGTATAACAAATAACTCGAACATGATTAGCAATCATGTTTGAATTTCAAATCATCAAACAAAAAGCAGAACTACCAAAAAGTCAAAGGTCAGTAAAAGGTAAAGTCAAAAGGAGGGACATTGAGTGGGACCTTATCAGCAGTAGAAGCTGAAGCCTGAAGCTGGCCATTTCTCTCTTCCATTCTCTCCTGCAATCTGCTAATCTCCTCTTCCATGATTTTTGCCTTATTTTCTGCTTCCTGTAAAAAACCAAGACACAAAACAAGCACTGTCTCCTGTTAAGAACCCAGAAACACACAAACACTGACTAATTAACTCCAAGAATAAATAAAACCCTCATGACCCCACAACCAAAAAGAAAGATGATCTAAAGTGCTCGAAAACCATACAAAAAGAAGCCAAACCCAGAAATCACCAACCTGTCTAGTTTCTGTTTCTTTAGCAAATGATTGCTCTTGAGATGCAAGGCGGTTACGTACTTCCTTTAACTCAGCAGCCAAAGAGACAACATTTTTCCTAAAACTTTGCTTCTTCTCATTTAAATCCTTCAATAAGGGATCAATCTCTCTAACAGGAGTTGATGTCGACGATGATTTCTCCAAAACTGACATTAGTGCTTGATGGATTTGATCAAACAGCAACTACACTGAATCTTTCCTCAGAGATCTATTACATATAACACATGCATGCACTGGATCAAAATCTTGCTTTCTAAAAAGGACCAAAAAAAAAATCAAGACTTTATGATTTGTTCTATGCAGTGCTTGCAGTGGCTATGGCCTTTGGTGTCTGCATGTGAAAACATTTATTTTCAAGGGTGCCCCATGAGTCCAAATTCATAAATAACCAATGGATCCCACGTTAAATACACTGCCCAAATCTAGTCCAAGAAAAATAAAAAAATTAAAATAAAACTTCTTTTATTTTAATTTATTTTCCATGGCACAAAATAATGCATATCCTCACAAACAAACTTATAATGGAGAGAGAGAGAGAGACGGAAGGGGGGTCACTTTCAACTAATAAATAAATATAGAGAGAGGGAAACAAGGAATAATCAAAGGAGGGTATGCTACTATGCTTAAATCACAAAAAGATTCAAACTTTGAGCTAGATTCAACCATTTAAACAAGAGTAAATCAGTAAAATTTTCTAGGAAAATTTCACACACCAAGAACACAGCAAGGAACCCAACAGTGAACACACACACCAAGAACACAGCAAGGAGCCCGACAGTGAAAACTCAGAAGGCTCTCTGCATAAAGAGAACTTTATTTCAAAATGCTAGTCTTTGATCACAAAAACATGTTTACTTGGCAAAAGCAAACAAAAGAAAGGAAACCAACTGGCAGGAAAAGAAAGGGAGAGAGGATACAAAACAAATTGGCATGGAAAATGTTTTGGCAAGCTTAAGTTTTTGGTATTGCCATGTATGGATGGATGATCTAACGGTGGATGTATGGAGGGCATGAATACAGGGTTTTTATTTATTTGTCATTTAGTGCAAATTGAGAAATAAAATCCAATAAGATCAAAGCTGTTTTTTTTATAATCTATAAAATAAAATAAAAATATCGGGAACAGAGACAAGGAAGAGAGCGTGTGACAGAGAATTTAGGCTCGGAGTGAGTCCGAGCCTTGAGTTTGGTGGAATGACGAAATGGGAAGCTAAACTAGTGTTTTTCATTTTACTTTAGATTCCCTCGTTTGACTTCGAGCGCGGCAAATCCAAATTTTTTGACTGTACCGTTGTGATTGTGGCACGTGGGTGTGTTGGAGCCGTAGGTTTTGATATCGCCCCAATTTTTTATTGAAGGGCCTTGAATCATGATTCTTTAAAAACCCACATGTTGTGGTGGACTGAAAGGATCGTTATTAATTTCGGGTCCGGTTGGTGAACCAACTCGAACTCAGTGCTCGTGACTCGGAACGAGTTTTAAAAAATAAGAGTGAAATTTAACACTAATAAGTCAACCGTGTTAAAATCTGATTTGATTTTAAAAAATATCAATTTACACGTGTCATTTTAATTAACAGAAGTCAACTAATGATAATCCATCTAATTCATAATTTAGATTTTAAATCAAGTTATAGTCAAATCGGGTTTAGTTAAAAATGATGGGGAAAAAATTATGTTTTGAGATGGTTCTAAGAGTGTGTTTGGCAGTGTGGTAGCGGTTGCTTTTCAAATAGCTTTTCGTGCCGAAATACATGCAAATGATGTTTTTTTATTTTTTAAAAATCATTTTTGATATCAGCACATCAAAACGATCCAAAAAGTACAACCGTAACTCAATTTTAGCAAAAAAAAAAAAAAAACAAATTTTGAATTTTGTCAAAACGCCGGTTTGGCAGCAATGCCAAACGGGCTCTAAGTTTATTAAAAAATATCTTTAATAATGAAATTATTGATTTTTCAATTAAACATTATTTTTGCTATATCACCAAACATATACTTATTCTTTGATATTCTTCACTTTTCTCACCGTGGATTTATTCAACGATGGAAAACTGCAGAAATTTTGTATACTCTTGAAGACTTTTTTTCAATATTTATACCTTGTTTGTCTGAGCAGCTGGGTCATGAGTGCTCTTAAAAAAATCAAATTTTTGTTTGTTTTAAATTAATTTTTTTATGTTTTTAAATTATTTTAATGTGTTGATATCAAAATAAATTTATAAAATGAGAAAATATTATTTTTATTTATTTTTAAACAAAAAAATACTTTGAAAAACAATTTATTAACAGAAAATTAATAAATACAAACGGAAATACCAATAGAATATTTTATTTGGTAAATTTAGGACGGATTTTACCGACGAAGATATTTTCTTGGTATATACCGAGAAAATTACAGTGAAAAAATAATTAAAATAAAGCAAAAAAAATAATGACGTGTTTTTATACTAACAAAATTACCGATAAAATTTATTCAATCGGTAAAATCATTCATAAATTGTGAATAATATTCATCATGTCAATTACAGATGGAATTGCCAATAGAAAACTTCGTCGGTATTTTCTAGATAGCTCCTAAACTGCTCACTTCCCAATTGTACTGTTAATTATTGTTCTTTACAAAAAAAATTACCGACGGATTGAAAAGTCATTAATGTTATTTGGTATTTTCTGAAATTTTTTAATTAAATTAAAATTTTAAATTAAATATTACAGGCGGAATCACCGATGAATGGAAAAAGTCGTCGGTGATATTTGATGATTTCTGAAATTTTTTTATTGAATTAAATATTACAAACGGAATCACCGATGAAATGATTAAAAATATTAATACTTCATTATCCATCAATAAAATCATTGATAAAACATCCCAATAAAAAATTTGAAATCCCTAATTTCACAAAAGACGGGGCTCTTTTCTTTTTCTTCTGCTTCCTCCTCCTCCTCTTCCCCGTATGTTAAAAAACATCAATATCCATTTATTTCTTTTCAACTTCTTCTCCGCACTTAGATATGTATTATTCTAATTTTTTCTTTTTTTTCTCAATTTGTTTAATTAATATATTTTATAAATTTATTTATTTTTTCCTCCTTTTAGCTTTACTTGAAACCATATTAAGGTAATATTTTTTTTTCTTGTTTTTTTCACTATATTTGTTTTTTATTTTATTTTTAATTGTTTTTGTTCTTAATTAATTTTTAATTGATTTATTTAAAGGATTTTTTAATTTCTAGCGATTGCAATTTTAATTTTTTTTCAGATGAATTTTTTTAGTTAAATTTATTTTTTCTTATTATTTATTTACTGTAAAATTTTTTGAGTTGATTTTATTCCTTTTTTGGTTAAGTGTGGAAGTGTCTAATATCAGTTACATGTGTCTAATATTATGACAGTGATATCTTATACGTGTCTAATATTATGACAATGATATCACTATCGTAATATTAGACACTTCCACACGTAACAAAAAAAAAAAAGCATCTATATATACGAGATCATTAGTGTTAATATAAATAAAAAGAAACATTTTTTTAAAATAATTTTAAAGTTAATTTATATCATTTTAAGGTAGTGTTTGATATTGTGACAAAGATTCTTTTTAAAATATTTTAAAAATACATAAAAACAATTCAAAAAAATAACAAATAATTTTTTAAAAATAACTATAAAAACAAAATATAAATAATAATTAAATGATTGAAAAACAAAACAGCACCGTGCTAGTGACTGAAAAATAATTACAGTCACAATGCTAGATACAACCACAATATGAGAGACCTGAAACGTTAATATATAATTTTTTTTTTAAGATAAAGATAAAGATATAAAAAAATTATTTATTAAAAAATTTTAAAGTTAATTTATATCATTTTAAGGTAGTATTTATTATTGTGATGGAGATTGTTTTTTTAAACTATTTTTTATTTAAAAATATATCAGAAAGTATTTTTAATACCAACATATTAAATAATTTTAAAAAATAAAAAATAATTTTAAAACAATAACTATAAAACAAAATATGAAGAACAAGTAAACATATTATCTGCGTTTGTTTTGTTCTGACAAATGCCAGCTAGTCTGTGAAATCATTAAATGTTGTTCCAGGAAATTTAAAAGAATTTTGTTCACACCTGGAATTCCAAGAAATTCAAGAGTTCAATTTGTTCTTCATATTCCAAGGATCATTTAATGCTGTTCACGTAAGTACTCCAAGAAACAATTATAGACATCCTTACCCACTCATCCACCTTTTATCAATTAGATTTTAAATTTAATGAACTCAAATATGATTTTCCAGTGCATGCATGGGACTAAGCATGCATACCAAGGCTGTATTTGTTTTTTATTAATATTATTCAATCTGTTTTTAAAATTTAAGAAATATTAAATTGACACTTTAATAATCTTGATATATCAATATTAAAAATAAAAAAAATATTATTTTAATGTATTTTTAACTAAAAAATATTTTTTAAAAAAAACAGTGTATCACGGAAGACTCTTATAATAAGTATGAAAAGTCTAGCCTTCCTTTACTTATTTTGTAGAAGACCCATACCGGAACTATGAAAAGTCTAGTCTTCCTTTACTTATCTTGAAGTAACTCATACTCTGTGTGTTTGTGTATTTGTACATAGCTCGCACAGTCTGTCCTATAAGAACAATATTTTAGAGAGCGAGAAAAGGAATTAAACAGAATGGGAGTTGCCGGAACTTTGGAGTATTTCTCTGATTTACTAAGCAATGTCAAGAAAGGCAAGAAAAAGAAGCTGATGCAAACCGTAGCTCTCAAAGTCAGGATGGACTGCCAAGGCTGTGAACGTAAGGTCAAGAGTGTCCTCAACGGGGTTGAAGGTAGTGGTTATCTGTGCATGGATTCTATCTTGTCTTCTCTAGCTAGCTAGCTACATGTACATCTTCTTGTTACCCTCTCTGTTTGTTAGCGTTTTGCCTTCTTTTCATATGGTATTTCTTTCGGTAAACAAATTAAACTTAATTCGTACACAAAATATATCTTTCTTTTAGGTGTTAAATCCGTGAAAGTAGACATGAAGCAACAAAAGGTGACTGTGACTGGGTTCGTGGAGCCAGAGAAAGTGTTGAAGGCAGCTCAATCAACAAAGAAGAAGGTAGAGCTGTGGCCTTATGTCCCATACACCTTAGTGGCACACCCCTATGTTTCACAGGCTTATGACAAGAAAGCACCTCCGAATCATGTTAGAGCAGTTCCGGTCACAGCCACTATCAGCGAGTCCACCATTGACGACTACTATATCTACATGTTTAGTGATGAGAACCCTAACGCCTGCTCCATCATGTAAAGTGTAGAGTTAATTGTGAAAATTGAAGAATTAATTGATGTTGATGTATTTCAATGTACAGATATATATAACTACAGCAGAATTAAAGTTACCGTTATGCTAGAATTAAAGTTGTCCCATATATTATGGGATTGCAACAATTACGAGATATACAATTCCTTAATTTATGGAAATTGTCTCTTATGAAGATTTTATTCTCTAACACTCCCCCTCAAGTTGGAGAGTGAATGTTTTGAAGTCCCAACTTGCCACTTAAGAATTTTAGTTGATCCCGTCCCAATGCCTTTGTGAACATGTCGGCAATTTATTCATGTGAGCGAACGTGAGAAGTAGAGATGATTCCTGCTTGTAGCTTCTCCCTTACAATGTGGCAGTCTATCTCTATATGTTTAGTACGCTCATGAAACACAGGATTGGCTGCAATGTGCAAAGCAGCTTCATTATCACAATTTAATATTGTGGGTTTATCTTGAATGACTTTTAAATCATCTAGAATGTAGCGTAGCCATGTTATCTCTAGGCACGTGGTTGCCATGGCGCGGTATTCTGCTTCTGCCGTTGATTTTGCAACATTTGATTGTTTCTTAGATTTCCAAGAAACAAGAGAACCACCAAGGAATACACAATACCCTGTGGTAGATCTTCTCGTTGTAGGGCATCCTGCATGGTCAGAATCACAATAAGCTACTAAGTCAAGGTTGTTATCCACTGGAAAGAACAAACCTTGACCAGGTGTGCCTTTGATAAACCTCAAGACCTGAAGTGCTGCATCTAAGTGTGGTTTTCTAGGTTGTTGCATAAACTGACTCAATATCTGAACAGAATACACAATGTCTGGTCGAGTGACTGTGAGGTAGATTAACCTCCCAACTAATCGTCGATAACGGGTTGGATCTTCAAGTGGAACACCATCAGTAGGAGTAAGTTTTAGATGTTGTTCCATGGGAAAAGAGTCTGGTCGTCCACCCAATAGGCCTGCATCTTGTAAAATATCTAAGGCATACTTCCGTTGACACATAAAGATCCCTTGTTTTGATCGAGAAAATTCAAGCCCCAAAAAATATCTTAGATCACCAAGGTCTTTGATGCGGAAGTGTCGAAGCAAGAATGATTTGAGACTGTTTATTTCATCCAAACTATTGCCAGTAACAAGTATGTCATCAACATATATAAGAACGGCAGTGAGAGAAGTACCATTAACTCTGGTAAAAAGTGAATAATCTGCCTTGGACTGTTGGAAACCAGCTGTCTGAATGGCTGTGGAAAACTTAGCAAACCAGTTACGAGAGGCTTGTTTCAGACCATATAAAGACTTGTTGAGACGACATATAAGATTCTCCCCCTGTCGGCGAAGACCAGGAGGAGGGTCCATATACACGACTTCAGATAAGTCACCATGAAGGAATGCATTATGGACGTCAAGTTGGTGAATGAACCAACCACGGGCAGAGGCCACGGCAATAAGGCAACGAAGAGTGGTGAGTTTAGCAGTTGGAGAGAAGGTTTCCTGATAGTCGATGCCTTCAATCTGAGTATAGCCCTTAGCAACAAGACGAGCTTTGTAACGATCAATCGTACCATCAGATTTGTATTTAATCTTGTAAACCCATTTACAACCAATGGGTTTGTGGCCAGAAGGTAACGGCATGAGGGTCCAAGTATTTTGTTGTTCCAAAGCATCAAGTTCATCTTGCATAGCATCTCGCCAGTGAGGATCTTTGATAGCTTGGGTATAAGAAGTGGGCTCAGTTGTGCCTGAAATGTTAGCTAGGAAAACTCTATAGGAAGGAGAAAATCGAGAAAGGGATAAAAAATGAGATAAAGGGTGATGAGTACCTGAAGGAGATGGCGTCGGAGCGGATGAGAAGTGTGGGGAGACAGCAACATTGGAGAGGTGATAATACTGTTGCCAAGATGGAGGACATTTTTGACGGGTGGATTGTCGAGTAGGAACAAGTGCAGGCGCTAAAGAGGAAGGTGATGAAGGTGTAAGGTCAAATGAGGAGGACCCATGTGGGTAATGTGTGTTAGATCGGGTATTGGGTTCAGATGAGGGTAGTGGGTTGGAGTGTGAGCTAATGGGAAATGGATCTGGGTGAGGTGGGTCTAATGGTAAAGGGAGGACAGGATGCGTTAAGGGCAGTGAGTGTTTTTCAGCATAGGGGAAAATGTTTTCATGAAAGGTAACATCCCGACTAACAAGAAAGTGATGAGAATCAAGGTCGTATAATTTGTAACCTTTTTGACCTGTAGGGTAACCAAGAAAGATGCAACGATGGGCACGAGAATCAAATTTATGGTGAGGGTGAACTATAGTAGCATAACAAAGGCAACCAAAAACTCGAAGATGCGAGTAAGTTGGTGGTTTATTATAGAGCAGTTCAAAAGGGGATTTTTGGTTTAGTAATGGGGTGGGTAATCTATTAATAAGGTAGATTGCGGTCAAAATACACTCCCCCCAAAAAGATAAGGGTAAATTAGATTGGAAGCGCAAAGCACGTGCGACATTGAGAATGTGGCGATGCTTGCGTTCAACAATGCCATTTTGTTGTGGTGTATACACACATGAACGTTGAAACTCAACCCCATTATTAAGAAAAAAATCTTTCATGGAAAGAAATTCAGATCCATTATCAGTGCGTATGGTTTTAATGTTAACATTAAATTGAGTGCAAACAAAAATAAAGAAGGATTTGAGCAGGGATTGGGTGTCAGATTTGTTACTCATGAGAAAAACCCAAGTGCATCTAGTAAAATCGTCTACAATAGTGAGAAAATAACGAGCACCGGAATGTGATGAAATCCGGTGTGGTCCCCAGATATCACAATGAAGTAAGGAAAAAGGTGCAGTAGTAGAAATATTACTTAAGGGAAAAGAACTTCGAGTTTGTTTGGCCATTGGGCAAACACGACAATGATTATCAGAGAAAGCAGACATGGAAGGAATAAAGGAAGAAAGCAATTTGAGGCGAGCAACTGAAGGATGCCCAAGTCGTTGATGCCAAAGAGTGGGCGGAGAGGAAACATGACAGGAAAGTGGCACCTGAGAGATAGATGACATGTAGTAGAGTCCACCATCTTGTTTACCCCATCCAATCATCTTCCCCGTAGCCAAGTCCTGGATGACACAAAAATCAGGAAAAAGAATTATACAACAACGTAAAGATTTTGTGAGTTTACTAGCAGACATTAAATTGAGACGAAAAGAAGGCACATGAAGAACATTGTCAAGGGTAATGTTTTTATTAAAGAGAATAGTTCCAGTGGAATCGATGGGCACTGATGAACCTGTAGGTAGATTAACACATGACATACGAGAAGTATTAGAGTGAATAAAAAGGGTGGGATCAGATGAAATATGGTCCGTGGCACCACTATCAAGTATCCAAGAGTGAGATAAAATTGAATTAACAGATGGGGAATTGGGCAGACCTGCAGCGTTGGCAAAAACATCTGTATTTTCGGATGTGGGTTTAGAGAAGTGTACCATTGCTGCTGCTAATTGCTTGCATTGATCTACAGAAAGACCATCCAAAATATTTTTCAAATTTTGAGTGGATCGATCCACATGAGAACTGGATTGTTCAGTTTGGGTCGCAGCTGCTGTTGGTTTTGCTTGGTCCTGATGTGCATAAGAAGATGAAGTGCGCCATTTGTTGCGGCTTTCATTGTGTGATGCACTCCTTGCGTTAGAATGCCCAGGTGGGTTGGAACCACCATGATAAAGTTTATGTCCAGGTGGATAGCCATGAAGCTTGTAACAATGATCGATTGTGTGATGATCTTGATTGCAATAGGTACAGTGCAGTGTGCGTTCATAAGAGGTTGGTGTGCCTCTGAAACTGGTCTGATTTCCAGAACGATGGTGAGAAGATCCGGCTCTTTTATGTGTTTTCACGGCAGCAGCGATGGAAACTCCTTCGATGACAGGTGATCCAATTTCCCGTTGCTTCTCCTCCTGAATAATTAGTGAATATACCTCCCGAACACTTGGGAGTTCCTTCATAAGTAAGATTTGGCCACGCACGGCATTGTACGAATCATTTAACCCCATCAAAAACTGCATAATTTGGTCTTGTTCTTTAAACTTGTTGTATTCTTTCATTCCATCACAAGAGCAAGATGGTGTTCCCCTGTAGGAGGTTAGTTCATCCCAATAGCCTTTAAGTTTTGTATAATAATTGGATACAGGCATCGAACCTTGGGTGTGGAAGGCAATTGCCTTTTGGATTTGGTAGATTCGTGGAGCATTGCCTTGAGAAAATCGATCTTCAAAGTCTTTCCAGATTTCACGTGCTGTGTCTGCATAAACAACCCCTTCTGCCAAATCAGGTTCGACTGCATTGAGTAGCCAAGAAAGCACCATTTTGTCACACCTTTCCCAGAGGGCGAAGTCAGCTGGTTTATTTGCTTGCGAAGGTGTTTCATAGGAGCCATTCACAAAACCAATTTTGTTCTTGGCTGTAAGGGCAATAATCATTGAGCGTTTCCACGTGGGATAATTATCACCATTAAGGCGCTTGGTAACAAGTAAGAGTCTTGGGTGATCTGAAGAGTGTATAAAAAAAGGATTCTCAATGATGGAGCTTTGAGAAGACTCATCGTCATTGCCCATGATGAAAGAAGATAAAGAGGAAATCTGTTTCAATCAAAGAGAAAGAATACAAAAGTTGCAGCGGAAAAAAAAAAAAAGAGCCACCACAAGGTAAGCTCTGATAAAAGAAGATAAAGAAGAAGTTTGTTTCAATCAAAGAGAAACAAGACAAAAATTGCAGCGGAAAAAGAAGAGCTATCAAAAGGTACGCTTTGATACCATGTGAAAATTGAAGAATTAATTGATGTTGATGTATTTCAATGTACATATATATATATAACTACAGCAGAATTAAAGTTACCGTTATGCTAGAATTAAAGTTGTCCCATATATTATGGGATTGCAACAATTACGAGATATACAATTCCTTAATTTATGGAGATTGTCTCTTATGAAGATTTTATTCTCTAACATTAATGTTGATTATCTTGTTTACTAAACTCTTATTAAGACTTTCTGAGTCGTGTATTTGTGGTAGATAATAGATACGCGTAGGTTTTGATACGGCCAGTATTGTTCATAAATTAAATACTGTGGGTGGTTCTGGGACAGTTACTACCGGTGAGAAAATTAGACCGGTGAGAAAAACATATTTATTCTATATATGCATTATATATCGAAACCCGGCCCCACCAGACATTAGGAAGCAGGAAAGGAATTTGAATGTGATATTCTCCGCATTAACAGATCCCCTCTAGCTGTGGCTTGAAGTTGCAACATTGCAGTATAGCAGGGCAGGTCAATTTCTGCAAGTTCTGGCTTCTGGCATGGGATGCTACTGCTACAAAAAAAAGCCAAGCAACCACTGAAGTTGTAGAGCAGCGCCTCTTATTTTCTTGAAGCTAACGTCTTGTATCATTACTTCTGATGGGGCCTGCGAAGGACATAAATAATCGCATCAACTTTCAGTATTTTTTCAGTTCAAATTGATAGACTAGATATCTGTAAATCATTCAGATTTTTTTTAGAAGTGCATATATACCTTTTTATACCACTCTGATTATGTGGGGAAAACACTTGATCTACGTACGATAATCCCCATTAATTGTCAACGTTTTCCATGACCATATATCGACCAAATATTGCAGGCCAAGAGTTAATTCTCAGTACACTATTTGATGTGTGATTTAGATGGTGCAATTCCTGACATGAATTACCAATACAGGTTATTCGTTTAGGTTTTTTCATAAGCTTTCCAGACATATATATTCATGATCTATAGGTCCACAGTTTTTGTCTTTGCCACCAACAATTATTTTTGGTCCAAGCAAGTTTGCCCTTGACTGCCAAAAGCTCCAGCACCTAACATGCTAAACTGGTCACTGGTTGATGTATGTGAACGTAACAGCCATCTCCTTCAAGATCAGCAGGAGCTTTCACTGTATCTCCAACTCGAGACTCAACCGCGGCCGGGCTCGCAAAGACCTGACATGGCCGCAGTTTGGTATGTTCAGTTTGGAATCAAAACTTGACTTGGACTTGTTGATGCACATGAGAATTTGTTTGTTGAGCTCTGAATCTCCATGGCCATGTGCATCTGTGCAGATTTTACACGAGCCATTTGTCGCGGATTATAAGGCGTGGTGGTGCCTCAGCGGTAGCTCCAGCCTAAGACACCAGCTCCTCGTTTATATATCTTGTCAAGAAGCTTGGGTTAAAATGGTGGTACGGGAACCCTCTCTGAATCTATCTATATATACATAGACACGCATATATCTTGTGTGACCTCCTCGGACCTGAGGGCTCCTTACAAGAAATTCATGGGCCTTCTGTCAAGGGGTCGTTTGTACGTGTTTGACTGGCAAGTTTTCCGGGGAATGCGCAGGTTTTTCATGCAAAAAACTCAAGGGCAAACCTCTAAACAGAGAATCTGGTTACGTCCCATGTATTTGATTGATTCTTAATTAGATCATTCTATATTGATTTTAATTAACGAAATTGTTAAATAATCATATAAAAATCAAGAGGTTTCTCTCTTTTTTTTATAAAAAAATCTCTGCACGTTATAAAATAAACTATATATATATATATATATATATATGACATGTTGTGTTTCTTTATATAGTTTGGTTTATCGTAATTCACAAGAATTTTATACAATGTAAAGCAAAAAATTAGAAATTTAAGAGAATTAGAGAGTTGTTAAGAAAAATAAAAATCATGTAAGTTTTACATGATTAATTATTAATCAATTTTTTCCAACATAAACTAACAAGAAAATATGATTGAGAATCTATTTGTATACATATAAAAAAACTTAATTGAAAATATTTTTGTTTTTTGTAATAATTAAAGAAAGATAATAGAATAGTGTTTCATGTAAAATAAGAGGCTTATTAGTCGAATGTGGCAGCCTTCCTCTTTATATTTATGAATAGAGCAACATACATATATTATATATTATATAGGCTATACTACATAGAATAACTTTATACAAGATAATTACAATATTTTTTATAAGATAATACATTCTATGATAACAATGTGGTATAATATTTTTTTAAAGTATTTTTTAATTGAAAATACATTAAAATAATATTATTTTTATTTCAAATTTAACATATTAAAACTATTAAAAAACATCTAAAAATAATAATTTAATATTTTTTCCGATAAAAAATGATTTGAAAAAAATCTTTTCAAAACCATTTAGGTGTGCGGTAGATTTTTCTTTTGAATATTTTTTAAAAATATATTAAAATAATATTTTTTTAGTGTTTTTTTTTTATGATTTTAATATATCAATATTAAAAATTAAAAAAAATCATTTAAATGGATGAAGGATCATCAAGCCATTTCATATTTTCACCTGATTAATACGGGGATAATTAAATTTTCATGGCCTTACGTGCGTTTACGCGTTGAGCTGCCTCTAGAACAAAAAGTCCGGTACTCCTGTCCCTACTTTTACTTCCACGAACTCAACTCGGTCTCTGAGTAGGACAAGCAATGCAATGGGATCCAACTCTTAATTTACTTTTCCTCCTCTCCCCATATGACTTTCTGTAGATTTTAATTTTATGCTAGCTCTCTTTAGGCAAAAATAAAAAAATAAAAAACTCTCCCCAAATCTTACGTTAGCATTATCTTGTCAGTTAACAATATTCAGTTGCTCTCCTCTCCTTGAAGAGGCTGACTAATCACTACCCCTGTGAGAAATACTTTTTTTTTAAAAAAATTTATATAGATATTCGGAACAATTTGTTTATTTTTATCATGATTAATGCAACATATTATTAATATAAAAACTTTATAATAAATATATTTCCTCAAGAAACAAGAAAAATATATGTATACTTAGTGCCAAGAATTCAAACCAGACAAATTCTTTTAACACTTTCCTTAAATAGCAAGAAACATATAAGTATACTTAGGGCAGTATGTTTATAATTTAGTTCTTTTATCAACCTTATTTATCTTTCTTGTTTGAGAAATTATTTAATTAGTAAACTAGATTTTAATTAATCTTCATATCTCGTGGATTGATTACTTGATTAGCTCCCATAAAAACTATATACAAGGATTAAGTTATAATTACCTTAATAAGAATGGAAAAGAAGGTTTCTTCATTTCTGCTTCTAACAATAATAAGAATGGAAATGACTCAAATGAGGGTTTCTTCATTTTATTTTTATTTTGTGGAAGCTTTTATTTTTTTTGCACAACATGAAATATATTGCTAGTTTAAAATAATATTATGAATATATAACTAGTTTAAAAGAATATTATATTTCAAATGCAAATCTTGATTTTTATTTTATCTCGATCTTCCACCATATATTTTATAGACTGAAATTCTATAATCACCGCTACTATATTTATGGTTTATTGATATTTTGACTTGTTTTATCTATTTTTTTATATTTCAATATAAATTTTCTTGGTTTTTTATGGATACTGTTTAAATATAGTCATGTTTTTAATAAAAATTGATGATTATAAAAAGAAAATTTGCTCAAAGACTTCTTCTCGTACTGACATGGCACGTGGTGATTGGTAATTTATACATGTCAAGACTTGATTCGTTGGTTTCTTAGACAATCCACAGCCAGTATCGGTCATCAATGCATAATGACCCAACAAACCCCCACTTGACTCCGAGCCCAAGATTTAATTGGAAAACCCATGTAGTCCACGTCAAAACCAGACCTTTGACCAAGTCAAACCTTTTCTTCTTTTAATTATTTTTTACAGAATTCTGAGATTTCTTATCTAACATTCTGAGTTTTGAACGCTGTCAGATTAGGGATTAGAAATGGGAGCTACTTGGGATTTCTTATTTTTATCCTATTCATTTAATATAGATGATGTTGATTAAGAAACTATCATGAATTTACATGGATATTAATAAACCGAGTAATGCTTTATTTTTTTCAGGAAAAAATCTATTATTTGTTAAATTTTTTAATTAATATATTGGTGATGTCGTCTTAATCTAAAATGGTTTGTGACTTTAAATAGAATACAAAGATAGAAAAATCATAATCCTTGCAAACTAAACAAACCACATGAAAATACAAATTAAAGCAATTGTTCTACATTGTAATCTAGTCAATAAAAACACTAATTACAGAATAATAATAATAATAAAGTACCGGATGAAATAAAGAATTTTAAATAATTATATATTATAACTCATTTTCGTAATTACTTTATTATATTTTCATATATACATTTTAATTGGTTATCTATAATCACACATTTTATTAATATTTATAATTATTAATAAAATATTTATTTAGCACATTAATAAAAAAATAATTTACGAATCTTAATATGAAAGACAAGTATAATTTCCGACCGAATAATTTCTCCAAAATAATTATAATTTCGAGTATAATGAATAATTATTTATTAACAATCTTGGATAGACTAAATAATTAACAAGTACTTATGGAGGGCATAACCGTAATCTAAGCTATCCTCCACGAACCCACTACCTAGCTTAAAGCCACCAAACCACAAAACACAAGAATCCAATACATAAAGACGTCGTCTTTCCCCACCCCCCACCCCTCTTTCTCTCTAACAAAGCGAAGCATAGGTTAGCACAGCATAGATACCAAAACCACATCTTCATCATCACCACCCTCTAAATCTCCGCTTCCAAAACCACCTTTTTTGCCGGGGATCTCTGTCAGAAATGGGAGGAGAAAGAGGAGGCGGAGGAGGAAGAGCAGAGGCACAGTATGTGACCGCCAAGATTTCAGTTTGGTGGGACATAGAGAACTGTCATGTACCTAGAGACTGTGACCCTCATGCCATAGCACAAAACATAAGCTCAGCACTTGTCAAGATGAATTATTGTGGTCCTGTTTCTATTTCTGCTTATGGTGACACGCATCGTATCAATTCTGCTGTTCAGCAGGCGCTCTCTAGTACTGGGATTGCTCTCAATCATGTCCCTGCAGGTATCTTGATTTTATTTCTACTTTTTGATGATTTTGCTTCATGGGGTGTTTGATTGTTGGTGTTGTTCTTATTGATTAGTCAAGAAAGATCGGATCTTGTTCGATATCTTGGCTTTCTTGGTGTCGGTGCGATTGATTTTGGGCTGGGGTTGATTATATTATTTGTCTAAAAGACTGAGTTGACTGAACAGAAAGGGTTTGTTAAGATTTGCATAGCTGACTGATTTTTGGTGATTTCTTTTATTATATCTCAAGTTTTGTTATTGAAATAGGAAATTGCAGGCTGACTATATGTGAATATGTTATTACAACAGTTGGATGTTTTGGTTTTTGAACATTGAGTCTTTTTTGCTGTTTATTTGTTATGTTTTAGAAGATTTGATGTTTGGATATGGTTTTCACTGTTGTTTGTAATGTTATATGTGAATGAACAGGTGTTAAAGATGCAAGTGATAAGAAGATTCTTGTTGATATGCTGTTTTGGGCTGTGGACAATGCCGCGCCTGCTAATTATTTGTTAATTTCTGGTGATCGAGACTTCTCTAATGCTCTTCATCAGTTGCGAATGAGGAGATACAATATTCTTCTGGCACAGCCCCAGAAAGCATCCGCACCCCTTCTTGCGGCTGCAAAGAGTGTATGGCTCTGGACAAGTCTTTTGGCAGGAGGACCGCCTCTCGGTGAAGGTGAATCACTGCAACTTGATAGTAATAGCTATATGTCCACTTCAGACACTTCACAGATTCCATTGTCTGATGCCACTCAATTAAAACAACCAGCGGATTCCTATTCTGAGAATCCGTATCTGGCAAACCAGAAGTCTCCTTACACAGCAAGGGGTTATGACAATAAACAGAAAGGGAAAAACATCCGAAGAAGCCCAAGCCAGACAAATGGATCAAATACAACAAGTGTGCCTCTTTGGACCCAAGAAGATCAACATAATACAAACTCTCACCAACCGGGTACTTATTTCCCTAGAGTTCCCCTTAGCGGACCTGCCCCGGATTTTGTTCATGGAAATACTAATTTTACTTGGTGTGATGTCCCCTATGTTAATGGCAATCACCAAAATCATTTTACACAGCAATTAAGGCCAAACAATTCAGTGATGCAACCTGACTTTGCAGCAGGTGGTTTTTATCCTCCTCCTAATCTTCACCACCGTGGTCCTCCTGGTCCTCCTCCAATGCCTGCCAGGCCCAACGGAACAAGTTCTATGCCTGCACCACATATGAGTGCGCCTGATATTGGTAATTTGAACATTTCTGGATGCTCCATCAACTTTAACCCTCAACGACGAAATCCAGAGGTAAAACATGATTCCAAGAAGAAACTTCCCCGATCTGTAAGCTCAAGTAACTCGCAAAATGGAAACATGGCACATAACTCACCATCAATTTACCAGGATGAGATGCCCAACCATAGATACTCCAGTCATCCAGAATATCTGTCATCATCTTCATCAGCAATGGGGGCTAGTGTTGCTCCAGGAAGTGTTATATGGGGGAGTCCAGGATGCCCAAAACCTTCTGAATACATTCAAGGCCTTATAGGTGTGGTCTTGCTTGCCTTGAACACCCTTAAAAGTGAAAAGATAATGCCAACCGAAACAAATATAGCTGACTGCATCAGATATGGAGATCAGAAGCACCGTAACACTGACATTAAGAAGGCCCTTGAGTGTGCCATTGAGCATCAGATGGTAGTGGCACAGAGTTTAGGTGCGATGCAGTTGTTTGTTGGTAAAAACGAGAAACTGTGGAAATGTGTCAACCCTATTGGTGGCAGCCCTAAACAAATCCCAAAAGCAACATGGGATGAAATTCAACTTTTTCTGATATCCTCTGCCGGGCGATCTGCAATCTTGGCTTCTCAGTGCAGGTAAAGCTCACCAGTTTCTTCAACTCAATTTGATTTTCTGAGTTTCAATTCTAACTTTGAAAATGCTGTCGTTTATTCTCCTATGGGATGTACAGGTATGAAGCAGGTACTATTTTAAAGAGAAAGTGCTTGAAAGGACATGCTCTGGGTGATATCCTTCAGATCTTGAACATGGTAATTGGCTATAAAAAATGGATCATACATCATCCATCAGGATGGCAACCAATTAGCATTACACTATCAGAGATCGAGAGCGATTTATGGTCTGCAGAGGGCACATAATATTAACTATGGTAAGGGAAGGAGCCTGCAGTCAGCTAAGGGTAGTATTTCAATGATGCTTGGCTCGGCGTGAGGCGGGTAAAAAAAAAGGTTCCAAATCCTTGGAATTGGAAAATAGGTAGTAAAAGTTAAAGTTTATTTATGCTGGCGTCTTTAGTGCATAAGGATGGCCATCTTATATCAACCTTTTGTTTTCTGAGAAGCTCTTAAGTTTATCATGAGGTTTAGTTAAAAGAAGTTCTTGGACAACCTCAAGTCAAGGAGACAATTTTCCGGGGAGCATATTTTCTAGCTGCAAATCTATCCTACTTAATGCAGTTTGGTCTTCCTTTTATTGTTCAGTGGTGCAATGGGGTGGTGGCCTTCGTTTCACTCTTGAGCTTCTAGCACACCACCACGATTTAACCATGATTTTACTTTTTTTAGTAGGAAACCTGAGCTGTCAATTCAAGCCACCTACAAAAAATTTATGGATGAAGAAGATCTTATCTTCTAGCATATATGCCTTTCAACAAGTTTATATAACCACCTAATAGCCTCTTAATGTATTGCACCTGAGATGGATTTTGTTACTTGTCACCTGAAATTTTTCGGGTAGTTGCATTGGTTCTCAGAAGTCAGTTTATTTAAGGTGTACACCAATGATGGAAAACCAGAATCTGCTATTGCTTCTTCTAAGCTTGACTACTGGATGGAAACAGAAGATGGAAGTTAAGCGGTGAAAGCACCAACTGAGCAAAGCAATATGTAATTCATGCAAATTTGGAAGATTTTTACAACAAATTGACCTATCACATTCGACTGTGATTTAGTGATGAAGAAGTCAAGACAGGAGAACACAACACAACAACAAATGATGGGTGTATGCTGCAGGGATTGGATGCTGAAATCATCTACCTTAGGGGGTATTCTAACTTGGGTCATTAAAAAGGTGATGTTCATGCAACTTCTCTGGTCATCGGATGCTAAGCCCTTTCTTTTTCCTTCTTCTGCTTGTTGCTGTCATGGATGGTAAAGTATGTGTAAACCTCCAATATAGAAGTTTGAGTATATGAGACGCGTGAGGAGCTGCTTGCTTAGCATTTTGTGTGTACCTTGTAGTTCTCTCTGGCTTGTATGGCTTTGATGGATGTGTTTGCATTTAAATGAAATGATATTTGTTCAGCCTTTCTTCATTATCCTTCTCTTTGAAAGAATTACTTTATCTTTTTAGCCCTTTACTCTTGTGGATATATGTCATTGCCATAGCTGCAGTTCCTTGTTCTTGGAACTGAATAATAATACTATTATGCAAACTTTCATCTTCTTAAACAGCGATGATGTGCTGCAACTTATTCAATGCTTTGGTTGTCTTTGAATTTCAACCGCATGTTTTAGCTTTTGATCGGTTTGAATCAGATGCTTGTTATCTGTGAATCAAACATTACAAGAACTGGAAGATTTGTGTATGCCATCCTTTTAGAGAAGGCGGCAAGTGGGGTGCTGACTGGTTGCTCACTCCTTGACGATTGGAGTTCATTATATTTGATTCATCATAAATAAGAATAGATATCAGGATGTAATAGGGGTTGCAATTCCCTGTTTAATACTTCTATAATTATTGTTTTCTATCAAAACCATGTGGACTTGATGTTTTAAAAGGGTATATATGCTTTGAAAGGACTTACCCTAGGCAGAGGGTTTAAATATCAGGGTATATACCTTAAAAACATGATCCATACAATTTTTTAGTAAAGAACATAATTCATAAAAACTTATTTTCATCTAGAAACATTTAATACATACCTTTTAAAACCTTAAAAAAAACCCATTTATCAACCTAAAAGCCATCCAAAACGGTTCAAAAATGCAAAATCAAAACAAAAAAAGATTTCTCTCTTGACTTCAATTTGTTTTTCTAGTTAGATTAAGATATGAAATAATCATAGTTAAACTTTTTTTTATTTAATGAATTTCATTGATACTAAAATTAATTTTTTTCATGAATAAAATTAATATCAACCAATAATTTTCTCTTTTCTCTATTGAAATCCAAAAACTCTTCTCTTGAGAATTGAAATATCAAGAAAATAAATCCTTAGACTAAAATGGAAATTACAAAACCTATAGTGACAGTAAAGAAATAAGTAAAGAAATAAGAAGGAAAGTATGAGGATTGAAAAGTAATTCTTCATAAAACTTTTGGCTCATGTACTTGAGTAGCTTGATATAAATGCTGTGTTTGGCAGTGTTATAGCTTTTATAATTGTAGTTTTAAAAAAATTGTTCTATAAAAAGTATTTTTAGTTGAAGTTGTTTTGATATTTATATATGTTTGATTAAAACTGTGGTTAAAATTGAGGTTGAAGAAAAAATATTTTAATGTGTTTGATTAAAAATGATTTTCAATTTGAGGTTATAAAATAACTAAAAAATATATATATTAACATTGATGGTTTTTAATTTAAATATTGTAGATTTAACTATTGCTATTATATCATGAAATAAATAATACTTCATATAAATTCATCCGATAAGGATTACAGTTTCCATGGTTTTTTGAGCGTGCAACAAAATTAAATAAAATATCATTAGGAATAAAATTGGGATTACGATCAAATTCTATAAATGCTACACTATCATGCGATCTCTTTTTAATTGATGTAGTATAATTAAATAATGTTAAATACTAGTTTTTCAAATAAATACAATTAATAATTAATAATTTTTTTTTGAGTCGGATCCGTCTAATATATTTAAATTCAGGTTGAACCCGGTCCGACCATGGTGTGTTTGGTATTGCGGTTGCTGTTGTGGTTGTGGTTTTAAAAAAGTTATTTTATAAAAAGTACTTTTAGTTGAGGTTGGTTTGAAAAAATATATGTTTGGTTAAAACTGTGGTTGAAATTGAGGTTAAACAAAAAGTAGTTTAATGTGTTTGGTTTAAAAAATGCTTTTCAAATTGAGGTTATAAAATAATTAATATATATATATATATATTAATTTAATGATTTTTAATTTAAATATTGTAGATTTAACTACTGTTATTACATCATGAAATAAATAATATTAATATCAAATATTTTTTATTATTCCATTAAACTATATGTAATGTCATTACATACGAAATCTATCAAAAAATGACTATATTTTCCATGGTTTCTTAAGCGCGCTATAACAAAAACTGATTTTTTAAATTTATATAGTGTTATTAAATAATAAAGATTGTGATATATTTATTATTGGAATTGCGATCAAATTCCATAAATGTTACGTCATCATGCAATATCTTTCTAATTTATGTAGTGTTATTAAATAATATTAAATACTAGTTTTTCGAGTAAAACATAATTTTTTTTTTAAAATTACAATTTCATTACGTAAAAAAGCTATTCAACAAGAACTACAGTTTCCATGATTTTTTGAGTGTGCAATAAAATTAGGTAAAATATTATCATGAATAAATTGAAATTACAGTATGAGTAAATTTAATTCACTTTAAGCTAATTTAAAAAAAAAAACAAAAAAAAATATTATTCACAATCAACTGCACTAATTTTTTTTGAGGGAAAATAAACTTTACTTATTGGTTTTTCAAAAAATAAATAAATAAACTTTTCTTACTGATAAAAAAAGAAAGAAAAAAAAATGATGGCTCCACTGTTAATAACCACGAGAACCAGCAAATGCTGCCTCTCAATTCCAGCGGCTGGCCAGCAGAAATAACGTGGGACCTACCAAGCAAAACTGATTTTGCTTGGTTTACCAAACATCCACACTATCAAACACCATCTGAATTTCTGGAAAACCCTACGAAAAGTTGCCGCTTCGATTCTATCTTCCCCCAAAGAATCAAGATAGATCTTCATCCATCCAACTCAAAAATCTTTGCCTCTCTTGATCAAACCCATGGCTTTGAACCCAGTAACCCTAATCTTTTTTTTTCTCTCTTTAATTCCTGGGGCTACTTTGACACACCCCCCGTTAAGAGGACCAGGGCAAACTACTTACGATGTCTTCTTGAGTTTTAGAGGTGGAGATACACGCCAACAATTCACCGACCACCTCTACAAAGCTTTAACTAGAGCAGGGATTCCCACTTTCAGAGACGACGACGAGATCCGGATAGGAGAGAACATTGAGTTAGAAATCCAGAAAGCAATTCAAGAATCAAAATCATCTATTATTGTGTTTTCTAAAAACTACTCTTCTTCAAGATGGTGTCTTGATGAACTCTTGATGATCATAGAACGTAGAAGAACTGTTGAGCACTTAGTGTTCCCAGTTTTCTACGATGTCGATCCATCTGAGGTGGAGAACCAAACAGGGCAATTTGGTGAAGAGTTTGCTAAACTTGAAGGACGCTTCAAGTATCAGATGGAGAGGGTGGAGGGATGGAGAATGGCTCTTAAGGAAGCTTCAAACCTGGAAGACAGGATGGCTCTAGAAGACAGGTACTAACTTCTTCTTTTTTAATTTCTTCGAAATTTGTTTTATTGATAGCTTATATTTTTGAATCAGCTGAGCATTTAGGAATGCGTAATTTGACCTCGATCGTTCGATACTCAAACATGGCTAAGATTTTCAATTTTAGGCTCTAGGAGAATGCTTAACATCATTGAAATATGACGCATGTTGAGCCACATAGCTAGGGTGTTGTTTTTTCTTGCTAATCAACATGTGAAAAGACATTCAATTACTTGGAACCATGGCTTCACGAGACAAACACAGCCAACTATCCTAGGGAAAAGAGTTCGACCAGAATGAAGAAATCTTGCATTTTACTAGAGAAATGAAGACATTGAAGGGATATTCTTGGACAGTTCTGAGATTAATTTAAACTCTGGAGTCTTTGTAAGGAAGTTCAAACTTAGATCGCTCAAAATTTATTATTCTGGAGTTAAAAATCACTGTAAAGTGTGTGAAATATGTAAACCTTAGCAACTGCGAGCACCTTTCAATATCAGATTTTTCAAAGGATAGAAACCTTGAGAGATTGAATTTCCAATTTTGTACAGGTTTCTTATCTCTCTTCCGAGTGGAAGTTGTTCAAGATTTCTTATCTCTTTACCTTTCTAGTTGTTAAAATATCAATAAGAAAGCATGCAATTGGGACCAATACATAATCAAGCTATTGAAAATGTTAGGATCGGTGATTGATGCCCAAACACACAACAAAACAATTGAACGTGGCTTGGCAATTTGCCTATGTCCATGGAGCAGCCAATTTCATTATATAGAGAGAAAACTACAATCTACAACAATGAAGGAGGAGGAACACCTCACTCAACTCCCTCTCTTTGTAATTGCCTTACATTTCTCTTATCCCTCTGCGCTTGCTACTGCAAGCTGCTACATTTTACTGCTTTCTTTTGGCTCTCACACAACCTCTATTTTATAGTGGAAATGGGGGAACATCCATCCCATCTCCACTTAACTCTCCCACGTTATGAAATTTGATAAGAAATTTTTAGGAAACTGCAATTTTGTTTTCTTTCCGATTTGCTTACAAGCCTTAACTTCAGCCATTGTATAACTCTTTCCTAGTCCAATTGAAGTAGGGAGGAGCTAGTGTATCAATTACTATTGTAGTATTGTCTCTCCATTCTTTAGGCATCTTCCAAACACATCCATAGAATTCTTCTTGCTTGCTTCATTATCTCTAAATTATTGATAATTGTGTGACATGTTTATTCATAACTTAACAACACCACCATCTAACTTAAAAGTTATTTAAACAGCACCAGGAACTGAGGACGATAAACAAGGGCTGGTTTGTTACATTAGCCTCAAGTCAAATGTAATTATTTTTATTTTTCATGCTCTTTTGAAAAGACTAACGAAATAATTTCAATCCTACCACTAGGATTACTTAAACATTCTGATGGTATATCCATCACAAACACCAGTACTAGAAATCATGGTATCGCCTCATGCTGACCATTAATTTATTGTATATAAGCTGGTGAAGTTGCACAAGTACAGCCATAAAACTAGAACTAACTGAAACAAAAGCTCAAAACAGATTAGATTGTAATGATCATTGATACTAGGAGAGCTACTGGGCACATTTTGCTGCCCATATTTTACCATTTGGATCCATTTGAAGTTCGGAACCAGGAAGGGAGATATCATGAAGCGTTTTCTTCTCACGAGGAAGGCTTCCAGGTTGAGATGGAGAGGGTGGAAGAGTGAAGGGCAGCTCTTAGAGAAGCTGCATATGGCAGGGATGGTTCTACAAAACTGGTTCATCATATTCTTGTTTCCTCCTGATTCTAGTAGTACCTAAGCAACACAAGTTAAGGAAGGCTTATATTTTTCTGAACCCGAAACCTATTTTTATTCTATTTTTGACATAAAACACCTGTTAAACCAATCTATGGCCTTAAAACACGCAAAAAGTTGCTCAAAAACCCAAAATTAGCTCAAAATAAAAAAATATTTCTAAGCTCATATATGGTTTTTTAGGTGCTTTCAATGTAAAAAAACACTTAATCTAAACTCTTGTTATTATATATAGTTATTTGACATAAAAATCAATTATTTTGGTAGTCAAAATTATCTTGATGATAATTTTCTCTCTCTGGATCGGAACCTTGCAATCCCCTTTCTCTCCCATAAAAAAATGACCGAAAAAAATGAAAAATAAAGTTTCAAGCCAAAATTAAAATTTTAAAATTTAGAAGAAGTGGTTACCTATTAGATAATAAAAATGAGGGATTAAAATAAACTTTTTTTAAAAAATTCAAAGTTGTTACTTATTTTACATGTTTTTTTTACATTTATCTCCTATCTTTCAATTCACACTTTCTTCCAAAAAATAAATATATGCAATTCTTTCTCATATTCCAGTTTAGTTTCGGTATTTTTTATTCACCAACCAGTCCAATCACTTATCAATCTGTTGATGCTTCTCCTCTCTAGAAAGGATTTTTAATCAACAAACTTATCATTAATTTTATTAGATGAGTGTATAAGGTTTTTTAATTTATATTTAAAAATTGTTTTATGTAAAACATGTATTGAAAAATTCTACATGTTTAAATTTTTTATTATTATGTATTGACACTTTCAATTTGATTCTTATTTTTTAAATTTTTTATTGTTTTATCTGGATTGTTTGATTGTTTTTGATTTTATCGTTCGATTCAAGTTGATAATGTATTTTTTTAATTGTTTTTTTATTAATGTTTTTATTTTTTTCAATTGAACTCTTAAATTAAAAAATTATTGTTGCTTTTTAATTGATTTTTTATTTTTATTTAACTTTTATTTAAAAAAATCAAAATAAAAAAATAAAACTAAACACTGCTGAACTTGATAAGGCAAGTTATGTGCCTGACACATTAAGAAAAGACTCACGTGTGGACCTGAGAGGTCAGGGACGCTTGAGTGCTCTCTTTTCTAAAAAACGACGCTTTGTTGACGGTGCTGCAGCAGCAAGAGAGGCATATAACCAAGGAGAAGTGGGGTGCTGACTGGATGGTTGGTCACTCCTTGATAGCTGGAGTTCATTATTTTGATCCATCACCAATTCGCATTCGAATTCGCCTTGTTTCCCATCGTTTCTAAAAGTCTTCCCATCGTGTTTCCGTCTCTCCATTCGCATTGGGAAATCCCATCCTTCTAGTTTCGGCATTTCTTATTCACCAACCAGTCCAATGGGATTTTAAAACTCAATTTTCATTTTCACCTGCATAACTTAAAAAAAATCATAAAACCTCGTAAAGTTTATTTTCAAACAAAAACACCATTTAATCATTTAAAACTCTAGAAAATCCATGATCAGAAATAACTTTATGAAAATTAAATTGAAATAAATTACAAAATTAATTCCTAATTAGAGAATGGAGTTCAAAAAAATTCAAAAAACAAAGATTCTTTTTTTTAAAATAAAACAAAGCACAAAAAAAGATAACACAATTAGCACTATCAAAATTAAAAGAAGACACGCATAAAAAATAGCACTTTGGTCAATATTGATGGCTGGTCAGTATTAGTGAACCATACGTCTCAAATCTGGGCCTCGTGCGAAACAAACTCTTCGAAAAAAACCCTTTCGCCTTTCTCGTTCTTCCACCTCCAGTTACCACCGTTGCCGTTTCACTCCATTCCCATCGGAAACTTCCATCCTTCTAGTTTCGGCATCATGAATTCACCAACCAGTCCAATGGTTTTGTTCTCAGTTATCAATCTCTTGATGCTTTTCCTTTCTGGAAAGGCTAATGATGTTTTCTTGAGTTTTAACCACCAAGAAATTGGCAAGAAGTTTGCCGATCATCTCTACAAAGACCTCAATTATGCTGGGGTTCGCACTTTTAGAGATGATGGTGGAATTTACACAGGACAAAAGTCTGATATCAAGAGAGCGATACAGGAATCCAGGATATCGGTTGTTGTGTTTTCTAAAGACTATGCTTCTTCAACAAAGTGCCTGGACCAGCTTGTGCTCATCATGGATGCTAAGAGAACAACTGGGCTCTTTGTGCTTCCCGTTTTTTACAACGTTAATCCTTCGGAGGTCAGGAAACAGAAAGGGTTGTTTGAAGACGCATTTGCTAAACACGAAAAAAGCTTCCATAAGGAAATGGCTAGAGTAGATAGTTGGAGGGCGGCTCTTAAAGAAGCTGCAGACCTGAAAGGAAAGGAGCGGAAACAAGACAGGTATATAACTAATTCCTTTCCAAGCTGTTATCTGTTCATCAAAGTCCAGAGAATACAGGCTTAGAGAGCTTTTTTTCTTTTTTAAAAGAACAATTAACATCACTAATTCGAACAGGAAGAATTCCATTTGTAGGGAACAAATTAAAAAACTGAAGGTTTTTATACATACATGAATGGTAAAGGTTAAACGTAGATCAATTATATTAGAGTAATTGAATTTCACATTCCAATTTCTTAAAGACTTTAACTTCTTCTTTTTTTCTTAAAAATTTATTACATCGATAGCTTATATTTTTGAATCAGCTAAGCATTTAGGAATACTTAATTTGACCTTGATCATTCCATACTTGAACATCACTGTTGAGCCACATAGCTAGGGGGTTGTTTCTTCGTGCTAGTTAACATGTGAGAAGACATTCAATTACCTGGAACCGTGATTGCACGAGACTAATACAGCCAACTATCCCAGGGGAAAAGAGTTTGACAAGAATGAAAGAAATCTTGCAATTTACCAGAGAAATGAAGACATTGAAGGGATGCTCTTGGACATTTCAAAAATTAGTTTTGAAAGTAAATTAAATTCCAGAGTCTTTGCAAGGAAATCCAAACTTAGATTGCTCAGGATTTATAACTCTGGAGTTAAAAATAAGTGTAAAGTGCACCTTCCACATGGCTGGCGTCAAGTTCCTTTCTTAGGAGATGAGATATCTGCGTTGGGATGAATAATTGTTTTGACCTGAGATCTTTGCATTCCAGTTTTTGTCTGGAGAAATTTAAACTAGCTATTATCTAGAAACAAATCAAGAATCTTATCGATTTAAAATATGCCAGCCTTAGCAATTGTGAGACCCTTTCCATGCCAGATTTTCGCAAACGCTAGAAATTAACCTTGAGAGATTGAATCTTCAATTTTTTTTTACAAGTTTAATATGGTCAGGGTTACTTCACCGATTCAATATCGGGACAAGCTTATTGATTTGGATCCAAGAAACTGCACATGCCTTATCTCTCTTCGGAGTAGATTTTGTTAAAGATTTCCTATCTCTTAACCTCTCTAGTTGTTGAAATGTCAATAAACAGCATGCAGTTGGTACCAACATATTGAAAACGATGCCTTCAATTGCCATGGTGCTAGACTGCTAGGAATCTCAGTTATCTGTCTGTTTTATGTCCAGAACCTGTGGTTGTGTTTGATATGACGTATAGGGAAAGGATGTTTTGATAACCCTTTACATTTCGTGACGCAAAAACATCGAAGCCATTCTAGAAATGCCAAAAAATAAACGAAAGAAACCTAACTCTGCCTTGATTTCATTACTGAAGCTATAATCACTAACGTTTCTGTGTCTTCTTCAAAGAAAGAAAAAACAAAGGTGTTCTGCATAAGTGCACCGGTCAATGTAGAACTCTCTCTCCTAAGCCAATTGAAGTACGAATGAGCCTACGAATCAATTGCTACTGTAGTATTGGCTCTCTATTCATTAGGAGTCTTCGAAACACATGCATGTAATTCTTCTTGCTTGCTTCAGCATCTCTAAATTGTATAACATGTTACCCAAACTTAACTATCATGGCCATTCAGCTTACAAGTTATTTAAACAGTAACGGGATCTGAGGATGATAAATAAGGGCTGGTTCGTTAATTAGCCTCAATTCAAATGTAATTATTTTTGTTTTTCATGTTCTTTAAAAAAAGACCGACCAAGCAGATTTCAATCCTACTCTTAGGATTGCATTGCATAAAGACAGCCATAAAAACTAGAACAAACTGAAACAACAGCTAAAAAATGACTTTCAAGCTACAGAGCACCTTTAAATCCCCCACGACAGCATCCATGAATGATAATACATCAGCTTATCTGTGCTTGTAGTAAAAAAACGAGCTTATTCAATTAGTTAGCTGTGCTTAATGTCAGAAACTGTCATTTTTGTACTAAGTAAAAACAAGATGATTCATGGAAACGTAGGTCATCTTTTTATCACTCGGGCTATCTACAAAGCATTCTCTGAGGAACTTAATTTGTTCACAATTTGATTTGTTCTTGGTTCGAGCTGCCTTAATCATCATGTTAAAAGGTTATGCAGCAGTACGTTGTTGTGTTTTTTGATTGTCAAGGATAACTTCCTAGGATTCATGCATGCTGACAAATGAAATGACACATGCAATGGAGCCTTTTTGTTCCATGTTTAATGAAAAATAATTCATGGACTTTTGAAAAAATAGTAGAAAAATAATGAAAAATTCATGGACTTTTGAAAAAATAGTAGAAAAATAATATTAAGATCTATAATAGTCTTTGCAAACATGGACCTCCCTCAAGAACTAAGTCCCTTTTCTGAGTAGATGAGATATTTACATAGGGATGGATGTCTCTGAGATGTTTGCCTTGTAATTAAATTTTGATCGGAACCCTTTTTGAGCTTGAAGCTGACCGATCTAGCAAGGTCAAGCAAGTCTGGGAAGGAGACCAGAATCTTTGCAGTTTAAGAAGTTCAACCTTAACAATTCTAGATCTGCAGAGGATAGAAGAAACCTTGAGACGTGGATATTGTACAAGTGTGGTCGTGCTTCTTAATTTGTCAATTCAGCATCCATCCATTTGCATCGATGTATTCCAAGCTGATTTTTGTTGCTGTATATGTCTCTTCTTTTTCTTCTTCTTCTATGTTGATCTGATGAGGAATTAGCAAATTAATCCGTGATTTAATTTGTATGAATGTGTTTGCAGGTATGAGTCAAAGTTCATAGAGTCGATTGTTAAAGAGATCGCAGATAAACTCAACCTCTCACTGCCTCGCGTCCGTCCGTCTGCACTTCCACTGTCGTCAGCCCTCCGCCCACCTTCATATTTTTTTGGTCTTTTACGAGAGTGGAGGAGGTCTTTCTTTCAGACCCCCCTCTCTCTTTTTATTTTTTTTGACTTCTCACTTCTGTGAAAGCAATACTCAAGCTCTCTTTTTATTTTTTTTGAGAAATAAAATAGTAGAAAAAAAATAAAAAGAGAGAGGGGGCGGTGGGGGTAAAGCAGAAGTGTGAAACAATAGGAACTAAGCACGTGGATATGTGTCGGCTGATGAGAACAAAAGGCTGAAAAGGAAGGTCCCACAGCATCTGCGACAGCCCACCGACTCTGTCAAAGCATGGATGGATGAATTAATTAAAGGATTGTACTTCAATGAATGCCTCTCTCTCTCTCTCTCTCTCTCTCTCTGACAATTTGTGTCTTTGGATCGATCCTTATGACTGTTAACTTTTTCAAGAATTTTCAGCTCAAAATGAGATGATGCATAATCAAGTCTAACTGATCTTTTGACATTTGACTGCTACAAGTGCCTGCTTAGGGTTCTTCTCAACTATATTCTGTGTAAATTTTTAAATTATTTTTTAACACTTGAGAATAACAATAAAAAAATATAAATTATTTCTAAGTATGAATCTTAAAACTGAAAAAAGTGTATTAAAGAAAAAACAAGCTTTTTTAATCAACAAACTTACCATTGATTTTATAAATTCCACGCAAACCACAATAGAGAAAAAACCCATAACATAAGCTGTGCAATCGAAGATTAATTAATGTATGTAGAAGTCATCACATTACGCTAACATCATTAGTTTTAGAAAGTTTGTTGTGTATTGCCCCGTGTTTTTCAGGGGGTTAATATATTTATATTTTAAAAAGTTAAAAATATAAAAAATGTTTTAAACTAGTGTTGTAGTAACCACAAACCTAATCGAATTGGATCTGATAGCTATTTTAAATTCAAGTTAAATTATTTGTGTCTGACTCTCTTAATAATAATAAAAATAATAATATTTGTAATATTTATAATAATATTAAATTTGCAAGATTCAATTCTTATAATTTTTATTCCTTTCAAATCAAATTTATAATTTTTGTTTAATAATAATAATATTTGTTTTTAAAATTTATTAATGCTAACAAAAAATAAATAAATTTAATTTTATCCTTCGAATCAAATCTATGTTTCTAGTAATAATATATATTTTTTTCAAATTTTATTAATAATTATATTAATAATAATGACAATAATAATATTTATAATATTAATAATATTATTAAATATTATTGACCCAAGCTCTTATTATTATTATTAAATATTTTACCATTCAAATAAAATCTATAATTTTTTCAATAATAATAATAATAATATGCCTCCAATTATTCTTTTAATGCAAAATGTATCCAGACTTGAAATCGCCACAAAAGCCCATGAAAAAGAAGCTGTCAACAAGCACGTAAAAATTCTATGATTCAGAATTGCTACTTTATGAATACAGCAAAGAGTTGTACTCCAATTTTCTAGTCTTAAATGAAAAGTTAGTCAAAGTTTCAACTTTCATGCACTACAGGAAACATCAAGCCTGCTATTATAGCTCTAGCTAGCGTCCAAAAGCAATTATTTCGAATTTACTAGTCTCCAATGAACAAACAGAACAATCTCTCTCGTCATATCTTCAACGTCCACATGTTTCCATCTACTCCTTGTGTGTGCAAGTTCTCTTCGTTCATGTTCTGTCTAGAAGCAACAATAGAACAAGAGTCTGTTGGCGCCCTATCGACAGACGACCCTTTCATGCCTCATTAAAGATCGATGGGGAATTGCTATATCAACCAAAACCACAAACATCGCAACCATCATAGCCCCATATTGCTTATACTTGCTACACTCTCCAACATGCAAAAGCAGAGCATTGAGCAATCAAGGTTACTGTCCCTCCTCCTTCATCCCTTGCTACTTGTCAAGTCCACCAAAGTTACTTTAAGATGCCACAGCAAACAGAGAAGAGAAGGGATGGTCCATAATTGATTGCATCCTTCTCATTTGAAACAGCAAAGTCCGGATCAAAGCTTAGAATCAACTTCAAAAGAAAACAAATATTTGTCCCGCCTCTCCTCAGTGCATAATCCATTTGGTTATATAGTTCATGTTTAAGAAATTAGGATGCCTGTGATGAAGCTTTACATTAGTTTTGGGCCTGGAATTTATTCTAGGAAACCTGTGATGGAAATGAAGCAATATGGGGTGAAGGAATCATAGACTTCGGTGTGTGTAGCAGCTGCACTTCTTATACCTGAAGGCTGAAGCCATTGGCTTTCACAAAGAAAAGAGACCTCATGATGATAGAAAACCATGGAAAGGAATTTACACGAAATGTTATTTTGATTGTTTACTAGGATGATATATAACTAACCCTCTTTCTTGCAATTTGGTTTCTTGTTCTCCTTATATGGATTTGTAACGAAAGCAATGACTAATTCTTCAAGCCCATGTTAATACGGTAAGGTTGCATTTGGTTAGTGTCCTAGGGAAGGAAAGTCCAAAAAAAACAAGAAATGTGTTTGGAAGAGACATAGATACAAACATAAAATAAATCTAGAACAGTTTTGAAGTGAATTTCTGTAAGAAGGAGACATGTCTAATCTGTTCACAGTCTTGATCTTTTCTATCCAGAAACACTAACCAAATAAAATGGAATTTAAGCCAGGTGTATGGTTGATGAGACTTGCGATGCACTGGTCTGGGATGCAGACTGATGAAACCAAAAATAAAAAAAACCATAAGAAGGAGCCAATCCCAAACCTAGACTACAAGAAACCAAAACATGAATGCGTTTGATACAGTTTATGATATTACAGTATCCAACAGAACCATTGCAGCTGTGTAAATCGAGGTGAACTTTCAGTATGGACAGGCCTGGACATAGGTTGAATATATATAAAGCAAAGAAATGACCAGCCACATGTGCATTGAAATTTGAAAGCGAAGAGCAAAAGAAGAATTATAAAGGAATATCAAATACAACATTACTGGACAGAATGAACAGAAGCAGGAGATATGATACTAGAAGTTTTTTTTAGACTGCCAGTCAAAGCCTTTGTACAGGTTTCATTCTGTTTCAAGTTATGGAGGCCTGTGTTATCTCCCAATTTCATGTTGTATAGGGATAGAAACAAACATAGAAAAGTTCTTCTTCTTTTGATGAATGCTACTCCACTTTGGGTTGCTATGAGGAAACTTTTGATTCGGATGTCGGTGCTGCAATGGTAACAAGTGAGTATCCATTCAAGGGCTCAGCATCACTGATTGCCATTGCTGAGTTCATGGCTTCCTGTGGTAGTTGGTTGCTTTCAGGTGATCTAACGAGAGACCAACATCAACTAAGAAAATTGTTCAGGATAATAAAGAGGTAGCAGCACCACCATGTTTATTAATTTAGCTCTTTCAGCTAGTATCACTAGTTTGTATTCCTGTGGTAGTTTGTAGATTTTTCTTATTTTCTTCAGTTTCCGATTCAACCATTATATTCCTACACATTGGGATTCTGAATCTTACCTTTATTGTTGAACTCAATAAGACTTTGGAACAATTTCTGATTTAATTTTCGCTCCGATTATGTTGGACTGGAATCTGGTTTTATTTATGTTGTAAGACACTTTGTTTTCATACAAAGTAATCTTTGAGCTTCCATTTTGATCCAGGGCTCGAGTTAATTTGCTAATGATCTAGGCTTGATGATTTATGCTGTCCTGCTATAGTTTCTGCTGGTCTTTCTCTTTATATTGACCTTAATCTTTTTTCTTTCCCTTCTAGATTGCTACTTTCAGAAATAATGTGTTACTTTCCGAGTGTTATTTTCTGTTGATTCTAATTAATTAGGATGTGTTTCATAGGATTTTTCCTGGCAATTTTCTCTAACAACCCAAAAGTGCTTATCATTCTATCTTTCTTTCCATATCTGAAAATGACAAAATATACCTGCAATGGAGAGGCCAGAAGAAGAAACAAATGGTGCAGAATCTTGCTGATGATATGACAGTGGACGTCCTCTCAATAACTCGCACCAGCTAAGCCCTTGGGGAAGGATCGTGGTGTTTGGAATCTACCTTTTGTTAGTGTTATTCGTGAAGGAAATGCCATGGCTGACCAATTAGCGAGACAACCTGTGAATCATTGTGGCTGACATTTGGGGTCGCAATCTACCTTGTGCCCCCTCCCCTTCCTCGCTCTATCTCCTTCAACCCCTACTCTTGTCTTTCCTGCAGCTTTGATGATTTACGTGGTGTTTTATGTTGTGTTGATCATTTTTCAAATAAAGCATGTGTTAAATTGCTTTATGAAAGCATTCATTGCTTCATTTTTAGTCTAATTTTGAACCTAAATTTTCATTACTTTTTTTTTCCTGTTTTTGGCACCAAACCATAAATAGTAGCCATCTTCAATTATGGCATCCACAATTGCCAACATTTCAACGTCTAACTTCAAATTCATTAAAAAAAATACTACTACTAATTAATTGTTCTATTTGATCAAAAAATATATCAAATATTATATTTCCAATTCAACCAAATCATACCAAAAAAAAGTTCTTTGCTATTTACCTAAAACAAACCAGGAAAAGATAACAGTTTCAAAAGCTTGAAACATTCCTAGGTCCATGCATCGATATTTTTTTTTTTTGTTTTAGATGGTGTCATTTGCTCTAATTATTTTCTTGTAAAGAGATGATAGGTTGTCCGCTAGGACACATGACATTTCATCCTTTACACCACTTTTTAGTTAACTCCAATGATTGAAAAATTAAAGTTTGAGTTGTGGAATCCTAAAGATTTATTTCTTTATTTTTTTTTCATCTAGAAACATTTAAAAACCAACTTTTAATTTCAGCACAACCTTTAATCTCTTTAAAATTAAACAAATAAAAAAATATCAGCAACTCGAATTTATTTTTTATAGCATTGTTAGAGCAATACCACCTTCATTGAACATCTCAAATAAAAAAAAAAACAAATTGACACCATGATAATCTTTTTTGATGATTGGAATGTCCGCATCCGACTACCATCTCTCCCCTTAATATTTTTTTAGTAATTTTTTCTATTTTCTCTCAACATTCAAATTACTAAAATGAAAAACAAATTAAGTTTGAGATCAAAATTTGAAATGCTAAATTAACAGGGATCAAACAATAGATTAATTAAAAACTATAGAGAGCAAATATAAGTTTTTAAATGGGATTTGTTTTTATTAATTTTTATCATTCTTCTTTTAATTTCTATATTTAACTATATATAAAGATTTATTTTGCAAGATTGATATTTAATTCATAACCAGAACATCCTCGAAATACCCCCAAACACTATGTATGTGTAAACAAAAAAATACAAATTGAAAGAACTATCAACATACAAAGCCATGCTAATATAATTTAAGAGGGTGAAATTGGGATTGAAAAAATTCAATGACGAGAATGCAAGAAACAAAATGGGTTTCACATTGTTCATATGCTAAAACAAAATAGGGTTTCACTGTATATAAACTGAACAGTGAAATCCCATTTTGTTTTAGGATATGCATCAATAATTTCTATTATCATCATGTCCAATTCAACTTCAAGCATTGATTCACTTTTCCTGTTAGAAATTATAAACTCTGTACCTTCAAGTAAGATAAAATGTTGCTTCATGGTTTGTCACCATCTCTGCATATTGGTTTGAGCTAAACATGACATGGTACAGAGTGAGAGAAGAACAATAATAAACATTAAGAGACTGCATATCAAATCTCCACACTGGAAACCACTTGCTCACAAACATTTGTGATCCCTGCAGGCTGCAACTTCAATGATATGATTGAACTTGGGAACATGTGGCTTATTATCAACAAAATGAGAGCTAAGAAATGCATCTTTGAAACAAGAAATTTACACAAAAGAAAAACATTTCAACTGATAAACACATATAAGGATCTTTTCCAAGAATGCTTATTATCAAAAATCTGAAAAAAGCATAATGTTGGATTATCAATCAATGAAGTTCCATAGAGAACAATTGCAGCAAATCCCCCTTGCAATGATATGAGAAACAAATAACATTCTTCAAGTTTAAACAGGTTTTACTGCAAGAGATTGAAAACAATGCAAGAAGCTTGTGTACACAGATACAAAATCCATTCACAAAAAATCTTTCATCGTGCATGGATAAGCCATCAACAAAGCTATAAACAGTATTGGCATCTTAGAAAGATACAGAGATACCAACCACCTGTTATGAAACCCAACCTATAGAAATATTTTTCTTAAAAACGAGAAATGCAAGAAATCTGATAAAAAGAATCCAAAGTCTCATTACAAGAAATATGATTTGTGTGTGAGGAAAAGAAGTGAAACCTGGAAAGTTAATGATTTAGAGTGTAGAAACTTCTGAAAAACTGATTTCATTTTACTAATACTTTCTTCATTGTTAAAAAGTGCTTGTGGGGATTGCTTTTTTAGATATTCGTGACTTGAATGGATCCAAGTTATTCATATCAAGTCTTTGAAATTTCTGAAGGTTTTATAGCTTTTCGTTATGTTTATAAGGTGCTTCCTCTGCTCCTATTTCTCTTTTTTTTTTGCTATGGATTAACCCAACTTTTTTCATCTTATTCCACTATGAAATTTGTTTTTATCTGCAGTTCATCCTTTTGCAGTGTTACATCCGTATTCTCTTCTTACAAGGCAACATGGCAGCTGTTGTCATGTCTTCCTACTTTTAACTTCCACTCAAAACTCTAAATGTATTCGTATACTACAAGGACAAGACATACCAAACCTTCAAAATAAAATAAAATCTGGTGCAAGGACAAACAAGAATACTAAGGCAAAACATGTCATGAACCCATTTTTAATGGGTCATAAGCATAAATCCATAAATAGAATCCCAACTTTTTTCTTCGATAAATGGTATGTGATATCTTTACAAATTTGCCACCAACAATCCACAAATACTTTGTTCATAAGAAAACAGAACCATTTTTCATTCACTAACGATTAGAGAGACAAGCTTTCATGCATTCCTAGAATTGTTTAGGCTAAGCATCAGGCTAGCTCTTGAATTTCAAACATAACCACAACATGATATACAGTAAATTGCAACTCAATCATCTTAGCTGAATAATCTGTAATTGACTAACATGCATTTAAAGGGTATATGAAGTTGAATTAGACCATATGCAAGCTCTAATACCAGAAATCCTGAGCAGCAACATCATTAGACTTGGATACACAACCAACATCATTAAAGGTGTTTGAGGAACCAACATCATTAGACGCAGCTAACTAATAGAAACATGCTATTAAATTAATCGCTCCACCAATCTGAGAAAATACACCAAGGTTTAATTGGAGGATGGTAAGGAATAGATAGAGTGCAAGCTACATGCATTCTTGAGAGTAAGGGCTCAAACAACACTTAAGCAGATGCTCCTATAGAAAATACCAAAAATGAATTCAATAATTAGTTGCAATTAAGAAATCAATTACTTCCCCTTCATTAATTCAAGTAATGCTTGAAAATGTTGAATCTTACCAGTGAACATAAGCAACCACTTCCTCTGGTTATGAATGATCACATCACTCTATATAGCCGACTAAGACCCCCTATATCATTCTATTGCATAGTTCACTACTCTTCATCTTTCTTTACAAGAAACTTTTACAATAAGACTGTATTGAACTGTATCAATTATTAATGTGCAATATACTCAAACATTGCACCTCCCCCTTTCTTCTCATACAAATTATGCAATACCTTTGGTTTAAATAGACAGAAATATATACCTCTGCGGTGAATTCGATATTGTAATATCCGGTCCAAATCTTTTCTATTGTATCTGAACTCGAGTAAGATATTGTTCAACTTGGACCAGCTCTACACATCATATGGTTCAACTTAAAATAATCTTTACTCGATCGGTTTAATGAAAAGTAATTTGAAAGATATTAAAAACTTAAAATTGAGATTATTCAAAGGGAGGATCCTAAATGGAAGCCTTCTCTCTTATCTGTCATTTCTTAAATTAAATTCAATGGCCACTTCGGATATGATCTCAAACTGATTTGGAATGGCTTTATTATTGCTAGTAATAGTAGGCAAATAACTCCGAGATTGACTTGATGTGTTGTCAACATTTCCATCTTGTCTATTCCTTTTCAATGGATTCTATAATCTCTGCAATTGTAACATTATTTTGTAGAGTAGAATCCCTAGCTACAATCTTATTGCTTTTGGACTGGTAGAAAACTCAGGAGGAACAGAACAGATGTTCATTTCCATCATGTCAATACAACTCAGTGGTAATGTTTTGCCCAATTAAGCATTCCTAAATTTATTTCAAAACAAACCAAAAATAGCAGCAACCTTCCTCGTCCTCTTCCTGCCGAGCTCTTGAATCAAAAACTGTATTTCCTTCTTGCAAAACAAAATCACTTAAAAAGGGCATCAAAATCCAACCGTGAGACTGCCATTGCCAATATAAGATCAAGCTGGCAATTAATGACCTCTGGACGTTAAGGAAAAACTTACTTGCAAATTACAAGAAGCATGTACCTAGTACATTACAACAGGTTCTCTCCTTATTGTTAGTGTTTTTAACCACTAAATTTATGAGGTACATATCAGAATAGACCTTAAATAGATCCGAGTGACTAACTCGAACAAACTCAGAGCTATGAGTTACAATATATTTTTACTTCGAAGTATGCTAGAGTTATCTAATGATATACAGATGCAATATATGGTGTTTGTGAGAGTTTGTGATTTATGAGTGGTATTTTTTGAAAATATTTCCATGAGGTGAAATAAATGCTTTCTTCTACATAAATTATTTTTTCCAAATCATATTTTTTTTAATGAACTATAATTCCAAGTTGACCAGGGAATTATTGTCCAATGACCAATTTTATCATGGCTTCTATATTTATCTTGTACATTCCAAAAAATATTGCATTAGTCACGTCTTTGAAAATAAAATGGATCTAAAATGTATAGAATCGAGGATATGTTTTTATTTATTTATTTGTTTAGTGTTTTATAAAAAAAATAAAAATATATTTAATTGAAGAGACATGAATAAAAATATAAATAAATCTACTTTTAAGACAATTTTGATATGAATTTATATATTTACTTTCAAAACAAGAAATATATAAAAATATATCTTTTTCATTATCTCCATCTCTTTTATTTCAAAAACAGTAATCAAACACTACTACAATTTAGATATGGAGAAGTTAAGTTAGACTTAGATTATTTATAATAAATATAAAATTAATATTAAAATTTTTATTGGAAGAATTGACAACACTACTACTAAGATGTAGAAGGCACTAGAATAGTGTTTGATTATTATCTCGGAACATAAAAAGAAAGAGATAATAATAATAGAGGAGACAAGACAAAAGAACAAGAGACATAAAATTATATTTGATAGTAGTGTATAAGACTGTTTTTATATCTTGTTTTGTTGATCATAGATAAGATATAATAAAATATAAAAAGTCTATTTTATTTTTAATATGTATTATTGTCGAACTACATATTTTAAAAAGATAATTAGATGGTATTATAATTTTTTAGTTTATATTGCAAGTTAAAATTAATAATAGTATGATAACTTTAGTTATAAAACTCAAATCGGGTCAATGTGTCAAACTCGGACTCCGCTAACTCGAAGCTTAAACCAATATGAGTTTAAAAAAAAAATAAAGAAATGATTGACCCGACTGGATCTGGTTAAAACCTAAACCCAAGTTGATCTATGACTTGAGATAAACCCAAGTAAAAAACCCTTCACTTTTTTTTGAACAAAATTATTTGATCAAAATAACATCGTTTTGATCATTTGTTTAAAAAAATTAGGGTTATCCAAAGTTAACCTTTTTGATCCATGACTTGGTTGAATCATTAGGTCAAATTTTAAAATTATGATAATAATAATTTTTTATTATTATATATTTCAGTTGGAATTAAAAAGTTTTTTACAATGGTAGTTTAAAGATAAAAAATAAAAATATTATATTTAAAAACATATCTTCATATATCTTTTATTTTAAAAATAGAAAAAATTAATTTTAAATTATTTCATAATATATTTATTATCACGTTTCTTTCTATATTTTTGTAACTAAACATATTCATGACCATCTCTTTCTTTAATGTCTCTGACAGTAACCAAATGGCACGGTATTATAATTTTTTTTTATGTGAACGGAAAGAAGTACTAATAACTGGAAGTACCTATTTTTCTAAATATTTTAAAAGCATAAAATATATAATTGCTTGAGGAAATCTATATCATTCGTTAAAGGGCTCAACCTCAACTTTATTTAACTTGAATACAACGGATTTTGAGCAATAAAACCAAGCGAGGCCACATAGAGAGCCCAATCCAGCCCAAGTTACCGCAACCATGCGCATATCACATACAACCAAGCTTGGCCCACAGACCAGGCAAACAAAAGTGTGATGCTCTTAAAAAATTATAGAGGATAAAAATGGTATTTGATATTTAATATGCAACTATATTTTTTATTTTTAAGAAGATTTTGCGAAAATGATTTTAAACAAGTTTAATCGCATTCATAATTATACTTTCTCAATCATTTAATTTTTGTTTTTTTATCAAATAAGAGTATATTAATTTTTATTTCTATATTTGTAATTATGTTTGATTATGTTTTAAAAATACATTAAATTAATATTTTTTTAATATATTGATATTAAAAATAAAAAAAATTATAGAATACAATATACCTTAACAAAAAAAAAAAAAGATGGAAACTTCCTGAGACCTTCAGCCCAAGACTTTCCCTTCCATTTTGCAGCGCTCTTTTTGCTCTTGCTGGGTTCTACCACCTTTTGATGGTTCACACTGTTGAAGCTAACCCTCCAAAGTCAAAAATAGAATGCAGCTAGGCACCGCCCAACCATGGAAAATAAAATAGAAAAAGCATCTGACAGAATATCGACTATAAAAAAGAAAAGGAAACTTCCTGAGACTTTCCCTTCCATTTTTGCAGTCGTTTTTCTCTTGCTCAGTTCTACCTTTTGCTGGTTCACACACTTGAAGTTGAAGCTAACCCTCAAAAGTAAACACGTATTCTATTCATCGAACTTATGGGTTTCTTCTCATTCATCCATCGCTTGATTCTTATTCTCTTTGGCACGGCTGATGATCTTGTGTTCTTGAGCTTTAGCCATGAAGATACAGGAAAGAATTTTAGTGATCATCTCAACTCAGCTCTCACCTATGCAGGACTTCGCACGTTTAGAAACCACGATGGCGTTCGCAGAGGAGAAAATACCGGCTCAGAAACCAGAAAAGCAATACAGGAATCAAAGATATCTGTCATTGTGTTTTCCAAGGACTATGCTTCTTCACCACAGTGCCTCGACGAGCTCGTCATGATCATGGATGCTAGGAGAGCTACTGGGCACATTGTGCTGCCCATATTTTACCATTTGGATCCATCTGAAGTCAGGAGCCAGGAAGGGAGATATTTCGAAGCGTTTTCTGCACACGAGAAAAGCTTCCAGGGTGAGATGGGGAGGGTGGAAGAATGGAGGGCAGCACTTAGAGAAGCTGCAGATGTGGCAGGGATGGTTCTAAAAGACAGGTACATCACATCCCTACTCTGTTTTCTCTTGAATCTAGTACATCACATCCTTTCAATGTTCTCTCTTGAATAAGGCTATCTAATCATATGGGGAAAAACTCTGTACAATCAAGAAAAAAAAATTGAAATAAAGACAGCATATATAACAACAAGAACAAAATTTCAATCCCAAACTGATTGGGGATGGATCCTTTTGGGTTTTGGCCATTCAAACGTGCTCGTGAATGTGAAGTGCATCCGGGCTTTAGAAACAAATTCATAGACATGCTGTCTTGCCAGAACACAGTAATGTGATTTCCTTAACTTGTAAAGTTGCTGTGTTGTGTTTATCTTATACGTAGTAGGCTGTATTTGACACTTCTCCGAAACTGATACGATAATATTTTTCAAATAGCCGTAGTTCCTAGCTGCTCCTTGCCTTTGGTTTCGTCAAAGATAAATTAGTAGTGGGGCCTTCCATCGTGTCAAAATAAAACCAAGACTTATGGGCCTAAAATGTGTCCTTTTTTTTCCTTCTAAAAGGATTCTGGGCCGGGAATGGATCCTTAATTTTGAAACCAATGGTCCATGATAATTTATTCTCCTCTCGGTCTTCGTCTCTCTTGGTCTGCCATATAAACCAGTAAAGTTCCAACTGCGTTGACCTGAGTCTAAGAAGTCATCAATTCACCAACCGATTCCAAGATTTCCCATTTCACTGTTTTCCTCACATTAAAGTTTTCATCCATGCTTCTCTCCAAAATGCCTTACGAAGTGTTCTTGAGCTTTAGAGGCGAAAACACCCGTCGAAGTTTTACGGACCATCTCTACACAGCTCTTTGTAGAGCAGAGATTCGCGCTTTCAGAGACGACGATGGGATCCGGAGAGGAGAGAACATTGCTTTGGAAATCAAGAAAGCAATTCAAGAAACAAAACTATCCATTATTATTTTTTCTAAAGACTACGCTTCTTCGAGATGGTGTCTTGACGAGCTAGCGATGATCATGGAACGTAGAAGAGCTGCTGGGCACATAGTGTTTCCAGTTTTCTACGATGTTGATCCATCTGAGGTGGGGACCCAAAAAGGGAGGTATCGTGAAGAGTTTGCTAAGCATGAAATACGTTTCAAGGACCAGAAGGAGAGGGTGGAGGGGTGGAGGCAGGCTCTTAAAGAAGTTGCATACATGGAAGGAATGGCCTTAGAAGACGGGTACTAACTTTTTTTTTGTTCTTCGAAATTTATTACATCGATAGCTTATATTTTTGAATCAGCTAAGCATTTAGGAATACTTAATTTGAGCTTGATCTTTCCATACTCGAGCATCACGGTTGAGCCACATAGCTAGGGGGTTGTTTTTTCTTGCTAGTTAACATGTGAGAAGACATTCAATTACCTGGAACCGTGGTTGCCAACTATCCTAGGGCAAAAGCGTTTGACGAGAATGAAAGAAATCTTGCAATTACTAGAGAAACGAAGACATTGAAGGCATGCTCTTGGACTCAAAGATTAGTTTTGACAGTCAATTAAATTCCAGAGTCTTTGCAAGGAAATCCAAACTTAGATTGCTCAGGATTTATAACTCTGGAGTTAAAAATAACTGAAAAGTGCACCTTCCTCATGGCCGGCGTCAAGCTCCTTTCTTAGGACATGAGATATCTGCATTGGGATGAATAATTGTTTTGACCTTTGAGATCATTGCATTCCATTTTTTGTCTGGAGAAATTTAAACTAGCTATCATCTAGAAACGAAACAAGAATCTTATCGATTTAAAATATGCCTTAGCAATTGTGAGACCCTTTCCATGCCAGATTTTCTCAAACGCTAGAAATTAACCTTGAGAGATTGAATCTTCAATTTTGTTGTACAAGTTTTATATGGTTAAGGTTACTTCACCGATTCAATATCGGGACAAGCTTATTGATTTGGATCCAAGAAACTGCACATGCCTTATCTCTCTTCCGAGTAGATTTTGTTACAGATTTTCCATCTCTTAACCTCTCTAGTTGTTCAAATGTCAATAAAAAGCATGCAGTTGGTACCAACATATTGAAAACGATGCCTTAACTTCAATTGCCATGGTGCTAGACTGCTAGTAATCTCAGTTATCTGTCTGTTTTATGTCCAGAGCCTGTGGCTGTGTTTGATATGACGTATAGAGAAAGGATGCTTTGATAACCCTTTTCTTTTCGTGAAGCAAAAACATTGAAGCCATTCTAGAAATGCCAAAAAATAAACAGAAGAAACCTAACTCTGCCTTGATTTCATTACTGAAGCTTTAATCACTAGCATTTCTGTGTCTTCTTCAAAGAAAGAAAGAAAAGGTGTTCTGCATAAGTGCACTGGTCGATGTAGAACTCTCTCTCCTAAGCCATTTGAAGTAGCGATGAGCCTGTGAATCAATTGCTACTGCAGTATTGTCTCTCGATTCATTAGGCATCTTCGAAACACATGCATGGAATTCTTCTGTCTTGCTTCAGCATCTCTAAATTAGTGATAATTGTATGACATGTTTACCCAAACTTAACTATCATGGCCATTCAGCTTACAAGTTATTTAAACAGTAACGGGATCTGAGGATGATAAACAAGGGCTGGTTCGTTAAGTAGCCTCAATTCAAATGTAATTATTTTTGTTTTTCATGTTGTTTTAGAAAAGACCGACCAAGCACATTTCAATCCTACTCTTAGGATTGTGCATTGAAAATTTCTGATGGTATCACCTCATGCTGGACATTTAATATTCATCATATATAGTCTGGTTAAGTTGCTTAAGGACAGCCTTAAAACTAGAACAAGCTGAAACAACAGCTAAAAAATGACTTTCAAGTTTCAAGCTAGAGAGCACCTTTAAATTCCCCAAGACAGCATCCATGAACTCTCATTTTTGTTTACCCTGTATTTAGTTAAAAAAAGATGATTCATGGAAACGTAGGTCATCTTTTTATCACTCGGGCTATCTACAAAGCATTCTCTGAACAACTTAATTTGTTCGAGCTGCCTTAATCATCATGTTAAAAGGTTATACATAGGGATGGATATCTCTGAGATGTTTGCCTTGTAATTAAATTTTGATCGGAACCCTTTTCGAGCCTGAACTTGAACTATCATCTAGCTAGGTCAAGCAAGGCTGGATTTTCTTTGCTGTATATGTCTCTTCTTCTTCTTCTTCTTCTTCTATGTTGATCTGATGAGGAATTATCAAATTAATACGTGATTTAATTTGTATGAATGTGTGGTTGCAGGTATGAGTCAAAGTTCATAGAGTCGATTGTTAAAGAGATCGCAGATAAACTCAACTTCTCACTGCCTCACGCCCCTCCGTCCTCGTTACCACTGTCGTCAGCCCTCCGCCCACCTTCATATTTTCTTGGTCTTTACGAGAGTGGAGGAGGTTTTTCTTTCAGACCCCCGCTCTCTTTTTATTTTTTTTGACTTCTCACTTCACTACAGGAAGAGTGTACTTCCACATTGTTTAATGTGGAAGTACACTCTTCCTGTAGTGAAGTGAGAAGTCAAAAAAAATAAAAAGAGAGAGGGCGGATGTAGGGGTAAAACAGAAGTGTGAATCAATAGGAACTAAGCACGTGGATATCTGTCGGGTGATGAGAACAAAAGGCTGAAAAGTATTGTCCCACAGCCCACCAACTTTGGGTATTAATTAATGGATTGTACTTCCATGAATTTTATATGAATGCTTCTCGCTTTTTTTACTACTTGTATTTGTTTTACAATTATCTTTGGATCCATCCTTAATTCCTTATGCTTGGTACTGAAAATAATCATAATTGTTTCAAGAATCTTCTTCTTATTAGATCAAATCAGATGATCTGAGAAACAAATAAGATTTTTTAAGTTTCGACAGGTTTTATAACAAAAGATTGAAAGCAATAAAAGAAACTGGTGTACACATTTTAACTAAAAACAAAATAACTGTATTAACTTACTGGAATTGGTTTAAATTAATTTATTTCGGCTCGGTTTGATTTAATTTATATTATTGAAAAATCAGGTAATTTGAAATCAATTAAAGGATGATAAAGCAATCATGAATTATTATATTGTCTGTGCAACTCAAAGCTACTAACAAAGGAAAATCAACACAAGCATAATTCTGATAACATGGTAAGTTTTTTGAATAACTTAATTTTTGAATAAATAATAAAAAATAAATGAATAAAAATATATTTGAGAATGGAATTAAAATAATATAAATTCAAAGTTCAAGGATGAAATTATCAAATTTGAGAGTCAATTGGTCTAAAATTAAAGAATTAATAAGTTTGAGAATTTAATTAAAATTTGGATTCATTTAATTAATGAAATCATGAGTTTAATTCAATAATTAATAATTTTACGGACTTAATTAAACTTTGATTTAATTAATTAAAGAAATCAGGAATTTAATTGAAGAAATAACAAAGTTTGAAGCTGATTCAAGACAAAATTACAAGAAATTAAAGTCTAAGGACTAAATTAAATAATCCAAAAATCCAGGACTGTAGTGTAAATGGCACTGGAATTCAATTAAAATTAATATGAGGGCAAACATAAGAGAAATATTTGATTATTTTGGATCCAAATGTTAAATTTTAAAAGTTCAAGGGTCAAAATAAAAATATTCATTTCTATCGAAATGACACCGTTGTTGGGTGGAACAGTTGTGCTCATCTTCTTCGTCCCGATTCAACAGGTGAGCTGGAAAAGTTGCAGTGATTTCGGTACTGAAAATAATCAAAATTATTTCAAGAATCTTCTTCTCATTAGATCAAATCAGATGATCTGAGAAACAAATAAGATTATTCAAGTCTCAACAGGTTTTATGGCAAGAGATTGAAGGCAATGAACGAAGCAAGCTGGTGTACACGTTTTAACTTTTTTTAAAAAATAATCGTATTAACTTATCAAAACCAATTTAAATTAACTTGTTTTGACTCGATTTGATTTGGTTTATGCTGTTCAAAAATCAGCAAAACTGAAAAATAAAAACTTGCATGATTTCTGGCCACACGTTCCCATAATCTCAAATTACTTGCTCATCTTAACCAATGCTTCTCTACACCAGATAATTTGAATTCAATTAAAGGATGATAAAGCAAGCATGGATCATTATATTGTTTGTGCAACTCACAACCACTAGTAAAGGAAAATCAACACAAGCATAATTCTATTTTTCATCTCATAACAGATCTACTCCAATCATAGCTGGATTATTCTTTGATGAGTATCAAATGGGTTTTGGGGTGTTCCTGGGCTATTGTGGTTGTTTATTGTTGTTTTTGGTTCGACAGAGAAACAATTGGGTTAGTTTTAGGTCAGAGAGAAAGAAAGAGACATGGTGAAGGTTGTATGTGCTTGCCATGTTAGAGCTTTTTTAAATTATTATTTTTCTCGATTTAATTTTTCAGTTTTTTTTCTCACATTTTCTTGTCATTATATATGAAAAAAAAGAAGAGGTAATGAAAGTTTAAGTTAAAGGTGGAGTAACAAGTTAAGTAGCAATGGAAGCTGCCATAAATCAATTTAATACATGAATTAATGTAAAAAAATATGTCAATATTATTATAAATATATTTTAGGTATTATGATTTTTTAACATGGAAATAAAAAGATATTGTTTGCCGCTTAATAAAACGAATTTTAAAAATATATGAACCAACAAATCAAAAAATAATTGTTAATGCTAATTAAATACTAAAATGAAAAGCTAATATTTCCAATAAAGTAAAAGGTAAATGCACATGCAAATATTTAATCCCGACTACTCTTTGTATTTTCTATTTTTTTATTTATTATATGTTAGAAGTTGATTCTAGCAACAAAGGAAATTTTTTTTTTTTTTATAAATATGTCACATAAATATAATTTATTTATATAAAAGGAAAAATAAAAATAAATTACAATAATCTCTTTGGAGATTTATGAAATTAAAAAAATAGCACTAAAAATTAATTACTATTAAACAAAGATTAACGAAACAATTTTAAAAAATAATAGATAAGGTATTCACATCAAGAAATATGATATGTGTGCGTGAGGTAAAGAAATGGAACCAAGAAAATTAATGATCAGAGTGTAGAAACTTTTGAAACAATCATTTCATCTTATTGATATTTTCTTCATTGTTAAGAAGTGCTCGCGGGGATTGCTGTTTTTGATATTCATGACTTGAATGATCCAAGTTATTCATATCAAGTCTTTGAGATTTCTGGAGGTTTTATAGCCTCGTCAATGCTGGTTCTGTGCCTTTCTCTGTTCACTTTATAGGTTGCTTACTCTGCCATCATGAATTTCTTTGGCTTATAAGAAAAAGGCATTTACTCATCATCAACCAATCAAAATCCTGCTATATCATCACTTGAATTCAGAGGGTACTTTTTTGGTTCTATGCTTCGGACAAGAGAGTTTAGCAACTGAGTAGAAAGATGATGATAGTTCAAGCAAGGTCATCTCGTTGTACCTGAACATTGCATTAGTTTTTGCTGAAAATCTATGTGAGAAGAGAACAAGGCAGACAAAACATGGTGAAGTGTGGAGGTTGAACAATCATCTTATTCCACTATGAAATTCATTTTTTCTGTAGTTCATCCTTTTACAGTGTTACATCCGTGTTCTCTACTTGCAATGTCATGAAGTTTCAAGGCGACAAGGCAGCTCTTCTCCCGTCTTCTTGTTTTTAACTAAAACTCAAAACTCCACTCATACTGTATGGAAAAAGCATACAAAACCTTCAAAATAAAATAAATAAGCAGAAAAGGCAAGAAAACAACTGGAAGACTCTTGGGTTTTCGAGCTGTTGGCTAGAACAAGCAATTATCGATTACAGGCCATGCATGTCATGATTTTACACTTGGGGCTTCTGGTATTTCAGGGGCTTCACAACCTCCCTTGTAAAGTCAGGGTCATCCCTTCCAAAGTGACCATAAGCAGCTTGCTGTCCCTCCTCCTTCATCCCTTGCTACTTGTCAAGTCCACCAAAGTTACTTTAAGATGCCACAGCAAACAAAGAAGAGAAGGGATGGTCCATGATTGATTGCTTCCTTCTCATTTGAAACAGCAAAGTCGGATCAAAGTTTAGAATCAACTTCAAAAGAAGAAGAAGAAGAAGAAGAAGAAGAAGAAGAGGAAATCTTCAGTTTCAACAACGCAGATTATGAACACTAAGCAAAATTGGCAAAAGCCTTGGCAAAATTCAAGAGCAGGAACAGCAGCACTGCTCTGGCTCTCCGAAACTTGGGGGCAACATGCCAAATACACTTTACCACCCTCAAAATCTTTGTCCCGCCACTCCTCGGTGCATAATCCATCTGTCTTTTGTTTCTCCAGATTCTCCGAAACTTGGTAAAAAAAAGTTTGATCATGTGCTTGATTTGAAGCGGAATATTGGTGAACCTTCAAGCTGCTCGTGGTGGCAATGTTTCTCCGGTGACTGGATTGTTTCTGTTCTTGATGGAATTGTCACTGCTCGGGTTTAGGAGCTGGAAACGGGAGAGATTCGCTAACTGAAATTGGCGGGAAAAGACGTCATTAACAAAATAAATCGGAAACGAGAGAAATGCGGTGAGCGTGGATCGAACACGCGACCTTCAGATCTTCAGTCTGACGCTCTCCCAACTGAGCTATCCCCGCCTGTTTGTTTCTCTTTTCTGTTAAGTATTATGAAACAATAAACTTATTCTATAATACATGCATTTTGCGAGGACATCTGTGCATCCCTTCTGCTTTCCATGATTTTGCGTTTGTTACTGGGAAGAATTTCACATTAGATTGAATTTCCTGGTAAGTTGAAATCTCAACTTGGCTTATTATTGTGGCAATTACCAGTTATATATTTCATGTTTAAGAAATTAGGATGCCTGTTATGAAGCTTTACATTAGTTTTGGGCCTGGAATTTACTGTAACAAACACTGCAACCACTGCAATTTTATTAATATAATTTTTTTTACGGTGTGACATTACCACTCTATTGGTTGAAAATATTACTAATTCATTGACAGAATAGTCTTTCAGTATAACGTTCTTCGGTAATTTATTATTTGTCACTAATTTTGTTAGTGAAAAGAATAAATTAAAATTTAATGGTTTTATAGATAGAAAATACACTCAAAAAAAAATATTTCCACTCGAAATAGGCGGATGAAATTAATCTCTCAGGATATGTTATAAAACAATTTTAGAAAACTGCATTTTTGTTTTCTTTCCAATTTGCTTACATGCCTTAACTTCAAGAGTCATGGTACTAAACTACTAGTAATCTCATTACTGAAACCTAAGTCTGCCTCGATTTCATTACTGAAACTATAATCACTAACAACGTTGTGTCTCTTTCAAACAATAAAAATAAAAAAAGATAACGTGTTCTGCAAAAGCCAATTAAAGTAGGGATGAGCTAGTGTATCAATTACTATTATAGTATTGTCTCTCCATTTTTTAGATATCTTCCAAACACATCCATACAATTCTTCTTGCTCGCTCCATCATCTCAAAAATAAAGTTTTAAGCCAAGATTGAATTTTTAAAATTTAGAGTGAGTGGTTACCTATTAGATAAAAAAAAAGATTAAAATGAACTTTTCAAAATAAATTCAAAGAATTACCTATTTTACATGTTTTTTTCACTTTTTCTCCTGTCTCTTAACTCAACACTATCTTAAAAAAAAATAAATTGTAATTGGATGTTAATTGATGCTAAAAAAAGGTTTAATTGTACCCAAAAAAAAAATGTTCAATAACCAATTTTTTATTTTTTTTAATTTCAAATTTGGGAACTGAACCGTTGCATTCTTTCTTCCCTTCCAGGTACCCTGAAAAGCCTCCCAACTTTGCCGTTTCACACCATTCCCACCGGAAACTTCCATCTTTCTCATATTCCAGTTTAGTTTCGGCATTTTTTATTCACCAACCATTCCAATAGGTTTGTTCTCACTTATCAATCTGTTGATGCTTCTCCTCTCTAGAAAGGATTTTTAATAACAAACTTATCATTTATTTTTTTATGTAAAAAACATATTGAAAAATTCTACATAATATTTTCAATTTAATTCTTATTTTTTGGATTTTGGATTTTTTTTTCTCAATCTTTTTATCGTTTTTCAATCCAAGTTGATAATGTATTTTTTTTAAAAAATTTAATTCTTATTTTTTTGATTTTTCAGCTTAGACATGATAAAAACAAGGCACAGTTAGAGAACAAGACAGCCTTTTACATAGCAATAGCACCCATCAGTTTCTGGTGATAAGGGTTAGCCTGCAACTATTTAAGCCTCCATGTAGATATCTACAGTATATGTGTCTGAGTATTGTCAACCTGTATCTGCATCGTTATTGTCTTCTTGGCTATCTACTTCTTCAACTGGTTTTTGATTCATCATGAACCTCCAACTATCTCCTTCCTGTATTTCCCACTGTTTCTTCAGCTCATGGATAGTTTTGGATGCTGCATTGGCAATGGCTGGGTTTTTATCTTCTGCCACTCTCTGCAAAGAGAATTGTAAGTGAAAATTAATGCCATTAAGAAAAGAATTAGCCTTTGTTTTTAAGAAAATTTAAGTACCTGTAAGGCTCCCATGCCTGCATTTCCAAGAGAGGCATATAACCAAGGCTTGTCTGCACCACAAAATTAATTGAACTTTAAACGAGAAAAGGGAAGCAAGAAGATGCGCAGTAATGTGTTATGTCAGGGACGTACATGAAGAAAAGACTCACGCGTGGACCTGAAAGGACAGGGACGCATGAGTGTGGGCTCTCTTTTATAAAAAAACGACGCTTTGTTGATTCATCATGAGTGGGTGCTGACTGGATGGTTGGTCACTCCTTGACAGCTGGAGTTCATTATTTTGATCCATCACTAATACGATTTTCGGTGGTGAAAAATTGAAAATGCACATGGAGAAGTTTTTATTTTCGTATCTGGTCATTCTATATTCATAAAACAAGTTTAAGGGCTATCTAACACAAACAACATAGCATCTAGATTTGGAGAATAGGTCACTATTTATTTTTATGATTTAAAAATATTATAAAAAAAGTTTAATTTTTTTTATTTTTTAATTAATATTTTCTTATCATTTCAATATGATGATAATAAAAATAATTTTTTAAAAATAAAAAAAAATATTAATTCAATATATTTCTGAATAAAAAATATTATAATCACATTTTTAAACATCTAAAACATCTAAAAAAACCCCTTCACAATTCTAGGGTTTTTTTAATAAAACATTAAGTATACAACGCTTTTTCTTGTGTAAATTCCACCCCCTCAAGTTATTAGAAAGTTGGAGTTTGATTTTTAGGATTTTAAAAGTTAATTTTCAATTTACTTTTTATAAAACCTTTTAAAAATTTTATAGAAACTTTGTAAAGTTTATTTTCAAAAAAAAAATTACTATTTAAAATATGTTTAAAAGTATAGTTATGACTGTTTTTTAAAGTGTTTTTTAATCAAAAATATAATAAAATAATATTTTTTTATTTTTTAAAAATTATTTTTATATTGTCGTATCAAAATAATTTAAAATTTTTTAAAAATATTAATTTAAAGTAAAAAAAAATAATTTTTTTTAAAATACCTTTAAAATAAAAAAATAAATAGGGCTTTAATCATTTAAAACTCCAGAAAATCCACTATCAACAAAATTAATTTCTAATAAGAGAATGGAATTAAAAAAAAATTGAAGAATGATTTTTTTTTTTAAAAGAAAAAACAAAGCACGTTCAGATGTACACACTTAGCACTATCGAAATTAGGGAACCATACGTGTCAAATTTGGCAACCTTAACAGTTTGTATTCTTTCTGCCCTTCCAGCCTCCAGGTACCCTGAAAATCCTCCCGTCGTTGCCGTTTCACCCATTCCCATCGGAAACTTCCATCTTTCTCATACTCCAGTTTAATTTCGGCATTTTTTATTCACCAACCAGTCCAATGGGTTTGTTCTCACTTATCAATCTGTTGATGCTTCTCCTCTCCAGAAAGGATAACGATGTTTTCTTGAGTTTTAGCCACCACGACATTGGCAAGAATTTTGGCGATCATCTCTACAACGAAATCAATTCTGCTGGGATTCGCACTCTTAGAGATGATGGTGGAATCTACGCAGGAAAAAAGTCTGATATCAAGAAAGCGATACAGGAATCCAGGATATCGGTTGTTGTGTTCTCTAAAGGCTATGCTTCTTCAACAAAGTGCCTGGACCAGCTTGTGCACATCATGGATGCCAGGGATAAAACTAGGCTCCTTGTGCTTCCCGTTTTTTACAACGTTGATCCGTCGGAGGTCAGTGAACAGAAAGGGTTGTTTGAAGAAGCATTTGCTAAACACGAAAAAAGCTTCCATAAGGAAATGGCTAGAGTGCAAAGTTGGAGGGCCGCTCTTAAAGAAGCCGCAGACCTGGCAGGAATGGTGCTGCAGCAAGACAGGTATACAAGTAATTGAATAATTGTTTTACCTTTTCAGATCTTTGCCTTCCATTTTTTTTCTGGATAATCTAACCTAGCTATCATCTAGAAAGGAAACACGAATCTTATCGGTTTAAAATGGGTCAGCCTTAGCCTTTCAATACCAGATTTGATTGGTTCTCGGTTCCAAAGGTTGCGCAGCACTTTCTTGTTTTGTTTATTGATTGTCAAGGAGTAATCCCTAGGACTGATCATGCATATAAAAGAATAATAGGGACCACAATGTAAAAAAGCTCCCCGTGAACGCTACCTAAAAAAAAGCAACTTTTTTAATTATTTTTTGTGTCAATCTAATCCTTTTTCTTTGATTGTTTTTAATTCAACCTTATAAATAATGGTATTTCGTAATAGCAATATGTAATGCAATGAAAAAGTAATACATGCATATATACATACATATATATATATATATACATACATATATATATATATATATTAAAAAAGCAATATCTTTCATAGTGCATACACGACAAATTATAAAATAAAAAACATAAATATTTTTACAGCCAAACATATCCGAGCACATGAACGAAGAAACTTCCTAAACAGATTAAAAAAAAAAAACCCAACCTTTGGCCTTTCTTCTTTCTTCCAATAAAAAAATCAAGTGAGATCTGCATCTCTTCCAACACAAAAATCTTTGTTTCTTTCCACATATTTCTCTTCGTCAAACCGATGGCTTTCAACCCAGTGATCCAAATCTTGTTTCTTCTCTCGTTGATGCCTAGTACTTACGATGTGTTCTTGAGTTTCCGAGGCGAAGACACTCGCAGGAACTTCACCGACCACCTGTACAAAGCGTTATCTAGAGAAGGGATTCCCACTTTCAGAGACGACGATGGAATACGGAGAGGAGAGAACATTGAGTTAGAAATCAAGAAAGCAATTAACGAAACAAAACTATCCATTATTGTGTTTTCTAAAGAGTACGCTTCTTCGAGATGGTGTCTTGACGAGTTAGAGATGATCATGGAACGTAGAAGAACTGTTGGGCACATAGTGTTTCCAGTTTTCTACGATGTTGATCCATCTGAGGTGGGGACCCAAACAGGGAGATATGGTGAAGAGTTTCCTAAGCATGAGATACATTTCAAGGACCGGGTGGAGGAAGGCTCTTAAAGAAGTTGTATACATGGAAGGAATGGTCTTAGAAGACGGGTACTAACTTCTTTTTTTCTTCGAAATTTACTACATCGATAGCTTATATTTTTGAATCAGCTAAGCATTTAGGAATACTTAATTTGACCTTGATCATTCCATACTCGAACATCACGGTTGAGCCACATAGCTAGGGGGTTGTTTTTTCTTGCTAGTTAACATGTGAGAAGACATTCAATTACCTGGAACCGTGATTGCCAACTATCCTAGGGGAAAAGAGTTTGACGAGAATGAAAGAAATCTTGCAACTTACTAGATAAACGATGACATTGAAGGGATGTTAATGGACATTTCAAAAATTATTTTTGAAAGTAAATTAAATTCCAGAATCTTTGCGAGGAAATCCAAACTTAGATCGCTCAGGATTTATAATTCTGGTGTTAAAAATAACTGAAAAGTGCACCTTCCTCATGGCTGGCGTCAAGTTCCTTTCATAGGAGATGAGATGCTGCATTGGGATGAATAATTGTTTTTGGTTCTTTATGATAACTACAAGACGCTATCATTTAGAGAGGAAACAAGAATCTTGTCGATTTAAAATATGCAAGCCTTGGCAATTGTGAGCACCTATCTATGCCAGATTTTTACAAAGGCTATAAATTAACCTTGAGAGATTGAAGCTTCAATTTTGTTGTGCAAGTTTAATATGGTCAAGGTTACTTCACCGATTCAATATCGAGACAAGCTTATTGATTTGGATCCAAGAAACTGCACATGCCTTATTGATTTTCTTAATCTCTCTAATTGTTCAAATGTCAATAAAAAGCATGCAGTTGGTACCAACATATTGAAAACGATGCCTTGAACTTCAATTGTCATAGTGCTAGACTGCTAGTAATCTCAGTTAACTGTCTGTTTTATGTCCAGAACCTGTTGCCGTGTCAAGAGCAGGAACAGCGGCACTGCTCTGGCTCTCTGAAACTTGGGGGCAACATGCCAAATACACTTTACCACCCTCGAAATCTTTGTCCCGCCACTCCTCGGTGCATAATCCATCTGTCTTGTGTTTCTCCAGATTCGCCGAAACTTGGTAAAAAAGAGTTTGATCATGTGCTTGATTTGAAGCGGAATATTGGTGAACCTTCAAGCTGCCCGCGGTGGCAATGTTTCTCCGGTGACTGGATTGTTTCTGCTCTTGATGGAATTGTCACTGCTCGGGTTTAGGAGCTGGAAACAGAAGAGAGATCTTCGCCAACTGTTGGCGAAGAAAAGACGTCATTAACAAACTAAATCGAAAAGAGAGAAACGCGGTGAGCGTGGATCGAACACGCGACCTTCGGTCTGACGCTCTCCCAACTGAGCTATCCCCGCCTTTTTGTTGCCTCTTTTCTGTTAGGAATTATGAAACAATAAACTTATTCTATAAGGACATCTGTGCATTCTATATGTTTCATGTTTAAGAAATTAGGATGCGTGCGATGAAGCTTTAGATTAGTTTTGGGGCTGGAATTTATTCTAGGAAGATGGAAATGAAGCAATATGGGGTGAAGGAATCCTAGACTCTGGTGTGTGCAGCAGCTGCACTTCTTATACCTGAAGCCATTGGCTTTCACAAAGAAAAGAGATCTCATGATGATAGAAAACCATGAAACACTGCAACATTTAACAGTTTTATAGATAAAATATTTTTATCAGTGCGAGATTATCATTTTATCGAGGAAAATTTTACCTACTAATTCACCGATAAAATGTGTCCATTGGTATAATGTTCTGTCGTTAATCTTGTCAATAAAAAAAAATAAATTAAAAATTAATAATTTTACAGGTGAAAAATGCATACAAAAAAAAAATTCCCGCTGAAAATACACAGATGAAATAAATTTCTCAGAATATTTTATAAAACATTTATAGGAAATTGCATTTTTGTTTTCTTTCCAATTTGCTTACAAGCCTTAACTTCAATAATCATGGTGCGAGACTGCTAATAATCTCATTACTAAAACCTAATTCTGTCTTGATTTCATTACTGAAACTATAATCACAAACAGCGTTGTGTCTCTTTAAAAAAAGAAGATAGAAAAGATAAAGTGATCTGCATAAGTGCACTCGTCATTGTAGAACTCTTTCCTAATCCAATTGAAGTAGGGATGAGCAAGGTAGTATTGTCTCTCCATTCGTTAGGCATCTTCCAAACACATCCATAGAATTCTTCTTGCTTGCTTCATATTCTCTAAATTATTGATAATTGTGTGACATGTTTATCCATAACTTAACAGCACCATCATCTAACCTAAAAATGATTTAAACAGCAACTGAAACTGGGAGCTGAGGTAGATATAGAAGGCCTGGTTTGTCAGATTAGCCTCAAGTCAAATGTAATTATTTTTAATTTTCATGCTCTTTTGAAAAGACCAACCAAATAATTTCAATCCTACCATTAGGATTACTTAAACATTATGATGGTATATCCATCACAAACACCAGTGCTAGAAATCATGGTATCGCCAAATAATTTATCGTATATAAGCTGGTGAAGTTGCACAAATACAGCCATAAAACTAGAACTAGCTGAAACAAAAGCTCAAAACAGACTAGGAGAGCTATTGGGCACATTTTGCTGCCTGTATTTTACCATTTGGATCCATCGGAAGTTAGGAACCAAGAAGGGAGATATCATGAAGCGTTTTCTTCACACGAGAAAGGCTTCCAGGTTGAGATGGAGAGGGTTACGGAAGACGTTTTATTTTTCTGAACCCAAAACCCATTTTCATTCTATTTTTGATACAAAACAATTATAAACATCCTAGAAACCTTATAGAAATCTTGTTAAATAAATTTATAGCCTAAAAAAAACACAAAACAATTACTCAAAAACCCATAATCAACTTGAAATAATAATAAAATATTTCTAAGCTTATATAGGATTTTTTAGATGCTTTCCATGTAAAAAAAACACTTAATTTGAACTTTTGTTATTATATAGAATCATTTAACATCAAAATCAATTATTTTGGTACTCAAAATCATCTTCAATGACAATTTATATAAAGCAAAGAAATGACCAGCCACATGTGCATTGAAATTTGAAAGCGAAGAGCAAAAGAAGAATTATAAAGGAATATCAAATACAACATTACTGGACAGAATGAACAGAAGCAGAAGATATGATACTATAAGTTTTTTTTAGACTGCCAGTCAAAGCTTTTGTACAGGTTTCATTCTGTTTCAATTTATGGAGGCCTGTGTTATCTCCCAATTCAAAATTGTTACCTATTTTATATGTTTTTTTTTACTTTTATACCCTGTTTCTCAATTCAACACTCTCTTCAAAAATAAAATAAAATATGCAATTGGATGTTAATTGATGCTAAAAAAAAACAGAGGTTTAACTGTACCAATACAAAATAAATTCAATAAAAACTTTTGTTTTTTTTAATCACCATTGAAATCTAAAGTGTCAATGAATATAAAAAGTAATTGTTGCTCCAGGTTTTGATTTTCCGCTTGATGAACTATCAGGCCCTGTTTCTTCAAAAGAAACCCAAGTCTCGATCAATATTAATTGGGTCGACAGAAAAGGACCAAACATATCAAATCTGGGCCACGTGCGCACTAATTTGGCCCACGAGGCTTCCCTCTCGCAGTAGGGTTCCAGACCTCACCTCGCTCTCTTTCTTCCACTTTCAATTACCAGCAGGTAGCGGATCACACCTGAAAAGTCTTCCCATCGTTTCCGTGTCTCCCCATTCGCATCGGGAAATTCCATCCTTCTAGTTTCGGCATTTCTTACTCACCGACCAATCCAATGGGATTTTAAAACTCAATTTTCATTTTCACCTGCAAAACGTTTTTTAAAATAATCATAAAACCTCATAAAGTCTATTTTCAAACAAAAACACCATTTAATCACTTAAAACTCTAGAAAATCCATGATTAGAAATAACTTTATAAAAATTAAATTAAATTAAATTACAAAATTAATTCCTAATTAGAGAATAGAATTCAAAAAAACAAACAAAACCATTGAAGAATGATTCTTTTTTAAAACAAAACAAAGCACGTTCAGATGTACACAATTAGCGCTCATCAAAATTCAAAAAGGAGACACATAAAAAAAGAAAGAAAAAAAAGCACTTTGGTCAATATTGATGGCTGGTCATTATTAGTGAACCAAACGGGTCAAATTTGGGAACCTGAACAGTTGTTTTCTTTCTTCCCTTTCGGGTGAATTGAAAATCCTCCCGTCGTTGCCGTTTCACCCATTCCCATCGGAAACTTCCATCTTTCTCATACTCCAGTTTAATTTCGGCATTTTTTATTCACCAACCATCCAATGGGTTTGTTCTCACTCATCAATCTGTTGATGCTTCTCCTCTCCAGAAAGGATAACGATGTTTTCTTGAGTTTTAGCCACCACGACATTGGCAAGAATTTTGGCGATCATCTCTACAAAGACCTCAATTCTGCTGGGATTCGCACTCTTAGAGATGATGGTGGAATCTACGCAGGACAAAAGTCTGATATCAAGAAAGCGATACAGGAATCCAGGATATCGGTTGTTGTGTTCTCTAAAGGCTATGCTTCTTCAACAAAGTGCCTGGACCAGCTTGTGCACATCATGGATGCCAGGAATAAAATTGGCCTCCTTGTGCTTCCCGTTTTTTACAACGTTGATCCGTCGGAGGTCAGGAAACAGAAAGGGTTGTTTGAAGAAGCATTTGCTAAACACGAAAAAAGCTTCCATAAGGAAATGGCTAGAGTGAAAAGTTGGAGGGACGCTCTTAAAGAAGCCGCAGACCTGGCAGGAATGGTGCTGCAGCAAGACAGGTATACGAGTAATTGAATAATTGTTTTACCTTTTCAGATCTTTGCCTTCCATTTTTTTTCTGGATAATTTAACCTAGCTATCATCTAGAAAGGAAACACGAATCTTATCGATTTAAAATAGTTCAGTCTTAGTAATTGTGAGCACCTTTCAAGACCAGATTTGATTGGTTCTTGGTTCCAAAGGTTGTGCAGCACTTTCTTGTTGTGTTTATCGATTGTCAAGGAGCAATCCCTAGGACTGATCATGCATATAAAAGAATAATAGGGACCAAAAAAAGCAACTTTTTAGTATAGTTTTACATGATATATTTTAGTATAGTTTAATCATAGTTAGATCACTTCTTTAAACTTTAGAGGTCCACGTTTTACATATCGACAGACCGCAGCCATACAAAAAAAGCACATGAACGAAGAAACTTCCTAAACAGATTAAAAAAAAAAAAAAAAAACCTTTTGCCTCTCTTCTTTCTTCAAACAAAGAATCAAGTGAGATCTGCATCTCTTCCAACACAAAAATCTTTGTTTCTTTCGACATACTTCTCTTTGTCAAACCGATGGCTTTCAACCCAGTGACCCAAATCTTGATTCTTCTCTCGTTGATGCCCAGTACTTACGACGTGTTCTTGAGTTTCCGAGGCGAAAACACCCGTCGAAGTTTTACGGACCATCTCTACACAGCTCTATGTAGAGCAGAGATTCGCACTTTCAGAGACGACGATGGGATCCGGAGAGGAGAGAAAATTGATTTAGAAATCAAGAAAGCAATTAACGAAACAAAACTATCCATTATTGTGTTTTCTAAAGACTACGCTTCTTCGAGATGGTGTCTTGACGAGCTAGCGATGATCATGGAACGTAGAAGAACTGTTGGGCACATAGTGTTTCCAGTTTTCTACGATGTCGATCCATCTGAGGTGGGGACCCAAACAGGGAGGTATGGTGAAGAGCTTGCCAAGCATGAGATACGTTTCAAGGACCAGATGGAGAAGGTGGAGGGGTGGAGGAAGGCTCTTAAAGAAGTTGCATACATGGAAGGAATGGTCTTAGAAGACGGGTACTAACTTCTTTTTTTCTTCGAAATTTATTACATCGATAGCTTATATTTTTGAATCAGCTAAGCATTTAGGAATACTTAATTTGACCTTGATCATTCCATACTCGAACATCACGGTTGAGCCACATAGCTAGGGGTTTTTTTTTCCCTTGCTAGTTAACATGTGAGAAGACATTCAATTACCTGGAACCGTGATTGCCAACTATCCTAGGGGAAAAGAGTTTGGCGAGAATGAAAGAAATCCTGCAACTTACTAGATAAACGTTGACATTGAAGGGATGTTGATGGACATTTCAAAAAATATTTTTGAGAGTAAATTAAATTCCAGAATCTTTGCGACGAAATCCAAACTTAGATTGCTCAGGATTTATAATTCTGGTGTTAAAAATAACTGAAAAGTGCACCTTCCTCATGGCTGGCGTCAAGTTCCTTTCATAGGAGATGAGATACTGCATTGGGATGAATAATTGTTTTTGGTTCTTTATGATAACTACAAGACGCAATCATTTAGACAGGAAACAAGAATCTTGTCGATTTAAAATATGCAAGCCTTAGCAATTGTGAGCACCTATCTATGCCAGATTTTTACAAAGGCTATAAATTAACCTTGAGAGATTGAAGCTTCAATTTTGTTGTGCAAGTTTAATATGGTCAAGGTTACTTCACCGATTCAATATCGAGACAAGCTTATTGATTTGGATCCAAGAAACTGCACATGCCTTATTGATTTTCTTAATCTCTCTAATTGTTCAAATGTCAATAAAAAGCATGCAGTTGGTACCAACATATTGAAAACGATGCCTTGAACTTCAATTGTCATAGTGCTAGACTGCTAGTAATCTCAGTTAACTGTCTGTTTTATGTCCAGAACCTGTGGCCGTGTTTGATATGACGTATAGGGAAAGGATGTTTTGATAACCCTTTTCATTTCGTGAAGCAAGAACATTGAAGCCATTCTAGAAATGCCAAAAAATAAACGAAAGAAACCTAACTCTTCCTTGATTTCATTACTGAAGCTATAATCACAAACGTTTCCGTGTCTTTTTCAAAGAAAGAAAAAACAAAGGTGTTCTGCATAAGTGCACTAGTCGATGTAGAACTCTCCCTCCTAAACCAATTGAAGTAGCGATGAGCCTGTGAATCAATTGCTACTGCAGTATTGTCTCTCGATTCATTAGGCATCTTCGAAACAAATGCATGGAATTCTTCTTGCTTGCTTCAGCATCTCTAAATTAGTGATAAGTGTATGACATGTTTACCCAAACTTAACTATCATGGCCATTCAACTTACAAGTTATTTAAACAGTAACGGGATCTGAGGATGATAAACAAGGGCTGGTTCGTTAATTAGCCTCAATTCAAATGTAATTATTTTTGTTTTTCATGTTCTTTAAAAAAAGACCGACCAAGCAGATTTCAATCCTACTCTTAGGATTGCATTGGAAATTTCTGATGGTATATCCACACAAACACCAGCACTAGAAATCATGGTATCACCTCATGCTGGACATTTAATATTCATCATATGTAGTCTGGTTAAGTTGCATAAAGACAGCCATAAAAACTAGAACAAACAGAAACAACAGCTAAAAAATGACTTTCAAGCTACAGAGCACCTTTAAATCCCCCACGACAGCATCCATGAATGATAGTACATCAGCTTATCTGTGCTTGGAGTAAAAAAACGAGCTTATTCATTTAGTTAGCTGAGGAACTTAATTTGTTCACAATTTGATTTGTTCTTGGTTCGAGCTGCCTTAATCATCATGTTAAAAGGTTATGCAGCAGTACGTTGTTGTGTTTATTGATTGTCAAGGATAACTTCCTAGGATTCATGCATGTTGACAAATGAAATGACACATGCAATGGAGCCTTTTTGTTCCATGTTTAATGAAAAATAATTCATGGACTTTTGAAAAAATAGTAGAAAAATAATATTAAGATCTATAATAGTCTTTGCAAACATGGACCGCCCTCAAGAACTAAGTCCCTTTTCTGAGTAGATGAGATATTTACATAGGGATGGATGTCTCTGAGATGTTTGCCTTGTAATTAAATTTTGATCGGAACCCTTTTTGAGCTTGAGGCTGACCGATCTAGCTAGGTTAAGCAAGTCTGGGAAAGGAGACCAGAATCTTGGCAGTTTAAGAAGTTCAACCTTAACAATTCTAGATCTGCAGAGGATAGAAGAAACCTTGAGACGTGGATAGTGTACAAGTGTGGTCGTGTTTCTTAATTTGTCAATTCAGCATCCACCCATCTGCATCGATGTATTCCAAGCTGATTTTTTTTGCTGTATATGTCTCTTCTTCTTCTTCTTCTTCTATGTTGATCTGATGAGGAATTAGCAAATTAATCCGTGATTTAATTTGTATGAATGTGTTTGCAGGTATGAGTCAAAGTTCATAGAGTCGATTGTTAAAGAGATCGCAGATAAACTCAACCTCTCACTGCCTCACGTCCGTCCGTCTGCACTTCCACTGTCGTCAGCCCTCCGCCCACCTTCATATTTTCTTGGTCTTTTACGAGAGTGGAGGAGGTCTTTCTTTAAGACCCCCTCTCTCTTTTTATTTTTTTTGTCTTCTCACGTCTTTGGGGCCCAAAGACGTGAGTACAAAAAAAATAAAAAGAGAGAGGGGGGGATGTAGGGGTAAAGCAGAAGTGTGAAACAATAGGAACTAAGCACGTGGATATGTGTCGGTTGATGAGAACAAAAGGCTGAAAAGGAAGGTCCCACATCATCTGCGACAGCCCACCGACTCTGTCAAAGCATGGATGGATGAATTAATTAAACGATTGTACTTCAATGAATGCCTCTCTCTCTCGCTCTGTCTTTGACAATTTGTATCTTTGTATCGATCCTTATGACTGTTAATTTATTGAAGAATTTTCAGCTCAAAATGAGATGATGCATAATCAGGTCTAACTGATCTTTTGACATATGACTGCTGCAAGTGCATGCTTAGGGTTCTTCTCAACTATATTCTGTGTAAATTTTTAAATTATTTTTTAACACTTGAGAATAACAATAAAAAAATATAAATTATTTCTAAGTATGAATCTTAAAACTGAAAAAAGTGTATTAAAGAAAAAACAAGCTTTTTTAATCAACAAACTTACCATTGATTTTATAAATTCCACGCAAACCACAATAGAGAAAAAACCCATAACATAAGCTGTGCAATCGAAGATTAATTAATGTATGTAGAAGTCATCACATTACGCTAACATCATTAGTTTTAGAAAGTTTATTGTGTATTGCCTCGTGTTTTTCAGGGGGTTAATATATTTATATTTTAAAAAGTTAAAAATATAAAAAATGTTTTAAACTAGTGTTGTAGTAATGACAAACTTAATCGAATTGGATCTGATAGCTATTTTAAATTCAAGTTAAATTATTTGGGTCTGACTCTCCTGATAATAATAAAAATAATAATATTTGTAATATTTATAATAATATTAAATTTGCAAGATTCAATTCTTATAATTTTTATTTTCTTCAAATCAAATTTATGATTTTTGTTTAATAATAATAATATTTGTTTTTTAAATTTATTAATGCTAACAACAACAACAACAACAAAAAAAAATAATTTTTAATTTTATCCTTCAAATCAAATCTATGTTTCTAGTAATAATATATATTTTTTCAAATTTTATTAATAATTATATTAATAATAATGACAATAATAATATTCATAATATTAATAATATTATTAAATATTATTGACCCAAGCTCTTATTATTATTATTAAATATTTTACCATTCAAATAAAATCTATAATTTTTTTAATAATAATAATATTTTTTTTTTAAATTTAATAATAATAATAATATGCCTCCAATTATTCTTTTAATGCAAAATGTATCCATAGACTTGAAATCGCCACAAAAGCCCATGAAAAAGAAGCTGTTAACAAGCACGTAAAAATTCTATGATTCAGAATTGCTACTTTATGAATACAGCAAAGACTAACCTGGCCAGGGATATATTTGAAGGCAAATGTACTCCAATTTTCTAGTCTTAAATGAAAAGTTAGTCAAAGTTTCAACTTTCATGCACTACAGGAAACATCAAGCCTGCTATTATAGCTCTAGCTAGCGTCCAAAAGCAATTATTTCGAATTTACTAGTCTCCAATGAACAAACAGAACAATCTCTCTCGTCATATCTTCAACGTCCACATGTTTCCATCTACTCCTTGTGTGTGCAAGTTCTCTTCGTTCATGTTCTGTCTAGAAACAACAATAGAACAAGAGTCTGTTGGCACCCTATCGACAGACGACCCTTTCATGCCTCATTAAAGATCGATGGGGAATTTCTATATCAACCAAAACCACAAACATCGCAACCATCATAGCCCCATATTGCTTATACTTGCTACACTCTCCAACATGCAAAAGCAGAGCATTGAGCAATCAAGGTTACTGTCCCTCCTCCTTCTTCCCTTGCTACTTGTCAAGTCCACCAAAGTTACTTTAAGATGCCACAGCAAACAGAGAAGAGAAGGGATGGTCCATAATTGATTGCATCCTTCTCATTTGAAACAGCAAAGTCCGGATCAAAGCTTAGAATCAACTTCAAAAGAAAACAAATATTTGTCCCGCCTCTCCTCAGTGCATAACCCATTTGGTTATATAGTTCATTAGGATGCCTGTGATGAAGCTTTACATTAGTTTAATTTGGGCCTGGAATTTATTCTAGGAAACCTGTGATGGAAATGAAGCAATATGGGGTGAAGGAATCATAGACTTCGGTGTGTGTTGCAGCTGCACTTCTTATACCTGAAGGCTGAAGCCATTGGCTTTCACAAAGAAAAGAGACCTCATGATGATAGAAAACCATGGAAAGGAACTTACACCAAATGTTATTTTGATTGTTTACTAGGATGATATATAGCTAACCCTCTTTCTTGCAATTTGGTTTCTTGTTCTCCTTATATGGATTTGTAATGAAAGCAATGACTTATTCTTCAAGCCCATGTTAATACGGTGAGGTTGCATTTGGTTAGTGTCCTAGGGAAGGACAGTCCAAAAAAAAAAACTAGAAATGTGTTTGGAAGAGACAAAGATACAAACATAAAATAAATCAAGAACAGTTTTGAAGTGAATTTCTGTAAGAAGGAGACATGTCTAATCTGTTCACACTGTCTTTATCTTTTCTATCCAGAAACACTAACCAAACAAAATGGAATTAAAGCCAGGTGTATGGTTGATGAGACTTGCGATGCATTGGTCTGGGATGCAGACTGATGAAACCAAAAATAAAAAACCATAAGGAGGAGCCAATCCCAAATCTAGACTACAAGAAACCACAAGGTGAATGCGTTTGATACAGTTTATGATATTACAGAATCATTGCAGCTGTGTAAATCGAGGTGAATTTTCAGCATGGAAAGGCCTGGACACAGGTTGAATATATTTATATAAAGCAAAGAAATGACCAGCCACATGTGAATTGAAATTTGAAAGCGAAGAGCAAAAGAAGAATTATAAAGGAATATGAAATACAACATTACCGTACAGAATGAACAGAAGCAGAAGATATGATACTAGAATTTTTTTTTTAGACTGCCAGTCAAAGCCTTTGTACAGGTTTCATTCTGTTTCAAGTTATGGAGGCCTGTGCTATCTCCCAATTTCATGAGGTATAGGGATATAAACGAGCATCGAAAAGTTTTTCTTCTTTTGATGAATGCTACTCCACTTTGGGTTGCTATGAGGAAACTTTTGATTCGGATGCCAGTGCTGCAATGGTAACAAGTGAGTATCCATTCAAGGGCTCAGCATCACTGATTGCCATTGCTGAGTTCATGGCTTCCTGTGGTATATAGTTGGTTGCTTTCAGGTGATCTAACGGGAGACCAACATCAACTAAGGAAATTGTTCAGGATAATAAAGAGGTAGGAGCACTACCATGTTTATTAATTTAGCTCTTTCAGCTGGTATCGCTGGTTTATATTCCTGTGGTGGTTTGTAAATCTTTCTTCTTTTCTTCAGTTTCCGATTTTGCCATTATATTCCTACACATAGGGATTCTGAATCTTACCTTTACTGTTGAACTCAGTAAGACTTTGGAACAATTTCTGATTTAATTTTCGCTCCGATTATATGTTGGACTGGAATCTGGTTTTATTTATGTTGTAAGACACTTTGTTTTCATACGAAGTAATCTTTGAGCTTCCATTTTGATCCAGGGCTCGAGTTAATTTGCTAATGATCTAGGCTTGATGATTTATGCTGTCCTGCTATAGTTTCTGCTGGTCTCTCTCTTTATATTGATCCTTAATCTTTTTTCTTTCCCTTCTAGATTGCTACTTTCAGAAATAATGTGTTGCTTTCCGAGTGTTATTTTCTGTAGATTCTAATTAATTAGGGTGTGGTTCATAGGATTTGTCCTGGCAATATTCTCTAACAATCCAAAAATGCTTATCATTCTCTCTTTCTTTGCATATCTGAAAATGACAAAATATACCTGCAATGGAGAGGCTAGAAGAAGAAACAACTGGTGCAGAATCTTGCTGATGATATGACAGTGGACGTCCTCTCAAGAACTCGCACCAGCTAAGCCCTTGTGTAAGGATCGTGGTGTTTGGAATCTACCTTTTGTTAGTGTTATTCGTGAAGGAAATGCTATGGCTGACCCATTAGCGAGACAACCTGTGAGTCATTGTGGCTGACATTTAGGGTCGCAATCTACCTTTTGCCCCCTCCCCTTCCTCGCTCTATCTCCTTCAATCCCTACTGTCTTTCCTGCAGCTTTGATGATTTACGTGGTATTTTATGTTGTGTTGATCATTTTTCAAATAAAGCATGTGTTAAATTGTTTTATAAAAGCATTCATTGCTACATTTTTAGTCTAATTTTGAACCTAAATTTTCATTACCTTCTTTTTTTTTCCTGTTTTTGGCACCAAATCATATATAGTAGCCATCTTCAATTATGTCATCCATGATTGCCAACATTTCTATGTCTAACTTCAAATACATTAAAAAAAATACTACTACCAATTAATTGTTCAATTTGATAAAAAAATATATCAAATATTATATTTCCAATTCAACCAAATCATACCAAAAAAAAGTTCTTTGCTATTTACCTAAAACAAACCAGGAAAAGATTACAGTTTCAAAAGCTTGAAACATTCCTAGTTAGTTCAAGGGATTAAACCTCTAATGTACTGATATGTACCTAGCAACAACATGCTCTAACATCTACACAAAAAGACATTAATCAAGTCTGGTGCCAGTTCTTTCTATACATACAAACAGGCGTTTCCATTATGGCCCCATGCAAGGTCATTTTTTGCAATCTTTCTGGGTCATTGCAACAAGCTTTCCGCCTCCCCCATTTCTCCAAACTCCATGAACCGACAACAGTTCAGGTATATCGCTGTCTACACCTGCTTTCTCTTCTTTTTCATCAGGATCAGCGTCAAAATTACCAACATTGGGCGGGGAGACAGCGGAAGTATTACCGACATGGTTCTTAAGGAACTTTGAGGTTTTTTTCTTAGGTTTATTCCCTCCTCCCCCAGCCCCCACATTCTTCTTTGAGCTGACACCATCTGGCTGAGCGACAATTTCACTCTTTGGCTCCATTGACAAATTTAAGTTAGTTTGTTTGTCGACCAAAATCTTTGATTTGCCTTCTCCACCATGATGCCCTTCCTTTGGCATGGTAAGATCTCCACCTTAAGACTATCTGACAAAATGTTCTCTGAGCTTGGGATACCATTACCATCACACTTCTCTTTGCCTTTCTTAGAACTTTTCTTGCTTTTGGAACGACCATTGTCAATGCTCAAACCATTTTTAACAGAACCATTCTTCCCAACGGTGTAATTATGAATCTCAACAAGCTCTCTTTGCTTCTCAGCACTGGGAGAAAGTCTAGCTAGTTCAAAGACAAGATGTGATAGGCCAAATTGATGCAAGTAGGCAAGATACTCTTCAGTATCAATTATATCCCGGAGGTACTTTGTGGATATTAATTTAAATGCATTGAATTTTTCCTTATTAAATTCCAATGCTGCACGAATTTTTTCCACTAGAGCCTTATTAGAATATTAATTGAACATACTCAACCTTAAGCAAAGGTGAGGCACTTCTAGACAGAGAAGGAGCACTGGAAAGAGATTTGTGAGAGGCTCTGTCTACAGGATTTGGAGCCACAGTACCTTGACTGACCTTGCTGTTACTATTTGAAGTCCTAGATGAACTTGCAAAATCTGAAGAGACAACAAGTCCATTAGTCCTTGATGGCCCAGCCTGAGCAAAGCTCATGTGAGTAGATAGAATAGATTCCTTAATTGTTGCCGGCTTACTCTGGGATGAACTCAGAGAACTGGATGGAGATAAAACCTCAGAATCTGAAACGGACCTTGAGTGGTTAGAAAAACTAGCTAATGAGACAGGATGACTGTTTGCTGCTGGCAATTAAGGACTTTTACCATATTTTGGCAATGCAAGCAAGTAGCCATTGTATTCCCACTCAACCCACCCAAACCATTTCTGGATCTCTGTTGGCTGCTACATGGAGCCATCGAAAATGGAGGAAAAGGGGTTTCTTTCATTGGTACACTCCTAGGGTTCTGTCCTAAAACATGATTATATCTTGAAGGTGGCTCAGAATATGTGGTGGCTAATGACTCGAAAGGGTTAACAATTATATCAATTTCATGTTCCTCTCTGTGAGTAGAAATTGTTTGGGCATTTGATGAAATATCACAAGGCCTTCCAGCATTGGCTGTCAGATGGCTATTTACAATGGGCAAGTTCATTTGATAACTTGATGGATTTGATTGACTACCATGCTGATAATGTTCATTAATTTGCTGAAACCGGAAACTCGTAGGTATCTGGATGTAAAAAATGAAAGAGGCATGTTGTAAATGAAGAAAGCAAAAAATGCCAATGACATTGGTAACATCCAACAATTAAAAAGATTGAAACACACCTGAAATACAGCACTACGCTTAGAACGAGACAAACACCCTCCATGTTCCATGGCATTATACCTCTACCGATATCAGAAATACACAAGTCTTCTTAGTAGTCACATAGTACCTCCAGAAAACATAAAAAACAAACTCTAAATATTGACAGCCAAATATTGACAGCCAAAAGGAAAAGATGCATCATTAAGACTAATAGATATCACCTTTAATTCGGATTCAATTGCAAAAACAATAAACTTTTTTGCAAGGCAAGCCTCATCTTTGCATAAGAAATGTTCTTGATGAAAATGGATATGAGACATAAAGTTTGGTATGTTAATTAAAGAACAAAGCAATTACGACATACAATGAAAAGCAAGCGAGTAAGACGTATGAAAACAAAATATAATCAACCTCCAAGTTATCTTAACTGTTGAAGTATTCATATTGTTCAGGATGTTGCCTACATTGAACAAAAAACAAAATGGACATATGAGAGTGTACATTTGATAAAACAAAACGCTAAAATCATATAAGAGTCAATTTTGCTCTATTATATAACTTCTGCTCACTTGTAAATATCTGGTTCAAAACTTAATCAAGTCAGAGAACACAAGTGTGCCTGCTAAAGCAAAGACCATGTAAGAACGAAAAGTTTTCTTTGACATGGGACAATCAAATCCTACCGCACATTCTACATAATAATCTCATTGAGCTCATTTCAATACCATTTCTCGATCTCATGTTCTAACACTCCATTGATGTTCATTTCTTTAAATACCAAGCTAAGAAGCAAAGGTTAACAATGAATAAACTCTCACATTTCTACCTTCCAAACACAGACCACACATAAACAGCCTATACTTGTGAAACAAATGCCCCTTCAATTGCTCAACGCTATTAAACTCTTTTGACCCTCCATCCTTCTTGTTGCAAACATTGCATGATAACCTACACATAGCTTTAATCATCTTATAATGATCAAAATCATCAAAATAAACCTTTGTCCTTTCATGATACCAACACTCCCCTACTTTACCCTCTTTTCCATTAACTCCACCTAAACCCTTGAAGTCACTTATCATCCTTGTATAATCCCTTAATGCCTACAAAAACCAACACCTAAAAATTAAAAAGACCAAAACTTTACAGTATAAAAGTCAATACCCAGAAATTAAAACCATCATAAACAACAAAAAGACCAAAACTTTTCAAAATATAATGAAAACCCAGAAATCAAAAGACAGTTGATGTAATAATCAACCTTGGTGACAAAGATGGTGTTGGATTCTGATTTGCAAATGCAGCAATGGAAATCTTTGTAGATGAAACGAAGACGAATTATGCAAGTAGAGCAGACTTCTTTATGGAGACATGGTCCATAAGCAACCCATTCAAGGGTATCAGCACAAACAGCAAACGTATCATCCATTTTTTGATCAGTTAAGTGAGAACTTGATGGAAAATTGTGAATAAATCAAAATGGTTTCTCTACTGTTTTGATGTTGTTATCAATGATCATGGAAAGTTGAGAGCTTTTCGCCTTGGATGCAGTGTAGTTTTTTTGTGAAGAAAGCAGAGAAAATTATGCTCCTTTTTTATGGTGTTTTCTCAGGAACCAAACAGAAATTGATCGAGAGTTGCAAGAGAAACAAACAGACAAGATTTGCTTAATGATGTTTGGACGAGACATCACAGGATTTGTAATCACATCACAGACAAGATTTACAACAAACAGACAAGGGCAGCAAATGTTTATGGGTACATTATGTAAGGATGACAGGTCGATGGTGTGATGTGATTACTTGACTCAAGGATTCGGATTTAATAAATTTGATTAATGATGTTTGAGATTTTGACAAAACATGTTGGAAGATTTACTTGTATGGATATGATTAAGATTGATTACCAAATATGGCCGACCATGTTTTTAAATTTTAGTTGAACAAAAGTCAAAGAGGAGTGTTTCCACCAATTATCTCTCATCCATTAGTTTCATCCACAGCATGAATGGGATTTGCTCTTTGAAAGGTTAAAGCATAGTAATTTTCACATGTAACTTTTCAAGTCTCTTTTGGCATTGCAGTAAAATTTTTCTTCTAATTTTTTTTTAATTTTTTTTTTGTGTTTATAATTTTTTTTCGATATTCTGGTATTAAAAATAATTTTTTTAAAAAATATATTATTTTGATGTATTTATAGTAAAAAATATTTTAAAAAATAATTTCCAATACACTCAAACAAACTCTTAGCATAATTATCAAATCTAATTTAAGATTTGATTCGGATTAAAATTTGAGTTATATAGTTGTGAAGTTATTTACGTTTATTAGATCAATCTAAATTTATTATTTTTATCCAAACATAGTTGTTTTAATTTTTTTTAGTCTTGATTTTGACCTAATTAAATTTGAATGAATTGATAGAAACATAGATTAACTTATTATATTATTTAAATTTAAATAAATCAATATAAAAAACAATTCAAATTAAAACACATCATAAAACCCATCATATTAATCCGTTGAACAAACAAAGTTTAAGTATATTCAACCCTTAAAGATTTTCAAGGGCAATGAAAGGAAGAAAGATTTTCAATTAATATATATGTAAATAAATTAAACAGTTATTCTTATGTTTTTGTACACAATATAATTAATCTTCCATTTATATATATATATGAAATCTTTATGGCCAAATTAAGGATGTATTTGGACTAATCCAAGCATACTAATATTCGATGCATCTTTTGTTTTGAAGATAACAATGGGAGAGGAGTGCTGTGTGATAGAAGGTATAAAAACTTGTCTTAATCTTCAAATTAATAACATACTTTTTGAGTACCATAACATAGAACAGAGAGGTTCTGGTTGGTGGGAGACTGTTAGGATCCTTCAATGTCTTAAAAAAGATGTAGAAACTAGGAAAAGGTACAATATTAGATTCTTGCAGCAAATATTCTGTATGGTCAAGGATTGCATGATTTTCATCCTATCTCTATGCAAAAGAGACAGCGACAACTAAAATAAAAATAGCATGATATTGTGTTTTTATTTTGAAAAAATAAGAATTTACTTCAAAATTATTTTAACAATAAATTTATTTTTATATTTTTTATGTCCCTCTACTCAAGTACATTTATATTTGTCCTTTTTTTAAATCAGAACAGTAACCAAAAGAAGCTTTATTTTGCCTCCTGATTGAGGGCTGCAATTCCCATGATACAAGCATCATTGATCACAAATGGCAAATGCCTCACCCAACTATTTATTTCTTAGTACAATTCAAAGAATTCAACAACTGCTAAAAAGGAAGAGTTATGTTCCAAATCCATCAAACCATGAATCATGTTTCAGAAAAGCCAGCTACGGCTACAAGTAAGCATTTATATTTCAAAACTCGTACTCCCATTTCAACTGTTCCTGCAAAATTACAAAATAAACAAAAAAACCATTCATCCATGTAGGGGAACATGGCATGGCTCACATCCAGCAAGAATCCTGAGGCCATTAATCTTTAACTGGAAATGGGATGTGTATTTCATGTGATTTTCTTCTTCTTTTTTTTAATCAAGTGTGCTTTAATGTGATTAGATAACTAAGATTATATGGTTAATTAACACACGGTGTTGTAAGAAGCTTCTCTTTTCTTGCCGATCAAGATCTGTGAGGTGGGGGAAAAGAGAAGGAGAGAGAGAGGGGGGGGGGATGTCTCAAAGATAGAACACAACATTGCAGAGAATATGTAGAAGAAGTAGTAACTTAAACATAGATCATCTATCGATAGGGCTTGTAATGTACATAGTACTGGTTAAGGGTTTGAAAGCCAAATTCTTCATAGATCAACTAGATAATTAATGACAGACCTGAAACATAGACACTAACACAAGAAGAGGCATAAGCTTCAACACAAGCACACAAGACCAAGCATAAACAAAGGACAACAAACTGAAACAAGCTTATTGAAACTTCCACGGCTAAAATGAGTCCAAACCCCTAAATCAAGAGCCTCAAACCAGACCGCCACTAGACTAACTAGCTAGAGATCCTGGCTAGTAAGTGCAGTCAAGACTCTTGCTCATGGTGGTGAGCCAATGGAACCAGTACCAGGGATCCTGACACAACCAACCCCAGGGTAAGAGCAATACCCTGTCGGGCCAAGCTGAAAGACAGGACCATTAGGACTTGGGATAAAGCCACCACTGGTACCAAAGCCTCCTAGATAGTTCTGAGGTTGGTCAACTTTCTCCTTGTCCTTGAGCTTCCTTCCTGCTTCAACATTGGAGGCAAGAACCAGTACGAAAATGGCAAGGATCAGTAGCATCTTTTGAGTTCTCTCCATCTTAGCACTTCTCTCAACACCTGGCATTGACACACTCTCTACTTTTCTCTAGTCTTTCTCACTTGCGGTGTAAAGAACCCTAGCCACCCCCACCCATCTTATAGTACCCGAGGTTTCTAGTTTAAACAAGTGTAAAACCAACTCTTTAACAAACAGCAGTAGAGATGGAAAAGAGTTAGATGGGATAGTCACTAATGATGTAGCTAAAAATTTATGTCTTGGGTCCATCACTGTCAAAAAATTTACTCCATAAACCATTCACCAGCTCATATTATGTAAAAATACTTCAATAACCTTTACTTTATCTAACACTATTGAAGCTTGTTCTCTATTTCTAATTCTCAAGAGTTATAGTTCATAATCCTTATATACTAATTAATTACCTGTCAACTGCTGCTAATGGGAGCTTTCTACTGTAACTCAACGATGCATGCTAAACCTAGTATAAAGTTAAAGTATACAGGGTTAGAAGTTAGAACAGCCTGCACTTAAGGGCAATGTGGTCCTTCGAGTGTGAGTTCAAATGGAGATTCTTCCATTTCTCAAAGACTGGAGCTGTCCTACAAAGTTGTGAACTGAGAACGTTTTGAGACAGAAGTTAAAGCATTAGTCTCTGTCTTTACGAGGGCCTTACCTAACAAAAACTAGGAAGCTATAAGGACCCTTCAAATGCAAGACATCTGTTTTATATATTAATGTAACTTTCCATTTTCATGTCCTCCGCCTCAGTCCTCACAGGTTCACGTTTACTACTAATACAATCCTACATCACGACTAAAAGTGGTGTTTAAAAATATAGTAATAATTAATTTTTAAATTACTTTTTTATAAATATATTAAAAAATATTATTTTTTATATCATCGGCTGGTAGCTCTGCATGGTCATCAGCCTCCACCTCAACTTGAAATTTCTTACAAGAACTGCAAAGTTAATGCATTTATGAGGTCGGGCTGGCTCTTTCTTTGCGGAAAGCCGATAGGGAACAAGCTGCACTTCATTAAACGCCCTTGCTATGATAATTTGCCAGCTGCCACCCACTTTGAGAGGGAGGAGAAGGAAGAGGAAGTTAGTTTGTAGTTGTGACAGGAGAGTCGGCGACCAAACTGCGCGGTCAAAAATGGGGCTGTTGGCATTCGTTGCTAGAAATCAAAGAGGGGGGACAAGTGGCAGGGCAATACGTTTTCTGCTCTCTCTCTGATGGATTGGTACACCAGGTCACAACTTCTCATGAATTTGCATGTAACAGCTGAGATTTAAAATATTTTTTATTTAAAAATATATTAAAATAATATATTTTTTATTTTTTAAAATTATTTTTAATATTAACTCAGACTCTGTCAGCTAACATATAACCACTTTCTAGTCTAAAACAAACTGGAAAGGTTATACATATGTCCATTGGATTCATGGGCCATTGGGTTTCGAATTTTAAGCGATGCTATGATGCAGCATTTTATCAGAGAAGAATTGAGTACAAATTCAATCAATAGAAGATTTCGATAGCATGAAGAAGACATGGACAGGGAATTTCATAGGAAAATAGCAGAAGTGACTTGATTACTCAAACAATAAATTGATAAGTTGCCAATATACAGAGTCGAAACCGTGTCATGCATATTTCAAAACATTGATCCAAGATTGTTTATAATAAGGGAGAATTTGATGCCAAGTATACAGCAATTCAATCCAGCTTACGCCTTCTACGCTAAATTATTTTCTCAACACAAGTTGCCACATTACATTTTCTTCACTCACACTGACAAAGGAAAATGAATTGGTAGACTATGCCGTAGACATGATGCAATCAATGGCTTGCTTGCAGATGCCTGTCATTGTGGCCTCTGGCCCATAAACCTGAAAACGAAAGAAAAAATTGTCACAGCTTAGCTACGAATAAGACAAATATAAAGAATTTCCAAGATCTGAATCTTCAGGAGTGGAGAAATGGAAACTATAGAAAACTTTCTAAGAACATAGAAGATCTTGTGGTTTTTTCAAATCCAGTCGTGTTTGTTAAGGTAAAGGACAACTTGAACTTTATAATTAAAAAACACCAGCAAAACTTAAGGCACATGTATAGATCTGCGCACTCCTCGTAAACAAGGATTCCATACTTCATATGGGAAAAAGGTCACAATCTTACAGATCAATATTAAAGACAGGGTTACTTTTCTCCTATTAACAGTATGCATTTCAGCGCTTACAGCTTTATTTAATTTCATAACCAATGGCCAACAAACTCAATGAGAACTAAAAAGGAAGATTGTCATTTCATACCTCAAGAGGTACTCCCAGTTCCTCTCCTAGAGTGCGCATCTTGGCCAAACCAGTCTGATAGTTTGGACCACCTCTTCGGACATAGATGTGCATTCTTGCCGCCTTTAACTTGGATTCCTATAAGGAGGTGACAAGGAAGAGTTACATGTAGAAAAAGGCAACTTAAACCAGTCACTACTTACAGCAATTGGACTACATTCAACTAGACATACCTTCTCTCTCAGTGCTCGTATAATACCATTGAAAGTAGCAGCAACATCGGTGAAGTTAGCAATGCCTCCTCCAATAAGAAGGGCTCTTTTGCGACCATCAGGGTCGGAAGTGGCACACTAAAAATGATCAAGGAATATTGTTACAGAACATGAGTAACGACATAATTGTGAGAAAAGATGCTGAAAAAGAAAAGGCTTAAATTTATTGTCTCTTACATCAATGACAACTCTTGCATATTGCAAGACCTCGTCCTCATTTGGAGCTCCACTATACTCTGCATAGTTGCCAAGCTCTGATGCATAACCCAAATCTCCAACCTTGTTAATGGGAAAAGAATTAGTCTAGCAGTAAAATCAGGAAGTATAGACCTTGCACCAACCAATAAAGGGCAGGTAGACTATAGCATATGGCTATAAAAGCACCTACAGTATCAGCATATATAACACTGGCACCACCTCCAGCAACCATTGTCCAGATACGTCCCTTTGGGTTCAAAACAGTGAATTTCAAAGATGAACTTGTCTGTAAAACACAAGAATATTGTTAATGCATCTGAATAATGGACAAAAAGATAATGGCAGTTCCATACATGAAAGTATAGGCAAGTAAAAGAATGTCAAAACATGCATTCATGTAATTACCTTTTCATCCAAAGAATGAATGAAGCTTTCGGTAGAACTCAGAACTCTTCCAAAAGGCAGAGGAAACTCTACATTACCCCATCTGAATGTACCAAAACAGATTGGATGAGAGACAAAATATGTTAGTAATATACCTAAACAACAATCTTATGTCAACTGAAGGTTTCCTCGAAAGAGGATATGAATATATACATACTTCTTGAAGTTCTTGAAAGCAGCAGTGTCGTCCAATTCTCCTCTCATATCCAGTGGATATGGTTCCCCATTCACCAATGTAAATGGATTCATTTCTAGAAAACTGAAGTCCAGATCTATGGAGAACAGGAAAAGCAATCAGAAGTGAATTCATTACTAGCATGTATAATATTTGGTGTAAGAAATTTGCTAAGAGGTCATATAAAAGGAAATATCAGACCATTCTCAATCCTTTCAAGATTCTTAAGAAAAATTTACTTCCTTTCCCCTCTATTATTTCATACAACATGAAAATTAAAAAAGATTCAAGTGCATGTGATCAGAATCTTGTTCACAAGTCAAGTAATTTCCCACGTTAAATGAATGTGGCAAGAGCATGCTCACCTAGAAATACAGAAAAGACACAGATGATGAAATCACCGATTTTTCCTCGAATCTGAGATAGTATTGAAGTTGTATCAGCAAATTTCAAATATGTATTAAGCAATTCACAATGCACGATACCCAAAACTTTCAACTTCAAAGAGAAACTAAAATCTAAGGGAACTGAGCATGTCCCATCAATTGACAAACCAAGGAACCACTTTTTATTAACAAGAATCAGACTTTTAACCTGTTTAATTATTTTGATCAGTGAAACATTCTAGATTGCTCATCTCCAGAATTTATTTAATCAAAGATAATGAATATAAAGAAACTCAACCTCCAAAGGAAGTGTAGCAATCAATGGAGCACATGCTTCCAGTGTCATTGGTTTTTCAGTTGGGAGGAATATGGTTTTAACCTGCAGAAGTCCAAAAACCAAAACCATGTCGGTAATTTAAATTCCAACGGTTATGAGATCAAACAGTCATAATATGAGAAGAGATGAAGAAGCACCTATCAAGACTAACAATGTAAACATACCTTATCCCAGTTCTCCTCAATTTCAATACCTCCACATTCTGAGAAGCTAATAGTGCTGCCGAGTCTTTCAGAGACAATTGAGATGTAAAACTCTTGGTCATGTGGAACAAATGGTTCAACAATGAAGGTAGTTATTGGTGCCTTACAGCCACCCATCTCAACCTAAAAAAGCAGATCCAATTTGCACATCAATCTAAAATCTAACCAGACAAACAAAAGAACGAACTTTCACGCAATTCAATCCAAAAAATCACCTCAGCGCCAAGGCGTGCTTTCACAAATTCAGCAACTTGAGCTAGATCTAAATTCAACGCAACCAAACCACTCTTCCCACGCTTCCCAAAGAGCATGTCAGGCTTCACAACCAATTTTGTAGATGAAAGCCATGGCTCTTTATTTGTTAACTCAGTGAAATCTGTACCTTCTGTCACCTAGACACAACAACAGATTATCTTATTACTTGTAACATCAAATCCAAAATAACGCCACTCCCATTACCAAGCTTGAATTTTTAACAGACCCGGTAAAAAAAAGAGGGCTGCAATTATAGCCAAAACCAAGCTAATCACCAACTTTACCAAAATATGATACAGCTAATCACTAGCTCCAAACTTGAACTTTCAGAAAACCCAGTTGAAGATTGAGTGCATATCAGAAACCCAGTTTCAATTCCACTAAAATTAAGCTAAGGTCGAAAAATTTAATCAAATAAGATCCAATTTCCAATCCAAAGTAATCAAATTTCAACTTAATAAAAGCATAAAATACAAAATGACCATAACAATCATATGGTCAAATAAAAAAAAAGGGGATCAAATCACACACACATGGGGGGGGGATTGGGAGGATGGGGAGATATCAACCTGAGCAGAGCAGATCTGAAGATCAATACCAGAGAGACGTTTCAAGTGCTCTTTCAAAAGTCTCTTAGAATCATACTCTCTTATCTTCTTTCTAGCCATTTCAACAATTCAAATCAAAGATGATCTACAAAACAATGAAACAGTGTACAATTTGCAACTATGTTATTACAACCTCTGCCTTTATATTACCAAAGAAACAGTATTTTGAAAAAAAATAATGAAATGAATGGTCTTGTTTTGCTTAAAAGAGAAGATTAGAACTGACCAGACAACAGCAAGGTTGTGTCTTGTAAGATAGAGGGGTGGTTTAACTGGTTAGGTGGTGTCTAATAATGTGGGGCGTGGTGGTAGGCGATTTGCACGAGGAAGGGAAGCTAAAATGGTTAGTCAAAGTTGTTGATCAGCTAACAACTCAATCACCATCATCATGTATTTTTGTGCCCACCGGTACTTGTATTCGTAAATGAGAATATATGGTTGTTGTTTGTTTCCATGTTAAAAGGAGTGTTTTTTTTTTTTTTTTTTTTTTTTAACATGATGAATAAATTTTTAAAAAAAAAAAAATTGTTTCATGAATCCTCCTCCTAAATCATAAGAGACAAAAATATTGTCAATTGCACTTTTAACTTTGTTTCATGAAGTTATTAGATACATAATTGCTTGGTCAAGCTTGCATGCCTACCCCAAATTAAATCAAGATTGTTTCGTGATTTGACTCCAAGAAGAAGTTAGAGAATTGTTTTTTATGTGAATGCATTTGTTTGAATATAAATATCCTATTTAAATTTTTTAAAAAAATTATGTATAAAAGTGGATTTATACGTGAAATTATTCTTTTAAGTGTCTTGACTCTTGAGTAACTAGATATGAAGGATTTCAATATTGACTCTCTTGATTTGGTCAAATATTGGAATTAGATTTTGTTTATTAGAAGATGTGAAATGATGGATTTATCCGAACGGGATTGGCATAAGAATAAAAGAAACAGAGGAGTTGACCTGGCTCTTTGGGAGTGAATTTTCAACCACATTTGAGTATTTTTTAAAATGTATTTATTTTTTAAAAAAAATATTAAATTAATATTTTTTAGTATTTTTTTAATGATTTTAATGTGTTAATATAAAAAATAAAAAGAAATCTAAAAAAATATTTTAATTTATTTACTAGTAAATTTATTTTTTAAAAAATTATTATGTACCACAATACAAAATACATGGAATCAACAAAGAATTAAGAAATAAGAAAACTAAATACATGGATTAATTTAGCTTATTATAAAATGTAAGAGATTTTCTAACGTTATTTTGACTTTCAAAATGATAATTCTCTAAAGAATGTTATAGCCAATAATTTTGTTTCAAGATTTTACTGGTCAGTGGTCGTCAATGGCTACCAGTGATGGATTGCGTTAAATTATTGGTGGCAGCTGAGTCATGAATCAGAGTCCAAGCAAACAGGAATTTGAATATAAATAATTATGTAAAGAAATACTAACAAAGAAGAAGCAATTTGAATATGGCAACTGGGCAGTGCTTTCTTCATATTTTAATAACATGATACATCATCATCGATACACCATATCATAAAAGAAAAGAAAAAAAAGAATCCATTTTCATCATTTTTTTTTTACTTAACAGTATACCCATATTGGACAGCGAACTTAACAAGATCATCAAGCTGCTTTAACTCAAAACACCCATCTTTGTCAGACAGGTCAAGAACCTTGTCTGCATATTCAGGAAAGAAAAGACCAAGATGATTGAAGGCCTTCTTCAAGTTTTTCTTGCTAAGGACATTTGTAATTTTGTATCTTCAAATTCCTTGAAAACCACCCTTAATTGCTCATCACTCAAAAACATTCCCGTTTCTTCATCAGATTTATGATCAGGCTGCCAAAATACCACACTAGTTCATCCATCTCATAATCACCAGCAATCAATCCATCTCCATTGGGATCCGCAAACACCAGTGCCCTGTCAACTCTGAAGTCAGGATAACTAGCACCCAACTCAGAGAAGGCAGCCTTCAGCTCATTCCAGCCAAGAACATTATTGTCAAGATCCTTGACGTGCCTCCTGAAAATCTCCCTGATTTGCTTTGCTGTTAAGGGTTGTCCCTTGTTTTTGTTGCAACATCACAAGGTATGACGACACGAAGGATATTGTTAACGAACTTTGCTCTCATTTCATGAAGCTTACAATTTGGTGCAAGATCAATCTCCTTGAGGAAACGGCTCCATACATGATCATGATCAAGATCAAGGGAGCGTTTCCGGTGATTCTCATTAGGATTCCGGTGAATACATACATTTAATGTCCAGATGTTCCTTTTTAAAATCCTGTCGGGAAATCAGCACGAAAAGAAGGAAATTAAGAACATTTCTAAGCTAAACACAGGTTGTTCTCCAACTCCACATTTGTTTTTGGAGAAGGGACTTGTACATGTTTACTTAAGCTCGGTTTCCTACCACGGTTCAACCTATTATTTAAATTGATAGTTTCGAGGCTAAGTTCAATTCAATCCAGAATTCAAGATAATCTTGGGTCATATCTAGCCTTGAATTTACATCAAAATTTGCATCCTTCTCTAAACTGTCGATGCATTTTGATTTTTACCAGATGAATCTATTCAGTTCATGGATGGAAAATGTATGCTAATTAATCTCTATTATAAATCAAAGATATAAGAGAGTTGACTCCAGGCTCTCGTATCCTGCATGATGTTGTTGGTTCGAAATCTTCATAAACAGGTCTAGGCTATGTTTGTTTTTCGGAAAGCAGTTTTCGGGAAACCATTTTCCAAACTTTCCTGTGTTTGTTTGTCATTAGGAAAGTTGGTCAACGGAAAATACTTTCCAGTCAATTTCAGTTAAAGAAAAATTTGACTTAATTTTCAGGAAAGTGTTTTCCCTTTAGCTGTGTTTGTTTTCCGGAAAGTGGTTTCCGGGAAATCACTTTCCAAACTTCTTGTGTTTGTTTGCCAGTAGAAAAATTGGTCAATGGAAAACACTTTCTAGTAAAAGGAAAGTTTGGCTTGGTTTTCAGGAAAGTGTTTTCCTGAAAAATTTGAGGGGAAAACACTTTCCGGAAGTTATGAAAAATTTAAAAATATCATTATTTGTTGATTATATCAAATTTGATCTTCAAACTTTTGATTGCTATATATATTTTTTGTTTTGAATATTTATTTTTCAATTTCATCTCTTAAAATTTTATTTTTATATTAACTTTAGTCCTTATTTTTATAATTGCTATTTGCTTTTTCCTTATTATTTTTTTATTGAAATTTTGTATCTATCAAATTTGGTCTTTATTTTTTTTATTGCTACTTATTTTATTTGAAATGTTGATTATTATTATTTTAATTTCTTCATCTTTTATTTTTTAGATTTGATCTCTATTATTTTGATTATTTTTTATTTTATTTGAGATAATTTATGAAATTATATATATTTTTTTCAATTTCATTCTCATTCAACTTTTTAATTTGTAAGATTTGTTCCTTATTATTTTAATAAACTTGAAAAAAATAAAATATTAATAAGTTATTTTCCAGTTTATTTTCCATGACATAACCAAACACTAGAAAGTGTTTTTCAACTCATTTTCCATTACACTACCAAACATCGGAAAATACTTTCTTGGAATTCACTTTCCAAAAATAAACTACTTTCCAGCAAATAAACGGAGCCCTAGTTTCAATCTGTTGCCTCATTAATGACTGCATTTTAGCCCTAACTTTGTGTAGTCTTGCTATACTTGGAAAATAAAAAAAGTTCAGATGTTAGATTATTGTTAAGATTCTTCATTCATGGGTTGATTATTGTTGAATAAAAATAATTCTATATGGACCAAAGAATTATTTTATAACAAATTCTTAAACTTAAGTTTAAAATAAACTGGTAAAAAATATTTTTTTATAATTCAAAAAACTATTTTATAAAAAATTCAAATCCAAGCCTGAAATTTAGCAAACGTATATAACTTAAACTTAAAACTCATTTTATTTAGGTTACCTCTACACTCAAAACTTTAGTACCTACAAGTCCTTTTAACTTTTCACTTTATATATTATAAAAAAAATCTTGTATTTTTTTAACATAGATTTAATATAGGGTAAAGAGTTTTGAATTGCACAAAAAAATATTAATTAAGTGTTTTTGAAAATTAATTTTTTATTCATCCACAAATTATTATTTTATTTTAATCATGTTAAAAAAAATTTATTACAATTTTTGCCATGGTTAATTGGCATCTCATGAAAGTTGCCATGGTTAATTTGTTCTGCACATAAAGCCTAATAATTCCCTAATCCGTACAGGTTTAGCAGGAAAAGGAACAGTTTATTATAAGGTGGTGTGATATCAAAGATTTCCTTCTTCTTTTTTTTTTTTTTTTAAAAAAAAGATTTCCTTCTTCTTTTTAATCCTTAAGATAGTGAGAGTTTTTTTTTCCTTCAACTTTCTTCGTCTCGATGGTAAAAGTATTATTGGATGATCAACTTTCATACATGGAGGCTAATTAAATCCTTCCATTAATGGCCCTGAGTTCATTTTAACCTCCCCCCATGCATAGATTGGGAGGCAATTTGTTCTTAATTTAATGATTAGAAGCCTTGCTGGTTCCATTTATGTCTTCCTTGGAACAATGTTATTCTTTAGATGATATCATCAAATAAATGGCATGGATTTGTTTTCTTCGCACAATACTTTAAATTGTCAATTATGCTTTGTATGGTCGCGTAAAGTTGGGTCAGTCTGGTGAGGACCAAGTTAGGAGGCTGAAAAATGCCTACAATAAAGCAAGGAGGATGAGGATGAGGCAAGGGAAAGTGATGATTCGCCATTGATGAAGAGAAAAGTACTTTGTTATGAGTAGAAAAAGCATAGAAAAAAAATCCAGCAACAAGGTTAGTGGAAGGAGTCCTTGAGGGGGAGGAGGATTTGCAACAACATTAAATCAGTAACCATCGGCAGATTCCAATAGCAACCAAAGAGGAAGTATTCTACGAGGAGAAGGAATTAAGAAGAGGCTTTATAAATATATGCGACAGAGACAACCTTGAAGACGACATCTTAACTCGGTTAGAACTTGGTTTATGATATTGTGAGTTTTGATTTGTTACAGCTATCTTGGATTAGATTGTGATTATCTCTATTAATTATTTTTCAGCAATTATAACTCTTGCTAATCTCTACTTAAAGGTTATAAATTACCGAGTTTCAAATAAAATATCATACGTATTTCATAAACTTTTATGGATGATCATCCTATCACATAATATATTTATAGATACAAATCTATAATTGTTGCCTGGAAATTAAAAAAATAAACAGATAAAATAACATATTTTAAAAGAATAAAAACTTATTTTAAAATTATTTCAAACATATTTATTTTATATTTTTATTTTCATCTCCCAACTCTAAGATTTTATTCGTTGTTCAATCGAACATAAGATCACACCACAATAAAGGGAGCCCAAGTTCAAAAAATAGCTCTCACCACTTCAAACATGTTTTTATTTGTTTTTACAGGGAATCAAGAGTATATGTTTGGTAATGCGGTGGTGTGTATTTTAAAATTATATTAAAATAATATTTTTTAAAATTATTTTTTATTTTTTACATAAATGTATTAAAAAACATTTTTTTTTATATCAATGCAAGGTTAAAGAATTTTCTCTAATTAATTAGCTTGCTTTATTTGATCTAAACTTTATACAATCTCGAAGTATGCCAACTAATCATACTTATTAGTGTAATTGTAAACAAATTTCTAAAATTACTCGTAACTTTATTATTAACTAATGAACTACTAATCACAACCCAATTAAAATCAATCAGTCAAATTAATTAATCAACCTCTTCCCGCCCCAATTAACACTCACCGACCCGCCCTCCTTCAATTTCCCGCTATTTTTCTTTCCCCAAAACGACACCGTCACTCCCCTCCCTCTAATTCAGCTTTCAAAAACCACACTCCCAAAACTACCCCAATCACCCCCTCCACGTCCATCCTCAGATCAAGGGCACTCAAGTAACTCCGGTTCCCGATGTAAATGGCATAAAATGTAATTTTATGAACCCTCAAGCCTTAATAACAAACCCAAAAACCCCCAATATATTTTCCCCTTGAAAGCTCGACGTCTCTATAAAAATTCATACTCTCTTCGCGCTCTCGAAAAATTTCTCAAATTTCTCCATTTCTTCGATCAATTTCTGTAATTTCTTCATCTCCTCTCCTTTTCTCTTCATAATCTCCATTTTAAGCTAATTATTAGGTTTCCTTCTTGGTTTATTTAATAGATTTCTCTGTTATTTAATCTTCACATTTTATGTTTTTGTGTTTCGTTTCAAAACCTAACCCTAATCTCTCTCTCACAGGGTTTTTGTTACATGAATTATAAGCCGAATTGGCCTCGGATTTTTTCCCTTTATTGATTGAAGATTGCTTGGTTCAAGCACTGCTGCTGCGAGGCATTTAACGAATGTGAGTTTTTTTTATTATCTTTTTAGGGTTTGAATTCGATTTTTATTGGATTTGATATGGTTTTGAAGTTGGGGAAGTTGTGATTTTGGATTTGGATTTTAGTTTGTTTGAGTGGAAATGGAAATGGGTTAGTGCTATTTTGTGGTTATTGTGTGAAAATGGTAGGTGGGGAAGGAATTTAGGGTTTTGAAGAGAATAGAAGTTGAAATCGGGGATTCTTGGATGTGTTGATTGGTGGGTGTTGATTATTGAGGATGAAAAATTGGATTTTTGGCTTGTAATTTAATGGTTTTTTTATAAGTTTGTGAAACTCTAATTTGGGATTGGTTTTGTAATCTAATTTAAAGTTGGTTGAATATGTTTGTGATTTATGTTTGATTTGTTGCCATTTGTGTTGATTATTTGTTATATTTGGCTGTAGAGTTGTTGCAGTTAAAGATGGCTGATCAGAGAAATGGAAGTGGGCAGCCTTCAAATGCAGCAAGAAATGTATATGCTATTGATGTGGAGAAGTTTAAAACACGGCTCAAGGCATTTTATTCGAATTGGAATGAGAACAAGGCTGATTTATGGGGGTCTTCTGATGTTGTTGCTATAGCAACACCTCCGCCTTCTGAGGACTTGCGGTATCTGAAATCGTCAGCTTTGAATATTTGGTTGCTTGGTTATGAGTTTCCAGAGACGGTAATGGTTTTTATGAAGAAGCAGATTCATTTCTTGTGTAGCCAGAAGAAGGCTTATTTGCTTGAAGTTGTGAAAAAACCTGCTAGGGAAGTTGTGGGTGTTGATGTTGTGATGCATGTGAAGGCGAAGACGGACAATGGGACTGGTCTGATGGAAGCAATATTCCGTGCTATTCGTTCTCAGTCAGGTGCTGATGGACAAGTTGCACCTGTTGTTGGACACATTGTGAGAGAGACTCCTGAAGGAAATCTTTTGGAAACCTGGTCTGAGAAATTGAAGGGTGCAGGTTTTGAGCTTGCTGATGTAACTAATGGGTTGTCTGATTTGTTTGCTGTTAAGGATGCTGATGAGCTCATTAATGTTAAGAAAGCTGCTTTTTTGACTTTTAGTGTAATGAACAATATTGTGGTGCCGAAGCTTGAGAATGTTATTGATGAGGAGAAAAATATCTCCCATTCTGCTTTGATGGATGAAGCAGAGAAGGCCATTTTAGACCCCACTAGAGCTAAGGCAAAGTTGAAGGCAGATAATGTTGATATATGCTACCCTCCCATATTTCAGAGTGGAGGGGAGTTTGATCTCAGGCCTAGTGCTGCAAGCAATGATGAGCCCCTGTATTATGATTCTGCCAGTGTAATTATAATTGCGGTGGGATCTCGATACAACAGTTACTGCTCCAATGTTGCCAGGACTTTAATGATAGATGCCACTCCTTTGCAAAGCAAGGCTTATTCTGTTCTTCTCAAGGCACATGAAGCTGCTATTGGAGCACTGAAGCCCGGGAACAAACTCAGTGCTGCTTATCAAGTGGCCCTGTCAGTGGTTGAGAAGGAGGCTCCTGAATTGGTTCCAAATCTGAGCAAATCAGCTGGGACAGGCATGGGGCTTGAGTTTCGCGAGTCAGGACTGAATCTTAATGCCAAGAATGATCGAGTAGCGAAAGCTAAAATGGTTCTCAATGTGTCCCTTGGTTTTCAGAACTTGCAAAATCAGACTGATAATCGCAAGATTCGGAATTTCTCACTGTTGCTTGCAGATACCGTTATTGTCGGTAATCTCATTATCCTCTGCAACTTTTTCTTCATTTTCACCCTTTTGTATTTCTCAATTACTTATCAATTTCTATGGCAACGATGAATGCATGTTTTCTCTTTTATTCATTTCAATTTCTTTTTCCTAATGTTATCTTATGAACTATCATATTTACATCAAACATGAATTATAATTATTTAAAAAAGTTTATTTCATTATTATCCAATGATCTGGACATTGCAGGTGATCAAAATCCAGATGTGGTGACTTCCAAGAGCTCAAAAGCTGTTAAGGATGTGGCTTACTCATTTAATGAAGGTGAGGAAGAAGAACAAAAACAGAAAGCTAGAGCTGTGGTGAATGGCGGAGAAAACTTGATGTCTAAGACAACATTGAGGTCAGATAACGGGGAGATCTCAAAGGAGGAGCTTCGGAGGCAGCACCAAGCAGAACTTGCCCGGCAGAAGAATGAAGAAATTGCCCGGCGACTTGCTGGTGGAGGAAGTGCTAATGGAGACAGTCGTGCTGCTTCAAAGACTTCAGCTGATTTGGTGGCATACAAGAATGTCAATGATATTCCTCCTGCTAGAGATCTAATGATTCAGATAGACCAGAAGAATGAGGCTGTGCTTTTGCCTATTTATGGGAGTATGGTGCCTTTCCATGTTTCCACAATCAGGACAGTTTCCAGCCAGCAGGATACCAACCGGACATGTTACATTCGAATCATTTTTAATGTTCCTGGGACGGCTTTTAATCCACATGACTCCAACTCATTGAAGCACCAAGGAGCTATTTATCTGAAGGAGGTTTCTTTTCGTTCAAAGGATCCTAGGCATATAAGTGAAGTGGTACAGCTGATCAAGACACTTAGACGGCATGTTATGGCCAGGGAGTCAGAGAGGGCTGAGAGGGCAACCTTGGTTACGCAGGAGAAACTACAGCTTGCAGGGAATAGATTCAAGCCAATAAGGTTGACTGACCTTTGGATTCGTCCTGTTTTTGGTGGCCGTGGAAGAAAGTTGCCTGGTTCTCTTGAAGCCCATGTTAATGGGTTCCGATATTCTACAAGCAGAGCTGAGGAGCGTGTGGATATTATGTTTGCAAACATCAAACATGCATTTTTCCAGCCTGCAGAGAAGGAGATGATTACTCTCCTGCACTTCCATCTTCACAACCACATTATGGTGGGAAACAAGAAGACCAAGGATGTGCAGTTTTATGTTGAGGTGATGGATGTGGTCCAGACTTTGGGAGGTGGAAAAAGGTCTGCCTATGACCCAGATGAGATTGAAGAAGAGCAGCGGGAAAGAGAGAGGAAGAATAAGATCAATATGGATTTTCAGAGCTTTGTAAATCGGGTGAATGACCTTTGGGCCCAGCCCCTATTTAGTGGACTTGACCTTGAGTTTGATCAGCCTTTGAGAGAGCTTGGCTTCCATGGAGTGCCCCACAAGGTTACATCTTTCATCGTCCCCACCTCAAGCTGCCTGGTCGAGTTAGTTGAGACTCCTTTCCTTGTTGTCACCCTGAGTGAGATTGAGATTGTCAATTTGGAGAGAGTTGGGCTTGGACAGAAAAACTTTGACATGACCATTGTCTTCAAGGACTTCAAGCGTGATGTCCTCAGGATTGACTCTATTCCATCAACGGCACTTGATGGCATCAAAGAATGGCTTGACACAACAGACATCAAGTATTATGAGAGCAGGCTGAATCTTAACTGGCGACAGATACTGAAGACAATCACTGATGACCCACAGAGCTTCATTGATGACGGGGGGTGGGAATTTTTGAATTTGGAAGCTAGCGATTCAGATTCTGACAACTCAGAGGATTCAGACCAGGGTTACATACCATCAGATGCAGAACCTGACTCTGAGACGGAGGAGGAAGACTCTGATAGTGAATCACTTGTGGAGTCTGAGGACGATGAAGAGGATGATTCCGAGGAAGACTCCGAGGAAGAAAAGGGTAAGACATGGGAGGAGCTGGAGAGGGAAGCAAGCAATGCAGACAGGGAAAAGGGTGATGATTCAGACAGTGAGCAGGAGAGGAACAGAAGGAAAGCAAAGGCTTTTGGGAAGTCTCGAGCCCCTCCTAGACCCGCTCCTAGAATGCCCAAGCGCCCCAAGTTCCGATAGGTTTGATAGGAAACGTCAACGTTCCTTTTCTTGTTTATGTTTCTAGCAGGAAGCTGCAGCAGCTGCCTTACAATGCAGGCCTCTAACTTGGGTTAGAACTATTGATAGTGGTAGTTTCTAAGATTTTGTTTTTATTTTAATCCATTGCCTTTTGGTGATTAAGTAGGAGTTTTGCTGGGAAGGGGACCAATCCCTAACAAACCTTAGCTGTTGCGTCACCACAATTACGCTGTGTCATTAAAATCTTTGTTATTATTATCTTCGTCTGTGTTGTCCTTGTGTTCTTGTTCTTGTAATACCATAACGCACGATATGGAAATGTTGTTCAATACATATTTGTTGATATCCAGTCAGCTTGCCTCATGGAATAGAAACACTTTCCAGTCACAACCCACACTTCCATCTAGTGTTATAAAATCCGACCTTCAAGCTTGGGCCGAGTTATAAATGAAACTAATTGGGAGAATTTTATAACTTTGCTTCCATCATATTCAGGTTGACTAATAGCGTATTTGAAATTGTGATAGGTTGATTAAGAGAGTATTTGAGGTTATGATAGTTGTTGTAGTTGTGATTTTAAAAAAATTGTTTTATAAAAATTATTTTTAGTTAAGGTTGGTATGAAAAAATAGATATTTGGTTGAAATTAAGGTTGAAGAAAAAATAGTTTAATGTGTTTGGTTAAGAATGCTTTTAAAATTGAGATTATAAAATAATTTTAAAAAATATATATTAATATTGATTATTTTTAATTTAAATATTGTGGATTTAACTATTGCTATTATATCATAAAATAAATCATACTTAATATAAAATATATTTTATTATTCCATGAAACTATCTACAATTTCATTACGTACAAAATACATCCGACAAGAACTATAGTTTTTATAATTTTTTTAGTATGTAATAAAATTAGATAAAATATTATCAAGTATAAAATTCAATCTAAACTAATTTTTTTTTAAAAAAAATATTAAAAAAATTAACAAAAAAAGAAGTTCACGTAGTGCACGTGTACAGTGTAAGAGAATTGCACTATTCATAATTTTTTAAGTGAACAGTATACCATGTACATTATTCATGTTAATTGCACTGTTCATTGAACAGTACAATTAACATGAACAATATAAAAAACGCATGTGAAATGGGACCCATAAATAGTAATTAGTTGTGTTTTCTTTACCAAACAAACACTTGACTCCTGCATCTTGCTTTAAACACAATTTTTACCGTGTAAATAAATGGTCTCTAAACAAGTTCATTGACTTGACTCCAAATTCAGGTCAGTTTTTAAATAAAATCCGATGAGAATTAACTTGTGATCGGATGACATAGTGTTTCAACTCATAACCTGCTTATTTTATTTAAATTCTAATTTGATTTTTTTCTTCAAAACATTATTAATTTAGTTATTATTTTTTAAAATCTTGAAATGATGTTGCATCAACTCACTTAACTCATGATACATACTTAGCTATACCTGGCTAGAATCTAATTAGAATCTAATTGAGTTTAATAACTGAATTGAATTGAGTTATCTAATTGAGTTTAATAACTTTACTTCCATGTACGTTATTGTTAAAGGAGGTAGTGCATTATCAATTAGCAACCACCTCTACTTGTTATTGTTAAAGGAGGTAGTGCATTATCAATTATGGCTATTCTTACATTTGGTGCAAGTCATTACTAGAGAGAGAGCTTTGTATAATTTTGTAAGCATTCATGGTTTCAGTTTAAGTCCAAGGGATACTTCGAATCCCGACAATAAATGATAGTAATGAATCTTTGTGTGACTGCACGAGAGATAAAAAGACATGTCAAAACTGTAATAGATTTTCTTTATATTCATTTCTTCAACCACACATGTTTTTATCCTTTATGTAACTGTCACTTGTCACTTCTTTTCTTGGAAATAATATTAAAGAAATGCGACCTGTTAAATGGTACTCCTGGACAAAGGGATAGTGGTCACCATTGGCGTAGGAACACAACAGAGAAATGGAAATGGTTACCCAACAGAAGCCACCACCTTCTCATTTTCAATAGCCAAAATGGTTATTCTTTAAAAATATATAGAAAACCCATGCTGAGATCACATTAAACTTGAGGTTACTGGCATCAGAAGCAGGAAGGGCTGCAATATCAGGCAGGATCCTCTTACAACCAAACTCTATCAACGTGAAGTCATGAGCTAATTGGCTAACTTGACTCGTGGTGCAGGGGCTGCAAGCAGAAATTGAGACTCAAAATTCCCAGCGAGTGGCCATGTATATTGCAATCCTCCACTATTTGTCTAATCTCTGCAGTGTACTCACGGATAACAGCTGCACCATTGGAGGATAATCAATTCACAGATTCAGGCAGAGTGTCTTGAGCTAAATACAGCTCTAACCATGCAAGAACCCTTTGTAGACGTATTATTTTGTATGCTTTGGATGGGAATTTTCAAGTTGAGAAATCCTCGAAATTGAACATCACTGATCTCTTCTGGATTCGGAGCTAAAGGATTCAGTCTCCGTAATTCAGTAGCTGAGGAACACATCAGTCACAGGTTGGAGGCACGTTAGCTCCCCTTTGTTTCAAAATTCTCAACATTTGAGCAGGATGGATAGATGGTAGGCACTCCTCACTGAAAAACTTGCTGTCCTTAACTAAAATAGTGAATCAGGGTGAAGGACATAACTGAGAAGAATAGTCTTGGTGGGCTTAGCTGCTGTGCCTTGGGATATAGTATCTATCACTTCTCATTCCAACATTTAAGAACTTGCATCTTCATATCAAGCATGGAAACTCGAAAGAGAATCTGCTTGTAACTTGATCTGGCAACCAATGGTCCTTTCAAATGCTGTCAGTCCACTACAATCCTCCACACATAATCCGGTAGTTGTTTAGCTTCAAAAATTCCGCACCATGGATTACCTGACTGATATCCTAGACTTGTGTGGCAGACCTTGGATGGTATCTGGGTTCGAAAGTGTTTGTCAGGAGTCTTCATGTATTCCAACCTTTTTTTGGCAAGGAGTGCCTAGGTTAAGAAGTTATAATTTCTGAAAACCCCAACCATCCCTTTTCTTTGCTGCATACATCTCATCACAATGGTTTAAACAGCAGAGAGAAAATGTAAGGAATTGATTTGGAAATCATACAATAAAAATTTAATGCAAAAATAATTTAACTATCCAAGCTAAGAGATACAGCGATTCATAATCATGGAAATGGTAAACCATAAAAGAAAGTAACACTTTAATCATCCCATATAAACAATGAGAAAACTGAGGAAAAAAAGCTTTGAACAAATAAAGCCATACCCACCTCCGAAAACATGCACCTTGCTATTTCCTGTTTAGCATAGCGAAAAAGACAATTTCATGGTGGATGATGCATGGATTGAGATATGCAATAAAACTGTAGCTAAATAAGATAAACGAACTACTTTCAAAACAGAAGAAAGCTCCACACAATGGCAACCAATAACATGCTGATATGAAATTGAGCAGGTTTACACACAACATGCCTATCACCATCAATTGAATAGCACTCACCATTTTGTCCATTTGTGGTTAATATTCCCTCCATTGACATCAGTGACATTGGAGGAAACCAAAGAGTGGATGTGGAATTTGAAGATCCAAAAACAGCTTTACACATTCTAATTGATGAAATGGAAACGATTCTAGAAGGACATTCAAGTAGGAGATTCAAGTTAAAAACAAAAGGCAGAAAAAAGATATGAAAACATTTCTCTCTGATATCTAATCCACTATTTTACAAGTAAACAATTGGTTATGACGCTGAGTTTCAAAACTACTATACAAGTAAAGAGTATAATTTCAACCAGTTTTTCCAACGTGCATATAAAATAACACCACCAAAAAAACAAAAAGGAGAAAATTCCAAAACATCTGCTTCCCTGCAAGAGATTATTCTGGCTAGTGCAACTATTATCTGTAGATGCTGCAGGTGCTAGTTTAATAAAGCATAGGGGTATAGACACCTTTGGTCACCTTAGTTTAGGCCTCTTGGGAAGACTACCACTCACATTTCTTCTATCCGGGGGTCGAGCTAGCCGTCGAGCCGGGGGTCGAGCTGGGGGTCGAGCCGGTGGTCGAGCTGGCAGTCGAGCTGGTGGTCGAGTGGGTGGTCGAGCTGGTGGTCGAGTGGGTGGTCGAGCTGGCTCTCGAGACTTACCAAGTGCCTTGATCTTCCTTCTTTTTCTCTCCTCTTCGCTATCTGAATCATTCCCCTTCTCCCTGTCAGCATAACTAGCTTCTCTCTCCAACTCTTCCCATGTCTTTCCTTCTTCCTCCTCCGAATCTTCCTCAGAGTCCTCTTCCTCATCATCCTCGGACTCCACCAAAGACTCACTGTCATCAGCTTCATCATCGGAACCTGAGTCAGATTGCACATCTGAAGGTACATACCCTTGGTCCGAGTCCACTGAGTTTTCAGAATCTGAATCACTAACTTCCATGTTTAAAAATTCCCACCCACCATCCTCTATGAATTTTTCCGGATCATCAGTGATAGTTTTCAGTATAGGCCGCCAGTTCAGATTTAATCTACTCTCATAATACTTGAGGTCAGTCGTGTTTAGCCACTCCTTTATGCCATCTAGTGACGTAGAGGGGATAGAGTCTATCCGTAGGACATCCCGTTTGAAGTCCTTGAAGACAACAGTCATATCAAAATTCTTCTGTCCAAGGCCAACTCTCTCCAGGTTAACTATTTCAATCTCACTCAAAGTTATAACCACACAAGGAGTCTCTATCAGCTCAACCAAGCAACTCGATGTTGGAACTATGAACGCTGAAACTTTATGGGGAACCCCATGGAACCCAAGCTCTCTTAAAGGCTGATCAAACTCAAGGTCAAGTGCTTTAAATTGAGGTTGGCCCCATACATCATTCACCCGGTTCACAAAGTTCTGGAAGTCCATGTTAATTTTATTCTTCCGATCCCTCTCACGTTGTTCCTCCTCAATCTCATCAGGGTCATAGGCTGATCTTTTCCCCCCTCCAATTGTCTGGACCACATCAATCACCTCAATATAAAATTGCACATCCTTGGTCTTTTTGTTCCCCACCATTATGTGATTATGCAAATGAAAGTGCACGAGAGTGATCATTTCCTTCTCTGCTGGCTGAAAGAATGCATGCTTGATGTTACCAAACATTACATCAACACGTTCATCAGGCCGTGAAGTTGAATAGCGAAAGCCATTTGCGTGGGCTTCAAGTGAGCCAGTCAATTTTCTTCCACGACCACCAAAAGGAGGACGAACCCATAGATCTAACAATTTTATTGGCTTGAATTTGGTAGAAGATAGCTGAAGCTTTTCCTGACTAACTAAGGTCGCCCTCTCAGCTCTCTCAGATTCTCTAGAAGTAACCTGCCGACGTAGGGTTTTAATCTGCTGTACCACTTCACTTATATGTCTAGAGTCCTTTGAACGAAATGAAACCTCCTTCAAATATATAGACCCTTGAAACTTAAGGGAATTTGCATCATGAGGGCTGAAAGGGGTGCCAGGCACATTAAATATTATTCGTATGTAGCAAGTTCGGTTACCATCCTGCTGACTAGACACGCTCTTCACAGTAGCGACATGGAAAGGAACCATACTACCATGAATTGGTAATATTATGGCTTCATTCTTTTGGTCAATCTGAATCATAAACTCCCGAGGAGGGGGCAGATCATTGACATTCTTATACGCAACCAAATCACCAATTGTCTTTGCACCACCTCGATTATCTGTTGCACTTGAACCACCACCAGCAAGCCTCCTAGCAGTCTCTTCATTCTTCTGGCGGGCAAGCTCTGCCTGGTGCTGCCTTCGTAGCTCCTCCTTTGACATTTCATGGTTGTCTGACCTAAGTGTTGCCTTAGACAAGATGGTCTTCCTCCCTCTAAGTTCAGGCTTGACTTTTGGCTGATCTTCTTCCTGATCGTCCTCATTGAATGAGTATGCCACATCTTTAACAGCTTTAGTACTCTTTGAAGTCACCACATCTGGAATCTTCTCACCAACAATCACTGTATCTGCCAGCAAGACAGAATACTTCTGGGTCTCTGGGTTTTTGGTCTCTGCCTGCAAGTTCTGAAAGCCAAGAGACACATTGAAAACCATTCCTTGTCTCAGAATTCGATCATTCTTGGAATTAAGACTTAGCCCTGACTCACGAAACTCAAGGCCAATTCCAGTTCCTGCAGTTTTGGTCAAGTTTGCAATTAATTCAGGAGCATCCTTCTCAACCACAGAGAGTGCTGCTTGATACACAGCACTAATCTTGTTCCCAGACTTCAATTCACTGATTGCTGCTTCATGGGCCTTAAGGAGGACCTCATATGCCTTGCTCTGCAACGGATTGGCATCAATCAGAAAAGTTCTTGCAATGTTTGAGCAGTAGCTGTTGTATCTAGAACCAATTGCACATATGATCACACTAGTAGAGTCATAGTAGAGGTTCTCATCATTGCTTGCAGCACTCGGTTTCAGATCAAACTCTCCTCCACTCTGAAAAATTGGAGGATAGCATATATCAACATTCTCTGCCTTCAGCTTTACCTTAATTCTTGCAGGTTCCAATATTGCCTTCTCTGTGTCATCCATCAATGAAGAATGGGAGATCTTCTTCTCCTCATCAATGACTTTTTCAAGCTTTGGCACCACAAACTGTTTCATCACTGAAGAAGTCAAGAAAGCTGCTTTCCTTACATTTGTAAGCTCAATACTGTCTTTGACAGCAAATAAGTCAGAGAACCCATTCGTTACATCACTTAGCTCACAATTAGCATTCTTTAGTTTCTCATCCCATGTTTCCAAAAGCTTCCCTTCAGGACTTTCTCTAGCTATATGTCCAATGACAGGAGTATCATGACCATTGGAGTTTGACTGAGCATGGACTGCATGAAAAATGATATCCATCAAACCACTTCCATCGTCACTTTTGGTCTTCACATGTATCACAACTTCAACACCCACAGCCTCTTTGGCAGACTTCTTAACAACCTCAAGCAAAGAAGCCTTTTTCTGGCTACACAAGAAATGGATCTGCTTCTTCAGGAAGACCATAATTGTCTCTGGGAACTCGTATCCAACCAACCAAATATTAAGTGCTGATGACTTCAGATACCGGAGATCCTCTGAAGCTGGAGGCGTTGCTATGGCAAGAACATCAGAAGCACCCCATAGGTCATTATGGTGTTCCTTCCAATGTGAATATAACAAGTTCAAACGCTTAGTGAAGTTCTCCAAATCAATCGCATATGGACTGACAGCTCCTGAAGGCTTCCCATTGGAGGATTTTGCATTAGCATTCCTACTTTCAGCCATCGCATGTAGTTCAAATACAGATCTTGATATGTCAACAACTGAGCAAGTGGCGCCTAATGATCAGCAAAAACTGTGATAAATAACAAATAACCCATCAGTTCTCTTCCTTCTCTCCATATGGCAAAAGTTTGATCTGGATACGCTTTTATTAGCCATGATCAACAATTTTCAAAATCAGAAGACCGGCAAAATATTACGGAGAAACTTGAACAACGACAACTTCCAAAGTTGCAAAAATTTAAAAACTGTTCTAAATCTCGATGCCCTGGATTAAAGAGCTATCAGATCTTAATTCATAAACTACATTTGATGCATCTCCTTTGCATATCTTAGTCTGTTCAATTCGAAAAAGACCTGATTTTGGAATTTAAGTTTATAGTTTAAGCCTATCCATTCCCAGAAAAGGAAAGATCATAAATTCAAATTTTTACAGTCCCCTTTTTACTTCCATTCATCTTGTCAGAATCCAAACACAGAAATGAATTTGAGCTTACAATTCTCTGTCTTCCCTTAGCAGAAGCAAGACATTCCTGCACTCACAAATCAAAAGGAAAAAAAAAAACTTTGTTAAAACTTCACATCCTCAAAAATCCATTGATCAAACCAGTAATCAAAGAATGATCGATCCATTACCTCCTCTATCTGAAAAGTCTCAAATGAACCTCACTTCAGTAACAAGGAACCATGCATCTAATAAAAAAGCCATCAAATCTCAACTTCTGCAATCAAGAATTCTTGATCCTTCGAACCAGCTACACAGACCCACAAAATAAATAAATAAATAAATAAAAAAGGTCAGAATTTGGAGCTGAATCTGGTGCTTGAATTCATTGAATTATGAAAAAACAAAGAAAACCCAGATAGATAAAAGATTAAAATTAAAAGATTACAACTTGTAAGTACCTATGGTATGTTTATCTTATGATTCAAAAGGTAAAAAGTTGAGGTCAAAGGTGTGAACTTTTTGAAAGAAATGGATGTTGATGATGATGAAACTGACTTTTTATCAACTTTGAATGGATTGCTCCAACATGAAGGATTTAGAGGTATAGAGAGTGTGATTAATGGATGACAGTTACAATAAGGAATGATTAAAGATGAACAACAGAGGAGATGAGGAGGAGCTAAAGAAGCCAAAAGGGTCATCATCAATCAGTTCTCTTGTGGAAAATGAATATTTATATGAAAGGTAAAATCTGGTTGATTTTTTTTACCTTATTTCATTTTTGGTTTTTATTATATGTACAGAAAAAAAACCTGAAACAAAATAAAATAAATATGTTTTTAAATAATTTTTTATATTCTTAAAACAGAAACATAAAAAAATATCCGCTTTATTTTCAGTTTTCATTTCAGAACAATAAAATCTATCTCCAAATGATTTTAAAACAACTTTTTATATTTTTAAAATAAAACATAAAAAATAAAAACTTATCGTTGATGATACGGTACAGTGCATTTTAGCTTACTGATGTTTTTATAATTATTATTTTTATTTTTAGCATTAATAAAAAGAATTATAAAAAAAAATTAGTTAAATATTTTTCAAAAAATAAGAGGTTTAAAACACCACTGAGCGTTAACCTTCCAGATTAAAATTAATTTACAAGGTTGGTTTAAGTTTCTATCTCACATTCATCTTCAAAAAACATGAAAATCTAGCATGTTATACGTATGATAGGAAGGTTTACTCTAAATCCTTTCAAAGTTTTTACTCAGCAATTTTGGTTATACGGGTCTAAACTCGTTTTGGATGAACAGTTTGCATTCAATTCCCAGGAACCATGTTCAAGAGCAAACCACATCAAACAATGAGGGAGAGCAATAAAGACAGACGAGAGAACCAATTGAACTGCCAGGCCCAATTCAGGAACACTAAATCACATTTGATCTTTAGCTGTTCAGGAACATTACAATATTCTGTGATACAGGAACACGGTACACTGGTAATCAGACCACCCACGGAGGCTAGGGCAAACATCAAGTAGCATGTCTCTAAATCTGCGTTTATATAATAGAATAATAGGGTACAACAAAGACACAGAGAACCAAACATCATAGATAAGGCAGAACAATCATAGCTTCCAGATCGGGACAACACTCAGCTCGGTTTCTTACACAATAAAATCATAAACCGAGAAAGGGGCATTGCTTTCTTGCATGCTCGGGTATCAATTTGACCAGTGTCTCCACTGAAACTCCCTTCAATTCTAGTTGAACAGCAGCAGTAGAAACAACAAATGGTAAGCATCTTGATTAATGGATAATAAACTGCAGTTCATGAAAACGATTTCCTCTATAATAATTTCATACCATGAGATTTGAAGTTAAATAATGGAGGGAGGAAACGCCCATTTGGCAAGCGGGTGCTTTGATCACGGAGCTCGTCAAAAAAGGGATGTGTCAAGGCATCCAGCTGCAACCAAAGTAAATAGTAGTAAAACAAATTAATCAAACAAAGAATTAAACAAGCCCAGAGGGCATGATTGCAATAAGCACATAACATGGTCAGTTTCTATAATAAACATTAGGTAAAAGCATCTAAATTGAGTAATTGATTAACATCAAACAGTAACCAACTCCATATTTCAATGACAGTTTAATGCAACTGTTAGGCCTTCAAAGTCAAATAGCAACAAGTAATTCTTGGGAAAGAAACAACGACATTCAAATAAGGTTATGGTGAATTCACAAAAATTATAGAATCAAAGGAACCATAACCTAGTCCAGAAAAATACTCACAGCAGTGCACCGTAGGTTAGGGGAGTATTGCAGTAATCTAGAAACCAGATCAACTGCTTCAGGAGGCATGCGCTTGTGGAAAATCTAAAAGTGAAACCAAAAGGAGTTAATAGGTGGTAAGAGTCATAAGAATGCAATAACACAAACCATGAAACATTCATCTAGAATTGCTAATACCTTGTGCCAAGGATGAGCTTTAATCTGGGGGAATTTGTACTCTGTATAATTCGGGTTCATGCATTTAATTTCCTCCCTAGTTGGAGTACCCAAAACCTGGAAAATAATGGCATTTTATGAATTAAAATAAATCAAGGATAAAGTAAGTCCCAACAGAAACGAACATTTTACTGAAGTTTAGACAAAGCCTTTTAATGTGAGTAAAAAGCTACACTTAATAATCCATAGACAGCTATTAAAAGGTTCAGGATACTAAATTTACCTTGATAATCTCCACAAGCTGGTCGACTCCACTCTCACCAGGAAAAAGAGGCTGACATAATCGATACATTTATTAAGCTTGTAATGGAGATCATTTATGTAAAACAAATCAAATACAACTTGTCCACAAAAGCTTCCTACCTGTCCAAGCAATAGCTCAGCAAGGACACAGCCAACAGACCAGATGTCAATAGCTGTCGTATATTCAGTTGCTCCAAATATAAGTTCAGGTGCTCTGTAATACCTAGAGCAGATATAAGATATATTTGGCTCCCCTTTTACCTGTCAGACGAAACAGCATCCCACTAAAAATAAAAGCAAACATAAACACCAAAGAGACAAAAATACAAAGGAGCAAAGCATACCAAGACTTTTGCACTTCCAAAATCACACAATTTAACCTGATGTGTATGAGGATTCACCTGCATCAAGAAAAAATTGAAGATAACTTTTAAAAAAATTCTGACATGGAATAAGAGACCTTGTAAACAACACAAAGATTGTGTCCTCCAATAAAAAAGGATAACCACTTCATTTGTGCAAATCAAATTACAACCAAATATTTATATTTTTTTTTTCAGAGCTTTAAATTTCAGAGAAGTGAGACCCTAATGAGAAGACATATTTCTAAATTTTTATCACAGTTAAACATATACAGGTATATGCCTAAAAATTGCACACAAACTCTTACCAAAAGGTTTTGAGGTTTAATATCACGATGACACACTCCAATTGCACGGTGGATGTATGACAATGCCCTAAATATCTGCCAAGAATCAACATGTTAATATCTTACCAAAGTTCCTGATAAACAATACCTCCAAGAAGATACTGTTCCGTGCATTGAGGTAAGAACTCTAGCTGCCTTGGGAGAAAGAAATAACAAGGTAATGGATATAAAATGCCAAAAATAAAGATAGAAAGAAAGAAAATGGATACACAAGAACTAGGTCATCTAAACTGTAACTTAAGAGAAGACCATTGTAAAACCCAATTCAATTGATCAGCTCCATACCTGATACGTATAGAGTTTGACATATATTAGTGGCATCTTCTGATTCAACTTGCTATAGTGTTTAATCACACGATGAACAGTTTCTGGGACATACTCAAGAACCAGATTAAGGTAAAGCTCATCCTTCTCAGTTGTCGAAAAGAAGCAATGCTTTAAAGAGACAACATTCGGATGGTCAAGAAGACGCATGGTTTGCAGCTCACGGTTCTTATACCTCTTATCTTGAAGAACTTTCTTTATAGCAACAGTTTCACCAGTCTCCAAGCATTTTGCCTAAAGCCAAAATTGCGGAAAGGCAAAATGGAAACATGAGCACTTGGTGAGAAAGTCTGGAAAGGAAGTAACATTACACTATTGATGAACATTCAACAAAACACTAATGTCTAAAACAGCATACCTGGAAAACAACCCCAAATGAACCATGCCCAACAACACGCTCAGCCATGTAACTTATAGTCTGCATGGTTTGAATGGAAGAAAAACATATTAACCAAGAATAAAAGAAGCATAATACAACAAAGTGAATTGGACATGCCCTGATAGACAAACCAAATTGCTGATTCACTGTCTTTAATTAGAAATAGAGAAGATGGTCTTAGAATGGGATGGGTTATTTGGTGAAGTTATGGTAAAATCATGGCACTCGGAGGATAACAGTAAATATCAATGTATGGAGAAACCATTATGGAATTCTCCTAATCATATCTCATGAGGCTTCGATAATAACAAGGTATTCGGGAGGAAACGGTGCCAGTTGTTTAAATCAGGCTACATCCTGAGGACTACCCCTCAAACTGCAAGGGGATTTTGACTTGCTTGAAGATATGAAGAAAAAAGACAACAATTATACCTGCTTTGGCTGGCCATTTCTACCACCAATTGTTGTTACTATAATATGACCTGTCTCTGTACCATTACCATCCACCACTGTTGCCTCCATTTCCTGAAAAGCATATCTGAGTGAGTGACTGCATCTGAAATCCACTAAAAACAACAAAAAGAGGCATAAACCAATGACAAGGAAAGATGTGCTGATTGCCATACTTTGTCATCTCTAATTTTCATGTCATTCATTTCCTCAGGTAACTTATCCACACCAGCATTATGGGCACTAGCTTCTCTTAATCCCGAAGAAGGCGCCACGCCCACAGAACCCATTTGTTAGACAAGAACAAATTATTCTGTCTTACTCTTGAACTTCAATGCAATTACACATTACCTGCTGCAACGGAGAAGGTTAAAAATCTCAGCAGACAGATTTAGTTGCATCAAAATACATATAAAATACATTCATTGATTCTCCACAACGTGCAGTAACAGAACTAAACCAAAACCCACAAAAGGAAAGCTAGTACTCGAACAAAAACTCGGACTCCAAAGCTTATCCAATTCACAGCTTAAAAATCAATGACCGGTGACCATACATGGCACAACCAACAGATCAAGTCAGGCGCTATAATTAAATTCCTGCACAAAGTTCAAAATCAAAATGCTCAAACACCAACACAATAGAACACAAAAGACACAAGAGTTCTGTAAGTTCCCACAAAACAGCAGTAAATCAAGTTTTCTGTACAAGTTTTTTGCCATCAAAGTCAAATACTTTCGCCACAAATCACCCCAGATGAATATATTAAAACATTAAAAAAAAATGACATGCAAAATGGAACCTGAAAAAGGTGTTTTCATCTACATAAGACATAACTAACTAAAAAATTACTATAGCTCAAACAAAGTCCACAACTTTCAATCTAAGATCTAACAACGAAAACAAACAAATCCTCCCAACAAAATTCCCAAGACAGAACTTTTAAAATACAATCAAAACCCATAAACATAAAAAAAAAAAAAATTATTCAAGCTCCCAAAGAACATAAAAAAAAATAGAGCCCAGATGCAAAACTCAAAACTTTAACAAGATCCAAGACAACCCATCACAATTTGATCCAAAACCAAGAAACCCAGGGAGCCAAGACACACAATCTATGTCAAAAAAACCCAAAAAGTCTCAATCTTTTCACGCTTAAATAAAAAAGATGCCAATTTTGAATAAAGAGAGAAACAGAGAGAATAAGAAAACATACCAATTAAGCCGGAAAAAAAATCCTGGGTATTAAAAGAAGATGCCGTTTTGAAGGTGGAGAAGAGGAAGAGTTGGTGAGGATCAGACAGTGGAGAGAGAAGGTGGGGAAGACAGATCCATTTTTGTGGGCAATAACACAACAAGCTGCCTTCCAATACAATACACAAAAGAAAGTGCTTTCTTTCTTTCTTTCTCTTTTGTTTTTGTTTTGTGTGTTTTTCCTCTCTTTTTTTTAATTTTTAATTTTTTATGGTGTGCTAATGTGCTTGTGTCAGTCCATTAGGTTTAGGTTAGGGTTTCTTTCTTCTTTTTTTTATCAATTTGAACTGAAATGATATTATGAAAAAAAAATTATTGTATAATTAATATACTTTAAGAATAAAGACAACTATTTGTAGAAAAAAATAATAATAATGAAGAGTTGTTATGGCATGATTAAGGTTTGGCTCGGTAGATGAAATAAAATACTTTAAGAATAAAAAAAACTATATATTTTTTAAAAATATATCTTTTTACATTTTTGTTATTTTACTAATATATGATTCAATTCACATCATCCAAGCCTTGAATAAATACATTTGTATTCATAAAAAAAATTTCATGAATTTTTTTTTATTCAATCCAAATTCAAGGGGTGAATTCTTATAAAATAAAATAAAAGCATCCACTTGTGAATATTGTATTTAAATAAAGACAGTATTTAATTATTATCTAGAGATAAAAAAAAAATTAAGAAAGTTTTTAAATACGTAAAAAAAACAATGGTATATCTAACTACTGTAATCTTATTGTTAAAGAAAAAAATCATAAACAATGGTATATCTGAATACTTTTATCTCAAAGAATATTTCTTTTTATTAATGCTAGTTTATAAATTAAAATAGAAAAATAGTTAATTTCCCTTCTTTTTTTTTGCAATGGAGACAATAGCATAACACATATCTAATGGGAAAATTAAGATGATTGCTTTTTATTATTTTTTTAAAAGTATTTCCCTTTTTTTCAAATGATATAAAGAAACAGAAATCAATTTATATTTTTCTTGACTCTAACAACAGCAGCAATTTACACATTACCCACTTCTGATCATGGAATTGCAGGAAAGGCACTTCCCTCTATAATTTCATGCACGACCTTGAAGAAGAAATTATTGGTTGGAGAGATGATTTTAACATTTAAAAATATGCTCAATGATTTCTTTCTTCCTCTTTTTTTTTTTTTTTGGTAGAAAGAACAAGACACTCCACTACTGTTTTGCAGTCAATCATTCACAAATGCAATTGCAGCACAAAGGAGGAGTAGCTTTGACAATAATTTTTTTTTTTTCTTTACCATTCAAAGTCCAAAGCCATGCATGAAACTTGATTGTTATTTTTTTTAATTTTATTTTGGTTGGAAGGTATTTTAATAGGACGAGGGAAATAATTGTAATTGTATTTAAATAAAAAAGAAAGATGATCTTGACAAGGTTGCCCCACCCTACAAGGGCAAGTAGGAAAACGGCAACCACAAAGTACAACAGTTCTCACATTCAAGGGTAGCAATCATGGAGGAAAGTGCGATTCTACCCTTGAAAGGGATTCTATAAAGTCAATGGGTGTTGAGAAGATTAGGCAGGATGCTGTGATATGGTGGGACCAGATGGAAGGCAGATTCGGACAATAATACATCCTGTGGCTGTGGGGGACAGCCCTACTTCTTCAAGTCTTAAGAGTCTCTAGCATTTAAAGTGTGCGTCTGGTGGTAGTTCTTCCTACATCACAGCTCATCCTCGTATTTCACATGTTGCGATTGATTTCTCAGATAATTTTATGCCGCATCACTCCCTAACAGGGCATAGTATTCCTACTTGATCATGGATCGGATAAATATTTTTTCAATGTAAAAAATTCTAAATTGTGTAGGAATTGATATGCAGTCACTTGGTTGTTTTGGTAGATTTAAGGATAACAAATATGATAAGTAAAAATATAGTTTAATTTAAAATAAGTATTTAAGAAATTTTATAATAAATATTAAGATAGAAACATATCGGATCGATTCGTATCAACTCGAGTTAACCTGTCAATTCACTTATAGGGTTATGAGATCATGATAATCTCATAGAAAGCATATTAAAACAAATTATGAAACTTAATTTTCAATAAACTCAATGTTGAAGGATGAAATTGAAAAAAGATATAATTAAAAGGAATAAAAAAATTAACCCGGATCAATCGAGGTTAACCTGCCAAACCTGTGATCCAGGTCATGAAACCAAGATAACCCAATAAAAAACAAAGCGAAATAAATTATGAAGGTCGATTCTCAATCTACCTAGTGTTAAAAGATAAAATTAAAAAAAATCAATTAAAAAAAAGATACAAAAAACAACTCAAGTCAACTAGGGTTAAATCATCAAACTCGTGACTCGAGTCATGAGATGGAGATAACCTCATAAAAAATAAACCAAAACAAATCATGAAGTATAATCTTCAATTAACTCCATGATTAAGGATGTAATTAAAAAAAAATTTAATTAAGAAAAGAAAAAAACACTTCAGCCAATCTATTAAACCCACGGTCCAGATCATGAGTCTAGGATAACCTCATAAAAAATATTTAGAGTTAAAAAATATTTAGGAATTGATTCGTTGTGACTCGGTTGTCTTGACAAATTTAAAGATAATCTAGATAACTAGTAAAAATATAATTTATCTCAAAATAAGTATTTAAGATATTTTTTAATAAGTATTGAGACAAAAATATATTGGATTGATTCAAGTCAATACAGGTTAATTTTTAATAAATTTAATGTTGAAGAATGAAATTAAAAAAAAAATCAATTAAAAAAAGATAAAAAATTAACTCAAGTTAACCTGGGTTAATATGTTAAACCTGTGACTCAGTTTATGAGACCAAGATAATTCAATAGAAAAGAATGTAAAATAAATTATGAAACTCAATTCTCAGTAAACCTAGTGTTGAAAGTTAAAATTAAAAATAAATACAAAAATAAACTTAAATCAATCGATGTTAACTCATTAAACTTGTTATTCATGTTACGAGAAAAAGATAAGCTGATATAAAGCAAAATGGAGCAAATTAAAGAAGGGATTCTAATTCTGCCGGTCATTCATTTCTGACTTCAAATTGGTTTCCGCCGTAACATGGAAGCTTGGTTCTCATCACAGAAATATGTTCACGACTAACTGAAGACTGTCTCGTCACTAGCAACTGAAGATGATCTTCTTGCCGGAGGAATACGTTCAGTACCAACTGAAGATGGTCTTCTTGCCGGAGGAATACGTTCAGGACTGCCAACTGAAGATGGTGTTCTTGCCGGAGGAATACGTTCAGGACTGCCAACTGAAGATGGTGTTCTTGCCGGAGGAATACGTTCAGGACTGCCAACTGAAGATGGTGTTCATGGTGGAGCATCACTAAATTCATTAACATCCCGAGCCCACCACTTGAAGCTTGGATGGGACCTTAACTGATTAGCCATTTCGGGGCTCTCAAATGAAAATGGCACTTCAAGTCTATAGAAGTTGTAGTAGAGATTGGAAAGTCTTTCAAGACTTCAGAAGATAAGATGATTATCCGAGGAGAGTGAAGATTCATGCATGGCAAATCAGTATTGCTTTAATTTTGCGCGTCTCCCATGTTTATCAATTTGTTTTAGCAATGATTATGAACATTGAACTGAATCCACCCCACTTTGATTTTTTTTTAATGTAATATATTCTGCTGTTTCATCTCTTGTAATATACTACAGGCGTAACATAAAATTATTCAATTAACTCCATCTAAGATTTTGAAATTTAAATGATTTTTGAATATGATATCAAAATCCGAGAGGAAAAAAACTTAATAACTCCAGTCCTTGACTGCTATGGTCGGACAAATCTGCTATAAAACTGAATTTGATGTAAGCAGCTCGCTTGTGACAGGTATCTAGAGGGGTGCATGATCATGGAAGGAGGTAGGTAAAGTGATCACGCCCAACCGCCCAAGAACTTTGAGCCAAATAATCACTATCCATTTTGCCCTCCCACTTCCAACCTTCTTTATTTGAGATGTTATAAGCAGCTACCTTGCTTTAAGAAAACCCTAAGTGGGCATTGAATAGATCGATGTCAGCAAAACAAGAGCAAAGGCTATTGGTTAGCATACTAGCTGAGTTTCTGCCAATAATTTTTTAAAAAATTATTGCTTTCTGTTGACTAATACATTAAAAAAAAAAAAAATTCTCTCTAGTGGGTTGTTGTCCAATGCCATCCCAGTCAAATGAATTGCCTTGTACCTCCCCATTCTTTTCAACTTCTCTGATTTTACTTGAAAGCTGATGATCAAATAACACATTCTTAATAATAAAAAAATAATATCTTATTTTAAAAAGTCGGTCTGAAGATGTATAGTTTTTATGATTTATTAATTAAAAAGATTTGCTTTCTTTCTTAGCTTCTTAAATCTGTATGCATTAATTAACATACTATGATAAAGAATCAAATTTGAATTAATTAACATGAATATTGATTTAAAGATATCTTTAATACCATTGCCCTACGAACAAAATACTAATCTCTAAATGGAATTGGTCGGTCTCATGCCTCCATTATATTATAGATTGGCTTAAAAGCACAAACGCATACAAAATACCCCCTCCCAAAAAGGAGCTTCCACTTGGAATTCCTAGAGTATTAAAGCAACCTCCATTGAAACAATTCTATGCACTATATATGTCCACACAGGATATCCTCCCTTAACCAAGTTGATGTTTATATGTATAGTGCTTCAAGTGGTCACACACGCACGCACACGTCGTTAAATGTTTTCAACTCCCTAAAACGTGGGTGCCTTCGCCTTCTCTTTGTCTCCTCCTCCGATCTCTCTCTCTCTTTACTCGTGAAAAAAGCTCCATCATCTTTCAAAACTCAACTTGTCTTCTTTGAATTCAATGTCCAAAGCGTGATATCGAGCTTGGCTACACCTAGTAACCAAAACAAAACCCTATTCTATCCTACTCAACTTGAAACTCTCTCATTGTTTCTATAAGTAGACCATTACCTTTTTATCTTCACTTACATTGATTCCCTCATCGTAGTATGGTAACCATGGCATTGTCTAAAATTTTCCTTTTGGCTTTTTCTTTCTTCTCTCTCTTCTTCTTTACTTACACTGAAGGGAGAGTTCACGCCAAGAGTAGATCAAAACACTCGGACATTGTTTCCCACGTTTCACTACCTCCTGCTCCTGCTCCTGCTCCTCAGGCGCCTGTTAGTCCAAGTTATTATAAGGATTCTCCAAGTCCTAGTCCTAGTCCTAGCCCAATTCAAAGTATTGCAAGGGTTTACAATGTGCTATCTTTTGGTGCTGTTGGTGATGGTGTAACAGATGATACACAAGCATTCAAGATGGCTTGGGATACTGCTTGCCTGCAGAATGAATCAGCTATTCTACTTGCTCCTGGTGATTATTCTTTTATGATACTGCCTGCTATCTTTACAGGACCTTGTAAAACTAGCCTCGTGTTTCAGGTAATTTCAGTAAAATAATAACTGTGCTAAGACTGGCTGTAAGTATTTTGTTATGGAATATTTGAATTCCAATGTACATTATTAAGTGGGAGAAAATACTGATTGGTTATTTTGCTTTATGAGAAGATTGATGGAACTATAATGCCACCTGATGGACCTGAATCATGGCCTAGTAAGATGAACAAGAGACAATGGCTAGTGTTTTACAGGATCAATGGAATGTCAATGCAAGGAGGTGGTGTTATAGACGGGAGAGGAGAGAAGTGGTGGAATCTGCCCTGTAAGCCTCACAAAGTAAGTCATTTTAGGCTCTATTCGGCTGTGAAAGCCCTTTTCAAAATGAGTTTATATTAAAATTATTGTGATATACTTAAAAAAACTATTAAATCAATAGTATTTTTAATACAAATAATTACTTGCACCATATTATCAAACACACACGTGATATCAGGTGATTTCTTGCTAGTTAATTTCTTTAATAGCTCTCTTTTATTTTTATCTCTCTATCTAACTTGCTATGCTTGCAAAATTTAGGGGATTAATGGCACAACACTTCCTGGTCCTTGTGATAGCCCAGTTGTAAGTAAAAGAACTACTTCAGCATGATGAAACAAGGGTTTCATGAAATTTTATGACCTTTTGTTTTTGCTCTCTAATTAATGCAGGCTATTAGGTTTTTCACGAGCTCCAATTTGACAGTCCAAGGACTCAGAGTGAAGAACAGTCCCCAATTCCATTTCCGGTTTGATAACTGTCAAAATGTTATTGTACAAATGCTTAGCATCAAATCACCAGCTCAAAGCCCTAACACAGATGGGATTCACATAGAGAACACAAACAATGTCCAAATATATAACTCTGTTGTATCAAATGGTATTAATTCCTTAGACTACAGAACTTTTCTTCATCATCTCCATGAATATTCACTCTCTGAGTTCCATTATTTCCTCTGCCTTTTCTACTGCAGGTGATGACTGTGTATCAATTGGAGCCGGTTGTCATAATGTCGATATAAAGAACATTACCTGTGGTCCAAGCCATGGCATAAGGTACATTTTGTTAAGCTTTTGCCTAAATACTCTCTCCAAAAGATGAGTACAGAAGTTAGGCGCCTCCAAAAAGGGATTCTAATGCTCTAATTTCAACTTCTTAGCTCAACTTACAGTGATCCAAGATTTTTAATGCTTTGTGACTCATTGATAATGTCACCCCCTAATCTATCCATAAAACTCAGTAACAAATTCGACGAAAAGTAAACAGGAAAATCTGGCAGCAGTGAGGGAATCGAATTTGCTGTGTTGCCAAAGTCATTTATTAGCATTGATTCGAGAGATGTTCAGAAAAATATGGCCAACATTTGGTGTCTGATATTATTGTTGTTGCAGCATTGGTAGTCTTGGAATCCGCAACTCGCGAGCATGTGTGTCGAACATAACAGTGACGGATTCAGTAATCAAGTATTCCGATAATGGTGTCCGAATTAAGACATGGCAAGGTGGATATGGTTCTGTTTCTAAAATCACATTCCACAACATTCACATGGAAACAGTTCGCAATCCAATAATCATAGACCAGTATTACTGCCAAACCAGGAATTGCTCTAACCAAACTAGTGCAGTTTACATTTCTGATATTTTGTACACAAACATTAAAGGTACCTATGATATTAGGAGTCCACCTTTGCATTTGGCTTGCAGTGATTCAGTTCCATGCACCAACCTCAGGTTATCAGAAATTGAGTTGCTTCCTGCTCAAGGACAATTTATGGCAAATCCATTTTGCTGGAATGCTTATGGGGCAATGCAGAATCTCACCATTCCACCAGTTCCTTGCTTGTTGGATGGAATCCCACAATTCTTACCTCAGAACAATATTGATCAGTGTCAGAATAATTTGTATCAGACCCGTATGTAAAGTAGATTTAGTTACATGTCAGAGACCAAAAGGCTAGCTATCATTGCATAACATGGAATTAGAGGTTTTAGTTCAACAAAATTGCACCCTATTTCATGTTTCAAACCTTATAATGGAATGGAGATGTCAGATTTCTTGGATCTGCTTGTTATTTGCAACTACTTGGTTATTGCTATAGAAGAGAAGACAAAAGGGACGAACAAGAAATTTAGATTTCAAGGAGGACGAACAGAAAATAAATTCTAAAAATTGAATTCTTATATCAAACAGTTGCAAGTTAATTAGAGGATTATCACTTTGGTTGAATTTGATTAATGTTTCATGACAGAAAAAACAAATAAAAAAAAGCTCTAGGTTGGTGATATAAAAACAAATATACATTAATAATTTGTTTTTGGGATTGTTTTGAAGTGATTGTATATCCTTTCAAAATAAAAAATACTAAAAGACTTGTCTTGTCTACCCAAATTATTTTTGTCTCTTTTTGTTCTAATTCAATAACCAAATGCTATAAAAAAAACATTTCCAAACAATAATTTAGTGTAAATTTAATACATTGGCTGGGTAGCAAGGATGAATCATAGTTAATTTGCCGGATTCCAAAAGTACACCAAGCAAAAGAAAGGGTCTCTGTGGGCACCAAGAAAGGATATTTTTCTTTAAGAAACTTGGGACCATAGGAGCCAAACTTGACCTTTACGGTTCAGACATAAATTCCCTACCTAAAGCTCTCACATTGGAGACACCAAAGGACCCCCCGTGGGCTGAATGGGATGGAGGAAAAGGCGAGCCCAATTCTCTACTGGATGAGTAGTTGCCTCATTTTCTAGACTACAGGCTACAGCCATGCCCAAAGATTAGCATATGAACATAATACTTTCTCTTTTCCACTAATTTTCAATTATGATGCAATTAAAATACTTTAGGGGCATAGTTGATACTACAACAATAGTTGGGGGATGGATTTGAAGTTTGCCTGAATTGTTTTAACAACCCAAAATCCTGATGCTTGATAAAGGACTCGGTATGGTGAGCAGAGCCATAACCATAGTGTTGTTTACCTACCAAGAATGAGAAAAGGAAGTTCTTACACCTAAACATGACAATGATTACTATTTTTTGAAGTTTTTTAATTATGATTTCATCTATTATTTAACTGGAATATACTCATATTTTTTGTGTCCAAACTGATTTACTCAAAAATGACAAACTTATCCATGCCTTCTTTGCACATCTAGTTCTCAACTTGCGGGTAAAATATTCTTCCACATCTGTCATGTTGGAAATCCCATTATGTCAGTTGTCCAAATCGGTGGATAAATAATTAAAATAGACCTGGAATAAACTTGGCTTGCTAGAGGAAATTAAAAGGGGGGGGGGAGAGAGAGAGAGAGAGAGAGAGAGAGAGAGAGAGAATTAACAGAATTTTATAATGATAAGATTACAAGAGATGTGCATTGTGTTGTGTAATTATGTAGCCCTTTTGTGCCATCTGCTCATTCCTGCAACGAGAAAATGATCAGGTGGGTAAAGGACACTGCATAAGTTCTGAAAAACATTCTTTTACCTCGGGAACGAAGTTGGTACATGATGTTGATCTTCAAGAGTAATTACCAACCCTTTTTGCATGTATAGAGCTGGTTTGGTTGGAGCAGATAGACTTGCCTATTGTGGAGCATTTGATATCACATACATGGCTCCATCTGATGAAGCTGAGCTGATGTTTTTTAATTTTTATGGCAAAACACATTATTTTTTATGTTTTTTAATTTTTATGGCAAAACACATGATTGATTATATAAACAAAAGGGACTAAAAACATAAAACACCATGTAACCTTAATGTAACACATAGAAGAAGAAACCACTAATTAAACGCTATTAAATATATAATTTGTAGTTTTATCAACTGGGTCTGTGATCTTTATCAAACTATATATAACTCTGTTTCACAGTTGAAGTGATACTACAATCAAAATCACAGGCAGAAAGATTAATTCATGAAAACAATTTCTTCTCTTTCCCGCCAATTTTCAACTGCTAAACAGACAAAACCCTTTTCTTTAACAACCCAAAAACCTCAACTTTCCCCAAAATTCACAGCCCTAACAGACGACTTGTGTAACAAGATTTTGGACGTAAACCCAGATGCCAAAACACTTAAAAAGCTCCATTCCAAGATTTTAATTGACCAAAACCTTCACCCAAACCCTTCACTTGGCATCAAATTAATGAGGGCTTATGCCGCTTGTGGTGAACCATGTTACACACGCCACATATTTGATGAAATTACTGACAAAAATGTTGTGTTCTTTAATGTCATGATTAGAAGCTATGTTAACAATGGTTTATACCAAGATGCTTTACTTGTTTTCATAACCATGGCTAATCAGGGGTTTTATCCTGATAATTATACTTATCCTTGTGTGTTAAAGGCGTGTTCGGTGTCTGGGAATTTGAGGGTTGGCATGCAAATTCATGGTGATGTTGTGAAACTTGGGCTTGATATGAATCTTTATATTGGGAATGGGTTAGTTTCCATGTATGGGAAATGTAAGTGTTTGGATGCGGCAAGGCGAGTTCTTGATGAGATGCCAAGGAGGGATATGGTTTCTTGGAATTCGATGGTTGCTGGGTATGCACAAAATGGGAGGTTTAATGATGCATTGAAACTTTGTAGGGAAATGGAGGATTTGAAGCTGAAACCTGATGCTGGCACAATGGGAAGTCTCTTGCCAGCTGTGACGAACACATCTTGTGATAATGTTTTGTATGTTAAGGACATGTTTGTGAAGCTGAAAGAAAAGAGTTTGATTTCTTGGAACGTGATGATAGCAGTGTATGTGAATAATGCTATGCCTAATGAAGCAGTGGACTTGTATTTGCAGATGCAAGTGCATGGGGTTGAACCCGATGCTGTCTCTATTTCTAGTGTGCTTCCTGCTTGTGGGGACCTTTCAGCTGCGGTGTTAGGATGCCAAATTCATGATTATGTTGAAAGGAAGAAGCTTCGGCCAAATTTATTATTGGAGAATGCATTGATTGATATGTATGCAAAATGTGGATGCTTAAAGGAAGCAAGGGCAGTATTTGATGAAATGATGTTTCGGGAAGTTGTGTCATGGACTTCTATGATCTCTGCTTACGGCATGAGTGGGCAAGGTAAGGATGCTGTGACTCTCTTTAAAAAGATGAGGGACTCAGGTTTTACTCCAGATTGGATTGCTTTTGTTTCTGTTCTAGCAGCCTGCAGTCACGCAGGATTAGTTGACGAGGGGAGGTATTGCTTTAATCTAATGGCTGAATATGGGATAACTCCAGGGATAGAACACTATAATTGCATGGTAGATCTATTGGGACGTGCTGGGAAAATAGACGAGGCCTATCATATGACCAGACAGATGCCAATGGAGCCTAACGAAAGAGTTTGGGGGTCTCTGTTGAGTGCTTGTCGGGTTTACTCTAACATGAATATTGCACTTTTGGCTGCTGACCACCTGTTCCAGTTAGCTCCTGAACAGTCAGGGTATTATGTGTTGCTATCCAACATATATGCAAAGGCTGGAAGATGGCAAGATGTGGAAACGGTTAGGTCAATCATGAACAGAAAGGGAGTCAAAAAAATTCCAGGCAATAGCAATGTTGAGATCAACGATCATGTTTACACCTTTCTTGCTGGTGACCAGTCTCATACTCAATCAAAGGAGATCTACAAGGCGTTAGATGTATTAGTTGGAAGGATGAAGGAATTAGGTTACATGCCTGAGACTGATTCTGCTCTTCACGATGTGGAAGAGGAGGACAAAGAATGCCATCTAGCAGTTCATAGTGAGAAGCTGGCAATTGTGTTTGCCATTCTGAATACAAAACCTGGAAGCACAATCAGAATTACCAAGAATATTCGTGTTTGTGGGGATTGCCATGTTGCTACCAAGCTTATATCCAAGATCGCTGAACGAGAGATCATCATTAGAGATACTCATCGTTTTCACCATTTTCGTGATGGGGTTTGCTCCTGTGGAGACTATTGGTAACTGATGTTGAGAATTGTAAGTCAGAAACATAATCTGACATGATCAAGGACAGTTCTGAATTCTGATTATAATCATCTATCTTAGATTATGTCTCGGATTAGGATTATTTTTATTAGAGTTGCAATTTTAAGACTATAAATAGAAAGTATCGAGCATTTATCAAGCAATAAGAAATATAAAATATCTAACACCTTTAAATTTTTCTAAACCTGCTTTATCTTTTTAGTTTTCAAGGTTGTTTAGGAATATAATAATAATTATTTTTTAAAATATTTTTCTCATTATAATCATTTATCTTAGATTATGTCTCAAATTAAGATTATTTTTATTAGTGTTGCAATTTTAAGGCTATGAATAGAAAGTATGGAGCATTTATCAAGCAATAAAAAATATAAAATATCTAACACCTTTAAACTTTTCTGAACATACTTTATCTTTTTAATTTTTATGGGTGTTTAGAAATATAATAATGATTATTTTTTAAAGTATTTTTTGTTTTAAAAATATATTAAAATAAATTATTTTTATTTTTAAAAAATTATTTTTAATATTAGTGTATCAAAATAATCTCAAAATATCAAAAATATATTAATTTAAAATAAATAAAAAATTAAATTAAATTTTAAAAAAAATATTTTCAAAACATAATATCAAACACACGAAACCACAACTTTGGCGTTGAAACTGGAAAGAGGGGGTGGCAATGCAGGTAGCATTCTAGATTTCTAGTTCAGATTTCACGCCTTAATAATCCATCAAATGGCTCAAATTCGAAAATTCAAGTGTCAATTTAAGAAATTAAAGTTATTCGGAGCAAGGGATCGAGCATACAGTGCACGAGTTGTCAAGAACTGATGGTCCATTTGGTTACCAGAAACAGGAATCCAAGAAGGGAAATCAGCAAACCATAGTGGATCACGAAGAAAATAGAATGGCATATTGTACTCCATGATTGTGCCTCGCTACCTTTTGAGAGTCTTCACGTGAAAATTTACCCTTTTTAGTATGAGATAGGATTTCATATTCCAATTTGAGAAGGGTAAAATTCAACCGAGTTGTCCACAAAAACCCTTTCAGGAGCAATATTGAAAGCACAAATTGGTGGAGGTAGAAGACATGTAATGTGTACAAAGAATAAAGATAATAGTGAGCTGAAATCTTATTCATTCACATAGTAAACTGATATTCAAGAACCTTTCAGTCAGTTGCCAAACCTTTTGGGAAAGGTCGAAGAAAGTACATGAGAAGTCGTTGAGCAACCAATTAGCACACTTTTTTTCATTCACCATACACCCATTCGTTTATTAGAACATTTCGATACAAGCATCCATCCTAACAATAGTCATCCATAACTGTACAAGCTTAAATGCTTGTGGAGATTAAGAGCAAGATGGATGCTAATAGATATTACTAATACAAAGAAGCAAGTACCTCCAACAAGGAAGCAGCAAATTGCATTTGCGTCTCCTCGTCTATGGTCAAGAACAGAGGTACATGCACAAAGAGAGACTTTGTCCCATTTTGCTCTGCGAACCGAAGTGAATGGTAGTAAACATAATTGCATACAAATCGGCCTGCATCATCAGATGTCATCACCTCATAGCCTTTCTTTTTCAAGATCTTTGTGAGCTCCTCGACGGGAAGAGTGGTCTGTGTGCATTGAGATGAAGAAACCCTTTTATAAAGTGCAACAGAACAAAGGTAACAAAAACAAAATGCATCCAAAGATATCTCTACATCCTACCTAAAGAAACAGAATTAGAACCTAGTACAGTATTTTTCACAGCAAATGTTCTAGAAAAAGAAAAGCAAAGACGCTACAAGCAGAGAGGATAGTTTTCTCTTCATTTCATTTGCTTAGCCTGGCTCTGAAAGGGTAACTCCCACATAATAAAATAGATTCTAGTTTACGTAGACTAAATGGTGTATAGTTATTAGCTTCCCCTGATCCAATTTCTCTTCTTATTAATGGCAAAGAAGTTGCAAAGAAAATAAATATTGGGATCCATAACCACTGATGGGTGACATAATCCAAATTACTGTCAGGAAATTTCTTGATGTTTACATTGCCTTTGACAATTGGACGGTGAATTAGTATCTGAAAAGTTTAAGATGTGATGGTCCCAAGAAACCGATGGACAACCAAAAAGTACACCTAAAAAATCAATCGCATAGTTCAGATACTTCCTGTTAGCATAAATTGTATGGTTTCAAGTCATGTCAGCTTTCAAACTGAAGAAAGTAGCACAGAGTCTTCCAATGAAAGAAGAAAAGGCAGCTTCTATTGAGCACCATATCAATAGCATAGAGGCTTTACGCCTCCTAATACCTTTGCTTTACAAGTAAAGGAACACTGGAAATAAAGGAGAACTGGCCAAGGAATATTCTGCTACTTTGGTGCCATTAAAAAGATAGGATGTAATGTAAAACAAGGAGCATTGGATACCAAAAAAAAGGGTCCAACCCCAAAGAGAAGAAAAAAACCTAAATCATAATAAGATAAAGGGTCCAGCCGACATAGCATCAACTTTTTGAAAAATAAAGGAAAAGAAAGGTAAATTGAAACCCAAATATACCTCTCGAACTCGTGAAATTCCACCATCTGAAGGAATGATGGGTACTTTCTGCAAACCAAAATAATGGAACTCTTAAAACACAAAAAAAAATAAAAACTCAAAATCACTAAAAGAAAAGACTTAATGATTTGTCTAACCTGTGGCTTCCATCCCAACTCATCTGGACAGCGAAAAGTAGCTTCATTGACAGCTTGATGCTCAATGGCAAATCTTGTTGCCCCACTATTGACCCCAAAGTGTAGCTGAATGAATCATTTGCAAAAACAGTATCAAGTGGTATGCAGAAAACATAAGATGTTGGAAGGAGTCAGACAAGCAATATACATGGAGCTGAGATATGAAAGAAAAGATATATGGATGATACCCAAATGATTCTTCCAGGACTTGAGGATTCAGAATCCTTCGAGTTTATGGAAGATTGAAATATTTGGTAAAGAGGAGCAACCGCTCCTTGTCCTGCAGTCTCAAGAACACTGCAACTCCCCAGAATCACGCCTTTTGGCATGCCCTTCTTCTTCATGTACTCTTTTAGATTACCAACAATTGTCTCAGTTGGATTCTCAGCAACTCCATGGAATTTCTTGAATCCAGTCACATGGACTGTTACAGCTGGAGGCCCTTCAGACCCCATTAACAATTCACTTTTTCAAGATTTCGTTGATCGAAAAGGTACTATAGCATGTAAATTAGATTGAAATCCAAGCACCTGCATGATTCAACAAAAAATCAGGCTCATCAGCCACGCAATTGGAATCAGTTAGGGATAATAGAACATAGAAATACTACATTCCCAATCATTAACATTCTAAAACAAATTACAATGCCCTTATACCTTGTTATAGTAAGTGGCAAAACAAAAACAAACTCACTCCTCAAACCTAAAATCCTATCAAATTTGGCTTAAAAATTACTGAAAATACATCTGCAGACATAATTTAGCTATCATGGCAATGAATTTCAATAATAGAAACACTAAATGACTGGACCCTGACCAATTCTACTCTTGATGAAACAAAATTTCACGACTTTCTGCAACTTTATATGGAGAAATTGACAGTCCAAGCACTACACTGACAGAACCAATAGCCTCAATTCAAGATAAAACACAGCAAAGGAGTAAAGTTTACGTCTTTGTTGATCAAAAGAACAATAAACAACGAAAACCATCAGAATTTAAAAAAAAAAAAAAACTGTGGACTAATAACATATCTTAAGATTCTGCAAATGAATCTGACAATCTAATCCAAAATCATTGAAGTACACAGCTAAAACAGATCACACCTTTGAAAGAAAAAACACAACCCCAGATGAAATAAACCACTGTAAATCCAGCTGTACTCAGAATTCAAGTTGGTACACAATCAGGAAACAACTGATCAAGGACCACCCAGATGGACCATATATATCAGAAAAACAATCAAAACCCAGAAATCGATAAAAACAAAAGGGACCAAAAGCATCTATCTTGAAATTCAAAAGGAAGAAAAAGATAAGACCTTTCCTCAATTTTCTTACCTGTAATCTTCAAAAGAAGGAAAGTAAGAGAGGAAAGAAAAAAGGGTAATGAGTGACTCAACCACCAGTCTTATCTATTGAAAAAAGTTGATTTAACACTAATGTAGAACTGATTAAGATTCCAATCAGTTAATAAGAAGAGAGAGAGAGTGACAAAGGATTTGAAAAATATTTTTTTCTAGATAGGTATTAAAAATATTATTTTTAAAATAAAGAATGTGGTTTTATTGGAGAAGGTTCACTTTAAAAAAAAAAACAAAAAAAATATTTAAGGTAAATAAAAATAATAATACAACAAAAACTACATGTAATTTAGATATTTTTTATTATTTATTTATATCATTATGGTAGTAAAATATAGGAGTTACCTTTATTACACATATAGAGAAATGAAAAGCATAATATTTACCGTTGGATTAATAACGTATTTGAAAACGTGATTAAAATTATATTTTTTAATATTAGTATATGTGATTTGAATGTTAATAACTATTTTGGATTAAAACTTAAAAGGGTAGAAGTACAATAATTTATTAAAAAACACAAAAGTAAACATGCTATTAGAGTTCAAGTTCCAAACGGCTTCTCCATTGGTACAAAAAGGTGGGTGGGAGAGCACTTTGGTCTGCTGCAACGAATAACAAAGGCTAAAGAGCGGTTGTCGTTTTTTCTTGTTTTCTGGTTAGACAATGATTTGTCGGTTCTTTCAAACTGTACAGCTCTCTCTCTCTCTCTCTCTGCATTTATTGTCAGAAACTGGTATTCTTTCATTTTTATTCTGTAGAATTATTATTTTTTGTTAAAAGCAGTTTTAAAATATAAAAATATATAAACTTTTAATTCCATTTCAAATTTTCAATGGCTAGGCTTGTCGCTCAAAGAGGTTTACTTCATGTTTTGGTTTATTAAGTTTAAATTCATTTTCAAATCAATATTTAGAAATTTTTTATGGAAGTTAATGCATGTAATTGAGTTTAAAAAGATAACTTGATCTTAATTGATTTTTAAATATAATTAATTGTATATAAAAAATAGATTATAAGAGGTGAATTACCAGCGAAAATGTGAAATAAAAACTAATGAGACAAATAATTTATCAAAGCTAATACATGTGATTGAGTTTAATTAAAGAGATAACTTAATATATATTAATTAGTTGATGTGGTTGATTTACTTTATTTTTAAATATACTCAATTATTATCAAACAAAAAAACAGCTCACAAGAAGCGAATTATTATTAAAAAAAAAAGTGAAATAAGAAATAATAAGATCGTGGTTCAAATCTCATGCAAGACTTTTCTCAAGTAAAAATTAATTTTGAGATCGTTATTTAAGAAAAAAAAATTCACTTTATCAATGTATCTAATTGAATTTGAAAATATCACTTGATTTTGATTAACATGATTGATTTGAGAATATTTAATCTTTCAAGCTCACAAACAAAAAAATGGATTATTAGCTAAAAAAAAATTAATAGAAATTCAAGAACCGTGGTTTACATCTCATATTGAATATCTTATTTGTTTTTATGTTTTGAAAATGCTTTTTAAAAAATTTTAAAACTAGAAAGAACTTGTTTGATATAAAAAATGAAATTAATATATAAAAATAAATATATTGTTAAACTCTTTTAAAAAAAAAAAAAACAGCCTGATATGTTATTCTAACAGTCTACGTATCTGTTATCTTAAAAAATAATCAAATCGTTACCTGGAATGAATTCCCTTTCCGTGATCAAGTGTGGTATCTACTTCTACTAATCTAGAAGGAGATTTGCAAATTGCAAAAAAATAATAGAGTGGTTGTTGTTGACTAATGCTTTGGAAATATTAAATTGCAAATTGCACATGTGTGTGTGTCTATATATATATATTGATTAATATTTAATTAAAATTCACCATCATGAATTCATCCATTGATTCCCATGACTGAACAACATTCAACATGCCCATTGTTTAGACACAGCTCATTATATTTTGCCGGCTCTCATCTGCTGGCAATATATATATATATATATATATATATATATATATATATTAGTATTTTAAGTTAAATGACGGAGACTGGCTATTTAATATTGTGTTTCAATATATTTAAAAAATATATTTGACATAAAAAATATATTTTAACATATTTTCAAATAAAAAACTACTTTTAAAAATACTTGAAATTTGGAAATAAAAATAAAGAAAGGATTTTGAAATATTTCAAGACATTTTTAAAAAAAATTTATTATTTATATCTTTGGTATATATTCTTCAGTTTTTTTGGATATTTTAAAAAATAAAAAAATATAAATTATATAAAATATGCAAGAGAATATAAAATGTAGTATTGGTGAACATGAAAACATGAAAGACATATATTAAAATATAACTAAAAACTAAAACATTAACGTTCAAAATAATGTGTTATTTTTTCTATTTTTTGTTTTTACCATGCAGTTTTTTTTTTTAAATCCTTATTCCTTGTATACTTTTTTTAAAAAAAACATAAATTATCTCTATTTATATCCTTTGGAGCTATTATTTATGTCTACCTTATCAAAGGTGTGTGCATGTGTGTGTATAGACATACTAGATATATGCTCGATCTCCACCATGACATTTTTTTTATCATTGTGTTGGTTGCCAAATCAAGCTACTTAGATCTAATATGATTGTCACATCTAGGTTGTTTGGGGCTACTATGATTCTAAATCCAAGTTGCTTGAACATGGAGTTTTTGTCATATCTAAGTACATTGGGTTAGAATTGAAGAAATGATATTTTTTTTTCTTTCTAAGTTAAATTCTGATAGTTCTTTCTCTCCCTCACCTAACTTGGGTTTGACATTACTGTTAGACCCAAGGTACTTAAGTTTGGTGTAATTAATAAATACAAGGAACTCGGGTCTAACACTCATGTCATACCCAACTATGATGGTTGAAATCTAGGTATAATAAGTAACACGTCGTTTGACACATTTTTTTTTTTTAAAAAAAGTTAGTTGAGGTGGACGACATGTCATTTGCACCATTATTAAACAAATATATATATATATATAGTGCCAATCAACTTGGGTAAGACAAATATGTTTTATTTGAAAAATAACAAATAAAAGAGGATAATTATACATTTTAGTTGTTAGAAGAAAAAAATCAAAAAATTACAAATAATCAATTATCAACGACAATTCAACTATTATTTGTTTACTCGTGTTATATCATATGGAAGAAAGCATGACTATGCATCCAATAAAATAATATATAACTAGATTTGACTACCGCAAAACATTATCCATACATTTTTCCATTATCCAAATAAAGTTCTAGGACGAACCTTAATTGTTTTTCAAAATCTCAATATTATTATCTACAATAAAACATAAGAGAGTAAATAATAAAATTGTATATAATGAAATAACTACGCGATTTATATTATTGGTAATATATATATATATATATTAAAAATTATTTTACTTTTTATAAACTAATTAAATATAAATAATCAATCCAAAACTTGATTGAAAATAACTTCCTCTGAAGGAAAATTATTTCAAAAGAAAACAAAAGAAAGCCTATCACCAACAGCCCATTGTAGTAGTCGCTAGTTCCTCACTCCCTTGGGAAAGTCCAATTTACAGTCATCTGGTGTCCTCATTTAATCCACTACAACCAGTCTCGCCAAACCCAAGTTACATTCATCCTCAACTATCTCCCTCCCTCTTCTTCCACCATTGGTAAAAGAACCGAACCTTTACTGTCTAAACCTCAATAAAATCCAGAAAGGATGTCACTTTTCTTTCCAACTCTATCAATACCCTCTTGGGATTCTTCAACTTCTAGACCCATTTCTCCATGTTCGAGTTCTCTCAAAGACCCTCCTTCTAGCTTGCAGGTCAATGAGATTTTGCCCTATAAAGTACTGAACCTTTTGTGATTCTATAAGTGCCCTTTTGGATATATTACTAAGTTTGTTGATTTCTGGTGGTTTATGTTAGCTTGTGACAAGGAATTTTGGAGGAGGAGGTGGTATATGTAGAAGGTTTTGTGGGTTAAAGCTATGGATGATCCAGAGATTCAATATTTGGCAAATGAATAGGAAGTCTGGACCTTTGAAGGAGTTCATGACTACAAAAAATCAAAATTTTCCCAATGGTTAGTAATAGTTCATTGTTAATAGTGATTTTCATTACTTACAAGTGTAAATGTGTGGGTTAATTTTAGAGGAGTTTGTGGTGAAAGATCGTGCTTCGAGTGTTAGTGATTCATTATAGTGAAAATCTGTGTGTAATTAATCGAAAAGAGGAGAATGGAAGTAAGTTTTTGTTGTGATGAAGATTCATTGTTACTAACATGTCTTTGTGTATGGATTTTAGTTGAATTTATAGTAAAGGTTTGTTTTTCGACTGTAGATTCCACTGAAGAGTGCGTGCGTGACAGTTTGTGTATTGAGTGTTGCTTCATGGTTAATGATTTATTATATTGAAAGTTTGTGTTTTGTTGTGATGATTACTACCAAAAGGGTGCGCACCTGTGTGTGTCAATTTGAGTTGAATTTGTTGTCAAAATGTGTTTTCTGAGTGTCGATTCTGATCAAGAGACAAAAAGAACTTCGGAACCTGAAGAAAGTTCTTGCATGAGCTCCAACCTGATTCCTTCGCAAATGTAGTGCCTTTGCCAAGTCATTCCTTGAATTATCCGACTGAGGGTGGTAGAGGACCTTCTCTCTGCATTGCAGTCATTGGAGCAACTGGTGAGCTAGCAAAGGGGGAAATTTTTCCAGCATTATTTGCTCTGTATTATAATGGATTTCTATCTGAGGTGAGGTTTACTCTGATGTCAATACTCAATGTTTCTTTGTGTACATTTCGTTTTTTGGTAAATGTATCTGGTAAGTTCGGTATGTGGATATACTTCAATCATAAAGGGAAAGTGGAAATACATGAATTAGCGAAGTTAGCTTGTCTCCAGTATGTTGTGTTCATATCACTTTACACTGGTTTTCTTTTGTGTTTACTCTTAGTTTGAGTAGTTTTGTGGATGCAGGATGCTGGTATCTTTGGTTATTCAAGAAAGAATTTGACGGTTGAAGATCTGAGATCCATAATAGCTTCGACTTTGACTTGTCGCATTGATCACCAGTATGGTTCTCTTATCACCTTACGAGTTTTCAATCACTAATTTTATTGAATTATGTTGTAGAATGGTCAAAATGAGGAAGCATTTCTATATATGGCTGGCACAAGAAGATGCTTCCAATTAACATTGATCCACAATCATGCCAAAGAAAACTCAATCTTTCTGAACCTCCCTGAGAAATGACTAAAACAAATATAGTGGGTCGCTTGTCAATAAAATCTCACAACTTTAGGTAACAAGGGCATTGCATACGGAGAATATCTGATATTTATTCCTGGGCCTGTCAATTGAGTTGTTAATACCAACCACAACAATGCTCCTTAAAAAATTTCTATAAAATGAAGTAAATGCTAAAAGTAAGAATATAAATTATTGAATGTATGCTTATGTCTCATGGTTATTCCTGTATCACAGGTTCTCAACTTTGCAATAATCATCAATTTTTGGAAATGTTTCAGGCAGAACTGCGGGGACAAATGGAGGCTTTCCTTAGCAGAAATTTACCGTCTTAAAGGAGGTTATGATAACTGAGAGAGGATGTCAAAGCTAAATGCCAGAATGGAGCAGATTGAGGTATGCTTGTACTGGCACATGCTTAACTATTAAAATTGCTTTCTGACTAGGCAGGGTTTTTGTTGACTGTTAAATAGAGTAGCTGGATTAATTGATAATTGATAATTGATTCTGTAATAGCATACCAATGCAGGTGGGACCTAAAGCAAACAGGAACACTACCTTTCTGTGTCACAAGAAGCACTCCTTGATGTTGCATTGTGTTAGTTCTTCTATCTATGTGATAGTTACCAGGGGGAGGAAATGGTGTACCATTTGCTTACACAATATTGAATTTTCTGACCATGATGAACTACATGATGCAGAGTGGAGATACGTGTACATTTCCATTATGTCCCCGATAACCTTTATTGTAAACATTGATCTGGCTACTAATGAGCTGATTCTGAGTGATGCACCTAATGAAGCTATTCTGGTAAAGATTAATAATAAGATTCCAGGACTTGGCTTGCAGTTGGATGCTCCTGAACTCAATTTGCTGTATAAGGACAAGTAAGCACTTTCATGTTACAAGACATGTTCTATTTAAATTCACATTTCCTAAAGTGAAGCCAATTCAGCACCCACCTTGTTCTATAATTTGACATCTGGCTTATTCTTTATTTTAATTCCCTAGGTATAATGCGGAGGTGCCTGATTCATATGAGCAACTTCTTGATTTCATTGACGGAGACAACCATCTCATCATGAGGAGCGATGAGCTTGCTGCTGCATGGAATATTCTAACCCCAACTCTACAGGAGATAGACAAGAAACGTACGACACCAGAACTCTATGAACTGGGAGGTAGAGGTCCAATTGGACCATATTATCTTTATGCAAAATATCAGGTGCGGTGGGTTGGTAGACAACTGAAGCTTGTTGAAGGCTTCGAATCTGATGTTTGAGAACAACTACATGCATGATAGGCAGTATGAAATAGTCATTCCGTCTCCAGGACCACAAGAAATAAATAGCTGTATATATGTTTAGCGTGTAAAATTGTTCTGATTTACTGAAATGTTCAACTAACATGTTCCCTGTTTGATTTTCTGTTACCACAGTCCAGCTGCCTTGACTAGCAAAATAATGGCCTGCTGAGGGTGATTGAAGCTTCTTATGGGTGCTTCAAATCACCATGCAATCACGGAGAAAAGCTTTGGAGATCCCCATCAATTTCTTTTTCCTTACAATTTCCAAAGTAAGATTCAGTTCTATGTTCTCGACAAACAATGAACTTCAATCACACGTTTGCTCAACTGTCAGAACTTGAGCTGTGTTTCATACATTAACCTTGGATATCATGCTGTTGTGCATCAGTAGCGCAATCTACTTTCCTGTCAATAAAGTTGAATGCCAGTGATCATGGAGCTCTGGATTTGCCAGCCTAGCTTGGCCCATAATAAAGATATTTCTGTGAACACAGATTATCTATTGATGGAACTTGATGTTTAAAATTTCAGCAAGAATAATGTGAATTCAGGTCCCACCTGATATCGAAGGTATCTTATTTGTGCATTAAGTTTGGTTGACTCCACTGAAGACCTAGTTCACTGACTCTAGTTTAAACTTTGCTAAATATTTATTACAGCTCCGGCTAGTTAGGTAGGTTTTACTACATAAATCCAAAGCTCACCATCCATTGCCCATGTGAATACAAAGCTCAGTCATAGTGGTCCAACTGCCCTATTTTGAATCTATTCATGTCAGACAATCTCCATCCACTATAATGTCTTCATCTTACAAAAGCAGTTGGAAGCTGCTTATAAGGGAAGTTGTTGCTTTTACCCCACAACTCTGTGGTTGTTAAGCAGCTTGTACAGCAGGCCGAACAGACTTTCAGCTTTGCTTCGTTGAAACATGAAAGAAGCTCGAGCCCAACTTGTCAATTTGCTAGAAATTACATGTCATTGTGAAGCTCCACTTGGAGGATGACAACCATAAAGTACCTTAAACTAGTATGAGATCAACCATATGACATCACGATGACAATATACAATTGATTAATTGCTAGAGTTATAGATTCTGCTATGAACATAGAACAAGTAATGAAGGCAAACAGACGGCAGAGAAATTAGTTTTGTAAGGTGTCAATTAAATAGAGGCCATAAAAGTATACCAAAAGGACCCACCAAAGTATATATTCTCACAAAAATGTCAGGCTGGCCCTCTAGGAAGACTCCACCAAAATGACAATATGTCATGGTGCTTGCATCACCTTTATTCGGTATGCTACACAGCATCACGGGCAGCAGCCAGTGACCTTATTTGCCATTATTCTTTTCCATCCATAGTATCCACTCCATGATCTCCATCTACAGCCAATCTTTCCTGAAGAGAAGCGAGGACTCACTATGGTTTTTATCTGTTTCTGCAAGAATCAAATCAAAATTTTATTACGCTTATTGGTGGGGTAATTTTTAAATCAGCTTTTGTACATTGAAACTAAAGTATGCACCAATCAAGTCTCAAACAATTATTTATATATGGAGGGATGCTTTCACAATATTCAAATCAAAAATGAAAAGCCAAGCCCATTTCTGTAAAAGACTTCTTGTGATACCTGCACTACGTATGGTGACTCTCTACAAAGAGTCAACTAACACGGTTTCTAAAGTGGTCACAGTGCAAGTCTAGTATGTGGTTTGGTTTAACCCATCAAACTACAATAACCCATACTACAACAAGAGATACTCTATGGTCTCCTGCTTATGCTTCTCTCTTTGATATTTGTTTTAATTTGTTGGGGGAAATAGCTAGCAAGCTTGACATGGAGAGGGAAGCAAAGAAGAGGAAGACGGAGTATATTGAAGAAGAAAAAAAGGGAAAGGAAGACGATGATGAAGAAGAAGAAGAAGAGAAGATGGAGAAGTTCTTCGATTTGCTGAGAAGTACAAAACAAATGCATGATCAAATAAGAAGAAACTCAAATATCAGAATATTTAAAGAGAAAGAGGAGATCAGGAAAGTTGGAGAAGAGAAGGTTAGTACTGTGGCTTGGAATCCATCATTTCTGCCAGAAGATTTCTTGGAGGATGGCAAGGATAGTCAGGCAGCAGCTGGTCCTTCCAAGAGAAAGGAAGAAGAGAAAAAGGACGAGGGAGAAGAAGGCACTGACTTGGACCTAAAGCTTTCTTTGTAGAGGGTAGCTGCCTCCCTCCGACACCCCCTCAACTCCCTTTTCTCTTCTTGCATGTTGAGAAGCTTTTACGATGAAAGGTCGACCACTACAATAAGTAACAGCAATACTGGCTAGCATTTCCATGATGTGCTGAGTTTGTCCAAAACATATTATGTATCCTGACGTCTCTCTGGCTTGTTTGGGTCTATGAGGTAATTAAGATTTTTTTTTTTTTTTTTAAGTTGATGTTCTTACACAAGTGATGGGATAACCTCAGTGTTTGAAGCGGACACACCAAAGTCATGTAAATACTTGTTCGACGTCGAGAACTCATGCTGTATTTTTTAAATAGGTTTGAGACAGTTTAGGAGAATACACCTTCTTTCTCCAACAAGAACAAGAACAAGAACAAGAACAAGAAAGCCTAGTTTCCAGAACACGGTCAACTTTTAATCGAACTAGGTAATTTTACAAGAACAGCAAGGCCTAGTTTCAGACATAGTTAAGTTTTGGATTCTTTTGACTAGTTAATCGAACTTTATTCTCTATGAATTTGGTCCTAAAAAAATATGTTGTCGTTATCTTATCTTTTCTTTTTCTTTTTGGATTTCATGTAATAACGGGTCCGAAGTGTCGGAGATTATTTTGGAGTTAAAATGACATGGTAATTTTACAAAAAGATTTTTTTTAGTTATGCTGAAAAAATTAAAAGAACAACGCACTAAAATTAACTTTGGCAATAAGTAACAGCCTTCTTTCCATGTTCATTGTGAGCGTAAAACTACACTTTCATCTCTAAATTTTTAATTTATTTATATTTGATCCTTTTTTGTTTAGGATTTTTTATTTTGGTTACTAACTTTATTATTTTTTATATTTTAGTCCCTTGATCTTGAGAAAGGAGAGATTAAGTCATAAAAAAAATTAAGAAGAGAGAAAGCTCTTCTGATGATCAATAACTTCAATTTTGATGTTTATGAATTGTGTTTTAAGAGATGAATTCAATTGAGGTTTCTTCCTTAAATGATACCTTAAAAAGTAGACTAATGTTCGAGAAGTTTTTGTATTTGATTTTGAGTTTTTAAATTGATTAAAAAGTGTTATGTTGTTAGAAACATGATTTTAGAGTTTCATGATATATATATTATGTTTTTAAGTAAAAACATAGTTAAAATTTAGATTTTTAGAGTCAAAGAATTTAGATAATGATTTTTCGGTCACCAGAGCCATGTTTAGTGACCTTAAAAGATTGCAGACATATAATGCATCATTTGACTAAGTGAACAATGTGTCGTTTGTTCACTTTAGGAGAAAGAACAAGACAAGCAAAACTAGGCGCCCTTGGTTTTAACTGCGGGCCACTATGTAGGCTCATATTTTTAACCTATGCGAGCTTGATCTTTTAATTTTTTTTTTAAATCAGATCTTGTTTAAATAAATTTATTAAAATGATGTTTAAATAATTATCCAATTATGCCATTATTTCAAATAATATAAGTGCTTTTCATGAAAATATTAACAGTTACTATCTGAATAAATTATTTATGAACATTAAATATTCAATACTGATGAAATATCTATTTTTTATTGTAAATTATTAGATAATTTTATTATTTTTAATATATCTATGTCAAAATTATCAATTCATTATTTTTTATATTAAAACTTGTTTTTAAGATTGCTATAAGTTTATTAAAAAACATTGCAAAAAAAAAAAGAGGAGAGAAAGCAAGGAAATGGATTTTTGATTAAAGAGATAACTTATTTATTATTATTTAATAAGAATTTTTTATATATATTTATTTAAATTACTTTTAGTTTTTATGCAAGAAATAACATAGCTAAAAAAATACATTAAGAATTCATACCAAAAAATAAAATTTTTGTCTATAAAATTTTAAATTATTATTTTTTAATAAAAATATATTTTTATTGCCATATTATTAAATAAAACAAATTCAAAAAGCACCCAGCGACATAAAATCTAATATTTTCATATATATTTTTCACCTTCCTACTTTGTTTTTTTTTTAAATTTATTAATTCATATAATTTCAATCTGTTTTATTGAATGCTTTCACAATATATATATTCTTCTTGTTTTTTATTAAAAATTAACTTAGAATCCTACCATGTAACATTGTGCTGGTAATTAGCGATTAAAAAAACAAAAATACAAATAGGATGTGGGATTTGAACCCTTTACCTCTTTTCACACACCGTTACTAATTGACCATGAATAAACTTATGATATAATATAAAATTTATACAATTTTTTTTAAAAAATAATGCTGGAAGAAAATATATCACTGAAAAAAATATTCCAGAATACTCAGGAGATTGCTGAAGATTGGTTGAAGGGGATCAAAATATTCAAGAATGAAAAATTTAACAGTGTATTCTTGATTTATAAAGGTGTTATTGGCAAAAAAAAATCAATTTAAGAAGGAAAAATCAAAATTGAATGTTAGAGGGATTGGATTGGAATTTTTCAAGGTTTAATTGAATTTATTGAGAGCTTAATTATAAAAAAAATTAATTTTTAAAGTTAATCTAGACTTTAATTGACAGAAATTAAGTTTAGGGGTTACATTGTAATTTTTAAGAGTTAATTTGATAAAATCAGAGTTTAATTGCATAAATATTAAAGCTTAATGGCAATTAGAGACTTGATCGAAGAAATAAAAAACCAAACTGAAAAAGACGCAAAATATAGGGGTTGAAATGGACCATATTAGGGGTCAAATTGAAAAAATTAAAAGTTTGTTGGTCAGTTGAGGGTCAAAATACATAAATTTAGAAGAGGGTTGAAATGCACAAATTAAGAACTAAGAACTTAATGGAAAATAGCTGACAATTAAGTTTGATAAAAATAAAATTGCATGAAATTAAAAGTCTTGAGGCAATTATAAGTAAAAGCAATTGGAAAAATAAGGACTCAATTGAATTTTGCCACATTCTAAATTAATAATCCTAAATGACACGTCATTTAAATTTAATGAAGTGAAGGTGAATGGCAAATCATTTGCCAGTTTACACCTCTATGTTGATAGTTTTAACTGATTGAGTTGGCAAATTCAAACACATTAATGTGGAATTACAAATTTTTAAATTGAGTAAGGTTGGATCCAAATGAAATGTCCCCCCCCCCATTGCCAGGTTTAGGTGGTTTCAGACGACAATAACGTTAGAATTGATCTAATAAGGCCTTAAAATTAAGCAATTCAATCAGCTCCAATAATAAAACTGTCATGCAAAAAATGATTTGATTTTTGTATGTTCACATATAAAGGCTCTTCAATGGGTTCTTATCAAGGGTTCACAACACTCCTCTCAAGATCAAGAGGTTATAAATGGATTCAAGACCTCCCAAAACCCTACAAATACCCCTTTAAGATCAAGAAAATGGACTGAAAAAAAGGGAAAAAAAAAGAAAAAGATAAGAATAGATAAGAAAAAGAAGAGAAATATCAATACGAAATATAAAGATAAAAGTACAATAGTCTAAACAAAAGTTTTCTTAAATTTTGTAAGTTTGCAAGAGACAAAAGTTTTCAAAAAACAGCTAAGAGAGAGTAGTTGTTAGAGGTATATATTGCAGCCTAAAAACAAGTCCTTCATGGCCTTTTTTTTGTTTATATTTATAGTTACATTCATATAAAAAAAGTTTGAAATGTTTAACTAATGGTGTTGCATTCACCTTTTTGTTGCTGTGATTTCTATTTAAAGAAGTTATTTTATATTTTTGATGTATTAAAGTTGATTTTTATGTTTTTTTAAATATATAAATGTTGTTTTAGCTTTGGTTTAGCCTAAGCTATGTATGTTAAAGTAAGAGTATTTATCCTTAGGTTGTTAAGTTTGTTCATGCATAAAATGGGTACAGAAAACCAATTTTGAATCTATGTTACATAAACATGTAGGTTGTAATTTGAGGTTATTAGGTTTTGGATTTGGTATTTTATGCTTGTTTTTTTATATTTTGATGTTTTTTTTTTAACTTTAGATTCAAACATGTTTGTGTATAATATTGTGACTTGTCGAGATAAAAAAACATGCTTTAGAGGCCAAAAATACCCATTTCTAGGCTTGACAATGGCTACCTTATGGTTGGGTTTCTTGTTAGGTTCTAGGCAATGTTTTTCATGTTACTAGGAATAACATTGTTTTAGACCCTTGATTTAGACCAATTTTGGTCCATTTGTTTACATAGAATCCTTCCTTATGCATTATTAATCAATAATCGAGTGTTTATTTGCATCAATAATACATTTATAATGATTTTTAATCCTAGAATTTTGATTTAGAACTAAAACTCATTTTGATCAAATTGTGATAATTTAATAATAATTGAAGTGAATGAACCTTTAATTCTTAATCCTTGAATGATTGACAACTTTTATGTCATTTTGATTTCATGAAATTTGGTCTAGATTTGAGTTCGCATTGTTGGGTTTGTTTCGAGTGTTCTTGGTGTTATTCATTTTCTTTATTTTTTTTTTGTTTCATCCAGTTCGTTAAAAAAGCTTTAAGTTTTAAGTATTTTTGGTGTTTAATTTGTTTTTTTCTTGAGTTTTATTTTTGGGTTTTTTCTCTTAGATCAAACTATAATTTTTTATTTTGTTTATAGGCGAATAAAAAATTTCACATCAATCCAATCGGGTTAGGTAAAAAAATATTTTTTTTCTTGCATATGACTAAAATTCCTAAAGTTATTTAAGCATTTTTTTTAAAAAATATCTAAAATACTTTGACATGTTTTTTTTTTTAAATATTGGTTGGATTATATAATAAGTTTGTAAAATTCTAAAGGATTTTGGTTTATATTTTATATATAAGATATGTTTTTACATGTTAAATATATTTGACCATGAATAAACTTTCTATATAATATTAAAATTAATATATTTATACATGTTAAATATTTATCTATAATTCATCTATTAAATCAACCCGCTAACTCCTGATTTCACAACCTTTGACCTGAGAACGTGGCTGAATTAGGGCCATTCTGCCAAATTATTGTTAATATTGCTGGTATTGACTGGAGTTAACGGTAGGCTATAACTCTTTGGGCAGTATCATTAAATTTTTATTTACTTATTTATATGTAATGTCAGACATCTCAATTAATCATTATAAATTATAAAGTTAATGAATTGATAAATTTTTAATAATCATTAATATTAATAATTATAGGGCTTGTATCTAAAACCATAAATAATAAATTATTTGATTCAAGTTTTTTTTACTGTACTCCCTACTTGATAGTTGCATGGAAATCTGGAAGAACGTTGTGGAAGGCAAATTGGGGTACAGGCTTTACAGCTTGTCAAACCTTTCAAAATAAATTTATTCCAGGCAAAGTAAAAAACTTTTCTTTGATAATCAACTAGGAGGAGGCTTTTACCTTGCCAAGCTGCACAGTTGCCTCTAATAATTTATGCCATTTGCTTAAAGCAACCTTTTTTTTTTTTTTTTGCGGGGCAGCCTTGCATTCACCTCTAATAATTGATGCCATTTGCCAAAAGCAACTTTATTATTATTTTTTTTATTTTTTTTGTGTGCTGGGGCAGCCAGGATGTGCTCAATGTTCCGTAGATACTTGTCTCTTCACAAGATTATCTGCTCGAAAAATCATGATTCTCATTCATTAGCATGTCCGAAGATAAAATGTTTTGAGGATCGAAGTACTTGGCCACTAACAGGTACAGTTTCAGATATCATAGAGCTCAACAGATACAACAAAGACAGTTATCAAAGTTGACAGAAAATTTTACAAGGAAAAAGATTCTTGACTGATGTAATCCTATGACGTATATGATCAACCACTAGTTAATAGCAGCTTAATTTGAAAGAAAGCATCCTAGTTGATTCACTTCGGTCACCTTCACTGGACCAAATTAAAAGGCATCACAGCCTCCAGCAGGTCTATGTATGTCCCCACTAGAATGACATATTTTCTGTGATTTTGTACCTGGGCTGTATAAATATATACACAGCTAAATTAAGTCACCCTGCAGTCAGGAGGCAGGAGCTGATCAACCACTAATATATAGTGTGTGTCATAAGAGTTTGGTGAGACAGCACTAACGAAGCAAATGGAGGAAGAAAGAAAAAACAAGCTGAATGCTTTTGCTTCGGAGTAGTATTTTCAAGATGCATGGAACTTGACATTGCAGCAGAGTTAGAGCAGTGTGTGTTAAATACAAGGATAGACCATCTCTTAAGAAGGAACTTCATTGAGAACACATAGCGTTAAGGTTCAGGAATCCAAACTCTTCACATTCCATAATGTCCCCGAGAACCTTTGTTGTGAACGTGTCAAAGTAAACATTGATCTGGCTACTAATGAGCTGATTCTGAGTGATGCACCTAATGAAGCTATTCTGGTAAAGATTAATAATAAGATTCCAGGACTTGGCTTGCAGTTGGATGCTCCTGAACTCAATTTGCTGTATAAGGACAAGTAAGCACTTTCATGTTACGAGACATGTTCTATTTAAATTCACATTTCCTAAAGTGAAGCCAATTCAGCACCCACCTTGTTCTATAATTTGACCTCCGGCTTATTCTTTATTTTAGTTCCCTAGGTATAATGCGGAGGTGCATGATTCATCTGAGCATCTTCTTCTTGATTTCATTGATGGAGACAACCATCTCTTCATGAGGAGCGATGAGCTTGCTGCTGCACGGAATATTCTAACCCCAACTCTACAGGAGATAGACAAGAAACGTACGACACCAGAACTCTGTGAGCTGGGAGGTAGAGGTCCAATTGGATCATATTATCTTTATGCAAAATATCAGGTTCGGTGGGTTGGTAGACAACTGAAGTTTGTTGAAGGCTTCGAATCTGATGTTTGAGAACAACTACATGCATGATAGGCAGTATGAAATAGTCATTCCGTCTCCAGGACCACAAGAAATAAATAACTGTATACATGTTTAGCGTGTAAAATTACTCTGATTTACTGAAATGTTCAACTAACATGTTCCCTGTTTGATTTTCTGTTACCACAGTCCAGCTGCCTTAACTAGCAAAATAATGGCCTGCTGAGGGTGATTGAAGCTTCTTATGGGTGCTTCAAATCACCATGCAATCACGGAGAAAAGCTTTGGAGATCCCCATCAATTTCTTTTTCCTTACAATTTCCAAAGTAAGATTCAGTTCTATGTTCTTGACAAACAACGAGCTTCAATCACACTCTTCTGTATCATACAATATCATGACATGCTCAACTGTCAGAACTTGAGTTGTGTTTCATACATTAACCTTGGATACCATGTTGTTGTGCATCAGTAGCACAATCTACTTTCCTGTGTCAATAAAGTTGAATGCCAGTGATCATGGAACTCTGGATTTGCCAGCCTAGCTTGGCCCATAATAAAGATATTTCTGTGAACACAGATTATCTATTGATGGAACTTGATGTTTAAAATTTCAGCAAGAATAATGTGAATTCAGGTCCCACCTGATATCGAAGGTATCTTATTTGTGCATTAAGTTTGGTTTAAACTTGGCTAAATATTTATTACAGCTCTGGCTAGTTAGGTAGTTATTACTACATAAATCCAAAGCTCACCATCCATTGCCCATGTGAATACAAAGCTCAGTCATGGCGATCCAACTCCCCTATTTTGAATCTATTCATGTCTGACAATCTCCATCCACTATAATGTCTTCGTCTTACAAAAGCAGTTGGAAGCTGCTTATCAAGGAAGTTGTTGCTTTTACCCCACAACTCTGTGGTTGTTGAGCAGCTAACAGCAGGCAAGATAAACCTTTTAACTACCGCTATGAATTATTGATGAATTACTTTTTATTGGTAATGTTCAATGATAACAGCGATGGATTTCTGTCGGCAATTTCCAATGTAATTAATTTAATGAAAAATTCGGTCCGTAATTAAAGATGGAATCTTCAACATAATAAAATAAAAAATAAAATAAAATAAATTTACATGAAAAATTCCATCTGTAATTCCGGACGGCAATCTCCAATACAATAATATTATTTTTTTAGTATTGCTTGTATATTTAAATGTTTTATAACCTTTTAATATAGAAATAAAATTTGATTTATATGTAAGAGTTTGTTTGTAATTTGAGGAAATTTGAATTTGTTTGTAATTTGATGAAATTTATTTTGTAACTTATGTGTATTATAAATAACTATAATATTTGTTATGTTGGAGATTTTGGGGAAATTAATTTTTTATGGAATTGATAAAAATTAAATGATAATAATTTAGATTATTAAGTTTGAATTGAAGAAATGATAGATAATTAGTTGGCTACCAATTAATTATTGTTAGTTGGATTTATTTAGTTAATATTTTGACATATCATTACATTTTTAGTACAAAATTAATAATTGGTTATTACATTGTGAATTCATTTTTAATTACCAAAGTTGAATTTTGAATTTATTGTTATATTATTTAGAAATGTTGTCATTATTATTATTATTATATATATATATATATTTCCTAAGTAATTGATGATCGTTCTTAGATATATCAAAATTCACACCAAAAGTTGTATAGAGAAGGTTATTGTAAAGGGATGGAGGGTTTTATTAATTTCACACTTTTAAATTTAAAGAATATTAGTTCAAGCGAATTTAAATGTCCATGTGTGAAATGTAAAAACAAAAGTTTCTACCAATTAGATGTTGAGTTGATGCATCTTCTAAAAAAAAGTTTATAGATAAATATTTATGTTAGTTTACACACAAAGAACCTTATGTTCCTTACAAGACAATGTTAGAAATGATTGTTGACTCACCATCTAGTTCTAACAACATAAATAAAGTTATATATGATAATAATAATAATAATCGTTATAAGTGTATGGTGATGGATGCGATATAAATAAATCATGGTTATTCATGTGAAGGTTCACATATAGATGAAGAACACCAAATATAGATGCAACTAGGTTTCTTAAATTTCTAAAAAATTTTGATAAACCATTATGAGATGGGTACACAAATCACAATAAGTTAACAGTCATTGCACAAGTGTTTACCATTAAGTTAGATTATATTATGAGTAAGGCTGGTTATGATAGCATAATTGAATGAGTAAAAAGCATTTTACCTTAAGAAAATGGACCAAAAAAGAACTTTTATACTGTAAAATCCATGATGAAATCCTTTGGCACAAGATACCAAAAAATTGATATGTGCCAAATTTCTACATGTTGTACTATGGTAAAGATATAAATTTAACCGAGTGCAAAATTTAGGGGCATACTCTATATAAACTCAATATGAGTAGAGGAAAGACACTTGTTGCTATAAAAAAATGAGACACTTCCCCAATCACTCCTAGGCTACAAAAGTTATTTATGTCTCTGAATACATCTAACATATGACATGGTATCATTCACATGATGCAAAGAATGGAGTCATGGTGCACCCTTCAATGATGAAGCTTGTAAATAGTTTAACAAGGTGCATTCTTACTTTTCAATGAAACCACAAAACATGTATCTTGATCTGTGTACAAATATATTTAATCAATTTGGGTCATTTGTTAAATCATATTTTGTTGGTCGATCGTACTATCAGTTTATAACTTGATTCCAGAGATGTATATAAGGCCAAAATCCATGTTCTTATCTACAATCATACTTGATCTTACAGTCTAGTTAGGAATATATATGTTTGTCTTCAACCATTGATTGATGAGTTTAAATAGTTATTGTTATTTAAAGCTTTGGTGTTTGATGTCGTAAGGAAACATAATTATCAAATGAAGATAGCTTTGAAGTGGACTTTAAATAATTTTCCTGTGTATGAGATGGTTTCAGGATAAAGCACACATGAAAAATCAGAATGTCCATATTGTATGATGGTTTCAGGATAAAGCACACATGAAAAATCAGAATGTCCATATTGTATGAAAAACAATAAGACCTTTACCTTAACGAATGATGTTAAAACTTCTTTTTTTATTGTCACTTAAGGTTTTTGTCAAGTTATCATTGATATATATAAAAAAAAAAAAAAACAAAAAAGACTTCCTAAAAGGTAAAGCTGAAAGGGATGTTGCACATTTGGTACTGTTGGATGAAGAATTGTATAATGTAGGTCTCATAGTATGAGATCATTATATTTGGTTTTTAATTTGATAAATAAAAGTTTTTTGGTTTTGATATGATTCATAATTAAGTAAAGCGAAGTATTTTTTAGGAGTTTTTTTTATTGAAAGACTAATGTCATCTGCTATAATTTGGATGTTATGCATATTTAGAAGAATGTATTTGAAAATATTTTTAATACAATAATGGACATCGAAGGAAAAAAAAAAGAGAGAATAATATCAAAGCTAAAATGAATATAACTTTGTTTTGTGACCGTCAAAATATATAAAGTTGTTTAATGATGAGGTAGGTGTGATAAAGCCTAAAATAACCTTTTTTTTAGATAAAAAAAAATAATTTATTATTTATAAATGACTTAAGAATTTGTGATTTCTGATAAACTAATATTTTTAAAATTACTTAGGGAGATACTAACTATTTTAAACTCTTATATCAGTGGGCCTGTTATTGATATGGTGACTTGGTTAATGATAGAAGGGCTCACCGATAAAATATGCTAATTTTCAATAAATAATTACAGAGAATTATTAAATATTTTGATATAGATTGATAGAATCACTGATAGAAAATAGAACATGGTTGTCGATTATTCTATTGGGTATTCATTGAAAGGACGTGATACATTATCTATGAGTTACCTATCAGAAGTCCGTCGAAAATATTTTTTGATTAATATACTGACAAAAATTGATCGTCGTATATGTTCATCACCGATAAAAATATTCCAATGACACTAGGTGACGAAATGGTTACGACAGTAAATCCATCGACTATATTTTTACTGGAAAATAAATAGCTGCTTTTACACCGACAGAATACTTGGCTCCTAAAGACTTTGAGCTTTGTTTCGGTTGAAACATGAAACAAGTCCAAGCCAAACTTGTAAATATGCTACAAATTACATGTTATTAGCAAGCCCTACGTGGAGGATGACAACCATAAATTGTAGTATGAGATCATCCATATGACATCACTGTGACAATAATAGATTAATTGCCGCTGTGATAGATTATATATTGCTATGAACATAGAACAAGTAATGAAGGAAAACGAACGACGAAGACATTAGTTTTGTAAGGTGTTAATTAAATACAGAAAAGAAGAAGAGGTCAGGCAGGCCCCCCATAGGAAACTCCACCAAAATGACAAGATGTCACGGTGCTTGCATCACCTTTATGCGGTATGCAACACAGCATCATGACGTTATTGCCATTATTCTATTCCATCGTGTAGTATCCACTCCAACCACAACCTATCTCTCCAGAAGAAAACAGAGGACTCATTGTGGTTTTCACTTGCTTTTGCCAGAATTCAAATCTAAATTTTATTAGGCCTTGACGATGAGGTAATTTTTAAATCAGCTTCTGTACATTGAAACTAAAGTTTGCACCAATCAAGTCTTAAGCAATTGTTTATGTATGGGTAGATGCTTTCACCTTCAAATCAAACATGAAAAGCCAGGCCCATTTCTGTAAAATACTTCTTGTGATACAGGCATATAGTGCAAGTGCAGTGTGTGGTTTGGTTTAACCCATCAAGCATTATACAACAAGAGACACTCTATGGTCTCCTGCTTATGCTTCTCTCTTTGATATTTGTTTTTGTTGGAGGAAATAGCTAGCAAGCTTGGCATGGAGAGGGAAGCAAAGAAGAGGAAGACGGAGTATGTTGAAGGAGAAGAAAAGGGAAAGGAAGATGATGATGATGAAGAAGAAGAAGAAGAGAAGATGGAGAAGTTCTTTGCTTTGCTGAGAAGTACAAAACAAATGCATGATCAAATAAGAAGAAACTCAAATATCAGAATATTTAAAGAGAAAGAGGAGATCAGGAAAGTTGGAGAAGAGAAGGTTAGTACTGTGGCTTGGAATCCATCATTTCTGCCAGAAGATTTCTTGGAGGATGGCAAGGATAGTCAGGCAGCAGCCGGTCCTTCCAAGAGAAAGGAGGAAGCAGAGAAAAAGGACGACGGAGAAGAAGGCACTGACTTGGACCTAAAGCTTTCTTTGTAGAGGGTAGTTGGCCTCCTCCGCCATCCCCCACCCCACCCCCACCACTCGCTGTTCTCTTCTTGCATGTTGAGAAGCTCTTACAATGAAAGCTAGGATCAATACAACATGTAAACGCATTTCCATGTGATCGATGTGCTGAATTTATCGAAAACATATTTTGTTTCCTGTCTCTCTGGCTTGTTTGGATCTATGAGGTAAATAAGTTTTTTTTCTTTTTAAGGTTGATGTTCTTACACAAGTGAAGGGATGACCTCACTGGTTGAAGTGAAGACACCAAGTCATGTAAAACTTGATCGACGAACTCATCTTGTGGATTTGAAACCGGTTTGAGACAGTTCAGAAGAATATACTTTTTTTCCTCCAACGACAGCAACAAAGCCTAGTTTCAGACATAGTTATGACCCGATCAATTTCTACAAAAAAAAAAAAAAATTAATATTAATAAAAAAACTAAAACATATAAGTGTTTTACTATATAAACATTGCTTATTCTCTTTCACTCCATTATCCATAGCATTGTTCATTTACCATATTTTCGTTCTATCTCTCTCGCATTTTAGATTCTTTTTTACTTGGTAATCTAGCTTTATTCTCTTTCAATTTGGTCCTAAAAAATTATGTTGTCACCATCCTATCTTATTTAATTTCTCATTGTTGTCTTTGGATTGCATGCTGTCACGTGTTGAAGGAGTCAAAGATTATTCCAGAGTTAAATGACTTGATAATTTTACATTAACAAGATTTTCTTAGTTATATATAGTAATAAAATAACAGCAACTAAAATTAACGTTGGCAACAAGGAACACCTATTTCCCGCATTCATTGTAAAACTATATTTCATCTTCAATTTTTAATTTATTTATATTTGGGTGTTTTTATTTTAAAATTTTTTATTTTCATCCTAAACTTCATTGTTTTTTATGTTTCAATCCCTTGATCTCAAAAAAAAATCACTAAAAAATCTGATGAAAAAGAAAGCTCTCAATGATTGAATTCTGACCACTAATAATTTTAATTTTTATATCTATGAATTATGCTTTAAGATAAAAAATTAATAGAGGTAGTTTTTACTTTCAAACATATACCACAAAAAAAAATCAAGAAGTTTTTTTATTTGATTTTGAGTTTTTAAATCAATTAGAATATGTTTTGTTGTTATAAACTAAGTTTTAAAAGTTTGTTAGATTTCTTTTTCATGTTTTTAGTAGAAAAATAGTTTAAATTTGATTTTTAAAATTTTAAAACTTAAATTTTGATATTTTGATCGTCAGAGAAACCTCTGGTTACCCTAAAAAATTGCAGATATATAATGCATCATCTCTCTAAAATGGGTGACGCGCCATTCATTCACGTCTATGAAAAAACAAAATAGGCATGCGAACCCTAGGCACACCTAGGTTCTTAGGATGGGCCCATTCTTTCATCACATGCATGCTTAGACCTTCAAATTTATTAAAATGGTGTTTAAATAATTATATTGCTTCTAAATAATTTAGTATTTTTATGATAATATTAACAATTATTTTTTAAATAATTATATATTAACATTTCATATTCAACATGGATGAAATATCTATCTTCTATATTTTTTTCTCAAATTTATTATTTAAATATATTTGTTTCAAAATTATCTATTCATCTTTTATTTTATCAAAACTTTCTTTTAAGATTATTATAAATTCTTAATTAAAAACAATACTATTGATAAAAAAAAATCATTAATAAGGGGAATGAGTTTTTTTAAAAGAAATATCTTTTTTATTCTTATTTCATATTGTCGCATTTTTTATATTTATTTTAATTACTTTTAGTTTTTATGCAATAAATAACATGGCTAAAAGAGGTATATTTTTTGTTAAGAAATACATTAATAAAAAAAAGAGAATTTATACTAAGAAAATGCATTTTTTTCCTTATATAATTTAAATTATAAGTTCTTATAAAATCTTTTTTTATTGTTATAAAATTAAATAAAAAATTGAAAAAGCACCCCCACAACTCAAGATCAAATATTTCATATATTTTTATTTTTCAACCTTTTATTTTAATTTTTAGTTAGGATTAACAACTCTTTTTAAGATATATTAATTGATATAATTTTTTTCATTGTAATTCCATTAGTAAATACTAAAAAAATATTTTCATCGGTAAAATCTGTCGGTAATTTACCAATAAAAATATTTTCTTGATATTTTTATTTTTATTTATTAATTTTCTAGTAGTGTTATCGCTTTTCTTTTTACACACACCATTACTAATTGATCATGAATAAACTTGCGATACAATATTAAAATTAATAAATTTATACATGTTAAATATTTTTCTGTAATTCGTCTATTTAATCAACCCACTAACTCCTTGATTTCACAACTGTTGACCTGAGAACGTAGCTGAAATAGGGCCGTTCCGCCAAGTTTGTGTCATATGGCTGTAAGCCTGTAACTCTTGTGGGCAGCATCATTGGAAATTTGGAAGAACGTTGTGGAAGGCAAATTGGGGTAAGGCTTTACAGCTTGTCAAACCTTTCAAAATAAATTTATTCCAGGCAAGGTAAAAAACTTTTCTTTAATGATCAACTAGGCCTCTAGGAGGAGGCTTTTACCTTGCCAGGCTGCACAGTTGCCTCTAATAATTTATGCCATTTGCTTAAAGCAACCTTTTTTTTTTTTTTTTTTTTTTTTGCGGGGCAGCCTTGCATTCACCTCTAATAATTGATGCCATTTGCCAAAAGCAACTTTATTATTATTATTTTTATTTTTATTGTGTGCTGGGGCAGCCAGGATGATGCTCAATGTTGCGTAGATACTTGTCTCATCACAAGATTATCTGCTTGAAAAATCATGATTCTCATTCATTAGCATCTCCGAAGATAAAATCTTTTGAGGATCGAAGTACTTGGCCACTAACAGTTACAGTTTCAGATATCATAGAGCTCAACAGATACACAAAGACAGTTATCAAAGTTGACAGAAAATTTTACAAGGAAAAAGATTCTTGACTGACGTAATCCTAGGACGTATATGATCAATCAACCACTAGTTAAGAGCAACTTTGAAGGAAAGCATCCTAGTTGATTCACTTCGGTCACCTTCACTGGACCAAATTAAAAGGCATCACAGCCTCCAGCAGGTCTATGTATGTCCCCACTAGAATGACATATTTTCTGTGATTTTGTACCTGGGCTGTAAAAATACACACCTAAAGTCACCCTGCAGTAAGAAGGCAGTGACTGATCAACCGCTAATATATGGTGTGTGTCATAGAAGTTTTGTGAAACAGCACTAACAAAGCAAATGGAGGAAGAAAGAAAAAACAAGCTGAGTACCTTCTCTGAAGAAGAAGAAAACGATGATGAGGACGAGAGAATTGAGAAGTTCTTCGCGATAATAAGAAGGCTTAGAGATGCTCGCATGTATTCGAGAACCTGTTTGCGAGAACAGGAGGCATGTAAGATAGCAAAGAAGGCAAAGAAAACCCACGCACCTGTATGGACTCCAAAGTTTCAACTGGAAGATTTTGCGGAGCCAGGTTTGGAATCCACTCGCATATCTCAGCCAAGTTCCTCAAAAAAGGAATGTGGAAAGGAGAAGAAAGAAGAACTAGATCTGAACCTTACCTTGTATTGACTGTGGAGGTCAAATACAGTGCATGGGATATGATATGCTTCAGAGTAGTATTTTCAAGATGCATGAAACATGTGATGCAGCAGAGTTAGAGCAGTTGTGTGTGTTGAATAAAAGGTTGCATGTATGATCATTTGGGTCGGCTTTAATTTTGCAATTTTTTTTTTTTTTTTTGTAATATTGTTGTTTTTACATCGATGAATCTTTCATATTCAAGGTCATCAAGAATATTAAAAGATGGGGGATTTTATTTCCGCTTTATAGTCATCATCTCAGATTACACTAGTAATACACAATCAAGCATCCAGCATTGGCATATTCTGTGAAATTATGTTCGCATGCAATGCATTTCTATTGTTCTGGCTCAAGAGCAAAAGTCCCTCAGTTATGCTATCGCAGCAAAAACCACTTCAAAGTTCAAAAAAAGGCATACAAAACTCATACCAGATATATGAACTCTTGATTCCCTATAAAAGCCAATCAACAATAGTTTGTATCCCAAGCACCTGAGATAAATTTTACTCCTGGCATCTCTGCAGAGGTGTCTGGAGATGTTGGTACGGGGGATAGTGGACATGTGAAGTACTTGAAGCTCGTTACTTGAATTGGTTGGAATAATAAACATTTTATATATAAAAAAAATACTTAAACCAAGTAAAACATGAAACCATTCTTAGTTAGAATGTTAATGTAAGAATTTAGCATGCTACAAAAGCTGGAAGTTTCTCTCTCAACAAGCCAGACTCCAGAACTAACTGTAGAACATCTGCTTTTCAATCCTTTGCCGTTGCTTGTCCGCACTCTATTTCTTGCAAACTTCCATTGATAAATTATTGATTTAGCTGATTGGAGGACAGTCCTTTATGTACTGAATACTGCAAATGTGAGGAAATAGGCACAGACATTCCATCGTTCCTCCACTGGCACAAAGCCTGGGGACGTGGAGATTGCTCTAAGGTTTGAAGGATGCAACAATGCATCAACATCCGTGACTTTGATAATTAAAGTGTAAAGCTTCTGAAATTGTTTTTCCTTCAATTTTTTCTGCTCTTCTGGAGAAAATGGTATGTATGACCGCGTCTCTGGACTTCATTATGGCTTTTATGAGCTCCGGTCAGGATGTTTCTTGACATTAGCATCTGAATTCATGATTGCACCATACCACATCTTTTGGCACCAAAATCTCCGGGGGGGCCTAAGAAATGTTGCCATCTTGATCTTGGCATCAAAAGCCACAGCCAAATCTGCATCCGTCCAGTAATAAGGTGCTTGTAATTACCATTAGTCACTGCAAGAACACAAGCCATCCTTAAGTGATGGAATCTATTAGTATCCCTCAAAATCATCTCTCTCCCAGTAACTTGAGCTATTACTTTAATTGTTAAATGGCAATCCCCACAGACTCGAAGATTTTTCATCACTCGAATAGGCATCCCTTCTGGCACTTTCAGAAGTCCATATGCAACAGCCAATTTCTCACTGTGATCCCGTAAGCTGTGCACCTTCTCTTCTTCATCAACATCATGCATCACAAAGCTACCATCAGGACATTATCCAGCTTCCCTTAACAACGCACCTAATTTTCCCAACTTTTTCAATATCATTTCATGCTCAGAATGGCTTGTGCTACCTCCCCCACTGAATATGTGCACTTTCTTGTGCACTTCAATCCAACTACAACCAGGCGATTTTCTCAAATTCCTCGCCCTCATTATTTTTCTCAATTCTACAACATCTTTCCACCTACTTTGGGACGCATAAAGGTTTGATAGATGGATGGAAGGCCCAGCATTGTTAGGTTAAAGCTGTAGAAGTTTCTTTGCTGCAATTTCTGCCAAATCCAAATTCCTATGGGTTCTGCATGCACCTAATAAAGCACCCCAAACAGTAGCATCTGCTTCCACAGGCATATTTTCAATCAAATTCATTGCCTCATTTAGCTTCCCTGCTCAGCCAAGTAGATCAACCATGCAAGCATAATGTTCAGTTTTTGGATCCACTTGATACTTTGATTTCATTGACTCAAAAATTTCAAGCCCTTCTTTAACCTTCCCAGTGTAACTACATGCTGACAGAACTCCAATAAAGGTAATTTCATCCGGTGCAATGCTTGAAGAGAACATGTCATGGAAAACTTCTAAAGCTTTCTCTCCAAAACCATGGTGCGCATAACCAGCAATAATGGAATTCCACATGACAATATCCCTTGAAGAGAACCTATCAAACACCCTTTTTGCTGTCACAGGATCACCACACTTGATATACATTGTGATCAAAACTGAAGAGACGTAACTGTGAATGAACCTGTCTACCATGATCAAGACTTGCCAAGCTACCACAAACAGAAAGAACACTTATGACGGATGGGAAACTTGGCCTAACCCCTTCTGTTTGCATCAAACTAAATAAAGCAAGTGCTTCCAATTCAAATCCTTTTCTCTCATAAATCTTAATCATTGTGCTCCATGTCCCGTCATCCTTCTCCCTCATTTGATCAAACACCAACCTCGTTTTCCCCACCTCCCCATCCAGCCCAAACCCCATAATCATCTCATTACAAGCAGCAACCGGTTTCACAGGCATTTCCTTAAAAAGTTCAGCAGCCTCATTAATCCTACCACTCCTCGTATACCCCGTCAACATCGCTGTCCATGTCACCTCATTCTTATCCGGCATCACTTCAAACAACTTCCTAGCCACGTCCACCTTACTATTCATTGCGTACCCACTGATCATAGAAGTCCAAGCAGCCACATTCCTTTGAGGCATCTCATCAAAAACTTCTCTTGCTTCAATCAACCTTCTGAACACAATCCATCAATCATATTAGTGCTAGCAACAACATCCTTCACGGGCATCATATCAAAAAGTTGTCTAGCCTCATCGACAAGGCCATCTTCAATCAAACCGCTAACATCACAGTCCAAGAAACAACATTTCTTTCCGGCATTCTCCAAAACAACAATTCAGCCTCCTCTATCAATCCCTCTTGCACGTACCTCTAATCATCGCTGTCCACGAAACGACATTCCTCTCAGGCATTTGATCAAAAACTTTTCTCGCTTCAAAAATCATTCCATTCTGAACGTAACCAGAAACCAATCCATTCCAAGAAATCGTATTTGTCTCAGGCATTTTATCAAAGAGTTTCCGGGCTTCACGCGGCCCTTTTTTTAAAAAGTAACCAGCCATAATTGCATTCCAAGAAGTAACTGTTTTGTCTTGCAAATCATCAAATATCTTTCGAGCTAGGCGTATTTGTCCAAGACGTGAAAAATGGGAAATTTGGGATACTGCAGCAAAGGTTGTAGAATAAGTTCTGTATGGAATCAAACGGGACAGCATTGAAGAGCAAGGAAGGGAAGTACCCAGATGGCAAAAATGGTTAAAGTTTCGATTTTGATGGTGCCCAGATGCCAAAAACAGTGAAAGTCGATAAATTTGATGATTAAAATTGACAAAAAGCTTCGAAATAGCATGGGGGTACAAAGGACGTAGTTCACATGGTGTAACGCATGGGTCATATGTGGTTAAGTTGTCACAGATGATCATTTTTTTAATTTTTTTTCTCTTTTCTACTAAATAAAGTGCATAATTATTTTTTATTATTATTATTTTTTTCTTTTCAAATCCAGTTCTTATTCTTTTATTTTTTATTTATTTTTATTACTTTTATATGAGTTTTGTTTTTATTTTTAAATTTAATTATTCAATTATAATTTCTCATATATTTTATTTTTTATTTTGATCCTTATTCTTTTAATTTTTAGTTTTTTTCCTCAACTATTTTATTAAAGCTTTTTTAACTTTTAATTTCATCATGAAAGTTTTTGTTGTTTTATTTTTTCAAATTTCACCTTTATTGTTTTGCTTTTTTTTTTTCCCTTTTGTTAAAGCTATTTTTCAATTTAATTTAACCTTTTAATTGAATTTTTTTTATCTACCCTGTATTTAATATTTTCTTTATTTTCACCCTCATTTTGTGCAATTGATTTTTTTTAGTAGTCTCATCTTTCGACATTTGATTTGTTGGAGTTTTAACTTCGTACGATCTTATTGTTTTTGCATTTTTTTTTTAATATTAGTTTTGTGATTATTTTTAATTTCATTTCTATGAGTTTATCTTGGTCTCATGACTTAGATCACGAGTTTTGCATGTTTTTTTTTAATATATAAGTTTTTTTTAAAAAAATTATTTTGTTTATGTTTGATTTTTCAAGATATTATTTTAGTTCATCTATAGTTTTGTTTTATACAAATGAACTTTATTTCTCAAAATAAAAAAATTATTTTTAAATAATATTTATGATGTGTTTGCCCTTGCGTAATATGTTTTTTAAGATGTGAATTTATTCAGTTAATTTTATTTGTGTTCATATTTTAGGTTACAAGCTTTTTAGGGAGTGAATTTATCTTTTATCAATTTAAATAAACAAATATAGTAAATATAATTGGGTGAATATATCATTTTATGTAATTGAATATCTTGACCTACATTTATCTTTTAATTTCTCTTTTTTTTGTTATTATTAATTTTTTTTTGTTTATTTATATAGATAATTGTCAATTTATTTAATTAAATCCTTACATATCCTTTTCAATTTATATTTTAAATTTTTTATGTAAAAAAACATATTAAAATAGTCTGAATATCTAATATTCTTTGGAAAAAAAACTTATAACCCGCGGGTTAGATATTATGTGTGTGTGAAATGTTTTCATTAATAGTCTCTGTTCATTTTAAAAAATATCTTGTGGCAAAGTTGGGTTTGTTTAATGTCTCGAGATAAAAAAAAATATATATATATAGAAATAATAGAAACATCTTTAACAAGAAAAACAAATATAGATATAAAATAAATGTAGCTTGCGTATCTAACTTGATAATAGTTTTTAAATGAATTTTTATTATTTTAAAATTAAAGACACAGAAGCCGTCTCTTTGATGGGCAACAAAAAGCTACACATGAGATGATAAGTCATCATTACTCATTTTCTTGCCATGGTAAACATCATGTCAAAAATTATGTTCACATCCATAAATTATATTGCCTTGAAAAAAATATTTGTAAGCTCATCACAGATCCCTTCTGCTTATTCTCTAAACTGTCGGTGCTTCAACACCCTCTTAAACAACTTGTTTTCTTTATCTCATCTTTTTATAAGCATCTTAACGATCCTGCATGTTTACTATGGCTAGTGCTGCCCATCCGATTTCTAAAATAATTATGGCAGAAAATTAGCCAAAATTAAGTACCATTGTTTTTCATTATTTTCAAGAATTGCTGTGTACTTCCCCAGGAGGATAGAGAGGTTGCAGGAGAATTGCTCGTGGTTCTTGGAGAATATTCAAGATAGGAAATATACGAGGGCACAGAGCTAACCCTCCTTATTCCTTATTAGAAGGCCAATAGCCATTTTTTCATGGTGGCATGTTTACAATTACAACCCTCTTTCGACAAAAGCGAAATCTTCTCTATCACAGGCTGCACCATACTTTTGTTTGGTGCTATTGTCCAAGGACATAAAACTATAGAGAATAACTTATGTGGAGATACCATCCTTCTTGGATGCTGCTCAATTGCGGCAGAAGAAATCAAATGGAATGCTCGGTGAAGAGTGAGCCATTGACAGCACTTTGGAGGCTATGATCGAATTAGCTGCTTCAGTGTAATGGATTCCATCCCAGTTAACATATCGGGATCCTTCGTCGCAGACCTGATAACCAGGCTGACTGCATGTTACTCTTATATCATAGTTGTACGGAGGTCCTCCAGAACCGCAACATGCCATCAATGGACTCGAAAAACCTGCATTGCCAAATGATTGATCAGAGCAATCCATTTAGTTCAAAAACCTGCATAACTATTATTTCATTACATGGAAACTCTAGTTATGATATGAAATTGCATGAACTAGCAGTTCAAGCATTTGATCGAGCAAGTAAACTATGGATCAATATATGCCTGCATTGTATCTTTTATAGATCCGCAAGCAAACAGCAAGGAGTTTTGGAATCCGAATACATGAGGAATAATATATGCGTGCTTCATGTCTCTTCTTGTTTCACAGTCATCATAATATCAAAAAACATATAGAATGTTCTTAAAAAAGGAGAGAAAAAATTCACTGCGATGCAATTAGAAGGTTTTGCTTACCATATTTGGAGGAGTTGGCAATGAGATCGTATTTGATTGAGTAGATATCTACATAGACTATAGTTGCTCCAGACAATTGAGACCTCATCCTTTCACATAATTGACGCAGTCCTTCATTGAACAATCTTGCTGCCATGTTGTAATCTGATATACATCCAATTGGATCCAGATCCTTCTTCTGAACCAGTGAAAGTTTTTGAGGGAGACAGCCTAGCGGTCCAGTGTTATGTATCCAAAATTTTCTGCCTCCTTGATTGTATAAAACCTATTCAATATATTCTCAGTCAAGAAACCAATACATGGGGGTGTAGTTACCAAGCTTTCTCAGATTGCTAAACTCACCTTCACAGCATTTCCAATCTCTAAAATGACGGAGGGAATCCTTTTGGTTACTTGTGCATAAGACATTTTTTTGGAGAATGAATCAGCAATGTCATTTTGACCAATGTCGATAATGTAAAGTGCATTTCGGAGCCCTTCATCGGTGATGAAATTTCCAAAACCTAAAGGCCAGTAAAATAGTATAAGTTGCAGACTGCCTGAACACTTCATAGGCTGAAAATACATTATTTTCCACCATGATTTCATTATTACTAAAGTATCTTCCAGGTCGATATGAGCACATCAAAGGCTAGGCCTTATGCTTCTGGAAGCCTAATAACAACCATTTATATATTGATCATAGGAAACTGTAAGCTTCATGATTAGACACGATAAGAATTCCAGGAATGACGAACCACAGACATCAGATCATACATAAAGAAGTTATTGGCAATTCAATCTTGCCACCCATCAATTAAAATTGAAGGTCCATAGCCAGGACTCACACAATCATTTGATCACTGCCTACAGTGTTGAATTCCTAGTTCACCACAACCATGAAATCCCCATTACTTTCAAATGTCAAAACTATATCATATCTTGAATTAGGTAGAGTCATCAAGAGCTATTAAAAGCAGAAAACCAACATATAATTCTTTGACGAGTAAGAGAAAATTAAACGTTACCAGCAGTAACAAGTTCAAGAGAACGAGCTTTGAAATGAAGGAACTGCATTAGTTGAATGTTCAACGAGAAGGGTACATATTTAGGGAGAGTAGAAGACCCGACAACTGCAAAGTTTGCACCATTTGTGAACCCGGACCCCCCCAATGAGTCCAGGTATGGGCTTAGAAAGCTAGCATTCAAGCTTTGACCTGCATTAAAAAAATAAAATACAATAAAGCTTAACACTTTGGTCCATGCACCTGTTAACCTGTCAGAATGGGCAAATGGGCACTGGGAATTAGATCATTTTATGCTCTGCTGATGTGCAAGTGAGATTTGAATCTCGAGACAATACCAGGTCGCTTTACCAATGTGCTTGCAAAGACAACTGTGTTATGGCTAATTAAGCTATGGTCACTCACTATACTAGGCTCTTAGAGCTTAAGCGTACATTAATTCCATATTGATTCAAGTACAAGACTTGATCTAAGGATATGCTGTCATTCATTAATTGTTCACATTTCACAGTCGGCGATAAGTTCATGCTGTTCACATTGATCTGTTAAAAGTGAAAGGTAAATAAGACTGTAAAAGATACCCAAAAATAGCTGAATTCAAGGGCAAATCCAGCCAAAATGTATAATTTCAAGACAGGCACATGCATTTCTGGGGCCTTATAGTACTGTGACAACTGACAAACAGAGAAATTTGTGGATGGCATCAACTAGAGACTGGGAAAATTAAATCTTTGGACCCCACTTAATCAAATCAAATCTAATAACAACAGTACTACACATGATCAATATCTCGACTTGAACCCATGATCAAGGAAGGCCATTTGATATTTCATACTTTGATCAATAGAAAGAAGAAAAAAGAAAAGTTGGGGTGTGAGGCACTTACAAAGGAAGTCAATCAGGAGCCTTCCATCAGATAATCTACCAGTTGATCTATGAAAGAATGTACGGCCATTAGGGAGATTGACAGGGAAACCAAGTCCAGCAACTAGTCCTCCAGTGTCAGAGTTAGAGTCTCCAAAGTTGAAGATAATTGGTGGGTTCTTGCATTGAGAAGCAACTGAAGTGAAAAACAATGGAAGAAGGAGAAGAAGAAGAAGAAAGTGGGAGAGAGGTTGAGATTGAAGTGGGGAGTGAGAGATCATAGCTAGTGAAGTAAGAAAGTAGCACAAAGTGAAAACGAAAGCGGTCTTTAAACTCTTGGGATTCTTTACTATTTAAAGGGGGGAGAGTGAGGTCACCTTTTGTTTGGTGTTGATTCTTTCTGTAAAATTATTGTTTAGTCCCTATATCTTGAGCACAAATACAGCATAGTCCTCCATGTTTGATAACTCTATAGATTAATGCTTTGACTCTTTGTTGACCATTTTATTAAGATACCCTGGGTTTTCTCGAAGCCCTTGTCATGTTCTTTTTCTCTGAGAACTTCGATCGTCAAAGGGTGTCTTGAAATTTAGGAAAAAACCAACGAACTTTTTGATAAAACAAGGTCATGGGTCGATCAAAATTTAGAGCTTAGTTATAGGCTATCAAGTATGAAGGACTAACTTGTAATTACAATTAACAAGGGATTGAATGGTAATTTGCTCGACAAAATGCTATCCTTATCACAATCTTATGTTCCTTCAGTATTTTTGTTTTATTAGGAAAACAATGATTGAAACCATAAAAGTAGTAGTAACATCTTTTACGCAAAGTAAATTGAGAAATAACACTCAAATCTCTTAGAAACACTAAAATTGATTAAAATTTAAAAATAACATTAAAAATAATTAAAAATTCAAAAACAATATCTTCTATGGTTAGTACAAGGACATAATCATCAATCATGATTGATTACATCTAACTAATCTCTTAATAAAATTAAGCCCGTATAACTTTTTAATAAAATTTAAGCATGATTTAATAATTATATTAAAAATTATGATTGTTTTTGTTAAATTAAAGGTTTGACAACTTGTTTTTGAACTCCATTTTGTTTATTTAACCTATAAATATGTCTACAAAACATTATATTGTGTGTCAGTATTAAATATGCAGCATTAATTTGTGATTACTAAATAAATAGACATCAATTGCTATCCTTTTAGTATAGTACAATTTCAAATATGGTTTTGAAGTTCAAAATCTAGCAACTAAACCAAATAGTGGGCAATTCAATGTAGTCTCTCTTTTAGTTTTTCTTTTCTAATAAAATCTGAATAGAGTGTTGGGATTACTAGACATCACATGTTTCAGTAGATACGAATATAAAAAATTTTCATTTTAAACTCTAAAGCATATTATTTTAATAATTTAGAATTCGAACCTATAATAAACTTTAATATCCTATGTGTTTAGAGTTAAAAGATAGTGTCTTGTCTAGCCATTGAATTTATCTAGTCTTATACGTGTTTTAAATATATTATTTAATGAGCCGGGTCGATTTCCAGTTTGATTGGACATGCCTATACTAAAATTTAAGAGGGATTTGCTTTTTTATTTATTTTATGAACAAATTTTCAGGCATGAGCTTTTAAAATCAATGTAAGCGCATGCAATATTAATAAATATTTTTATCTAGCCATGCACCCACAAATATTTCTATCTGGGCTTCAAGGCTTTAGGGAGAAACCATGTGGAAAGTTTCAAAATAAACACAGAGACAAGAGGAGGGCCGAGAGATTGTAGCCCACAAGAAAAATGAATTTCTCATTTGCCGATGATTGCTTTCAAGTCCCTTCAATTAGATAATGAGATGCTTAATTTTTTTTTAATTAATTTCTTTCACTACTGTTGTGAATCTATCATCACATTTTAAATCCACACCCACTGTGTTAGGAGAGCTAAGCAGCAGTTACCAAGTCCTTGAGCCCATGGCCCAGAATCACTGATTTCCTTTATATACTTCTTCCAAAATCAATCAAAACGTGAAAAAGGTTTTAACCATATCATGGATTTTAATGCACACAAGTCTAGAAATCCATACACCATCTTTGCATTTTTAAAGATGTATTTTTACATGTTGATGTATAGATTTTTTTTAAAAATATTTTCTTAATATTAAAATTAAAAAATATTAGTTTGTGGGCTAATAAAGTGATGGTTTAAATGTAAGTTTTTGTCTGGCCTCGAAACCAGTTTTTCATTTGAAAATGAGACATTTGGATAATTAAGTCGGTAAAAATAGAAGGATGTAATAATAAAGTATGAAAAGACAAAAATAAAATGAAGTTGGAGGGGTCAAGCTATGAATGCCCTGGTTTTTTTGTGGCTAAAACTTGTGTGACGTGCATCTTTACATTGATATTGGCTTGGTTTTTTATGACTATATATCCCTGTGTGGTGAAAGATGAGACATAGATTTTGTCTAGTGATTGAATGTATTTATATACTTGATATTGGACTTTCTTCATGTAGAAGGAGACTCATCATCGATGAAGAATTTGATGTGCTGTCATTTAAATATTATAACTATATATATTGGTTATTGTATGTCATGATACTATGGTACTCGTTATGCTATATATATATATATATATATATATATATATATATATATATATATATATATGATTGGTAAAAATATTAATGATGGATTCATTGATATGATTGGTAGAAATATTAATGATGGATTTATTGATGAAGAAAATTGTATTTGCTTTGTATATAAAAAAGTTATGTGTGTATAAAAATAGATTATGTGCGTCAAAATTTTTTACCTATGAACTTAAAAAAATATATAGAAAAATATGTCATTAAACAGATCGAGGTCAATTTGATAGTGTTTAGATTTATGGTTGTGGTTGTTTTTAAAAGTATTTTTTGTTGACAATTCATCAAAATAATATTTACTAAAAAAATTATTTTGACAAGAGCACATAAAATGATCCATAATTACATAAAAGTTAATTTAAAACAAAAAAAAATTAATTTTTTTTAAATTTTAAATACAAAAACAAACACTTGAAATGTCAATTACGACATTAAATAGATCAAGGTCAATTTGAAGTGTTGGATTAAAATTCTAACCATTAGTTTTTTTTTAATTTTTTTTATGGGTAATTAGATATGAGATACCAACTTTTTTATGTTATATATGAATGATGCAATGAGGACTACAAATTTCTCAGTTATCATTAATTAATTTATTCATAAATCATAAGAAAGGGACTCTCTCTTGGTTTCTAAGCTATGAAGATCTCGAATTCCCCCAATACATTTAGACACTTGATTAATTATTAAGCAATGCTATCAATGGCGTATTGACAAACATGCATGATAATTAATATATTTAAAGAACTTGGTGAGGGAAATTATATACAATCCATAGCTATCTAGGAGCCAAAACGACACAGAGGGTTTGCTTTTTGTACGCAGCTAGCTAAAATTAAGTACCCCCCAAGCAATCATACAGAAAATACTACAAGACCAATAATTCTGCATCCAAGCCCGGCTGCTTCCACGCATCAAGCAAGATGGAAAATTTTATGAGTTGTAATCACAATCTTAGGGTGTAATTGAAAAATTTTATGATAACATCGATCTTATTAGCTGATTCTTGATATTTATTTTGAAAAATAGTTAATTATAAGTAGAAGAGATAAATTTTAGGTGAAGATATTTACTTTAAAGATCATAAATTTTATTTTTTTTTCCCTTTTTCATGTTATGTTTAATTTTTTGTTTCAAAATGAGCTTAACGTCAATTAAGTATATAAAATCGATTATATATTAAAGTTGTCATCCTCCATAATCTCCAGGAAATACTAATTACTACTGAAATATTTTCGATGCTCCGATGTTCCTACATACTGTCCCACGAAGGGGGGAGTGGGTCCCACTTGCTGTTTATGCTTAATCGGCAAATAATGCAAAATGCCAAAATTGAGCTGGCAAATAATACAGCGCAAGACAAAACTGAAAGCCGTTATAGTTCATGCAAAAGCACAAGTGTTGCAAGAAAATCCTGAACCGTTTCTCTCTTTTTCTCATGCTCAAAGACATTTCCCCTTTCCTTATTTATTTTCTTTCACTTTCCGTTGAGATTTAACTCTCTGTACTCCAAATCTTTTGTGCTCTAGCTAGCTCCATTCTTGCATTCTCTTACACCATCACTAGCTAGCTAGCTTAGTAGTATTCTTGAGGAGAATATATCAAGAAACCTCGCAATGGATATGGCAGATGTTTTGCCATTCTTGGCTATGGTTATAGTCCAGTTTGGCTATGCAGGCATGAATATTACATCAAAGCTTGCAATGGATTCAGGAATGAAACCACTTGTTCTTGTTGGTTATAGGCAAATCTTTGCCACCATTGCAATGGTCCCCTTTGCTTATTTCTTTGAACGGTAAGTTTTTTAAAGCTTTTTGTTTGTTTTAACTTGTTTTTCATGGCATTATTTCCTTTTTCTTTGAACTTGGTAAGTGGGGCTGGTGTTTTGGAGGAGCGCATCTCTCTTGCCAATCAAATTTAGAGGACTCTCGAAATTTTCTAATCTTGCATGCTATACAGAAAATTAAGCCATTACATTCCTTGATCAATTGTTTTTTCTTTTCCCTAAAGTATCGATTCGAAGATTATATATACAGTAATTTATTTATTATCAGTACAAATTATACAAATAAAAATCATGCTGCAGAAAAGATTCATGTTGGATCTGGAATGTTGGCATCTATGCTACTGATACGGCAAGGCCATGGCTTACGCATGGCTGCCGCTTGTCCATTTCTGCTATAAGGCGCCATCTACCTGTTGCATGCCTTCACAAATGACCTAATAAATGAAAGGAGCAAGCTTCAGCTTCTTCTTTCTTTAATCATCTAAAGGTCAAACAAAGACACTATAAAGCAGCAGCTTTGCATTTAATTACATGATCTCATGTATATACTTAGCTGCCAGTGTTCACAGTATTAATTATGTGCTTTAGGACAGCCTATATATATTAAGGCTGCATGTAATTCCATTGGCTCATTCGAGGCCAATCAAATTTCAAAATTAACTCTTAAAAAAAAAAAAAATATCTTGATGCAAGCAAACACATATATACTTCTGAGTAGATATTGAATTCTTCTTGTGCAGAAAAAAAGAAAATCAGGTGCCTATTTATTAATTTATTTTATTGATCATATAACTCAATATATAAAAATGAAGCATTTGTATTAAATTGAAATAGCTATTAAAGAAAAAGTGTGGCGACTCCTGTCAAAGCTATGAGCTTAGATTATGTGCATCTTATTTTGTAGTATCCATTATCGAACTATTTCTAAGGCACACGGACTGGCTGTCAATTAAGTTTTAATTCAGAACATCAGCTCGGTTTAATGCTTACCTCATGAATTGGATGGGTTGATCTAGATTAACCCTCTCTTTTTTGAAAAAATATTCCTGAAACAATATATATTGAAAAAAATCAGGTTTTTTCACTTACAACTAGGCTATTAACAGTGGAACAGCTAGGAAGTGGAACAGCTGGGATGATAGTGCGCAATCTCTTGCTATTCTTATCTAGCAGGCAAAACAGTAGAACCCACCAACTCAGGCTGGCATGCAGAAATAATGAACTATCATGCTACCATTGTTGCTTGATGGAAAATCTTTGCTATGATGACCCCCTTTGTTTATTTCTTTTGAACTGTAAGTTCTTGATCAATGGAGTCCGTGAAATGATTAAAAGAAATAAGCAAAGGGATCATTGCGAAGGTGGTCAAGTAACCTAACTTTATGAAGCTAATTATAATTAATTTTAAACAGTCGGAAATTATTTAATTTGTCTTTTTTTTGGTGCAGGAAAACTAGGCCCAAGATCACCATGTCTTTGCTTCTTCAGGTTTTCATATGTTCTCTTACAGGGTGAGTAATTACTGCTCTCTGATAGTTCTCTGCCAATAACATGTATTCCTGGAAATATATCTAATTATCTAAGACATGCAGTGTAACAGGAAACCAGGTTTTTTATTTTATTGGGCTAGAAAATTCCACCCCCACAATTGGATGTGCATTGACCAACATACTACCTGCAGTGACTTTCATTCTTGCAGTTCTTTTCAGGTACTGAGGTAGTCTCATTTTTCTGTATTTTTCTTGCAAATTAGACCACATTCGGTATATTTCTTCTTTTGTTAATGTTTTTTTCTTCAATATTTTGCAGACAGGAATCAGTGGGAATCAAGAAGACATCAGGGCAAGCTAAGCTGTTAGGGACAATAGTATGTGTAGGAGGAGCCATGTTGTTGTCATTCTACCATGGTCACATGATCAATATAGGTGAGTCAAGTATTCATTGGAACTATGCAGATAGTACCGGAAATAGCAGCACCGACAAGAAATCGAACCTCGTCCTGGGATCCTTATTTATAATTGCTAGTGCTATTTCTTGGGCAATATGGTTCACCGTCCAAGTAAGAAATCTTAGCTTCTCGAAAGTTTTCAAGATTGGTCTGGTCATGCCACTTCATCTTCATGGTTTAAATAGAGTTTAATTTCTTGATGATTTGCGCATGCAGGCGAAAGTGAGCTTGAAGTTTCCAGCTCCTTACACGTGCACCTTATTGATGTGTTTCATGGGCAGCATTGAATGTGTTGTAATCGGCATCGGTGCCAATCACAAAGTATCTGAGTGGTCATTGCGATCTCCTGGCAGGCTTCTTGCAGCTCTGTATGCAGTATGTTCCCTAACAAGTTAACATAGGATTAATCAACTTAGCTAAGGAATTATGCCAACTTATTTTGGCTTTAAATTCTCATGTTTTTGAGCCAATTCTTATACTTCTATGCCTGTTTAAATGATGGTAGCTTTTTCCTTCACAATTTCAGGGAATCGTGTGTTCCGCACTAGCGTTTTCCCTCACTTCATGGAGTATTCAAAGGAAAGGAGCACTCTACGTCTCGGTCTTCAGTCCCTTGTTGCTTGTTATAGTAGCTGTTTTGAGTTGGGCATTGCTTCATGAGAAGATATATGTCGGAACGTATGCACATGCTTAACTCCTCCACTTATTTTACACTTATCATTGTTTTTGTGTGCTTAATCTTTTGCAGCAACAAGGAAGGACTAAATGATATGTGATTGATTTTTAGTGCTGTAGGGTCGATCTTGATCGTCGCTGGGCTCTACGCGGTTCTCTGGGGGAAGGATAAGGAATTGAAGGAGGAGATCGAAGAGACGAAGGTGATGAAGCTAGGCAATAAAGAGTGGAATAACCATGACCTTGAATTACAATTACATGCACTTTCTAATGGCAATAGAAATGCTGCGAGTTGAAGGACGGGAACATAAGGGTAAACAATCTGGTTCAGTTTTATGTATTGAATGAGCTATCAATTACCATGTTTCTCCTGTGTACGAAGAGGCCTAAACTGACTTGATTAATGGATCGTTTGTTCCTCGATTGGTCACTCTTCAAAATATTCGTTAACGGAAAACTGTAGATTCTCTATCATTGTCACATTAACAACTATCACCAAGGGCCTTTTGAGCTGTACAAATGAGCTACCCAATTACATGCTTGTTTAACAAAAACAAAACACCAGCTAGCAGCTCTGAGATTTGATGAATCGATCAGTGTCTTGGAGGACTAGGTGCACATCCTTGTTATTGAAGCTGTTCCTTAGCATGGTGTCAGTAATAAGGTTAACATCACCTTAAAAAATAAAAGTATGGCATAAATTCAACTTCACATGGAGAATGAAGAAAACATTGCATCGCCAAATTAATTGGAACAGGAGAAAAAGAGGCATCTCTCCTTGTTCTTTCAAATCAAATCATGGTGTAGGAGATTTGTTGTTGACTTAAAATGAGCCAGCTATATTCACTCGAGATTTGTATTTCAATATAGCCTTGGACCAAGGTGCAGAGCTGTGAATGTGCGTGTTTTAGAGAGTTGGGAGAGTCTCTGATGGGAACCGGGCTGGAGAAGGCAGCAGCAAAGAAGACCAGGCGTGTTTCTAGCTTCCACGTATCCCACAGTGCTCCTATGTGGCAGGTTAAAATTTTTTGGGGTGGGTCCTGCTTTACCCACTTAATTCAACCATCAGGTGTTTCCTATAAAAAAATGACAGGAGTCTAGGGGTGACACGTGGAGATATTTGATTGCGTGGCCTAAATCTTGTGGGTTTTCGTTGATCCTTGTGGTTTTAGACTTTTAGCAGCAGGCGGTAGGCCCTCGTCTGTGGTGTTTGGATTTAGTAGGTGATCAAGAAATAATTATGTTAATTAGGGTCTGTTTAAAACAGTGTTCCTTTAAATTTTTAAGTTTTGTTTTTTAGTTAAAAATTATTTTTTTATATTTTCAGATTGTTAATGTGCTAATTTTAAAAAATAAAAAAATAATTATTTTAATATATTTTTAAATAAAAAATATTTTAAAAATATCAACTCTATATATAAATTATTCTTTTGTTTAGTATTTCCAAATCTGTCACACTTAAGGATGGCTAGCTATGAATGGACTGACAGTGGACTGACAGGTTGCCTTCCTTCTTGTTTTTGGAAATATGAGCTCTCTTACTAAATATTTATCTGACAATCTATTGTAGTGGTGTTTTGCATTACGGTTGACAATTACTTTAGAAAAAATTTAAAATTATTTTAATTTTAATTTTTATTTTAAATTAATATATTTTTAATATTTTCAGATATTTTAATGTATTAATATCAAAAATAATTTTTTAAAAATAAAAATATATTAATTTAATATGTTTTGGAATGAAAAACAACTGTTAAAATATATATTTTTTTTTTAAATCACAATTAGGCGCCCAATATCAGATTGGATTGCCAATCTTTCTGAATGGAGTGTTCTTCTTCTGAAAGCTAATGCTGTTGAGTTTCCTAATTAGTTATGCTTGTAATAACATTTAAGCATCTTTGATGTTTCACAAAATGAGCTCTCCGGTCGTCTACCTTCCTGTCTGGGTAATTATTATTTTGAGCAAAATGTAGAGAATTAAAACGATTGTTTCAAATCAAGATTTTCTTATGATCATATAGTTACAAGGGCGATATTCTCAACATTAAACTACCATAACAACACTATAGAAGAAGAAATATAATTTATGATCCCGGACATTATTATTTTGCATGTATCTCACTTAAATTTCCCACTTGCAATGGCAAATTTAATTGAGATACATGCATTAAACTTGTCGCACAACAATCTCACTGAATCTATCACTGCAATATTCTTAATCTTAAAACAGATTAATAGCTTGAATCTTTCTTAAAACAACTTGAATGGTGTTACCCTCCACACAATTTGTTTTACTCAACAATTTAAAAGTTTTCAGTGTGGCACGTACAATAACTTGTCAGGTGAAACTCCAGAGAGGAAATATCAGTTTGGACTTTAATGAAAACAGTTATGAAGGTAATCCTCTTTTATGTGGAACTCCGTTACATAACAACTGCAGTGAAAAAGAATCACCATCACAACGAATGTCTAATGATGAAGGAGAAGATGATGGTTTCATAGACATGGATGTTTTCTATGCGAGCTTTGGCGCAGGTGGTTTCACTTCATTGAAGATTGCATTGACACTTGCTACTGCTTTCTGGTGATTTATTTTCGCAAGTTCTCCAACTCCAGAAGATCTTAGGGTTAATGCAATCTGAATTTATTTGTCTGGTCTCCTACCTGATGGCATCAACAGCTCCTTCATTACTCTCTTCCCAGAAGTAGTTGGTGCTAATAAACTCAAGGATTTCAAACCTATTAGCCTGATTGGATGCTTGTACAAGATCATCTCTAAGTTGCAAGCTAATAGGTTAAAGGCTGCCATGCCTGAAATTATTGGCGAGGTCCAGCATGCTTTTATCAAGGGGAGACAAATTATAGACAGTGTTCTTATAGCCATTGAAATTATCTGTCATTTATTTAAAGAAATCAAAGTCAAAGGGTTATATTCTCAAATTAACTCGACTTCCACAAAGCCTTTGATTCAGTTATTTGGGAATATATTGATGAAGTCATGGAATGTACGGGCTTTGGGGTAAGGTGGAGAGGATGGATCAAGCAGTGTATTTATATATACAGCCAGAGTATCTGTCCTAGTAAATGGCTCTCCCCTACAGAGGAATTCTCCATGGAAAATGGACTTCGTCAGGGAGACTCGTTATCTCCTTTTCTCTTTAACATGGTTGCTGAGGACCTCAGTAGAATGCTAAAAATTAGTTGTGATTTGAGATAAGAATATTTAGAAGTCGATTGTTTTTTAAAGTGTTTTTTATTTAAAAAAATATATTAATAATATTTTTTTATTTTTAAAATATTATTTTTAAAATTAATATATTAAAATGATTTAAAAACAAAAATATATATTAATTTAAAATAAAAAAAAATTAAATTTTTTAAAAATATTTTTCAAGAGCAATTAAGCATTTTCCATTTACAATATGCTTACGATACTCTTATTTTCAGCTCAGACAAACTCTCTTCCTTGCCGGACATAAAAAGTCTTACAATGCTTTGAATTGGTATCCGAAAGTAAATTTTCATAAAAGCTCGATTAATAAATATTCTAATTCATAAATACTCTTTTAATTTAATGATCTTATCTAACATATTACACCAACTAACAAAACTAGAAAGTTTGAAAATAAGAAACACCATCGCTCCATTGAACCGTCGGTTCCTCTCATGGCCACCCCCTTTCGCCACGTGCCAAGTCACTATCCTTTACATCAGATCTTGACACTTGTTATCAAAGGAAATCATGACTCCCATGCATCTTGACACGCATTAGATTTCGTGGGACCAATTAACATGCCCCACAGCAAAAAGACAGACGTGTTTCTGCCCTCCACGTGTCCCACAGTGCTTCCACCTGGCAATCTTAGTGGGTCCCCGTTGTATTAGACTTTTTTGTCGTAGGAGGTAGGCCCTGGTCGGTGGTGTTTGGATATTGTAGGTAATCAAAAAATAATTATTTTAATTACCCATTTACTTAACAATGTAAACAAAATCATTCTAAAACGTCGGTGCTTACCTATAATTAAAAAACAAATCATGGTACATTTTATACAACTATAAAGTCATTAACTTTTTTATATATAAAAAATAAATTATCCTATTTAAAGGCAGGAAATGGACTTGTCAAATGAGGACTTTTCTGGATTTTATAATACCATTAATTTAATTAATTAATTATATATCTTTCACTTATGTTAAAGAAACTAAAATTTAATGCATCCTCCAATCCCTATATATACACCCCCTCTCATCCCAAGAACTTCACTCAACCATAACCTTTCAAAGATCAAAGCAATACAGTTTGTGCAACCTGTTCTTAGTAAACAAACAACTTGTTTCAAAACATTTTGATTTCTCTAACCAAATTAAAACAACTAAAAAGTTTTGCACATCACATCTTTTGACTACTTTGATACCATGGCTCCTGATATTACTGCTACTCTTGCAAACAACACCAACTCCCTTGTCAAGCAAGCTAGCATTTCAAGTTGTGCATATGTTACGTTTTTGGCTGGTGATGGAGACTACTGGAAAGGTGTTGTAGGGTTAGCCAAGGGATTGAGGACGACAAAGAGCAACTACCCTTTGGTGGTAGCTATCTTGCCTGACGTTCCCGAGGAGCACCGGAAGATACTTGCCTCTCAAGGGTGCCTAGTGAGGGAGATTGAGCCTGTTAACCCACCGGAGAACCAGACCCAGTTTGCTATGGCTTATTATGTCATCAACTACTCCAAGCTTCGTATATGGGAGGTATGTATGCCCGTATAACACTTACTAGTATTATGTTATATGTAACTCCTAAATATTGTTTTCTTTTATTACAGTTTGTGGAGTATAGCAAGATGATATATTTGGATGGTGACATCCAAGTGTTTGATAACATAGACCACCTCTTTGACATGCCTGATGGCTACTTCTATGCTGCGATGGACTGCTTCTGTGAGAAAACATGGAGCAATAGCCCTCAGTACAAGATTGGTTACTGCCAACAGTGTCCCGATAAGGTCCATTGGCCTGCTGAGATGGGTCCTAAGCCTCCTCTCTACTTCAACGCTGGCATGTTTGTTTATGAGCCCAACTTGTCTACATATCATGACCTCCTGGAGACCCTCAAAGTCACCCCTCCTACCCTCTTTGCTGAGCAGGTACATGTTTATCTGTCTTGGTCAGAGCTTCTTGGCAGGAAAAATTGATCAGGCAGAAATTCTAAATTTAATTTCCTTTTCTTGGCAGGATTTCTTGAACATGTTTTTCAGGGATGTTTATAAGCCAATTCCTTCGGATTACAACCTTGTGTTGGCCTTGTTATGGCGCCATCCTGAGAACATCAACCTTGACAAAGTCAAAGTTGTTCACTATTGTGCTGCTGTAAGTATTCACCATGCACATATAAAACACAAAACATTATCCTTTCGGACATTAAGTACTGCAATGCTAACTCTCATGTTACTGCAGGGGTCCAAGCCATGGAGGTACACAGGAAAAGAAGATAACATGGACAGAGAAGACATCAAGATGCTGGTTAACAAATGGTGGGACATTTACCACGACGAGTCCTTGGACTACAAGAATACTGTGGTAGCTGCTGCTGGAGCTGAACTGCAACCATTCTTGGCGGCGCTAGCAGAAGCTGGTATTGCTCACTACATTACCGCCCCATCTGCCGCTTAAAGCTGGTGGATTGTGGAGCTAGTAGCCTTCTAAATTAGTCAAATTAGCTAGTGGCCTTCTAAATTAGTCAAATTGTAGAGGAAAAACAGAGTCTTTTTTAGTTTTTTTTTTTTTTTTTTTTTTTTGTGACAGTTTGCTGGTTGTTAATATCCCTTATATTCATGAAGTGGGATAGTGTTCTTTTGAGTTTTCTTCCAAGTGTGGGAGGACCTTAATTCTATCCCTCATTTTGTAAATAAAACTATTATTCTCTGTGTGTACGCAATTTCTTTATATTGATCTCAAGCATAAATTAATGGCGGCGTAAATTGATCTCGATACGCATCAGAACTTGGAAGGTTTCAAAATTGGAGTTAATAGTCAAATTTGTTACTAAGCAACTGTTGATTAAGTCTTTGATTTTGCAAGTACAATTTAGAACCAACTTAAGACAAATGTAGAGGAAAATCAGAAAAAGTTACATATCCAAATCAATTAGTATCGATCGGCTGACTCCAAAAGCATGCTAAATGGTACAATAGCTCTCTAAAAGTCCTAAGAATAATATTTCTCGAGTTACATAGCACCTCTAGACGAGCATCAGCAGTCCTGGCCACAGGCTTACATAACCAAGTAAATGCAGGCGCTCTATCTTTTATGATGAGCTGCATTTTTTTTGTAGTTTCAAGACTTTGTAGCATTGGATGATCTAGGATGGATGGATCTTCCGCAATAGCTCTCATTAGCTAAGCAGAATCCATCTCTATATCTCCACGGATCATGTGTCAATATTTACATCTAAGACTATACCATATATATATACCTTTTAATATATATATGTGTGGGGGGGGGGGGGTCGATGGGTGGTAAAAAAATAAAGGGTAAATATAGTTACGTTGAATCACATGAAATAATGAATCAATTGTTGAATCACATGGAAAATAATATAGTTTTCACCACAGAATTTTATGTGTCGCAATTCTATAGACAGTACAAATATTGTAGAATATAGCACAATATGAGAGCATGATGATATATTCCGAAAGGTCAATTTAATTAAATATGCCGATATCAATATTTTAAATATTTATTAAATTTTTTAATGTGTAATATTAATACAAGAATGCTTCATTAAAATTTCAAACTTAAACACAACTATCTTCATTTCCTAGTTTTTAAAATTTAAATATTAATAACAACATTTTAATAAGATTTATTAATATATTTTAATACAATATCATATAAATACAAAGATGCATTATTAAAATTATAATTAGAAAAAACAAACTTAATCACAATTGAAACACAAACTAATTTAAACACAGCCGTTAAACACTCAATCTTGTCAAATTCACAACCATAACGAGTATTGATTTTCTTGGTCCAAAATCAAAGCTTTATCTTGCTACTAAATAAATATTATCCATTTCATAATCAACCTTAATTAACCTTAGGTAACATGTTTGACCAACTAACCATACTAGAGAGCTTGCAAGACTGCCGACATATAAAGAAAAAGGCCTACTAGATGCTCACGTGGTATTTGTTGTCTGGCACGAGGACAAAATTGCTTAGGTGTGGCTTCGGTATTAATGGTAGGCCTAGGCCGGTGGTACTTAATTACACTTTTACTCTCACTTTTTTTTTTTTAGTTTTTATTTTATTTTATTTTATTTTATAATATAATCTTTTTTTTACTACGTTCCCTAAGGAATAGGATAAAATAATAATATGAAATATATTGTTTAAAATAAAGTAACAAAATAAAGATGGAAGGATATTTTGTTATTTTGATGGAAACAATTTTATTTTTCTATTTTATATTTCTAAAGAAGTAGTAGATTAAAATTATCCAATTTTTTTTATTTGTGTTTGGTTAATCTCTTAAAATAAAAAAGATATAAACATATTTAATTTATAAGCAAAAACAAAGAAATAAAATAAATATATCTTTAAAATAAATTTAAAGTAATTTTATATTCTTTTAAAATATGTATATAAAAAACATATCCCTTTTCCTGATTAATTTGTCTTGCTGATCATATTTAGATATATACATTTCCGACTAATTCTTTTTCTTTTAATAGTTACTTTGTAAGATTAAGTTAAATCGCAAACCAAATCTTTTGCAATGAAATGTAATCAAATGAAACAATCAAAAGGTATATATTTCGGTTTAAGAAGAAAAATGAAATAATATTTAATGGTTTATCTTGCACCGTCCAATCCACGATTCTCTCGCAGCCCTTAGATCTTAATTATTTCTGGATCCATACCAACCGTTAAATCATCTAGATTCTCCATTAATCTCCTATATCTTTGGGATTTTTATCCTAAATGTCAACAATTAAAATTTGAAACAAATGATACGTCAAGGCTTTTACTAACCATATATAAATTCAAAATCTACTATTGTATTTAAATAGTGTCTTAGAAAAGAAGGGATAGATACAAAAATAACATAATCATATTTTATTATAGGAATGAAAATAATATTTAATGGTTTATCTTGCACCGTCCAATCCATGATTCTCTCGTAGCTACCATCATGCCCGTATTAGTTGGAATTCCAAATGTAGAATATGAGACATAATAAAGAGTATAATGGATCTTTCCCAAGAATTCAAGCTAGTCAAATTCACAGCACAAAGAGTATTAATTAAGTAATCGATTTTACCGGTCCAAGATCAAAACTTATCTTTTACCAAGTCTATATATATTATCCAATCTCAATCTCGGCTGAATCCAAATTTTGCAAGAACGCCGACAGATAAAATAAAGTTTTTGCAAAAATGCATTGTTGTGGAGCTTATAAGAAACTGTGTGGAGAGATCACCACCCAATAGATGTGTGCCAGATGTAACATGTTTTCTCCAAGTTTCCAGTAACCTATATGTTTCTATTTTTTTCATTATAAAAAAATGAATATTTTTCTTGCTAATCTATTACTTAGAGTTTGATTTCAATTTAGATTAATTTAATCAAATTTGAGTAATTTTATTGATTGAGTTCCTATCTAGTTAATCTAATCAAATCTAATTATATCAGGATTAAATAAAAAATTAAAATAAAATTAACATACTTATATTTATCCCATAAAATCCCTCCAAACAAAAAATTAAGTCATATCCAAGTAATATTTTTACTTTGTATATAGTTTAGTCTAATAAATTTGTTAGTTTATTTGAAAGTGTGGTTATAATTGTTTTTTAAAGTGTTTTACATGCTGAAATGTATTAAAATTATTTTTATTATTTTTTAAAAATTATTTTTAAAATTAATATATTAAAATGATTCAAAACATAAAAAAAAAATATTTTTTAAAAAATACAGGTTGTTTGTATTTCCAAACACTTTGAAAAAGAGTAACGGGCTTCTAAACACGTATAAAAATGATTTCGTGGCTTAAACTGCGTGGGCTTTCGTGGTTCAAGTGACTTGGTTAACTACTACTAATAATTATTTTAATTTATTTACGCATATAATATTTCCATTTCTTATAATTTTATTTCTTTTCACAAAAATAAATTCAAGAGGACAATGGCATAGAATAAGAAGTAATATAATTCCTTAAACTGAAGAACAAATGGTATTTTATGTTTTAGAAAAATGAATATAAAAGAATAATATCTAGATTGTTATTTTTATTTATATTATTATTAAATTTTATACCATGATTCAAATTTGAAAACATCTAACCTAAATTAAATTTTAAATTAAATAATATGAAAATCACATAAAACATTTGCGTGCCCCATCGCTCATGCCCGTGACCTTAGATTGCATCGTGCACTTTAACAGATCGAGTTATGACATAAATTTGTTACATAAGCCACAGTCTTTTGTCAAGTTCTTAGGCAGAAAGCTCTTTCTTTCGTTGTTTGAGTGAAAACTGAGGAAGAACAAATTAAGTGAATATCCTAAACTGCAGCTGCAGGAGGTCGGAAAGAGGAGGCAGAATCCTTGCAGCAATCGAAAAGGAAGAAAGAGGAAGTGTTCTACAAGGTAATATATATTATGCTTAAATAGACAAGATGTATTAAAGTTCAACGAACAATAAAAGAAAAATATAAAATACCTTTCAGAAACTTCTCTAAAACTATCTTTCACACAAGCAGGGCGAAAGGCATTGGAAAGAAAGTTGGTAATTCCAATTTTTTACTACAAAAATTATTCATTTATATGAATAAATATTTTTCTTGCCCTCTTATTTTAAGTTTAAATCTTATTCAAAGAAAATGGTGCCGAAACAAGATTGTGATAATTTTGATGAACATATATATATATATATATATATATATATATATATATATATAATTTTATTTTTTTTATCCAGCTAGTAATTTCTCAATAATTAATAGGTCGGCTGAGTGGATCCTTCCCCTTCCCTACTTAATAAGTAAAAACTGAGAGAGGGGCAGTGGAAGTTCAAGTATAAATGACAATGAGTAGAAATTTATACATTCATATCATATTTATATTTTGGATATAATATATATTTGAGTGTGTACAGTTATGGGACTGGCTGATTCTTCGTTGGGACCATGAAGGCTCACAAGTCATTTTGCAAGCTTCTGTCTTCAGAGGTCAATGCTTAATCTCCCCCTGGAATCTTCTGTCCAATTTGAGTTTTCTCCAGATAAACCATATTGATCTCATGGCTTCCACAGTCTTGATCCCTGAACCATCTTGAACATCATCATGAGAGACGGAATAAAATTGAATTTACACAATCCATTGGCCTCTTCAATACCTCTGGGACCTAATAGAGCAGAAAAAAAACGGTAGAGAAATTATATCAGATAATTGAATGGGAGAGAATGTGGAATTATGGTAGGACCAAAACAAGTTCTGCTTGTACATATATATTCAGTAAACATAGAACTTCTTTCAACCTTACATAAGGAACGTACACCGAAGATCTTCTCATCAATGGCCTGAAGCACGAGATTCAGACAAGCATCTAGTTCTAACACGTTCTGAAAGAAGCAAGTCTACACATGAAGCTTTTCTCTCGTAAGAGCTGAGCAAAATGGCTTGCTAGAGAATGCTGCAGATGAATCAAACCAGAAAGAAAGACTTCGGAAGTTCAATCTACTTGTTGCGGTTCAGAATACAAGTGCAAATAGGGAAAACTGAATTTACCTGGGGCACCCAGAATTCCAGTTCTCCTGCTATATGGGATATAAGAATATGCTGATCTAAACTGATTTGAGGTCAGAGTTTAAGTTTCAATGGCATAAATGCTGTAAGAAATTCGTAAGACATTATTAGCAAAAATTGGAGGTGAGCAATGAAAGTCAGCAGTAGGAAAATATCTGCATGACAAACCTGTAAACACTCTGTCTCCCCAACTGGCCGTTCATGATTAAAATGAAATGCTGCCACAAATGACAGAATTAATAACAGAATTAATCTAAAAGTACACAAAAAGAAGCTTAACAAGAAAAAAGATAAGAAAGGAGAAATTGAGTTGAAATTCAGATAAGCAATACCTAAGGTTGATGGATCTTGTATCCATTAATATGCACGTTGGGGATGTGAGTAATCTTGAGCCCATCTACCCCTATTCCCTGTTGACATCTTTGATCCAGCAAAGGACACCGCCAGATTTCAAGAGAAGAAAGGGAAGTGAGGTGTTGAAGCCCCGAGTAGTTCAGGGATTTCAGAGCTTTAAGACTCCATATTTCAAGAGAGGCAAGAGTTGAGGGCAGCAGCATCTCCTCTGGGAAGGATTCCACACTTTCGTCAACACCAACAGTGAATTTTGAAAGAGAAGGGAGCGATTGCAAACTCCATTGCATTCTGGCTGCAATGAGTTTGCTGCAATTTTCAATATAAAGTGATTTTAATTTAGAGGGCAGACCCCCTTCTGGAAAGAACTCAAGTTTTGGAAGGAGGAATAATCTCAAATCTTCAAGGGATGGGAGGAGGGAATTCATATGCTCAGGCAAGGACTTCAAATTTGCGCAATCAAACAACTGAAGCTCTGTCAAACATGAGGCAGGTAATCCTCCTTTCGGAAAAGATACTAATTTAGGGCATTCCCATATTTTCAAGGAATGAAGAGAGGTGAGATCCTCTAGAGGTCCTTCATGTTCACAATGAGATTCCAAATTTGAACATGTAGAGATCCTGAGAGTCTTCAACCTAGGGAACAAATCCAGCTGGAAGCACTTGAGTGAATCACAATTTTCCATTTCAATTTCTTCTAAAGTGGTGAGAAAGGAACCAATTTGCTCCATTTCTTTTGGTATGGAATCTATGGAATAGAATCGATAAACTTTCAGGCTGTGCATCCCAGAAGGCAATCTGCCTAGCAGCAGATGACGAGAATCATCATCTAATTTTAATTCATCAATGATTGGAAATCTTGGAATTGAAGTTACAAGCTGCTTGCATCCCTCGATCTCAAGTGTTGTTAAAGATGGAAGGAGGTGATTGGACAGCACCTTTCTTAGGTTGGGGCAGCCGCTTATGCAAAGCTTTTGAAGACAAGGGAAAGCTTGCATGCCTGGATCTGAAATCCATTCACGCCATTCAGGCATCATTGAAAGAGTTAAACTTTCAAGGGATCCAAATGGCTTCCTCACGGACATGCAACTTCCGTAGAACTCACGACCCACAACCGCAAGTCCCTCAAACCCTCTTACCAGGAGTTCTTTCAAAGACCCTAACTGCCCAAGTGGTGGTAAGGACGTGCAGTATTTACATCGGCTGAGCTCCATGGATACTATTCTTGAGAAAGAAGAGTCTCCTACCCAATCTGAAAACCTTGTACCCCCATAACCATAGATATAAAGATACTCCATATTTACATCAGGCTCTAATTTGTCAAGTACATGTCTTACATGTCCAGAGTCATTAGCATCACCATCCCACATCAAATTCAAAGTCTTGAGATGCTTCATACCCTTCACATTGTCATGTAGAGCATCTGGAGCAGTCCCAACATTTTGCAGGTTCCAAATATTTAGTCCTCCCTGTAAATGTTGAAGCTTCCCCAACTCTTGAATGCTAGAACCAGTATCTTTTCCTAGAAAGAAATCACTTAGGTTTTGGAGCTTTGTTAGTTTACCCATATGCAGCGGCATCTTCGACAATTTTGTTCCTTCGATATCAAGATGACTCAGGTTGATTAGCCTTCCCAAATCATCTGGTAGCTCAATCAGATCTTTGCATGACCGCAAGATTAAAGTCTGCAAATTACACAAGCCTCCCATGGATGCTGGTAACATTTTGATCGCTGTGCCTTTAAGAGTCACATATCGCAAGTGCTTCAAATTGCCAATTGAATGAGGCAGTCTGACAAGGTTTCTGCAATCTTCCAAGACTAATGTTTGCAGATTATACAATGTACACATGGATTCAGGTAACCTTTTGATTTTTGCACCTTTAAGACTGGCATATAGCAAATGCTTCAAGTGGCCAACTGAATCAGGCAGCTCAACAAGCTCTTTACAATTTTCCAGGATTAATGTCTGCAAATGGTATGCAGTACTCACAACTTCAGGTAACCTTTTTATTGATGTAGCGGAGAGATTAAGGTATCGTAAATGTTTTAACTTGCCCATTGAATCAGGTAACTCAACCACGTTGGAATAGTTAGCCAAGGATAGCACTCGTAAGCGTGTAAGCCTTGGCAATAAATCATGTGTTACCTTGTTATCGATTTGGTTGCGTGGTCTTGACACCGGTAAGATATTGATTTGGTTGCGTAGCCACGCTTCTGACAATGGTAAGAAAGTGCGCAAAAGCTTGGCATCATAAATACCCTCAAATTTTTGACAAGAATCGTCTCTTGTTACTGCATAAGACAAATGACGAGTCCTTTCTGTGATCTTGTTTGAATCTTCGCCTTCCAACCTGAAGCAAAATTCTCTAGCTACATATCTAGCCAAGTCATTTATGAGGTCATGCATAACAAATAATGGATCCCCGCTTGATCCTTGAAAAACTGACCTTGATTTTCCACTAGATTGCTGGAAAAATGACCTTGAAACAAGATCATGAAAGAACTCATTTCCTACTTCTTCCATCTCCTTATTTCTTTTAGGTGGAACTAGAAAGCCCTCTGCCATCCATAAACGGATCAATTCATCCTTGTTAAATTCATGATTCTCTGGAAATATTGCACAGTAAGCAAAGCATTGCTTCAGCTGTGGTGGAAGATAGTGATAACTCAATCTGAGAACAGGAAGAATATTATCATTCGGCAAATCCCACATGTTGCTCTTCAAGATCTTCTCCCATTCCTTAGCATCTCTTTTAAAGCGTAGGAGACCTCCCAGGGCTTTTGCAGCTAAAGGTAACCCTTTGCACTTTCTTACCACTTCTTTACCTATTTCTTCCAAGTCTGGACGTGCACTGCAACTTCCATCATCAAATGCATGTTTTGCAAACACCAACCAGCAATCATCCGCAGTCAATTCCTGTAGGCGATGGGCTGCAACAGTGGCCTTGACCGATGCTACGCTTTCAATTCGTGTTGTAACAAGGATCTTACTTCCATGTAACAGAGACTTGAAAGGTGTCAACAGAAAATCCCATTTTCCCCAATCATTGCTCCAAACATCATCTAAAACAAGCATAATTTTTTTCCCTGTTGATTCCTTCTCTAACTCGCAGTGAAGTTGATCTCCAGTCATTGTATCACAATTCATGGAACCAGCCTTCTTAAGAATATCTTTGATCACCTTGAGAACATCGAATTCTTCCGAAACACAGATCCATACCTTCATATCAAACTGCTCTCCTACTCTGCTATCATTGTAAACAAGCTGAGCAAGAGTGGTCTTACCAACCCCAGCCATACCTACTATGGGAATCACATCTAGCCGTTTGCCATTTTCAGTTGCAGATAGTACCAGTTTCATTATAGCTTCCTTATCTCCATCCCTACCATATACCCCGGATTCATCCACAAGAGAAGTTGTTGGTATTCTCTGTGATGATGCTTTCTCAACAGTACCCTCTCTCAGACCAAGGGCATCCTTTTGTTGTACCAAGTACTCAAGCATGTCAACGATCTCTCCTAACTTTGTCTCCATCTCTTCCTTTACTTTCTGAAATGAAAAACGAGCAGATAAAAAGCCTCTCACCTGATCTGCACTAGATTGAGAGCCAACTTCCACCTCCGATCGCAGAGCCTCATAAGCAATCTCATCCAACAAATCATCAGCTTCATATACAGCATCTTTGAGCTCGTTGACCCACATCTCAACAGCTGGCTTGGCTATTTGCTTCTCCTCCGCATCATCAAGTACCCCGTTAACAGAAATCATAAGTACCTTCAACTTCTTTAACAACCTATCATTGAGTTTTCGGTCTCTGAAGAAGCCTACAACCTCGCGAGAAGCCATTCTGTCGAACAAAACCTGAAGGAAGGCTGACAGAAATGAACCTCCAATGGCTAATGCAGTTGCAGAAGCCATGGTTTGGTTATTCTACTGTTAGCAAAAGGCTAGTTTGTAAGGGTCAAATCAGAAATCTGGTGAAGAAAAAAATAAAGGAAACATAGGCACAGGCAAAGGTTAAGATGACGAACAGTGTTGTGCTTCGTTTACTTTTTTTTTTTTTCCATTCCAATTTTTAATTTGGTCTTCCTTGACAGCTTGACTTGGAAGTTGGAACATTATTGCAGGCTGGGCCAGATGTTAAAGACACGTCAGCGCTCAGAAGTGGACAAAAGCAAAGGCTCTGGCCTCATCCCACCACAGATCTCACATCCAACAAAAATGAAAACAACTCTCAAGTTTCAATGGTTTGCTTATCAAATGTGAATTATGAATCATGTAAAAGCTTGCCTGAGTCTCATATAACACCATGAATCATGAAAAGAACATGAATTCGAGTGTAAGTTTGGTATTGCAGTGTGTAGTCTTTTTTTTTTAAATGTTTTTTTATTGAAAATATATTAAAATATTTTTTAAAAGTTTTTATTATATTAACATATTAAAAAACATATTAATTTAAAAAAATTTTAAAATAAAAATATTTTTTTAAAAAATAAAAATTATCCAGCAGCATAATGCAAGATTATCTCAGACTTGTTGAAATTAAAAACTGAAGTACACAAGCAGTATATCATGCTGCAGCACACCTAACTACAAGTATTAAAACATGTTTGAGATTGTAGAATAAATTGTTTTTTAATATATAATTTTTAAAAAATATATTAAAATAATATTTTTAAAATTTTATTTTTAATATTAATATATTAAAAAAAATTAAATTTTAAAAAATTTAAAAACACCATACAACTACAAAAACAAACACCATTAATAGCTTAAAGTACATCACTTCCTGAAATTAAGCTTGTAGAGAGTCCTAAGAAATCAAAATTGACAGATGCAATATATCACATATCAAATTTAATACCTTAAACATCCACATTAATTTCTCTCACAAAGAACTAAGAAGGAAGATGGCAAGTTAAATTTTTGCTGGAACAACAACAGTAAGAGAGAAAAATCCATCAAAACAGATCCTACAAGGCAAAGCAGATGTAGAAAAATGAGAAACTTTCAAGAGCCTCATCTTGGGAAAGATCAAACATCTGTTCTAATATGGATTCTTTTGTCAAAATTACAGTCTTTCACAAATGAATGAACAAAAATACATGTAAATGTTCCCCTCATTAACATTCAAAGAGGAGAATGCTAAATTCTAACCAATTTACAGAAAGTTCATGGTGGTTTCTGTAATGCCTCGAAACCCAGGCAGAAGGTGGAAAATAGAAACATAGAACCATACCATATTTCCATAAAGGGGACATATTACAGACAGCAATTCTTTTACCTCGGTTATAAACAGAAAATTAACAACCTAGGAAGAAGATGTTAACAACTGTAACAAGTGTAACTCATACAAATGAGAATCCAAGAACAAAGTCGAACTTGAACTGCCTTTGTTGAAAATTAACCACAAAGCTCAATCAAGATCAATTAGGAACAATAATAAGAACAAATAAGAGGAACAAAATCAATGTCAATAGTAAACACAAGAAAATAGAGCAATGGAAACTAAGAGGAACAATTCAAGAGCCAGAAGAAATACTGGTTCAAGATTTTCTGAAAGCAATTCGAGAACAGTATACAAACCGTCACAGCCAACCACAAAATAACAAAGGTAGCTAGAGAACAATCAAAACAGTGAGCCACTAAACATTTCATTTGCTTTTTCTTTCCTTCTCGACAAAAACTATCTTAGACAAGCAAAAGGTTTTAATCTTCAAGCATAGTGAAAAACAAATGAAGCCCACAAAGAAATAGGACATAGAATTGGTAAACAGAGAAGAAGCTTGGAGTTAAACTCACTTACTTTCAGACATCAAAAACAAAAGAGGAAAGCAACGGTAGAGGTAGTTGCTTTGCTGATATTCTTGGCCTTCAACTTCTGGAAAAGGTTTCTCACCTACTTCACCACAACACTACATTGTACAAGTCCGGCCAGCACCGATGAAGGTTCAGCCAGCTCTCTCCCTCCCTCTCTTTTTGTTCTTTTCCTTCTCTCTCTTCTCTTCTTACTGTTTTTAGGGGAAGACTACATTTATGCCCATGTAAATTTATCAATGTCTTACAACTACACTCATAGTTCAAACCTTTCCAATGTATAATTTTTAAACAGTTTCAAGAAATTTTAAAGAGTAATAAATAATATATATTAAATTAGAAAGATAAAGACACAAGAAAGAGAAGAAAATATGAGAGATTGAGAATTAATAAAAATATCATTCAGTCTAAACAAAAATATTCTTATCATTTTTATTAATTCTTTTCTCTTTTATTTTTATATCTATCTCTTCTTATGAGTTTATAAAATAAACATTGGTAGTTAATAATCCATAAATAGTTTAATAAGCATAGGATTTACTATTTATACCCTTATCCTTGGCATTTTATAAAAAAACATCTAACTATTGAATTTTTTTTATATCTTTATAAAAAAAATCATTTTTTTCCTTTAAAATACTTATATATATATATGCGCGCGCCGCGTGTATATGTATGTGTAAATATATATTATAATATCAGAAAATCACTCAGAAAATTAATATAAAAATTCAAAAAATTAATATATTTTAATTAACCGGCGAGTTTTGGGTGAATGGATGAGGGTAATGTTGTAACTTTATGAGAAGTAGAAGGGTAACATTGGGAACATTTAAGCTGCAGAGGCTAAAGTGAAATACGGATAAATCTATATGGATTAAAACGAAGTTTACCTTTTTTTTTACGCTGAATCTCCCTTTTCAAATGAGATTACTCTCCGTTTTTCTTCTTTCTAATTATAACCTTAAGCTGTTATATTTTTTTAATCATATCCCTATCTTTCTGGCTTATTTGAGTTTCGCAATTTGCCTCGACATATCATATCATGTAAAAATGGGAAGGAAAGAAATTAAGAAAATCACAATGATTCTACATTTTCGTAGCAATCCTACACATCCAACTTTACAAGGAAGAAGTTTTCTGACAGCTTCATACTTCATAAGGATATGCAGGGCAAGCTCAAAGTTTCTCAGAGGCTGTCGAGGCAGCGGCAGAACAAAAGGAGTAATGAAAATCTGTCAGCTTGAACATTAATGCCTTCTTTTTTCTCTCGCTAGAGCAATGCAAATATGTAAAATGAATTTCACAATGTAGTTATTGAATAATCACAAGTTAGATAATCCAGTTCTGATAATGGGATAATGGCAAAGATTAATGACGATAAAAAAATTATGATTTAGGGTTCTTGTGTGGTGATCATTTTTGGCAAAATTTTGTATTGTTTGTGCTTATTGTTTTGATCGTGTTGTTCTTGTCTACGTCAATCGCTAAGTAAGCTCTATTGAGATTATTGACAGCTAAAGGGGAAAAGCTGTGCTGGTACGTTTATGACTAGTTAAAATACTCACAGCTTGTCTGGGTATCAATTCGGGAGCATATGTTTGCCAAGACTTCATTGGAGAATCCTCAAGACAAACGAATGCTTAAAGAAGCTACCACCAGAATAGCAGAAAAGAGGGTTAGAGCTGATGAAGTCATTTTGTTCTGTACTAAATACTAATCTTTTCTTAGCAAACAGTACAGTATGAGCAAATCTCTCTATACCTGTCCCAATGTAAATCTTTTCTTACAGCTAGTGCGAGTCAGATCCCAATAAACTCTGCAGCTTTTAATGGTATTAACAAAGGAATGGTGTTAACCTGTGTAACTACTCTGAGTGTCAACGAATATGTTCTTGAAAGGGTCAATTGAGACATTGTTGGCTACTGCATAGACTAGCTTGAGGCTTTTCTAGACTAGTTTCTACGATATCGAATATTTGGTGAAAAAAACTATCGTGCACGTGGAATTTGATGTATCAGGGCTGATGAATAGGGGATAAAAGCTCTTTTCTCTTCTTTATTGTTGCTTAATTTTTTCTTTCAAGATTATTGAACGTTATGATGGAGCTAGTGAGTTAAAGAGGGGCTCGAGTGTTGTGATCAATGGTAAGGGAGGTAGAGGAATTGATGTTGTTTGTGGTTTTGAAGAAGAGAGAGAAGAAAAATAACAATCATTTAAAATTTATTTTTAACATTAATATATTAAAACAATTTAAAAATATTAAAATAATTAATTCAAAACAAAAATAATTCAAGTATTTTTAAAATCACGGTATCACTGCAAAACAAACACTGCCTAGTAAAAATCAAGAGCCAATTATTTTCCAATTTTACGTGTACTGATTAATTGACGAGTACTTTTAAAGTATATGCCGATTGATTTCTAATTATTTAAAGATTAAATTCTGATTTAATGGCCGAGTTTTTGAAACATGCTAATTGGAAACTGATGATAGAGTATTATATCATTGGAAATTAGTTAGATTATTGAAATCCAACTAATTCTGATTTACTTTGAATAATAATAAAAAAAAGATTATTGAAATCAGTTAGATTTGACTCTATGTGATATGGAATTAAGATGAGGGACTGATTTCCAGTATAGGTTCATTATATTTCAGAAAAAAAAATCAAATATGGAAATCCATTTTCGGATTCATTTGAATTAGGAAAGAAATATAGCAATCTCTAAATTTTCTCCTCGTTTACTCTTGAGTAATTATTAGTAATCTAAAGTAAATTTTATTTCCTTTGCTTATTGTAAGGAATTAAATTTTAACTTCACTCACTTCTTTCACTTCCATCAATTATCCATCACTAGTTTTTTTTTTTCTGTTAATATAATTACCCGAATTAAAAAAAAAAGTATTTACTACATCAAAACATTACATTAGTAATTACAATAAAAATAAAAGAAAATAACACGTTGCCTACAGTATCTCCATGACCATATATTAGCTAGGAAATAAATCAACTTCTCTCCTTTTCATAAAAAAATCTTTCATCTTTTACAAATATAATTATTTTTAGCGTTTTAAAACTAATTAATGACTAGATATAGGATGATTTCTCCTTCCATAATTCCTTGAACCATAATCTCAAAGTGGCAGGTTAATTTACCGTATAATTTCTTTAGCATATGGGGCTTGATCATGCTTTCAACTCTTTCCTTCTTTTCAACCCTTTGCTTTACTCGCAACATCTTCTGAAACTTATATTTTCCTCAATAGACTTTCACACATATATATAAACAGGCAAAGGCATTCACCACAGTACTCTCCTCTGTTGCATATATCACATCACTATATTCTAATTCTAGCAGCAGAAACATGGCCTTTTCTCACTGTTTCTCCCTATTTTTTCCACTTCTAGTCATTATTCTCCTGACCAACCCTACCTTAAGTGAAGCCCAAGATTCCCAAGTTTTAATCGACGAAGTATGTCGACAAATGGAAGACTATGGTTTCTGCAACAGGGTTTTTCACGAGAACATGAAAAGCTCGTCAATAGACTATGTTGGTCTCACAGCGATAGCAATGGACCAGACAATAACAAACGCAACCAACACTTACGAGTATATTTTGGATCTTCTAAGGAACACAACTGACCAATCATTGAGGAATGTTCTTGTTGCATGTGAGAATGCTTTTGGTATAGTGAAGTCGTCTTTCGGGGATGCGCTGCAATCTTTTAACAGGAAAGATTATGATGATATGTTCAAGCTTGAACGGGATGCACCGAGAGCACAAGCCAGCTGTGAAACTAGTTTCATTGCACCACCAAGTCCTCCAAATCCTTTGGCTGAAAGGAATAGGGAGATGAGGATTCTGATTACCATGGCTATTGTCTCTGGAAAGGAAATACTAAAGCGTTGATGTTTTTTGTTAGGTTTGTTAATCTGCGAGCGACCCTTCTCTAGTTTTAAAGCGTATTCGTTCATTTATATCGGTGGATTTATCCTCCAAGGAATAAAATTTGAACCGTTCGTTTATTTTGATTCTTTCTCTTCCCAACTTTTTTCTTTTTGAGATTATATATATATATACATACATACATACATACATATATATATATATATATATATATATATTGTTTCGAACTTGAAAATAAGTGCCAAAATACAATACAAATCCGAGTGTCATGCCTCTTTTATAAGTTGAGGGATTCTAAGTGAAATCCAAAATCCATAATTAAATAACAATAATGATATAAAAGTGAAGGATTAATATTTTTTTAAAATAAAAATATTTTTTTAAAAAAATAAAAATTATCCAGAAGATTAAAATTAAAGAAAATATCATTCAATCTAAACAAAAATATTCTTATCATTTTTATTAATTCTTTTCTCTTTTATTTTTATATCTATCTCTTCTTGTGAGTTTATAAAATAAATATTGGTAGTTAATAATCCATAAATAGTTTAATAAGCATAGAATTTACTATTTATATCCTTATCCTTGGTATCTTATCAAAAACATCTAACTATTGAATTTTTTTTCATATCTTTATATAAAAAAAAAGTCATCTTTTCCCATAAAATACTTATATATATATATATATATATATATATATATTATAATCTCATAAAATCACTCAGAAAATTAATATAAAAAAAACTAGTCTATTTAGTCAATTAATATATTTTAATTAACCAGCGAGTTTTGGGTGAACGGATAAGGGTAACGTTGTCACTTTTTGAGAAGTAGAAGGGTAACATTGGGAACATTTAAACTGCAGAGCCTAAAGTGAAATATGGATAAATCTATATGGATTAAAACGAAGTTTACCCTTTTTTGATACGCTGAATCTCCCTTTTCAAATGAGATTACTCTCCGTTTTTCTTCTTTCTAATTATAACCTTAAGCTGTTATATTTTAGAGGAATGTTTAAAGAAGCTGCCACTAGAATAGCAGAAAAGAGGGTTAGAGCTGATGAATTAAGTCATTTTGTTCTGTACTAATCTTTGTCAGGTTAGTACGTAGAACTAGAATGTTAGATGTCGATGATTCTGTAGAATGCTCCTTCCAGACCAGCTGTTAATACGTTGGAGAAGGTTCATGCTGGCTATTGAAATGAAAGGTAAGTTTCCTTCCTTGTTACCAAGACCTGCAAGCCATGCTTGAAAAGCCCCATCGACTATTGACTTACATGTTAGTAACTTTCATTCAATCCCATTAGAAATTGATAAACATGTTATTGGTGGTGATAAGACATCAAAGCTCTGCATGTAGGAATTGGCTGGTGATTTGCTAGCTCATCCCACAATCCTTTCATAGCAGTAAAGCATAAGCTGATTGAATTATTTTCTTGTGACAAGCAGGAGATAGATTTCTAGAGCTAAAAGATTTGTGGCCTATTATGTTAGAAAACCGATCCTGAAAATCATTCTATATTTCAAAAGCATCATCAATGTAAATGATGTTTTTTACAATCTTTATTGAAATAGAGTTGAGTAGCCATGAAAAAACCATATTATTGCAACAAGATCATGCCAAACCTTGAGAATCATAAAGATTGGATGGTTTAGGTAAAGTATCATTAACAAAATTGAGTTTGTTTTTGGCTGATAAAGCCATCATCATCGCTCTTTTTAATGAGTTGTAATTGTCACTATTGAGTGGTTTTCAAACAATCATGGCTATAGGATTGTCAGAATGATGCAAGAAGAAGGGATTGGAAGAATCCATTTATGATGTAGGGTTGGTATTTTCAGCCATTACTAAGAAAATAAAGAATTGATGAAGAGGATGAAGATGCGGAAATAATCCTTCAAAAAAAAAAATACTATGATACCATATTAAAATAACAAAGAGAAGGAAAAATGATGAACTAAATGATATACACTGTATTTCTTTTCAATCAACTATTACATTGTTTATATAGGCTCATTCCTGTAAACATGAATGAGCAAATAATAATTAACAGAGTAACTGATTAGTGTTAACAACTAACTAATTCTTCTAACAGTTTTAACTAACTTTAACTGCTTTAACAACTCTAATTACCGTATAGTTGCATGCTAAAGACATCAATTAAAGATTGCAGGATTGATGTATGTCTAGACTAGTTGCATAATATCAAATATTTGGTGAAAACAACTATGATGTATGTGGAATTTGATGTATCATGGATGATGAATAGGGGATAAAATCTCTTTTCTCTTCTTTATTGTTGCATAATTTTTTCTTTCAAGATTATTGAGCGTTATGATGGAGTGAGTTGAAGAGGGGCTCGGGTGTTGTTAATGGTAATGGAGTTAGAGGAATTGATGTTGTTTGTGGTTTTGAAGGAGATAGAAGAAAAATAACAATCATTTAAAATTTATTTTTAACATTAATTTATTAAAATAATTTAAAAATATTAAAATAATTAATTCAAAACAAAAATAATTCAATTACTTTTAAAATCACGGTATCACTGCAAAACAAACACTGCCATAATAAAAATCAAGAGCCGATTATTTTCCAATTTTACCTATACTAATTAATTGACGAGTATTTTTAAAGTATATGCCGATTGATTTCTGATTATTTGAAGATTAAATTCTCATTTTATTGGCCGAGTTTTTGAAACATACTAATTGGAAACTGATGATAGAGTATTATATCATTGGAAATTAGTTAGATTATTGAAATTAGTTAGATTTGACATTATGTGAGATATGGAATTAAGATGAGGGACTGATTAATTTCCAGTATAGGTTCATTATATTTTAGAAAAAAAAATCAAATATGGAAATCCATTTTCGGATTCATTTGAATTAGGAAAGAAATATAACAATCTCTAAATTTTCTCCTCGTTTACTCTTGAGTAATTAGTAGTAATCTAAAATAAATTTTATTTCCTTTACTTATTGTGAGGAATTAAATTTTAACTTCACTTACTTCTTTCACTTCCATCAACCCATCACTAGTTTTTTTTTTCTGTTAATATAATTTCCCGAATAAAAAAAATTTATTTACTACGTCAAAACATTACATTAGTAATTACAATAAAAATAAAAGAAAATAACACGTTGCCTACAGTATCTCCATGACCATATATTAGCTAGGAAATAAATCAACTTCTCTCCTTTTCATACAAAAATCTTTCATCTTTTACAAATATAATTATTTTTAGCGTTTTAAAACTAATTAATGACTAGATATAGGATGATTTCTCCTTCCATAATTCCTTGAACCATAATCTCAAAGTGGCAGGTTAATTTACCGTATAATTTCTTTAGCATATATATGGGGCTTGATCATGCTTTCAACTCTTTCCTTTACTCGCAACATCTTCTGAAACTTATATTTTCCTCAATAGACTTTCACACATATATATACACAGGCAAAGGCATTCACCACAGTACTCTCCTCTGTTTCGTATATCACATCACTATATTCTAATTCTAGCAGCAGAAACATGTCCTTTTCTCACTGTTTCTCCCTATTTTTTCCACTTCTAGTCATCATTCTCCTGACCAACCCTACCTTAAGTGAAGCCCAAGATTCCCAAGTTTTAATCGACGAAGTATGTCGACAAATGGAAGACTATGGTTTCTGCAACAGGGTTTTCCATGAGAACATGAAAAGCCCGTCAATAGACTACGTTGGTCTCACAGCGATAGCAATGGACCAGACAATAACAAACGCAACCAACACTTACGAGTATATTTTGGATCTTCTAAGGAACACAACTGACCAATCATTGAGGAATGTTCTTGTTGCATGTGAGAATGCTTTTGGTATAGTGAAGTCGTCTTTCGGGGCTGCCTTGCAATCTTTTAACAGGAAAGATTATGATGATATGTTCAAGCTTGAACGGGATGCACCGAGAGCACAAGCCAGCTGTGAAACTAGTTTCATTGCACCACCAAGTCCTCCAAATCCTTTGGCTGAAAGGAATAGGGAGATGAGGATTCTGATTACCATGGCTATTGTCTCTGGAAAGGAAATACCAAAGCGTTGATGTTTTTTGTTAGGCTTGTTTATCTGCGAGCGACCCTTCTCTAGTTTTAAAGCGTATTCGTTCATTTATATCGGTGGATTTATCCTCGAAAGAATAAAATTTGAACCGTTCGTTTATTTTGATTCTTTCTCTTCCTAACTTTTTTCTTTTTGAGATTATATATATATATATATATATATATATATATATATATATATGAATATATTGTTTCGAACCTGAAAATAAGTGCCAAATACAATACAAATCCGAGTGTCATGTCACTTTTATAAATTAAGGGATTCTAAGTGAAATTCAAAATCCATAATTAAATAACGATAATGATATAAAAGTGAAGGATAAATAGTTTGTTTAGAGTAAAATAACTTTAAAAGACTAAAAACACTATAAATATGAGAATTAATTTAAGTAATTCTATTCTCACTTCTCAAAAAGCTATTATAAAAATTTATATAAAGAACAAACATTAATAATATTAAATAAAAAAAATAAAGATAATTATGAAAAATATCTATTTTTCTAAAAAGATCTTATATTAGACTTTCTATATTGAAGAAAACTTCTCAAGTTCAATCTTTAGTTAAAAAGTATTCTTTTTCAATAATATTTTGAATGCGTGAGCCACTCCATCATGAATTCCTAACTATTAGAATTTCAAATGAAAATAATTAATGTAGAAAAAAAACATTACAATTAGGTACTAGACATCTTTTTTATGAAGAAAGAACTTTTTCATATTCTATTATACAACCTCTTGCAACTAAGATTATTTTACCACATATAGCAAAGCAAAATAATCATTAAAGATTATTGGATTATAATACCAATTAACGCCGGTAAAAGTGAAGGATAAAAAATTTATTAAAAGTAAAAAATCTTAAAAACTGAGAACATTATAAATATAAAAAAAACTTAAAATACTTAATTTTATTTCTTTATATTTCCACTTGCTAAATAGATATTAATTCTTTACATAGAAAAAAAACTAAAAGAACCTAATAATATTAAATACAAAAATAAACTAAGAAAAATATATATTTTTTAAAAAAGCTACCGTGTCAAATAAGTTTATTTAATTATAAATCAATTTTTAATCGACCTAAACAAACACAAAAGGATAGTGGGTGTACCAAAAACACATGAAAAAGAAAGAAAAAAGTACAGGAGTTTCTCTTTGGCTCTTTGCTATGAGTAATTCATTCTCGCCTCGACATGTCCCGGGTTTGGCAAGACCAGCTTTGCATGTACCGACCCATTAACCAACATAATTACAATACAAGCTTTGATGCTAGCTTTATTACTGATTCAAGCCTATTAAATGTGTGTTTAATAACGTGTTTCAACTATTTTTTTTCAAATTAAAAGGTATTAAATTACTAATTTTTAGATGTTTTTTTTTATGATTCTATTATGCTATGTTAAAAATTTAAAAATATATAAAAAATATATTATATTTTCAATTAAAAAATACTTTTAAATATTATTATTTAATTTCATTACAAACACGCAGTAATTGTCGTTGCCCATATAACCTCTCTCTAACCAAATACATCAAACTTTGAAGTCATTGCTTTAGCACAATGACAGCTTTTCAAGATTTACAGTTTAGCAGTTAAATTTGATACTTCAATTTAGAAGGTTTCAGGTCTAAAATTTAAACTGTTCGGTGTAGATTCATGGGAATACAAGGGCTGTTTCATTTATGTGGGATCCAATACTTGATTGCTAGATGTTTTGATGAAGAAAAAAATTGAATTACAAAGTTAAGGATATTATTCTGTAATATTATTTCTTAAATCGAAACGTATTATTGGAAAACATTGAAACAAACAAAAATAAAAATCATACATACATTTATTGATCTGTAATTTGCATGAGTAAAAACAATGAAGGAAATTAATTATTAATATAAACCATGCATTGCTGTGTGACTGTGTCTACTTCTCCCTCTAAGACATGTTGCATTCTGGAGGAAATCCCTGGGGAAACCTCTTGGCATCTGTGCAATAATTATATATCATGTTGTTCGTTTGGACCCATTGAAGCTTATCAAGATTTGCTGAATCAAGATCCTCTGAAAGCCAAGAAGGAGGGGAGAAATTATTTGTATCACAAGAAGATGAACCATTGAACCAAACACAAGAATTATTAGCATTGAAGTTCGTGTAGGAGGCAGTGAAAGGAGCTTGTGACCAATCAGTCTTGACGAGACCACCTCTTGTAGCCCAGTTATCTGCATTCCATAAAGTAGAGTAGAGTCTCATTGGTTGATACTTTGGAAATGGAACACCAATCGATTCCATGTTCTTGAACTCCCTAATAGGGGTGCCATCTACAAAGAAGCTGACGCAAATGAGAAGGAAAATGTTAGCAAAACAAAAAACATGATAATCTTGGATTTAGAGACATGGGAGCAAGTGTTAGCTTACATGATTCTTTGTGGGTTCCAAAGGATGGAATAGGTGTGGAAATCAGCAGTTGGATCAAACCAGAGATAAAATTGTTGCTCCTTGTCGCCTTTGCCTTGGTTATACACATTAGTATGAAGAATGTAAGGATCTCCACTCAAGTTCCCCAAGAACTCAAAGTCTATCTCATCCCACGCCGACCCTTTTGATTGTAACTGAAAATTAATACACCAACAGAGATTAATAACACTAAGAGCAAATGTTAAATTTCTGTACTCAAAATAGTCATTAATATTAAGAAAACTTACGTAGTAGGCAGTTACAGTGCCAGCAGAGTTGCCAGGGACAAGCTTGAGTTGCATATCAATCTTTCCGAACAAATACTCATTCTTGGATTGGAATCCTGAGCCGGAAGCTTGGTCCAGATTGAGATTGAGAAGCTCACCATCGTTGAGTATCATAGCACGCCAATCTCCCCATACAATATCGAAGTCTTGGTAGAAGTTACCAAGAGATGACCCCATCAAAGAAGCAAGTGTAAACAAGACCATTACCACCGACATTGGAACCCTTGAAGAAGCAAGAAAAGAAGCCATTGAGAGAGAAATTTAGAGAGTTTTTTTTTTTAAGAAAATTAGTTGTTTAATTTGAAGTGAGGAGATGCGCATGATTTGGTGGGTATTTATAGGAGAAGTTGTGGCAGTGGATGAGATGTGCCTTGGAAGGAAGGAAGGTGCATTTCATCTGTGGCCAGTTGGACAGATATTGCAAGGAATTTGGCTGTAATCAACACTACAAGATTTAACAGTTTTACCGACGGAATTTTTCCGTCGGCGTAAGACACATATTCCATCGGTAATTAATTTACCGACTAAATCACCGACGGAAATTATCCGTCGGTGAATCTTTTGTCGGTAATTTTTTGTCCGTCGCTAAATCCGTCGGTAATAATATTACCGACGGATTTATTGGCGGAACATACGCGTCGATAAATTTTTTTTTATTACCGACGGATTTACCAACGGATTTACCGATGGAAATTTCCGTCGGTAATTATTTAAAAACATTTTTTAAAAAATTCATTTTATAAAATAATTAAATTAACATAAATCAACATTGTATAATATATACTCAAAATGCTTGGAAAAAAGAATAAGAAAATCAACTCAAAAAAATAAAATAAAAAAATTAATTCAACTAAAAAAATTCATATGAAAAAAATGAAGTTGCAATTGCTAAAAATTTAAAAATCCTATAAATGAATCAACTAAAAATTGATCTCATGTGAAAAAAAAAATCTCACAACAACATTTATACAATTATTATAAACAAAATCAATTAAAATTAAATAAAAAACAAATATAGTGAAAAAATCATGAAAAAATAAGAAAAAAGAAAAATCTTACCTTAATATACTTGCAAGTGAAGCTAAGGAAAAAACAATTCGTAAAGCATATTAATTAAAAAAAACTAAGAGGATAAAAGAAAAAAGGAGAAGAAGACATACCCGAGCATGGAGGAAAAGAGAAGGAGATGAGAAGAGAAAAGAAGAGAAAGAAATAGATATTGATGTTTTTTACATATAGTGAAGAAGAAGAAGAAGAAGAAGAAGAAGTAGAAGAAGAAGAAGAAGAAGAAGAAGAAGCAGTAGAAGAAGCAGTAGAAGAAGAAAAGAAATAATGAGTCTGTCTCTTGTGAAATAAGCGGATTCAGGTTTTTTATTGGGGCGCGTTACCGACGGATTTACCGATGGATAATTTAATATTAATATTTTTTAATTATTCCGTCGGTAATTCCGTCGGTAATATTTAATTTAAATTTTCAATTTCGTAAAAAGTTTTCAGAAACCGCCAAAAATTACCGATGATTTTTCAATCCGTCGGTGATTCTGTCTGTAATAATTAAATGAAAATTTTAAATCAATTGAATTTTTTCAGAAAACCGCCAAAACATACCGACGAATTTTCAATCCGTCGGTGATTTTGTCCGTAAAGTAAAACAATTAACAGTGCAATTGGAAGATGAACAGTTCTGGAGCTCTCTGGAAAATACCGACGGAAAATATTCCGTCGGTATTCCCTTTGTAATTGACATGATGAACAGTATTCACATTTTACCGACGGATTTCCCGATGGATTTACCGACGGAATTACCGACTGATTAATTCCGTCGGTAATTCCGTTGGTAAAAAATGACACGTAGTCATTTTTTTTTGCTTTGTTTTAATTTTTTTCCCACGGTAATTCCCTCGGTATATACCGAGGGAATATTTCCGTCGGTAAAATCCCTCGGAAATGTACCGACAGAAATATTCCCTCGGTAGTTCCGTTTGTATTTATTGATTTTCTGGTAGTGCAATGACATGCACAGAGAAGTCACTGAACGCGGTTTTGCATTGATAATTCTTGATGAAAATGATGGAGATTAATTGGTCGTTTAAGATGGTTTCTTCCAGCAGTCATCAAGCTGTTGATTCGGTGGTCCACTGCTTCCACGCACCGTGTTTTTCTTACCTAGACCACCACCGTCGCCAACGAGTCGATGGGGAGCAACTGAGCATGCAGTGGATTTGGTATGTGCATCTAAGCAGTAAAGTTGCTACAATATATATATCAAAAATCAAAAGTAAAATAACAATATAAATTGTATTTAAAAAATTTATCATTTTTAGATGAAGATGGTTTTTAATGAGATATCATAATCTAAATTATTAAATAATATGAATTCTACTTTCACAATGCCGGCCCATTTCTTCCTCCCTAATTAAAATTTTATTTACAGTTTTTAAATTTGACCTAGTGGTCGACCTAGGCTCAAGCTTCTGGTCATGGGTTTTTCCCGGGTCAATGGATTTTGATCGAGTCACCTGGGTCAACTTCGATTTTTTTTATAAATCAAAACAACGTCATTTTGACTTTTCTTATTTTTCTTAAGCCTAGCTCAATTCCAATTCTAGGTTAGTTGGGTCCCGAATCGATTTGTCGAGCAGAGTTTTAAAACTACGATTTTATTTGTTTGCTTGAAAGCAGTTTAATTTTAAAAAGTGGTTTTTATGGAATGTAAATTCTTGAAAAATTAATTATTTTTAGATGTTTGATGACAGATAATTGACAGTATTATGAAAAACAAATTGAAAATTATTTTCTGGTTTTTGGCTATACCATGAAAAATAAACTTGAAAAGTATTTATTATTGTTTTTTTTCAAGTTTATTTAATATATATATATATAGAACATTAAATGTAACTATTTGATTAATTACAATAAAAAAAGAGAGATATAATAAAGTGTTAATGATGGGGAAAATGAATTTATTATATCATATATTTATCTAAAGTTTAATTATTTTATAAAATGTAACTATATAAATAATATAAATATTTTAAATATAATATTATAGACATATAACCTTATTAAATAATTTTGAAGTAAAACCTATTGATATTTTTTCATTTTTAAAACCTTAAAATAATTTTTTTCATATTGAAAGGAAAAATTAATTAATAGTAATGGTAAGTTAAGAGTTGGATATTTGGGTTTTTTTTTAGTATGAAGATTTTACATTGAGGATAAATAGATACAAAAATTCGAGAGGGAGAGAAAGGAAGGTTTTTTTTTATGAGACTAGCAATTGGAGAGAAGTGTTTTTTGAAGATAAGAAAAGGAAAACACTTTCCTTTTAGAAAGACTAGTTTTTTTTGTTGGAAACCATTTCTTAAAAACTACTCTCCTAGAGTTCACCAAATATGAAGAAGTGGAAAAAATGGTGGCAGGAAAATATTTTTCTATAAACAAACAAGGTATAAAAGTAATTTATAATGCAAGGTAGTGCAAGTGTGCACTTGAGGGGGAAGCTAAAAAAATTTTGAGGGGGTGTGTCGTATTATTTTAGAAATTAAGTACTTACTTTAACCTCATCTTAAATAAAAATGGTATGTTTATAAGAAACTTTTTTTATTTTATGAGATGATTTGTCAAATTATTGTGATACTTATGAGAAAAAAAAATAAAAATAAAAGAGAGCATATAACAAAATACTATTTATTTAAGAAATTAATGATGAATTATTATTTCTAAAAAAAATGGTTGATTATTTTTTCAAGTGTATATTTTTTATTTCTTGATGAATAATTGAAAAGATAAGAAATACAGATTGTTATTATATGTATTTGATTTATTAAAATATATCATAATAATTTTTTTTATATTGTATACATTGAAAAAACTAAAAATAACATTAATTAGGTTTTTTAAAGTAAAACACTTTTGAAATATACTTGTAAACAAAAACAACTACATTTCCGATCAATACCTTAAGAGGAGAGGATGCAATGCTAGCAAGCTTAGAAGGAAAAAACCAGAACCAAAGCATTATAAATTTATGATGTCTGCAGAAAAGTCTGATCAGGACTGTTCATCGTTCGTGCAAACTCATAATAGAAATCAAATGTACAACATTCGCCGAAATATAGCGAATGTCTTGCATTGCAATACATTAACTACAAAAAAAATTCCCATCAAGCAATGGCTGGTCAATGAAAGAAACATTAATCTCGCAGAGCTCCACTAGCAATAAACTTGTATCAAGATACATCATGTTAAAGCTGTGAATCATGAATTATTTCAAAACTATAGGGATAATTAGTCAATTTCTATTACTGTAATAATATCTTACACAACCAAAGATACATTCTCTTGCCGATTACAGGATATGAAATCCGCAAACAGGGAACCTAGCAAGATTCCCAAAGTAAGTGCAAACACCAAACCTAGCAAGATTCCCAAAGTGCGATCCAAAAAGTTGCATGATCAACCCATTTCTTAAGCCTGCCACAATTCATTAGCCAAAGTTACAACCAACAAAACACGGATTTTTACCATTGTTTCCTACAAAACACTATGACCCTACCTTGCTAGCAATGTTGTTGGAAAGCCAGTCTAGTCCTTCGTAAAGACCTTCACCAGAAGTGGCACAAGTGCTCTGGATATACCTGCAACAAACATAAAGATCAGATGACATCAATGAATATTAAATAGAAGCCAACTATCCAGAATTTTGCAATGGAGATATTATCAATTACCAGTGGCGTTGACGAAGAGAATGAAGACCAAGCTTATCTGTGATTTCAGCAGCATTCATAGCATTTGGAAGATCTTGCTTGTTTGCAAAAACAAGCAGCACAGCATCCCTCAATTCATCCTACTCAGAATAAAATTTCATTATTAAGATGTGCAAAACCACGAGAAAACATTAAGAACTAAGGCTTATGGCTACCTCATTCAACATCCTGTGCAGCTCATCCCTAGCTTCAACAACACGGTCACGATCATTGCTATCAACCACAAAGATGAGCCCTTGAGTGTTTTGGAAATAATGTCTCCACAAAGGTCGAATCTGTGCAAATTAGAAAAAAAATTTGATGAACAATTCTTTTTATCGAGATAAAAAAATAAGATTCAAGATGTTGTTGAATGCAAGACACAAGGTGTTGACTTGAGTAACAGATTGTACAAAAGCAGTAATTTTTTAGTACATAATTTCAACAATTAAAGCTAAAATTACATCCTTATTTGATCAACATAAGAGATAAGAGTATACGACAACAAACAGGGAAATAGCCAAGGAAACAATGATAGAGAGACTGGCAACTCAACTATTCATTTCTTAGACAATTCATTAAATGCATAGAGAAACATGTAAGCAATCCCATTTATGATTCCGGATATGTAATCTATGTTAATGTACACCCCAGCTTGGATACCATTACCTCACAAAGACAAAGGGAAAAACTGAAACACAAGGTGTCTTCAGTAATGAAATGCCTGTCATATCATGGATAGACATTCCTTGCTCCGAAAAGAGCAGAATCATGAAAGACAAGATGGCTCTGATCAATGTAACTTATGTTTTTGTTGTTTGCTAATGACAAGCATCTAATCAGCACAAGACTGCCATGAGAGCATATACATAACCAAAGAATAGAAACTTCGACAACAAAGGTATGTAAATGTGTAAATTAAGAAGACAGAAAGTCTATACTCCTAGAATTTCAGACATGCAATGGATAGTTGTACACTTAAGTGGCTAGATCCCCATAGTTTATGTTTTTTGTTTTGATATGATGGAGAGATAACTAATCTGTAAAAGACCATTCATGAGCACATTTACATCAAAAGACAGCAAGTACAAGCATAAATGCACATCATATCAGGTTTAGTCAATGATAGAGCTGCAAAACTTGTGAAGCAGCAACTTGAAAGGATAAAAATTTAACTCATTTCCCTAATGTCACCATTATACTCAGAGTTGACATCACAAGATAACAGATTTTTTCATACCTTGTCCTGGCCACCAACATCCCAGACAGTGAAGCTTATGTTCTTGTATTCCACGGTCTCCACATTAAACCCTGAAAGCAGGCTACATATAAGCATCCTTGGCAAGAAAACACAATAAATTCAGTACTAAACAGATCTATAGTACCAAAAATATTTTGATAACATACCAATTGTTGGAATAGTGGTGACAATCTCTCCGAGCTTGAGCTTGTACAAGATGGTGGTCTTACCAGCAGCATCAAGACCCACCATGAGAATTCTCATTTCTTTCTTGGCAAACAGACGGCTAAAAAGCTTGGTGAATGAAAGCCCCATCTTTCCAAGTTCTTAGCTGCATCGAAAACAAATCAGTAAATAAATAAAAAAATCAAACTTACAGAAATAGATCACTATTGCATCAACCTTAACATTCTATCATTCACACAAATCAATCAAAATGAAAATAGATAGATGTGCAAGCAAGATCTCCACACACATCCTCTCACAAGTCTTCCATTTCACAAATCACACAAAATCCAATCCATTAACAAACAAATCATAAACAAAAAAATATAAAAAAATTTACACATTATAATGCCTGTCCCTTTCAATTCCATCATTTTCCTTTCATTATTTCACACCAAACTTCATGATCTCCCTTTTATCCATACAAACAAACAAAACATGCAAAAGGGTCATAAAAGAATTCAACAAACACCCCTAAAAAAGATCCAATCTAACATGGTTCAGATCTATGAACCATTCAAAACAAAACCAAAAAAGATTTTTTTGTTTTTTTAAAAAAACAAACTTTAGAACCAAATTAAGACTACTCAAGTTCTACAGTAACAACATCGACAACCAATATAAACATACAGAAAATGAGAGGGAGTTGGAAAAGCTTACAGAGACGCAGAGGAAGAGAGAGGGCAGGGTCTGCAGAGAAGCTGTGCAGAGAGGGGGGTGAAAGAAATGGGAAAGAGAGACGGATGGCCTATCTATGAGCGCTGGGAATTTAGATATGGATGGAAGTTAGCGGCGTTAATGGGTTAACGACGTTAGTGTCACAGTGAGATTTTTTGTGGACCCTACATTTAATTTTGGATGGTTGATTTATTATATTGCTACTCACTAGTAATTATTTTCTTATTTTAGCATGGGAGCAAATTATAAATTTACCCTATAATATAGGATTATTTTAACTAATTGTTTTTATTCTATTTATTTTGCTCAATAAATTTTATAGTTAACTTTTATAAAAAAAAAATTATGTTAAAAATCTACTTTTAATTTCGATGATTATGACCATTCTTCTCCTTTAAATCCCCATTATTTTCAATTAAATTTGGTTGTTTTATATTTTGAATTTGAATTCAAAAGGGGACAGCTAGAGGGAAAAAAATCATAAATTTCTCATTTAAATATGAATTATTATTTTTATATCTATTTATGTGAGGTCCACAATCAAGTGTTTCGTGATTTTTTAAGAAACAATATAGTGCTTAATTCACAATTATATGTTTATTATTATGGTAACTTTTTCATGTTTAACAAAATAGATTTTACAAAATATTTTTAATTATAGCTTTAAAAAATATATGAATGGTTAGAACGATTTTGAAATTGATTTTTCATGTCTATACGAGAGGAAAAGCTTTCAATGTTGTGTGTATATATAATAGAGGCTTCGATGTTCTCGAGAATTTTGTGATTGAGAAAGGCATATTACCGTGGGGAAAAAAAAGAGAAAAGGTAAAAGAGGGAAGGCATAATTGAATGTGGCGAATATGCTGCCAATTGGAAGAATGTATTTTTTATAAAAATCGAATCGAAAATAATCATTCTTGAATATTACTATAAAAAAAAAAGGTAAAAAAGGGAAGGCATAATTGAATGTGGCGAATATGCCTGGAAGAATCTATTGCCATGCTCATCTTCCTATTGCCTACATGAGATTCTGTCTGGACAGCATGGTCTGGTCAAGATCTCCACCAGAGAGAGTGGCTTTTGTTGTAAGCATTCGTTCCTTTCCTCTTCTTTTGACGTCTAATTGGCACCTCTCCTGTCTTCATTTCTACTCGATCTTTCTACTTGAACCACTTGCACTTCTGCCTATCCATCCTGGCAAGAGCAACCTAGAAACTGAAACCTGAGTGGCAACACCTGTTGCCAACAGGAAGGCTCTTGATTTTTGTAAGAAAAAAGAGGAGTCGAGACAAGAACTTCAAATTCCGAGGGAAAAAACGATAGCTAAGATGTGGCTGCAGAGAGTTTAGGGAATGGATCCATAAATAATCCTTGCCCTTCTATCAGAGTATCTTTCCATGAATGATTCTGTAGAATTCAGAAGTCAAAGGTACATTTATCTCATCTTTTAGATTTTGTTAAAGAGGGTAAGAAATCATTCATTTCAACATCTACAAACTCATCAGCAATACTAGTCCCTTTATATGCAGCGTCCCTTTCTTCTACAATCGATTCTAACTATTGAAAGTATTGATACCACGACCGGGACATATGGTGTTTGATGAACAGATTGTCGTGCAGTCATTGTGGGAGACGGTCAAGGGCATCTGTAGGATAAGTTGCGCAGACAAAATTGGTCGAAGCCAGTGCCTATCTTGGATATACTTCCATGGAAGGAAGTATGGAAGAAAGTTCGCTCGTGCATCTACAAAACCAAAGCCGTTATCCATCTGCCAAATTTGGCACTCATTTTATTTGTTGTATAGGAGCTCGACAGACCGTTGACACACCGAGTGTTGAGCCAGCCCACATCAACTACCGAAAACACTGGTTTTTTTATTTAATCAAACAGCATTATTTTAAACAAAACCTAAAATGATGCAAATTTTAAATAAATTAAAAAAAATCTTGAATATAACCTGGCTGATCTGACAACATTATTCGTTCTAATTGACTCTTCAAGAGCACTAACTGATAAATGAACCCTCAAAGGCAAGGTTCAAGAATCACTAGAAAAGTGCGCACGGTTCTGCATAACAGAATGTTCAGAAAGTACAGCCTGCGATAACCAATACTACAGGGCAAAATAGCTACTACGGACATCAAGCATTGGCTGGTTAATGAAAAAATCTGCAAAAGCTCTTCCATCATAAACTTTGAAGCAAAGGCACAATTACTTAAGAAACTGTGAATCATTAATTATTTTGGTATATATATGGATAATTTGCCGATTTCTATTACAGTAACATTATCTTACAAAACCAAACAAATACATTCTTCTCTTGCCAATATTACAAATAGGAATCCTCGAACACCAAACAACCAAATAATATTCCCAAACTGAAGCAGAATGCTACCAAAGAGCTTCAGAAAACCCATCTCTTAAGCCTGCCACAATCATCACACAAAGTTACTTTTAACACGACCCAAACATTTTTTTTTTCATCACTTCCAGCAAATTATTATGACCATACCTTGTTAGCAATGTTGTTAGATAGCCAGTCAAGTCCCTCATAGAGGCCCTCACCAGAAGTGGCACATGTGCTCTGGATATACCTGAAATAAAACACAGATTGGATGGCATATATGTAACAGCAAACTATCAACATATTCAAAATGGAGATATTATCATTTACCAGTGGCGTTGACGAAGCGAATGAAGACCAAGTTTATCTGTAATTTCAGCAGCATTCATAGCATTTGGAAGATCTTGCTTGTTAGCAAACACAAGTAGCACAGCATCCCTCAATTCATCCTATTCAGAAAATAAATTTTCATCATTACAAGACAAAATCGACAAAGGCAGAAGTTAAGTAAATCTTGTGGCTATACCTCATTCAACATCCGATGCAGCTCATCCCTAGCTTCAACCACACGGTCACGATCATTGCTATCAACCACAAAGATGAGCCCTTGAGTGTTTTGGAAATAATGTCTCCACAATGGTCGAATCTGTGCAGATCAGAGAAGTAAATTGAAAAACAATTCCTTTTTCATGAAACATGTAACAAATGAAAAGAATACAATACCCCAAATAGCAACGAAATAAGACAGAAGATGTCTCCTAGGCGATAGACTGCACATGAGAAGGTGGTTTTTTCTACACATGCTTCCGATTTAACTTGAATTGCATCCTTACTTGATCAGCATTAAAGATAATGCAACCAAATCAATGCATTTCACAAAACATAATCAAACATTGATATATGATTTATGGTGTCCACCACGGCATTGAAAGCTTTTCCTCACAAAGGAGAAACAAAAATAAAACTATGGATTCATTAATGTAGCTTACGAATATGTTGTGTGCTGGTGGAAGACAACTAGCCAGCACAAGACCGTCGATAAGCACATGCACCTAAACGACCAAAAACTTCAATCACAGACAACATTTACAGCCACGGACAACAAAATATCGCCATGTCATGGATTGTCATTCCTCATTCCAACAAGGGGAAAAACATGAAAGACAAGATGGCTCTACTCATTATAGCTTATGTATTTCTTGTGTGCTAATGACAAAACATATAATCAGCACTAGACTGTCCATAAGCAAATAGACAACATGGGTATACACAAGTGCACAGATGCTTAAGTAGTAAAATTTCAGCCATACAGTGGTTATCTTTCCCTTCATGCTGAAAAAGGAAAGATTGCAACATTAACTGGCTAAATCCATGAAGCTTATGATTTGATTACGCGCTGAGGGAGCAATATCTAATCAGCACAAGACCGTCAATAAGCACATTTTAAACCAGAGTCAAGCACAAACATGAATAGTTCCATATTTAGTCATTGACTGAAGATGAGACATTTATGACGCTTAGAAAATGATTTTATGCATTTACTTGATATTGTAATTATACCTGAAGTTCTCATTACAATTTACAACATTTACATACCTTGTCCTGACCACCAACATCCCAGACAGTGAAGCTTATGTTCTTGTATTCTACAGTCTCCACATTGAACCCTGGATAGAAACAGACAATTAGCAAAAAAAACAAGAGCACAATAAATTCAGTACTAAATAACTTTGAAGTATTGGTAAGTTTCGAGTAACATACCAATTGTAGGGATAGTGGTGACAATCTCCCCAAGCTTGAGCTTGTACAAGATGGTGGTCTTACCAGCAGCATCAAGACCCACCATGAGAATCCTCATTTCTTTCTTGGCAAAAAGACGGCTAAAAAGCTTAGTGAATGAAAGCCCCATCTCTCCTAAATCTCACCTGCATCATAAAACCCAACAATCAATCTTTAAAAAAGATCACTTTAAAATCCATTATAACATTTTCTCATTCACACCAAGGAAACAATCAAAATCAAACACTCCATGCAAGCAAGCAAGATGTTAAAACACATTTGCTTACAAACAAACAAAATCTTTCCTTTTTAACAACTCACATACGACACAAGGTCCAATCCATCAGGGCATTGAGAATCAACAATAAATCATAAAGATCCAAGCTTGTATACACAATAAAGTCCGTTCCTTTAAATTCCTCGATTTTCATTTCATTAATTCACACCAAAGCCGAATTTATAGATTCATAATCTTCTCAATGTCAATGCAGCAAACAAAACAAGCAAAAGGGTCATTGAAAAACTTAACAAAAACACCAAAAACAGATCTAATCTAACAAGGGTCAGATCTAGGAACCTTTAAGAGAGAAACAAAAAAAAAAGACAAACTATAGAACCAAAGCAAGACTAATCCCGTCCAAATCCAGATCAAGATCTACAACAATGATAACAAAAGTAATATAGAGAGAGAGAGTACTTACAGATAGCTAGCGAGGGATAGAGAGAGGGCAGAGCACACAGAAGCTGCCCAGGGAGAGATCAAGGAAATGGGAAAGAGGGAGGCTCAATCTATCAACCTGTGCTTAAAGATGGGTGTGGTGACTTAACAGCGTTAGAGACTTAAAGATGTTGGGGTAAAAATTAAGATCAATTGGTGGACCCCAATTTTCACTGGTTTGATTTATTAACATTGATAACCAGTAAAAACAAATTCTTATTTTATCTTAACAAAATACTCTTGTAACTTCTTTTTTTTATCCGAAACATAATTTTAAATTAATTTCTAAATCAATCAAAACTAAATTTAATAGTCAAACTATTTTAATATTGTTAATGACTTAACAATGTGTGGTAAAAACGAGATCAATGTGTTGACCCCAATTTTCTTTCGTTTGATTTATTAATATTGATCACCATTTATTTTTTTCTTTTTTCTGTTAATAAAATACTCTCATAAGTTTCTTATACTCGTGTAAATATTTTTTAAATTGGATAGTAGAGTATATTTTTAAACTAGCTTACATATCAATCAAAATTGTATTTTATTTATTTGAAGTTTATTTATTTATTTATGAGTAGCATTACGCGATATAATTTGTTAAAAGCATGAATTAATAAAGTGCACCGAGCGGGACACCTCGCAACACAAACACACACACTTCAAGTATGCTTGGCGAAGAATATCTTGACTCATGCGGTTTTATATTATTTTATAGATTATGGGATATTTTGGGATTTTAACGGCGGTTTAAAAGTATTTTTATTTTAAAAATATATTAAAATAATATTATTTAAAAAAAATTATTTTTAATATCAAAACGATTTGAAAATATATAAAAAATTATTATATAAATATTTTTTTAGGAAACGCATTGCTTTCCCAACCATGCTTTAAGGCCGTTTATTTACGTGGCTGCGGCTGCGTTTTAATTACAACGCAGTTTATAGCCGTTCGATAATAAAAAAAAAAAGTGATTTACTGTTCATGAGTCCCACATGTGTACATTGATACATTGTTCACGAGTGAATTGCACTGTTCACGAGTGAATTGCATTATTCACGTGAACAGTTTTTTTAACATTTTTTTTAAGAAAAAAACTAGTTTAGAGTAAATTAAATTTATTTGCACTATGATGTGAAAAATATATTTTTTCCCAAAAAACTAGTATAGAGTGAATTAAATTCACTCGCACTGTAATATCAATTTCATACCTGATAATATTTTATCTAATTTTATTACAAACTCAAAAAATTATGGAAACTGTAATTCTAGCTTGTAGGATGTATTTCATATGTAATAGAATTGTAGATGGTTTCATGGAATAATAAAAAATATTTTATATAAAGTATTATTTATTTCATGATTTAATAGCAATAGTTAAATCTATAATATTTAAATTAAAAACCATCAATATTAATATATATATTTTTAAAATTATTTTATAATCTCAATTTCAAAAGTATTCTTAACCAAACACATTAAACTATTTTTTGTTCAATTTCATTTTTAACCACAGTTTTAACCAAACACCTATTTTTTCAACCCAACCTCAATCACAACCACAACAATAACCGCAATACCAAAAACACCCTTATGTGTCCATAGTTTGGTTTGGTCAGCCTTTCAGCCCAAGAAAGTGATATTAATATGCATAGCTTGAAAACCATGGAAGGAAATCTTATATTAACAAGTCATACTTGTGTCTTTTTGTTGATGCCTATTCTTTTCCCCCTCGCACACTCGGAGATAATTAAGTTAATTACGTGAGTGTTTAGAAATACGGTAATTCATGTATTTTACTTGAATTTGAAGTAAAAAATACCATGCTCTACAATATTAAGCGCACACCATGAGGAATTCAAAATAAAATATACAGAATAGTTACATGTGATAAGAATTTTTTAAAATTAATACATCAAAGAGAATATGCCCAACTTAATACTGTTTGTACATTTATACAACATTGAGACAGGACACAAATGCTGGCGGCCATGCCGCCAAGTCAGCAACACCAAATGAACTAAGTGGCCGTTTGGTAGTGTGGTTGCGGGTGAGGTTCACCCGCAACCACACTACTAGGTGTTTGATTGAAGGAAAAAAAATGAGTTTTGTTGGTAGGCCCCACAAATATTTAAAGTTGGAATACAGGTTATGATATTACTGCTTCTCATGCTGATAATAACATCAACAGTGGAGCATGGCCACTTGGAGTGCTAGCGCAGGCCAAGGACCGCACAAATTGTTTGTACCGAAGTGAGGATGAGGAGGCCAGCTGCACTAACCGTTGCAACACCTTTCCAAAAATTCCCGAAAAATTCCTCTATAAAGTATGCGGGGTTTTTGGCCCAGGAGCTTTTATAATAATCATCCAAGTCCGAAAAGATGTAGTGATAACAGGAATGGCGATCAATCGTGTGGACTGATGAAAGACTGTAAATCAGGTCCCTCACTGCAACTTCGTCATTGTGAATTACAATTTTATTTTCCATTAGGAGTTTCGCATCTTTAGGTTTGACAACAAGAATACTCAATAGGTTGATGTAATGGCAGATGTACTCTTGTCCTGGATAAAGACGCTTCTCCAAGGCCATAAGGTTTCTGAAGAGACGTTCAGTGTTGCCGTCTATCTCAAGCTTTGGTATGTAAAACTCTGTTCTCAATCTACTGAATTCTACATCAAGTAAGCAGCCACGTTCTCGTGGAACCTTAAACTTAACTCCTGCTTGGCGGAGCCTGGTTGCACTGTGAAAGCTTTTGATTTGTTCTACAGGCTTGCCATTTCGAGTGAAGGATAGTAAAGATCTTACCAAATCAGTGAAATGCTTTGGCGTTGTTTCTGCAGGAGGGAGGTTACTTGGAAGGTGGCGTTTAAAATAGGAACAAGCAAGAGTTTTAAATTCCGTGTCTTTTCCTTTAGTGTTTTTTGGAAGAAGGTCATATAATTTCTCAAGAATAAAGCATGGAAGCTGATTTTCAAGCAAAATCAAGTCCCGTCGAATCGCCAACCTCAACCCTGGTTCTTTCAATATAGAATCTTTTTTAAACACCTCTCCATCTTTATCTTCATTGTACTTGAGGAATAGCTCGAAGATGAATACAGCATCGTACAGAATCAGACCCAGAAAGTCTTCAGATTTTTCAATTTCATGGGAACCATCTTCATAACATTGGCGGATCTTATCTTTATCTTTTTCCAGGGCATCCCAAAACTTGTCCTCAGCCCCTTCCCGTTCCCTTTCATTTGACACCCTGCCTTTCCAGAACTGTTCATAGTATACATGCTTTTTCCTTTCCATGAAACGCAGATTTCTGTTGCCGTTGTGAATAGGGCCTATAGAAATTTGTCGAGGACTGTACATGGCTTTATTTGATTTGCGAAGTGCGTTGCCAACTCTGTAGATGCACACATCACTCTCTTGTTCATGATTCAAAGCTGCTCTAACATGACGGGGTACTTTTCCATGCTTAACAAAATCCTGTGCATTGTATGAATTTCCAGAAATATGTTGATGAAACAATGCTTCAGAATGAATTTCAGTATTATCTGCAAGGTAGTCTCCGGCTGAAGAATATGGTGAATGAATCTCAGCATTATCTCCACGGTAGTCTCCGGCTGAAGAATATGGTGGATGAATTTCGGCATAGTCTCCGGCTGAAGAATAAGGTGGATGAATTTCGGCATTATCTCCATGATAGTCCTCTCCGCCATATGAAAAGTACGGTGAATGAATACGATCAGAATTATCTCCGAAGTAATTTGGGCCAAGTGAAAAACATGGTGAACGAATTTCTCCCATCTATTGGAATTTGCTGCGTAGATGATAGATAAGCGAATCATTATTTACCAATAAAAACAATTTCTCAAAAATTAAGATTATTTTCTTAATTAAATAATTAACTAAAATATATATATCAAAAAGTTATGCGTTTGAAGTTTTTGCTTCTGTAATCAAAGACAATAGTAACAATTGCCATTAATATTTGCTTCTCAAGAATCTGACTTCTAGTCTTGTTCTCAAAATGAATAAGTTATAAATCAGTCCCTATAAATAAAATGAATTGAATAGCGTGTCTAGTTCTAAAAACTAATTAATTAGTACGTGAAAAAAAGAGCATCCTCCTTAACCAGGAGCTACCATCCTCAGCTTTCTCATGGTGATTTTTTCAGTGAGGTTCATTTGAGACTTCTATATATGAGGTATCTTTAACAACAATTTTCCTTTCAAAGCAGAGGAAAGGTGAAAATTAACTCGTTTCAAGCATTGCACTTGTAAACTTACTAATTAAGAGCCAAAAGAAATTAGAACTAGCTAGAGTATCAGAGTGAGAGGCTACATTCATGACATTCCCCTTGTACCTTTCGTCTTAGTGAATCAAATATTATGGAAGGACGAAACATGCATGGATGGAGAGAAAACAAAACTAATTAATGAGAAAATTAAGCAAACCAGAGCACGCACCGTGGCCTGTGGAGAAGAAGGGCAATTGTTTGGTTCGAGCAGCAGCAGAACCACTTTCCTAGAAGCAATAGTACTGAGATGCTGTATGCAGCCTCTCTCACTCTCACTCTTTTCGATTTGTATATCTTTAGCTCTTCAACTCGATGTGATATATATACACACACTACTCTTTCCTTTGCTCTCATTTTTTCTTTCTTTAATCTTCAAGTAACTAGCTAGTTAGGTTAACTCCAGCTTTGATTATTGAGAAATTTAATATGCTCGCATGAAATTTATAGTCAATTGTAGCAATGATTAGTGTTGGTAACGAATATTTGTGTATTTGAACGATGAAGTACGTAATGGAATTTCTTAATATCTGAGCTGCCATAGTGTTTAGGTGGTGGGATTTTTTAAAATTAACAAGGTTTAAAATTAAATTATTAAAAGAATTTTATTGGGGTTGGCATGATTAATTAACTTCAACTACAAACTAAAAGAACCGAGAGAATTGTTTTTAGTTTCATCTTGAATATTTTTTTAATTTTAAATTGGTTTTTATAATTTTCTTTACTTTATTTTATCACAATATTAAATAAATATTTCTGTATTTGATTTATTCTTAATTTTATAAGTTTATTTTTATTATCATATCATTAAATAAAAATAATAATAAAAAAAAAAACAATGTTTGTTTAATTCAATGGAGTCTATGATTTATATTACGAGTTTGATGTGTTAAGTTATGAAATTCGAGTTGATTCAATATGTTATATATCATTTTAATATTAAAAAATATTATCTTAAATTTTTTTAAACAAAATCATTATATTTAGACATGTCAAGTCAACTAAAATATATTAAAATAATTTTTATACTAGTTAATTTTAAATTTAAGTAAGAGAAAGAGATGGAATGAGAGATTTATAAATATATAGTCACACATCTGATTTCAAAAACTTGAATGGCGACTCCATATGGACTCTCTGCCAGATTCTCCCTTACACTCAATTGGTAGTATAAGGAGATTCCGTCGGCATTAAAGGCATAGCTAAGCATAGGTGCGTGTGTCTATATATATATATAAAATGAATTGTAGCAGTGATTAGTAGTAATATATATATATATATATATATATATATATAAAATGAATTGTAGCAGTGATTAGTAGTAATATAAAGAGATTCCGTCGGTATTGATTAATGGGTGGTGGGTAATGGATAGGGATATGTGACCTACAAAATAGATAATGGGATTTTTTAACATCTGAGCCACATGCATTTGTTAAAAGAGTTAGAGGATATGTACAGGAGGTAAGGCAAAGCTAATATAAAATATTTTAGGAATAACTATAAGGGCTAAATTGTAACCAACCCCAAGTCTAATGGTCTAATTACCATTATCTTTTGGCAAAAGATTCTATGCTAATGGTGTATGAACAAATTGTTAGATTTAATTTGGTTTATATATTAATTTAAATTAATATTGATTAATTATTGTTTGACATGTATTATGATTTACGCATGAGTTTTTTGAAGGTGGAGTTAATTACAAGTGTCACGCGACTGTTGATTATTACTAATTTAAATTTAAAGATGGATTGAATAATTCAAATAATTCATTCACGAACTAGTGGAATGAAATTCACTTTGACAAATTATTCAAAAAAAATTGGATACATTAATTTTATCCTATTATTAACCTTCAACCTATGTAGACATGAGTCAACCTTTCACAGATGTTATTCCTATATATATATATATATAATTAGAGCTGATCTAAGTTAATTTGGTGATCTAATAAAAATCATGTCAGGAGCCTTATCCCTGGTTAATAGATTGCAGTCAAGTATTTATTCAAGTCATGCCAACTATTAACCGAGTCACATGGATTTCTCCTTATGCATATTTAAGATTGCTAAAAAAAATATTTAGTTTAAGTTCACATATAAGCTAATTCGATAACACTTTTTAATATAAAACCAAAAGAAAAAAGAAAAAGAGTGCTATATATCGTCATCAACTTTATTTGGTTTCAATTTATGTTGTTTGACATATAAATATTGTTCAATTTAAATAAACTTTTCAATAAATAGTTAATGTTAATGAGCACAGTAGCGAGAACTAAGCGGTGTTATGTGTATTTGGGACTGTGAATACTGTACACTTTGGCTCTCTTCATACAATCAATTGACGTTGACACATAGTAAAAATGAAAAAATTTTACTACGTGGATTTGTGATTAAACTACAATACTAAATATACCCACTGATCTGTGGATTTGAGATTAAACTTGGAAAAAAACTGCAGTACTAAAAAAGCCATATGTGGATTTGTGATTAAGAAAATTCATTATTTTTTTATTTTTTTGACATATTAGGTTCCACTAGATGCACCAAGTCAATGTGAGTGGTTGTCTTTTTTCTTATTTATGAGGATCCAATAGATGCATCAAGTCTAGGGCTCCACAATCACTGTCAGTGACAGTTAATTCCTCCAACTTGTTGTGTAAACTACTTTGCTTTTTCTTCGTATATAGACATGGAAAGTCATGTGTTCTGAACAATTGATTTAATTTTGTGGAATAAAAAAATTTCTTCCTTAACTTTTTTCATGGAATGAAGTGATTTCCCGGTAGCTTCATCATCCACTTGCACTTTTTTTTCTTCGGAGTCTTGTGAAGTCAAGATTCCCAATATATTATCAATATCATCAATTGTTGCTAATTAATTTGGTGGAAGAAATAAAATTTATGTAAGCAAATAATCATAATTTATCTTTGACATTTCAAGCAACATGCAGCACTTGTTAAGTTGTTATCAATCATCTTTTCATGGCTGAAACCAAACCTTACAACCATGATTACAGGAAAGATAGTGGCTTACCATAAGAGACCTAAGTTATTGTCCATTGATGCTTAAATTTCACCACAGATCACGCCATGGCTAAGCTAATATATCAGCCTAAAGGTTTGGTGGATATTAGTTCTCTGTTGATTGAATGCCAGCTGATGTTTGATCTCAATTATTGGTCACAGCTGAACAAGAGTACTGTCAATAAGAAACATTTTTGGACACGCATTCGACTTGCTGCTGCAAATTAGTATTAGAAGGAAATGAGAAAGGGTAAACATTATAAGAAACCCGATAACATGATCCGTTAATTTTATTTTTACTCTGATGATATGTTCTATGATTTAAGAAATGCATGCCCAGGCAACCATGGATTATAATAGACACCGTGTGGGCCAATAAAATGAAAACAAAAGACAACATCAATGAACTTGATAAGAACTTTGAGCAAATTTCAATTTAATTTTTGAAGCGAATTATATCACTTAATTTATTGCTTAGGCTTATTTTAATGTTCAATGAAGTTTTACCAAACAGTCATCGAAGTCTGTAAATGTTGCAGATGATTGCTAGGAATAAGTGGAGTACAAAAGTAAAATTCTGAAGAAGCACAATCACAGTCATTAAATTTCTTCCTTTTGGTCATTAAATTTGTTTCCTATGCTGTAGTTCTTTATTTTTCGTGGATAAATTATTTGGTACAGAGTTCTAATTAATAGCCAAAAAAGAAAATAGCTCTGAAGATATCAGAACAACTGAAAAGAGAAGCAAATTATTGATAAGGTGGAAGAAAAGAATAGCAAAATGCATCGGCAAATTTCTACAGTATCAACTGACAATGTGGAAGAAGAGAATAACACCTGATTTGCAGAAGCTGGGGATAATGTTGAAACTCAAATACACTCCTACAACGGCAATTTTCAACAAAAAGCAGAAACTACGCACATCCATTGGAAGGAATGGAGGTTCGGTTTTGTCAACATGAAATCCAACCTAATGCAAACAGATCTCATACAATCTTTGAATGGGCTTTGGTTTGACTCCTGCAAGCTGCGGGCAAATCTTCAGCGTTTCGGCAGGCAAGAAAGACGATCTGCGACCACTCCAATCTTCTTGTTGCTCCCCTGTTCCGATTAGAAACAGAGATTCTAGAAACTATGCTACTGTACGAGCAAATGAACAGTTTTTACTATGTGGATTTGTGATTAAACTACAATACTAAATATACCAACTCTGTGGATCTGTGATTAAACTTGGAAAAAAACTACAGTACTAAAAAAGCCATATGTGGATTTGTGATTAAGAAAATTCATTATTTTTTTTATTTTTTGACATATGAGGATCCAATAGATGCACCAAGTCAATGTGAGTGGTTGTCTTTTTTCTTATTTATGAGGGATCCAATAGATCATTTGTTCATAGACTAGGGAAGTCATTTGTTCGAACATTTGATTTTCTGACAAGTCAATTATCCACTGCATCAATCTCTATCCCATCAAAATGAATTTGGTGCAAGAAAAAAATATCTGATATATATATATGTGTGTGTGATTTACTCCTGGTTTTATAAATTAATTAATTAGAAAGTGTAAATTGTAAAACCCAACCAATAAGATATCTACATGCATGTTAGACAGTTTCCATATACATAAAAAAGAAGGAAGAAGGAAGAAAATGCATTGATTAAAACACGGACTTGTTAGAATGGAGAAATTTAGGGCAGAGATGACGTATATAGACAGAGTATGCCAAAACACTATCAATGGCTTAAAAAACAAGAACAGATAAAATCATTAGTTTTGAGCTTCAGGAGACAATTTTAGCCTCTTTTTTTGTCTTAAACTCGTTACAAAAACCCTTGTCATTTAAGATTTCATGCTTGTAATGTTCCTGTTTTCAATTAGTATTACGCTTCCATTTGTCAGATTACTGTTGAACTTGATAAGAACTTTGAGCAAATTCCAATTTAATTTTTGTAGCGAATTATATCACTTAATTCGCCTCAGACTGTCTTCATGGCTCAAAGTTGGATACTCTGCTTCTACGTTACAAAGTCAAAAGGTGGGTTTACCCTTTTGTTCTAATAACAAAACGAGTTTAGGATTTCAAAGTACTAATCCAATAAACAATGATCTTCTACTTGGAAACCAGTGTTGTCCACTGTCAGAGCAAAGCTAATCACATGAAAAGGGAATTTTTTGAGCATGGCGGGAAGGCTATGTCTAATTAAATCAGTCTTGAGCTCTCTTCCTTAGTTTTACATGTCAGTTTTCGCTATGCCAAAGGGTATTATTAAAGTCATCTCTTCTCTAACCCGGTTTTTTCTCTGGAAAGGAACCTCAACATCTCATGGCATTTTTAAGGTGGCTTGGCACAAGGTAATAAAGAAAAAAGCTTCTGGTTGTCTCGGGCTGGGATCCATCCACAACAAAAATCTGGCTCTGCTCTTTAAATGGCTATGAAATTTGGATAATGGAGTTGCAGGAGGCTGGCAAGAACACATTCTTCTAAAATACCGGCCTCACTTTATAAATGGTATCCCTGAGTTTACAGGTTCTTTATCTCCAACTTGGCATGGCATTGTTTCGGTGATCTTCTCAACACAAAACATAGACAATCTTTTACATGCAAATGTCGGGTTCAAGGTGGGTGACGGGAGGAACATCCGGTTTTGGACTGACTCTTGGCTCAGCTCTACAACCACTCTCCAGCTCTTATTCCCTAGACTTTATAACCTCTCCTTACAGCAAAACACCAGCCTTGCAGATATATAAAATTCGACAGATTCATCTTTCAACCTATCCTGGAGAAGAACCCTTCGGCCCCGTTAGAATTGCATTAGGGAGAGCTTGATCGCAGAGGTGCATCATGGTCTCCTTTTCTCAGATGGTGCAGACCGCAAGTTATGGAAATTCCATAGCTCTGGCATGTACTCAACTCAATCAGGTTGCCTCTTCTTTGATAGTCTATCGGCCACTGAAAATAATCACTCCCCTGTTCTGCTATGGAACGGTTATGCCCCTCCAAAAATGGATGTGTTCATATGGCTTCTTCTTCATGGCAGTTTAAGTACAAGAAGTTTTTTAGCTGAGAGAAGAATCATTAATTATGAGGAATCTCACTGCCCATTATGCTGCAAGGAAACTGAGACAATTAATCATCTTTTCCATTGGTGTCGTATAACATGGTCTCTTTGGGGTCGTTTCTTGAAATGGTTTGGGTGCTCAAGTTGTCTGCACAAAAACCCAAATCAAAATCTACAGGAATGGTCTGGATTGATTAATGAAAATTTTCAGCGACGTGCTATTACCTTCCTCTGTAAAGGTCTGTACTGGTCAATTTGGATAGCGCACAACCGCCTAATATTCGAATCCAAGGCTCTGGGTTGGGATATGATTTTTGATCTCACCTTTCACCGTTTGGCTTTCTGGTTGAAGTCCTCAGTTACAAATTTTAGCTATACAGGCTCAGATTTTTTTAAAAATCCTGAATGTATTATGAATTGGACTAACTAATTAAGTCCCTCTTCACTTTGGTCTTTTCTTTTCTTTTATATTCCCATTGTATTCTTTTTTTCGTTCAGCCCCACCTACTTGATGGGGCTGCTTAATTAATTAATATATAATTATCTTGTTTACTATCAGAAAATAAAATAAAATTGATCTTCTACTTCGTAGGTTTGGAACCATTTTTTCTTGTTTAATTGTAAAATTGTACACACGAGGGCTTGAAGCTGATAACTTTCCCTTTATTTATAGGTCTACTTGTACACTATCACTTGGTGGTCTAAGAGGCAATATTTAGCTCTATTTTTTCCTTTTTGAATCTTTAGTTATTTTTATTTTTTCTCATCATTTTTTTAAAAATTAAAAAATATAAATAAATTACTACAAAACGAATAAAACAAAACCAGCATAAAAGAAGTTGCTAAAATCCATCCATTCATTCAACACCGTTGCTGTGATCGAAGCTTTAAATACCTAACCTACACCGTACCTTATTCTAGCTATATACCTAACCTACAAAAACCAAAACAGAGGACTCTTTTCCATACATTAAAATCAACTGCAAAAGCAAATTAAAAAGGAAAGGGAAAATATTCCCTTCTTTTGCTCTCTCAAATATGCATCCAAAACCAGTTTGGAAAAATAAATAAATTGATAGAATTGGTAACGAAAAATAAATCTAATGTAAACTTTTTTTTATTTTCAAAAAGTTTCCAATATCAGCAACAGTTCCTCAAAAAAAAAAAACATAAAAAACTAGATAAATAAACAACCAAACACTTTCACTTCATTGATCCATAAATATTAATATTCCGTTCCTGGTTTTCAATTTACTCATGATACCCTTAGATGGACAGTGCCAACAGTTATTTGCGTATTTACTATATCAATGGATTATTAAGAAATAATAAGGAAATGAGAAAGGGTAAACATTATTAAGAAACCGGATAACATGATCCGTTAATTTTATACTCGGATATGTTCTATGATTGAAGAAATGCCCATGCAACCATGGGTTATAATAAACACCGTGTGGGCCAATAAAATGAAAACAAAAGACATTATCGATGGCTTGCAAAAAGAAGAACAAGAAAGTTCCATGTTAAATTTATCTTTATGTTAAATTACTTGATTAACTAAATTTAATCATGTAATATTGAATCTATTTGATGACAAAATTATTTTAAACACGGTTAATTGATATATTTAAAGTCAAATAAAAAATAAGCTCTACCTATTTTTAATATTAAAAATTATTTTCCAACATGAAAATTTGACATGATTAAAATAAATTGTGATTCAGTTTAAGCAATTGATTTGATCTTAGGTCCTACAATTATTTTCATTATCCTATTATTTGTTATTGTTTTTCTTCAAGCTTGTGGAACGGGGTGTTTCTCGAAATGAACTTGGGGCAAGAAAAAAATATCTGATGTACGTGATTTACTCCTGGCTTTATAAATTAGAAAGTGTAAATTGTAAAACATGGGCAAGAAAGCAGGTTGGAAGATTCAACAACAGCAAAACAGAGACAAAGGAGCAGAGAAGAGGAGGGAAGAGCAGCAGTTTTCTGTTTTCTGAGGCTCAGCATTACATGATGAAACGTCTGTACAGACCTGAGGAACTTGACAGACATCATAATTTTCTGGAAACTGTATCCTCTCCGTAGTTAACCCATCTAATTACAGAAGAGTTTCAGAGACCCGTCTCCCCTGGCTCTCGTAGATACGGGTGATTGTTGTGATATGTTGAACTCTCCAGAAATCTTCACCGCGGTAGCTCTCTATTGTCTTGATGAATGTTGAAGGCATATACCACAGAACCAGGTCTCCTATATTTTTCAGGTTTTCAATCCCATCCGGCACAGTTTCTAGCACCGTGCATGCTGTGATGTCTAGCCTCTCTAACCCAGGCATTGATCCCTTTGCTATTCTGATGCGCCGCAATCTCTCCAGTTCATGGAGACCTAGCCTCTTCAGCTTTGAAAATCCACTAGGATCACAACACAGTTCTTCCCCTGCATAAGCTTGACGGAGTTCAAGCACCACCAAACTAGGCAATTTCTGGAGGGCCTTGAGAGGATCACTTTTCAAATTAGAATATTGAAGCACTAGCTTGGAAATATACTGGAGTGAAGCTATCCATCCTGGTAAAGCTGGAAGACTACATTTGAGATCTAGTCGTTGGAGATATTTTGGAGGAGATGAAAGCGAGTCAAATTGTAAGACTTCAGTGTTGTTTAGTGAAACAAGATACAATGCAGTAAGGTGTTTCAACCTGTCCAAAGTATAACAGAGATCCATTCCCTGATCTTCTCTTAGCTTTAAAATACCCAGCCTTCTCAACTGAGTTAGCTTTCCCAACTCCCTCACTAACTCATAATCTTCATTCACTTCGACGCTTCCCAATTTCTGCAGGCTCGTCAATCTTCCTATTCCTGATGGAACTCTCATTCCATGAGTGTCTGGGAAGAACGATGAGGACTGGAAAATGTATCGATAGTTACGGAGCTGGCAAAGACATGTCAATTGTGTGATCCCAGCAGGCAACGAAGACACAGGACTCCTTTTCAAATCCAGTATTTCCAAGTACTTGAGCTTCCTTATGGACTCTGGAAGCTCACTTATCATGGTCCATCTCAAACTTAAGTATCTTAAATGAATCAGTTCAACCAATTCTGGTAGGAAGGTGGAAAGGGGAGCTCGATCTAAATTCAACACTCTCAACAGCTTGTAATTGCGGAAACCGTGCTCAAAAGAATGATGTGAAGAAAATGACAAAAAAGACCACAGATAAGGAAATCTCATATCTGATTGTACTTCCTCAGAGTTCTCGTGGATTGATAGACGCCGAACTTTCTCATTCTTGCTGATTCTTGTTCCGTTTGCTATCATAACAAAAGATTCTTCCCTGGATTTCATTTGAATGATTTCTCGCATTAGATCATGAACACGACATGTCTTGACCCTATTAAAATAATTCTTCTCCACCGCTTGGATCAAACTCCTATTCACGAGTTCATTAAGGTATTCCTCTGCTACTTCCTCCATTGTAAAGCCTTGCTTCTCTTCCACAAACCTTTCAACTATCCATAGCCGGATCAACTTCCTTCTTTTTATCAAATAATCCTCTGGAAAAACACTTAAATACAAATAACACTGTTTGAGGTAGTAAGGAAGATTATCATAACTTAGTTGAAGTATTCTACGTAGACTCCCAAGGTCGTCGTTACTTTTCAATTCTGTAGCTAGGCAGTCATGGACTTTCTTCCATTCCAAACCTCGGTTTTTCTTCTTCGACAGTAGGCCTCCTATTGCTACAATTGCAAGTGGCAGTCCCTCACACTTCTTTAAGATATTTCGAGACATCTCTTCCAGTTCTGGAGGGCATACAGCCTTATGTTCCCCTCTAAAGGCTTTCATACAAAAGAGGGTCCAAGCTTCATTTCCTGGTAAAGCTTGGAGTTCATAAACATGTCTAGTGTTCTCTATAGATTCTGCCAAGTTACTTAAACGTGTAGTGAAGATAATTCTACTACCACAGTTACAATCAGGAAATGGATACTTTATTGTTTCCCAAGCGTTCACATTCCATATATCATCCAAAACAATGACATACCTCCTTCTCCATAGATAATTTCTTAGAGCATCAATTAATTGCAAGTCAGTCATTGATTGCAAATTATCCGGAACAGGTTCGTTTGCTGTCGCCAGAAACCCCTGCAGAGCAACTCGTAGAAGCTCCGTGGATGCAAACGATTTGGAAACTGTAACCCAAGAATGGGTATCAAAGCTTCTTCTGATGGGGTGGCTATCATAGACTTTCTTTACGAGGGTTGTTTTTCCCAACCCACCCATTCCAACCACAGAGATACTGGACAGCTTTTCTTCGCCTTCCACAAGCCACGAAACCAGTAGATGTTTTGGGTTCTCAATTCCCACGACATCAGCTTCATCTTAGTAAAGAGCAGCTAACCGGGGATCATGCCATTTCTCTACGGTAGCACCGGCGGTTGATGGCATGTCTATCCTATTCAAAGAAAATGCATTTCTTCTCTCTGAAATGGCTTTCACCCTTGCTTTAATGCTTTGTAACTGGACTGCCAGCCGGTGCCGTGCACTTAATTTACGGATGGAACGATATGAATTGCGAAGATAATGGATAAAACCACTCCCGTGAGATGGAGCAAACCGGAGCATGAACTCTTCAAGAATGTCCTCAGCATCATAAGCCACATCTCTCACTTGTTTGACCCAGGCTCTCAGTCCTTGATCACTCTCACTCCCTTCTTCCACATCCTGAAGGAAAGATTTCATGCTATACAAATCATCTTGTAGTTCAACGATTCCCCCTCTAAATCCTTCCAAGAACCGTGTTTCTTCTGCTACAAAGGAAGCCAGTTTCTCGAGCACCACCAGCACTGCGATCATGGCCATGGCTTCTTGCTCCAGAATCACCAATCCTGATCTCTTTTTTTTTCGCCAAAAATTTGAAGAAAGGAAGAACAAAAACCCTTGATGCAGTTTCTATCTCAGATGTTTGCTACAGGGTTCCAAGCTTAATTAACAATTCCTTCTACTGTTTCATTGTACATGAAAGATTGGTTGACAAAAATTGGATTGGTTTTTCATCCTCAATTTTGAATTGTAGTTGACATATTCAACAGTATCATCATATGCCAGCTGTCTTAGATTGACCTGTATCAATCGTTGGCCTGTTCATTTCAAAAGAAAGAGCTAGGCTTGATATATTAGGCCAGGGATTAATCTCCATTAATGTCTGTTCTATTTAGGAATAATAACTGATTGAACAAAAAGTATAGCAATAGCTAGACATACAAGACCAACAATTATCCCAAGCAAGGAACTACTGATTCCCTAAGCATAATCCTGCAATATAATTTAAACATAGTTAATTCCTGCAATATCATTCCATCTTGTTCTACGTTGTAGATTGATATAGGCTTGGTGATTTACGATTCTCTTAGTAGTTTCATTTGATACATTCCTTGTGATGTGTTCTTAATTTCTATGTCTGTTAGGTTCTGATTCAATCGAAATTGGAGCTGATGAAAATTGTAACGACTCAGTTTCCTTTATGAGCCCTTGATTATGCCCAAGAAGAGAACTAAAGAAATAGTAGATGAGTAGTTATAGAAACACAAATTTTCTACCAATCAAATTTCACCACGTGTTATTTTATTTTTTTAAAAAAAGAAAGAATAAAATAAATTGAAATATATGACATGGAAAATAAGTAAGCTTTCATATATTTCTTGGCCAATGAAAGGTTGATACTTGGGGTGAGATATTCATGATATTTTATCATAAATGCAAGATCCCATCAAGATATCTTATCATAAATACAAGATCTCATCAATAAGTATCAACCAATAAAATTATGCCACGTGGCATTGGAAAAGGACTTGAGAGCCCCTACAGATCTCTATAAATAAAGGGCCTCAACCTAGAGAAAGGGGGATTCTGAGAGATACAAATTTCCTTCGAGATAAGCTCTTCAAGAAAGGAAGCTCTCTCTCTCAGCAAGGAAGTTGTCTCAAAAGTTCTCAAGCCTCCTTCATCTACGCTTGAAGTCTACAAAGAACAAAGCTCTATTGGATCAAGTCTAAACGCTCTATTAGAGTTCTTCAATAACACTTTGAATACAAATCAAATGTACTTTTCAAAATATCAAATCACCATATCTTGGCTTGATTTCTCAAATAAATGAAGTCACCATAGATCAAATTCAAAGGAAGAATTAAAGGATTGTCTTTTTCTTTTGAAAGAATACTTTAGATAGAGATTGTACTCGATAATATATTTAATAAAATTGTATATTTGTACACGTGTGCTTGTTTAACTTCAAGTGCTCAAAATTATATCTACAGTAGTATACTGAAAATAAATATTTTTCCAAACACCAGCATATGCTTGACTTGTAGTATGTCATTTTGATTATTAAACACCAAGGAGCAGTAATTTCATGGTAATTAATTCCTTAAGAAACTAATTTGATCATTTACGAGTAATTAGGTAACTAGTTGTAAGAGGACCAAATGCCATGATTTTATGCACTATTAGTGTGCGTGAATGGAAACCAACTAAGAGTCTCTTAGTTACTGTAATAACGTTTGATTTTTAAAATGTTTTTCACTTGAAAATATATTGAAATAATTTTTTTATTTTATAAAACTCATTTTTATTATCAATATGTCAAAACGATTAAAAAACACAAAAAAAAATAATGGTTCAGGAATGAGAAGTTCAACTTATATATTTAGCCCAAAAAACTAATCAAATAGAAAGGCTGAGCTTAGAGACGGTAATATACTACAAAGCATCCAATAGCTAAATATACAGGACAAACAATCATAACAAACTAGGAAATATCGTCTCCCCAGTAACAAATTCACCTTCTGAAGTTGGAGAACTTGCGAAAACTAGCCACCACAAAATAGTAGCAAGTATCTATGCAGTCTTCGATGAAGTAAAACCACCTGCGTCGCCAATATGGATTGATGTAGAGAACTATTGCGATCGTCATCACCACAACTGTGTAACATGCACCAAAACTGACGTAGAAAAACTCCATGTCTATGAAACCATCATCTTCTTGTTCGTCATTAGGCACTGGTTGCGACGACACTGGTTCCTTGCTACAATTGTTTCGCAGTGGAGGTCCACACAAGAAAGGATTTCCTTCATAACAGCTTTCATCAAAGGTCCCAAACTGATTTTTTCTCTCGGGTGTCTTACCTGACAAGTTATTGTGCGCCACACTAAAAACTTCTATTGTGGTAATTTCAGTAAATTGCCGAGGGATGACACCATTCAACTTGTTGTAAGAGAGATCCAAACTCTCAATCTGCTTTAGGTTTGAGAATGTTGCAGGGATAGATCCAGTGAGATTGTTGTGTGATAAGTTTAATGTATGTATCTCACTCAAGTTTCCCAATTCTGGTGGGATGGCTCCTAAGAAGTTGTTGCAGGAGAGATCAATACCAGACATGAAGCTGAGAATTTTCCCCTGGTAACCATAATACATATTTTTAGTAGTAAATTCTATCACTTCTTCTGCAATGTTGGACCGAAAAGGGTTTCCCATGATTTGGAAATTATCCACTAGTTTTGGATTCCTTGTGTCATAATAAGCTTTTCCTATGTACGCTGATCCAAAAACACTTCCAATATTCACGAATGCTTTATCGAAATTTTCCTTGAAAGTAAGATTGCCCAAACAGGAGGGTAATGGACCAGAGAGCTGGTTTTGTGAAACATCCAAAATGCTTAATTTTTCTAACAAGCATAAATGAATAGGGAAGTCACCATCAAAGTGATTAGCCCTTAGAAGAAGAACACTCAATGATGAAAGATTTCCAATCCAACTTGGAATGGAGCTGATGAAGTTGTTATCATGAAGATCCATCGTAACCAGGGAAGAGCTATTATAAAATCCACATGTTAATGGGCCGCTCAATCTATTTCCAGATAGATGCACATGGGTTATTTGTGGTGGATTGAAGCAAGATGGTATAGAACCAAACAAGTTGTTCTCAGAAAGGTCCAAATATTCAAGCCCTTGAAGTTTACAAAAGTCTCTTGGAATTGGACCTTTAAAATGGTTTTTGGACAAATCAATTGCGCTCAGTTGTGTAGAATTGACGATCCACCTTGGAAGCATGCCTGAAAATTGATTGTTACTCAAATCCAACACAGTCCACATTTTCTTCCACCCATTTAATGCAAAATCCGATATCTGACCCCAAAAGCTGTTACCGCTTAGGTAGAGAAAAACCAGGCTAGAAGAATTGACCACTGAGGTAGGTAATTGCCCACCCAAATTATTGTTTGACAGCTTCAAAAACCTTATTGTTGTTAGTTGTTTTAGTTTTACTGTGGACAATTGATTGTTGGATAAATCTAAAATTCTCAAAGAGCTCATATTTCCTAAACAAGAAGGAATACAACCTGTAAATTCATTCTTAGGCATCCTTAAGCTGACTAGATTTGAAAAGATCAAACAAATATTTTTTGGAATTTGACCGTGCATGTTGTTGTTGGATATATCTAATTCTGTCATATTTTGATTTGGGTGATCTTGCAATTGCAGAGTACCAACAAAGAAGTTCTCACTGAGAAATAGTTGCTCCAATCGTGTATTGTTTTTAAGCAACCATGATGGAAACATTCCAGTGATGTTGTTGTGGGAGAGATCAAGGAATCTTAAGTTGTATTGGTAATAGAGGAAGTTGGGAAACTCTACATTGACTGCTTTCGATGTTGAACTATTTGACAAGTGGAAAAATACTAGTTGGAACTTTGGAATCAAATCATGAAAGGACATGGGTTCTGTTACTATTATGTTGTTCTCACTGGAAAAGAACTTGAGGCTTGAGTGGTTCATAAAAGGCTTCATTGAAATGGGAACTTCGAAAAGGTTATTTGATAGTGAGAGAAATTCAATGGATATGAGGTTGGTAAGAGGACCAGAGACAATATTTCCAGTAAACTGATTTTCATAAACATCTAATAGTTGTAGAGATGACAAGTTTCCCAAACAATCTGGGAGTGAACCTCCTAAATTATTTCCATAGAGATCTAACTGCTCCAGATTTTTCAAATCACACCAACCTGTACAATTTATCTTGAAATAGTCAAAATAGTGTTGTTGAAAGAATCTTGAGCAGATTGAGAGTTGTTAATTTACCTTGAGCGGGCAAGGTGCCATTGATGTTACATTCACCAACAGACAAGACCTTAAGAGCTGGCAATGCACCGATGTTCTGGAGAAAGTTTAATGGGAGAGAAGTATAATCTAGATACAATTCTTCAAGGGTGCTCGAATTGAAGAAAATCCCTGTGAAAAAGAAACAAGAAAAGGTATGATGAAAATAGTGATGGTACAGAGTAACCATTCCATTCAATATTATTAATTAAGATTTTAAGAAACTAAACTATGATTAACCTTGACTTAAATAAGTATCCTTGAGAGAAGTGTTGAAAGAATCTTGAGTGGATGGAGAGTTGTTAATTTACCTTGAGCGGGCAGGGTGCCATTGAGGTCACAGGAACTAAGAGACAATACTTTAAGAGTAGGCAATGCTCCGATGTTCTGGAGAAAGTTTAATGGGAGAGAAGTACCATCTAGATTCAATTCTTCAAGAGTGCTCGAATTGAAGAAAGTCCCTGTAAAAAAGAAAGAAGAAAAGGTATGATGAAAATAGTGGTGGTACAGAGTAGCCATTCCATTCAATATTATTAATTAAGATTTTAAGAAACTAAACTATGATTAACCTTGACTTAAATAAGTATCAAGGATCTTTAGGGATGACTATCCTCAAATGAAGGGTTTTTTATGTTTTTTTTTTTTAAATCTTTCTCCACACCACCAACTTTTATTTTATTTTTTATTTGTATTATTATATTTTTTCAAAAAAAATGAATTTGGGGCATAATCCCGGAATGAGTTATGACATTACTGATAAGAAGTTTTGAACTATCATTTAGTTTTAATAATTTTGAATAACATAATATTTTTGAAGATTTTAAAATATCATATATTTTTAAATAACTTGTTCTTTTGATATATTTGTTAGGAGGGATAGTATAGGTAAGATGTCCTTTTAACACCACTCTAGCGTTACCTGTCGTGGGCTTGAGATTCGAGTCGTGAAAAAATTGATCATTACGTAGATATAAAGTCCTCATTTTTCTTGAGAAAGAAACAATATAATTAAGAGAATGTCATGTGAAGCAGTTAGGTAGAAACTGTGTACTATACCTGATCCCGTCAACATGTTATTTGATAGATCCAAAGACTTGAGGGATGAAAGCCCACTCAGAATTGATAAGATGCTACTGTTCAATTGATTGTCACTCAGGTCAAGGTTCTCCAACTTTCCCAGCCTCATCGGTTGGAGTTGAAAACCTACAAGATATATAATTCTCAAATTATACATAAAAAAAAAATGTACCTTAAGATAGGTTGTGTACACTGCATAGATTAAGAAAGAAGCTAGGCGGTTTTATGCCTTAAGATTTCGTTTTTGTCAAGAAGGATAGATTGGAAGTATCCATTCTGTGCATTGTAATATAATCATCCTAATATAATAGGTTGGAAACTTGGGTTATATATCTTACAATAATTGTCAAAAAGTAATTTTTAATCTTTAGAGATGAAAGCTTACATGATAGATCTAAAGACTTGAGAGAATGTAAAGCTTACACGATACAATAATTTCAAACAGGATGAAATGCTATCACTGATTACTAAATAGATATAAAGTCCTCAATTTTCTTAAGAGAATGCAACTTACTATTGATACCAGTAGATCCTGTCAACTGATTGAATGACAGATCTAAATACTTGAGAGATGAAAATCCACTTAAAGATGAAAAAATGTCATCGTTGCATTGATTTCGACTTAGATAAAGGTTCTCCAGATTTTTCAACCTTGATGACAAGACTTTGAAACCTGCATGATGTTTCTCAAAAGCATATTGGAAGGAAATAAACGCATAGAAGCTAAATCATATGAGAAGGAGAAAATAAAAAGTTTCAAAGCTAAATAATTAAACGGTTTCCACGAGATGCTTTTAGTTCAAAGAGCAAAATAAACAAAAGAACAAAAAGCATAGAAAAAATAACTTAACTATAACTAAATCTAGCTAACCAAAAATCAGATAAATAAAAAGGCAGTACACTACAAAGCATCCAATAGCTAGACATACAGGACAAACAATCATCACAAACTAGGAAAGACCATCTCCCTACTAACAAATTCACCTTCTGAAAGTTGAACTTATATTTTGGTAAAATTATATTTTGATCCTTATTTTGAAAAATTATTGTTTAAGTCTCTAAACTTAGGAGACTAAACCTGATTTTCTTTTATGCATTGAAATCTTTTATTTATGTTTTTTTGGGTTGTTTTGAGTATATTTCATATATTTGTTGTAAGTTCACTTAATGATCCTCAATAGAATTTTCGGGTCTTTCATAAAATATTCATTTTAGTTCTATATTTTCCTAGTGAGTGAGATAATATTTAATATGCATGTAATATAAATAAATATGTATATTGATTATATGATGAGTACAACTAGTTAATTTCTTGAATATTTATATATGTCATTTTATTTTCTGAGTACTCATCTATTTTTTAATTTGCACTTGCATTTTATTAAACTAAATTCTATTTGATACACACACACACACATCAAGATATAAATTAACTTGCAAACTATTAATATCTAAAATATATATTAAATATTATTCACTCACTGAGTTGGTTGAACTTACCTCTTATTTTTAATATTATTTCATATTATTAGTTTCTATTAGCAGGTGAACTTTGTTGAGTATTTCTACTTTTTCAGTTTTGGTCGGTATACCTTACTTATTTCGTGAGGCTTTCTTTTTAGTTTTAATTCAATATTTTAGACGTTCCACTATTACCTTGTTTTACTTAAATTTAGATTTAAATAATACAATGAGTATTATGGATTATTGTTTTTGTTTTAATTATTGCCGCTCTTATATTGTCCATCGTGGCCCGGGATTCGAGTCATGAAAAATTGATCACTACATAGATATAAAGTCCTCATTTTTCTTGAGAAAGAAACAATATAATTAAGAGAATGTCATGTGAAGCAGTTAGGTAGAAACTGTCTACTATACCTGATCCTGTCACCATGTTATTTGATAGATCCAAAGACTTGAGGGATGAAAGCCCACTCAGAATTGATAAGATGCTACTGTTCAATTGATTGTCACTCAGGTTAAGGTTCTCTAACTTTCCCAGCCTCATCGGTTGGAGTTGAAAACCTACAAGATATATAATTCTCAAATTATACATAAAAAAAAAAATTATATATATACCTTGCATAGATAGGTTGTGTACACTGCATAGATTAAGAAAGAAGTTAGGTGGTTTTATGCCTTGAGATTGCGTTTATGTCAAGAAGGATAGTTTGGAAGTATCCATATATTTTACACATCGTCACTGGTAATTTTTAATCATCCTAATTTTGATCCACCTCACTTTAATCTCTTCCTGTCTTATTAGAAAAACAATTTAAGGATAAGTTGAAAGCTCCATAGATAATAAATCTTCAGAGATGAAAGTGCAGTCAAACATGATGAAATGATATTATTGATTATTAAATAGAAATAAAGCCCTCAACTTTCTTGATAAAGAAACCGTATAAGAGAATGTAACTTACTATTGATACCAGTAGATCCTGTCAGCTGATTGTATGATAGATCTAAAGACTTGAGAGATGAAAATCCAGTTATAGATGAAAAAATGGTATCGTTGTATTGATTCCAACTTAGGTCAAGGTTCTCCAGTTTTTTCAACCTTGATGACAAGTCCTTGAAACCTGCATGATGTTTCTCAAAAGCATGTTGGAAGGAAATAAACGCGTAGAAAAACATGATATGTGAAGGAGAAAAGAAAAGGTTTCAAAGCTAAATAATTAAACAGTTAACATAGAAGCTACCTGATCCTTTCAACCCATTGTCTGATAAATCTAAAGACTTGAGAGAGGAAAGCCCAGTCAAACATGATAAAATGCTTTTATCATTATTAAATCGGTTCTGACTTAGGTCAAGTACCTCCAGTTTTGATGATAAGACTTCGAAGCCTGGAAGAGAAGCATCAAAGCAAGATAATTGACATTAAACACCAGCCACTTCATCAGCGTAATTTCAGTATAAGATTCACACAATGATATGAATTTACTTTATGATTATAAGAACAGAAGCATTGAACCGACCTTGATTCTCAGAGCAACCAACCAGTCCATTACCGGACAAATCAAGACTTTGCAGTTCTTTAAAAGGCAGAAACAACGACGCGTTGAGAACCCAATCCCTCAAACTCTGATCCCTTGCAACCCGAAGAGAGAGTCGGATCACTCGCCTTTGAGTTTTATCACACTCGATCCCATACCACTCACAACAATTACTACTGTACTCCACCCAATCTCTCATGTAAATGCTGTTTGGATTGGTCAAAGCTTTGATCTCTAAGAGACCAATTCTCTCTTCCTCTAAGCACCCATAACAACGACCATACCAGTCGCCAACCAAAGTCAATAATGCTAGCAACATCCAAGCCCCCATTTTTTTCACCATCATCTTAGATAATTCTTTGAACTACTACGTAGAATATTGTTGTTTGTTATGTGAATTTGGGCAACCATAGAGGTCCTATTTATACTACACTTTGGCCATTTCCATGATTTTATCTGCGTATCTTGTGCAGGTTTCATGATTTTGGAAGCGTTTGGGAATGCAGTGCAAACCGCGTTCCCATTAAATTTAAAAAAAAAATTTTTGCTAAAATTTAATGTGATTTTTATTTTTGGATTATTTTGATGTGCTGATGTTAAAAATAATTTTTAAAAAATAAAAAAATATTATTGGCATGTATTTCGACATAAAAAATTATTTAAAAAGCAACTACTACCACACTGCTAAACACGTTGTTTTATCTGGAAGTCAATTTAAGTTATTTTCATGCCACCTTCTCAGCAATTATTGTCCTAAGTCCTATTTTGTGTTAAACGTTGGGTGTATAAAGTAGTCAAAAGTAGGATATCCCGCTTTCTCCATTACTGTTACTGGAGAAATTGAGCTAAAGCATAAAATGTCGTGTATTCGGATGCTTGACTTGCGGTGTGCCATTTTGACTTTAAACACCACCAAGCAGTAATTTCATGGTGATTTCCTTATGCATACTGGTGGTCTCCCATAGTCACTATTTGCCAATAGTTATGTGCATTTGGGACTGTCTCTTCATACAGTCAATTGGATTTCTTTGCTCGACTGTGAATTATGGGTGCCTTATTGGGGATGACTTTGACACATAGTAAAAATGAACAAATTTTTTAGTAAAAACATATTCAAAATAAACCAATTGTTTTTTATAAAATATTATTTAGCGGTTTGTAGAAGTGTTTGGTAGTATAAGTTATCATCTCAAGATGTTTAAAAATTCAGGAACATAAAAATAAAGGGTTATTTAATATTTAGATAGTAGCTGATTTATATATTAAGTATTTAGATTTCTTTCCATTCTAAAAAATTCAAACTTCATTAAGATAATCTTAACAATTCTAATTGGAGTAACTTTAAGATTCTATTACGGTAAAGTTAGTATCTTCTAAAATAATCAAGGTAGCTGCCTCTCTCGTACGGTGATCATTGCACAAGATGTTGCATTTATTTACAATCAAGGAAACAGTAAAGTTAGGACTGATCACTGGCTCCTACTTTAGCTGTTCTTGATTATTTGATCAATATAAAATTGATTCATTCATAAGAGAAAAGAATAAAGAGATACTTAATTCTTAAGTAACGACGATCTGTGGAGTCGAGCTACAGAAACCCAGATGCGATATAACTGGCCTCCTCACTCCTCGAAAATACAATTCAATTAATCAAGTTTGAAGAAATTGATAGGCTAACTGTTTGCATTAAAGCCGAAATTGTAGCTGGCAAGCATTAACGAAAGGTCTCTCCGTGCTTGGTGGTCGCTCTGTCCACCTGTGGCTAGTTAATGTGTGAGCCCCACTGCGAGGACTTCTGTACATGCTGTCGGGTGACTACCGTTGTAGCTCTAACTGTAATGGAATTGAGTGTTTTTGGTCTATGAGAAATTAAAGCTATCTAGGAGAATGGAATTATGACAGTTATGAAATGAACCCGTGAAATAATTGACATTAAATTAACACCAGCCACTTCATCAGCGTAAAATAATATAAATTTATTTTATGATTACAAGAACAGAAACATTGAACCAACCTTGATTCTCAAAGCAACTAACTAATGTATTGAAGCCCAAATCAAGACTCTGCAATTCTTTAAAAGGCAGAATCAAAGATGCGTTGAGAACCCAATCGACCAAGCGGAAATCCCATGCACCACTAAGAGAGAGTTGGATCCCTCGCCTTTTAGTGTTATCACACTCGATCCAGACCGCTCACAACAATTACTACTTTCCACCCAATGTCCCAAGGAAAGGTGATTTGGGTCGATCAAAGCTTTGATCTCCAAGAGACCAATTCTCTCTTCCTCCGAAACACCCATAACAACGACCACTACATTCGCCAACCAAAGTCAATAATGCTAGCAACATCCAAGCCCTCATTCTTTTCACTCATCACAAGGTTATATTTCAGGACCGATTAACCAAGAAGATGATTGGTGAACGTTTTTTCCTGGATGGTCTCTACTATTTTTTTCAGCATAATCGCATTCCCAAAAGCTTTCAGGCTAGTTTCAAAACATCATATGAGCCACTCCTATGGCATCGTCATTTAGGACATCCGTCAAATTATATACTTAGCAAAATAAATTCAGTTTCCATTCGAAACATCTTGAATGTGAGATCCATCATTTTTTCAAATCATCTAAACTTTCGTTTAATAATTCTACTACACATGTAACTCATGCGTTTGAACTTATACACTCAGATGTATGGGGACCTTTCGATACGTCTCTTGATGGTTATTAATATTTTGTAACCCTTATTGATGATTTTTTTAGAGTCACATAGGTGTATTTGTTAAAGGCTAAAAGCGATGTTTTTTCCTGCTTTCAGAATTTTCATACTTTAATTACAAATCAATTCTCTAATCATCTTAAAACATTACGATCAGATAATGGCTCAGAATACATGTCCAAAGACATGACACATTATTTTCATTCTAATGGCATATTGCATCAGACTAGTTGTGTGGGTACACCACAACAAAATAGAGTCTCTAAACGGAAAAATCATGATCTACTTGAAAAAAACTTGTGCTATAATGTTACAAATGCACGTTCCAAAGGGGTTTTGGTCATACGGTGTTCTCACAACTATCTATCTTATAAATCGTCTACCCAGCCGCATGCTGGATTTTAAATCTCCTCTTGAAGTTTTGTAGTTACAAGTCCTAAATTGGCACATCTAAAGGTATTTAGATGCTCATGTTTTGTGCACTTACTCTCTTCAAAACGGGACAAGCTTGATTCTAGAGCTATCAAATGCATTTTCTTGGGGTATTTTAAAACACAAAAGAGATATAGATTTTATGATCCCTCACAAAAGAAAATGTATGTTTCAAGAGATATTAGATTTTTTTGAATATACTCCTTATTATCCTGTCATAGGTCAAGAAGAGGATGATTTTAACTTGTTTCCGCTGCCTAGTTTTAGTTATTATGATCAGAATATATTATATCTTTCACAAATCTTAAATAATTAATGAGAAAGCAGACCAAGGATAAAACAACATTGTTTATATATATATATATATATATAATCAGTAGATTGCAGTTAGGTATTTATTCAAGTCAGGCCAACTATTAACGGAGTCACTTGGATTTCTCATTATGCATATTTAAGATTGCTAAAAAAAATATTTAGTTTAATGTCACATATAAGCCAATTCGATAACACTTTTTAATATAAAACCAAAAAAAATGAGTGCTATCGTCATCAACTTTATTTGGTTTCAATTTATGACGTTTGACATATAAATTCTGTTCAATTTAAATCAACTTTTCAATAAATAGTTAATTTTAATGAGCACAGTAGCGAGAACTAAGCAGTGTTATGTGTATTTGGGACTGTGAATACTGTACACTTTGGCTCTCTTCATACAGTCAATTGACTTTGACACATAGTAAAAATGAAAAAAAAAAAATTACTCCGTGGATTTGTGATTAAACTACAATACTAAATATACCCACTGATCTGTGGATTTGTGATTAAACTTGGAAAAAAACAACAATACTAAAAAAGCCATATGTGAATTTGTGATTAAGAAAATTCATTATTTTATTTTTTGACATATCAGGTTCCACTAGATGCACCAAGTCAATGTGAGTGGTTGTCTTTTTTCTTATTTATGAGGATCCAATAGATGCATCAAGTCTAGGGCTCCACAATCACTATCAGTGACAGTTAATTCCTCCAACTTGTTGCGTAAACTACTTTGCTTTTTCTTTATATATAGACATGGAAAGTCATGTGTTCTGAACAATTGATTTGATTTTGTGGAATAAAAAAATTTCTTCCTTAACTTTTTTCATGGAATGAAGTGATTTCCCGGTAGCTTCATCATCCACTTGCACTTCATTTTCTACGGAGACTTGTGAAGTCAAGATTCCCAATATATTATCAACATCATCAATTGTTGCTAATTAATTTGGTGGAAGAAATAAAATTTCTGTAAGCAAATAATCATAATTTATCTTTGACATTTCAAGCAACATGCAGCACTTGTTAAGTTGTTATCAATCATATTTTCATGGCTGAAACCAAACCTTACAGCCATGATTACAGGAAAGAGAGTGACTTAGCAAAAGAGACCTATTTATTGTCCATTGATGCTTAAATTTCACCACAGATCACGCCATGGAAATTCTAATATATCAGCCTAAAGGTTTGGTGGATATTAGTTCTCTGTTGATTGAATGCCAGCTGATATTTGATCTCAATTATTGGTCACAGCTGAACAAGAGTACTGTCAATAAGAAACATTTTTGGACACGCATTCGACTTGCTGCTGCAAATTAGCATTAGAAGGAAATGAGAAAGGGTAAACATTATTAAGAAACCCGATAACATGATCCGTTAATTTTATTTTTACTCTGATATGTTCTATGATTGAAGAAATGCATGCCCAGGCAACCATGGATTATAATAGACACCGTGTGGGCCAATAAAATGAAAACAAAAGACAATATCAATGGCTTGCAAAAAAAAATGTTTTATGCTAAATTTATCTTTATTTTAAATTACACAATTAACTAAACATAATCCTGTAATATTGATTCTATTTGATGAAAAAATTATTTAAAACATAGTTAATAAACATATTTAAAGTCAAATAAAAAATAAACTCCTCTTACTTTTAATGTTAAAAATTATTTTTCAACATAAATTCTTTAACATAATTAAAAATAAATTGTGATTCCCTGTTTGAGCAGTTGATTTGATATTGGCCCTATAATTATTTTTATCAGTCTATTATTTGTTATAGTTTTTTTTTCAAGCTCGTGGAACAGGTTGTTCCTCCAACTTGTTATATAAGTTACTTTGCTTTTTCTTTTTCGTAGACCTGTAAACTCGTTTGTGATTGGTTTTTAATTATGTGATTGGTTTTTAAATTTATCTCTGTTCTCTTTTTTTTTTTTAATATTATTTTTAACATCTTTCACTTCATTGATCCATAAATATTAATATTCCGTTCCTGGTTTTGAATTTACTCATGATACCTTTAGATGGACAGTGCCAACAGTTATTTGCGTATTTTCTATATCAATGGATTATTAAGAAATAATAAGGAAATGAGAAAGGATAAACATTATTAAGAAACCCGATAACATGATCCGTTAATTTTATACTCTGATATATTCTGTGATTGAAGAAATGCCCAGGCAACCATGCATGGATTATAATAGACACGGTGTGGGCCAATAAAATGAAAACAAAAGACAATATCAATGGCTTGCAAAATAAAAAAAATGTTTTATGTTAAATTACTTGTTTAACTAGCCTTAATCCTGTAATTTTGAATCTATTTGATGAAAAATCACTACTACATTTAATAGTTTCACTGACGGAATTTTCTGTCGGCATTAACATTACCATTTCGTCAGGGAAAATTTTACTAACTAATTCACGGACGAATCTATCCGTTGGTATACTGTTCGTCTGTAATTTTATTTTTTTCAGCAATTCTATTAGTAAAAATAAAAATAAAAATAAAAAATTGATAGTTTTATAAACAGAAAATATGCGCCACAAAAGTTTTTACCTACTGGAATATACTGATGGAATTATGTCGTTGATGAATATAAAGACAATAATTTTGTTGGTGATTGGCAGTGGCATTCCAAATAAATTTAATCCAACCCTCTGTAAATTACCGACGGAATAATTCTATCGTTGATGTAGTGGCATATGCAATAAATGTTTTCCAACTCTCTGGAACATACTAACAGATTGATTCTGTCAGTAATGCCATCCGTGATAATTAAAAAATATATTTTTTTAAAAAAAAAAATATTAGTTGTTCATAAATTGTTAAACACAAATTAACTCAAATCAAAACAATTTACATTGAAAGGTCGTCCTTCCAATATGCCTCGTACTTGTGGGTGAATTGATCCAACTATAAAGGGACACCGCCTCAACGTTGTAGAACCTATATCAAATAATGATGACAACATGTATTAATTAACTAGATTAAATAAATAAATTTGCAAAAAATATTGGTTTAGCTCAAGATTATCCAACTTACTTTCAAACTTCTCTTAAATATTCATTATCAATTATCTATGTACATATAAATTTATACACATTAATTTACGGAACTTACAACTCGGTAATAAAATTGACAAAACATAAAAAGGATCCGTTAAACAAACCATTATTTATTTCATCACAAAACATCTAAGTCGGTAATTTGACATAAGTTTCAATAATTTACAAACAAATACAATTTTACAAAATCTAAAACAAACCATAACATTTACAAAATTATAAATCAAAACAAGTTTGTTTGAGAGAAAAACAATAAAACAAGTAAGCACCCAAAATTATCTAATTCTTCAATCTCTATCCCATCAAAATGAATTTGGGGCAAGAAAAAAATATCTGATATATGTGATTTACTCTTGGTTTTATAAATTAATTAGAAAGTGTAAATTGTAAAACCCAACCAATAAGATATCTACATGAATGTAAGACAGTTTTTATATATATAAAAAAGGAAGAAAATGCATTGATTAAAACATGGATGTGTTAGAATGGAGAAATTTAGGGCAGAGATGACGTACATAGACAGAGTATGCCAAGAATGAAGGGGGGAAATAAAACAAAACACTATCAATGGCTTGAAAAAACAAGAAAAAATAAAATCATTAGTTTTGAGCTTCAGAAGACAATTTTAGCCTTCTTGTCTTAAACTCGTTACAAAAACCCTTGTCATTTGAGATTTCATGCTTGTAATGTTTCTGTTTTCAATTGCACTTTGCACAGGTTTTGAAATGAACAGTCGAACAATTGATACAGCTCAATCCTTATTATTTGCTCCTGCAGGTTGTTGCTACTGGTTATATTTTTCACCAGTAAGTTATCCTAGTGCTTGCTTGGACTTGCTCAACAAATAGATTTAAAAAAAATATGTATTAGCATGTATTTTGAACTTTAATAACTATTTTATTGAAAACATGAGAGCTAAGTTTATACTTCAAAAATCCTAAAAAACATTATTTTGTTATCTTTTAAAATCTTGGATTTCGAAAGATGTATTCTTGATATTAAATAAAAGATAATTTTTTATTTTATTGATATTAGAATGGTTAGATTTTTAACTAATAAGATAGCGATCTCCCTACTTATAAGAACTTTTCTTAAATTTTAAACAGATCAATAATTATAAAATATAGCAATATCTTAGTTTCTATCAGATAATTAAGCAAAATAACATACCTCATGTAAAACGTATTAAGGGTATTAATATCTTTTATTTTCGCAATCAGTTCACGTGCCTAATCTCTGAGATTAATCAAGGTTTCTAATGACTAAAATATTAGGTAATGACTGTCATTCTCTCTTTCCACTAATAAAGAATAAAAATTCCTTATCTTTTCTATTTTCCAATCCAAGAGGATGACTTGTCGCGACATAACACCCGTGCGACAAACGTTAGACTGGCATGTAGTCAGCTTGGTACATCTATCAAATGAAACCGGATCCATGGGCTATGATTGGGGCACGCAAGGATGGGAAAAGGAGATTTTCTTGCTCAATTTCCATTTGAGACCTGAACCGTTGTCTTACAAGTTCTTAGCTCACCTCTCAATCAAGAAGTCACCCTTGTGGTTTGGTTTTTATTTTTTATTTTTTTTGTTTCTTGATAGGAAGTCAGTATGAAATTGGAAAGGGATCAATGTGCTGTTACATTTAATGATTATTTGGCTGCACATTTTGGTTTCCAAATATTTCCATCTCACCTTTAGCATATCGGTTAGGATTCATGTTTGAGAGGCTAGCAAGAAGATATATGATAGATAAGAGAACAGGATTCAACAAAATTGAACTCCTGTTTGTGCTTCCCTTTCTCTTTTTCTTTTTCTTTTTTCCTTCGAAGCTCACATACTTTGCTCCAGTATGATCAGGCCCAGGATATATATAAAGTGGATTGACCAATGGATGACTGTCAGCCCAAGAAAGAAAGAGGCAGGCTTGCTATATGTCAGGCCAGGGATTTTTTTTTACTTGCAACTATCTTCTCTACTCCCTTTCCAAAAAAGATCTTCTGGTGGCAGAGTAGAGGCCTCTTTGCGGTGAGTGGTTGCTTGTGAGTGGTAGAGGCTTCTTTTTCCATCACTAAAACGATGTTTGAAATCTGATACGATTATAAAGTTTTTTATACTATTGGCTTCTCATTTTTTTTCGCCTCAGACTTTCTTTATGGCTCACAGTTGGATACTCTGCTTCTACGTTACAAAGTCAAAAAGTGGGTTTACCCTTATGTTCTAATAACAAAACGAGTTTAGGATTTCAAAGTACTCATCCAATAAACAATGATCTTCAACTTCATAGGTTTGGAACCTTTTTTTCCTTTTTAATAGTAAAATTGTACAGACGAGGGCTTGGAGCTGTTAACTTTCCCTGGACTGTTTATGTCATTTATTCATAGATCTACTTGTATACCATCAGCTGGTCCAAGAGCAATATTGCGTCACTCTTTCACATCTACATATCTTTTGGAAAATCTTATCACACTTGGATCAAGATCAAAACTCTAGCTCTATTTTTTTCTTTTTGAATCTTTGGTTATTTTTATTTTTTCCCATCATTTTTTTTTAAATTAAAAAATATAAATACATTGCTACAAAACGAATAAAACAAAACCAGCATAAAAAAAGTTGATGTGAACTTGCAAAACGAACTCAAGTTGTGAAAATTTGATAAAATATAAAATAAACATTTGACAAATCCCAAATATACTCGTATTGATGTCTAGAAATTGACGGTGTCAAGAATTTAGTGGTGACAAACATGGGCAAGATAGCAGGTTGGAAGATTCAACAACAGCAAAACAGAGACAAAGGAGCAGAGAAGAGGAGGGAAGAGCAGCAGTTTTCTGTTTTCTGAGGCTCAGCATTACATGATGAAACGTCTGTAGAGACCTGAGGAACTTGACAGAGATCATAAGTTTCCGGAAACTGTATCCTCTCCGTAGTTAACCCCTCTAATTACAGAAGAGTTTCAGAGACCCGTCTCCCCTGGCTCTCGTAGATACGGGTGATTGTTGTGATATGTTGAACTCTCCAGAAATCTTCACCGCGGTACCTCTCTATTGTCTTGATGAATGTTGAAGGCATATACCACAGAACCAGGTCTCCTGTATTTTTCAGGTTTTCAATCCCATCCGGCACAGTTTCTAGCACCGTGCATGCTGTGATGTCTAGCCTCTCTAACCCAGGCATTGATCCTTTTGCTATTCTGATGCGCCGCAATCTCTCCAGTTCATGGAGACCTAGCCTCTTCAGCTTTGAAAATCCACTAGGATCACAACACAGTTCTTCCCCTGCATAAGCTTGACGGAGTTCAAGCACCACCAAACTAGGCAATTTCTGGAGGGCCTTGAGAGGATCACTTTTCAAATTAGAATATTGAAGCACTAGCTTGGAAATATACTGGAGTGAAGCTATCCATCCTGGTAAAGCTGGAAGACTACATTTGAGATCTAGTCGTTGGAGATATTTTGGAGGAGATGAAAGAGAGTCAAATTGTAAGACTTCAGTGTTGTTTAGTGAAACAAGATACAATGCAGTAAGGTGTTTCAACCTGTCCAAAGTATAACAGAGATCCATTCCCTGCTCTTCTCTTAGCTTTAAAATGCCCAGCCTTCTCAACTGAGTTAGCTTTCCCAACTCCCTGACTAACTCATAATCTTCATTCACTTCGACGCTTCCCAATTTCTGCAGGCTCGTCAATCTTCCTATTCCTGATGGAACTCTCATTCCATGAGTGTCTGGGAAGAACGATGAGGACTGGAAAATGTATCGATAGTTACGGAGCTGGCAAAGACATGTCAATTGTGTGATCCCAGCAGGCAAAGAAGATACAGGACTCCTTTTCAAATCCAGTATTTCCAAGTACTTGAGCTTCCTTATGGACTCTGGAAGCTCACTTATCATGGTCCATCTCAAACTTAAGTATCTCAAATGAATCAGTTCAACCAATTCAGGTAGGAAGGTGGAAAGGGGAGCTCGATCTAAATTCAACACTCTCAACAGCTTGTAATTGCGAAAACCGTGCTCAAAAGAATGATGTGAAGAAAATGACAACAAAGACCACAGATAAGGAAATCTCATATCTGATTGTACTTCCTCAGAGTTTTCATGGATTGATAGACGCCGAACTTTCTCATTCTTGCTGATTCTTGTTCCGTTTGCTATCATAACAAAAGATTCTTCCCTGGATTTCATTTGAATGATTTCTCGCATTAGATCATGAACACGACATGTCTTGACCCTATTAAAATAATTCATCTCCACCACTTGGATCAAACTCCTATTCACGAGTTCATTAAGGTATTCCTCTGCTACTTCCTCCATTGTAAAGCCTTGCTTCTCTTCCACAAACCTTTCAACTATCCATAGCCGGATCAACTTCCTTCTTTTTATCAAATAATCCTCTGGAAAAACACTTAAATACAAATAACACTGTTTGAGGTAGTAAGGAAGATTATCATAACTTAGTTGAAGTATTCTACGTACACTCCCAAGGTCGTTGTTACTTTTCAATTCTGTAGCTAGGCAGTCTTGGACTTTCTTCCATTCCAAACCTCCGTTTTTCTTTTTCGACAGTAGGCCTCCTATTGCTACAATTGCAAGTGGCAGTCCCTCACACTTCTTTAAGATATTTCGAGACATCTCTTCCAGTTCTGGAGGGCATGCAGCCTTATGTTCCCCTCTGAAGGCTTTCATACAAAAGAGGGTCCAAGCTTCATTTTCTGGTAAAGCTTGGAGTTCATAAACATGACTAGTGTTCTCTATAGATTCAGCCAAGTTACTTAAACGTGTAGTGAAGATAATTCTACTACCACAGTTACAATCAGGAAATGCATACTTTATTGTTTCCCAAGCGTTTGCATTCCATATATCATCCAAAACAATGACATACCTCCTTCTCCATAGATAATTTCTTAGAGCATCAATTAATTGCAAGTCAGTCATTGATTGCAAATTATCCGGAACAGGTTCGTTTGCTGTCGCCAGAAACCCCTGCAGAGCAACTCGTAGGAGCTCCGTGGATGCAAACGATTTGGAAACTGTAACCCAAGAATGGGTATCAAAGCTTCTTCTGATGGGGTGGCTGTCATAGACTTTCTTTACGAGGGTTGTTTTCCCCAACCCACCCATTCCAACCACAGAGATACTGGACAGCTTTTCTTCGCCTTCCACAAGCCACGAAACCAGTAGATGTTTTGGGTTCTCAATTCCCACGACATCAGCTTCATCTAAGTAAAGAGCAGCTAACCGGGGATCATGCCATTTCTCTACGGTAGCACCGGAGGTTGATGGCATGTCTATCCTATTCAAAGAAAATGCATTTCTTCTCTCAGAAATGGCTTTCACCCTTGCTTTAATGCTTTGTAGCTGTACTGCCAGACGGTGCCGTGCGCTTAATTTACGAATGGAACGATATGAATTGCGAAGATAATGGATAAAACCACTCCCGTGAGATGGAGCAAACCGGAGCATGAACTCTTCAAGAATGTCCTCAGCATCATAAGCCACATCTCTCACTTGTTTGACCCAGGCTCTCAGTCCTTGATCACTCACACTCCTTTCTTCCGCATCCTGAAGGAAAGATTTCATGCTATACAAATCATCTTGTAGTTCAACGATTGCCCCTCTAACTCCTCCCAAGAACCGTGTTTCTTCTGCTACAAAGGAAGCCAGTTTCTCGAGCGCCACCTGCACTGCGATCATGTCCATGGCTACTTGCTCCAGAATCACCAATCCTGATCTCTTTTCTCTCGCCAAAAATTTGAAGAACGGAAAAACAAAAACCCTTGATGCAGTTTCCATCTCAGATGTTTGCTACAGGGTTCCAAGCTTAATTAACAATTCCTTCTACTGATTCATTGCGCATGAAAGATAACATTTTTTTCATTTAAGAAAATTATCATGTGGACCATATGGATATGGCCCTAGGCAAATTAAGGCCTCACATATAGCCAGCTATAGCATGGGATAGCCAGTGGTATCATTTGTCATTTTTATAAGTTAGGGGGCTGATATGGTATTAAAAAAATGATGATTTTTTTTTTTTAATTTTAAATCTTAAGACTAATATCTAACTAAAAATTCCTTCCGCTGATTCATTGTTCATGTGATAATGTGCTTGGCATGTGTCCAACAACACATGTCATATTTCAATAGGATAACATGTGTTCAAATTTAACCTGTCGTTCTTGTGTTTTCACATGGGCAGGAAGCTACCTAAACCTCTGATATATGTGATTTACTCCTGGTTTTATAAATTAGAATGTGTAAATTGTAAAACCCAACCAATAAGATATCTACATGCATGTTATCAGTAAGTGTAAATTGTAGATTAATATTTTTCACCAGTAAGTTATCCTAGTGCTTGCTTGGACTTGCTCAACAAACAGGAAAAAAAAAATGAAGTTTCAGTGATCAGTCATCAGAGTCTGTAAATGTTACAGATAATTTAAGTTTGTTTACCAAATTTTTCAAGAACATGTTTGTGTTTGGTAGCTTATTGTCATAGCTGTGAACTCTGAAGAAAATTGATCTAAGAAACCAACGTCCTGCAATGTAATTCCATTTTGTTCTAGATTGTACATGAATACAGGCTTGGTGATTATGCCCAAGAAGAAAACAAAAGAAATAGTACGTGAGTAGTGTACTGAAAATAAATATTTTTTTGGTATGTAAGAAGAAATATTATGTATTTTCATCGTACTACATAGATTGGGTATAGAGTGTATCCTCTGTTAGGGTCAGTTTACACCTCAGATCTAAAACAATAGCGCACAGGAATTAAAAAGGAGGAGGGATCGCCAGGGATACAAGATTTGCAACCAAAAATATGAACTGACATGTTGAGGAAACAGAAGGGAGGTGTTTTTTAAAACACAAGGCAGATTTTTTTTTATTTTCTTGCTTTTGGTCCTTAAATTTTTAAAAGGGGCTTTGATTTGATTCCTACAAGTTGCTGGCAAATCCTCAGCGTTTCGACAGGCAGCCTCATGAACAAAAGAAAGACATCCTGCGACCACTCATAGCTTCTCGTTGCTTCCCTGTTCCGATTAGAAACAGAGATTCAAGAAGCTATGCTACGTCCTGAGAGAAGAGTTCCAACGAAATCTACTGTAAGTTCCCAAGACACTCTTTTTCCAGAAAATCATGCCTCTGCTTTGCATAAAGTGATCCATGAATCTGTAGAAGAGGAACCTGTATGGTTAGGACATTGTCTTGTTGGGTCAATTAAAGAGGGTGTGAATTAACGTGGGCCTGGTTTCGCTATGCAATAGAGACAATGAAGATAAAGTAGGAAGAGGAAAAGAAGCTTCAATTGCTCAACATGGCAAATTCAGTTGAAGTGACTCGACTCAAAGAAACCAAATTCAGTTGTTTATATTTGCTTTGGAAGCATGGCGAACTTCACTGCCTCTCAGCTTAAGGAGATTGCAGCAGGTCTCGAAGCTTGTTTACCTGAAGGATTTGAGGGAAGAATGGAAGGCAAAGGCCTAATTATTAGAGGATGGGCACTCCAAGTTTTGATTCTTGATCATGAAGCAATAGGTGCATTTGTGACTCATTGAGGATGGTGACCGATGCTTTGCTGAGCAATTCCATAATGAAAAGTTGGTGACCGATGTTTTAAAAACCGGAGTTGGTGTTGGAGTTGAGGAATGGCTTACAGTGCATGGAGATCATGTTAAAAGTGAAGCTGTAGAGAAGCAGAGGAAATGAGGAGCAGAACAAAGAAGCTAGAAGAAACGACCAGGAATGCTGTTGAAGAAGGTGGATCTTCTTGCTCCAATTTCAGTGCTTTGATTGAATAGCGGAGGTGGGGTCGCCCTTGATACAAATGCAGATATAAGTGTTGTAACACATGCATAGAATATTTTGTTTGTACTTAGTAGTGATTTTGGCAATTTACAGTATTATCATTCCCCTTATACAACTTAATAAAAAAAAAAACAATTACAAATTAACAAAGTTTGTAATAATAGACGAGTAGTATACTGAAAATAAATATATATTATACGTGGAGCAGGTATAAAATCAAGTCCTCTTTCTAGTTTATTTTCTATATAAAGATTTATAATAAGTTTTTGAAAAATAAAAATAAAGCAAAACAAAATTAAATATTTTAAAAATCTCTATATATTTATAATATTCTTATTTCTTAGAGTTTTAACTTATAACAGATCAAGAGACCTCGTTTGAGAAGCATTTGAACATAAGGACTTCAAATGCTTTGGGCCATGGGTGGAGACTTGAGAGGTGGTTGGTTTCTTAACGGGTATGGGCCATATGTGCTTACTCTATTGGATAGGCTTAACGCCCTGGTAATAAATAACAAGGATAGGAGTCCGACTTAATTAGAGTTGATAGGGCACAAATATATATATATATATAATATTGTGCTCCGGTTAATACAAAAACAACTATAATAGCAATAATTAGGGTAATCTGTTCTTTTATTCGGCTTTCTAACCTGCTCAGAATCGCATCAATTAAGAAGCATTAATGGCCGCGGAGAAGGACCATGAAGAAGCTGTCGATTTTGTAAGGAAGGTGCAGAAGCGCATCAACAAGGAGGCTTACAAAGACTTTTTGATGACTTTATGTGCATTCAGAAACAAGTGGAAGGACGTGGCTGATGTGTACAGAGATGTGGTTGAGCTGTTTGCAGACCATCCTGATTTGCTGGAGGGGTTTCACAGATTTTTGCCAGCTTCTGAGGTCATAGCTGATCTCGAAGCAAATTGCAGATTCTATAGATATAAACAAACTTGACTTGTGATCAAATTGAGTCATTAATTGGTTTTATATATGGTATTTCTCTTTGAACTGATATCTTACAGTGTGTTTGCTCGCTATAGTTCTGCGTGTTAACTTGAGGTTGTAAAGCTATGACGATATTAGAGGTACAACATAGTGGTTTTTTTTTTTTTTTAAGATTAATATCGGTGTTCAAGTCAGTTTGTGTGCACCTCGACTAATCTTACGGACCCTGAAGTTAACGATCATATAAGTCACCAGTAGCTTTGAGATTTGTAAAACTCGAACTAATAATTTCTGAGGAACAAATTTAGAGTTTGATCAGTTGAGTTATACCCTAGGATTACAACATTGTGTTTTATATTCATTAATGATGTGGGACAAGAAGAAATTATAATAAGGTTATTTAGTTTATATTTAAATTAAGGATATATTGATATTTTCTATAGATTAATAATAAAAGATTTACTCGTTTGTTTTCTTTTAGGATAATATTTACAATATTTAGGGTTTTTGTTTCAAGTGTTTTTCATCTATATTCTATCTTTTTTATACATGTTATTTTTATTTTTTTGTTTTCATTTCAGATATATATTTTTTTAAAATCACCTTACAAGTTAATCTTCAGTATATATTTATCTAATTTTTAATTACTATACTTATGAATATTAAATTTAAAAATTTATGTGGCATATGTTTAAACATGTAAGTGATTTATCAATAATGATTTTAAATATGTACGTGAGTTAACATCATTTATCAACCTTCAATGTCTTCCATTTTCATGTATATTAAAGATATATTAAAAAACAAAATTGTAGTTAAATATTGTTCCCTTAATTATAATAAACTATGTCTCCATTTGTGATTGACAGTTAAGTCAACAACTAAAACTTTGACTATCGATGAAAAAATTATTTAAAATTTTCATTTTTTGTTTTTATATATAGTTTAAGCATACGCAATCATGAATTCAATCTATAATTATGAAGTTAACCTTTGTATTGTAGTTTTTAAATCTACTTCAGATCAATTTACAGGAAGCAAGTTTAGAATCACTGGTTGATTAGATTAAAATCACATCAATTATCAACCTCCAATATCTTCCATTTTCATGTATATTAAAGTTATATAGTTTATTAAAAAAAATATTGTAGTCAAAGGTGCGTTTGTTTAGTCTTACCTTCTGTATTTGCAGTGTAAAAAACACAGTTAGATATTAGATAACACACCAAACTGCATTTTATACTCAGGTCATTAAAAAATTAAGTTTAAAATACAGTTTTTGTGAAGCAGTTTTACATGATTTTTTAATTGAATTTCGTAAAACTCTGTTTGTTTTTATGTTTTAAAAACACTTTTTTCAAAATTTGATTTTTTTCTTTACTTCAATTTTTTTTTATATATTTCAAATCATTTTGATACACTAATATCAAAAATAATTTTTAAAAAATAAATAAATAATTATTTTGATGCATTTTCAAATAAAAAACACTTTTAAAAATTAAACACAACTAAATATTTTATACATGTTTTTTGCTGCACATAAATCTCGGGGAGGTGGGGGGGAGGAAAAGGAGGAGGTGGGAAGGGGAGTGTATACCTAACCATATTTTTTTAAAATTTACTTTTTCATAACCAGAATTACAATCACAAACACTACTTAAAAATCAAACACGCTATAAATTCCCTCGATTATGACAATTTATCTCCCTATTTGTAATTGACAGTTGTCAACAATAAAGACTTCGATTGTTGAGAAAACAATATTAAAAAAATTCATTTTTTTATTTTAATTTAAGCTTTTTCACATATGCTAACATGAATTCAATCTATGATTATCAAGTTTCTAAATCAGATTTTAAATATGGATTTTTATATTTCTATTTCGGGAGTTGATAAGCTAATTTCTATCAATATTTATTTGTTGGTTTGCCCTCCCAAATCAAAGGTTTGGGCTGTCTCGAAGCAAGTTTATGGCTACAGAGATATTAACTAGAATTAACTCTGATTAATTAATTTATTTTATTTTATAAAAAATAAAAATAATAATATTATTTATTTTAAAAAAAAAAGTTAAAGGTTTTTACTGGGTTTTACCTGGTTAAGAATCAACATGAGCTTTTTTTTTATCAAATCATAACAAATTAATTAATCTTTTAGTTTTATTAAAATTAAAATCCGGATTAGTTTAGAGGTTAACTCATTAAGTAATGTCGGGTTTTAAAAAAAATGATAGCTACCAAGTCTGAATCCAATCCTTGTAGTGTTGGACTAAATTGAATACAAGTAAAGTGGTAGGACTAAAGATTAACATATAAGTAACCTCCCAACTGGGCAGGTACAAAGCATGACATTGATCATTAACCCCTTCCCTGCGGGCCTGTTCATTGGTAAAGTTTTATCAACTCTTTACTCATTTCTACTCGGCAATTAAAGACTCCGGCAGTCAAATGCCGTTGGAAGACTAAATCCGGTGACCTCCCAACGATTCTATCTCCGGTAAGTTAGAACTCCAATCTCATCCACCCCTTTCCTCCCCCTCCTTCTGATAGGGTTTTTAATCTGAAATTGAAAAGAAAAAAAATAATTTTTTCAGTGACTTAGGGTTTTGTTTGGCGTAATTTTGGTGTAGTTTCTGTTGATTTTTTCGTTAGGTTCTTGTGGTTCAGTGATTATGAATGGCATTGCAGTGATTGAAATGAACATGCAGCCTTGATTGTACATTGTTGATGTCTTCTAAGCCTTTCATTGTTTTTGCTATTATTCTTTCTTTTTGAGAACTTTTTGCTTGGAAATTCTAAGAATTATTTTTTTTTGGCAATTTTTTGTTTCTTTTATGAGAATATTGTACTTGGAAATTCTAATAATGAATACTTTTTTTTTCTTTATGAGAATGTTGTTCATAATTTCCAAGAATATCCAGTCTAAGTTTTTGTAAGATTGCTTCAAATATAGTAATTTTTTTTATGGGGTTGAATGTAAGTGGAAGAGTGGGGGATTGGTTTGCCAATATAGGGATACTTGGGTTTAGTTTGGTCAATTGCTTGTGAAACATCAATGTTAAGCCTGACCTGGTTTATTTAATGGAATCTCATGTTGTTGTTGTTGTTTGTGGTTTACAGATTGCAGGATGGGAAATGATACCAAGGTTAGTCGTAAAGGTAAGGATGAGGAAAGTAATGATATAAAAGGGAGAAACATTGGTAACAGATCATCAAGCAGTTTGGGTGCTGCTAATGATACTTGTGGTCTAAGAAAGTCAGCTAGAGAAACATCATTGAAGAAAAACTTGACTCCAAGCCCTTCAAGTAGTAGAAAGTCTGAACGTATTGAGAAGCAGACCCCCCCCACAATTCCTCCTGTTACGAGGAAATCTGAGAGATTGGTTGACAAACAAAGTTTACCGACTCCTTCTAGAAGGGCTGAGAAGGGTAAGAATCAGTCATCATCTAGTTCTTCTGGTTCAACGAAGTGTGGTAAAAGCTCCGGCTCTTTAATTATGAAGGAAAAGCATAAGAAAGAGAAGAGTGTGAAACAACTTGAAACTGAAGAAGTTGGAAACAGTGACAAACCTGTTATCAAAACTGTCCTGGTTGGAATTAAGAGAATGGATGCTCGTGCTTACAGGGAACTGTTTAAACAGAAACAAAAGAAAGCTAAACTGGAAGGTAGCCAAGATCTGATAGTAAATAGGACACCTGGGGTTGATACTGAGGTGAAGAGTGGTTGCAAAGTGATGCCTTCTAAACAAAAAAGAAGTATTGACGACTTGAATTTTGATGCTACGGAAATGGTTTCAAATGAAGATGGCGATGCAGCTCCATATGAGCGTGGCAGAACTGATTCTGTGGATTCATGTTCTGAAAGGCAAAGGTTAAAGAAGCGCAATAAAGTGTCCAACAATAACACTGATTCGCCTTCTCTGAAAGCTGCTTTAATAGGTAACTGGCTAGTTTCACTGTTGATTAATTGTTCTGGTTTTGTTCCTTATCCTATATGCACAGATGGTACTCTTCTCAGAGTATTAGGTGGCAAACATTGTGGGATTTCCTTGATTTTTTTAATTAATCTTCATAAAATGTCTCTTTTTCTGCAGGAACTTCTGGAGCTCCAGTGCATAAGATTTCTCAAGTCATGCCAAGTTCAATTGGCCTTCTTAACACAACTGATGTGAATCACGTTTCCAACTTCTCACATTTGACTAGTAAATTATCACAAGTACTGAAAGCCGACATGGTTGGGTATGATGGAGGAAGGAACTTGCATGATGATTCTGAGAAGAGTCTCCATCTTTTTTTGAAGCCTGAGATAGCAAAACTTTGTGAAATTTTGCAACTCCCAGTATGCATCTCATCCCTCTGAAGTTAATTTCTCTAGCACTTGTTCATTAATGCTGCAGTAGGTTCTTTGATGTGGTGTATTGGGTCTGCCTATCTACTGCTATTCTTAGTACTTTGAATTGGTTTCAGAATTGATTTTAAGCATAGAAATAAAGAAGAAAAAATCTGGTAAATACCCTACTTTTTGTGCATTCAAGCCATCAACCTTGCAATGATCCCTACTGTTGGCATTGGATTGAAATAACTGTTTTAGATCTTAATGAGATAAAGATACTATGAATTTCTTGGCCTAGAGAGCATTGCATTTTTGGGCACTATTGAATTTCAATTTCACTCAATTCCTATTTGAAATGGAATATCATCACCATCAAATGTCGCTTTTGAATTTTATTTTTATTTGTTAATTTCTTGTTCTCTCAATGGCATCACAAATCCTCTCCCTTGTCATCCGTTGAAATAGGAAGATGTGTTTGATATTTTATGTTTCTTAGCATTCTGACAATGATGATCTGCTATTTTTTCCGTCTGCTCTAGTGTGTCACTGAGTAACAATATAAAAGGAAAAAGGAAAACTTAAAAAATAGAAGAAAACCCTCTCTGGTCTTAGTTTGCTTACATTGCCAGGACTCAATTAACCAAATTCTATCTTCACTCTATTAAAAGTGAGGGAAATGATATGCTTACTGCTGCGATGGGTTCTTTTACTTTATTAACATGTTTACTCTGGACTTATGAATTTGCTGGAAGTTGCTGGGTCATGTATCAGGAAACATCATTATTTTCATAATTGATCTCATGATTATGCAGCAGTATTTCTTTGATGATGTCGTTATGTTGACATGTTTCACTATCCCTTCAGGAAAATGTCAAAGTCATGGTGGAACAGTTTCGGGAATATGTACTGAATAATCACCATGTCAGTAGAGAACCACCTAGCTTGTTGCAGGCATTTCTGATATCCTTGGTTAGAACCTTTTTTTTTCTATATTTCCTGCTGTTTGATCATTAATTTACTTGTGACACAACTCTTACACCCTCTGATTAAAACATAATAAGTCAGTCACTACTGTAAAGCGATGCTTTACGATGTCATGTCATTTTGGATCATGGTTGTTGAATTTGAGGATATTTTGAAATGTTCATTGCATTTGCAATAGCTTTAATATCTTACTGGTTGGTTTTGAATCTGACAGATCTCTAAATGCATGACATGTTATCTACTTTTCTAAATTGTTAATTCCTATTTTTGCAAGGCGACTGGTTGTTTTAAGAAGTGTAAAATGACTGAGTTTCGAAAACTAACAAGCAGAGTTGAAGCTTTTGTATCCTCTGTTGGGGTCAGTTTACACCTTCGATCTAAAGCAATAGTACATAGGAATTAAAAAGAGGAGGGATCGCTAGGGATACAAGATTTGCAGCCAAAAATATGACCTGACATATTGAGGAAGTTGAAGGGAGGTACTTTTTAAAAAATCCTATATCAAACATTCTAGTAAAAAATACCTATATCAAACATTCTAGTATGCTTTTTGTTGAATGCATTATTTACTCCTTGTGAATAAGGTGATTGTTTCAGTGTAATGAAGGATTATGGAGTAGGCTTTTTATCTGAATTGAGGTTGGAATTAATCATATCTGATTATTTTGAAGATGAAAAAAATCTTTCATATTCTACTACATCCTCGATTTAAGAATAGTAAGAAGACCTGGATAAAAAAGAATTGTAAGCATGAAATAAGTCGATTAGAAATGTGAAATTCTAATCACACTTGGAAGATATGATTCTTGTTTCTTAGGTCCTATCTATTTATCCAGGAAAGAAAATAATTTAATGGGAAAGTGCCTAAAGCAAACTAAAACAGGTTGGTTTGCCCTCTACTTGTAAGATCTTTATCATAGGATGGAAACTACAGTGTCAATGAATTATTCTCCTTTTGTTTTTCATACTAATTGGATTTAAGAAATTTGGTGTTGACATTCTTGACTTCAGCGGTCTGTCTCTCTCTCTCCATGTTTCTGTTCATCCCTTGCTTTTTGGTGCTTCTGCATTTTCTATATCTGTGATAATTACTTAGCATGCCTTCTTTTTTCCTTCCTTGTGAACTGTGCTGGTGAGTGATCACATAAATGTTTGATACCTTTTTCTGACGGCCTGCTTTACTTTGTGCTGTTCATATTGCAGTGTTGGACTGCAGCTTCCATGCTAAAGCACAAACTTGATCACAAAGAATCACTTGCACTTGCAAAAGAGCATTTGAATTTTAGCTGCAAGAAAGACGAGGCAGATTTTGTGTACTCAAAGTTGCGATGTCTGAGGAAAGTATTTCTTTATCGCACTGGGACTTGTAAGGTAGCTGGCTCTCCAAAAGCTTCAGGTTTTTCATTAGAAGATTTCAGTCATAATCAGTCAAATGGAAGATCTTCACTGTCAACACCATCTAACATGCAAAAAGTGAGAATGGAGGTTGAAAACCTCAGATCTGGTCAGGAGTTCTCCATTGATCAGGTCCTTTCTCATCTGGAATTGGCACAAAAAGATTACTCAAAAAGTATCAAAGACATTGAAAAGAAATGTGATAAACAGATGAGGAAGTTATTGCATAGGCAACAAGAAGAAAGGGAAGAGTTTGAAAAGAAGTATGAGCAAGACAAGGCAGAGCTTGAACATAAGCAAAGAACAGAGGCAGCTGTTATTCGTTTACACAGTAATAGTTCAGTGGATAAACTTAAGATGCTGGATAATGTATATGCAAAAGAGTTCGAAAAACTTAAACGGCAGATGGATATGCGTCTTAATAATCTTTTGAAGTTGCAACTGGCTACAAGGAACAAGTTGCAAGAGAGGAAGGCTCAATGGATTGAAGGAGTGAAGTCCTGGGCACATGCTGAATTAATAAATAAACCACCTGCAAATGAGTCTGGATATGATCAAGAAAACACTGTCACTTCGAATTCTTGTTCCATAGAACAGACTCCCAAACGAGTCCAAAGCATGCCAGATGTAGATGTTCCACTGGAAGTTCCTGAAACTGTGAGTTCAAATGAGGATGTACTTCCTGGGATAATGGCTGCTTCCAAACCAATGTCCGATGGAGCTGCATCCAGCATGCTTGACCAAGAGGTTCCCTTGGAAGTGCCTCATACTGCAAGTGCGAGGGATGTTTCAGAGGATGTTGTGTCTGTAAATTCATCTCCATGTGAAGAACAAATTCCTGATTTGAAGATTACATTGAGAATACATGAGGCTAACAGCTGTAATGATGGTCCTGAGAACAGCATTCATAAATCATCATCTGAAGACGGTTCTGGTAGAGTTGCATTAATGGTGCCTGATAGAGAATTTCCAGTGGGAGTGACTGAGATTGTCAGTTCTACCGGTGGCATGGAGAATGCTGCTTCTTTAAGTCCTTCACCTTCTGAAGGACAAGCTTCTGCCAGAACCACGTCTTGCATTGATGGAAGAGAAGTTTTATTAGAAGTGCCTGAAACAGCCCCTCCGGAAGCTGAGGAGGCCGTTAACACAGCTTTGGATAAAGATGGAGTAGCCAGTACGGAATTGGGTAATGCCATTGAAGTTCATAAGGAGAATGGTGTGGTCTGTATTCTTAATCAAGAGTCTCACTGTGATGTAGCAGCAGTCAACCAGCAAAATGGAGAGTCTCTGTTAGAAGTGTCTGAAAACAATAGAGTCAACCAGTCAGATGAAGTGGTTCCATCAGGGGTTTGTGAAACTCCAGTAGTAGGGAGTGGTACCACTGGTCAAGAGAAAAGTGGAGTTTGTGTTACCACCTTGCCTTGTGGTACTGGAGTTGATCAGCAGGCTGGGGTGCTTCCATCAGGAGGTTTTGAAACTGCTACTGTTGCGGAAGTGGGGAGTGGCCCCACTTGGAGAGAGATTGACAGAATGCCTGCTGTAGCCTCAGATAGTAGTCAACCAACTGAACCCTTTAGATTGCAAGATAGAGCTGCACAATTTTGTGATAACTGGATTGCTTTTCAACAAAGTGATGCCTCAGCATCCCAACCTGTTGTAGTGTCCAATCAATCTCCAAATGATGCACCTGTCAGAGAGCATACGCTGCATTTGTTACCATCCATCGACTCCCCTACTAGTTCACAGCTTACAACTTCATTTGCGCAACATGTGCCTATTGATTTGATTGCTGTTGGTGGACCACAGATGCATATATCAAACATGAGGACAGAACCTGTTACTTCTAGAATTAGCAATCATTCTGCAACTGCACCTGCTGTTCGAATGCCTGTATCCACGTCTCAAGATCCACTGCAAAATGAGTTGGATAGAATACGCACAGAAACAGACCAAATTATCAAGATCCACGAAGATACAGTCTGTTTTCTTTTGACCTAGTTGTATTCTGTGCTCAAAACACACCTTGGGTTTTGCCTTTCATGTGAAAATTTCTTTTCTATTTTGCAGAAGCTGCGGCTGAAATCTGATTGCGAGAAGGAGATACAGGAAGTTGTCGCTCAAATTCGCAGAACATATGATTTTAAACTTCAGGATTTAGAATATGAATTCCTTCGTAAGAAGAAAGAGATGGACGACTATCAAAACAAAGTTCTCATGAATAAGATATTGGCTGAGGCATTCAGGACCAAGTGCAAGGATAATAGGGCATCTAGGCAGCAAGGTGGGTAACATGTCCTTATATTAAAAATATTAAAATAATACTAAGGCAAACATGAGTCATGAAAATGTAATTATGAATCCATTTGAGTCTCGGTTGAACCTAAACTTGGTTGAAATGTTGGTGGCATGCAGAGATGACCTCTGGTGTTATGCAGCAGCTGCTCCAGCCATCCCAACCTTCGACACAGAGACCTGCTATTGTTACTGGCCCGTATTCAACTGGTCTTCCTGCAGTTAGTCTGCAGACAGCTCCCACATCTTCCCCTCCTGCCCCACCTGTACAGGCTGTTCATTGCTCTGCACTTTTTTCAGGCACCCCAACCAGACCACCACATATCAGCTCCATCTCTCCTACCACAAGCAATCTCCAAGTTGGTACTGAGATTCGAGCACCTGCTCCACACCTGCAACATTTTAGACCTTCAGCATCCATATCGGCAACTAGTCTTTCTTCCTTCCCAAGTGGGATCCTTCAACATGTACCTACAACTTCTCCCACACTTTCTGAGTTTCCTTCTCTAGCTCCAGCAAATGTGCAACAACCTGGTCCTCGGATTATGACAAATTTGCTCAAAAGCATGGGATTTTTTCCTTCTAGAACATCCTTCTCCAGACCAGAATCGTTAATGGATGTAGATAATCAAACGAGCACAGAGATTCCTTCCGTAGCTCCTGCAACTGTGCAACAATCTGGTCCTCAGAATATGACAAATTTGCTTGAAAGCATGGGGATTTTTCCTTCTAGAACATCCCTCTCCAGACCAGAATCGTTAATGGATGTAGATAATCAAACAAGTACAGATGCAACTCAGCCCTGCAGTTTTCCCCCGCTAACAGATTTGAATTATAACATAAACCCATTGGCTCAAGAAAGTGAGGTTGTTTGTTTATCAGATGATGATTGATGTGGTCGGTTAGTTTCATCTTCGTAGTGTAGATCATAATGTGTAGTTTTGTTTTTTGGAGCACTACTTCCGCGAGTCCTCATTGTGTTGCTAACCTTTTTGCTGCAGAATTTTTGGCTGTACATAGTAGAATGCTTCTCCTAGGTTATGTGCAAGTTCATATCATTCGCATTCTCATGCTGTTTGAGTTTTTTCAGGTTTTTATTTTTTATTTTTTTCTTTCTATAATGCTTGTAGGCTTATCATCTGTGCACTACCTTGACTGGTTTTGTTTCTAAGATGCTGATCAAATTGACTTTGCATTGAGTGTGGAATTAATCATTTTTTGATTTCATCAGTGCAACTTTTTATCCAAAGTTGAAATTTTACCGAAGATTTTGCAAATTGTTATGGAAGTCATCTCTACAAGAAATAGTTATGCTTGGTTCTCAGGGAAGTTCATTGCAAGTATTATGATAGATTGTTTAGAAATGTTTCCGAGTGTTTTCAATTGTCGAGTTGAACATGAACATGGTGGTAGGCTGGTAGCGATTGGTTATTACTTGGAATAGAGACACCGTTTCTGTCTTTGTAATCACAGAGGTGTTTCGGTCAGATACCGATGGGCTCTGGGTCAGTCGTGTGTACTTTAAAGGGTGTTTGGGATAGAGGTGTAGTGTTTTTATTTTTTTATTTTTGTATTAAATCCGCTTCTTCCTTTTTTATTTTCTTTGTTCTGCTTCTTCCTCTTTCTCCTCCTCTCTCCGCCATGGCTACCACCACTTCATATCCCACAAAATCACCGGAAACCAGCATCAAATCACCGCCGTTTCCTCTCTTTTACTCCATTGGTTCTCCTAACCACGGGCCTCTAAAGCGTTGGGCACACATAATGGCATCTTTTACTATGATAATGCTCTTAGCTTCGTCATGATTCGCCTCACCAGCAGGAATCCCAATGCCGAAATTGTATGAACCCGTGACTTATTCAAACCAAGTTTTGATTTTAAGTTGGTATTACATAAGTTTAGAAAAATCAATTTTAATTATAGTTATTTTAATTAAAATATATTTGATTAAAATTATGGTTAAAATAATTATTTAACAAAAAAAATATTGAAAATATTTTATTAAAATAATGGTTAAAATTGATGTTGATATTAATTTTTTTTTTTTTAAACAAGCTATGGTGTGTCTTGATTAAATAAAAAAAATTTAAATTTGTGGCTGGGACAAAACATAGGCTTACCACATAAGCTGCATCATACTGCACTGTAATACCAAAGAGATCCTAAAACCTTCAAATAAAAAACTAAAATGAACACAAGTTGCGGGACTAAATTTTAACACAGAAACCACCAGCATTAAGCTTCCGTACCAGGGTCCATTTAACTGAATGTTAAGTTTGATGCCTAAAATATAGTCTGACTGAATTGTAATTAAAAGCCGCCACATATAGAGGGCTAAAAATGATGAGATTTATAGTTGGAGCACTAAGACGTAGTTTGTCTTCTAAAATATCCATCTACGAAACTCATTAGCATTAGGGGATTTATGATTCTGGTGCTCATGAACACATTGATTTGATTTATTTTTAGGATTCATGTGAGCTGACGTTAAATATTTTTAGGTAATTCACGTGAGTGATCAATCTGCAGGTTGAAGCTTACAGGTTTTGAAGTAGGTAGCACCTCTTTGTTACACATTTTATCGTGTGAATTTGATTAAAGACACTGAGTGCTATGAAGCACCCTTGCTTGGCTGCTGCATTGAATCTGATATCTTTATAGCTTCAATATCTTGTTGTTTCCTTGCTCTTTGCTCAGCTCTTAAATCTAAGGGAGAAACATTATTTTGACTGTTGGTACAACAGAGGCAGCTTTCCCTGAGTTAGCATTATGAAGATGAAAAGGAAGAATACACTGCTTTTGTTAGGCCTTTCTGGAGACCTGGTAGTCCAGGCCATATATACTGATGAAGGGTCTAATCCTCCGCTGCCTTAGTCCCAGCATTGAGTCTTGTTTTTTTTTTTTTTTTAAAAAAAAAACTCTTGTTACGACTGGTTTGGTTGTTGTGTGTTGCTTGTTATGATCAATCCAACGCTACTATCTCATTGTTCGGACTGCTATTGTTCTGTTGCAGCGGTGGAGAACTGTTGCAGAATATTCTGCAGAAGCTTCATTTGCAGTAGTTGTTGATTAGTCCCTAGATCTTTCAGTTTATATTACACTCAAAGAAATATGTGCTGATATATGTGTGACTCTGCCTAAACCTTAATGGCGTATTCCTGACTATATACTTGCGAAATAAAACGAGTTCGAATGTAAAACCTTGCTTGTTATTGGAGGTTTTGATGAATTCGCTGTAAGAGATTTGTTTTAACAAAAACATGAAACATGCTCATAATTAAAACAAACCGTGGATGGCTCAGAAATTGATCTCATTAAACCCTTGATTCATTGTCAACTAATAGAGATTATTCACCTAATTGTTTGTGCTTGGTGAAATGGAAGGTAGATTCAAAATGACAGGCAATGGTGTCAATGTGAGCCGTATTTGTTAAATATGAGTGTGTTAGGTAATGATATGAAATGCGCGCGCGCTAGGATTTAACAAAGAAATCCAAATGACATGTCAGGATATAAATTAAGGGTTTGTCTTCCTATAAACAGGTGGTGAAAAAGTGAAGGAGAGAACTAGCGTGAAGACATTAACATTTGAGTTAGTACTCTAGTGTAAGAAAAGTGTTGGTACTTTTATGTAAGGAATACAAGAAATAGATCTCTTGTTTTCTCTGTCTTTCTTCTCCTTTGTCTCCATACTAGAGCTTAGAAGATTTGTAGAAATTTTGAGTTCACAGTACTTTGGTTCGTAGACTCTCAAAGAAAGTGCATTATTTGAAAGTTAAGTTGTTAGAATCGTGAGAGATTATTTGCACAAAGTGATAAGCATTCAAATCTTAAGAAGAAAAAGTTTATTTCTTGACAACAACACCATATTTTTGGACTAATATCTTCAACAAGTGTCTGATAAAAAATTTATATTAGTTTAAATTTCATACCAATTATTTTCATATATAAGTACTTTAATTTGATTTATAAGAATGCATGCTATGTAATAGTGATCATGTTTTTGTATTAAACTAAACAATTGCATAATTTTTAGGAGCAGAAAAGCCAACATTATTATGTATCTATTGTACTTGGATTATAAGGAAAGCATAGCATATATATATTTGGATTAGATTAACAGGTCCAAGCTCAATTAGAGGTTTGCATAAAATCAGGTATAATTTTTTATCTAACTATTATTTTAAGCTCAATCAGGTGTAGTGTTATAATAGGCTGGTTGATTGTAATCAGTTGAGATCGGAAAAACCTTCAAATTAGGTCTAGAAAATATTTTTGTTAGTTTTCTATTTAATTTTGAATTTTAATTTTGATTTTTTTTTTATTATTTCTAAAATCTGTGTAGAGATATTGATTTTTCTTTCTTGTTAGGATTGGCTTCAAGCCTATTGTAAAAGAGTTGTAATCCTTTTTGGAAAAGCAGACTACTAGAGAGGAATAGTTTCAGCAATTAAACTACGAATATGATTCTTGTATTGAGATTCTTTTCTAAAAACTTTGTGCTTTGAATCATAATCTCCTTAGGTTCGGATGTGTCACTATGCAATGGTCCAATGTTTCTGCTGTTAATTTAAGCTTCCTGTAGTTGAATCTGTTTGAGAATTTCAGGTAATTGGTTCTTGCAATCATGGATTATGGTGACATTTGAGGATTCTCAAACCACTAATCAACTTATTAAGAACACATGGAATCGCTTCTTAGCTTTCACTCTTTGTTAATTCCTCGAAGGGAGTGGGAGAAAATTGGCTGGACAAAAACAAAAACAAGATTGAGAATTGGTCCAATTCTCATTAATTTACAAGAAGCCTCTAATGGTAAAATTTGATGAATAATTGTTGAACTAGCGTGTGAATTTTGGAAACAAATAAAATACATAGAGGATGAAAGAAGAAAAAAATTATAACAAAAGGTGAAGAAAATAGGATGAATGATCTAAGCCTGAAGAACAAGGCTCTTGCCTAGAATCAAGTCATCAGTGGAGAAATCAGCCTCTTTCCTGTATGTTCCCCTGCCAAAGTCAAGGTTGTAAGAATCTGCAAGACCTTCCACGAGGTCGAATTCAGGTTCCCATCCAAGAACATGCCTTGCTTTGTCGATCGATGCAAAGAAATGCTGCATGAAACACGAAAGAAATTAGTTTTTAACATGTTTTAATCTACTGATGTTAATCGGCGGTGGCAGCAAATTCTGTCAGAAATTACCTGATCTCGGAATGGAAAAGCCTTCTTTTTCCCGAAGTCGAACTCTTTGGGGTTATAGTGAACGATATCAGGTTCTGGGAACCCAGCAGCCTGAGAGAGAAAAGAATCGGAAGATACAGTCGGATATGTTAATTCAGCCAAAAAGTTACCGAAAGAGCTACAAAACTTCAACTGTCTAGCATATATCCAGCAATACATAATCCAGAATCACCTTTGCACAAGCCCTTGCTAATCCATCAAAAGTGACATACTTCTCTCCTGATATGTTAAATACTTGCTGGCTGGCTTTGTCATTACCAAGAACCTCAACGAAAGCCTTTGCCAGATCCTGGGAATTTCGAGCTCATCATGTCAGAAACTTGCTTTCATGTTACTCATGCCAAAGTTGCTTTCAGAAATACTGAGACTCATGATGGAATCAAAGATTTGCTCACCTTTACATGCCCAAGTTGGGTTATTTGAATTCCTGAGTTGGGAATTGGAATCGGGCGGCCTGCTTTCAACCGGTGAAAGAACCACTCTTCAACAGGGTTGTAGTTTAAGGGCCCATAGATGTAGACAGGTCTTATAGAAGTCCAGTTAACACCCTTTGATTCTAATAAGCTCTCTGTCTCAAGCTTTCCCTTGTGCCTGCTCTTTGGATCAACTGCATCTTTCTGTAACCAGACATTATCTGGTTAGAAGAGATAGTTACCAGAAGACTGAGAAAAAGAAAATGCTATGAGGCATACCTCGCTGTGTGGTAAAAGATCAGATTTGAGGTAAACTCCAGCTGAAGAGCAGTATATGAACCTGAGAATCAACAGAACTTCAGATTATCAAAGACAGCAGCAATTATTGAAAGGCTAGATAGACTGCGGAGTTTCCTGATTTCTTGTAAAGTAACCATATTTGATCGAATCTCGCACGCATGATGTTTAAATAGAAAAGGGAAAGGCCATGGTTTAAGCATGTTTCTCGACAACTTCTCTGTTGAATTTCTGCAGAAGAACCGAAATGCATGCAGCATCGCAACTCAAAACAATATTATTAAACCTAGCTTGGCCCACGGCCGGGTCCAAGGCATTGGTCATGGGTTGATTTAAAAAAATTTTAAACGATATTGTTTTTTTTTATTTTTTAAATCAATCTAAGTCTAATCCAGGGTTTTAAGCCGTATCGATTGGGTTTGACAATTCAACTTTTATCTGGTTTAATATAAAACCCGACTTAGATAAGTCAGACTGATTTTAAGGACTCTTCTCTGAAATACTGCATTTCCTCTGTGTTGCATTAGAGATAAGCTGAATCAACTAATTGCATTGGTGATAAAAAAAATGTGGTTTTGATTGAGAAGCATGGAAGCTATCAAGATCTAAGGAATTTAATCAACAACAACAAGAATCAAACGCACAACAAAATTCGAAAAAAGTGCCACAAAAACATCTGAAGGCAAAGCTAACAATGAAATGATCATACACGTGGATATTAGAATTATAAACAAAATCATCAATACACTGTTGAGGGCTTACTGTTCTAGCTTTGGCAGAGCATCCAGTATAGGTTCAACTTCAACTGCTTCACGGCCTAAAAATATATCCAAAATGGAAGATCAGCATCAGATGAATAGAGCAACATATTGTGCCAGAAAAGGGATGCAGCAATAAGACATTTGCATACCATTTATATCATAGACAACGTCAAAGCCTTTTGCAGCAAGACTAGTTTTCACAAATTCAAAATCTTTCCTGTCTCCTTTCAAATGCAAGACCTAGAAAATCATGATCAACAACAACAAAAATTTTAGCCTACTGAGACCAACACTAGCACTTCATTTCCTTATAGAAAACTAATAAGAAGCAAGATCTCATTCCCTTTGAGCTCATAAATACCTTGGAAGAAAACTCAGCATAATCCTGGTCTGATTCACCTGGCAATTGTTGTGTGATGGGTGCTTTACCTCTAGTAAACAACGTCACCTGCCAAGATTTTGAAGAACTCTGCAGTTTTTCCATTAAAAGAAGAGACAAAATGAGAGAAAATGGTAATAGCAAGTCTACCTGATGGCCCTCTTTGACAAGAAGTCTAGACAAAAACACACCAATAAATCTAGTGCCTCCCATTATAAGAATGTTCTTGGAACTTGATGCTGAAACTTGTAATGCTCCCTTTGTCTGCCATACCCTTCTCTTACACTGCAAGAAAGTACACAACTATTGACACATAGCTAGACTAACTATAAGCAAGTAAAGAGACGGAATGCCATGTAGAAAGACTGGAAGACAGACCTGGACTTGAGAGTGGAGTCTAGTGCCATTGAAGTCAGAAAGAGAGGAAGGTAGAAGAGATAAAGAAGGCTGAGTTTGTGGCTGCATAGCCACCAACCTAGCCATGTTGTGCTTACCTCTCTAGTCTCAACCACTATCCTCTCTTTGCCTTTTCAAGTATGTTCAAACAGAAATTTGAAAGTTTCTGGCTCTGCTTCATCTTTGTTTTATTTTTCTCTTTTTTTTTTCTTGGTTTCTAACAATTTAGGATAAGACAATGATCCCATCATCCACCGCACTTTTGCTTATATCCATATTCCATAGCCTCTCATTCATGCACAACATTACCACCTCCTGTTTCCCCTTTGAGTGAACTATTACTGTTCTTTAGACCCTAGATTCTGAACCTATTTACAACATAGTCTTTTTTTTGAAAACGTACAAGTTAGTCCCTAAATTGACTCTTGTTGGGAATTTAAATTATTAAAATTTTTGTAGTTTTTTTTTAATTCAAATTGTAACATTGTAAAATTCAAAATTCTTAGATAGAAATTGAACCAAAGATGTTTTAATAAGACGAGAGTCAACAAGAACTAAGAATTATATTATAGGTTTTTAAAACATGAAGGATTAAGTTGTAATTAGCTTTACAATCCAAGGACTAAATAAATAAGTTACTCTTTCTCTTTAACTTCATAGTCTGCATATTAGTCAGACTAGATCGAGATCTGGCTTGGCTTAAAGCTTAGGTTATTGTCATCGGGTTAACTCAGATGAATTCTTAAATGATGTTTTTTTGAGGAAAAAGAATTTGGATGTCCATTTGAGATTTTTCCAAAACTAATGGTATGAAAAAACTTTCATAAAATATTTTGACTGTTAAAATAAAATGAAGAAGAAGATAAAAGAATTTTGGGTGGATAGAGTAACTTTGTAAGACTAAAAGGCCCAATTCATAAATATGAGGAATTAACTCTATACGAATACATTAACAAAAAGGTCCCTAAAAGAAAATTTCTCCTTAAATCAACAAAACCAATAGAAAGCAAAAGAAAAGAAGAAGAGAAGCTCTAAAATGGATCCTAGCCAGGTGAGTCAAGTCGACGTCTTTCTCTTCAATTTCTCAACAAAAAAAAATTGCTTTCTGTTGAATATAATTATGGGGCTTGATTAATTTTGTAATTTATCCATGAACTTGGACTGTTATTAGATCTGCTTTTTGGTTGGAGATTTTGAGATTGGATTGGTTTTTTAGAAATATTATAATCTTTATAATTAATTGGACTATTAAGTAACTATGTGATTGGTCTTGAGTTGTCAAGCCAAGATGTTTTATGGGGAGGCAATGTTAGTCTCATGTGGGTCGGTTTCGAGAAAGAAAAAGGCAATGTCAAGGTGCAACTTTTGTTGCATTTAATGAAAAACAAATTGGGATATTGGGCTCTGTTTTTTTATGGTTTATTCGGTTTTATGGAAACCCATTTGGGATTTTTAGCTTGTTTTTGTTACATTGAATTGTTTTGATTGAAACCTGAATGAGATGTTGCTTCTTCTTCTTTTTCACGTGTTGAATCGTTTTAGTCGCATGGTTGCGATACTGGTTGCTTTTTATCATTTTAATAGAAGCTGAGTTGGGATTTTGAGCTTTCCTTTTGTTACATTAAGTGATTTTGTTGGAAATCCAAACGAGATGTTGTGCTTGTTTTGAATGTACTGGGTCATGTTGAGCTTGTTTACCATGGTTGCGGTATTTGTTTTCATTGCTTTAGTCATTTTAATAGATGTTTGATTGGGATTTTGAGTTTTTTTTTTAATGCATTAAATCATTTTAATGGAAACCCAGATGAGATATTTAGTTTGTTTTCAATCTACTGAATCATTTCAGTAGAAACTCAGTTGCGATGTTGCTTTTGTTTTCCTTGTGTTCATGAAGGATATATAGTATGCAGTAGAGACAATGATTAAGAGATTCAATTTATGCAGACAGTTCAAAGTTTATAGAATATATTTTCTATCTAATTTTTGAATCCTGAGATTCCTTTTGGTGTCTAATGATATGGAGTGAATTTATGAAGTTTGGAATGAGAGAGTATAGCACTTCTTTAAGCATGTTATCCCTTTGTTGTTTAAGTTCTATTAGATAGGAATAGTGTTAAATATATGCAGTGGAAATCCTGAATGGCATTTGATTGAATTTTTTTTTCTGCACGAATAATTTATGTTTAACTCTTCATGACAGCCCCCTGGTGAAAATTACGCCAATCCAAAGACATGTTTCTTTCATGTTCTCTTCAAGGTATGTGACATATCCAATTTGTGTTTACAAGTTTAGCTTTTTTGATTTAACTTAAGTAGAACACGATAATGTTCTTATGTTTCTTTTTTCTGCAGGCAGGAGCTTTGGCATTTTACATACTCTCTGCTCTTTTTTTTAATAGCTTTGTCATCATTTTTGTGGTGACTGTGCTTCTTGCTGCTCTTGATTTTTGGGTGGTCAAGAATGTGAGTGGTCGGATTTTAGTTGGCCTTAGGTGGTGGAATGAGATAAATGATCTGGGTGAGAGTGTGTGGAAATTTGAATCCCTTGACCAAGAGGTCAGTTTCAAAACTCTTGCTGGATTGTATATGTACTCATTGTGCACTGGCCCTTCTCAATTTCATAAGGATGTTTGATATTGAAATTGAATCTCATCCATTTTTATATTTGTTTTGGCATTAGTCATTAGCCCGAATGAACAAGAAAGACTCATGGCTGTTCTGGTGGACTCTTTACATAACTGTAAGTACATAGGATTTGATTTTCTTTTGTTACTGACTAAATCATATCATCAGCATATCATATTTGTAAAAAAGTTGGGTCTTGAGTGTATACAGAATACTTGTCAGGAACTAAAGAAATGCAATATAGTTTGCAGCTAATGTTAAGTGAACTACTCATTTATATTTTTTAAGATCCTGATTGAAGAATGTCTATAAATTGATGTGGAATGGTCTTTTTTGGTTGTTGTTTGCGTTCCTTCTGATGTTCAAATTCAGATATAAACTTTTCTTCTGTTTTCCTCTCCTTTCTACACTTGAATGTTATTTATTATTTGCCTTTAACTTTGTAGGCGGTCGCCTGGATTGTGCTTGGAATTTTCTCTCTCATAAGGTTCCAAGCAGATTACTGCCTCATTGTTGGAGTATGTTTGACCCTCAGCATTGCAAACATTGTTGGCTTCACCAAATGTCGCAAAGGTGAGCAAACAACATTTTATTGGTTTTCTGAGATTGTATCATTTGCTTAAATGTTGTCCTGGAGACTGTCCGTTAGATTGGGGATTCTTCTTATCCATATATTTCCAGTGGTGGGAAGTAGACGTGGATAATGAAAACTTAGGTTTCAGTTTGTGTCAAATAAATCAGACTCAGCCTTAAAGGACTATGTTGAGCCTGTGATACATCACACTATGGTTTGATTAATCAGTAGCGTATTCTATATACAATGCCATGATAGACAGCAACGCTCTAGTGGGTTTCCCACCAAGTGACAGCTCCGCTGCAAAACACACTACTAGACAAACCTATCAGTTTCCCAATAAACACATGGTGATGCCATTGTAAGCTGTTCTGCCATGGACGATTCAAAATCAATTAAGTTAAGAGTTTGAGCTGAAAAAGTTTTTAATTCTTTTGCTATTCAGATAATATAACCTCCTTTAATATTCTAGGCAAGTGTGTGAGGGATGAGAAAACAAAACAAGTGGAATGATTGCAGATTCATTGCATTTTTAGTAATAACCTTACTAATTGCTGCAAGTCTGGATAATTTTACTTTGTGCTTGAACTTATACTAAAGAATTATTATGCAAACTCTATTGCATTTGCTGCTAAAAGTATTTCTCGCAACTTAACTGTTCGCACAACATTGATTAACCTTACTACTTGCTGTAAGTCTGGATAAATTTACTCCGTGCATGTGCTGATACCGTAGAATTTTTATCGCAAGCTCTATTTCATTTGCTTCTAAAAGCATTCCTCACAACTTAACTGTTTACATAGCATTGATCACTTGGGTCTATTGCCTAATCCTCCTTAGGTCATTCTATTTATTATTTTGATAAATATGAGAAAAGGATGTGAAATTATTCTTCCTTCTTTTAGATGCTAAGAAGCAGTTCCAGCAGTTCGCATCGCAGACCATTGCATCTCGAGTGTCATCTACCATACAGTCAGCATTCAGTGTTGTGTGATCCATTCATTACAGAAGGTGGGGCATATAACCGAAGTCGTGCACTTGTGCAAGAGATGTTGAAAATTGGTGGGGGAAGCATACAGACACGGTGGTGTTGCATCGGTTGATTTTTTGAACTTCCAGTAGGATACAGTTTAGATGTTTTGATGACCTCTCAGACACCTAATCATTTGTGCAATGAATTAAGAAAAACGATAGTGTTACAGAAATAATTTTGCTGTTGAGTGTAATTATTGCCATATTTCTAAACATGACTTTACTTTACACCATCTTATAAATTAGTATACTTTAATAATTTATATATATATATATATTAACTTCATTTTTATATATTTGACATTTAGTATAAGAATTTACAGTTTCGTAATTTATTTCAAGTTATTTTTTATATCTTGATTTGTTTTTTATGTGATTATTTTAGTTTGATAACCCGAGTCACGAGTTTGGTAAATTGACCTGAGTTGACTTAGGTTGTTATTTAATTTGTTTTCTATAAGGTTATCATGTTATAAGTTTTATGTGTTAGCTCGGGTGGACTTGAGTTATTTTTTTTTCTTTTCTTAATTCAATTGTTTTGAAAATTCATTATTCAATTTTTGATTTATTGAGAATCGATTTACATAATTTATTTAGATTTGTTTTCTATATAGTTATTTTGATTTTATGATTCAAGTCACTGGATTAACAAGCTAACTTAAATTAATTCAAGTTTTTTTTTTAACTGATGTTTTTTTCAATTTCATCGATTAATATTAGACTATTTTAAAATTATGTATAATAATTTATTTTATATTTTTATGAGGAGTTATTATAATGTTATGATTTTGGTTGTAGATTTAGTATTTGATTGGCTTGGAGGTGTGGTTTTTTTTTTTTCAAAAATACAACTTTTTTAAAAGTACAAACTACATCTTAAAAAACAAAAAAATTACATGCTTTTTACATGGGTTCCACAAAACAAACCAACTACACCTTCAAACAAAATAATATTTTAATAGATTAATCTGAGTTAATTTAATACGTTGTTATCTTAATATTTTTTAAAATATATTGTCTTGATTTTTTAATAATATTATGTTTTTATTGATTATCTCATTTATTTATTTTTATTAATTATTATAACCAAATCACATCTAATTAACTATATATATATATATATATATATATATATAAAGAGATAGTATACTTGGTAGTTGGTAGCATAGTGAATATCAATAATCCGGTCAATTTGTGAAAAATGTAAATAAATAAAAAGCTACAAAAAGTTATCCTAAATACGATGCCGACAAACTTGACAAATTGTCTGATGTGGTTTCGTGGAAGATGGCAAGATGCTGCCGCTGCCATCAATCAATTTATTATTATAGGGACACTCATTCAACTATGCGCAGATATTCCAAAGCACACTTCATTTTATCTTTAATATTTCAGAGCATATTTCTCTCTCTGATGGCCAATATTTATTCTTTGATTTCCCAAAGAAAACAAGAAAAAATGGCTGCAGAGTTTCTTTTTACGTTTGCCATGGAGGAGACTTTGACAAGGGTGAGTTCCATAGCTGCTGAAGGGATCAGATTTGCTTGGGGATTGGAGGGACATCTGCAAAAGTTCAACCAGTCCTCAACCATGATCGAAGCTGTGCTCCAAGATGTAGCCAGAAGGCCAGTAACAGACGAGTCTGTGATTCTTTGGCTGGAGATGCTACAAGATGTAGCTTATGATGATGAAGATGTTCTAGATGAGTTTGCTTGTGATGTTCTTCGCAAAGACCAGCAGAAGGGAAGGGTACGTGACTTTGTTTCACTCCACAACTCTTTTGCTTTCCGTTTGAATATGGGTCAAAAAGTTAAGAAGATCAATGGAGCCCTGGATGAAATTCAGAAACTTGCAACTGGATATGGGCTTGGAAATACATCTCTACAACATGTAGATAGAGCTCCTGAAATCAGCTGGGACAGAGAGACAGACTCCTCCCTTGACAGCTCAGTAGTTGTGATAGGAAGGGAGGATGATGTCACTAAAGTCATGAAATTGTTGATTGGCTCGATTGATCAACAAGTTCTGTCTGTTGTTTCCACCGTGGGTATGGGAGGTCTTGGAAAGATTAATATAGCAGAAATGGATTGTGAAGAGGTTAAGGAGACAAACGTTTTTTATGTAACAATATGGGTTTGTGTTTCTAATGATTTTAATAAAGTTAGGGTCTTAGGAGAAATGTTGCAAAAGATTTCTTCTAGTACTAGATGATGTGTGGAATGAAGATGCTCAAAAGTGGGATGGTTTGAAGGAGGGATTGTTCAAAATTTATGGCAAGAATGGGAATGTTGTTGTTTTTGTTACAACCAGCAGTAAGGATGTAGCAAGCATGACGGAGACTTCTCTTGGGAGTCCATTATCAACCGAAATGAGAGTGGGGGTGGAGGAACATCAATAGCTTGAGACTTGGAGTCTATTGGAAAAGAGATTGCAAAGAGATGTAGAGGGATTTCATTGCTTGCTAATTTTCTGGGAGGAACTCTGCGCAGAAAGGAGACACAGGAGTGGCAGTCAATTCTAAGCAGTAGAATTTAGGATTCCCTCGATGGAAATAAAGCTTTGTGTGTACTGAAGTTTAGTTTTGATTACTTGTCATCGCCAACATTGAAAAAATATTTTGCGTGCTGTTACATTTTTCCTAAATATTTTGACATTGAAAAGGAAGAGCTGATTCAACTTTAGACGGGTGAAGGTTTTTTTGGCCATCAAATGGGAGGATGGAAGACATAGGCAACGAGTATTTCAATTACATGCTTGCAAATTCCTTTTTCCAAGATGTTCAAAGGAATGAGTATAATATCATAACAAGTTGCAAGATGCATGATCTTACATTACTGGTCTCAAAATCAAAAACGTTAACTTTGGAGGTTGATTTGGTTGTTGATAGTGCATCTCATATTCGTCATCTAAATGTCATTTCTTGTACAGATGGTGTGTTAACATGTAATTAGCCGAATTAGAGAGTAGTTTTCTATGTATAAAAGACATACTCTATAGAAGTCCTGAAAGGATATACATTGCAGTATTCCTTTCAGAATAGAAAAGATGTAACCAATATGTATATATTTGCTTATATAAAGCATTCCTTCACAGGAAAAGAATAAAATGCAAAGTATACATCCAACCCTAAAGCATTAAAAGTAACATGTTGAATTAGCATTTTCAGAGGTTGAATCTAGAGAATTGCATACTGTTATTAATGTATTAAATCGGTATTGGAAATTCAAAAGCTTGAGAGCTCTTAAATCGCGACAATCTATTGAGTTACCAGATTCAATTTGCAATATGAAATATTTAAGATATCTTGATGTCTCAAGTACGGAAATCAAAGAGTTACCCGAATCCATCACAAAGCTCTGCTGTTTGGAAACATTAAGGTTCAGTTATTGTTACTCGCTACAAAAGCTTCATCAAACGTCGTCAATTTTTGTTTTGTGCATATTATCTTATCTCAATAGAGGTTTTGATATATAATTTATAATTTATATTATTTTTTAATATATTTTTTTAAGTGAAAAATTTTTGTGCTTCAAAGTTGTATAAATTTGTATTATTTTTTACTTATTTTTTATTAAATAAACAAAGATGATGAGATTCAAACTCGTGATCACTTAGTTATCAAGGCTCTGATATCATGTCAAAGAACCATTTTAGCCTAATTAGCTTAAGCTGTTAGGTGAAGTTTTAAAATATGATTTATATTATTTTTTAACACATCTTCTTAAATAAAAACGTTTTTGGGCTTAAAATTTATACAAATTCATATTACCTTGTGCTTAATTTTTCTCATATAAATAAGGATGGTAAGATTCGAACTTGTAATTATTTGGTTATCAAGTTTTGATATTATGTTAAAAAATCATTTTAACTTCATAATTTAAATTATTAAATGAGATTTAAAATATAATTTATATAATTTTTTAATAAATACAAATCATAAAATGGAAGTGATGGGATGTTTGAATGAAATAAGAGGAGAATTGAAGATATGCGAACTTGAGTATGTGAGAGACAAAGAAGATGCTGAAAAGGCAGAATTGCGTGAAAAAGAATAAACAAATTGGTATTTGAATAGAGTGATGAAAATAACAGCAAGAATGTGCTGCCAGGCTTGCAGCCTCATTTAGGCATAAGAAGCTTAACAGTTGAGGGTTATGGTGGTGGAAATTTCCCTTCATGGATGTCTATATTGCCACTCAATAATCTGATGGAGCTGAGATTGAAAGATTGCAGCAAATGAAGACAGCTCCTGACACTAGGATGTTTTCCTTGCCTTCAAATCCTAGATATAAGAAGAATGCCTAGCATTGAGTTCTATAGTAGTAATGGCATTGTAGCAGTACAGTTTCCAACACTAAAAGAATTTACCCTGTTCAATATGGTCTTGAACAGTGGATGGTACCAGGTGAAGAAGCTATTCAAGTTGCTGTAGTATTTCCTTGTCTTGAAAATTTGACTAGTTTTACAAGTTGAAAAGTATTTCGGTATTTCATCTTTCATCTCTTGTAGAATTTTTAAATTAAATATTGTGATAAATTGAAATATTTATCTAGTGAATTTCATGGCTTAACATCTCTTCAATTTTTAAGGATATGGAATTGTAAAAGAGGTGGCATCCATTCCAAGCATACAACACAGCACAGCTCTATGGTACTGCTCTGGTTTGATCTCAATTCCTGGTGATTTTTGAGATTTGAGTTGTCCATTGAAAATTTGAGGTTGTAAATTGGGAGCTCTTCCAAGTGGACTATAATATTGTACATCTCTAAAGGAATTGTGGATAGAGAATTGCAGAGAACTTATCCATATTAATGATGATTTTTTAGAAGAACTGTATTTGCTTCGAAGATTAACCATTGAATCATGTGATAAGCTAATCATTGTTCCATATGGCTTACGACAATTGCGTTCTCTTGTTCAGTTAACAATCACTAAGTCTCAGAGTTTGACTCATTTCCTAGAGGATTACTTAGGCTACATCACTCAACTGAAGGTATTAAGCATCAGAGGTTTTTCAAAGGAGCTGGAGGTTTTTCCTGCTGGGATTATAAATTCAATACAACACTTGAGTAGGTCCTTTGAAATCCCAAGGATATACGGATGGGATAAATTGAGTGTACCACGTCAACCTCAACACCTCGATGCCCTTGAAAAATGATTTGTAGAGAACTTCAGAGGAAAGGAATTTGAGGAAGCTTTGCGGCCAATCTTTCATCTCTTCAATAACTTCAGATTGTGAATTGAAAGAATGTGAAGCATTTAGGAAGTTCAACTCCAAATTGAAGGAATTGTGTATTTGGGGATGCCCTCTTCTTGAGGAAAATTGTAGCAAGGAGTAAGGACAATGACCATTGAATGTTTTTATTTGCATATATGTATAGATTTATGTATTTGTTTGATAACCTATCATTTGTACACAAACTCTTTTAAAAGAATCGTTCCTTCATGCTTAATTACTTCTATATATTTGTTTGATACATGCATCCATTCATGTGTGTGTGTGTGTGTTGAATGCTTTAGGGACAACTATTCCATCTGCAAGCTCTTTCATCTGCTTGAAGCAGCTTAATTACTCAACCTGCAAAAGTATCACAGTAATCGTAGAAGAGCTGGAGAACAGGACAAAAGAAATGAGAGGCAAAACATTAGAGCAGGCAAGGCAGTCTTAACAAAATATATGAAGTCTCTAGAACAAGGTCAAACAGATCTAAACTCTCTGAAGTATCGAAACATATTGCTTAGTCTAGTTTATTCTTCCTTTCCATCTTCAAAATGCTTAATGGAAGGGATGCTGCCTCTACTGTGCAATCCATGCATGGAATCTGGTTCGTGATGGTTGATTGGCAATGATATGAAGACTAGGGTTTGGGAGCATAGATGGTTGCCTATGAAATCATAAGGTGGAAGGGTATTGTTGATAGATGCAGCTATGCATCAATGAAGGTAAATCAGAAAAAGAAAAGGCCACCTTGTGTAGGAGTTTATAAACACAGATGCAGAAATTCACAGTTCAAGCAAGGTGAGGGGTCTGAACTGATCATCTGCAATTTAGCTCTTGATGAAATTTCATCCCATTTTCAAAAAAAAATTCTTATAGTGAATTCCTAGGAACAGTTACGCCTTTTCTACACAAAAATTAAAAAGAAAGACTGAAAAAAACAAAGCAACAAGTCAAGCTATATGAATGACCTAGTCTAACTAATGGCTCCTAATGATCTTCACAATGCTTAATGGAGGGATGTTGCCTCTATTGCGCTGAAAGTCACAACCAAGACTGATTGAACTATTTGCATATGTTGCCATTAATCTCAAATCTTTCAGCTGTTCTTCCACATCGTTGATTTATAATTCCTCATTGTCGACTGCTATTATAATTTCACCTTTCTTTGTGAATGTCAATAGCTTCATGCAGTATCCATTCATACGGATGCTACATAATTGCGTCCAGGATTCTTTCACTCCATATTGCTTCATTTCTTCCACCGTACAAATGAGCTCAAGCAATAACAATAAGCGCAAAGATTCCCTCTCAAGGAAGCCAAACTAAAATAATGACAAACAAGATCTTCAGGAGGTTTTGGCACTTCCTTGAATCCATCCCTCAAATCAAACCGTAATACAGCATGTACGCTAAGAAAACCCAATGCACGGAGCTCCATTCAGTGCATTTCCAAGAATTATTTTTGAAGGAAAAAACGGTGAAGAATGGCTTAAAACCCCTACTCCCCCAAACACACAACTTTATAGTCATTATCAGAATAATCATAGCCGATTCCAAAGTGTTGACTGTAAGTGATGCTAGTACTACTATAACATGGAAACACCTTGTAATATCCAGCGAATGGATTGAAGAGAAGTAGTTTTCCACTTTCGTTATGACTCAAAGATAAAAGCAACGAACTTGTTAGTTGATTGTTTTAGGACTGCAACGTGTCTAAGTATCAGAAATTATTTTATGCTTTCATTCTGTTTTTAGTTTGTCCTAGTCTTTAGGAAGTGGTTAGTTTGTTGGCACACGTTGCTGTTCATGGCACACGTTGATGTTCATGGCTTAATTCTCGGTTTCAGTTTTTTTCTCTGTTTCTATTTAATGTAAGCTTGCTGCATAATAATATTTGAATTCCCAGTTTGTATTCCCTTATCTACAATTTCTATCTTTCGCCCTTCTCCATATCCATAAACTTCTACCTCTGTTATACTCCTTTCTTTCTTTAAAACTAACAAATTGGTATCAGAGCTTTTATTGTTCTTAAGGGATCTGTGTGTGACTTTGATGTATCATGGAAGCTGAAACAAGTTTCTCCTCAATTGCTCCGCCAGTGTTCAATGGTGACAACTACCAAATTTGGGCAGTACGCATGGAGACATATTTGGAAGCTTTGGATCTTTGGGAAGCAGTGGATGAAGACTATGATGTTCCTGTACTTCCAAACAATCCCACCATGACGCAAATCAAAACTCACAAGGAGATGAAGACGAAGAAGTCAAAGGCCAAAGCATGCTTGTTTGCTGCGGTGTCAACAACAATCTTCACAAGAATAATGTCCCGTAAGACAGCCAAGTCTATATGGGATTACCTTAAGGAAGAATATGCAGGAGATGAAAGGATAAGAGGAATGCAGGTTTTAAATTTGATACGGGATTTCGAGTTGCAAAAGATGAAGGAATCTGAAACAATTAAAGAGTATTCAGATAGACTTCTTGGAATTGCAAATAAAATCAGGCTACTCGGGTCTGAATTCAGTGATTCAAGGATTGTGGAAAAAATCCTTGTCACAGTACCTGAAAGGTATGAAGCGACAATTACCACCTTGGAAAATACCAAGGATCTGTCAAAAATTTCCTTGGCAGAATTACTTAATTCCCTACAGGCGCAAGAGCAGAGACGACATATGAGGCAAGAGGTCAACACTGAAGGAGCCTTATTTGCAAAACATCATGGAGCTTACAGAAACAAAAGGAAAGAGAAGAAAGGCCAAGAGGGAAATTCTTTTGCTCCTGTTTTGAATAACAACAGAAGCAAAAAAGGAAGCTTCAAGGGTAAATATCCTCCTGGCCATCACTGTAAAAAGGAAGGTCACCCTCCATTCAAATGTTGGAGGAGACCTGATGCAAAATGTTCAAAATGCAATCAAATGGGACATGAAGCAGTAATTTGTAAGGGAAGAGCTCAACAGCATGAAGTTGATGCCTAAGTTGCAGAACAAGAGGATGAAGATCAGCTTTTTGTAGCATCCTGCTTTGCAAGTAGTAGTTCGACTGAAAGTTGGTTAATTGACAGTGGTTGTACCAACCACATGACCAATGACAAGAAACTCTTCAGAGATTTGAGGCCAACTGATATTACTAAAGTCAAAATTGGCAATGGTGATCACATCTCTGTCAAAGAAAGAGGGACAATCACCATAACCAGCACTGCAGGCACAAAGACAATTTCTGATGTTCTCTACGTACCAGAAATTAATCAAAATTTGTTGAGCGTAGGCCAATTGATTGAAAAAGGCTTTAAAGTGATCTTTGAAGATGGTTTTTGTCACATACTGGATGCTAACAGTGAGGAAATTCTCAAAGTGAGAATGAAAGGAAAAAGTTTTTCGTTTGATCCTATCAAAGAAGAACTTGCTGCATTCTCCATGAAAGCTTGCAACACAGAGATATGGCACAAGCGACTTGGTCATTGTCACTTACAAAGGATGCAACTTATGCAGGAAAGGGAACTCACAGTTGGCTTACCAACCTTTGGAGATCACTTACCGAATTGTCATGCTTGTCAATACGGTAAACAAAATAGGAGACCATTCCCAAAGTCATCTTGGAGAGCCACTCACAAGTTGCAGCTAATCCACACAGATGTATCAGGTCCTCAAAGAATTGAATCATTAGCAGGTAGTCGATATTACATTGCTTTTATTGATGATTTTTCAAGAATGTGCTGGATTTTTTTCTTGAAATTCAAGTCAGAAGTAGCTGGAGTCTTCTGGAAGTTCAAGAAGATGGTAGAAAATCAAAGTGGCTGCAAAATTCAAGCTGTAAGGTCAGATAATAGAAAGGAGTACACTTCAGCAGAATTTGATATGTTTTGTGAAGAAGCTGGCATTGAACACCAGCTTACTGCTCCTTACACTCCGCAGCAAAACGGAGTAAGTGAAAGGAGAAATAGATACATAATGGAGATGGCCAGATGCATGCTACATGACAAGGAGTTACCCAAATATTTTTGGGCTGAAGCGGCCAGTACTGCTGTTTTCTTACAGAACAGATTATCCACCAAAGCATTGAAGGATAAAACTCCATTTGAGGCATGGTATGACTATAAACCTTCACTCAATTTTCTTAGAGTGTTTGGTTGCTTGTGTTTCTCTCACATTCCACAGGTCAAGCGGGATAAACTTGATAAAAAGTCAGAACCAGGCATCTTTGTTGGGTACAGCTCTTCCTCAAAAGCATATAAAGTTTATCAACCTCAAACAGGGAAGATAATTGTCAGTAGAGATGTGCTCTTCAATGAAGAAGAGAAATGGAATTGGGAACAGACAAAAGAAACATCCACAAGCAAGCAAAAATCAAGTCTAACCTCCCAAACAAGAGAAGAGCAAGCATCAGAACAGTGGCAAGAAGAATTGGAAGATGATCTTCCAATTCGTGGAACAAGACCGCTCCATAATATCTATCAGCGATGCAATGTGGCCATTTGTGAACCTGCTGGTTATGAAGAGGCTATTAAAGATCCAAAATGGCAGAAGGCAATGGAGGAGGAGCTGTCAATGATAAAAAAGAACAAGACTTGGGAGCTAGTTGACAGGCCAAAGGATAGAAAGATTATTGGAGTAAAATGGGTGTTTAGAACCAAGCTCAATGTTGATGGTTCCATCAACAAACACAAAGCCAGGCTTGTTGTTAAGGGATATGCTCAAGTCTTTGGAGTTGATTACTCGGATACATTTGCCCCTGTTGCTAGATTGGATACTATTCGGCTTGTGCTAGCTATAGCAGCTCAAAATGGGTGGAAGGTGTTTCAACTAGATGTGAAATCTGCTTTTTTAAATGGTATTTTGCAGGAGGAAATCTATGTTGAACAGCCCGAGGGATTCATGGAACAAGGAGAAGAGGAGAAGGTCTACTTGCTCAAGAAGGCTCTATATGGCTTGAAACAAGCACCTAGAGCATGGTATAGCAAGATAGATGAGCATCTGTTAAGCCTAGGATTTCAGAAAAGTTTGTCAGAGGGTACTCTTTATGTGAAATGTAAAGGAGACAATCTGCTTATAGTCTCTCTTTACGTTGATGATCTTTTGATCACAGGTGACAATGCCAAGCTTGTTGAAGAGTTCAAAAGGGAAATGATGAAATTTTTTGAAATGACAGACCTTGGACTCATGGCATACTTTCTGGGAATGGAGATCAAACAGTTAGAAAATGAAGTTTTCATCTGTCAAAAGAAATATGCCAAGGAAATTCTCAAGAAGTTTCATATGGAGGACTGTAAGGCAATGGCTACTCCAATGAATCCAAAGGAGAGCTTAAGTAAAGAGGACGACACAGACAAAGTTGAAGAAGGCTATTTCAGAAGCATGATTGGCTGCCTAATGTACCTAACAGCAACCAGGCCAGATATTCTTTTTGTTGTAAGCATTCTCTCTCGTTACATGCATTGTGCCAGTGAAATGCATCTTAAAGCTGCGAAAAGAGTTATTAGATACATCAAAGGAACTATTGATTTTGGTGTAAAATTCAAGCACTGTCAAAACTTCAAGTTGCTGGGATTTTCTGACAGTGATTGGGGTGGATCAGTGGATGACATGAAGAGTACATCTGGGTACTGTTTTAGCCTAGGATCAGGAGTTTTCTCATGGAGTTCCAAGAAGCAAGAGACTGTAGCACAGTCTACTGTCGAGGCTGAATTTATTGCTGCTACAGCAGCAGTGAATCAAGCTTTGTGGCTGAGGAAGTTGTTCTGTGATTTACATTTGAAGCAACAAAATGATACAGAGGTGTTTGTGGACAATCAGGCAGCAATTGCAATCTCCCACAATCCAGTTTTTCATGGAAAAACCAAGCATTTCAAGATCAAATTTTTCTTTTTAAGGGAAGTGCAGAAGGAAGGAGAAGTGAGCCTCATTTATTGCAAATCTGAAGATCAGCTCGCAGACATTTTTACAAAACCTTTGCCAGCAAACAAGTTTGAGCCTCTTAAGCGAAGACTTGGAGTTTGCAGCTCCTAAATCATGGAGGAGTGTTAGTTGATTGTTTTAGGACTGCAACGTGTCTAAGTATCAGAAATTATTTTATGCTTTCATTCTGTTTTTAGTTTGTCCTAGTCTTTAGGAAGTGGTTAGTTTGTTGGCACACGTTGCTGTTCATGGCACACGTTGATGTTCATGGCTTAATTCTCGGTTTCAGTTTTTTTCTTTGTTTCTATTTAATGTAAGCTTACTGCATAATAATATTTGAATTCCCAGTTTGTATTCCCTTATCTACAATTTCTATCTTTCGCCCTTCTCCATATCCATAAACTTCTACCTCTTTTATACTCCTTTCTTTCTTTAAAACTAACAGAACTATCACAAGAAGTAAGTATCTCAGCACTGGCTAATAGTGATGGCATTAGAGACTCGTTGAACTGATATTCAACTGTGACAACTGCGGCGTTGGCTTCTGAATCAGAAGTTGCTTCATAGCAATCTATCATGGAGCAATGTTTCTTAAACAAGAGAAAAAGCTTTTGGTTCTTGTTATTTATATGGGGGCATATCAAATCAGACCATGACTTGCAAACACAACGAAACCTGTACAAAGACTTTTCTGGTAATCTAGAGAAAATATCCAGTATCCCATTTGTTCCTTCTCTCCATTGCAAAGTTCTATCTGAAGCATAAATCTAGTAGCAATTGGACTGGAAGAATGAGGAACAATTCTGCAAGGAAGAGTAGAAGAGCAATCTAGAAATAAGAGGCATTCTATGTAGCAGAAACACCTCTGACATCAGCAACTCGGTCAGCCAGGCTTAGTTTTCTGAGTTGATTTCTAAGTTCTGGTTTGTATTAACTATCTCAGATTAGATTAGGATTAACCTTATTAGCTATTTTCGAGCAATTTGAGTCATTATTAGGCTAGGATAAAAAATCTAAATAAATAGCCAAAGGTGTATGAATCAAGCATAAAAAATTAAAAAATAAAATAACAAGCACCTTTCAGAACTTATCTCTCCCTCTCTTCTCTTTTTGAGATTTCATAAAATCATATTAACTCAACAACTTAAGCGATTCCAAGAATAATTCTACATTACTCTCTAACAATATATACCCTGAATTGCAAAAACAGTAGAGAAAAATTCGAGTTAACTTCTCTGTTAGACCGACAATCTGACAATCCAATCTTATATGAAATACCGTAAACAACATCGGAGTAGGCTTTGTTTGCCTGCACTTTGTGCATCAGGACAGAAGAAGAAGAGAAATCATGCCAGTTGCAAGCCTAATAAACACTCTTAACAGTTTTTTGTTGCATAATGAAGTAAACCTTGTCAGCATATATCTAAATCATGAAAGTATGGAAGATATTCTTCAGACAAATATTCCTTGTCGATTTTACAGGGAATGAGGCCAACAGCTGCGTAGATACTTGCAGTTCTACCATAGCCACATGATAATCGATACCGAAAGAAGAGGTCTAGTTACGGGCTTCATCCGAGGTCTAGTTACAGGCTTCATCCGACAAAATTGAATTCTTCGGCACTGTAGCTTCTTGCTGTTTGCCATTGTAACCTCATCATTCTCTCTAAACTCCAGTGGCTTCATAAGGCAGCTGAACTGCAGCTGTAATAAAGGTCCATATAGGTTGGCGCCATGTAGTTTACACACTTGAGCCCAAGTTTCTGCCACTCCATATTGCTTCATTTCCCAGAAATGCTTCAGAACTGGTAAAAGCATATGCAGAATGGCAATTTCCCCTCATGGAAGCAAAACTAAGTTTGTGTTTAGATAGTGTTACAAGATAGAAAAGACAAAAACATGTTTTGTTGAAGGGAGAAGATAAAGATATAAAATAAATTTGTTTATAGAATAATTTTGAAATGAATTTCTATCTTTTCATAACAATTCTATTATCTTTATCTCTTCTATTTTAAAATAGTAATTAAACGTTACGTAAAAAAATGAAGAACCATGTATATATAATTCAGAAAGTTCCCTTTCTTGATATGCTAGCATCCTTAGAAAGTTAAGGACTCCTTAATTTTGCCATAGAAAACCCAATGCAAAGCTCCATTCCCTGATTAGATTCCATCCTGGTAAACAGTACCGATCCAATCGGGCATAGAATTGCTCCTCCATGAATTAGTTTGGAAGGGAAAAAAGAGTTGAAAATGATTATGTCCCTTGTACCTCATATACACAGATTTATAGAAAGATCAATCATAACAAAGTCCATAACATTTACATCGCTGATTATCATATTCCCTCGACACGGAACTCTTCTGAGAATTGGATTCAAAAGCAATAATCTCTCATTTTCTCGATCTTACAATGACAAAAGCAACCAAATATCACAAGAAGAAATTCAGCTTTGCCAAGTGATGACTGGAATTGTAATCCTTGAATCAGGACTCAACTTTCACCGTTGCAGAATTGGCCTAACAATAATAAGTTGCTCCTTGGCATTGCAGAATGTAAGGAGAAAAAAAAGGCAAAAACGTGTTAGATTAAAAAAATATAAACAGATAAAATAAATTTTTCTTTAAATCTGAAATACTCTTGAAGTGAGTTTTTATACTGTAAGGGGATTGTAGGAGGAAAAAAAAAACTCCATTCAGAATTTCTAAATGCATAAAAGACCCATTTGAGAAAAAAAAGGTTATCGGAGGACCAAAATGATATTTATCTTATAACTAGTAGCCCACTTTGATGTTTGTCCTATTGTTCTTACCGAACTCATCCCTGAAAACCGTCCTCAATAAACTTTTTGCCTGCCACCTCCACTACTCTTCTCCACCTCCATCCTCCAAAGGATTGAGAAAATTATTCGAAGCAAAGAGAGAGATGTTGCAGTGTATATTTCTACTTTCAGATTCTGGGTAAGTCTCAAAATCTCTTCAGAACAAATCTTTCAAATCCAAAAACAGTATAGACTGCATCTTTATCTGATCTGATTAATGTCACCAACTGTATTTTGTGTGTTTTGTGTGACCTTTTTTGACAGAGAGGTAATGCTAGAGAAACAGTTAACTGGGCATAGAGTAGATAGATCCATTTGTGCTTGGTTTTGGGATCAAATTGTTTCTCAAGGTGATTCCTTTAAGGTACTTGGAAGCTTCGACATTGTTTGTTGGACTTTTTTTGCAATTTTGGAATCTGGGTTTGATTTTAATCTGAATTTTTTTTGAATATTTCATGATTATATTAGCTTTTTTTGGCTTGTGTAGTTTCAAGCTTTGATCTTTTCTGAGTTTGGATTTTGACAAAGTTGTTTAGCTAAGCGTTTCAACTTCTGGGTTTGATTTTGTTCTTATTTTTGTGTAATTGAGTTTATATTAGCTGTTTTTGGGTTTTTCCTGTTCAAGTTTTGATCTTTTTGGGTTTCGTTTGGTACCTTAGTGGCTTTAGGCAAAGCTGTTTGGCTTCATTTTGGAATTTCCAATTCTGGGTAGGATTTGAATCTCATTTTCTGTCTATAATTCAGGTTTATGCTACCTGGTTTTGCTTTGTTTATTCTAAAGATTTGCTTTTTTTTGCGTTTCAATTGATATTTTGATTTTGTTTTAGTTTGTTTCTGTCGTTGATGCTATTGTCATTTGTTGTATCTTTCATTTGCTTTGCTGTTGTTTTGATAGCAACAACCGGTTATTGCATCACCAACACATTACTTGTTCCAAATTGTCCGGGAAGGGATCACTTTTTTAGCTTGCACCCAAGTTGAAATGCCACCTTTGATGGGCATTGAGGTAGATTTTGTTAGCTTATGTGCTTTGTGATTGGATGTGATTATGTATGGGTTGATGGTGTTCAAGTCCTTGACTTTTACCTGCTAGATTTTCAGTTCCTTTGCAGAGTAGCTGATGTTCTCTCAGATTATCTAGAAGGGTTGAATGAAGATGTAATAAAGGATAACTTTGTAATTGTGTATGAGGTACTTTTATGAATCGTTTTCATTTTCGATCATTATGCTAGTTTCTTTCTGTGAATTATGAGAATAGCATACATACAGTATTTTGAGATTGTGGAAATTATTGGTGTAAAAAGTGGCCATGACTCATGTATAGGATCCAATTACTAGTAACTAAACGTTGTTTTGGGACTTCAGAGAAAGGTCTCAAATCAACCTGATAATATGTTTAAAAATAATAAGTCAGTCTTTCAATACATCGTGTCTCTAATTACTTATAATTACTCTGGTTTTTCAAGTGACCTTTCCATATTTTATGGTATTAAAACCAAAAGATGACACGTTTCACCTTGTATTAAACAATACAAAAACTGTATTTGCAGCTTGTATGTTTTATGATTTTTACAGTAACAAAAAATCTGTTAAATAGATTGACAATAGAAGGTGCTTTTCTTTTGTTATTAATTCATTGGTTGAGATTGAAAGAGGTAAATTCTAAAATCTAAAAGTTCTCCTTTGGTTCAGGATTTCCCTCCTTTCCCTAGTCTTTTTTCCTATTTTGTGTACACAAATCAACATTTTAATTAAAATTTGCAGCTTTTGGATGAGATGATAGACAATGGCTTCCCCCTGACCACAGAACCTAACATACTGAGGGAGATGATAGCTCCACCAAATATTGTGAGCAAAATGTTGAGTGTTGTGACTGGTAACAGTTCAAATGTGAGCGACACTCTTCCAGGTGCTACAGCATCTTGTGTTCCATGGAGAACGACAGACGTAAAATATGCTAACAATGAGGTGTATGTTGATCTTGTTGAAGAAATGGATGCAATTATAAATAGGTATTTCTCTATTCTTAAAATTTTCGTAGAACTTAATTGTTTGCATTAGGTACATCTCCCTTCCAATTGGTTATTTGAATTTCTCCGTCTACATGATTATGATTCAACATAGGTAATTTTGTATTTTCCTATAGACACTTTCACAGATGATTTGACTTTCTGAAGAATCTCCAGTACAAATTATTTGCCACTATTACATAACAAATGGGGAAGGGGACCATCTCAGTAGTGTGATTAGCTGCCTTAATAGGTTTTTTGTACTGAATACAGATCTGCAGTGTCACTTGCCATTATTTGGTGTTTTGCATATTATGTTACTATTTTGATTTTTCACCTTCACGTGAACTATTTTTCTTTAGATGCTCTTAGAAAATGCATTTCAAGTTAAAGGTCTATGAAATTTCCTTCTTTGGTTGATATCATTGAATTTCATATATTTATCCTGTGTGGTTTCATACTTATGGCTAAGCAATTTTCTTTTTCAAATGCATTTTTCAGGGATGGGGTCTTGGTAAAGTGTGAGGTTTATGGTGAAGTTCAAGTAAACTCCCATATCACAGGTGTTCCTGACTTGACTCTATCATTTACAAACCCATCTATTATGGATGATGTCAGATTTCATCCATGTGTTCGGTTCCGGCCTTGGGAATCCCATCATATCCTATCATTTGTGCCTCCTGATGGACTATTTAAGCTCATGAGTTACAGGTCCATATTGTGCAGTGCACATCCTAAATGTTTTGGTTCTTTTATTGTCAATGTCAGTTTCTGATCATTTAGTTTACTTATCTGTGGTATTCCTATTATGAAGTATATATGCAAGATAACTACTTGGGGAAGATGTAGAGAGAATAAGTATAGTCTTATGCCTCTTGTTAGTCACCTTGTTCACATGTATGCTGTAGTTTTTTTCATTTTGAATAACCTTTATCCTTTATTCAGGGTTAAAAAGTTGAAAAGTACCCCAATATATGTAAAGCCACAGATTACATCCGATGATGGGACATGCCGCGTCAATGTGATGGTTGGTATACGAAATGACCCTGGAAAGATGATTGACTCAATAACAGTGCAATTTCAACTGCCTTCGTGTGTTTTGTCACCTGATCTGACTGCAAATCATGGAGCAGTGACCATCTTCTCAAACAAGGTATCTGTGCTGAACTTATCTTGATACCTTTAATGTTTGGTGAGAAAATTTATATTGATACCTTTCGTTATTCAGCACACACATAAGAAAAAAGGAAAAACAAGATGCATGTTCCATGTATCTCTGTTTGGAAAGATAACAAAAATGCTGGTTCTGTGCCTCTCTTTTGATAAATTGTTTCATCACATGACAAAAATCGTTCAGGCTGGATTCTTTTTTCTTTTTTCTGTACATGGCAGAGTTTGATTATTTAGTTTGTTTACCCGTATTTGCAGATGTGCACTTGGTCAATTGATCGAATACCAAAAGATAGAGCCCCTGCATTATCTGGAACACTGATGCTTGAGACAGGATTAAAGCGGCTTAACGTATTTCCCACATTTCAAGTGGGTTTTAGAATCCAGGGTGTTGCCCTCTCTGGCCTGCAATTAGATAAACTGGATCTCAGGGTTGTACCAAGCCGTCTTTATAAAGGGTTTCGAGCTTTCACAAGATCAGGACTATATGAAGTTAGGTCATAGATTTTGTATTGTATCAAGATTAATTTCCAATTTGTTATGCTACTTGCCATGATTTTGTCATTCTGTATTATAGCATGGATGGCGGTTGATCAATGCAGTTAAGATCATTTGGTAACCTGACAAGATCGTTTGTTTTGCTGCTTGACATGATTTTGTGTTGTATCATAACATTTTTAACAAAATCAATTAGAACTGTGATCAAATCATTAACCTCTGAATGTGTTGGTTCTCAAAGTCGCAGCTTTCACTGTTTCAAGAAGTTGCTTTCCAGTCACAAAAAGTCCCGCAGTGCTCTTGTGGATGAACTCTCAGGGCAATTAACCATTGATTTTGGGGAGTTTCTCATCTTCAGAATAGAAACAGAATAATAGAGAATTGAAGTCACAAAAAGGAAAACTGAAACTTATATTGAGTTTTTAAAAAAATATATTTTAAAGGTTATACATAGTTTTTCGATGCAAGTTTTTCATTATTTTCTAATTTGAACAGTACAATTTTTTTAAAAATACAAACACTTTTTCGCAAAGTAAAAGATTGAAATTATTTTGTTATATTTTCTTATTTAGTTAGTGTCATAAATTATAAATTTAATGTGTAAAGTTTTTTTTTTCTGAGTTATAATTTGAATGAAATAAAGTTATTATTCTATAACTAGATTATCACAAATGCAAAATTTTAAGAAGACTATTATAAATTATAGTTTTGATTTTTTATGAAAAATAGTTGTCATGTTGAAGTGTTTTATTATTTTATTTTATTTTTCGATGAGAACTCCTTTGTTTTCAATAAATGAACTCGTTTTTTTTTCAATTTTTCATCAGAAAAAGAAAAGAAAACTAAAAAAAAATAAATTCTGAACGCATCTTTAATATCCTAGAGGAGTAATGCATTCAAGATAGAGGATAGAACATGTCAGCTTGATAACACTGCCAAAAAACAGAGGCCTGGTGCAATGAAGAAAACCTTAATGTAAAACAAAACTGGCATTGGATATTGGATGAACTTTCAAACTGTTACTTCAAAATGAAGATAAAGAAAGCAGCAAAGGCAACAGTGAATCCCAACCTACAGAATATTGGGTAAATCTATATGAACTCCACTAACTAAACAGCAACCTTATTCACTCTAAAGGAATCCATGACTTTGCGAAGATCATTTTCCTCTTCTACAAATACATTTTCTGGTGTCTGTAATCTTAACTCGTACAGCTGATTGTTTTCAACTCCAAGAACTGACAGATACCGGCGATCCCATTCCAATCGAACTACTCTTTCCTGAGGCATAACAGCCAGTTCGTTGTTATTTGCGTAGGACTTGATGTTTACCTGATGTAACATGATGGCCTGGTTAGAAACACTTCTATGAACTTGAAAGGAAAATAATCTTGACCACTATAATCACTCAGCTAAGAAGCTCTGTGATGCATGCAAATGACTTCTTTCTACCTAACAACTCACCTCAACTTGATAATAAAGCTTTCCGTCATCCGCGACTCTTGACGATGTCGAAAGAATATTTGATTCCCGCCTGACGCCAAGTCTAGTAGACATGAACTCTGTCAAATACTGCTTAAGCACCTTCTTTGCAGCTTCTTGTGGAGGGCCCAAGTCTTCAACACTCTTGTACTTGGATGATGAAGGAGACGACAACTCCACTGAGAGATTTTCATCAAGAACAAAAGGGTCTCTGAAGAATATATCAGCTCCAGCACCTCGAACTTGAATCCAGTTCTGAGGGTACTTGAATGAATACCCATCAAATTGATCAATGTATTCCCTGAAGCCAACGGACTGTTGAGCAAATGCAAGGTTGTCGAAACCAAATTCTGAGAACATGTAACTTGACAAGATCAAAGCCATTGCATTTCTCCTTGGAACTGCAAAAGCTTTAGTCTGATTATGTTTACATAAAAAATTACGTTGTGAGAAGCAATTTGAAATGGTTCCATGATACAAGACAAAAGGCTGCATATCAGTTGAGAAAATAGGGATAATTATGATCCAAAAAACAAAAACATTGAGGGTACAGCAACTTAGAAACCGCATGAATCATTTGGTAAAACAAAGTTACTAAATAAGAAGATCACTAACAGGTACAGTGTCATGAGTTAAAAATCCTTTCAGATAGCATGTGTTTGCTAGGTGGGATTCCTAGGACTACAAGATGGGGGTTGCTACAATGCGGAAGCTTCGAGCATCAGCACACGATGCCAATGGCCATTGGGCCAGTTGATTTGAATCTAGTGGATCCTCTTTCACTATTTCTTTCAAATCCAATGGCCCTATAATGCCCATCAGCATGTGCCTATACTTCGCAACCATGTTTCTGACTTAATTTCTACAAAACGTAATGATAGAAAAAAGATCATGCCTCTCAAACCATTTTTAGAATAATCCCATAAATTCATATTTCATATCAAGAAGAGGAGCTAAACATTCGACATTTCAAGAAGAAGATCATCCTGTACTTCTTTTTTCACATTCGTCATTTGAAGTTCTAGCTACAAACAAGAATTTAACCATGAAAAGCAGACCACATTCACACTTCATATCAAGAAGAAGAGCTAAACATAAACATAAAAAGAAAACAAGAAAAGGAAAGGAGACGTAAAGAAAAGAAACTGTATGAATGAGAAGGAAAGAAAACACATACCAGTTGGTTGTAATGAGAAATAGAGCTGCAGAAAGTGGGATTTGGTGAGATGGGCATTGAGCAACTGGGCCAAGTAGAGCGAGAAAGAGTTGGATGGGTGAGTTGAAGTGGAGGAGGGAACGAGTCAAGAATTCTTGCCATTTCTTGATGAGTTTGTATTGTAACACACAAACTAGTGAGTGTCAGTGTGCCATGTTGAGAGAAGATAGAAAGGTTGAGGATGAGATGGAGTGGGGTCAAAGCATACGTGTTTGAATTTTATTGGGCAAATGAGTGTTCCCTCACAAGTAATGTGGTTGCAGTCCGGTATAAATATTTTTAAACGTAGGATTGAAATATAAAAATATAAAAGATTATTTTTTTTTTCAACTCAGAATTATTGCATCAATATAAAGTCATAGATATTATACTTTATGTGATCATTTTTAATTGTAAGAACAGACTACAAAGAAAAAAAGTTGCGAATTCTTTTTTAATTAGATTAGGGAAATGAAATTAGAAATGAAATAGTTTAATATTGAACATAAATTATATTCAATTCTATAAAGATGATGTTTTGGGATATTTGATTTGTTTTGTTTATTTTTATAAGTTGTACCAAAGATATAGAATAATAATTTACATGAATTTAATTAAATGAAGATAGATATATTAATTTTATTTTTTTAATTTTAATCAAAATTATAATTGATTTATTTAATGATTTTGATGTCTATGCACATTCGTATGTCTATATTATTATTTATTTATCATGAAAGTCATTATAAAAAACAATAACATAATCCAACCATCTCAAAAATATAAAATTTTAATTTTTATTCATGTTTTTGTTGATCTCATTATTTTTATTTAATAATTAATTATATTAATAAGATTTTTTTTCTTTTCTAGGTTTTAAACTCAGATCTCAATCCCCGGATCAACCCGGTTTGGTTTTTAAAACAATGCTTTTTGAACATTAAGCATGTGTAAGACTTTTGTTTCTTCAAGTTCTTATTAATCCATGGGCTGCCATGATTTACTTGGTATGGCATAAGATAGTGCAATTAAGAAGGAAAATGGCTAATTTTCTATCCCATTAATTACCACCCTCTATTTCAAAACACAAACTTACTTATTAGACACTCATTAATGCTAAATTTAAGCTAAGCTAAAAAAAAAACAGAGAGAGAGAGGATGAACTTAGCACATCCAATTGTGTCTCCAACACTTACAGCAACCTCACAATTCAACTTCATTATGGTATCTCTCTCCCCTACAATGGAATTCCTTACCCAACTACACCATCAAAGCAAAGATACACCCACATTGTAAATAGTTAAATTTTCCTTAATTATCTAAAAAAAAAATTTTAATAGTTGAACTTTCCTTAATTATATGAAATCAAAATTTCCTTCCTTATTTCCAGATCAATACTCACTCCAAAAATAGCAAACAAGAAACCCAAAAAAGAAAAGAAAGGTGTAAATTATCCTCCACCCCCTAGCTACATAATGCCAACTTAAATTAATTGCTTGTGTCATTCATAAATTTATTGATTTTCTTTATAAATCTCAAAATTTTATATGATTTGTATTTGAAGATAAAAAAAAAGATATAAAATACAGAAATATATCTAATTAAATTAACCAAAAAAAAACATAAAAAAGACATCTTAGTATAGTTTTTAAATGAATTTTTATAACACATAAAAAAACATGCTCTTTCATTTTAATTATTTTGTATTTTTTATATTCCAAGACCATAATAAAACGTTATCTACTAAAGCAAGGTATGTTTAACAAGATAATGGTCAACAAGAGTCAAATGACTAAAGTTATAGATTTTCAAACATAAATGATTAAATTAAAACATCCCAAAACATTATAGGGACTAAATATAATTTACTCAAGACAAAAGGTGCAAGATTGTTAGAGGTACTATTGTCATTTCATTACACCTCCTTACTTATTACTCACGATGACCAAGACAAAATCTTACATTTATTCACAACCCCCTATAAGAAAATACAGTTTTTTTTCTGTTCTCCTCCTTCTCTGAACACCAAAATCTGTTGTCAAAGATCACCAATTTCTCTCTTTTATGTCTCTGTAAGTTCAATTCAAGCAACGATATCCTTTTTATTCATTAAAGTTTCAACCTTTTATTGTTTGTAAATACAAAATATTCAGACCTTTTTCCTTATTTCATCACAAACATATCCATTGCACATTTGTTTATGCTTTTGTTTGGTTCTTGATTCTATCAATACTGTTAGTTTTATTGGAAATTCAACAATGAGACCCTCTTGTAGATTTTTCTTATCTAAGAAGAATCGAGTCTTTTTTAAGCTCCATCATAGTCTAACAAGCAATTTATCAGGGAACCATTTTAATTTTGAGAAAAACAAGCAGTTTTTTACCTACCCTTTTAGAATCTTGGGGTCCAGGACCATTTTCAATGAAGCCCATAAATCTTTTTGTGCTCCCTATATCAGTTTTGGTCAATCTCGGCTTATAACAAGAGACTTTAGGGGGGTTTCTATTGTTGCTAGTGTTGCATCACAAGTTAGAAAGTTTTCAACATCCGTTGAGACAAGAGTGAATGATAATAATTTTGAGAGAATTTATGTGCAAAATGGGATCGGTATTAAGCCTTTGGTGGTTGAGAGGATTGATAAAGATGAGAATGTTTTAGGGGACGAAGAGTCTAGTATAGGGATGCTTGTTGATGATTGTGAAAGTGTAAATAGAGAGAATTTGGACGGTGGTCAAGAAGTTGAGATTGTTAGTCCTAAGAGGGAAGCGAGTGAGATAGAAAAGGAGGCATGGAAGCTGTTGAATGATGCTGTTGTTATGTATTGTGGGAGTCCTGTGGGAACTGTGGCCGCGAATGATCCTGGGGATAAGATGCCATTGAATTATGATCAGGTGTTTATTCGTGATTTCGTGCCTTCAGCTCTTGCTTTTTTGCTCAGAGGAGAAGGAGAGATTGTGAAGAATTTCCTGCTTCATACCTTGCAATTGCAGGCAATACTTTATCCTGCTTTTCTATTTTGGTTTGATATATCCTTTCATTGTTTCATTTGATATTTTTCCATTTATATCATTGTTCTATTTTGACCAGTATTAAAATGCCTGATTTATGTGCAACAAGTTATTAATGAGGATTCGTTTAGAAGTCATGCAATACACCTATATTCCATATTGACCATTGTTGTTTATAAATTTTAGTATAAATGTCAACCTGGGTAAACATTCTGAAGATGGTATGATTATTCAAATGCCATTTAATACTAAATTTTCTGTTTCTCTGGAATTGATTTTTCACCCATTTTATCTGTTATAATTTGTTATGTCTTCTTGTCATCTTTCAGTCAGATGTTCCTTTATCGTTTTGTGCCTATTGTTCATATTGGCTTAATCATACTTGTGCATTTATAGCTATGTTTTTATAATTGATGTTCTTGAAAACTCAAGAAATTGTTTTTGTTTTTGTTTTCTTAGAGTTGGGAGAAAACAGTGGACTGCTATAGTCCAGGCCAGGGGCTGATGCCAGCCAGTTTTAAAGTCAGAACGGTGCCTCTTGATGACAGTAAATTTGAAGAAGTTTTAGATCCAGATTTTGGTGAATCAGCTATTGGCCGTGTTGCACCTGTAGATTCTGGTTAGTAAACACCTCTGTGAACATTTTAGTTTTAAAAATTGCTATGGTTCTGTAATTTGATTCTAGTAAGGATTTTCATGTGTCCCGTATGTTTAATTGTTAATGTCCAATTAATTGTAAATGTCCAATATCTGTAGCTGTAATATATTTCAGGAGACAGCTATTGATCTCAGTAGTTCATTGATTCTTGTTGATTGATAGCATCTGTGTTTCTTCTTTTCTTTTTCATTAGGATTGTGGTGGATTATTTTGTTGAGGGCATATGGGAAACTCACTGGTGACTATGCCTTACAAGAAAGGGTGGATGTTCAGACTGGCATAAAACTGATCTTGAACTTGTGCTTAACTGATGGGTTCGATATGTTTCCTTCTCTACTAGTCACTGATGGCTCCTGCATGATAGATCGGCGGATGGGTATCCATGGTCACCCCCTAGAGATCCAAGTGAGTTGTTTCCTTATAGGTGGAAACGTGGGTATCCCGGTATCCATGTTTCCTCCTGCATAAAACTCACGATATGTTTCCTTTTGGATGTGTTGGTTGGTAATTTGACTTGGGCTGTTTGTAGTGGTTTGCCGTGTCCTTGTAATATGCTTTTTTTAGTTAAATTCAAGTGATGTGGAGTTCTGCACAGTTGGTAATTTATGGCTCAGTTCTATATGAATTTAGAGGTGCCATAACCTAAGCATCCCTGCATTGCTTTTCATTGTTATATGTGGAAATGGAGTCTTGCTTATGAAATGCTTTCAGACTTCTCCGCAAATGTAATGATTTAAAGCTTTGTAAAGTGCAGCTGTGAGGTATGCAGGCTTAATGATATGAAAAACTCAACTCTTGCCTTTTAGTTGTGCTATTAGTCTGTTATATATTTCTCATTTCTCCAAAGCACTTTTAACCAAGCATCCCTGCATTGCTTTTAATTGTTACATGTGGAAATGGAGTCTTGTTAATGAAAGACTTTCAGACTTTTCCGCAAATGTAATGATTTAAAGATTTATAAAGTGCAGCTGTGAGGTATGCAGGCTCAATGATATGAAAAACTCGACTCTTGCCTTTTGCTAGTGCTGTTAGTCTGTTATATATTTCTCATTTCTCCGAAGCACTTTTAACCATTGCTCTGATGCTGCTTTTTTCTTCTTCTTTTTTTCATGTAAAGAGAATGTCAGTCAGTAACCACCCTGCTATATGTACAAGCTTTGTTCTTTGATTTTTTTTATATGCTTATGCATCAATGGTTTACCTCACAACTACTGGTCTATTTCTGCAGGCCTTGTTTTACTCAGCTTTACGATGCTCTCGTGAGATGATAGTTGTAAATGATGGATCAAAGAATTTAGTGAGGGCTATCAACAACAGACTCAGTGCTCTGTCATTCCACATTAGAGAATACTATTGGGTAGATATGAAAAAGATCAATGAGATATACCGGTATAAAACAGAAGAGTATTCTACAGAAGCCACCAACAAATTCAATATTTATCCTGAACAAATTCCATCATGGCTCATGGACTGGATACCTGAGGAAGGCGGGTATTTGATTGGCAATCTGCAGCCAGCTCACATGGATTTTAGGTTTTTCACTCTTGGAAATCTTTGGTCCGTTGTTTCATCTTTGGGTACTCCAAAACATAATGAAGCTATTCTAAATCTGATTGAAGCCAAATGGGATGATCTTGTGGGAAATATGCCTCTTAAGATATGCTACCCTGCTCTAGAGCATGAAGATTGGCGTATAATCACTGGCAGTGACCCAAAGAACACGTGAGTTTCCAAAATTTTTAATTGAGCCTCTGTGTATGTGCATTCGTTGTTCAATTTGCAATTTCTATCAACTCTAAAATTTCTTTTTCTGATTGTGCATTGCAGCCCTTGGTCATATCATAATGGTGGGTCGTGGCCAACACTTCTGTGGCAGGTAAGCTTGACTTCATTTGCAATATGTATGTTTTGCTGAGGCATAAAAAAAAATTATTTGGGACCAGCAGACACGCATGCAATGCTGATTTATACTAAAAAAACCTTCCTACTAGTTTTGTTGGTTTATGTGATACATGGAATCTAGTTTCTAAAGGTTTCTGGCTGGTCATACTAACGAGAAAAGAGTCATTGGTAACCCAAAATAAAATAAAAATCCAAAATTCACCCCTTGAATCACTTAACTGATCTCTGCCCTCTGAATCGTTTCCATTTTGATTTCAGTTCACTTTGGCATGCATAAAGATGAACCGAGTTGAACTAGCTCAGAAGGCGATTGCTTTGGCTGAGAAGAGACTTCAAGTTGACCATTGGCCAGAGTATTATGACACACGAACTGGGAAGTTTATCGGAAAGCAATCTCGTCTCTATCAAACATGGACGGTTGCAGGGTTCCTAACATCAAAAATTCTCTTGGAGAACCTACAGAGGGCGTCCTTATTATTCTGGGATGAGGATTATGAGCTTCTTGAGATATGTGTTTGTGGACTTAACACGAGTGGGCGAAAGAGGTGTTCTCGAGGCGCTGCTAAGTCTCAGATTCTTGTGTAGGATGATGCATAGGCAGAATTTCAGTTACTGTACAGCTATGCTATTAGGATTGACTGATAAAACGGTGATTTTCAACCACAAAAGGAAGAAATTATACTAGCAGCAGCTTCTTCATACACGACTAGACCATAGTCTCAGTTTAATTATCATGTTAATGAGCCGATTAATTAGCTAAGTTGGTCAGTGCTGTATTTTTCCGTTGTTGTATTCTTCCCGTAGTCGTATCTAGTTTGTATATTATTACAATGATCTTTACACTCATTTTTAATGTATCAAACTAGGGTTTTCCTCCTACTATTTCACCCTCACTTTCTTTTCTTTCATTGTACAGTTAAACCTCTATAAATTAATACTTTAAAACCATGAAAATTTTTTAATTAATCAAGATATTATAATTGAATTTTAAGTTTAAATCTTGAGATCAATATTTAAAATAATTTATTGAAATTTTACAGAGTGTACTAGATTGATACAAGAGTATACCTTCAAAAATAAATTTTTTTTTTTAAAAAAAAAGATTTAGTTTTAATTAATACATAAGCTGGTCCGAGAATATCTATTATTATCTAAAAAACAAGTGTTAACTGTTTGCAGCAAAAACTTTGTATGTTAAGGCCATGTCTTTAGGGCCACCAAAAAGATATCAAAATGTCCTCTGCTTGTCTTGTGACAATGGGACAGATGCCGGATGTAGCATCACACTTCATGTCTTTGTGATCTGAAAGCAGACATCCCCACGCTGTGTATCCCTTCCACACCATATAAAACCCTGTTCCCTCCATTTTCTATCATGCTTTAAACTATGAACAAAAAATACAGACTATGACCATGGACACCTGAACATGATCACAAAAAGACTGCTATCCACAAGTAACTTCCATCCTTTCCCGCCTATGATCAAAAACTACCTACAGTGGGCCCAAAACACACCAAAGTACCAATCAAGCAACTTTTAAGCCAAAGGGTACCTCCATTCTAGCTACAGACCTCTTAAAATCATGTTTTGAAAAGGGCCTAATCAGTCAAGCACGTAACTTGTTTGATGAAATGCCTGAGAGAGACGTTGTTGCATGGACCGCGATGATTTCTGGGTACACGCATTGTAATGAATACACTCAAGCATGGAGTGTTTTTGTTGACATGGTAAAGAATGACAATGCCCCACTAAATGCATTTACAATATCAAGTGTTCTAAAGGCTTGTAAAGGAATGAGCAGTGTTTCTTGTGGGGGTTTGGTTCATGGATTGGCTATTAAAAGAAGGTTTGTGGAGGGGTTTATTTATGTAGATAATGCTCTCATGGATATGTATGCTCCTTGTGGTGTAACTATTGAGGGCTGCTTGTGTTGTTTTTCATGATATTAAAGAGAAGAATGTTGTGTCATGGACTACCTTGATTACTGGTTACACTCACAGAGGTAATGGGAGTCGCGCAGTTCAAGTCTTCCGGGAAATGTCACTGGTAAGTGGATGAAGAACTCCAAGAATCACAGAAAGATTTATGTATCAAAAACACTACTTTAACCATTACATAGCACACCATGACCTTGGTTTGTTGAGTAGTTTTAACTTTCACGAACTGTTTATTATACATATAGTGTACAAATATGTGAGTTTGTTGCATTTCATGGCTAACAGGAGGGAGCAGAATTGAACCCACATAGCATTTCGATTGCTGTTAGAGCTTGTGCTTCAGTCGGCTCAAATATTCTTGGCCAACAAATACGTACGGCGATGATTAAACATGGATTTGAGTCCGATCTTCCTGTCATGAATTCTATACTTGATATGTATTGTAGGTCTGGTTGTTTATCCGAGGCAGAGCACTTCAATGAGATGAGTGAAAAAGTTTTGATCACATGGAATACATTAATAGCTGGGTATGAAAGATCAGATTCTATAGAGCCTCTCTTTATATTTTCACAAATGGAGTCAGAAGGTTTTAGTCCAAATTGCTTCACTTTCACCAGTCTTATAGCAGCCTGTGTAAACGTAGCAGCTTTGCAATGTGGACAGCAATTTTTCGCCGAGGGCTTGATGGAAATCTGGAACTGGCTAATGCTTTGATTGATATGCATGCAAAGTGTGGCAATATAATTGATTCACAAATTTTTTTTAGTGAAATGTCCTGTACAAATTTAGTCTTCTGGACTTCTATGATGATTGGATAAGGGACTCATGGATATGGTAAAGAGGCTGTTGAGTTGTTTGATGAGATGGTCAGGTCAGGCATCAGACCTGATCAGGTAGTGTTTATGGCAGTTCTACATGCATGTAGTCATGCCGGACTAGTTGATCAAGGCCTGAGGTACTTCAACTGTATGTTGGATGATTATCACTTCAAGCCAAATCAGGAGATTTATGGGTGTGTTGTAGGTTTGCTGGGCAGAGCTGGAAGAGTTGAGGAGGCCTATCATCTAATAAGAAGCATGCCATTTATGGCTGATGAGTCTGTTTGGGGTGCTCTTCTTGGTGCTTGCAAGGCACATAACCTTTCAAAGTTGGGCAAGTTGGCAGCTAAGAAGGCATTGGCATTGAAACCAAATATGGTCGAGACTTATGTGATGCTGTCAAATATCTATGCTGCAGAAGGCAAATGGGGAGAAGCTGAAAGAATGAGAAAGCTGATGAAGAGAGCAGGCTCTAGAAAAGAGGACGGTAGGAGTTGGATTGAGGTACGAAACCAGGTTTACAGTTTTGTTGTTGGAATTCGGGTCTGTTTGTCTACGCGGCTGCGGCTGCATTTTATTTAAAACGCAGTCCGCAGCCGTTTGGTAATAAAAAAAAGTGATTTACTGTGCATGGAGCCCACATGATTTTTGCGTTTAAAACGCTGAAAAGAAAAAGCTACGAAGACATGCTTTTCATTCTCCGCAAGCTAATAAAAAATAAGGAACAGTGCAATTCACTGCACTGTTCAGGAGTGAATGGCACTATTCACATAAACAGTGCAATTCACTTGCACTGTCCGCAGATTTTTTTTTTTTTTTAATGTGTTAATTGTATTAATTTTTTTTTTATAAAAAAAAAACTAGTTTAGAGAATTAAATTCATTCACGATGTGAATAATATTTTTCTCTCAAAAAACTAATATAGAGTGAATTAAATTCACTTACACAATAATATTAATTTTGTAGTTTTTATCAAATGAATTTTGTACGTAATGGAATTATAAATAGTTTAATGGAATAATAAAAAATATTTTATATAAAATATTATTTTTTTCATGATGTAATAGGAGTAATTAATTTTACAATATTTAAATTTAAAACCATCAATATTAATATATATATTTTTAAATTATTTTATAACCTCAATTTCAAAAGCATTCTTAACCAAACATATTAAACTATTTTTTTTTTCAATCTCAATTTCAATCACAGTTTTAACCAAACACCTATTTTTTCAAATCAATCTCAACTAAAAGTACTTTTTATAAAAGAATTTTTTTTCAAACCATAACAGCTACCGTAACACCAAACACATTCGAAATAAGAAGGGTTCTCATATAGAGTGGGTTTACGAAGTTTTGGAATTACCTGTAAGGCATATGAAAGAGGCTGGCTATGTGCCTGAACTTGATTGCTTAATACACGACCAAGAAGATGGAACTTGATTTGAAGTGAGAAAAGATACCATATTTACATGAAACCAGCTTGAATGTGGACTCACAAACCAAGCGTAGGAAACTCCCGCAGTTGCTGAATATCCAGTTTTTTAGCCAATTTGAGCAAAAACTAGTCAACATATCAGTTTCTCTTTCTTAAATCTTTTAAGGATCCAATCTTCACTGCACATTTGCACCATAGAGATTATATGATTTATGAGATTAAAGTGAGGATGACAAGGGTCAGCACCAGTAGAGATGCATCTAATGATATCCAGGGTTATCGAGAAATCTTGTTAACAAAGCCTCCACACCTCTCCATCTCTCTCAGCCGAATCTCCCTCTCGTACATCTTCTTCCTCCCTCCCTCTCCCTCAGCGTCCCTCTCTCATATTTAAATAGCTGTCCCTGCAAATTTGGCTATCATACAAACAAAAAGATGCTTCATTTTCTTCTTACTAGGAAACATAAAATGTCAACAATCAACAGATATGAAGAAATGAATTTTATTTTTTACAGTGTGAAAATGTCAGCAGGCAAATGATACACACCTCTATCACAGATTGCAAAGGATTTCATGTAGAGCCCAGATTCCAGTTTGGTGGTGACCATCTACAGTGCAACTCTGCATTGACGAGATTGCAGATAGTAACTCAAGGACTGATATATTGTTATTGCTGATTAATCTTTTGTTACAGTAAGGATCTCATGGTCTGCATCAGATCTTGTCCATAATTGCTTTGAAACCAAGATCAAAGTTCAATCAAAAGAATTCATTAAACAATAGATAAAAGGAAATCAAGCAGAATTACTCAATGCTCAACTCAGAAATAATCAGATCCAGATTCCAATGATTTAGCTCCATGCAAAAGACATTGTGAGAACCCAAAAAAAAAAATCAAGAAAAGATTTCCAGCATGCATGTCAAAAACACCATCAATTTGGTAACAAATTCAGAGATCAGCACATTTACCTAGTCATGGCATGTTCCTCAGTTGCAAACACCTACTTCATTCATCAAACTTCCTAGGATGTAAGACTGAAAATTCACATTGATCATCGTGAGAGTAAGGGAAGGACATTAACATGCATTTGAACACTGCCACTGTGCAGCAATCAATATTATCAGCATATCATCATACATTAACTCGTTTTTAAATACTACTACGAAGTTTATAGCGATACTTTTTGTTACCCAACTCTGTCACGGAATTGTAACCAATTGTGTTGCTTCCTAGCTTACTTTTATAGCAACATCAACACCAAGAAATTTATTACTTTTGTAGCAACAGCTGCACCAAATCCTCATTCTTAAAATAGAACCATGGCATCACCGAACTCACCAGCACCCATGGTTTCCATCACCTCATTGGTGGTGAAAGCAGTATAGCTCAAAAATTGAAGAAATAGGACGCTTGTGATAAGCCGGTATAAAACACAGAGCCAAACCCCCTGATATATGGAAATCACTTATAAAAAAAAAAAAAAAAAAAAAAACAATTCCAATCCACATGCAAACATCACCAAAGGAAAATAGCAAGCTAAACACTATGTACAGAGTCATATTTCATATATAAAAATTAAAAATTAAAAAACCCTCAAATATAAGCAAGACCCTTGGTCAGTGCTTTGGCTAGATTCGAGGCAATTTGTGTTGTGTGAAACAAGACGCAAAAAGAAAGAAAAGGTATTAACAATTGAAAGATAAGCTGAAAATTAAATCTCCTAAATTGATGCCAGCTTCCAACAAAATTTAAGGTACAAAATCTAGAATTTGAACTTATTTGCTCCTTCAAAATAAATTTAATTTCGGTTCACGTATCAATTAAATTGAAAAATTCCAACATCTTTGTCAACAGGATGTTCATTTTCTTCATTACAGAATGAATTGAATTAAGTGAAAGAGAAATTTAAAGCACCAGTGGAAATGGAAGAATCATGTTAAAAAAAATTACTCGGTCTCTGCCTTCAAAACAAAAGTAAATCAGATTCTTAAAAAATTCAAACAGATTTAAAAAAGAAAGAAAGAAAGAAAGAAAGACATCTTACATTCTTCTATTGGGATTCAAAGGCACTCTCTTTTCATACTCGTGTTCTGCTGCCATCAATTGAGAAGAGCAAATCCAGAATGTCATTGTGAGAATAAACATAATACAAGCCACAATTCAAACAAAAATGCAAAACAAATCAACGAACCAGTTGGAGAATTTAACCAGCCATTGTGGGTTGATGCTTTTTGTAAGGCATGGTTACTTTTTCATTTCAACAGTACCCGGCCTGAGGTCTTTTAATTGAATGCCAAGAAGCAACCAGTGAAAAAAATACACGTCTACCATGGTCGCACTGGACAAGCTCAACATGAATAAACACAGAAATTTGTATATTCTTTCCTACCAATAGTCCATGCATGAACAAGAACCCTGCTTGAAGTGGTGGAAGCGATGCCGATCCCTCACCACAATTTCACGATTAAAAGCTTTAGAGATCAACTTTGCTGCCGTGTGACAATCATTGCATATTCGCAAATTCTTCACTATCCTTATTGGTGTTGGTGGATCAATGGCAATAAGCCCAAAGGCAATTGCAAGCTTCTCACTGTGTCTAAACAGAGTAGTTTCCTTTTCTTCTTCATCAATATCAAGGGAAACCTCACGTGTATCGGGTGCATAACCTTCCAACTTTAATTTCTTAGCCATTTCATCTAACATATGTTCGATATCTTCATTCTGAGGGTGTGTCTTATCTCCAGCGAGGAACTCATGAACTCTACCATGTGCTTCAATCATGCTACAACCTGGGGTCTTCACCACCCCATGTTGCCTCATCATTCCCCGAACTTCAAGAACATCAACCCAATTGCCCTTTGAAGCATATATGTTTGAAAGTAACACATTGAACCCATCATGGTCAGGATGAAGTTCTACAAGCTTTCTTCCTATCCTCTCCCCAGTTTCATTGTCACCGTATTTCTTACAAGCTCCAAGCAAGGCACCCCAAGTGGAAACATCTGGTGCCATTGGCATACTCTCAATGAGTTCCTCTGCTTCTTTTAGCATACCTGCACGTCCTAGAAGATCGACCATGCATCCATAATGCTTGATGTTGGGCCCAATCTTGTGCTCCTGAATCATGGAATTAAAATGACGGTGTCCCTCATCCACTAAGCCCATGTGTCTGCAAGCCCCAAGAACTGCTACAAAGGTTATCTCATTTGGTGTAACACCATGTTCCTTCATCTCTGAAAATGTTTTGAGTGACTTGTCCACTAACCCATTCATTGCCAAACCAAGAATGAGAGCGTTCCAAGTAGAAACACCCTTCTCCTCCAACCCTTTGAAAACCTCCAAAGCATCTTCAACACACCCTAATTTCATATACATGTTTATAAGAGTTGTACCCAAAATGATATTAATCTTTAGGCCGTTCTTCCTTATATAAGCATGAATCCACTTGCCTTGGTCAAGAGCAGCCAGGTGCGTACAAGCTGAGATCACACTAACCAAAATCGTCTCATCTGGCTTTGTCCCTTCAATCTGCATTTCCTGGAACAGAAATAAAGTCTCAGTAAATCTGTCCTGTTGAGCATAACCTGATATCATTGCACTCCATGATACATTATCTTTGTCAGGCATTGAATCGAATAAAGCCCTCGCCTTTTCAATTTCCCCACATTTCACGTAGCCAGAGATCATAGAATTCCATGATATTTGGTCCAACCAACAACTCTCACTAAACAACTTTTGAGCAGTAACCACTTCTTCACAACTTGAATACATGTGAATCAACGCATTTTGAAGGTTAACACAAGTCTCAATCCCAACCTTCACAGCCAAACCATGTACCAACTTCCCTGTTATAACCACCAACAAGCGAGAACATGCTGACAGAACACTAAGCACCACGACCTCATCCACCATAATTCCATTAGCATTCATTTCCTTGAACAAAATCAAAGCCTTCTCATACATCTCATTCTGCTCATAACATGAAATCAATGCACTCCACGATACTAAATCCTTCTGCTTCATTTCATTAAACAATTTGCAGGCCTCTTCAACATTACCTTTCTTACCAAACAAAACAATCATCGAATTCGAAGCAATTACATTCCTTTCCGGCATCCTATCATACACATCCTTAGCCTCCTCCACGTTCCCTACCAAAACATACCCTGCCAACATCGAATTCCACGAAACCATGTCCAAAACAGAACTTCCATCAAACACCTTACGTGCATCACTTAAATTCCCACAAACAGCATACATATTAATCAAAGTGTTCTGTATATAAACATCAGAATCAAAACCCACCTTCAAAACATGATCTTGAATACATTTCCCATCAAACTCAGCTAATCTAACAGAACAAGACTGAAACAATATGGGATAAGTATAATTATCAGCTGCTACATTGCTTTCAAGCATCAACTTATAAACCCATATAGCTTTACAAGGGCTATTTCTTTGCATATAACCCTTCATCATGGTATTACAAATGTACCCATTTGGGTTCTCAATGTGTGAAAATATTTGATATGACTTGTTGATGTTAATGAATGGTAATTCAGTGGAGAACTTAAGGAGTCTACTAGCTGCAAAACTGTCTTTGAAGAAGCCAGAAAGGATCATTTGCGAGAGGATTTGATTGAATTGCTTGATGTTTTGACATTTTTGCAAGTGGGTTTCTAAGATTGGGAGAGTTGAGGTTGGTTTGAGAGTGAAAGTTGGAATCTTGAAGGGTTTTGAAAGATAGTTTAGTCTGGAAAGTTTCATAGTAACAAAAACTGGAACTTAAAACTCAAAGTGAACTCTGTGTTCTGTCTGAGCTATGAAACAGCAGCTGACATGCTACTTTCTATCTACTTATGTGTCAATGACAGGTCCCTGTGGTTTATAACTCTATAAAATGGACCTTTTTCTTTGGAATAGTACAATTGTATCCTTAATATTTAGATTTTATATCACATTTCATCCCCATCCAAAATAATATTATAATTGGGAAAATGAGCCATCTCTCCATCTACAATAACATTAAAGATGTTAGAAACTGTAAATTTTGACTTGTGCTTAATGTCTGATATTGCTCTTTCACTTCTCCTGTGATCCTTTAACTTTCGTTTGAGCTATGTATCTGGTATAATATTAGCATGGCTATATGTAAAAGCTTTGGTTTTTCAGCTCTTCATATGCTTGTTCTTGATGGTTTACCTTACTTATATCACACATAGTTTTAAATTAATGCAAGACATATCTTGCATTTTTTCTTTTTACAATATTCTATTTTATGAGTAGATATAAATAATATCTATCACTTAATGATGGTAAAGGACTGATTAATTTCGAATATATATTTCTAATTAATTAGATAATTTTAAAGGACTGATTTAGAGATTTATTTCTTTCCTTAACTTTATGAATTAATAACTTAAAATAACACCAATAAAAAATTATTTAATTTCTTAAAACGAGATAGAGTAATATATAGAATAAGCTCTTAAAATATTTTTAAAAAAGAATTAATTTTAATAAATATGTAAACTAGTTTAAAAATACCATTTATTTTCGCTGAAAAAAATAAATTTAATAAATGCACTTTTATTTTATTATACTTCATCCCAAAATTTCTCATTTGCCCCGTCATTTTATCCTTTTTTATATTCTCCACCCCTAAACTTTTCCTTCCTTCCCTCATTTCCAATTAACTCCAATAGAATCTCTCTATCTCTCTCTCTCTAGGGCGCCAAAATCCCTAAAAACCCTAAACCCGGAACAAACCCTAAACCCGTTACCTAACAAACCACAAAAATGCCGCCAAAATCCACGCCCAAATCAAAATCCAACCAAAACCCACATTTCAAACCAGGCTCAAAAGTAGAAATCATGTCAGAAGAGGAAGGATTCAGAGGCTCCTTCTATACAGGAACAGTAGTGAAGGCAACAAGAACCTCAAAATTCATTGTTGAATATGACAAGCTGTTTGAAGATGAAGAAGGGACAAAACCCTTGCAGGAAACAGTCAATGAGTTCCAAATAAGACCAATAGCCCCAAGAGAGAAGAAGAGGGAGTTCAAGTTTAGTGAAGAAGTTGATGCTTTTCATAATGATGGGTGGTGGGAAGGTGTGATAACTGAGGTGAATGAGGATGGGAAGTTTGCTGTGTTTTTTAGGAGTACTAAAGAGCAGATTGAGTTTGGTGAGGGGGATTTGAGGTTGCATAGGGAGTGGGTTAATGGGACGTGGAAACCAACGTTGGAAGGAGAGGAGGAGGAGGTGAAAGAGAAGGAAAATGAGGTGTTTTTTTTTTTTTTCTTTTTTCTTTTTGATAAGTTGTTTTTATGTTAAACTTGGTTAATTTATTTTGTTTTGTGTTGATAATTTGTTGTTCTTTGGTTAATGCTGTCGTCTTTTGATAGATTTGTTGTTATTAGGTCAATCTAGGGTAATGTTTTTAGTTTAATTGTCTTAATCTCGGTTAGTGTGTTTGGTTTTTGTTTTGGGTTGGATTCTGAATTTGTGATTGTTTTTCCTTTTGGAATTTTTTTTTTTTTTTGAAAGCAGGATTCTAGAAATAAAAGGAAACTCGTTGAAGAAGAAGTGACGAAAGAGGTGAAAAGGAGGGTTAACAAGGTGGGTTTTGTTTTTGACGAAGTTGTTCTCTTTATGTAATTTTGGTTAATTCTTTAGATTTGTATGATTATCTTCTTGTTTTTTTACAATGTTAAATTTGGTTAATGTGTTTTGTTGCGAAATTTCACTTTCATAGTTGGTATGTTTGGTTGATGGCTGGTTCTTTCAAAAGAGGATGCAGAGATGTGTAAGATGAGATATGTGTCTTTGGTTTTTGATAAAGTTGTGTGTGCTAATCTTGGATTACTGATCACAAGTATTTCCGGGAAAAAAAGAGGATATTTCTCGTTCTTTTGCCCCTTGTGAAGGCAGGGTGGCAGGATTGGGAGGATTTTCTTTTACCCTTTTGAAAAATGTACATGCTGGTAGTGTTGCAAAATCATTAAGTTGCAAAATCCTTAAATAAGTGAGAAGGGTTTTTTTCTTCTTAAAAAATTTTGCACACAGTACAGCCTGAAGTTTTGTATGAATGTGGGCAGTCATTCCTTGATGCTTTGCGTGGATATTTACACTTGTATCAATTGGAAGTGTTAAATGGAGAATGAGTATCCTGGATGTAGAGGTATTGGAGGCTTGTGTTTGCAAAGCAATAAACATGCATAGGCCCAAAGGTGGAAATGAAAAAGAAGAAAGCTCTTCTGGATTTGATAATGTCCATACACGTACACTTTCTGGTGCGTGTGTGTGTGTGTGTGTGAGTGCATAAAATAAGTGGAAAAACTTCTAGAATGAGCTATCACTGGATATGCTGTGCAATATGGATAGTATGTAGAGAGAGTCTGCTTCATAGACACTTAATCAGTTATGACAGGGTGGTCACTCGATCTCTGTTTTATTCACTCTTGGTTTCATAAACTTTGTTATATTTTGGTCAAAAGAAGAAAAAGAAGAAAGCTCTTCTGGATTTGATAATGTCCATACACGTACACTTTCTGGTGCGTGTGTGTGTGTGTGAGTGCATAAAATAAGTGGAAAAACTTCTAGAATGAGCTATCACTGGATATGCTGTGCAATATGGATAGTATGTAGAGAGAGTCTGCTTCATAGACACTTAATCAGTTATGACAGGGTGGTCACTCGATCTCTGTTTTATTCACTCTTGGTTTCATAAACTTTGTTATATTTTGGTCAAAAGGAGAAAATTTTCCAGCTTTTCCAAGTGTTAGAACCATGTCTGATAGAATGCTGTTTTCTCAACACTATCTTAAGTAATTGAACTTCTTTGATAGACTATCCTGGATAAGGAAGCTAAAACAGATGCTTGCAGAATTGAAAGAGAAACTTCAACTCTTATTTTGTGTTGCTGCCTCTGTGTTATTCCTTTGACCTGTTGATGATTGGTTTTTTGATGCTATAAAGCTGTATTATCTGGACAAATGGAAGTTAGCTTAAGATGATAATTGTAAATGTATAATTGGGAAGCTTGAAGCAATTTCCTTTGGCACGTGCAGTGCCTTATTGTTGTGTTCTATTTTTATGGCCATGGATTTACAATGAATGCCTATTTTTCAAACGGATAGAAATCTTATGGAACATCCTTTTGTGTAGTAATGTGGCTTGATTGGCTTCAGTCAGTTGCTATTCTGTATTCAACAATCCTTTATTCTGTGTGTTTTGTCTTTTTCCGGGTATGTTCTGCAATTTACCTTTATCAACTTCTTGAATCTGGAATTGCAGAAAGTGCCCGATACAACACAAGAGAAGCCTATTGAATCACCAAAAGATGCAAAGTTTAGCAAGGGAATGCCAGTTGAGGTTAGCAGTGACGAAGATGGTTTTAAAGGTGCTTGGTTTGCTGCAACTATTGTTGAGCCAGTGGGCAAGGACAAGTACCTTATTGAGTACCAAACCTTGAGAACCGAAGATGATAGTGATTTTCTGAGGGAAGAGATTGACACTGTGCACATTAGGCCTCATCCACCACAAACTATAATTATTGATCGATTCAAGAAGTTGGAAGAAGTTGATGCTCTGTACAATGATGCCTGGTGGGTGGGTGTAGTTTCTAAGGTGAATACTTTCCCAAAGTATTCGGTCTTCTTCAAGGATTCCAATGAGGAATTAGAATTTCAGCACTCTGACTTAAGGCCACATCAGGACTGGATCAATGGCAAATGGGTCACTCCATCAAAGGTACGACTCTCGAACTTCAATTCTAGTCTGTTTCTTTGAAATGTTTACCCCCTCCCACAATAGGAACACCTCACACATGCACTAGAGAGGTTTAGATGATTTTGGGAAGTCTGATATTTCTGGTGCTGCTATATAGATAATAACATGTGCTTGTTACCTCCTATACATTTTCTTAGGCTTTGAAGCTGTGATCGCTGGAGAAAGTAGTAGAGCTTTGTGAGAGAACCTGCCATATTGCTGTATATATCGCTGTAATTCGTATCAATCACCATTTCCTGGCCTATGGTAGGAGTAGTAGAATATCTTGAGGTTTCTTGCTCAACAAGGATTGTAGATTCTGCGGCTGAATTACTGCACTTATAATCTGGTTCTATTCCATTTTCAAAGATGTCTAGTCCATTATACATGAAACCTCTCTAGCGCAACCTTAAACTGATCTCATCAAAACATAAAACAACTGCATGTCAATGCCATTTGATTCACCATTTGAAGTTTCTCCCTATAGAGCTGAATTCTCTGACGCTTCTCTGCACTTGTTTGCTCACGACATTTATTAGCTCTAGGGAGTTTTCTAGTAACTGGTGCTGGCTTGTGGTTCTTTAATATCGTTTTGCAATTTGCTATCTTACATGGTCCAACGACATGTGTGACATTGGCCACCTTCTGTACCTTTCTGCAGTATGTATCATTGCCCCCTCCTTTTTACTCCCTAAATGTTTTATGGTCCTTCGCCAAGGACGGGACTGGGGACCTTTGATACTTTTAACTGCCGGTTAAGTAGACAGTAGCTAAGGGTAATCCTCTCATGATATTTAATTCTATTCATTTATATCTTACCTGGCCTAAATAACTAGAAAACGAGTAATGAGAAAAATAAAATGGAAAATTAATTCCTTCAAATAGAAACAAAAAACTAGAAAAGAAAAATAAGACAGAATAAAAAAATTAACTAAAAAAATACTTAATTTTTTAAAAGACCCCGGCTACAGTTTTCATGTGTTTGAAGAAACTTGTCCTCTAGCTTGGATTTTTATACTGTCATTCACCATGAATATTGTTGTGCTGGTCACTTCATTATTGGTATTTAATATTTGTGTGCCAGTTGCTTCATAATGAGTACCTAACAATATCTTTTTGCAATGGGCTCCTAACACCATCTTTGTGTGAGGTGAATACAATATCTTTACAAGACCACTCTATTATGTGCTCTACTACCAAGATTTTCAATAATAACTGATGTAAATAGAAATAACACTATTTTATAGATTTGTTTTTTATCTCAAGGGGAGCCTTTTAATTTTCTCTGTGATCTCTTTCAACAATGGTTATTCAACATCACAACACAATTAATCATTAGAGATTTAATACATGTTTTCTATGACCTCCAACCAAAATCATTAAGAATTGTTAGTTTTTGAAATCAACAGACACGAACAAGATCAAATAATAATAAAATTTATTGTAAGTCAAAACTTTCAAATACTAACCAAGAAGACCATAAACTATTTGGAAGACTTTTAAAATATTTAATTTTATTCATTCATATCTCACTTGTCAAAATACTATAACTCATTAGATAAAAAAAATAATAATAACCTAGAAAATCTTGTAATATTTAACAGAAAAAATTAGATATAAAAACTAATCCCTTCAAATAATAATAAAAAAACTAGAAAAACATTATAAAAAAATATTTAATCAATCCAAAAAGCTCCCGCATTACAATGCATATAACATTAAAATTGTATATGATTAATATCTTAAAACAGAATGGACAAATATAAAAAGAATAAAATAGACAAATAGATAAGGGATAGAAATATGTTTAGTTTGAAAGGCGAAGACTTTGATATAAATAACATTGCCTCTGTAACGATTTTAGGATGAATTTTTATCCTTTTAAAACACAGGAAATACAATAGAATTTATCATTTATATATTTACCATCTCTTTCTCTCTTCAGTTTTCAGAAGATAACCGAACACCAGCTGGTTTTGTTCCATGGATATGTAGACTAAGGTTAAGGAATCATAGCCAGGTGCACAGGATTGAAAATGATGCGAGGCGTAAAAGACAAAAAAGTGAGATTCCTTCGATGCTTGGACAAAATTCAGGCAAAATGACAAGAAAACAGTTAATCTGCATTAGATTTCCAGCTGCCCCCTTTCAAATTTTCTCCTGGCCGACATTTCAAGTGAGAAATTCGTAATTATCATCCTTTCAGAATTCTGAGATAAACATCAAACAATGTCCATTCATGATCACATTTCAAGCATGATTTAATCCATTTCACCCTTTCTTGTCATGACAAGCTAAGAGAAAACAGACATGTAGACAACTCAAGTGTCTATACATGCTGTGATCTTGTCTATAACATGGCTGAAAAATGAAACTCTAATGTACTTTATTACCAGTAAACACTAGCAAGAGGTAATAATACATTGAAATTGAAAGTAATACAGAGCAGATGAAGGCCTCTTTATCACAGAAGACTAAGAACCTTAGGCCTCCTTCACCTCCACGGCTCCATTCTCTCCCTTGACATCATCCTTCTTCTCTTCCTTGACATCCTTTGCTGCAGCGGCTGAGGTTGCTGCTTTACCCTTTTCTTCAACCACAAAAGCTGACACAGGGAAAGTCCTGTAGAGGCCAGTAGGAGTCTGGAAAGTGATCTTTCCGGTTGGTGGATCATCCAAATAGATATCACTCAGAGTGACCCAAAGCAAAAGCTCTTTGGTCTTCACACCAGTCAGTTTCTTGATCTTGTTTTGTTCAACATAAGCTGTGACTTCAGTTCCATAGGAAGCGAGCTTGCCAATCTTCTCAAACTTGTGGGTTATGCTCTTCTTTTGCTTGAGCCACACAAACCCTGTCTCCCTCACAATCCCGCACTCTATAATATCGTGCAAGGGCAAAAGACCGTTTGGCAAGCCTACTTCTCTGAGCAATTCCTGAGATTTCTCCTTTCCCATTTCATCTCCATAGTAGACCTCAGCTTTGGCTTTGATGTCTTCTTTGACAAGAGACATTTTCCCCAAAAACTTGATGATGTTGTTTTAACGTCTTCTGGAGCTTACCTTGTAAGAGATGGGTGTGGTGTGAGAAAACCATGGAAAGTGATTGCCCTAATATAGCATCCAAGTTTGACATTTACCCTTGGTTGCACAAATATTTGCCAAAACACCCATTTTGGATGAGGCTGGCTAAGTCATTTTCAAGCTATATATATTCAAGGATATATTTGAGAGTATTGATATGATTATTTTTTAAAAGAAATATATTAAAATAATATATATTTTTTAAAAATTATTTTTTAGATTAATATATAAAAAAATTTAAAAATATATAAAATAAATAAATTGTTAACAAAAAAATAATTTTTTTATAAACATAAATTGACTCGCATTTCCAAACACTCTTTAACTAAAGATTAAACTCAATAACAATTTCTTGTCATTCCATGAATATTGATTTATGGGTTTTTTTAAAAAATATTTTTTAATTAATTTATTTTTTTTCTACTCTAAATTTTTAATTTTGTATTATTATGTTTTTTTTTTTGTTTTTATCCAACATGAAGGGAATAACTTTCTTAGTTTATTTTCTTCTACTCGGTATTATTAAGCTTTTTTAGTTTTTATTTTTTTTCTATATACAGAGAGTTGTAGTGTTTTTGAAAAATTAATATTAAAATAAAAAAAATAAATACTTTAGATATATTCTTATAATTATAGTATTTTTAATCTTGAGTTGCATGCAATCTTTTGCAACCGTAGGCGTCACCCTTGTCGTGAATTAATCAGATGGTGAAGTGTGTTTCTTGGGCCAAATCCATGAACACTGCAGTTTAGGTAAAGGAGAAGGATTCTCATGCTCTAACAAGATAGCGCATTTATGAGATGGTTGAAGAATTTATGGCAAAATTAAAGGAGAAACGGTGGGTGGAAGGCAGCTGCCAGTAAAACTGTGACATCTGTATTATAGTTGAGATGGTAAAACTTATTTATTGTCAATGACGTCCTAAATGAATTGAAGGGTTAGCAGCACATAGCCAAGTACTCGTTCGTTTTTTTTTTATATATATATATACCTAACACATCATGGGTTTCTTGTTTTGATGCAATTTTTCCACCAAAAAAGGAATACAAAGGTGGAAATAAAAAAGGCATCGGTGCAGCTTCCTTAAAAAACATGAAGATTACGTCAATCCATTACTTACAATTCCAAGCAAACATCAACCGTTCAAATCTCAACAAAATAATATATATTTTTAAAAGATTAATTAGAGTTATCTTTTTTAAATTCTGGATTAATGGGTTACTGAGTTAACTCATTAAATCATCATCAGGTGGTGGGGGTTTAATAATTTTAATTTTAAAATTAATGGTGAGAAATGGCCTTGGTGCTTTCTTGTTCATCCATACATGAAGAATACTAAAACGTTTGGAGAAGGAGTCCACGATGGCCCTCCATGAAAAGTAAAATGCTTTGAATGGTCACCTTTACACATGAAGCGACCTTGTGTACACATCATATCGCAATCCTATGTTTTTATGTTTATTCATAACTCACTCCATCCCTTGAGTGTTCGTTGAAAGTTTTCTTTTTTCAAAGTACCCTTTTAACTATATATATTAACTGAAAATATACCCTAATCAAAGGAAAATGTGAAACTCAATGGTCTCTAAACACAAGGAGTAGTGGTTTTTTTCTGAAAAAAAATAGCAAAGTTTCTAATGAATAAACCGTGGTTTAAGGACTGGGTTATGATTATTGAAACCAGAAGGACTAAATTATTATATTGCTATGAACACAAGCACCAAGCCATTATTTACCAATATTTTTTCTTAAGTTCAAGAAGCTAGATGGTATAGATCTCCACCACATATAACATGACACAAGTCCTTTTTTTTTTTTTTTTTTTATTATTATTATTATTAATGTAGTTATTTAAACTAACTTGGATGTATTTTAATTAATTTTATAATAAATCTTAAAATTAATGATATATAAACTTCACGTCGAATGCGTAACCATTTTAAACATAAACAAGTCTTTGATTGGACCAAAGTATTATAATTATGTGAATCAATTCACACAAATTACGTTTCACCGCACAAGTAAAACACATAAATCATGCGAAAAACACCACAAGATTATTTGAGGATCCACCACTTTGTAGGTGTGAACTTATGACCACCGTCGATAATTTCTCTTTGATTAAACTATATGGTTTAAGAAATTAATTACATCAAGATCTATCCTAAATTGTCCAATCCATCGAACATGATCAAGGGGTTTCATACTTGAAGCAATCCTGTATTATTAGACTTCGTGGTTAAGAAATTTAATTAAGAAGCTATTTATTTTTGTGGATGAAACCGTGTTTTGTGGTTTTTTCGTGTTTTTTTTTTATTTTTAGATTATTTTAATAAAATGATATTAAAAATAATTTTTAAAAATTAATTATTACAATAATTAAAAAAATTACATCCTAAATTATCCATTTCATTAAATATGGTCAAAAATTTCATAAAAGTCATGTTTTTTTTTATGTTTTTAAAATATTTTTAAAAAATTTGAATTTTTTTTAATATTTTTTTAATATATTTTTATTAAATAAAAATAATATTGTTTTAATATATTTTTAAATAAAAAATATTTTAAAAAATAATTTTAAATAGAACTCTCAGCATTAATGGCAATAGGTAGAAGGGTGTACAAGCACATAATGAGGTAGCAACCACCTTTTATGAAATGTCATAATGGCATCTTGTCATTGCAACAGAGATTTGTGATGGGACTTTACCACAGTTAGCTCAACTAGAGTACTTTGGCCTCAGATTTTAGTCGTAGTCGTCACCCAACCTCTTAATTTGGAGTTGCAATATAACTCATGTTTTATAATTTATAATTGTTTTATATATTTTTAGATGATAATAATAACAAAACGTTTGATAGTAAATTTAATTGGCTCCTTCAAATTAAGCCTATAAAATATTGTTTTAATCAATTTTATTATTTTACTCTTTATTTTGGACTTTTGATTTTATTTTCCTACCAAGATCCCTTTTTTCCTTTTATGTTTGGACAGCTACAGTTTAAGCTATTATTATCCTATTATTTTTCCTGGAGAAGATTTTGGCAGAATAAATTATCGAGAAACAACAGCACGAGCAGGCTTCTTGTTTTTGAAATTTTTTTGTGATTTTTCCATCATCTTCTTCTCTGATTCCTAATCTAATCAGGCTTGGCCGCATCAGAAAGAGTAATAAGAGATGATAATACAAATTGCAGCACATTCATGGAAAAAAGAAGATGATGTTACTGTCTGTTCATCAAGAAGCAGACTCATTGAAGAGGTGGGGGAGAGATCAACCCATTGTTAGGAAGTAGGTGAGGAACAGCATAAATATGTAACATAAAGGCGAGGCCTCGCACGACCAACAGTGGTGGAACTCTCTTTCATTTCATTACCAAACAAGAACGAATGTTTTATTATCCTACGGCCACCCCTAAAAACTAAACATGGTATCATCTTTCACATCGATCGGGGGAAAAGAAACGATAAGCATCTGTCAATATAAAGTTCTTCTTGGTGTGAACATGACCGTAGCCATTTATTGGGGATTGCATAATAAAATTAATTAACCAGAACAAAATGGCAATAATGGAGCCATAATTATTATACCCGACTCAGAGTCCTACACAGTTTAATATCCTTGTTTCGGGTTTGATAAATCAACCTATAAATTAATAGGTTGACCTGAGTTTATTTTAAAATATATTGTTTCACAAGAATAGAGGGGAGGTAAACGAGGGAAAAGGCCTCAGGAATGAGAACCATGGCGTTGTCCTCCCTCTCCAACGTGAAAAAGGATACAGGCCTGAAAATACCTGTGGAGTGAGATGAGGCAGTGAGCAATTGTATTGACTCTTCAACTGTTCGAGGGAATTGTCAACCGGAAGCAGCTTCTGTATAACTCTGCTTCCGCGCTCCGATCACATCAATGTAGCGAAAGCCCAATGTGTCGTAAAACGATTTTAGAGTTAGAAATTAGGGCACCAAGACATTGTCTTGTCCCAATGACAATTTTAAGTGGATCACACGAAGCAACTTCCAGGTTATTTTGAGCTTGCTTTACCCTTCCATGACTGCGGTTGTTTAGCAAGAACTTTGTGTGTTCTACTTCTTTTGGCATGGAGCTAGTCAGGAACCAATCCCAGATCTTGAAAGCTTAGTAAAATTCAAGGATTTTCTATATGAATTACGAAGAGTCTGAATATATTTTTCAGATTTACAATTTCAAACGTGTCATTAATGTAATCTGCAAGATGCAGAGCAAGTAGCTTCTTGCATGACGTGTCCTAATGGCTTTCGCAGGAAGGGAAGTACCTATCTGGACCGGACCGTAAAAAATGGATGGGACGTAGACTCCTGACTCAATTGTTACAACCTACCAAAGGAAAAATCAATTAAGGTTATTTATTTTTATTAAAGCAGTTTCGTTTTATTTTTAAAAACTTTTCCTTAATATCAACTTAATTTTATCGAATCAATATATCATTAAACTCAGTTCATATCAGGTTTAGTGCAGGTTTTCTCAACTTAATCCACTCTACTTTCTTCAGAATTTACCGATCAAGGCATGTAATGAGATTTCTATTTCTTTTTACTAATAAAGAACACTTCAACAATACATCATATAAAAAAAACACAAGAAGGAAAGCATTTCATTGATTCAGACTACGCCCAAAAGTCAAAACTCTTCATGTTCACGATCGGTTGCTTGCGTGAGTGAAAGAAAAGAGAGAAAACACAAGTCTGAAGCTTCTTTCCATGTGCAGAAATAGACGAGCTACCAACCCAAATAGTTGCATGCTTGGATTATCCCCAGGAGCCTTTGTAGTTTTGTACATCTAGATGGTTGTTTTGACGGTGCTGCTTGGGCGGTGAGGGCGTGAAGCTCCGACCTCAAAATGATGCTCCGTGGTTCTCAGCTAACTCTTAACATCCTTTACTGTTATTATTTACAACAACATCTTAGTTCTTAAGCAACTCAAAAAGGGTAGAAACTGTACTGACACTGATTGATTACAACACTTGCTTCGATGGACGATCGTAGCTGGTGTTAGAATTATCATGGACATATATATCCATCCCTGCTCGGCCTCTCCGACCGACTGGTCGATTCAATAATTTGTCAATCTAGATTAGGTTTTATTTTGAATATTTTAAATATTAATTCAGTTAAAATTTAGATGACTAGATAATTGATTCACGATCCGTAAGTTAACTCGAATGAATTTTTTTTTTGTAAAATTTCAAAACAGTGTCGAATTAGAATTAATATGGAATGACTTAGTGACCATGAGTTAATCCAATAACCTAATAAACCAAGCTCTAAACTGGGTCAAATCTCAAGCCAAATCCGATAATTATAGCTGGAAAATGGAAATGTTTATCTATAAATGAGCTTTGTTTGCTACAACATGCAAGTATATATAACAAATACACACCCTAACATTCCAACATGGGAAGCAGATGATATTAATCTAATGTTTATCTATAAATGAGCTTTGTTTGCTACAACATGCAAGTATATATAACAAATACACACCCTAACATTCCAACATGGGAAGCAGATGATATTAATCTACGTAATTCCCACAACAATGAAATGCCTGCATGGTTTATTTTTTCTGCTAATAATAGAATTTGAGGCCATCTCATGAGGTTATAAAAAGTTCATACTAAATTAGGTTTTTCATGGAATGTGATTTTAGGCCAGTGAAGTAATTGAGCTTGACTTGGTTTATTGAATGATGAATTGGCCCATTCTTGGAGTGATCTAATGGGTCAATGAGGTGATTTTCACGATTGTAAAACAAGTTTTTATTGGAGTTTCTGGGGGTGAGTACGTGGCCCAAACCATCCCTTTTTGAAAAGAAAAAAAAATCTGTGCACCATCACCACCCTGGTCCATATGTTCATCCCAGCCCCTGTTCGATCATCACCAAGGAATTCAGGTTGCTAAGCATATATCATAACACTCATGCATCTATTTTTCGTGTTGAAAATAAAAATTGACAAGAGCAGGTCATAACGAAAATCTAGATTTCAAGTTCATAACGAATAGTTGTGTATTTGCCGAATGCTAACACCAGGTCGGCAAAGCTTCATACTTGTTTGTTTCATGTATATGACTGTAAATCTCTTACTGAGAAATGCATATAGAAACCATCAGCTTTGTTGTTTGGCTCATTTGGCTGACTGTAAATCTCTTACTGAGAAATGCATATAGAAACCATCAGCTTTGTTGTTTGGCTCATTTGGCTGAAGTAAAGATATAAGAACCATAATGCTTTAGAATTCCAAACACAAGCTGAAAGTTTTTATTCCAAAAAATCTAAATTTAGGATTTGTTGGTTCTCAGTTTTCATTCTGAAGAACTTGCGTGTTCGTTGTCTGGTCTTCTATGAGGCAGACGAGTGACTGTTCTCCTCTTTGTTTTTTATTAAATAATTTCCGTCTGTACGTTGTACAAATCTTAAATTCTCAGTTGAGGGGCTTCAATGGACTTCGAAAATATTTGTAATAAAAAGATAAATCGTGGAATTAAATTGTATTAGCCAGTGATTGAAGAAAAATGGTGTAATGAGTAACAAGCAAATACGGATCAGGTAATAGCTGAGAAGCCATCTTAAAGTAACCATATTGGTTAACAAAGGATTTTTAATCGCATTACAGAAAGCGTTGAAGGAAGCCTTTGATTTCATCGATGTATGGAGTCCGAGTAGGAATGATGTGACCACAATCATGCTCAATAATAACTGAGCAACCATCTTCAAATAATGAAGCAAGTTCTCTGCTTGTTTTGTTTGCAATCTGCCTGTCCTTGCCTGGAACACATCCGAATATATGGAGAGTGGGGCAGTTAATCGATCCACTCTCAATCTCCACAAATGGAAGAGCGAACCCAGAACACAAAATTGCAAATCTGAAATCAATGTCACCTTGTAGCCTCCCTTTTTGTGCACAAAGTAAAGCAGCCATCGCTGCTCCTTGAGAAAATCCCAGGATCCCATCAAATGGCCCATCCCGAGAGAATACTGTCTTTAAATACGATAATGATACATCAAATCCTTCAGTTTGCAGCAGGTACTGGAGGGGATCAAATGGACTATCTGCCTTTTTCCAATCAGTTGCACTCCTTCCTTTGGAATCAGGTGCTATCAACCACGCAAACTTTCCCCTGCAAGTTTCTGTTGGGGGAAGAATTTGTTGTGACGAAAATGATGATTCATCACTGCACTCGAGTTCCGAGACACATGGCTGGTATATGAAAGGCAACTCATGAGGTGCATCAACAAAGACAAGCTCAGCAATGTTTTTAAGTTTCTTGGCTAATGATGCAGTTCTTCCTTTAAAACCAGATGCATTCTGCCGAAACCCATGCAAGCACAAGATTCTTAGCTTTCTTGGAGGCCTAGCACCTGTTTTATTGGATGAACAATTACATTAAGACTGAGAAGTTCTTGGAAGAACCATTGTACTACATGTTATCTTGGTAAACACGGAACCAAAACAATCCAAGTGATAAGGAGACAGACCTTACCCTGTTCCCCATGAAGTTGAGGCGAGAGGATAGTATCTGAGGAAATGGTTTTGAGCTCAACTTGAGGCAATATATTTTGCTGTTCACCATTTTCAGCAACATTTGACTCAATTACCTTTCCATGTTTTTGGCACAGCTCGCAAGCATAAACAGCTTCCTCCTTCTGCCCACCAACAAAAATTAACAAATAAGACCCAACAAAATACAGAAACCTACAAGCGGAATGGGAGCTGAACAAACAGTTCATCAAAACACATACAAATTAGGCAATGATTGTTTTTACAAGGGAAAATGAAAATCTGAAAAGCTATTATTTTAAGTTTCACTTTAGATAAAAATCGAGAAGCATTGGTTAAGGTTCTTAGAATATTCACTGGACAAGATGGAGCTAGCTAAAGTATGATAGACATGCTTAAATGGTCAGAAATATTAACATTCAATGGTAGAAGGACTCTAGTCATCAAAACTTACCCGGCAACTATCACAGACCAATACTAGCATTCTACAATATGAGCATCTACATCGTGAAGAGTAATCATCAAAGGATAAGCCACAGAGAAGGCAGGTTCCCAAGATATTTGTATCTGAGCTCCCAACAGAAATCCTACAGCCACAATACAAAATTACTCAGCAAAATCGACACTTCTTTTTCTTTGCTTGTTTTCTTTTATTGAACACCAGAAAGTTCAATAAAAGCATGATGTTATGCAATCACCAAAGGATAAGGTAAAAACTTTAAAATCAATAGGGTCGCAATTACTCTGAGCAATCATACCTGTGATCAAAAACAAAATTCTTTCCTTTGAAAAAACCACCATCTGGAAATTGTTCTAAATAACGCTGTATTCCACCAAACAACTGCAACAAAGCCAGCATTGCAAAATATATCAGTACATCGATCAACAATCAGGACCTAACTTCCTCAGGATCTTATGGTCAAGGTAAGCATAACACTAGCTTCTGCTGGATCCCAAGCTTACCTGAAATACATTCTCAAATCCAGCACCTTTTGACCTAATATAGGCCGATGCCATCTCACACCTGATTCCTCCAGTACAATACCTACACAGCACCCAAACAAAACATACTAAGATTAGAGTGGAAAAATGGGCGTTTGAAGCCATAACTGCACCAACTTTCAACCATGATAACATGATTTTACAAATCAGATGGAAAACAGAGTGAAGTTCAGGTCAGCACCAATAAAAAGTCAATTTTGGAACAAGCACTTACATCAGGACATTCTTTCCTCGCAATTGTTCAGAATTATCATCTATCCAGGATGGCAGATCACTATACTGTCTGATTCCAGGATCCAAAGTGTCCACATTTGGCATGTCAAACTTCCCAATTCTCGTCTCATACAGATTCCTTGCATCTAATAAAACAAGACCTTTATCATCAGCTAGACTTTCTTTATCTACAAGCTTCCCTGAGAAACATAAACAGAATCACCCAACACATAGTTAACCATTACCAGTCATTCCCTCGCAAAACAAAACAGCAAAACCAAATTCAGAGAACAAAATACTACAAAGAAGAATAAACATAGCCTTCAAACAAAAGCAAACGAAACAGTAAAGCATGTAATAAAATTTCAAAAAGAAAATCACAACTCACCAGCACTTTGAAGAAGAGAATGGAACTCCACAGCGGACAAATGCCTACCAGCATTTGAAACATCCGGTGCTTTAACAAGAGGATAAGGGCTAAGAGTAACCAATTCCTAGCCACACCAAAACGCATCAAGATGTTAGACCAAGCAAGCAAACGCAAACGCAAACGCATATCAAATCAAAACTTATACTATACCAAATAGCTCAAAACAATGATACTAATAGAAACCAAAGTTTGATAGAACAAAGATTCATACCTTGACAATGCGAATGGAAAGAGAAGTGAAGCCACATTCATGAGCAACCTTGTCATTCAATGGGAAATGACAAGAAGCAAGCTTGAAATCAGTCCCTTCAAATAAACTAATAGCTTTCACAGCTTCAATATGTTTCTCCAATGAAGACAACTTGCCACCAACCTAAACCAATGAAGAAAACAAAAGAAACCCAATATTCTAATAAGCAAAAAGTTCCAAACTTTCCAATTTTTGGACTCAAATAACTAAACCCAAAATCCCAAACAGCAAAAGGTTTCAAACTTTTCAATGAGATTGTGATATTATTGAAGAAAACAAAGGAAACCCAAAATTTTAATAACCAAAATGATTCAAACTTTTGAGATTTAAACTGCAAAAAGTTGGGGTTATTGAGTTGGGCGCATTACAGTGACATTGACTCCATGGAGAGAGAGGCGGACACGGCCAAGGAGCGAGAGGGAAGTGCAGTTGGAATTGTAGAAGGAGAGGAGGGAGTTGAGATCAGGGATTTCTGTGTATTTGTAGTAAAGCAGGACACCATATTGCTCTTGCTCTTTGCCTTTGCCTTGCTGATTCTCGTTACCGTCTGCCATGGTTGAGCTACGCAGGACAGAGCTACTACACTTTACAAAGGCCTATAAACTTAAAGCCCTAGTCTCGATTGTAAAATTTGAACCCTCTAATCTTTATTTATTATTTTCAGATGCAAAGATCTTTCTGGCCCATTTAATATTGCGTCTAGCCCTTCTTTATAATAAGTGTGTTTGGTATTGTGGTAGCTGTTATGGTTGTGGTTTAAAAAAAATTGTTTTATAAAAAGTGCTTTTAGTTGAGTTTGGTTTGAGAAAATAGATATTTGGTTAAAACTGTGGTTGAAATTAAAGTTAAAAAAAAAGTAATTTAATATGTTTGGTTAAGAATACTTTTAAAATTGAGGTTATAAAATAATTTTAAAAATATATATTAGTACTTATGATTTTTAATTTAAATATTATGGATTTAACTATTGCTATTATATCATGAAATAAATCATACTTTATATAAATATAATTTTTATTATTCCATAAAACCATTTATAATTCCATTACGTACGAGATTCATCCAACAAAAACTACAGTTTTCATAATATTTTTAGCATGTAATAAAATTAGAAATAAGAGAATTGCACTGCTCACTGTTTCTTGAGTGAACAGTGCAATTCCCAGCACTGTTCATATACGAAAAATACTATTCATGTAATTGCATTGTTCATTGAACAGTTCAATTACGTAAACAGTAGAGAAAAAGCATGAATTGGCTGCGTCTCATTCCTCGCGTTAGAAACACAGATTTTAAGTGGGGCCCATAAACAATAATATGCTTTTTTTCTTAACCAAACGGCTGCGCGCTGCGTTTTAGCCGCAGCCGCATACCCAAACGGACCCAATGTCTAATGATGGAGATTAGATCCTCTCCCGAATTTTGTTGATTCAATCAAAGGGCTTTTGATTTGTACGTGGTTATTAAAACTTGCTCGGCCAGATTAATTCGATAATTCATATACTTGAAATCGAACTCAGATTAGGTTTTTATTTTGAATTGATTTAAACATTGACTTGATAATTTTTTTAATTTTTATTTATATAAATAACAAAACAACTTCATTTTATGATTGATCTAACAAAATCCACAACTCAAACCATGACCATGTCTGATAACTATGGTTGTTTGTGCCTCAACGCTTTCCACTGATCAACCCTTTATGCCTCATAAGAGGGGATTGATAAACATGAGTAACAGCTACATGGAAATCATTTCAGTGCTACTGCCTCCTAGCTGCAGCAGTCTTTTTCACATTGCATTCATTGCAGCAGGCTAAACATCTCATCCATTCGAGATGTAAGTTGAAAAGATGATGCACAATCCATAACAGCTACATTTTCAGTGGCTACATCAGATAAATTTGCTCTAGCTACATCAGAAACCAGTCATTTCGGAACAAGTCTGATGCTCTCAATATATAAGAATTCATCATATATCATTAGCACGAGTCTAATTCCATATCAAGACAATCACGAAGATCACTTTTCCATCAATTTTACAATTCAACTCGACAAATTCCAAGGTGGAGTCCTAAAGTTTTACCATTTTTTGACAATTTCCATCGATTACTGAAACCCTATGTGCCAGACCAAAAATTCCGAGCCTTGGCAGCAACGAACATATAGTGTTGAAAATTTCAAAGCAAGTGAAAAAATCTACAAAAAGCTAGAGAGTGCGTTCCCCCAAACTTGAAGCCACCTTGAGGAACGCTAGGCTGGTTAGTTCCAAAAGCAAAACCTTGCTGATTTCCACCCCCGCCATCATCTTCCTCGGCCCGGTATCTCTCCAAAATTTTCACTGCTTTCTCATATATCTCATTGTTGTCGTGGGTTTGCAGGATGTCAATCTTTCTCAAGACTGCTCTCTTGACTCAAGTCTGCAATGTTAGGATACTAGCATGCAAACTCGACAAGACAAAAGGTAAGGGACAAGATAAAATAAGAAATGACACACAAGAATTTACGTGGTTCACCCAATTAGGTTATGTCCACAGGCAAGTATAGAAGGATTTTACTAAGTAATGTAGGAATTACAACCTCTCTCAAATAATAGGAGAACAACTAAGAATCTCTCTATTACTAGAAGAAAACACCTCACTTACTCTCTTACAAATACCTCACAACTTTGTGGTATTATTTTCCCTCTTCACTCTCTCTTCTTTCTCTCTTTCTTTCTTGTGATGTATATAAGGCAAGGATGCATTGCCTATTTATAGGCAAGCTTCCTTGCCTTAGTCATCTTGTAGCACCGAATTGGTGCCTACAATATTGACTTGGCTGGCACCAATTCGGTGCCTACAATATTTGACTTAGCTGGCACCAATTGGTGCCAGCTAGCTTCTAGCTTCTAGCTTCTTCTAGCTTCACATTCTCCCACTTGAAGACTTTGATGATTTAATCAAGTCTTCACACATGATCATTTGTGATTCTTCTATCCTTTCAATACTTGCCATCTTCATGCTGCTTACGTTTCTACTAGGCCACAAGAGGATCTGCACCATATATACTTATCAGTGTTGACTGGTTTGGTCAAAGCATCTGCTGGGTTTTCCTTTGTGTGAACCTTTTGAAAATCCACACTTCCATCTTCCACCACTTCGCGAACAAAGTGATACTGAACATTTATATGTTTTGTTCTTGAATGAAACGCTGGATTCCTTGCAATATGCAAGGCACTCTGACTATCACAATACAAAAAAATCCTCTCTTGTTTGCGCCCGAACTCCTCCATAAGTTTCTTCAGCCATATTGCTTCTTTACAAGCCTGTGTAGCTGCCATATACTCAGCTTCTGTTGTGGATAACGCTACAACAGTCTGAAGTTTAGAGACCCAGCTCACAGATCCTCTTGCAATTATGAACACATAGCCTGTAGTGGATTTTCTTTTCTCAAGGTCACCAGCAAAATCTGAGTCAACATAATCTCTGATAGTAAATTCTGATCCTCCATAACATAATGCGGCATCTGAGGTACCCTTGATGTATCTCAAGATCCTCTTAATAGTATTCCAATGCTCTCTACCAGGATTTGCCATGTATCTACTAGCTGCTCCCACTGCTTGTGCAATGTCTGGTCTTGTACATATCATGGAAAACATTAAACTTCTCACTGCTGATGCATACGGTACTCGAGACATCTCCATCCTCTCTGCTTCATTGCTAGGAGACATACTTGAGGATAATTTGAAGTTAATAGGAAGTGGGGTGGAAATTGGCTTACAATCTTGCATGTTGAAGCGTCGCAAGATTTTCTTCAAATAATTCTTCTGAGAAAGCCAAATCTTCCTCTTACTTTTGTCTCGGTGAATTTGCATCCCTAGAATCTTGTTTGTTGGTCCCAAGTCCTTCATATCAAACTCCCTAGCCAATTGTGCCTTCAATTCTTGGACTCGATCTTTGTTGGGGCCTATTACCAACATGTCATCCACGTACAACAATAGAATGATGAAAACATCATTTTCTTCAAACCTCTTGTAATACGTACAATGGTCTGAACTGAGTTTGTTGTACCCAAGGCTAATTATGAAGGAATCAAATCTCTTGTACCAACACCTCGACGCCTGTTTGAGACCGTATAGAGATTTGTTCAACCTGCAAACCAAGTTCTCCTTGCCTGTTTCAGCAAAACCCTCTGGTTAGAGCATATAAATTTATTCTTCAAGTTCTCCATGAAGAAATGCAGTTTTCACATCTAACTGCTCTAAGTGAAGATCAAATATAGCACACATTGCCAAGACTACTCTAATTGTAGTAAGTCGTACCACCGGAGAAAATATCTCATTGAAGTTTATTCCTTCTTTCTGAGCATATCCTTTCACCACCAATCTTGCACGATACCCCTCCACTTGATCATTGCCATCACGCTTTATCTTGTAAACCCATTTGTTGCCAATGGCCTTTCTTCCTTGTGGTAGCGGAACAAGATCCCAAGTGTTATTCTTGTACAGAGCTTCAATCTCCTTTTGCATTGTTGTCATCCATATAGATACATCTGTGCTTTTGATAGCCTCATGAAAAGTTGATGGCTCTTCATTCTCTGTTAGAAGACAGTATGCAATATTGCTCTCAGTAACATATTTTGAGTGTCAAGCCGGTGGTCTTCTTTCACGAGTTGACCGTCGAACTTCAGGAGTTTCAAACTCTATTTGTTCTTGTTCTTCATGCTCTGGTGCAGCTACAGAAGAAGTACGATTCTGAGTATTTTCCATCTGGACTTCTGTAGTTTCTTTTAAAATGCTATTATTTTCTTCCATTTGCATTTTATCTTCTGCAAATATGATATCTCTGCTGATGACTACCTTGAGGGCAGTGAGATCCCACAAGCGATACCCCTTCACTCCATCAGCATATCCCAAGAATACACATTTTCTAGATCTGGGTAGTGGCTCTCAGGATCCCGATCAGAAGTAAGGCCACCTCAAAATTTTCAGGTACTTCCTATCAGGACCTTGCTCTACTGAAGTTTGGTTATGATTGTCTTCACAGCAACAAAGTTAAATATTGTTTCCTGTATTGTGCTTTCTTCCCGGAATTAGATTATTGGTTGGCCATGGGAGGGATTTTTGGGTGAATATGGAGATGTATGAGGGGCTCGAATTGAAGGTTACAACATCAATGACAGTCTTACTCAATAATGCTGATTGGAAGATGAAGGCAGAGATGAGAAAATGCATGACATGATTCGTGAAATGGCTCTGTGGATAGCTCGCGGGAAGGAGAAGCCAAAGTATTTGGTCGAGGCCAGGACTCAGTTATTTAAATTATGCACCAGATCTTCATATATTATTGTTAAAAAAAGTTGTTTGAAATACCTGTTTCTTATCTTCAATTGTTCACATTTCTATTTTTTTCTGTTCATACGTAAAACCCAATGGGTTTTCTTATTTATGACATTAGGTGTAACCCAGACTGCATATTCTAACGATTCTTAGGCTTGGAACTTCATCCAAATCATGTTTTTAAACATTTAAATTTTTTTTTTACTTAAAATAAAAAAAATTATATTTTTACATCATTTTTATATATTAATATCAAAACTAATTTTAAACTCTTAAATATATTTCAGATCTATAATATAACGATTCTTACAAAGATATTAAGAACTTTTAATGAGGTAACACACATTAAATGGTTATCGGTTTTTTGATTGAGGAGATTTTACTAAAAGAATAATTAATGGTGGAAGATGTTTTTCAACCAAGGGGTTCAACTCCACTAATAATTTGAACTCAGAAACAAGTTTCTTTTTAAGTTATAAAAATTAATGTAGAAGTTTTTGAAAAAATAAATATTTTTGCTCAATAATTTTTATTTATTTTTATTTTAGGGGTTTTGTTTTTCTATTCAGTATCATTAAGCTTTTCTAGTTTTTATATTTAAAGGGAATAATTTTTCTATTTAGTATTAATAGGGTTATTCAGTTTTATATATATATATAAAAGGTTTAATTGATTTTTTGATAAGTGAGACTTGAATAATTAAAAATTAAATATTTTATGTATCTTTTTGTAGTTATTATATTTTTAATTTTTAAAGATTTTGACTTGTAAATAACCCATCATCTTTCACTCTTGACTGAATACACTACCAGGTGAATTAATTAATAAAACAAATTCAACTTCCTACTGCTTAAATTAATATATATATATATATATATATAGTATATTAAAACTAAATAGAACTATTTATGTTGATATTTGTAAGTAGGCAAGGCTTTTAAATTAATAAAAAAAGTTCCAAGTTTTTTAATTAATATGTAGTATATTATTAAAACTAAATTGAATTCCACTTTAAATAATTTTATTTGAAGTATTTTTTTTATTATTATCTAATTTAATATTGATCAAAACCACAAGTTTCTTATCAAGTTAATATTTTGATCGTTCTAATTACAAACTCTGCTCTAATTAGATTTTAAATCAACTAATCAAATTAAACTAGAATGGAGTTCTAAACAATATTTTATAAAAAAATAATTTTTTTGTTTTTTTATTGTTTTAATATGTTGATGATAAAAATAATTTTTAAATAAAAAATACTTTAAAAAATAATCATCATCACACTTCTAAAACCCCTATTATTATTATGAAATAAAAACTGAACGTGTAAGGGAGAATTTGGTTTCTTTGTCACTAATAAATGAATAAAGAAAACACAGAGAGAGATTTTAAAGGCCAGCTCGTCGTTTAGCAAATTCTTGACTTTAATGTGGGTTGCCAGCAAATTTGGACATGATTTTATAGCTTTCTTGTAGCGTGTTTGGCAGTGTGATAATAGTTGCTTTGCAAATAGCTTTTCGTATCGAAATATATGGCAATAATGTTTTTCAATTTTTAAAAATCATTTTTGATATCAGCACATCAAAACGATCCAAAAAATACAAACCACACTCAATTTTAACAAAAAAAAAAATTCAAAATTTAATAAAACACAGTTAAAAACGGTGTCTTGATTACTAAGCAACTGCTCATTGATGTCATGATGCGGATATTTCAAATTATCAACGATATAATAAGTTTGAAAAAATAATATCAACCACGTCAGCAAATCCTTAATAAGTGAGAAGGCATTTGATTGCCATAAAATATTATACTTATAAAATATTTTTTTTATAAGATATATTATTACAAAACAAATTTTATGATATTTAAAAAGTAATAATATAAAAATATAATATCTGTAATGATGATGGTTGAGATAATAATTAATAATGATGATGATATTAATATAAATAATGATAATAATACCAACAAAAGCGATTGATAATATAAATTTAAGTAGCAACATCATATTATTAAAATAATTAAATGAGTTAGTTAAGTTTATAAAAACATTATAAATTGATTTTTTTTTAAAAAAATTATAATTATTAAATTTTAATTCATAGTTTGTATCTAACAGATTTTCTATGATAACAATTAATACACGTTGTTTATAGATTAAGACTTCACTTGTTTATTTATATGATATGTTGTGTTTCAAACTACAATTTAAATGAATAACAATTAAAATGATATTTGTAGTTAAAAAATACAATTTGAAACAGGATATTTTTCTTGTTTTAACACATCTTTAATTTACCCTGTCACTTTTAACTTTTTTTTTTTTCCTAATGAGAATTTAATTACATTTAAAATACAGCAAGATCGATATCATACTCCAACTACCAGTCCCAAACTAATATTTAGAATTTTAGATATCTACTCTTTTTCCTAATATTCAAATCTCAGTTACCATAAGATGCACCAAATCTCTATTATCCCATTTCATAATCAAATATTTCTCTGATTGTCTTGTAGTATTTGTCAAGAAAGCTAGATCAGATTTTCCCGCCACTCTATTGCGAAGCTGTCAGCCATTGAAATGAAGAAATTTGTTTTCTTCTTATGGATCAAAATTCAAATCTTGTTCCCTTCTGTGCTTTCCCTCCGACGCAAAATTTCAAATCTATACAAGCATTTTTGTCTCTTAGTAGAAAATTACTCAATTTCATTAGTCAAAAGGATTTAAAAGTTTATTTTTAAATAATATTTCGTGTCAAAATATATATTAATAATTTTTAATTATTTTTTAAAAATTATTTTTAACATCAATATATAAAAATAATTTAAAAATACTAAAAACATATTAATTTAAAGTTAATAAAAAAATAAAAAAAATTTAAATTTTTTACAAAACACTTTTAAAAAATAAAAATAAACATTCATGCTAATAAAAAATCCTATTAGGCCTACAGGGTGGAAAAATCCTATGAATCCTCAATCACAGCCGAAAACCTTTTTATTATTATTTTTTTTCCAAAGGTGATTCACTTTTTGGCAAATTGTTCTTTCAATTAGGCCCTGCTGAAACGTTTCCTTACTTTATTTGTAACCCGTTTTCTTTTACTTTATTTTCATTTTCATCCTTGTATTTTTCCCAGGCTGATTCCGTTTATTTCGCTCTATCGTCTCAATCATGCATGTGGGGGACAAAGGGAGACAAGTGTTACGTCTGTTTGCTTCCATTGATATTTTCAGATCAATTAATTTATATATATATATATATATATATATATATATATATGATTGAGATTAAGTTAAAATCCCCATTCTTGTTAATATTATCCAAATTACCTTATAGTTAAAACATGCAAGTGAGAATACTAATAATATTTCAATATAATTATCGAAAACCATGTCATAAATATCGAGATGTTTTTTTTGTTAGTGTAAGATCATGTTTGTCTATGTGGTCAATATTATATTTAAAATTAAAAGCATTATTTTGATTATTTTTTATTTGAAATTAAACAAATGGTTTTTAAATTAAAGATGGTAAAAATAATTTTTTATTTGATTAAAACTGGAAAAAATCAAAATTAAAAAAAGTAATATTATTTTATTTTATTTTTGTGAACAAATCAATCCAATATAAATGATTGTTAAAAGAATAAATAAATGCTCATCAATACACTAATTCAAAATTAAACAAGTTTTCAACAACTCAATAAGAATGAAAATTAATCCCAGTATATATTAGAGAGCCCTAAATTGGGGAAATCATGGAAGATTTTCTAATCCCAGTATCTATGAACTTCTCACATAGAATAAGGTCAAATTAAATATTTTTGGGTCCTACCATAAACCCATCTCAAATAAACAAGAACACATCATTACAGCCATAAAAACCCTACAACCTCCTAGCATCATACACAAAAAAACTCACTCTCTCCCTTCTCTTTAAAGAAAACAAACCTCTCTGCTCTAGACTTGGAGAGAGAGAGAGAACAGTGGTAATGGCGGGGAGGTGGTCGACGTCAACGTTCCGACAATGGCTAGGTCTTGACGTAGCTTACACCACTTCTTCTATCTGGACATCTTCCATCTCTGCCCTCCGGTGGCCGTCACAGTTAACAACAACGACGAACCCATCAAGGTGGTGGGCCCCACCGAGGTTGATGAGGTGGCCGGTGCTGGACTTCTCGATCTTGGACGATGTGGTTTGGAGCTTGGTCACTGCTTTTGAGTCAGTAGCTCTTGTCTCCATGTTGGCTTTCTTTTTTCTCTTCTGTGGCTGCACCGTCTAGGAAAGAAAGAAAGGAAGGAAGGAAGTTCTGTCTAGTCTTGAAGAAGTTTCTACAATGTTCCTGGTGGTATGTTGCCGGAGAATGACGTCATCCGGGGAGGAGTTTGGTGGTCGAGTTAACAATTCTGTGGTTGTTGGCCTGGCTAAGCACGTGAGTCACGTTCACTTTGGGGTTGATATATTTTTTTCACTCTTTTTTATTTACTTATTTTAATTGATTATGGGTTAGCCAATAGGGAGGTGGCCACGTTAGTGGGTTAAGGATGATGTTGTTGAAGAATGAAGAGCTTAACTTTTTAGTCCCTGGTAAAAAGGAAGCTTTTTGTTTTGACCCTTTTTGTTTCTGTTGGTGGCATTGTTATTTTGTGCCTTCTTTTGTTCTTGAGATCTTTCTTGAGTCGGTAATGTTAATGGTTAAATGGAGCATTAGATTATTTCAATTTTGGGTACTTTATTTATCAAAATAAAAATTGGGTGCTTTAATAGCCAGTAATGTTCTTGAGATTTTTTTTAATGTAATTTTAGAATTGACTCAGTTCATCTTAGCTTTTTTTTTTAGATTAATATGGGTGTCCGGGCCAGCTTACGCGCACCTCGATTAATCCCACGAGCCCTGAAGTTAATGACCATGTAAGCCTCTAATGGCCATCATATAAGCAACCTAGAGTTCGAACCTAAGATCATAAAAAAAATAAATCTCTTCATCCCAAACTTTTACTATTTTAATAATTATATAAGTCTTTAATAATCATCTAACTTTTTATTACCATTAGAACTCTGAGCCACTTCTGATAACTATATTTTATAAAGGGAAATTGTTCTACAGTTCTCGACCCCAGCAATCATGTCTCAAGAAAGACCCCAACCACCTCAACGTGGAAGCTCACATATTTGACAGAGTGTTTATGTCCTTGTCAACGTCCATCTACTCCCATGCCCACTAACCCCTGTTTGTTGGCTAAATCTCCAGCAGGTAGGTGCCATGATGCAACTGTGGTCTTAATTGATCATGCATGGCACTCGTCATCGGGCTGTTGAATCCATTGGTTTGCCTCGATCTATGTTAATCTGCGCTCTATCTAACAATTCAATCATGGTTTTGTTAGATAAAAGTCATGATCAGAACTAGAAATGCCCTGTTTTCCTCTGTTTTTCGCAAAATCTTGCGATTTTTTGTATTGGTTAGAAACAGACAAATCTAGACATAAGACTATATTTTCATATGTGCTTTTGCGGTTGAAGGAGTCTTATTGTAAATGAAATATAAATTTTATTATGTTTTTTTTTATAAAAAAAAACCTTGCTTAGCCGGTCAAGTCATCACCAGTTACGAGTCTGTGAGCTAAACTGATTAGCAGATTTCTCTCCCTGAAAGTTAGGGCGTGTTAAATTTTCTATCACACCTCGTATTTAACAAAATTACTACAGTTTTTCAGATGGCTAGAAAAAGAAAAACAAAAAAGAAGAAGCTGTTGATCTCATGATTTGCATCACAAAAAAAAGAAAAGAAAAAACCTCATCCACGTTCATCTGCCAGAGAGATCCGGGAAACTTCCAGGCCAATAAAAGTATTTTACTATAGGCTATCATCATATTCACAAGTTGGATGATAGAAATGATCATAGTCTTAAAACCCGGACCGGCCCGGCGGGTCGACTCGGGACCCGGCCGACCCGTGCATGGGACCGGTCCGGGTGGAGGCCAAAACCCGCTTGGGAATTGGCCCGGCCAGACCCGGTCAACCAGGGACCCGGTTGACCCGGCCACAAACCCGTTGACTTTTATTTTTTTTTGTTTTTTTTTTGTTAAAACGACGTCGTTTTGATTTTTTTAAAAAAAAAATTAAAAATTAATTTTGACCCGGTCGAAACCCGGAACCCGGGCCTTGGACCGGGCCGACCACCGGGCCGGGCCTTAAAACTATGGAAATGACACAATATTCTTCTCTCTTTTTTTTTTTTATGATAAAAGTATTCTGTTGAGATATAATCATAATCAGCACATGTTTTGTAGTGGTAAGCACACGGCTATGTAATGATAATCCAATGTTTTCATCATAACTATTAGTTTAAGGATGATAGTGTAGGAATTGTTTTAATAAAACATGTTCAATTGATACATTTCGGGCTAAATTTAAAATGAAATTCATTCACTTTTAGAGTAAAAACTTTGTTGGAAATTATTAATAAAAAATGTTTATTAACATGTATCATTAATATGATTAAAGTAATTAAATTGTGAATAAATAAAAAATTAATCTAAAAAACCTCTTAGTTTAAATGTTTTTATGAAACCCAAAATCCTCTATCCCACACTTGTGATCAACTTTACTTGGGCATGGGCTCCAAACTCGCTAACCTATTATAGATTTGGATTTGAGTTTATTATAAAATAAATCTTTGACCTATAAAGAATTATTTTTTGTTAGCCCATAAATAAAGTTTGATCAATTTCTTCAGTAACCTAAACAATTTTTAGATATTTTTTCTTAGCTTAAAACATCAAAATCACCACTATTTGTTAACAAGAAGGTCCTTGTTATTTTCCATACAATATAGACATGTTAGTTTTTCATGTGTGCTCTAACCAGAAATCATTCTATATATAGAAAAATCATTGATTCTTCACAAGAAAGTGCCTTTATCTGAAAATTTTCTTTTCTCAATACATTATATATCAAAGCCCCGGACGACCACAACTAGTTCAACTCATTAATCAGTGGACGAAGACAAACATCTATATTCCGACACAGACTATTAGGACCGAATATGAATATAGATAAAAATATAAACTTCGGCCTCATACACATCCCCAATGAAAAATTGTAAGCCATGAGTATCACTAACCAATAAAAATAAGAAGCAACAAATGATTCGAATGGATTGAATCCGTCTGTACATAACCCAAGAAGCACGTTCATTGATTCCATTGAAAACTAAAGATGCACGCTATTAAAATGTTTTCAGGCTTCACCATCAGAATGATGCACTATCACTTCATCCACTACATCATGTGAATGATACCATGTCATGTGCTCAATAATTTTTGGTGACATAAATAACCGTTGTAGTCTAGGTGTGATTAAGAAGTATCTAAGTTTTCTATGTGTAACAAAAGTCCTTCCCTATCAGTTCTGGATTTATAATGAGCATGCCCATATGTTTTGAACTAGATCAACTCTGCATTTCAAGGTAATACAATATGTAAAAGTTTGGACACATGTCAATTTTATGGTATCCTAGGCCGATGAGTTTGTCAATTTCTCTAAATCCCAAAGTATCGTCAAAGTCTTTCAAAAGATAAAAAAAAAAAAAAAAAAAACCTGGTCATGTTTGCATTATGTTTTTCATTTATGATTGAATATTGACCAGCATAACCCTAATTCATTTTCATTGTATCTATAACCAAAGTCCTATAAGGATTACTATTGTTATATATAATTTCATGCACGTTGCTAGAACTATAAGTTGACCCAATCATCCTTTCTATAATGGTTTCATGAGGAACATATGGTTCTTTGTGTGCAAACCAACTCAAGTATCTCTTCACAAACTCTTTTTATAGAAGATGCATCGTTACAATATCTGAATCAAGAAACTTTTTATTTTTACATCTCGTACATGGACATCTAATATTGCTTTCATTAATATTTCTCGAATTAAATAGTGCATAATTAATAAAACCCTGAACCCTATTACAACAATCCATCCTACACAACCCTTTAGGTGAATCTTGATACATCCATAAATGATCATCCATTATTTATGTCAAACCTATATAGAATATTGATGACAACATGTATTAATTAATTATATAAACTAAATAAACAACAAAATATTGGTTTAACTCAAACTTATTTTTAATATTTCCTTGAATTTGATAAATTTATTTTTTCTTTTCAGAATACATATAACAGCCAGTTGAAGAAGAGATAAAAGGTTGATCCTTCGACCCATCCAAATCTTGATTTGGATTTATGGTTATAGGCATGATTGTTTGGTGGACCCGATATAAATTGGGTGTATGAACTCTTTAACACTACAATTGATAACTTGTAGACGACCTATAGTGTTTTGATCGTTGGCTGCTCACATTCAATTCTGACCACTCAAACTCTCAAGCTTGTTGTGATGTTATACCAACGAATACATGCTCAAATAACTCATCTTAATAAAAAAAAAATGTGAATGACTCATTGCTAATTATAAAGAACTTCATTGGTTGGTAATGAAGATGATATAACATATGGGTGGTACATGCACACCTTCTAATTAGCCTCACGATCCCGATGACGACCAGCCTCCTTCTCCTTCAATACTGCCTCAATTTTAGATTTATTGTATTTGAACGTATAAATATTTAAGTTTGTAATATATATTTGATTTTTATATTATTTTAATTATTTTTCTACTTCTATATATATATATATATATTAAATACCATTGACGGGGTTACTGAAGGAACAACTTCGTCTGTATATTTAGAGAGAGTTGGAAAATAATTACTGCAAATATCACTTCTATGGTTAACTCACTGATAGAATTACAGATGGTATTCTGTTGGAGATATGTTATATTTATCGATGGATAAATAAAAATACTGATGACATTACATACGATTTTCCTGTCAATGATATGTTAAATTTACCGATAAAGTTATCAACAGAATGTAGTGAATAATTTTTTTACGTGCTTTTGTCGTCTATAAATTCATTAATATATTTATTACTGACAAACAATAAATTACAGATGAGAGTTTTTCTGAAAAATTGTTTCCATCAATTAGCCCATTGGTAATATACAGACCGATAAATTATAAGTGTAAACATTGAAAAATATTTAATCAGTAAAACTATTAAATTTGATAGTAGACTGTGTTTGGTTAATGTTTTAGGACATAAGAGACAAGTATGAGAGAGAGAGAGAGAAAGAGAGACGCAAAATAAAAAGTCTACGCAGGAAAATTCAACTGTAAAACCTTGTCTTCAAAAAGTCTATCTCTATATTTTAGAATTCAAAATAATAACTAAAAGCTAAATGACATAGCGTGATAAATAAGCAACAAATTAATCAACCTGTCCAAAGTGTCGCGCGTGATTGTTCTCTTGAGTGGTATCGGGAAATGGGGTAGAAAAGGATTTTTTGTCTTTTATTAGTGGAGAGAGGGAATGAAAATCACCATTTAGTATTTTTATCACTAGTAACAATAATTGGTCTTAAAGATCGGACACAAGGACTGGTTGCTTAAAGAAAAGATATTAGCACCCCTAATACACTCTACCTAAGGTAAGCTGCATTGTTTATTATCTAATGTATACTAAGGTGTTGTTGTGCTTTCTAATTATTGGTCTATTAAAGGTTTAAGAAAAATCCTTTTTACTAAGGAGATCATTATCTTATCAGATAAAACCTAACTATTTTAACGTTAAAAAAAAAGGAACTATTTCTTAATTAATTTTAAGAATATGTCTTACCTATATGTTTAAAATCACAGATATTAAAAGAAAACAAAATAATATTTTTTGGTATTTTTAAAATATTGATTTAGTTCTCATGACTTTAATAAACTGGTTTTTAAATTTCAAAATGTATGTTAATACATATTTTTTGAATTTTTTGTTGTATGAAAATATGATATGAAAATTTCTTATAAACTTAAGAGATTTAACTGTATGCATGAAAACAAGATATTTTTTTTGTTTTTCTATATATATATATATTTTTTTGCAGTATTTCAGAGAAAACAAGATATTTTAATACTGGATTTGTATCTTTATAGTATAAAAATATAACCAATATTAATACAAAATGGTAGAAAAATACATGAGAAAATCACAAATTTTTTTGAAAGGATTTTTGGATTTTTTTTGTTTTTTACGTATAATTATAATTATAATTATATATTAAAATATATTAGGATGGGTTTAGCCCAGTTATGTGGGCTGAGCCCACCCTGGTTAGGCTGAGTTTGACTTAAAAGGAATTAGCACAAAGTCAACCTAAAAAGCAACTGGGCTGAGGTTAGCCTAGCAGAGTTGGGCCAATATCGGCCCGAATTAGGGTTGGGACAATTTCAGCCCAATGTACTCTATACTAAGGGGGATTAAGTTGGACCCGACCCAGATGTTTTTGTCTAGGCAGGCATTGGTCCGACCTAGAAATAGTGGCTCCCCATTGTTCATTAGTAGAACAATGAAGATTGGGGGGGGGGGGAGAAGAAGAAGAAAGAGATGGGGAAGCGGACCTGCGATGCCTTATGGTGATGCTGGTGGCGGTGAGGAGGAATAATGGTGGTGGTTTGCGATGGTGATGCAACTAACAGTAAGAGAAATCAAGAGAGGAAGACTATTTTTCTTCTCTCCTTCTCTGTTTTTTTTTCATTTGCTGTTTTTCCTTTTCTTTTCTTTGTTGTTCCTTTTTGTTTTTTTTTTTTTTTCTATTTTTCTCTTCTGTTTTCCTTTCTATATTTCTCCTTGTTTTTCCTTTTTCGTCCCTCTTTTGTTCTCTCTCCTATTTTTCTCCTCCTTTCCTCTCTTGTCCTTTGGTATTTATAAGGGGGAAAAGGGGGGGAGAAATCTACTACCTTTGTCCAATAATGACGCAGGAATAGGGTGGCCAAACGACCATTAGGTAGCTGCCTGCAGGGCTTGTCCCCTCTGTTTTTTCATCTGGTAGTAGGCCATGGTTGTGGGTCTTGTTGGTTTTTGGGAGAGAGGGAGAATGGCGCTGGAAGGGAAGTAAGGGAACAATCTTCTTCTTCCCTTGCCTGTAGTGTGTCCAGGGGAAGGAGAAGATATATAGTGCCGTACAAAATGACATTGTTTTCTCTCTATTTTTTAATGTGAACAGTGAATGAAGCCACGTCGTTTTGAACGAAACTCGTCGTTTCATTTAAAATAAAATGGTGCTAGAAAGCTTTTGTTTCCAAATCAGTCTTTAATTTTCAATTTGTTCAATCAAGCCCTCAATTGAGATTTTGATTTTAAGAATCAATTCAATTACATCCCTGCCAAATTCAAAAGCTAGCCCTAAAGTTGACTGCTCTTTTCACTTTGATTTTTGGTTTTCAATTTATGCATTTTGACCCTCAATTGATTAATAAACTTTTAATTTCTTTAATTTAACCCCTGATTTGGTTAATTCCATCCCCTATATTTACGTGCCTTTTCTAGTTTGGTCCTTAGTTTTGGTTTTCTTCAATCAAGTCCCTAAGTGCCATCAAACTTCAATGTTTATGCAATTAAGCCCTTGATTTGACCAAATTAACTTTTAAAATTGTAATACGACCCCCAAATTTAATTTCTTCAAATTAAAGCCAAAATTGATTTAAAAATAATTTTTCTTGCAATTTAACCCTTCATAAACTCAATTAATCTTTTAAAAAAATCTAATTGAGTCTTTAAACATCTGATTTTAAATTTTTTTTCCTCCAATTGAATTGAAAACATATTGTTCAATTTCAATTTATATATTTTTGAACTTCTACAACTAATCTTTGATCATTTTTTGAGCGTCCATATATCTTAGTTTTACTTCTATATATTTTTGTTTTCTTCTGATAATTTTTTTTTATTTCTTTGCATTTTTTCTTTTTTGTGTGAGGATAAAAAAATAAGAAGCAACACAAAGTATAACAGAGATCCATTCCCTTCTCAACTAAGTTAGCTTTCTCAACTCCATGACAAACTCATAATCTTCATTCACTTCAACGTTTCCCCATTTCTACAAGCTCGTCAATCTTCCTATTCCTGTTGGAACTCTCATTCCATGAGAGTCTGGGAAGAACAATGATGACTGGAAACTGTGTCGATAGTTACGGAGCTGGCAAAGACATGTCAATTGTGTGATTCCAGCAGGTAAAGAAGATTCAAGACTCCTTTTCAAATCAAGTATTTCCAAGTACTTGAGCTTTCTTATGGACTCTGGAAGCTCACTTATCATGGTCCATCTCAAACTTAAGTATTTCGATCTAAATTCAATACTCTCAACAGCTTGGTTTATATATTGCTATAGTAGGAAGCTTATTCACATTATCTATTCTTCACTAAATAATATTAACTGATTCTCTTAACTGACAAACAAGACTAGTGGCTACTAACAACATTCTAACCATTTCATTTTCTAATCTTTTGACACGTGACAGGACTAGAGCCTTTGATATCTTTACATTCCCCCTCAATTGCAGGCTTGGAGGAGTCAAGTATAAGATTGGAACATATAATTTGTATCATCAAGCTTGACTGTCACAACAATATAAATCATAAGAAGCAAACATGTAATACAAGATTGAGTTAAGAAATAGTCACCATTTTAAAATGAAACATTCAAAATTCTTAATTTTTCTAACAACCTTTTCGTTTCCTTATACCACCACTGGCCAAATTGAATTTCATGAGGTGTGAATGAATTAGGGTTCTCTTATAGCCTTGAAATTATAGGGGAATAAAGAAAAAAAACTCTCGTATTTTTCAGAAAAATTACAATTAAATAATCTAATCTTAAAACAATACTCCAATTATTGATATAAAAGTTTAAAACCGATTTAATTACAAGAATTCAAAATTAAGTGAAAAATGGGCTTGAAAGAGACCCAGCATGAGAGAAAAATCTGAAATAAACTCTTGATGTTCAATATAGCCCATAAGTAAGGCTTAAATAGCTAGGGCTGAGAAAATTGCCAAACTAGATAAATACTGATTATTCAATAAATAAATAAATAAATAAAATATTGCCTTGTTTTAAGTTTAGACTTATGTTCTTTCAGCAAACAAAATTTTTGCTTTACCACATTCCTTCGGTTCTATCAATTATTTTTTTAATTGAGAAAATACGATACTGTAAACTATTACAATTGTGAATAAATTTCATATTATTAGGGATATAGAAATCACAAGAAGCCAATAAATATTGGTTGGTTGCTCAACATAATTAAGACATAACAAAGAAACAAACAAATATGGATACAAGCAGAAGGACAAACACAAGTCACATCAAAACAGAAAGGCTAAGCAACAAGAACACTTCTACAGATCACTTCTCACAGGTAAATTGCTAAACATGCAGTGAGCAACCATTGATTTGGAATGCGACTGCTTCTCCACAGAGGATTACAACAAATTCAGAAAGCAGCCCCCACGCTCCTGATAAGATCCAATCACCTTCTGAATCTGGACAACTTGGGAAAGTTTATAGCCAAAAAGCAGTAGCAAGTGTCAATGCATTCTTCAATGAAGTAAAACCACCTGCGTCGCCAATGCGGATTTATGCACAGTACTGCTGCAATTGTCAACACCACAATTATGTAACACACACCAAAGCTGGCATAGAAACTGTCCATGTCTATGAAGCCACCATCTCCATTGAAATCGTTAGGCACTCTCGTTGATGGCGATTCTGTTTTGTCGCAACTGTTTTGCAATGGAGGTCCACAAAGAAGAGGATTCCCTGTATAACTGCTTTCATCAAAGGTACCAAATTGATTTTTCATCTCCGGTGTTCTTCCTGACAAATTATTGTACGACACGTTGAAAACAGCTAGAAAGGTCAGTTCAACGAGTTGTACAGGAATTCTCCCATTCAAATTGTTATGAGAAAGATCCAAGCTCTCTATCTGCTTCAGATTGGAGAAGGATGAAGGGATCAATCCAGCGAGATTATTTTGTGACAGATTTAAAGAATGTATCCCACTTAATTTTCCCCATTCTGTCGGGATTTCTCCAGTGAATCTGTTACAAGAAAGATCCACAGCAGACATGTAACCGCCTTCGTAAGTGTAGAAATTTTTCTTTGTTGTAAGCTCCACATCTATTTTTACATCGATCTCTGGCCACACAATTTTGTCATAAAGATAAGAACCTATGGGTGCAAATATTTCTTCCTGGCTTCCATAATCTCGTGACGTCGAACCAGGTTCAACCGAAGTTTTTTCATCTGATGCCGTGAAATTTAAATTGCTCAAACATGAGGGTAACAGACCAGAAAAATTATTTTCTGAAAGATCCAATATGCTTAATTTCCTTAACAAGCATAACTGTTGAGGAAGTTTCCCATTGAATTGATTAGATTTGAGAACAAAAATGCTCAATTCCGAAAGGCTATCAATCCAATTTGGAATGGGCCCAGTTAAGTTGTTATCGCCGAGATCTAATGTCACCAACGAAGAGAGATTATAAAAATCAAATGGCAGTGGACCGCTCAATTGATTTCTATAAAGGTGGACATAGCGTAAATATGATGCATTGAAGCCCAACGGTAATGACCCAGACAGATTGTTTTCAGAAAGATCTAAAGATTGAAGCCGATAAGAATTGAAATATTCTATTGGAATGGTACCTTCAAAATGATTTCTGGACAAGTCAATTCCCTGAAAGACTAATGAAGAGTTTCCAATTCCCCTTGGAAGCATGCCTGACAAAAGATTGTTACTGATATCCAACCACAAAAGTGATGATTCAAGAGAAAAAGTACCTGGTACTTCTCCTATAAATTTGTTTCCATCTAGAAGGAGGTAAAGTAGAGAAGTCATGTTGAACATAGATGGTGGTAATCGCCCATTGAAGTTGTTGTTGGACAGCTTCAAATACCATAAAGAGGAGCCTACTGTTGGCAAATTATGCTCAAGCAGTTCACAAGACATATTATTGTTGGAAAGATCCAAGTATCCGAGAGAGCTCATATTCCCAAAACAACGAGGAATGCAACCTGTGAGGTTGTTGTTAGCCATCATGAAGTTCTCCAAACCTGGAAAAATCGAACATATGTTCCTTGCAATTTGACCATGTATGCTGTTGCCAGACATATCTACTGTCTGAAGGTTGGGTGTTGGATGTTGTGGCAGCTGTAAAGGACCACCTATAAATGAGGTGTCTCTCAAATATAGTCGATCTAACTTTTTATTATTCTCAAACAGCCAAGATGGGAAAGGTTGTCCAACGAATTTGTTGTGGGATAGATCAACAACCACCAAATCATATTGGCTACGCAGGAAGTTTGGAAATCCAGCTTTGAGTGGTTTTGGAGTACAGTTTGAAGCACTAAAGAAAAGAAGCTGGAACTTTGGAACTGAAGGCTGAAAACTGGGTGCAGCTATAAGCTCATTGTTATCGCATGCAATGAGCTTGAGGTTGGAGAGGTTCATAAATGAACCAAATGATATTGGAACTTGAAAGTAGTTATTTGAAACTTCGAGCTGTTCAAGCTGCGTAAGATGAGAAAGGTGACTAAAGGCAATATTTCCATCCAATTGGTTGTGGGATACATCCAAGACTTGTAGAGATGATAGATTTCCCAAACAAGAAGGGAGTACGCCCTTTAGATTGTTTCCAGAGAGATATAGCTTTTCAAGATTCTTCAGTTCACACCAGCCTGTAGAATATATCCATGTGTTCATTGTTAATGGAATAGGAATATATCAATTATGTAATTGCTAAGTACGGTTTTAAAGTTTTAGTTGATTTTTGTTTCATTAGCTAGGTCGGTTTTAGATTATATTTAAACAACTTTCTTTGTTAGTTTTTTTAGCGATTAATTATCTAGATTATTGATATTCATAATTTTTTTTAATTCAAAGTTTTTTCTATAATTTAAGACTGAGAAATTTTAGAGATTGAGAAACTCTAGATTTCATCTTTTTCTATAACACAAATATTAATGAACAATGTTATTTGAATTGAAGGAGGTTCTTCAATAGTTCATCGATGGAATTGTATAAAGATCAGATTATAATTACCTTGGGCAGGTAGGGTGCTATTGAAGTCAACTCCGTTCAAGGATAGGACTTTAAGAGTAGACAAGGGTCCAATGTTCCTAAGAAAGCTTCCTGGGAGAGAAGAATGATCGAGGAACACTTCTTCAAGGGATGGCAACGCTCCCAATGACTCTATGAAAATGCTTTCCTTGAAGTCAGTGTATTCCAGATACAAGATTTCTAAATTCCTTAAACCTGTGATAGAGAGAACAGTCAATAATGATTATTTACAATAATTAAGTAATTTATAATGTTAGAGTTAATATACAAGACATAGCTTAAGTTTTAAAATTAAAATAATTTAAATATAATATTAAAATTTTATTAATTAAATATGCACCTTCATTTATTTTAAAAAAATTAAAAAATTAAACAAAAGTTAATAGCGTGTATATGTAAGTTTCAAATTATTTAACTCGTTAAAGAATTAATTATATAAAGCCTTTTTAATGCTTCATCCAAACAATTGGTTAATACACATCTAATTATTAAACCTAACTAGAAAATGCTATCAGAGGTAGGAATGATTTACAACTTTACCATTAAGACTAGTTGATCCTGTGAAGTTATTGTTTGATAAATATAGAGATTTGAGAGATGAAAAACCATTGAGAGATGATAAAACGCTGTCGTTAAATTTATTGTTTCTTGGATAAAGTTCTTTCAAATTCCTCAACCCTGAAGCTAGTACTTAAAAATTTGAAAGAAGATTGTCAGAAGCAAAGAAAGGTGCATTCTTAATATTAGACAATGAGGTTACTTGAAACATTAAAGGATTGATTCTTGTTCTGTCCCTTATGTCCGTTTTTAAACAAATCTTGATGGATTATGAGAGATTAAAATCATTTTCTACATAAATTATATTTTATGTATCCATATGCATAACTAGCTTATAAAAGGAAAAATGAAGAATTATTTTTGATAAAAATACTAAATAAGAAATGAATTTGAGCTTTGGATGTTTCATAAATGACTCAAATAATTAATGAAACGGGAACTTCGAAATGGTTTATTTATAGGTTACGGTTTTACAGAATAATGAGACGTTGGTAAGAGCACCAGCCACCAGGTTAATTTATCAAGGTATTACCAACGAAATTTAGATTATTGATATCCATAATTTTTTTAATTCAAAGTTATCTCTATAGTTTAGGAGGAACGAGAAATTTTAGAGATTGAAAAACTTTAGATTATATCCTTTGCTAAATGTGATGCCAAATTTTAATGAACAACTGTTATTTGGATTTCAAAACCATTCTAATTGTTTATTTGTAGAATTGAAGGAGGTTTTTCAATAGATCTTCCATGGAATTGTATAAAGATCAGATTATAATTACCTTGGGCAGGTAGTAGGGTGCTATTGAAGCCAACTCCGCCCAAGGATAGTTCTTTAAGAGTAAACAAGGGTCCAATGTTCCTAAGAAAGCTTGCTGGGATAGAAGAACCATGGAGGAACACTTTTTCAAGGCTAGACGAATTAGACAACCCTGTGGAACATATCATATAAATCCATTAATATGTTATAATTATCATATTGGTTTAGGCACCAAAACAATCACTGACCTTTTCCAAAGTGTGTAAAATTACTAAAACGGGCATATAAGATCTTGAGGGATGGCAACGCTCCCAATGAATCTATCAAAACGCTTTCTTTGAAGTCAATCTCGTCCAGTAACAAGAGTTCTAAATTCCTTAAACCTGTGGTAGAGAGAACAATCAATAATGATTATTTACAATAATTAAATAAGTTATAATGTTATAGTTAATATACAAGACATAGCTTAAGTTTTAAAATTAAAATAATTTTTAATGTGATATTAAAATTTTATTAATTAAATATTCACCTTCATTTATTTTTTAAAAATTAAAAAATTGAACAAAAGTTAATAATATTGTGTATATGTAAGTTTCAAATTATTTCTCTTAAGAAAATGCATTAAAGAATTAATTATATAAAGCCTTTTTAAGGTTTCATCCAAACAACTTAAGAGTTAATACACATGTAATTATTAAACCTCACTAGGAAATGCCATCCGAGGTAGGAATGATTTACAACTTTACCATCGAGACCAGTTGATCCTATAAACATGTTGCTTGATAGATCTAGAAGTTTGAGAGTTGAAAATCCACTGAAAGATGATAAAATGTTATCGTTAAATTTATTGTAACTCAGATAAAGTTCCTTTAAATTCCTCAACCCTGAAGCTAGCACTTGAAAACCTGAAAAAAAATTGTCGGAAGCAAAGAAATTAGCATATATATATATATATCAACCATCCCAATATCCATATAAATTCAATGAAATATAAATTTGTGTGTTAATGTTTTGACATTATATCAATATTTTAATAACCAAATATTCATGAATTCTAACATATCACCTCCATTCCTTTAATAAAATTTTAAAAATTGAACAAAAGTTAATGGTTAATACATATCTATTTATTAGACAAGTTCACTAAAGAATAAATTAAACCTCACTAGGAAACGTCATCCGAGGTAGGAACGATTTATAACTTTACCATTCAGATCAGTTGATCCTGTGAACATATTGCTTGATAGATCTAGAGATTTGAGAGTTGAAAAACCACTAAGAGATGATAAAATATTGTCGTTAAATTTATTGCCACCCAGATCAAGTTCCTCCAAATTCCTCAACGCTGAAGCTAGGACTTGAAAACCTGAAAGAAGATTGTCAGAAGCAAAGACAATTAACAGATTTATATATCAACCATCCCAATATCCATAAAGATTCAATGTAAAGTTACTTGAAATATAACTAACTTTATGTGTTAACTAAAAGAAAATTGAAAGCATAGAACCTTGGTTCTTTAAGCCACCAACTAATTGGTTGCCGCTTAAGTCGAGAATCTCCAGTTCTTTGAAAGGCAGAAACAAAGACGCATTGAGATCCAAGTCTTTGAGACCATCATAATTTACATCTGAAAGATATTCGATGTCTGAGTTGTTGCCATACATAACCATATTTACACCTGAAAGATGTAGTTCGATCACTCGGTTTGTGGTGTTGTCACACACAACCCTTTCCCAGTTACAGCAATTAAAATGCTCTTTATCCCAACCTTCTAGATAATAGGACCCAGGTGCACGTGCATGATAGAACCAAGCTTTTATCTCTAAGAGACTAATTCTCTCTTCGTCCAAACAACAATGGCTCCGGTCGTTGAGGAAGGACAGTGCCATGAGCAGCATCCACACCCACATTTGCCTCATCTTCATAACGCTCCTACTTGATCGAATACAAAAGCAAGCAAGCTGTCTCTTATATACAATTGTGTCCTCTTCATGCATTAATTTGATCGGACAGTGACAATTATCTGTATCATTGAATTTTCTATGCTGAATTAATTATCCAATGGAGACTTGGGCTTCATCGAATGAGAGAGTCTTCACGGACAGTGCTAGCCAGGGGCCCGCACCACGGCACAGATCGCTCGGTTTGTGGTGTTGGATTAAAGGATATTAATTCCAATTTCTTGTTTACTGCTTTACTTTTCTTCATAGGGAAGTCAAGATTCCTATAATCCATATCATCAAAATAAATTTTAATTATTTGAGCGATTGATTTGATCTTGACCCCACAATTATTTTAATTAGTCTGTTAATATTTTTTTTTAATTAAGCTTGTGGAGCGGCGTGTTCCTCCAACTTGTTATGTAAACTATTTTGTTTTTTTTTTTTTGTATATTTGGGAAGCCATTTGTTTGAACATTTGATTTAAATTTTCATGGTAATTTGTTTTTGTGTTTTAAAAATATTATTAAATAAATTTAATTTTTTTTATTTTTTTATTAATTTCAAATTAATATATTTTTAGTATTTTAAAATTATTTTGATGTGTTGATGTTAAAAATAATTTTTAAAAAATAAAAAAATATTATTAATATATATTTTAACATAAAAAATTATTTAAAATATTTTTTATTTGAAAAATAACTAGTTGTAATCTTATCAATTCTTCGTAGAGCTATGAAGTAAAAATTCCCAATTATCCACTGCATCAATCTCTATCCCATCAAAATGAATTTGGTGCAAGAAAAAAAATATCTGATATATGTGATTTACTCCTAGTATTACCCCTCCCTCCCTCCATAAAGTTATCATTTAACTCCACTTTCGAGATTAAATCTTAAACTTCTTTACATTTTTTCCTACCCTTTAAATTGTTATGAACACAAGTAAAAGAGATGAAAACTCCTTTACCCACGTATCGAGCATACCCTAGTTACATAACACTAGTTAAATCTTCACATAACATTTCAAGTTAATTAATGGCTAGGATTTTGTTTAGTGGATTTTTTTTTTTTGAAATTAAATATCATATCAATAAACAAATAGTAACTAAAAATGTAACAACTAAAATAAATAGCGTATAAAAAAGGAAATCCTGTATCATATCTTTCACAAATCTTAAATAATTAATGAGAAAGCAGAACAAGGATAAAACAACATTGTTTTTTATATATAAAAAATAAATAATTAATAGATTGCAGTTAGGTATTTATTCAAGTCAGGCCAACTATTAACCGAGTCACTTGGATTTCTCATTATGCATATTTAAGATTGCTAAAAAAAAAAATTTTAGTTTAATTTCACATATAAGCTAATTCGATAACACTTTTTAATATAAAACCAAAAAAAATGAGTGCTATCATCGTCATCAACTTTATTTGGTTTCAATTTATGACGTTTGACATATAAATTCTGTTCAATGTAAATCAACTTTTCAATAAATAGTTAATGTTAATGAGCACAGTAGCGAGAACTAAGCAGTGTTATGTGTATTTGGGACTGTGAATACTGTACACTTTGGCTCTCTTCATACAGTCAATTGACTTTCACACGTAGTAAAAATGAAAAACAAATTACTCCGTGGATTGGTGATTAAACTACAATACTAAATATACCCACTGATCTGTGGATTTGTGATTAAACTTGGAAAAAAACAACAATACTCTAAAAAGCCATATGTGAATTTGTGATTAAGAAAATTCATTATTTTTATTTTTTTTGACATATTAGGTTCCACTAGATGCACCAAGTCAATGTGAGTGGTTGTCTTTTTTCTTATTTATGAGAATCCAATAGAGGCATCAATCTAGGCCTCCACAATGTCTGCCACTAGTCAATTTCCTCCAACTTGTTGCGTAAATTACTTTGCTTTCTATTCATATATAGATATGGAAAGTCATGTGTTCTGAACAATTGATTTGATCTCGTGGAATACAAAATTTCTTCCTCAACTCTTTTCATGGAATGAAGTGATTTACCGGTAGCTTCATCATGCACTTGCACTTCTTTTTCTCCGTAGACATGTGATTCTGTGAAGTCGGTCAAGATTCCCAATATATTATCAACATCATCAATTTAAGAAATATTTGTTAGGCTGGTTTGCTTCCATATTAATTATTATTTGAATATTCTTAATCTGAATGATATTAGTCCATTCAAAACAAATTCATTTTCTTTTTTATAAATATATTTATATGACTACGAAAGAAGAAAGATATGCATTGATTAAAATATTATTGATGTGTTTGAATGAAAAAAGTTAGGGTAGAGATGACCAGCAGAAATACTGTATGGCCCAATAAAATAAATACAAAAAACAATATCAATGGCTTGCAAAAAAAAAAAGTTTTATGTGAAATTTATCTATATGTTAAATTACTTGATTAACTAAACCTAATCCTGTAATATTGAATTATTTGATGAAAACATTATCTAAAACATGATTAATTGACATATTTAAAGTCAAATAAAAAACAAACCCAGCTTATTTTTAATATTAAAATTATTATTCAACATAAACCCTTTAATATAAAAATTTTACATAATTAAAATAAATTGTGATTACTATATGAGCAATTGATTTGATCTTGAACCCCACAATTATTTTTATTAGTGTGTTAATGTGTTTCTTCAAGCTTGTGGAACGGGGTGTTCCTCCAACTTGTTTTCTAAGCTACTTTGATTTTTCTACGTAGAATTGAGGAGTCATTTGTTCGAGCATTTGATTTTCTGACAGGTCTCTTAACGCATTAATATTAGTGTTTGGTTACATATTAAAAAATGTACAAATTGTAGGCCCATCATTTATATAAGGTAGTACCTCGATTATGAAAAAGCAATTCTTTTATTGCTTTTTTGCAAGTTTAATTATTGGTTGAATTTTTTTATATAGCCGGCAGAGTAAATTCTTAAAAAAACATGTTTATTAATTGGGAATGTAAATTATTTTTTCAATTCTTAATTTTTTTTTTAAAATTCAAGAGCACTAAAATAGTTTTTTAAAAAAAACTTGTTTTTTTTTCTTCCACTAGCATTTGTTTTTCTTCTTCGTAGACCTGTGAAGTGAAGATTCCCAATTATCCACTGCATCAATCTCTATCCCATCAAAATGAATTTGTTGCAAGAAAAAAATATATGATTTGCTCATGTGATTTACTCCTGGTTTTACCCCTCCCTCCCTCCAAAAAATTATCATTTAACTCCACTTTCGAGATAAAATCTTAGACTTCTTTAGATTTTTTCCTACCCTTGAAATTGTTATGAACATAAGTAAAAGAGATGAAAACTCCTTTACCCAATCGAGCATACCCTAGTTACTTAACACTAGTTAAATCTTGACATAACATTTCAAGTTAATTAATGGCTAGGAATTTTGTTTAGTGGATTTTTTTTGAAATTAAATATCATATCAATAAACAAATAGCAAGTAAAAATATAACTACTAAAATAAATAGCGTATACAAAAGGAAATATTTAGAGTTGGAAATAAATCTTAATTTTTAGCATTCTCATTCTCATTCTCTCTCCTCTGCTGATTGTAAAATGAGAAATAGTAGATGAGTAGTATACTGAAAATAAATATTTTTTTGTATGTAAAAAAAATATATATGTGAAGCTGGTATAAAGTCAGTATCACTTATTGTGGAGCGATAAATACATCCTAAGAATGTACAATAAGAGAGAGAGAGTTTACAATACATTAATTTGGATTTTGAATATAAATATATGTATTGAGTTGCATATCAATTTGAAGATCCCTGAGTTTGGTTATATCAATGTCAAAATTAGTCCAAATTATTTTAAGAGTTAAACCACTGGGTGGAGTTGGATTTAATAATTATAGCTGGCAACTTAATTGTTAAAAAAAAAAAACAAAAAGAAGAAGAAAAAAAAGAAACCGAAAGAAAGAAACATTTGATGTAGGAAATGTTTTTAGAAAAAATAAATATTTTACTTTGTTAATTTTATTTTTTTATTCATATGATACTTTTATAGCTTTTTTCCTTTTCTAATTTATTCTTTTCTATTTAGTATTATTATAGTTTTCTAGTTTATTTTTTATATAAAGATTTATAATAACCTTTTAACAAATAAAAAAAGAGCAAAATAAAATTGAGTATTTTAAAAAACATTTATATTTATAATGTTGTTGATTTTTAAAATTTTTAATTTATAATAAACCCTTTATTCTTCACTTTGCGTTCGTCAACATTTATCTAGGTACCTGGTTTGAAAAAGCTTTTGAACATAAGGACTCCATATTTTTCAACATAAATTCTTTAATATAATTAAAAATAAATTGGGATTCCATGTTTGAATAGTTGATTTGATATTGGCCCTACAATTATTTTCTTTAGTCTATTATTTGTTATAGTTTTTTTTCAAGCTTGTGGGTTCCGGGTTGTTCCTCCAACTTGTTATACCTTGCTTTTTCTTTTTTGTAGACCTGTGAAGTCATTTGTGATTGGTTTTTAATTATGTGATTGGTTTTTAAATTTATCTCTGATCTTTTTTATTTTTTAATATTATTTTTAACATCAAAACATTAAAATAATTTAAAAAATCAAAAATATTAAATTAAAAAAATTAAAATTTAATAAAAAGTAGGTTTTACCACAACTCCAAACACGAGGACTAAATAGTAGTAATAGATAGGAGGTCCTCCAACTTGTTATGTAAACTACTTTGGTTTTTCTTCATATATAGATATTGTTTGGCTCTGTGTTAGCTTCTTTTTTTTTTTTCAAACGCAGTAACATGGTGTTTGGTTATCTTCAGCAGTTGTGTTTTGGCCATGAGACCCACGAAAAATTTACGTTTCACCTGCGATTTTGTGCAATCAAGTTTTTCCTGCTTTTCTTGCATTGTTCATGTTAATTGCACTGTTCATGTGAACAGTGCAAGGTTAAAAAAAGTGAACAGTCCAATTTTATTGTACTGTTCACTGCACTGCGTGAACTTAACTCCTTCTTCTTCTTTTTTAGTGTGTTAATTTTTTTTTTATAAAACAATTAGAGTAAATTTTATACCTGCTAATATTTAATATAATTTTATTATAAGCTAAAATAATTATGAAAACTGTAATTCTTATCGGATGTATTTCATACGTAATGGAATTGTAGATACTTTCATGGAATAATAAAAAATATTTTATATTAAATAAGTATGATTTATTTCATGATGTAATAGTAATAATTAAATCCACAATATTTAAATTAAAAATCATCAATGTCGCACCCGACATCGCGACGGCCTTAAAAAATTAGATAATTCTTTGGAAAGAACGGATTTCTGGCATCCTATTCTTTAATGGGGAATGGTCTTATTTAAGGAGTCGCCACCTAGTATTATGATCACTAGGAACCTTAACTGGTCAACAAAGATTCTATGGTTCGGGACTGGTTACGTAAAAGGAAAGATATTATCACCCCTTAAATGTCCTGCCTGAAGCAGGCTGCATTGCTAGTTTCATCTTAAATTGCTAAATGTTTATTAGTTTATGTTTTGAAAATTTGCATATAATATTCGTGACTCTGGCGTCAGTGAATATTTAACTACGAATATTTCCAACTCTAGCTTTGGTAAATATTACGCAGCTATAAAAAACAAAAAAAAATCAATATTTTTTTTATTCCTGACTCTGGCGTCAGTGAATGTGAAACCCTGAAAAAAAATAAATAAATAAATAAATAAATATTTCTCATATTAAATAGTTTCACGCTTTTGAGCAGAACGCTCAATCCGACCGTTAGATCAAACTGAAATTTTAGGATAAATGTTACAACATATAATTCTACATTTGATTAAAATTTTAGGGCAATCCGAGTTCAGGAAGATATTTTAAAAAATTTCTAATGGTTGGATAGTAAATAACATAAAATTTACCAATGGCAGTTTTGTAAATACCTGATGAGCTGGCAATGTCCAGCAACTTATTCTCCCTTATTTTGACGCCAGAAACAGAGGTAATAGAGGGACGAAAACAGAGGTAACAGAGGGAGAGAAAAGGAGAGAAAAACGCATGAAAAAAAAATTACCTTGAGAGAAAGAGTAGAAATTGTGTAGAATCAAGGATCTAAAAAGTGTAAATCACCAAATCACTTCCTCAAGCAAGGATTTAAGAAGAAAACTAAGTGAGGGAGAAGGGTGAGAAAGGGGTCGTAAGCCATGACAAAGAAGAAAAATTGAAGGGGAGAAAAAAAAAACATCACCAGGTTAGCTTTTGAAGTTCATTTTAGTATTGGGTAATGAGTTCTAAGTTGTTTAAACAAGTTTGGGTGAAAAGAAATAGATTAATGCATTGTTCTTAGATTTCTTGAATTAGGGTTCTTAGGAGAGAATTTAAGAAAAAATGTGAAATTGATACATTGTGTTAGGATGGGTTGATAATGATGCAAAATAATGAAGGATGGGAGGAAAAAAAAAAAAAAAAACAACAATGCAGGTTACATTTGAAATAAAAGAGGAGGAGCATGGAATGTAATAAAGCTTGTATAATTGTGTGAATTACATTGGTGAAGCTATTTGATTTACTGATTTCAGGACAACATATTACTGCAGAGGCTTTGATTCAGGATTTTGAAAATGTGTCTTTATTTTGCATTCATTGTTGGGAGGTATTGTCCTGGTGGTGGTAATTTTATCAAATCATTTTATATCATTGCAGCTTGCAACAAAGTTCTGTAATAATGGACAAATATGTGTTTGTGCAAACAGAATAATTGTGCAAGAGGGTATCCAACTATAGAATTACAACCCTGATTTTACCCCTTAATTCTAATTTCATATATAGTGTTGAAAAATGTAACATAACAATGAAATTATATACGTGTTACAAATTCTGGATATGAATATTGTAACAAGCATACTTTCCTTATATTTATAGGAGGAGCATTTGTGGCTGGAACCATAGCGGAGCGAGCTCGAACACCTGGAGCTGCAGGTAGGTGTTTCGCTTTTTAACTATGTAAAATTATTGTAGTTGTTCTTTAATTTTTCTTATATATGATTGGGTTGCCTTTGTTATTTACATTTGATAATTATTAGAACTGAACTGTGTCATGGTTGTAAGAGAATAATGAGAGCACATGGTTAAGAATGAAGAGAATCATTTGTTGAATAAATTAATTAATATAAAAAATAATGTATATGACTTAGTTGTCTAAATGGTCAGAAACTAAGGAGATACGAATATTAATTTTTTACTTAGTTTTCCAAAGTAGTGGAAAGCTAAGGTTAATAGTATTTGACTTAGCCATTTGCAAAAGCATGGTTAAGGTGATATGGAAAAAATGACCTAGTCATCCGTAAGAACGGAAACTATGGTGTGGTTATAAAACTTAGTCATTCATGTGTAAAATGACAAAGGTGGAAATGAATTTGTTCAGGAATTGTGGAAGACCTAGATCAATTGTGTGATTACTTGGATTTCCATTAAGATGGGGACCAAGGTGGTATAAAAAAAAATTGTCAACTATATATATATATATATATGTGTGTGTGTGTGTGTAGATAAATTAAATTAGTATTACTAAATAAATTACGTTGTATTTGCTGCAGGTCCTTCTCATACCGCAGGACAACCTTGATTTTCTTCTTTTGTGGATAGTTACTTGGTATATTTTGGATATCTGGATTATGTAATTTTCTAGTTCACTAGGATTTTAAAGTTATCTTTTGGGCTTGTAATTAGTGTTAAGTCATATACCACTTGTTAGTTAATTACATTTCTTTTGTGTAGGCATTAAAGAATTTTCAGTATACATGTAGATAACTTTATAATATGCTTGTTTCAATAATATTATGTGTGAAGAGAAAAGATATATGACATTACTGGTAGAAGGGAAAATGCTAAAGATACAAGTTAAAGTGGATAATGTGATGAGAAATCAGATTTCTGTTGAAGAAGTCTATAATGGTTGGATCATAAATATGCAAGATAAATTGTGTTTTAGGTTGATGTCGACACTTGGAAAGGTCAATTTACAGAGGAGACTCTGCCGAATTTTCGGTAGCCCATTTAATAATAATAATAATAATATATATATATATATATAAGCATATGCAAAAAAACAAAAATCCTTATTTTTTTAACGAATTTGACATAAATAAAATAGAGTGTTATAGTGAATAAACAAATAAAATAAATTTATTTTTAAGCATGCACATTTTTTTTTTGTTAAATGAAAATAAAATACAATGAATAATATAAATTTAAAACGGTATTTTTATTCCTGACTCTAGCGTCAGTGAATAAACTAATAAATTTATATTATTTTTTTCTTGCTAAATAAAAATAAAATACAATGAATAATATAAATTTAAACCGGTATTTTTATTCCTGACTCTGGCGTCAGTGAATAAACCAATAAATTTATATTATTATTTTTTTCATGCATACATTTTTTTTTCTGCCTTTTATTTTATTATTTTATTTTTTCCTATTTTTTTCCTATTTTTTGGGCTGGGCTGGGCTGGATCCAGCCCAGCATATATATTGGTGGCTGGGCTCAGCTCAGCCCCACAGGGGTCTGGGCCAGGCCCATCCGTCTCGGACCGGGTCACTGGCCCAAGCCAGTGACCCGGCAAAAAAACTAAAGGCACGCGTGACTTGTTCACGCGTGCACGAACACTGGTGAAGGTAATTAAATTACCTTCACAGTGTTCTTGTAACACTGATCTATTTCGGTGAAATGAAGATGCAAAAAAAAAAAAAGGGACGAAGTCATACCTGCTTCTGGAAACCGAAGATACTTGCAGCGTTGGTGATGATTCTCGCCTACTGTTCCCTCTGGTTTAGCGCTGAAAAGATGATGCCGGCTTGCTGTGGATTTGTTTTGAGTGTTTTATTTTTTGTGCAGGGGCGTTTGCGGAGTGGATGGCAATGGCGGGATCAATTATCTGGGTATACTAATGTTTCTTTTCTTGCAGGGACGAAGACCATCGGCTGATCTGGTGACTCTCCTCTGCCCTTCTCCCCTTCTCTGTATATGTTTTTTTTGGGTTTTTTTTTATGCTCTGTTTCTGTGCTGTGAGTTCCTCTGTTTTGGGTTGTTTTCTGGGTTTTTTGCTTGCGTTTTTCTGGTTTTTTCTGGGTCCTCCTGCTTCTGTTTTTTTCGTTCCCGTTTATGCTCCGCTCTGCCTCTGTTTCTGGGTTTATTTCTCCCCCCTTTGATCTGTTCGGTTCTTTTCTAGCTCGCTTTTCCCCTGTTTTTCTGGGTTTTCCCAGTGTTTTTTTGTTCAATCTCCTGGGTTTTGCCTCCCCTGTTGCTGGGTTTTTCCCTTCCTTTTATAGCCAAGCTAACCCTCTCCTCCATCCTATCTTTGCAGGACTGTCTTTGGAATTCACGAACGAGTTTATCGGCAAAAGACTTGGTCCAAGATCAGATTTGTTCCAGATTATCAGCTCCCCTGATGAATCGGAAGCTCTCCTGTTGAATCGGGAGGGAGAAGAACGCACGGGCTGTTCCTTAGCAACGGTGCCGTTTTGGCGGGAAAACGGGAGTTTTCAATTTGACCCCTGAACTTTGGAAATTCTGCAATTGGACCTCTAAGCAAATAAAAATTTCTTTCAATTTTGCTCCTTTTGGATAAATTTCAATTAAATCCTTGAATTTATTTAATTAATTAAATCAAAGTTTAATTAAGTACACAAACTTATTAATTCTTCTAATTTCATTAATTAAAATAATCCAAATTTTAAGTAAATTTCCAAACTTATTAATTCTTCAATTTCTGATCAATTTATTCTCAAATCTGATAATTTTATCCCTGAACTTCGAATTTGTGTTATTTTATCTCAAATATATTTTTAATCATTGATTTTGTATTCTTTATTCAAAAATTGGGTTATGACAATCAATATTAATATATATTTTTTAAAATTATTTTATAACCTCAATTTTAAAAGCATTATTAACCAAATACATTAAACTACTTTTTTTTCAACCTCAATTTCAACCACAGTTTTAACCAAACATCTATTTTTTCAAATCAACCTCAACTAAAAGCACTTTTTATAAAAACAACTTTTTTCAAACCATAACCACAACAGCTACCGCAATACCAAATAGACATGGAAAGTCACTACTAGAAAATCAATAAATACAAACGGAAATACCGAGGAAATATTTCCGTCGGTAAATTTCCGAGGGATTTTACCAACGGAAATATTCCCTCGGTATATACCGAGGGAGTTACCGTGGGAAAAAAAAATTAAAACAAAGCAAAAAAAATTGATGACGTGTCATTTTTTACCAACGGATTGAAAATGCGTCGGTGTTATTTGGCGGTTTTTTGAAAAAATTCAATTGATTTAAAATTTTCATTTAAATATTACAGACGGAATCACCGACGGATTGAAAAATCGTCAGTCATTTTTGGCGGTTTCTGAAAACTTTTTACGTAATTGAAAATTTAATTAAATATTACCGATGAAATTACCGACGGAATAATTAAAAAATATTAATATTCAATTATCTGTCGGTAAATCCGTCGATAACGCGTTCCAATAAAAAACCTGAATTCGCTTATTTCACAAGAGACAGACTCATTATTTCTTCTTCTTCTTCTTCTTCTTCACTATATGTAAAAAACATCAATATCTATTTCTTTCTCTTCTTTTCTCTCCTCATCTCCTTCTCTTTTCCTCCATGCTCGGGTATGTCTTCTTCTTCTTTCTTCTTTTATCCTCTTAGTTTTTTTTTTAATTACTATGCTTTATGAAAAAAAATTTCCTTAGCTTCACTTGCTAGTACATTAAGGTAAGATTTTTCTTTTTTCTTATTTTTTTCATGATTGTTTTCACTATATTTGTTTTTTATTTTATTTTTAATTGATTTTGTTCATAATAATTGTATAACTGTTGTTGTGAGATTTTTTTTTCATATGAGATCAATTTTTAGTTGATTTATTTATATGATTTTTAAATTTTTAGCAATTGCAACTTCATTTTTTTCATATGAATTTTTTTAGTTGAATTAATTTTTTTGTTTTATTTATTTGTTGTAAATTTGTTTGAGTTGATTTTCTTATTCTTTTTTCCAATCATTTTTAGTATATATTATACAATGTTGATTTATGTTAATTTAATTATTTTATAATTTTATAAAATGAATTTTTTTAAAATGTTTTTAAATAATTACCAATGGATTTACCGACGGTAATAAAAAATATTTTTACCGACGCGTCTGTTCCGCCAGTAAATCCGTCGGTAATAAAAAATTTTTATTTACCAACGGAAAAAAAATTACCGATGAAAGATTCATCGACAGAGAATTCCATCGGTAAATTAATTACCAATAGAATATGTGTCTTACACCGACGGAAAAATTCCGTCGGTAAAACTGTTAAATCTTGTAGTGAGTCATGTGTTCTGAACCCAGATTTGATCTTAAGGATTTTTTTTTTTTGTGGGATCAGGCTATTTACTTGGTGAGTGAAGCTGAGAAGAAAACATGGCAAATCCTGCCAAGGAAGAAATACCCAAACCATTGATCTTCCATGATGAAAGATTGGCTCTCAGGCCAAGTCCAATAGCTACATTAGCTATGTTCATATGATTTCCTTTTGGATTCATTATTAGATCCCTTCTTGGCATGCGATTACCTTACAAGTTGTCCATCGTCATACTATCCCTAACAGGAACGAGAGGCATCATATAGCGTAAGCATGATTTCTGAGCTATTTTCACCAATCACGACTGTCTAACCAACCAGAAATAGAGAAAAGACTTCGAGCGAGTACAGGACTTGCTGAGCCTTATCTACTTAGGTTTAGCCATGTTTGCAGAGCTAACCGATAATACAGTTCATATGGCCACTAATACTCAAGTTAGCATGTTCTATGCAACTACGTACAGCTAGCGGTTTTAAATGCATGGACCCTCTATTCCTGTTGATGAATCCTGTTGTAAGTTTCACTGTCAAAACTTTTGAGAGGTGGCAAAAATCATCAACATGTCAGCACGGTAAGAAATCAAAGTTGGAGGTAGCATCATGTTCAAGCACAGATTGCCAAAGCCTTGGGTTTTCAATGCAATATCGCTTGTCATGAAAGACAAAGTACATTTTCTTGGCAGACAATGATGGAGTAATTTAACAGGGATAAAGACCACCACTTCTTGCCACATGTTTTTGTCATGAACTTTGTTTTACGTAGTCATTGTTCTAGATTGTGATCGAGGAATTGCACTTGATAGATAATTAGTACTGTAAAAAGGCAACTAGGGATTAAATCTTTTGTTTTTACCATCAATTAGATTGAATACAACTAAACTAGCAGGGAGAAGTCATATAAACGTTACTTTAATATGTTATAGCCATTATTGTTAAGAATCTCCATTAAAACATGAAATTAAAATATAAAAATTATCCATGAAAAAAATCAATTTTGTAAATGTATATCATGGACTATGTGATAGCTATTATTGTTAAGAATCTTTATATCATAATTATATTATTATTAATATGATAGGTCAATTCAAATTACGAATTATCAATTCATATTTAATTAATAATTTAAAATACAGGTCATCACCGCATCTAGTCAATGATTCAGATCTGATTTCCGAGTCTTCTCTAAGTCATCTACATACATTTGAATTTGATTTAAAAAAAAAAAACATTATAAAAAAAATGATATATATCCCAAGTCTTGGGCATGGTTATAAGCTAGAACCGATTTAATTACTATGTCATCTATTATAACATGATAACATGGAATAACAATAATGGCAAACCATAGATAACAAAATCATGAAACTTAACTGATTAATATATAAAATCTTAAAAAAGTTTACTAAAGAAAATTCAATCTCCAAAACCATGTCTTCTTCAAAAAATCTGTCTTTGTCTCTTAGAATTCGAAATACTAACGAAAAGCTACATGACTTACTGTCATAAATAAGCAACAAACTGATCAAGAAGGAGGCTCTTCGTGAATTTTCTCTGCCATATCATGAAGAAAGATCAATAAAAGGCTTGCTGCATGCCGCCGCCACAAAGCCTAAGAACATGGTGGATAGTGGAGTTCTTCTGGATGTTGTAATCTGACAGGGTTTTTCCTTCCTCTAATTGCTTTCCACAATATATGAGACGTTGGTTCTCAGGACGAATGCCTAATTCCTTCTCATAGATTTTTGCTTTCAAGTCTTCGACTGTCTCGGAGCTTTCAACATCAAGGGTGATGGTTTTGAGTCTCAGGGTTCTCACAAATATCTGCATAGTTTTCTCAAGAAACAAACAACGAAAGAAACCTAGCTTGTTTAGGGATTAAAGAGAACAAGATTTTGATAAGAGCAAAGGATTGATTGACGAAGATAATTTATAAGAGAGTTGTGGATTAATATTGAGTAGTAGAGTCTTATTAGAAGTTAATTAGCAAGTTAGATAAATCCTGATAACACTTAACTACATTTTTATTTTAGAATAAATTATTATTTAATCTTTTAAATATTTTAGTAAAAAACTAGTTAATCATTTTAGCTTAAAAAATTTCATATTCAATCCTTTGGTTTTATCTTTGTTCATAACTTGGTTCCTTTGTTAGTTTTCCATAACAATTTAGTATTTTTCCCCCTTCATTTGCTGTCCATAATAAAAAAGACATGTATTTATTAAAAGATAGAAAAATATTTAGTTAAGAAAATTATAAGGAGACATATCTATTTTAATTTTTTTTTATTAATTCTATTTCAAAATAAGAATTAAATGTTACGGGTTAATAAAAATACAGTCAAAATAATAAACAAAGTTATCACTGTGTTAAAACCTAAAAAACCCATAGCATAGCCTTACACAGAGATTCAAAAGATGTTAATGGCATGAATGCATATAATCACAAAAAGAATAATTTCAGTTCCAACACAACAGGCAATCTCTACAAATGGGTTATCTAGATTCTTCGAAACTAAAAGGACTAATTTATAATATTAGAAACTGCATGGGGACTATAATATAATTTGATACAGATTGTTATCATAAATGACATACCGTCTATGACCTCCTAATGTCTCAATGACCAGTTGTTTCTAAACTTACAACACATCAAAACACTGGACAGCGTGGCCGCTCTGCTAAAACCCAAAAACCCCGTAGCAGGCAGCAGCTTTACGGAGATGGCAATGACATGGAGGCAAATATTCACAAACACTAAAAGGGCTTTTTCAATCCCACCACAACGAGCGATTTCTACACCTGGGCTCTCTAGATTCTTCTCCAAATCCTCCTCTCCTTACCTCGGTAACATTTTCGTTTGAGTTCTTTCTTTTTGTGTAATCGTTAACTAAGTTCATGTTCTTGAATTAATTTCTTAATCGATTTTAGTTGTTTGGATCGAAAATGGGAATAGATTGGTGGGTTTTGCTTTAATTTTCATGTCTCCCTTTTGCTGCTCATAAAGTTTTCATTTTTTGCACGTGTAAAATGAAGAAAATTTGATTTTCATGTAAATAGTAACTGGAAAAGGATATTTCTTTTTGTGTGATTTTCTGTGAGAGATTAAAATGGATTTGAGTTTTGAAAGCTTGAATCTTTGGTGGATGCATTGTTTTTCATTGTTGGAACAACGATGTTCTTATAGATTTTCTGTTGTAAGTTTCTTTTTCTTTGATTTTAATCTTTGCAATTAATAAGAGGCTGAGCTTGAAGAATGTTGTTACTTTTTTGTTATTTTTGTTGCAGTGAAAGTTGGAATTCCAGAGTTTCTAAATGGAATAGGGAAAGGAGTTGAAGCCCATGTAACCAAGCTTGAATCTGAAATTGGTGACTTTCACAAACTTCTTGTTACTCGGACTTTGAAGCTCAAAAAACTAGGCATCCCTTGTCAACAAGTAATTATTCTTAATCCCCAACTCAATTTGCATGAGTTTTTTTTTTTTTTTAAATCATGCATGTTTGTGTTTGTTTAGATTCTAACAATGTGGAGCTATTGCAAGTTGAGTGATGAAATTGGTTATTGTAAACATCTATTTAAATTCTTTTAGTCGTAGTTTTAATGAATTGTTACTAGCTCAAATAATCCTTGATGTTATGGCTCTTTCAGGTTATTCATCTTGTGGACTCTTTTTGATGATGCTCTACTTCGTTTAAATAACGACTCTTACCTTTTAATGGTTCTTGTTTGATTATGCTGAGTATTCACTAACTTGTTCAATTTTCTGCAATATTTGGGAAAGGAATTATGAGAATAGGCAAAGGAATATCTGTGAAAATCTTTGCTATACAGGTGCAAGGTAGCATAACGAGATGGGTGATCGTAGAGTGCTTAATGTGTAGGAATATTTTGATATCCTCTTAATGAAAGTTTGCATCTATGGGAGTTTAGATGAAGTGGTCATACAATGATGAATGGTGATTCCCTATGAGTCGGTGAACTGGAACTTGGAAATAGTTTTCCTGCCTCTACCTTCTTTTTCAATTATTTTTTTGTCATGCATCAAATGGCTGCAAAATTGTGATGTCACTATGTTACCTTCCTCGAGATTATATCATGCAGTGTATACTCCACTATGCAGCTGTACTATTCTACAGTATCATTTGACTCCACTAAGCCACAAACTGAACTGGTTAAGGTTGGCTGCACGGGTTCATTTGTGTTCAAAACTGTTAAACAGTAAAAAGAATAGCTTAGTCCCATTTTTGAAATGTGGGGTTGCTATCAAATCAAAAGTTTTTGTTGTCAAGTGTTATCTTTGTATAATAAGCTACTTTGCTGTAAAGTGTTTGGTTTTGGTTGCCAGTTAGGTTGGTCAAGAACAAAATTTGGTCAGCATGCGTCAGTTCTATTATCAAAGTTCTAAGCAAATTCTCCTTCCTAGTTTCCCATGTCTGGCTAATAGCTTTGATGTTTTCTTTACGTTGCCTCCAAAGCTAAAATAATTGAGTGGCTTGTGTAGTTTTTGAAAGCATAATATACTGTATTCCTTCTTTTTTAATTAAGATTTGCAAATGAAGGTTGGAATTAAAAGTTACTTTCATGAGACTAGAATTGTTTAAATTTGATGCCCTTGTGCTTTCTTCCCGGAATTAGATTATTGGTTGGCCATGGGAGGGATTTTTGGTTGAATATGGAGATGTATGAGGGGCTCGAATTGAAGGTTACAACATCAATGACAGTCTTAATAATGCTGATTGGAAGATGAAGGCGCCAGAGATGAGAAAATGCATGACATGATTCGTGAAATGGCTATGTGGATAGCTTGCGGGAAGAAGAAGCCAAAGTATTTGGTCGAGGCCAGGACTCAGTTAGTTAAATTATGCACCAGATCTTCATATATTATTGTTAAAAAAAAAATGTTTGAAATACCTCTTTCTTATTGTCGATACACGACGTCGGGCGACGGCTCCGCTTTTTTTTGTTTATTTAACAAAAAAAGATTTTTTATTTTTATTGGGGAAATGAAAATTATATTGGAGTCGCCATCTAGTAATTTGAAGGAACTAGAAATCTCAAATTAGACACTGGTCCCAGAGATTCGAGTACTGGGTTAGTTATGATTAAGGGAAGGTAGACACCACCCTTAAAACATCCTTTCAAAAGAAAGGTTACCCTTACTTGTGTGTTTTTTATTTGATTTAAATGTTATTATATTTCAAGCTTATTTGCAATTTTGTTTTTTTTAAAATAGTTAACGTCGGTCCCTAAAAATAGGAGACACGTTAAAAATGACATCAGTCCCTAAAAATAGGAGACTTGTCTAAAATCTCGACGTTTATCCCTAAACAAGGATTTACGTCTGAATTACCAAGAGAAAAAAAAAAAGGACATAATCCATATTTGGTATAAATCCTTGACATCGGTCCTTTTCTGTAAAAAGAGACATGTCGACAAACCACGTTCGTAGGAGACGCGTTTAAAAAAAATGACATCAGTTCCTAAAAATAGGAAACTTGTCTAAAAATTTGACGTTTAACCCTAAAAAGGAGAAGTACGTCCGAGTTATCAAAAAAAACTATGGACATAATCCATATTTAGAAAAAAACTTTTTGACATCGGTCCTTTTCTATAAAAAGAGACGTGTCGATGAACAATATTTATTTATAAAATAAAACTATTTTGATATCGTTGAGAAATGGGTATAATCATATTCGAGAATTGGGCTTTGGACCCACGAACGATAACATGATAAGATGGGTGTTGGACCCGCGTTGTTATTCTTTTTATACTTGTTTTTGTTTTTTTTTTTACAACATGCAATAAGAATTTACAAATATTTACATAAAAAATTAAAAAATGTTAGGAATTCAAGAAAAATTACCTGAGTACCCCTGTATGGGTAAAAGACCGAAATACCCTCGGATTTCTCAGGAATTTACGAAAATGCCACTGGTGGCGCGTGTAGTTCACGCGCGGCTACTGTTGGCACTGGCGAAATTTTCCGGCGAGTTTTCTGGGAAACGAACCGTCGATCCTGGTAGATCTAAGGGAGAGGATTCTGATGGTTGTGGTCTCGACGTCCGTTGATGGCTGACGAGGGAGAATCGACGACTTGAAGCTTCGGTGGCCGGCGAGGATCGCGGCCTTTTTCCGGCCAGATGAGGCGGCGAAAACGGTTACAAACGCCGGGGTTTTGCTTTACACCAGTGGATCAACCTTTCTGCGGTGGTTCGGAGGCTGGAGGCGGCCGGAAAGTGGAGATCGGATGAGAGAGAGGACGTCGCCGGCGAGAGGAGAGAGAAGCTCTGAGTCACGCTATGGTGTGGACGCGTGCACGATACACCTGTACTGCCAAACTCTATACACCGTTGGATCTCGGATGAATAGATTGGATGGTTGTGATTGGCTTGATCTGAGGTCGATCGGACGGTCTTGATGAGTCTGGGTTTAGATCCGGTGTGACGCGGTGCACCGAAATCTCGGTACACCGGATGACGTGGCTTAACGGGATTAAATCTTGGATTATTTCAATGGCTGAGATGAGTTGGGATATATTTGGTATTTTTTAAATTGTTTTTTTTTTTAACAATATCCTACTCGTGTGAATAAAAACTAAAAAAACTGAGTACAGTAACAATTTTTTCTCTTCTTCTCTGTATTTCTCCTCTCGTCCCTCTCTTTTTTTCTTTTTTTTTTTTTGTCCGGCGATTGTCACTGGCTATTTATAGCCAGTGACTAGGGACATAGGCCTAACTATTGCCTAATTATAAGGAAAAAAGCGTCCCTGCCTTTGATTTCTGCCTAATTGTAAGAAAAAAAATAATCCTAAATCAGTATTTCTGCCTAATTTCTGCCTAACATTGCCTAATATGACAAAAATGCTTTTGTTTTATTATATATAATAATAAATATTTACATAGATAAAATTAAAAACTCAAATCAGTATTAGAAAAAGCCCGACTCAACCGCTAAAAAATCAATTTTAATTACCGAAAATTATGTCGAAACATAAAAAAAAAAAAAAAACTGTCAGTAGGTATCAACCCGGTGAACCGGGTTTTGACCACAAAATAACAGTTTTGACCCAAAATGACCTGAAACTCATTTTTCATCCCGGTCGACATGGTTTGACCCGTATTGACCCGGTGAACTCGGTTTTGGTCGAAAATGACGGTTTTGACCCGAAACAGCCTGAAAACTCATTTTTTACCCGGGTTGACATGATTTGACCAGTATTGACCCGGTGAACTCGGTCTTGGCCGAAAATGACGGTTTTGACCCGAAACAGCCTGAAAACTCATTTTTTACCCTGGTCGACATGGTTTGACCCGTATTGACCCGGTGAACTTGGTCTTGGCCGAAAATGACGGTTTTGACCCGAAACAACCTGAAAACTCATTTTTCTCCCTGGTCGACATGATTTGACCAGTATTGACCTGGTGAACTCGATTTTGATGGAAAGATGCGGTTGACTCGAGAACAAATATTTTTTTGAATTTTAAACCCTTTTTATGTTTTTTGGATTTTTATAAATAATAATAGAAATAAAATATCATTCGAGAAAAACTTGGTGAATCTAAAATTGGGTTACAACAGTTGCCCCCTCTTTACAATGCTTACGGTGCAAAGACATTGGAAAATTCATTTTCTTTTGACTTTGCATAGTAAGTTTTGTAAAGAAAAACGATGGCGGTGTTGAAAAATACCCAGATTTTTTAGTTGGTCTAATTGTTCCAGGCGACCTGCCCGCTGGTGAAAATGGAAGCAAAGAAATTTATGAGTGGTCAAATTGTTCCAGGCGACCTGCCCGATAAATGAAAAAAAATGCGAGGGGACTCGCAAGTGGTCTAATTGTTCCAGGCGACCTGCCCGATGATAAAATGCGAGGGAACTCGCAAGTGGTCAAATTGTTCCAGGCGACCTGCCCGATAAATGAAAAAAAATGTGAGGGAACTCGCAAGTGGTCTAATTGTTCCAGGCGACCTGCCCGATGATAAAATGCGAGGGAACTCGCAAGTGGTCAAATTGTTCCAGGGGACCTGCCCGATGCTAAAATGCGAGGGAACTCGCAAGTGGTCTAATTGTTCCAGGCGACCTGCCCGATGATAAAATGCGAGGGAACTCGCAAGTGGTCAAATTGTTCCAGGCGACCTGCCCGATGCTAAAATGCGAGGGAACTCGCAAGTGGTCAAATTGTTCCAGGCGACCTGCCCGATAAAAAAAAAATGTGAGGAAACTCGCAAGTGGTCAAATTGTTCCAGGCAACCTGCCCGATAAATGAAAAAAAAAATGCGAGAAAACTCGCAAGTGGTCTAATTGTTCCAGGGAACTCGCAAGTGGTCAAATTGTTCCAGGCGACCTGCCCGATGCTAAAATGCGAGGGAACTCGCAAGTGGTCAAATTGTTCCAGGCGACCTGCCCGATAAAAAAATGCGAGGGAACTCGCAAGTGGTCAAATTGACTTGCCCGATGATAATTGACTTTTGGAGGGATGGTGTGCTAACACACGACACCTCGAGTTCGAGGAAGAGATAGAGCGCATGCATAAGCAATTTGACGAATTCATAAAAATCCATGCTTCTTGTCTTCATTCATGAAATTCATTTCATCTGAATCTCGTTGGATCCCGTTAGGAATTTTGTTTCGTGAAATATCTGTTCGTGAAATATCTGCAAAACAAATATGCAATGCTCATGAAGTTAGATGATATGAAATGCATCTTACCTTTTGAAATATAGATCCCCCGTTCATCTTGTTTGAGGATCTTGATCTTTTAGGGAACTCTTTTGATTGACGTGTCTTTCAAATCTACTCAAGCCGACCCATGTTGCTTATAAGCTTTGTTCGAGTTTCCCAACAGTCACTGCACGTTTCTCTACTGGTAACTTCACTAAGAGAATCAGCTTCTCCGTGTCCCGACGTTGTCCTGGGATTTCATCTGCATTTCTCTTACTAAAGATGTATCAGTTATCTTGTTGTCTAACTGATCATATTGTGAGAGTCAACAATCTCCTTTCATAGATACTGGAAATCATACTATTTCAGTCCTCATGCTAGAAGAAGCCCACAGTTTTATCAAATGTATTTTCCGCTAGGGAAGCAAATTTCTTTGTGCCATTACGGATCTGGTAACTGCTTCTCTGCCCCCTGGGAGAATTAACTGCCTCATTCCATTTCCTCCTTTGCTCTTGTTTTCATTAGAATCTCTTATTTTCTAATGGTGCCTTGTAGTGTGTCATATATTCATTTTTCTTACAAAGAAAACCTTTTTTCAAAAAATGATTTTTCAAAAGATCTGTTTTGTTCTCGAAAACTGAAACTCTCAATGTCTGTTTATAACAATGTTCAGACAACTCTAGGGCTTTGTGTTAAATCTCTTGGTAAAAATAATCTCAGATGAAGGTAAGTGATGAGATGACCCTTCTGCTTTGGTTTTCAAAGTGTTCAAGTGATTGCTTGAGGGTATTTTCAGAGAAAAGAAACAATTTGCCTTGTATCTTTAGAAAACACTCTTTTTAACAGCATGAATAATAACGAGTAATTATTTGCTATGCCATGACTCTTTATGGAAAAGTCTCTTATATTTTGAGAACGCCGTTTATTGATCCAGGTTGCTTACTTGATTAGAAAGGACTTCAAAGGCACGTAATGTATTTCATGGCTCAAGGCTATAAAAGAAAGAGTATTCCATAAGCTCAAAAAAGTGTTTAAGGGCTTATAAACTATAGATCACTATTATCTTGTCTTGGCATTTTCTTTTGCTATCTTGACAACAAAAATGATGATAAATATTCCAAATGAGGAACTTCTGTTTTTTTTTTTGTTATTCCCATCTTTGTTAGGAATTCAATTGTTTGGAATTTTATTGAATTCTCTGTTGTCAAACTTTCTTTAGAAGCTCACATGCCTTTAAGATAATTTTCTTAATCATATTTCTCTGTTTGTCCCCTAGTGTAGGGTATGATCTTAGTTAAGGTTCTTGTGAAAGAAAAGGCTTTAAATAGACTCGGATCAAATTGGGACTGCAAAGGATAATTTTAAAGAAAGTGAAAGGAATATCAAAGATGGCCTTTCCTCATTTCAAGTAAGATCAGTTAAAACCAATAAACTTTGTCCACATCCAATGTAATGCTTTGGATTTGTAAGAGACCATGTTTTGGAGTCCATGACAAACTAATGTACTACCAACCATTATTCATGCTGATAAAATGTGGATCTAAGGCATAATTTGGGTGATAGTTGTTCCAATTGCATGTTTTTTTTTTACTTGTTTGGTCATCTCTTTCAAGGGAATTGCTCTGAACATTATTCCAAACAAAACATTGATTTATTTCATTGAAATCACAAACAAAATCAGTTCTTTTAAAACCTCATTTAAGAAGAATGGATTCTCCTGTAAAAAGAGTTTGAAAGATTGAATTGTTGAGTCATTGAGATCATGCATGGGGTTTTTTTTTTGTGATGTATATGCAAAGAGAATTTCCTGGCCAAAGCTTCATTGATTTGATTGGATGAAACACATCATACATAATACTTCTTCACAGAGTCAGAGTTCACAGGCCTAGGTAAATCATCTCCATCCATCCTAGTTAACAACAGAGCTCCTCCGGAGAATGCTTTCTTCACTACATATGGGCCTTCATAGTTTGGTGCCCACTTGCTTCGGTCTTTACTTGGCAATGGTAAGATTTTTCTCAGTACAAGATCCCCTTCTTTGAATTCTCTTGGTCGGACTTTCCGGTCATACGCTTTGGCCATCCTTCTTTGGTATAGCTGGTGATGACAAATTGCAGTCAACCTCTTCTCATTTATCATGTTTAGCTGCTCATATCTCACTTTAGCCCATTCAGCTTCTTCTAGTTCAGATTCTATTAGTACTCTCAAAGATGGAATTTCTACTTCCAAAGGCATCACTGCCTCCATCCCAAATACTAATGAGTAAGGTGTAGCTCCAGTGGATGTCCTTACTGCTGTACGAAATGCAATGCAGGGCAAAGGGAAGCATCTCATGCCAATCCTTATAAGTGACTACCATCTTTTGGATAATCTTCTTGATATTCTTGTTCGCAGCTTCAACAGCACCATTCATCTTTGGTCTGTAAGGAGATGAGTTTGAATGTTTAATTTTCCACTTCATACATAATTCTGTGATTATTTTCCCATTAAAGTTCTGGGCATTGTCGGTCACTATCTTTTCAGGTGAACCATACCGATATATCAAATCTTTCTCAATGAAGCACTTGACCACTTTTTGAGTTACATGAGCATAAGAGCTGGCCTCCACCCACTTTGTGAAGTAATCAATGGCTACTAAGATAAATTGATGCTTATTGCTGACCTTTGGGTTAATTGACCCAATCACATCTATTCCCCACATTGCAAATGGCCATGGTGATGTCATATTAAACAGAGGAGCTGGAGGTGCATTTATTTTATCACTATACACCTGACATTTATGACATTTTCTAACATAATCAATGCAATCTTTCTCCATGGTCATCCAGAAGTACCCATACCGTTGCATTTGTCTAGCCATCATGTGCCCACTTGCATGAGTTGCACAAATTCCTTCGTGAATCTCCTACAATGCTACCTTAGCTTCGATTTCGTCTAGACATCTTAGTAAAGTTCCATTGAATGATCTTTTATATAGAATTTCTCCATCCAGGTAAAATTCCATGGCTAACCTTCTCAAGGTCTTCATATCTGCTTTAGATGCCCCCAAGGGATATTCTCGATATTGGATAAACCGCTTTATATCATAAAACCATGGGTTCCCATCTATTTCTCCTTCAAGTGAACAGCAATGAGCTGGAAAATTTTTAATCTCAATGTGGATTGGTTGTACCCTGATTCCGTAATCAATTTTGGTCATAGAAGCTAAGGTTGCCAAAGCATCAGCAAACTGGTTTTTGTCTCTTCCCATATAGGTAAAGTCTATCTCATCAAAGCCCTCAGTTAGTTTTGAGAGATATTGTTGATATGGGATCAATTTTTCTTCTTTGGTCTGCCATCTGCCATTAACATTGTATCCCCATAAACATCAAGCTTCTTTATTTTCATCTCTAAAGCAGCTTCTAACCCAAGGATACAAGCCTCATATTCAGCAGTATTGTTGGTACATTCAAATTGTAGTTTGATTGAGATGGGATATTGCTTCTGGTCAGGTGAGATTATCACAGCCCCTGCTCCATTGCCAGATACATTCACCGCCCCATCAAAATACATAATCCACCAATCACTCTTCTCTTTGTCTTCTTCTACTATCAACACATCCTCATCCGGGAAGTCAAAGTTCAAAGGCTCATAATCTTTGATAGCATTATCTGCCAAATGATCAGCAATTACACTTCCTTTTACGGATTTTCTTGTCTTGTATACAATGTCATACTCGGCCAACATTACTTGCCACCTTGCTATTCGACTTGACAAGTAAGGTTTCTCAAAGATGTATTTAAGAGGATCCAATTTTGAGATCAACCAGGTGGTATAATACAATATATATTGTCGAAGACGCTTCGTGCTCCATACAAGAGCACAACATAGCTTCTCAATCATAGTATATCTGGATTCACAATCAGTGAACTTCTTACTCAGATAATAAACGGCTTGCTCCTTTCTTCTAGACTCATCATGTTGTCCCAACACACAACCCATTGCTTCCTCAGTTACTGTCAAATACAAGATCAAAGGTCTTCCAGGCACAGGTGGCACTAACAAAGGTGGATTCTGTAAGTATTGCTTGATTTTATCAAATGCTTCTTGACAATCTTTGTCCCAAGTACCAGGATTCTTTTTCCGAAGCAATCGGAAAATTGGCTCACATGTTGCTGTTAACTGAGATATGAATCGTGCAATGTAATTCAAACGTCCTAAGAAACCCCTTACTTCTTTTTCGGTTTTAGGAGCTGTCATAGCCTGAATTGCTTTCACTTTATCAGGATCGACCTCTATTCCTTTGTTGCTTATCACAAACCCTAGCAACTTTCCAGACTTCACCCCAAATGAGCATTTTGCAGGATTCAATTTCAACTGATACTTCCTTAGTCTATCAAATAATTTTCTTAGAATCTGTACGTGATCTTCTTCATTCGTAGACTTAGCAATCATGTCATCCACATACACTTCAATCTCTTTGTGTATCATATCATGAAAAAGTGTCACCATTGCCCTTTGATATATGGCTCCCGCATTCTTTAACCCGAATGGCATCACTTTGTAGCAAAATGTTCCCCATGGTATGACAAAAGTGGTCTTCTCTTTATCTTCTTCAGCCATTTTAATCTGGTTATACCCGGAGAACCCGTCCATGAAGGAATAAGTTGAGCTTCTAGCAGCATTGTCTACCAAGACGTCCATGTGAGGTAAAGGAAAATTATCCTTTGGACTAGCTTTGTTTAGATCCCTGTAGTCCACACATACTCTGATTTTGTCATCCTTCTTTGGTACTACCATTATGTTTGATACCCATTGAGGGTATTTAATGACTTCTAGAAAACCAGCATCCCATTGCTTCTTTATCTCTGCCTTGACCTTGAGTAGAATATCTGGGCGAGTTCTTCTCAATTTCTGCTTGACAGGTTTACATCCTTCTATCAAAGGCACTCTGTGTACTACAATATCAATGTCTAAACCAGGCATATCTGCATAAGACCAGGCAAACACATCCATATACTCTTGTAGTAATGAGGTTAAACTGCATCTTTCTTCTGTAGTAATCAGAGTTCCAATCTTTAACTCTCTTTTATCTTGCTCGGTGCCTACATTTATCACCTCTAATTCTTCTTTTACAGGTTTCCAAGCACGTTCAGACTGTTCTACGTGTCTAGTAAACTCTTTCATATAATCTTCATTCCATTCTTCTTCATCCATTGCAATCATATCCTCATCAAAGTTTGGCCATTCATTTTCAATGCAATATGTTTGTGGATTTATGGAGGATTCGCTTTCAGAACTCCTGAAAGCGAGAGGTGTTTTTAGTGTAAATGCGTATCTTATGGCCAAACAAAATAAAAAAAGATAACAATAGTTGAAGAAAATGCATGATCTCAATATTATTTGGAAAGCTGACTCAATAATTATGAAAAGACCTTATGTTGACATCTTGGACCAAGATTTCCAACTAGGTACAAAAACACAAAGCAAACTACAAAGCAAAGCACACAAAATACATAAAAGCGAATATAAGCATACGCTTATTCATTACTTCTTGAAAACAACTGGGGCTTCTTCAATCTCCCAATTATGGAATACTTCGTCAACCGCAAGCTTTCGCACAAAGGCGTTGGTTGGAACCTCTTCTAGAGAGTGGACAGTTAACTGAGGCAACAATTCATCTTCTTTTGCTGTTTTTGGCTCGTCATCAGAATTCCAGCCTTTTCCTTCACCTTCCTCTACATTGTTGATATCCATGAAAGCAAGTTTCTGTCCCAAGACTTCCATCATGTTTTCAGGTTTTATCACATATGCTGACTTTGGGAAAGAAACATGGATGGGTGGGATTACAATGTCTTCTTCTTCTGGCTTTCTTCCTTCCATTCCGGCCAACCTTCTTTCTCGCTTAATCCTAGCAGCTCTCTGGTAATCATCTTTCTTAGGCTTAAAGCCAAGCCCAAACCTCTGATCAACAACCTTAATTTTCATTATGTTGACTCTCTTGAGATTTCCAGCAATTGGATTATTCTGGAATGGTAGCCCATGTTTCAAAAAGCACTTAGCTATCATTCGGACAGTATCGGAAATCATTGGTCTTCTTAACACCGTGTTCTCTGGTACCCATTCAGTATTCACAACCTTGAAGGCATGGAGATTTCCATCTTTGCAATCTTCTGTTTCAATATAAGGGACCGACACATTCCTCATCATGGACAAGGTTTCTTCTGCCTTAACTTTTACAAGAGTACCATTGATAATGTACTTCAAACATTGGTGTAGAGATGATGTCACAGCCCGCGGCATGTATCCATGGCCTTCCCAATAACATACTATACGAAGGATGGATGTCCATCACTTGTAAGGTTATCAAAAACATCTGAGGCCCTATAAACAATTCAATGTCAATGGCCCCTATCACCTTTCTAGGAGAACCATCATATGCTCTAGCTGTTATTGTGCTTGGTCTCATGTAAGTAGCATCAATTGGCATCTCATCTAATATATGCCTTGGTAGCACATTCAACGCTGAACCATTATCCACAAGCACTTTGCCGATCAAATAGTCTTTACATTTCACGGTGATGTACAAAGGCTTGTTATGCCCAGTCCCTTCCGAATCTAGCTCATCTTCTGTGAAGTATAAGTAATTAGAGGCTTGAATTCTTCCCACCAAATGTTCCATTGTATCTTGAGTAATATCCTGTGGCACATATGCTTCATTCAACACCTTTTGCAATGCTTTACGGTGTAACTCAGAACTCAAGATAAGTGATATTAAAGAGATTCTAGCAGGAGTTTTCTTCAATTGATCCACCACACTATACTCACTATGCTTCATCAACTTCAGAAACTCATTAGACTCGTCTTCACTTATAGGCTTGTTCACTTCCATGCCTTTAAAAGCATCAACTATCTCTTTTCCTTTGGCTTTCCTCTGCCTTTCTAATTCTTCTGGTGTAAAACACCGACCACTTCGAGTTAAACCACCGATTTCAAGATGAAAGATGGGAGTAGGGTTCTTAATGTTGAAAGAATACCCATAATTGTAAGGCATTGAGCCATAACTTTCACTATTTGTGCATACAGGCTTGGTCAGGATTAGTTTTGGTGGACCACCCACAGTTGGTTGGAGTCTACAAACTTCCATTTTTGTCTCCTGACGGCCTATCATCCCAACTTCACTACTTTCTTCTTCACTCTCTATCCTTAACATGCCGAAAGTCAGCATCCTTTTCACTTCTTGGTGAAATTCTTCACAATCATCAATGTGATGTCCCACTTTGCCATGAAACTTACAGTAGTTATTTTCATTCATCACTGGTTCAAACTCAGATAAATAACCAGACTGTACCAACATACCATACAGTCTTTCCATGGAAACCTTCAAAATTCTTTCCTTCTTACCCTCCATTCCTACAGCATTCACTCCTCCACTACTTGTGGCATGATTGGGCAAAGGATTGGAATTTACATTTGGTGAATCATCAAAAGTTATCCATCCAGCTTTTATCAATTGTAGAAGCTTGTTTTTAAATGCATTACAACTTTCAATGTTATGCCCTGCCACGCCAGCATGATACTCGCATTTCAGATCTGGCTTATACCAATTTGGGTATGGAGGTTGCAGTGGGGTTAAGGGAACGGGAGCTACTTGCCCAATACTCAACAACTTTGAGTACATTTCTCCCAAAGGAAGTGGTAATGGTGGCAGTCGTTCTTGGGTTCTTTGAAAATTTCTTCTTGGAGGATTAACGATCTGGTTACTTTGTTGGTCAAGTGGTTGGTTTTGTTGGTTGGTAGGGAAAGGTTTAGTGAAGTTTACACTTGCAACTTGTTGGGTAGGCATTTGGAAGTTATAATGGTGGTAATTTGTTTTCTTACCCTTATACACTCCTTCCACGTTGTTCACCTCAGAATCCTTTTTTTTCTCAATAAAGCCTTTCTTCTCAGTAGGCTCTGACATTCTCCCCGCTCTTATCGCTTGTTCTATTCTCTCAGCGATAGTTACAGCATCATAGAAATGCTGAGCCGAACTACCCACCAGGTGTTCAAAGTAGGGAGATTTAAAAGTGTTAGAAAAAAGAGTGACCATTTCTTTTTCTAACAAAGAGGGTTGTACATGAGATGCTTTTTCACGCCATCTCAAAGCGTATTCTCTTACAGTCTCTTTGCTGCCCTTTTCCATGACTAACAAGCTTGACCTGTCCGGGGCTACCTCCATGTTGAATTTATACTGCTCCACAAAGGCTTTTACCAAATCTTTCCACTTTCTGATCTTGGTGTTATCCAGCCTTGTATACTAGCTTAATGCCGATCCAGAAAGACTATCTTGAAAGAAATGGATGAGAAGTTTCTCATCATTCACTACTTCAGCCATCTTATTGCAATAAGATTTAAGATGAGTGACTGGGCATTCAGTTCCAGTATACTTGATGAATTCTGGTACCCTAAATTTTCTGGGTACAACTACATTTGGAACTAAACACATTTCTGCAGCATAAACAGGATCATATAAGTCTGCCCCTTCTACTGCCTTCAATCTCTCTTCCAGAGCGGTCAATTTATCATAATCGACATTTTCAGAGAATTTCATCATTTGTGGGTCATCAGTTGCCAGGTTTACATTAACTAGCACTTGTGCTGGTGGAACATTGGCAGTGAACTGCTGTTCAAATGCAGAGGGATTTGCCCCTAAATTTTGAGGCGGGAATACAAAGGGAGCTGATGGCATAGATATAGATGGAGTTGCAACTGCCGGCTGAGTAGAGGTGCCTTCCCCAGACTTGGATACTAGGGCCTGCTCAAGTAGACTTGTAAGTCGTGCTATATCATTTTTCATGTTCTCCAACTCTCTTTGATAATGAGCCTCCAGGTGTGCCCTTTCTTCGTTCTCCATTATCTTCTTTCGTTGTCGAGTGTAATGAATTTTACGGCCCTTTGGGGGATCTATATTTTAACCTGAGTGAATGCAAGTAAACTAAATGAAATGCACAAATGGATGTAAAATGTCATATGCTTTATGCATGTTTGTTATTGGTTTCAATTTTTTTTTATTTTTTTTTTAACTTATAACGAGGAATAGACCAGATCAGATTCTCTTAAGAAAGTTCTCACTGAGGACTCCAAACCTACAGGGACTTGAACCGATTTAGGGGAGAAATTTGAAGCCATAAATAAGAATCAAAATAAGCATTTCTCATAAAATTCTCTTTCATTATTTTACAATATTACAATCACAACAGACTCAATCTTTCCAAATCCTTGGACCATCATATGCTGAGATCTCATTAATTCCATCTCTGATCAACCCAAAAAACCGATGGAATTCGTTTCTAGTCATTGGCTCACCGTCTGCTATTTGTTGGGCTATGCCTCTTAATCCTAAAGCATAATTCTTGGCATCATCTGCTTGTACATGATAACGCATAGCTTCAGAAGCCCAACATTTTGCTTCTCTTTCTGCATTTTCTTTTTCTAATGATAAGGTTTGCTCAATAGAAATCAAATGATCCACCCGCTCATCTAGATTGGTAATTATTATATCTTGACTTCGGCACTGCTCCTGGATTGATTCATTTGTCTCTTCCAACTTCAATACCATTTCCTCAGCTTTTGATGCTCTTCCAATCCATCTCTTCATGCTAACATCTTGCCTCTTCTTATCCTCTGACAAAAGTATATATTTTTCTTGTAGTTGCTGGAACTTAAGTTGTTGTTGTTGTAGTTGAGCTAACAAATCATCCTTCTCTTTTCTTGTGTTAGCCAAAGCTTTTTCTTGAATGATTAGATTAGATTCTAACCTTCTTCTTTTAGCCCCTAACTCTTCCACTTCAGCATTCAAGTTTAGGTTGTAAGATTCCTGTTGGGCGCGGACTTCTTCGTATATGTCTTCAGCAGACTGAATCAAAGACCTCGGTGGCCCTTCAAAAGGAGGAACTCTGTACCCTTTCCCTCTTGTCTTTTGCCATATCGGATACCCTTTAGTTGTTTTTCCTTCTACTCTCTTAGCAGAAGCAACCCTACCAGGATATTTCCATGCCTTCTTCACTGGCTCTAGTAATTTCTTCGAGGTCTTGAAATCTTTATAAAATGTTGCCAACTCAGTAGTCCTTGGAATAAACTGCTCAAATCCAAACTGTCGCAAAACCATGTTGGGACAATAACTAATACAGCAGCGGGCTCCTATCAACGGATCCCATGGGTACTCACCACAATATGCCAGATAAGAGTTGAAGTAAGAGTATCGACTCCTCCAATGAAACTGAGATTTACTTAAACTTCGAAACATTGATTCCCATGTGGATCTTCCTACTTCATGCAAATGTTTTTCAGCAAAATTCTCCAACTTAGAATAAAGATGTCATGGGGTACCAATCAAATCTGAAATCTTCCCCTCAATCATATGACTCACAGTCCAGACAAACAACAAATGCAAACAACATCTTAAACGACCCCTTCCAGCTTTTCTACAATAATTTAAGGATGAGAAGGTTTCTGCCAATATTGCTGCAGCAGGGTTGATTTTAAGGGTCACCACACTTTTAAAAACATTAACAGCCTCAAAATCGATCATCCCCTCGGCAGATGGGAAGAGAACCAAACCATATATGCCTAGGGCCAAAATTCTCAGTCGAATTTCGTTGCTTTCATCGTGTAGTCTCTTGTTGAATATGGCTTCTAGTATATTCCAAAACCAACCCTGGCTATTTCCTCGTTTAGTCGCCTGTGATTTTGCTAGTTGACCGTCTATCTGAGCAATCCAAGCAAAATTAGAAGGTGCATGCTCTATATGTGTGTAAAAGTACACCTTTTCTGACTTGGGACAATCTAACAAGGAATCATACTCTTCGATGGTAGGAGTCATATCCACGGTATCAAAAGTGAAGCACCGATATTCTGGATCCCAGAACCCTATCATGGCTTGAAAACAAGCATGTTGGACTCTAATTTTCAGTAAATGTGATAGATCACCATATTGCTTCTGAAAATCGATTTGATCATGAGAGGATAACTTTTCCCAACAATCTAGCAACTGTCCTGTACCAAGTGGCCTGTCATCTAATTTAACATGCTCTGGCAACTGAGACTCAAACTTTAATGGCAAACAATCCCCTTCATCATGTTGGTTCAATTCTGATCTGGTCAAAAATTCCTCAATAGTAATGGGCTTTTCCATCTCACACTTCCTATAAGGATCGGTGGAGATTTAATGAGAATATGAAATATATATGAACATGTATGTTAATGCATTGATATTTGTTTGTGTCCTAAAGGTATATCCTAATTGATAGGATTTAGCTCATAGGGTTTGGCTCAGTTTATTCTAATCTTAAAGATTTTCTTTGGTTCTTAGATTGCCCGAATTACCCATGGGGTAATCAGCCTCTTAACCTTATACAACATGAGTATGGGAAGAAAATTCCACAATACCCGTTGCATAGGGTGAGTTACAATCCAAGCGAAAGTCCAGATGAGCATCAGTGGACATAAGTCACACTTGCCACCTGACTCGTTCTTTTCTAATCTTAAAAAGGACGAGCTCGGGTCCAGAGCTTTTATGGGTTCACTGTGAAGTGTGTGAATACACAAATAAATAACATGCATGCATATGTAATTAAAAAATGAAATGATTTACAATTGATATTGCATAAAATAAATAGTGTAAATAAAATAAATACTCAAAAAATAAATAGCAATAAAAAAAATGAAAAGCACACACAAGCAGTTGGTTCAACCCTGTCCCCAGTGGAGTCGCCATTCTGTCGATACACGACGTCGGGCGACGGCTCCGCTTTTTTTTGTTTATTTAACAAAAAAAGATTTTTTATTTTTATTGGGGAAATGAAAATTATATTGGAGTCGCCATCTAGTAATTTGAAGGAACTAGAAATCCCAAATTAGACACTGGTCCCAGAGATTCGAGTACTGGGTTAGTTATGATTAAGGGAAGGTAGACACCACCCTTAAAACATCCTTTCAAAAGAAAGGTTACCCTTACTTGTGTGTTTTTTATTTGATTTAAATGTTATTATATTTCAAGCTTATTTGCAATTTTGTTTTTTTTTAAATAGTTAACGTCGGTCCCTAAAAATAGGAGACACGTTAAAAATGACATCAGTCCCTAAAAATAGGAGACTTGTCTAAAATCTCGACGTTTATCCCTAAACAAGGATTTACGTCTGAATTACCAAGAGAAAAAAAAAAGACATAATCCATATTTGGTATAAATCCTTGACATCGGTCCTTTTCTGTAAAAAGAGACATGTCGACAAACCACGTTCGTAGGAGACGCGTTTAAAAAAAATGACATCAGTTCCTAAAAATAGGAAACTTGTCTAAAAATTTAACGTTTAACCCTAAAAAGGAGAAGTACGTCCGAGTTATAAAAAAAAACTATGGACATAATCCATATTTAGTGTCGATGAACAATATTTATTTATAAAAAAAACTTTTTGACATCGGTCCTTTTCTATAAAAAGAGACGTGTCGATGAACAATATTTATTTATAAAATAAAACTATTTTGATATCGTTGAGAAATGGGTATAATCATATTCGAGAATTGGGCTTTGGACCCACGAACGATAACATGATAAGATGGGTGTTGGACCCGCGTCGTTATTCTTTTTATACTTGTTTTTGTTTTTTTTTTTACAGCATGCAATAAGAATTTACAAATATTTACATAAAAAATTAAAAAATGTTAGGAATTCAAGAAAAATTACCTGAGTACCCCTGTATGGGTAAAAGACCGAAATACCCTCGGATTTCTCAGGAATTTACGAAAATGCCACTAGTGGCGCGTGTAGCTCACGCGCGGCTACTGTTGGCACTGGCGAAATTTTCTGGGAAATGAACCGTCGATCCTGGTAGATCTAAGGGAGAGGATTCTGATGGTTGTGGTCTCGACGTCCGTTGATGGCTGACGAGGGAGAATCGACGACTTGAAGCTTCGGTGGCCGGCGAGGATCGCGGCCTTTTTCCGGCCAGATGAGGCGGCGAAAACGGTTACAAACGCCGGGGTTTTGCTTTACACCAGTGGATCAACCTTTCTGCGGTGGTTCGGAGGCTGGAGGCGGCCGGAAAGTGGAGATCGGATGAGAGAGAGGACGTCGCCGGCGAGAGGAGAGAGAAGCTCTGAGTCACGCTATGGTGTGGACGCGTGCACGATACACCTGTACTGCCAAACTCTATACACCGTTGGATCTCGGATGAATAGATCGGATGGTTGTGATTGGCTTGATCTGAGGTCGATCGGACGGTCTTGATGAGTCTGGGTTTAGATCCGGTGTGACGCGGTGCACCGAAATCTCGGTACACCGGATGACGTGGCTTAACGGGATTAAATCTTGGATTATTTCAATGGCTGAGATGAGTTGGGATATATTTGGTATTTTTTAAATTATTTTTTTTTAACAATATCCTACTCGTGTGAATAAAAACTAAAAAAACTGAGTACAGTAACAATTTTTTCTCTTCTTCTCTGTATTTCTCCTCCCGTCCCTCTCTTTTTTTCTTTTTTTTTTTTTTGTCCGGCGATTGTCACTGGCTATTTATAGCCAGTGACTAGGGACATAGGCCTAACTATTGCCTAATTATAAGGAAAAAAACGTCCCTGCCTTTGATTTCTGCCTAATTGTAAGAAAAAAAATAATCCTAAATCAGTATTTCTGCCTAATTTCTGCCTAACATTGCCTAATATGACAAAAATGCTTTTGTTTTATTATATATAATAATAAATATTTACATACATAAAATTAAAAACTCAAATCAGTATTAGAAAAAGCCCGACTCAACCGCTAAAAAATCAATTTTAATTACCGAAAATTATGTCGAAACATAAAAAAAAAAAAAAAAACTGTCAGTAGGTATCAACCCGGTGAACCGGGTTTTGACCACAAAATAACAGTTTTGACCCAAAATAACCTGAAACTCATTTTTCATCCCGGTCGACATGGTTTGACCCGTATTGACCCGGTGAACTCGGTTTTGGTCGAAAATGATGGTTTTGACCCGAAACAGCCTGAAAACTCATTTTTTACCCTGGTTGACATGATTTGACCAGTATTGACCCGGTGAACTCGGTCTTGGCCGAAAATGACGGTTTTGACCCGAAACAGCCTGAAAACTCATTTTTTACCCTGGTCGACATGGTTTGACCCGTATTGACCCGGTGAACTTGGTCTTGGCCGAAAATGACGGTTTTGACCCGAAACAACCTGAAAACTCATTTTTCTCCCTGGTCGACATGATTTGACCAGTATTGACCTGGTGAACTCGGTTTTGATGGAAAGATGCGGTTGACTCGAGAACAAATATTTTTTTGAATTTTAAACCCTTTTTATTTTTTTTGGATTTTTATAAATAATAATAGAAATAAAATATCATTCGAGAAAAACTTGGTGAATCCAAAATTGGGTTACAACACTTATCTTCAATTGTTCACATTTCTATTTTTTTCTGTTCATACGTAAAACCCAATGGGTTTTCGTATTTATGACGTTAGGTGTCAGCCAGACTGCATATTCTAACTATTCTTAGGCTTGGAAGTCGATGTAAATCATGTTTTTAAAATTTTAAATTTTATTTTTTTATTTAAAATAAAATAAAAATTATATTTTCAAATTGTTTTAATATATTAATATTAAAACTAATTTTAAAATCTTAAATATATTTCAGATCTATAATATAATAACTCTTACAAAAATATTAAGAACTTGTAATGAGATAACACATATAAAATGATTATTGGTTTTTTGATTGAGGAGGTTTTGCTGAAAGAATATTTCATTGTATAATTTAATGGTAGAAGATGCTTTTTAACCAAGGGGGTTTAACTCCATGACTAATTTGAACGCAGAAAGAGTTTCTTCTTACTTGTAAAAATTAATATAGAAGTTTTTTGAGAAAATAAATATTTTTGCTCAATAATTTTTATTTATTTTTAGTTTATAAGTTTTGTTTTTCTATTCAATATCATTAAGCTTTTCTAGTTTTTATATTTAAAGGGAATAATTTTTCTATTTAGTATTAATAGGGTTAGTTTTTTTATATATAAAAAAGGTTTAATTGATTTTTTAATAAGTGAGACTTAATTAATTAAAAATTAAATATTTTATGTATCTTTTTTTAGTTATTATGTTTTTAATTTTTAAAGATTTTGACTTGTACGTCAAACCCAATGGGTTTTCTTATTTATGACATTAGGTGTCAGCCAGACTACATATTCTAATGATTCTTAGGCTTGAAACTCGATGGAAATCATGTTTTTAAGAATTTAAATTTTATATTTTTTAAAAAAATAAAAAAATATATTTTTTCATATTGTTTTAATGTATTAATATTAAAACTAATTTTAAACTCTTAAATATGTTTCAGATCTATAATATAACGATTTTTACAAAGATGTTAAGAACTTGTAATGAGATAACACACATAAAATGATTATTGATTTTTTGATTGAGGAGGTTTTGCTAAAAGAATATTTCATTATATAATTTAATGGTAGAAGATGTTTTTCAACCATGGGGTTCAACTCCATGAATAATTTGAACTCGGAACGAGTTTTTTATGACTTATAAAAATTAATGTAGAAGTTTTTTGGGAAAATAAATATTTTTGCTCAATTAAGTTTTATTTATTTTTAGTTTATGAGTTTTGTTTGTCTATTTAGTATCATTAAGCTTTTCTAGTTTTTATATTTAAAGGGAATAATTTTTCTATTTAGTATTAATAGGGTTATTCAGTTTATATATATATAAAAGGTTTAATTGATTTTTTGATAAGTGAGACTTAAATAATTAAAAATTAAATATTTTATGTATCTTTTTGTAGTTATTATGTTTTTAATTTTTAAAGATTTTGACTTGTAAATAACCCATCATCTTTCACTCTTGACTGAATACACCACTGGGTGAATTAATTAATAAAACAAATTCAACTCCCTACTGCTTATATATATATATATATATATTAAAACTAAATAGAACTATTTATGTTGATATTTGTAGTTTGGCAAGGCTTTTTAATTAATACAAAAATTTCGAAGTTTTTTTATTAATATGTAGTATATTATTAAAACTAAGTTGAATTCCGCTTTAAATAATTTGATTAGAAGTACTCTATTCTAATTGGATTTTAAATCAACTTATCAAATTAAATTGGAATTAGTTCTAAACAATATTTTATAAAGAATTAATTTTTTTATTTAACAATAATTTTTTTTATTTTTTTTATCATTTTAATATGTTTGTGACAAGAATAATTTTTAAATAATAATAAAAATTATTTTAATATATTTTTAAATAAAAAATACTTTAAAATATAATCATCATCACACCTCTAAAACCCGTAATATTATGAAATAAAATCTGAATGTGAAAGGGAGAATTTGGTTTCTTTCTCACTAATAAACGAACAAAGAAAACACAGAGAGAGATTTTAAAGGCCAGCTCGTCGTTTAGCAAATTCTTGACTTTAATGTGTGTTGCCAATAAATGTCGACATAATTTTATATCTCCCCTTAATCAGTAAGCAACTGCTCATTGATGTCATGATGCGGATATTTCAAATTTCCAATGGTATAATAAGTTTGGAAAAAATATCAACCACGTCAGCAAATCCTTAATAAATGAGAAGGCATTTGATTTCCATAAAATATTATACTTATAAAATGTTTTTTCATAAGATATAGTATTACAAAACAAATTTTATGATTTTTTAAAAGTAATAATATAAAAATATAATATATGTGCATGATGGTTGAGATAACAATGACAGCATAATACTAATGATAAAGATATTAATAAAAATAATGGTAATAATTACAATTATAGTGATTGCTAATGTAAATTGAAGTAGTAACATCATATTATTAAAATAATTAAATGAGTTATTTAAGTCTATAAAAAAATTATAAATTGAATTTTTTTAATAAAAAAATTGTAATAATTAGATTTTAATTCCTAATTTGTATCTAACATATTTTTTTTATGATCACGATACATGTGATATGTAGATTGAGATATCGCTTGTTTATATAATATGTTTTATTTTAAATTATAATTTAAATGAAAAGTAGTTAAAATAGTATTTTTGATTAAAAATTGCAATTTATAAAATAATATTTTTCTTGTTTCAACATATCTTTAATTTACACCATCGTTATTAACTTCTTTTTCTAACGAGGATCTAAAATCATTTAAAATACAATAATAATAATGATATTAATAGAAATGATAATAATAATAATAACAAAAACGATTGATAATTGATAATATAAGTTGAAGTAACATCATATTATTAAAATAATTAAATGAGTTAGTTAAGTCTATAAAAACATTATAAATTGATTTTTTTTGTAATTTGTAAAAGTGTTATTATTAGATTTTAATTTGTAATTTGTATTGAGCATATTTTCTATAATCACAATACATATTGTATATAGACTAGACTTCACTTGTTTATATGATATGTTGCATTCCAAACTACAAGTTAAATGAAAAGCAATTAAAATAATATTTTTGATTAAAAAATACAATTTAAAACATGGTATTTTTTTTGTTTTAACACATCTTTAATTTACCCTATCACTATTAACTTTTTTTATCATAATCAGAATCTAAAAACATTTAAAATACAGCAAGATATCATACTCCAACTGCCAGTCCCAAACTAATATTTAGATATCTACTCTTTTTCCTAATATTCAAATCTCAGTTACCATAAGATGCACCGAATCTCTATCATCCCATTTCATAATCAAATATTTCTCTTATTGTCTTGTAGTATTTGCCAAGAAAGCTAGATCAGATTTTCCCGCCACTCTATGGCGAAGCTGTCAACCATTGAAATGAAGAAATTTGTTTTCTTCTTATGGATCAAAATTCAAATCTTGTTCCCTTCTGTGCTTTCCCTCCGACGCAAAATTTCGAATCGATACAAGCATTTTTGTCTCTTAGTGGAAAATTACTCAATTTCATTAGTCAAAAGGATTTAGTAAAAAATCCCATTGGGCCTACAGGGTGGAAAAATCCTATGAATCCTCAATCACAGCCGAAAACCTTTTTTTTTTTTTTTCAAAGGTGATTCACTTTTTGACAAATTGTTCTTTCAATTATGCCCTGCTAAAACGTTTCTTTACTTTATTTGTAACCCCTTTTCTTTTACTTTATTTTCATTTTCATCCTTGTATTTTTCCCAGCTTATTCCGTTTATTTTGCTCTATCGTCTCAATTATGCATGTGAGGGACAAGTGTTACGTCTGTTTGCTGCCATCTATTTTTTGATATTTTCGGATCAATTAATTTATATATATGGTTGAGATTAAGTTAAAATCCCCATTCTTGTTAGTATTATCCAAATTACTTTATAGTTAAAACATGCAAGTGAGAATACTAATAATATTTCAATATAATTATTGAAAATCATGTTATAAATACACTAATTCAAAATTAAACAAGTTTTCAACAACTCAATAAGAATGAAAATTAATCCCAGTATTAGAGACCCCTAAATTGGGGAAATCATGGAAGATTTTCTAATCCCAGTATCTATGAACTTCTCACATAGACTAAGGTCAAATTAAATATTTTTGGGTCCTACCATAAACCTATCTCAAATAAACAAGAACACATCATTACAACCATGCAAACCCTACAACCTCCTAGCATCATACACACAAAAACTCACTCTCTCCCTTCTCTTTAAAGAAAACAAACCTCTCTGCTCTAGACTTGGAGAGAGAGAGAGGACAGTGGTAATGGCGGGGAGGTGGTCGACGTCAACGTTCCGACAATGGCTAAGTCTTGACGTAGCTTACACCACTTCTTCTATCTGGACATCTTCCATCTCTGTCCTCCGGTGGCCGTCACAGTTAACAACAACGACGAACCCATCAAGGTGGTGGGCCCCAACGAGGTTGATGAGGTGGCCGGTGCTGGACTTCTTGATCTTGGACGATGTGGTTTGGAGCTTGGTCACTGCTTTTGAGTCAGTAGCTCTTGTCTCCACGTTGGCTTTCTTTTTTCTCTTCTGTGGCTGCACCGTTTGGGAAAGAAAGAAAGGGAGGAAGTTCTGTCTAGTCTTGAAGAAGTTTCTACAATGTTCCTGGTGGTATGTTGCCGGAGAATGACCTCATCCGGGGAGGAGTTTGGTGGTCGAGTTAACAATTCTGTGGTTGTTGGCCTGGCTAAGCACGTGAGTCACGTGCACTTTGGGGTTGATATTTTTTTTTTTCACTCTTTTTTTTATTATTTTAATTGATTATGGGATAGCCAATAGGGAGGTGGCCACGTTAGTGGGTTAAGGATGATGTTGTTGAAGAATGAAGAGCTTAGCTTTTTAGTCCCTGGTAAAAAGGAAGCTTTTTGTTTTGACCCTTTTTGTTTCTGTTGCTGGCCTTGTTATTTTGTGCCTTCTTTTGTTCTTGAGATCTTTCTTGAGTCGGTAATGTTAATGGTTAAATGGAGCATTAAATTATTTCAATTTTGGGTACTTTATTTATCCAAAAATAAAAAATAAAAATTGGGTGCTTTAATAGCCGGTAATGTTTCTTGAGATTTTTCTTGATGTAATTTTAGAATTGACTCAGTTCATCTTAGCTTTTTATTACGATCAGAACTCGAGCCAGTTCTGATAACTATTATTTATAAAGGGAAATTGTTCTACAGTTCTCGACCCCAGCAATCATGTCTCAAGAAAGACCCCAACCACCTCAACGTGGAAGCTCGCATATTTGACAGAGTATTTATGTCAACGTCCATCTACTCCCATGCCCACTAACCCCTGTTTGTTGGCTAAATCTCCAGCAGGTAGGTGCCATGATGCAACTGTGGTCTTAATTGATCATGCATGGATGGCACTCGTCATCGGGCTGTTGAATCCATTGGTTTGCCTCGATCTATGTTAATCTGCGCTCTATCTAACAATTCAATCATGGTTTTGTTAGATAGAAGTCATGATCGGAACTAGAAATGCCCTGTTTTCCTCTGTTTTTCGCAAAAGCTTGCGATTTTTTGTATTGGTTAGAAACAGACAAATCTAGACATAAGACTATATTTTCATATGTGCTTTTGCGGTTGAAGGAGTCTTATTGTAAATGAAATATAAATTTTATTATGTTTTTTTTATTTATTTAAAAAAACCTTGCTTAGCCGGTTAAGTCATCACCAGTTACGAGTCTGTGAGATAAACTGACGAGCAGATTTCTCTCCCTGAAAGTTAGGGCGTGTTAACTTTTCTATCACACCTCATATTTAACAAAATTACTACAGTTTTTCAGATGGCTAGAAAAAAAAAAAACAAAAAAGAAGAAGCTGTTGATCTCATGATTTGCATCACAAAAAAGAAAAGAAAAGAAAAAACCTCATCCACGTTCATCTGCCAGAGAGATCCGGGAAACTTCCAGGCCAATAAAAGTATTTTACTATACGCTATCATCATATTCACAAGTTGGATGATAGAAATGACACAATATTCTTCTCTCTGTTTTTTTTTTTTTTATGATAAAAGTATTCTGTTGAGATATAATCATAATCAGCACATGTTTTGTAGTGGTAAGCACACGGCTATGTAATGATAATCCAATGTTTTCATCATAACTAGTAGTTTAAGGATGATAGTGTAGGAATTGTTTTAATAAAACATGTTCAATTGATACATTTGGGGCTAAATTTAAAAAGAAATTCATTCACTTTTAGAGTAAAAACTTTGTTGGAAATTATTGATAAAAAATGTTTATTAACATGTAACATTAATATGATTAAAGTAATTAAATTGTGAATAAATAAAAAATTAATCTAAAAAACCCCTTAGTTTAAATGTTTTTATGAAACTCAAAATTCTCTATCTCACACTCGTGATCAACTTTACTTGGGCATAGGCTCCAAACTCGCTAACCTATTATAGATTTGGATTTGAGTTTATTATAAAATAAATCTTTGACCTACAAATAATTATTTTTTGTTAGAGCATAAATAAAGTTTGATCAATTTTTTCAGTAACCTAAACATCAAAATCACCACTATTTGTTAACAAGAAGGTCCTTGTTATTTTCCATACAATATAGACATGTTAGTTTTCCATGTATGCTCTAACCAGAAATCATTCTATAGATAGAAAAATCATTGATTCTCCACAAGAAAGTGCTTTTATCTGAAAATTGTGTTTTCTCAATACATTATATATCAAAGCCCCAGACGACCATAACTAGTTTAACTCATTAATTAGTGGACGAAGACAAACATCTATATTCCGACACAAACTATTAGGACCGAATATGAATATAGATCAAAATATGAACTCCGGCCTCATACACATCCCCAATGAAAAATTGTAAGCCATGAGTATCACCAACCAATAAAAATAAGAAGCAACAAATAATTCGAATGGATTGAATCCGTCTGTACATAATCCAAGAAGCACGTTCATTGATTCCATTGAAAACTAAAGATGCACGCTTAAAATGTTTTCAGGCTTCACCATCAGAATGATGCACTATCACTTCATCCACTACATCATGTGAATGATACCATGTCACGTGCTCAATAATTTTTGATGACATTCTGAAGTATCTAATATTTTTATTTTTACATCTCGTACATGGACATCTAATATTGCTTTCATTAATATTTCTCGAATTAAATAGTGCATAATTAATAAAACCCTGAACCCTATTACAACAATCCATCCTACACAACCCTTTAGGTGAATCTTGATACATCCATAAATGATCATCCATTATTTATGTCAAACTTATATAGAATATTTGTCGCACCCGACATCGCGGCGGCCCATAAAATAATCCTCGATTATGGAAAAAGAACAAATTTCTAGCATCCGGTTCTTTTAGGAGAAAAGTCTTGTTTGAGGAGTCGTCATCTAGTATTATGGTCAAATAGTCTAGTATTATACCTGATATTATATTCTATATAAACATGTGTTATATATAGAGAAATTAATTTGAAATACATGTATTAACTCATGTCAAGTAAAATTAATTTAAGAATATTTTTAAAATAAAAAAACTTATATACTAATTATTCTTTTGAGTTTTTATATTTTAAAATTGTTTCATAATGATTTTATTTTTAATTTTATTAAAGATATTCTTTCTAAATATATACAATTAAACTTTCATTTATCTATTTCTAAATCTTCCAAGGACTAGTGAAATTATTGGCAACAATTCTTTGTTGACTTGTTGTTTTATGCAAGTGGGTTAAATATAAATATTAATATATATTTTTAATTTTTTTTATTGCGTCTCTAATTTTTTGAGTTGTTGAGTACTTCATTTTTAATTACTAGTAAGTTGATCACCATCATTTTTCATGTGAAATTCATAACAAAATACATATTAATTCATCAAAACTCATTTCAATTCATATTCATATGCATATAATATTTATTTATATACATATTAATTTAACAAATCTATAAATTATAATAAACTCTAACATTTTTAATAATTAATTATTAAAGAATAAAACTAAAATTAGACAATGGAATAAATAGAAAAAATAAAAGAAACTTACCTAAAACATAAAAAATTACTTACTTAACTAATTAATAGTTTAGGATTTGAATAAAAATTTTATAAAAGAAAGATAATAATTCAAAAAAAAAAGCTTGGATTAATTAGTAATTAATAAAAAAAATTAAACTTGTTAAGTTATTATATATATATATATAAAAGGATTAAGGGGGCAATTGCCCCCTTAATCCTTATTCCTTATTGTGGCTCCGCCACTGCTTCACAGGGTGACAACCTAATAGAAAAATCCTAATTATTCAGTGCATCAAAGGGGTTGGTCATTATCTAGTCTCAAAGGATCTCTCGCATGCTCAGTGATCGTCCATGAAAGGTCTACGAGGCTTACAAGCCAGTGACCCGGCTGGGGAAAAAATGAAAGAAAGCAGGAAATGAATTAAAATCTAAAGTGAACAGTAACCGGTGATTTAAAAATGAAAAGCGGGGAAAGAGAAGATTACTTACCTGGCGCTGCACTTGAAGATGAGGATGACGGGGCTGGAGGACTGTCCGGCTGATGCTATTTTCTCCTCCTCTTTTTTTCTTGGTGTTCCTCTGTTGGCGTCTTCGTCCTCCTGTGTTCCCTTCGTGTCCTGGGTTCTGAAGTCGAGGGCGAAGCTTGGTGCGCTGGCTTTTTCTCCGGTTGCTTCTCCCCCTGTCTCTGCGTATTATTTCTCTGGATTTATACTCTGTTTCTCTGGTTCTGTTTCGTTCTTCTCTGTGTTCCCTGCGTTCGAGAAGATGGTGGTGTTAGCGTTGGTCCTCTGGGTTTTTCTATTGCGTTTGTCTCTCTTTTTTGTTCTGTGTTTTTTTAGTTTTTCTGTTGCTGAGGTTATGAAGGAGTTCTACCGTCCCTCTCCTCTATTTCTGGTTTTCTCTCTTCGTGTTTTTCGTCTCTGTTTCGTCCAAAATCCCTTGTTTTCCTCTCCACTGGTTCCTAGCCTTCTCCCCTGGGTTTTTTCCCTTTTCTGCTTTCTTTCTCTGGCTTCTTATAGCCAGAGAAAGCCATGCCGTTACCTAGATAATAAAGTGACTGTTATTGCAGGAGTAATGGCAATGCATCGTTGGACATCCGTTTCTTCTGGTTTAGTGAACGGAAGAAGATGATGGGTTCTCTTTGAAACGACGCCGTTCAATTGTTAATGGCCATTTGCGTTTTCATCCTTGAAGTTTTGAAATTTTCGTAAGCAAGCCCCTGGATAAACTTTAATTGTACCCCTGTATTTCAGCGCTTTTTACAAAACAGTCCTTCTCCTCTAACCTGTTGTAATTTTGCCCTCCAATTAACCCAAACTTTGGTAATTCTTCAATTAAGTCCCTGATTTCATTAATTAAATTAATTACAAGCCAATTAAGTCCAAAAACTTATCAATTCTCCAATTAAACCCTTGATTGGATTAATTAAATTAATTTTCAAGCTTAATTAAGTCTCAAAACTTGTCAATTCTCCAATTAAACCCTTAATTGGATTAATTAAATTAATTTCAAGCTTAATTAAGTCTCAAAACTTATCAATTCTTCCATTAAGCCCTTAATTGGATTAATTCCAAAGTTTGATTAAACCCCAAAACTTCCAACCATGATGCCCTTAACCCAAATTTTAATTCATTCTTTATTTATTTCATTTTACTTTTTTTCATCATTATTATTTTTTTATCATCATTTTTTATCCTTTTCAGTAAATACAATAATAATAATAAAAATAAGAATGGTAAAAAAATAGGTTATGACAATATTGATGACAACATGTATTAATTAATTATATAAACTAAATAAACAACAAAATATTGGTTTAACTCAAACTTATTTTTAATATTTCCTTGAATTTGATAAATTTATTTTTTCTTTTCAGAATACATATAACAACCAGTTGAAGAAGAGATAAAACGATGATCCTTCGACCCATCCAAATCTTGATTTGGATTTGTGGTTATAGGCATGATTGTTTGGTGGACCTGATATAAATTGGGTGTATGAACTCTTTAACACTACAATTGGTAACTTGTAGACGACCCATAGTGTTTTGATCGTTGGATGCTCACATTCAATTCTGACCACTCAAACTCTGAAGCTCGTTGTGATGTTATACCAACGAATACATGCTCAAATAACTCATCTTAATAAAAAAAAAATGTGAATGACTCATTGCTAATTATAAAGAACTTCATTGGTTGGTAATGAAGATGATATCACAAATGGGAGGTACATGCACACCTTCTAATTGGCCTCACGATCCCGATGACGACCAGCCTCCTTCTCCTCCAATACTGCCTCTATTTTAGATTTATTGTATTTGAACGTACAAATATTTAAATTTGTAATACATATTTGATTTTTATATTATTTTAATTATTTTTCTACTTCTATATATATATATATATATTAAATACCACTGACGGGGTTACTGAAGGAACAACTCTGTCTGTATATTTAGAGAGTTGGAAAATAATTACTGTAAATATCACTTCTATGGTTAACTCACTGATAAAATTACAGATGGTATTCTGTTGGAGATATGTTATATTTATCAATGGATAAATAAAAACACTGATGACATTACATACGATTTTCCTGTCAATGATATGTTAAATTTACCGATAAAGATATCAACAGAATGTAGTGAATAAATTTTTTATGTGCTTTTGTCGTCTATAAATTCATCAATATATTTATTACTGACAAACAATAAATTACAGATGAGAGTTTTTCTGACAAATTGTTTCCATCAATTAGCCCATTGGTAATATACACACCGACAAATTATAAGTGTAAATACTGAAAAATATTTAATCAGTAAAACTATTAAATTTGATAGTAGATTGTGTTTGGTTAATGTTTTAGGACATAAGTGACAAGTATGAGAGAGAGAGAAAGAGAGACGCAAAATAAAAAGTCTACGCAGGAAAATTCGACTGTAAAACCATGTCTTCAAAAAGTCTGTCTCTATATTTTAGAATTCAAAATAATAACTAAAAGCTACATGACATAGCGTGATAAATAAGCAACAAATTAATCAACTTGTCCAAAGTGTCGCGCGTGATTGTTCTCTTGAGTGTTATCTGGAAATGGGGTAGAAAGGATTTTTTGTCTTTTATTAGTGGAGAGAGGGAATGAAAATCACCATTTAGTATTTTTATCACTAGTAACAATAACTGGTCTTAAAGATCAAACACAAGGACTGGTTGCTTAAAGAAAAGATATTAGCACCCCTAATACACTCTACCTAAGGTAAGCTGCATTGCTTATTGTCTAATGTATACTAAGGTGTTGTTGTGCTTTCTAATTGTTGGTCTGTTAAAGGTTTAAGAAAAATCTTTTTCACTAAGGAGATCATTATCTTATCAGCTAAAACCTAACTATTCTAACGTAAAAAAAAAAAAGAACTACTTATTTAATTTTAAGAATATGTCTTACCTATATGTTTAAAATCACAGATATTAAAAGAAAATAAAATAATGTTTTTTTGGTATTTTTAAAATATTGGTCTAGTTCTCATGACTTTAATAAACTTGTTTTTAAATTTCAAAATGCATGTTAATACATATTTTTTGAATTTTTTGTTGTATGAAAATATGATATGAAAATTTCTTATAAGCTTAAAAGACTTAACTGTATGCATGAAAACAAGATATTTTTTTTATTTTTCTATATATATATATTTTGCAATATTTCAGAGAAAACAAGATATTTTAATACTAGATTTGTATCTTTATAGTATAAAAATATAACCAATATTAATACAAAATGGTAGAAAAATACATGAGAAAATCACAAAATTTTTCGAAAGGATTTTTATTTTTTTGTTGTTTTTTATATATAATTATAATTATAATTATATATTAAAATATATTAGGATGGGCTTAGCCCAGTTATGTGGGCTGAGCCCACCCTGGTTAGGTTGAGTTTGGCTTAAAAGGAATTAGCACAAAGTCGACCTAAAAAGCAATTGGGCTGAGGTTAGACTAGCAGAGTTGGGCCAATATCGGCCCGAATTAGGGTTGGGCCAATTTCAGCCCAATGTACTCTATACTAAGGGGGATTAAGTTAGACCCGACCCAGATGTTTTGGTCTAGGCAGGCATTGGTCCGACCTAGAAATAGTGGCTCTCCACTGTTCATTAGTGGAACAATGAAGATTGGGGGGGGAGAAGAAGAAGAAAGAGAGGGGGAAGCGGACCTGTGATGCCTTATGGTGATGCTGGTGGCGGTGAGGAGGAAGAATGGTGGTGGTTTGCGATGGTGATGCAACTAACAGTTAGAGAAATAGAGAGAGAAAGACTGCTTTTCTTCTCTTCTTCTCTGTTTTTTTTCATTTGCTGTTTTTCCTTTTCTTTTCTTTGTTATTCCTTTTTTTTTTTCCTGTTTTTCTCTTCTGTTTTCCTTTCTATGTTTCTCCTTGTTTTTCCTTTTCCGTCCCTCTTTTGTTCTCTCTCTTGTTTTTCTCCTCCTTTCCTCTCTTGTCCCTTGGTATTTATGAGGGGAAAAAGGGGGAGAGAGATCTACTACCTTTATCCAATAATGACGCAGGAATAGGGTGGCCAGACGACCATTAGGTAGCTCCCCGCAGGGCTTGTCCCCTCTGTTTTTTCATCTGGTAGTAGGCCATGGTTGTGGGTCTTGTTGGTTTTTGGGAGAGAGGGAGAATGGCGCTGGAGGGGAAGTAAGGGAACAATCTTCTTCTTCCCTTGCCTGTAGTGTGTCCAGGGGAAGGAGAAGATGTACAGTGCCATATAAAATGACATTGTTTTCTCTTTGTTTTTTAATGTGAATAGTGAATGAAGCGACGTTGTTTTGAACGAAACTCGTCGTTTCATTTAAAATAAAATGGCGCTAGAAAGCTTTTGTTTTCAAATCAGTACTTAATTTTCAATTTGTTCAATCAAGCCCTCAATTGAGATTTTGATTTTAAGAATCAATTCAATTACAACCCTGCCAAATTCAAAAGCTAGCCCTAAAGTTGACTGCTCTTTTCACTTTGATTCTTGGTTTTTAATTTGTGTATTTTGACCCTCAATTGATTAACAAACTTTCAATTTCTTCAATTTAACCCCTGATTTGGTTAATTACATCCCCTATATTTACGTGCCTTTTCTAGTTTGGTCCTTAGTTTTGGTTTTCTTCAATCAAGTCCCTAAGTGCCATCAAACTTCAATGTTTATGCACTTAAACCCTTGATTTGACCAAATTAACTCTTAAAATTGTAATACGACCCCCAAATTTAATTTCTTCAAATTAAAGTCAAAATTGATTTAAAAACAATTTTTCTTGCAATTTAACCCTTCATAAACTCAATTAATCTTTCAACAAAATCTAATTAAGTCTTTAAACATCTGATTTTAAAATTTTTTTCCTCCAATTGAATTGAAAACATATTGTTTAATTTTAATTTTTATATTTTTGAACTTCTACAACTAATCTTTGATCATTTTTTGGGTGTCCATATATCTTTGTTTTACTTCTATATATTTTTGTTTTCTTCTGATAATTTTTTTTATTTCTTTGCATTTTTTCTCTTTTGTGTGAGGATAAAAAAATGAGAAGCAACACAAAGTATAACAGAGATCCATTCCCTTCTCATCTAATTTAGGCTCGTCAATATTCCTATTCCCGTTGGAACTCTCATTCCATGAGAGCCTGGGAAGAACGATGATGACTGGAAACTGTGTTGATAGTTACGGAGTTGGCAAAGACTCCCTTTCAAATCAAGTATTTCCAACTACTTGAGCTTCCTTATGGACTCTGGAAGCTCACTTATCATGGTCCATCTCAAACTTAAGTATCTCAAATGAATCAGTTCAACCAATTTAGGTAGGAAGCTGGAAAAGGGAGCTCCATCTAAATTGAATAGTCTCAACAGCTTGGTTTATATATTGCTACAGTAGGAAGCTTATTCACGTTATCTATTCTTCACTAAATAATACTAACTGATTCTCTTAACTTACAAACAAGACTAACAGCTACTAACAACATTCTAATATTTCATTCTCAAATCTTTTGACATGTGGCAGGACTAGAGCCTTTGATATCTTTACATTCCCCCTCAATTGCAGGCATGGAGGAGCCAAGTATAAAATTGGAAGAGGTAATTTGTATCATCAAGCTTGATTGTCATAGCAATAGAAATCATAAGAAGCAAACAGGTAATTGAAGATTGAACAATCTGAAATTAAGAAGTAGTCCCCATTTTAAAATGAAACATTCAAAATTCTTAATTTTTCTAATAAACTTTTCGTTTCCTTATACCACCACTGGCCAAATTGAATTTCATGAGGCGTGAATGAATTAGGGTTCTCTTATAGCCTTGAAATTAGAGGAATAAAGAAAAAAAACTCTCGTATTTTTCAGAAAAATTACAATTAAATAATCTAATCTTAAAACAATACTCCAATTGTTGATATAAAAGTTTAAAACCGATTTAATTAAAAGAATTCAAAATTAAATGCAAAATGGGCTTGAAAGAGACCAAACAGGAGAGAAAAATCTGAAATAAACTCTTGATGTTCAAAATAGCCCACGAGTAAGGCTTAAATAGCTAGGGGTGAGAAAATTGCCAAAATAGATAAATACTGATTATTCAATAAAAATAAAACATTGCCTTGTTTTAAGTTTAGACTTATGTTCTTTCAACAAACAAAATTTTTGCTTTACCACATTCCTTCGGTTCTATCAATTATTTTTTTAATTGAGAAAATACAATACTATAAACTATTACAATTATGAATAAATTCCATATTATTAGGGATATAGAAATCACAAGAAGCCAAGAAATATTGGTTGGTTGCTTAACATAACTAAGAAACAAACAAATACTGATACAAGCACAAGTCACATCAAAACAGAAAGGCTAAGCAACAAGAACACTTCCACAAATCACTTCTCACAGGCAAATTGCTAAACATGCAGTGAGCAACCATTGATTTGGAATGCGACTGCTTCTCCACAGAGGATTACAACAAATTCAGAAAGCAGCCCACACGCTCCTGATAAGATCCAATCACCTTCTGAATCTGGACAACTTGGGAAAGTTTATAGCCAAAAAGCAGTAGCAAGTGTCAATGCATTCTTCAATGAAGTAAAACCACCTGCGTCGCCAATGTGGATTTATGCAAAGTACTGCTGTAATTGTCAACACCATAATTATATAACACACACCAAAGCTGGCATAGAAACTATCCATGTCTATGAAGCCACCATCTCCATTGAAATCGATAGGCGCTCTCGCTGATGGCGATTCTATTTTGTCGCAACTGTTTTGCAATGGAGGTCCACAAAGAAGAGGATTCCCTTTATAACTGCTCTCATCAAAGGTACCAAATTGATTTTTCATCTCCGGTGTTCTTCCTGACAAATTATTGTACGACACGTTGAAAACAGCTAGAAAGGTCAGTTCAACGAGTTGTGCAGGAATTCTCCCATTCAAATTGTTGTGAGAAAGATCCAAGCTCTCTATCTGCTTCAGATTGAAGAAGGATGAAGGGATCAATCCAGTGAGATTATTATGTGACAGATTTAAAGAATATATCCCACTTAAGTTTCCCCATTCTGTCGGGATTTCTCCAGTGAATCTGTTACAAGAAAGATCCATAACAGACATGTAACGAAGGATATCGCCTTCGTAAGTGTAGAAATTTTTCTTTGATGTAAGCTCTACAGATATTTTTACATTGATCTCTGGAAACAAAACTTCGTAATATGGATACAGATTGATGATGGATTCCAATTCTCTTCCCTTTATGGATGAAAATATATCTTTCCAGATTCCATCATTTTGTCTCTCCCTAATAGGGGGTTCCAAAGTTTTTTCATCCGATGTTGTAAAATTTAAATTTCTCAAACATGAGGGTAAGAGACCCGAAAAATTATTTTCTGAAAGATCCAATATGCTTAATTTCCTTAACAAGCATAACTGATGAGGAAGTTTCCCATTGAATTGATTAGATTTGAGAACAAAAATGCTCAATTCCGAAAGGCTATCAATCCAATTTGGAATGGGCCCAGTTAAGTTGTTATAGCCGAGATCTAATGTCACCAACGAAGAGAGATTATAAAAATCATATGGCAGTGGACCACTCAATCTATTTCCGTATAGGTGGACATAGCGTAAATCTAATGCATTGAAGCCCAACGGTAATGACCCAGACAAATTGTTTTCAGAAAGATCTAAAAATTCAAGCCCAGAAGAATTGAAATATTCTATTGGAATGGTACCTTCAAAATGATTTCTGGACAAATCAATTCCATCAAGTTGGTTTTCTGAAGAGTTCCCTATTCCCCTTGGAAGCATGCCTGACAAAAGATTGCTACTGATATCCAACCACAAAAGTAATGATTCAAGAGAAAAAGTACCTGGTACTTCTCCTACAAATTTGTTTCCATCTAGAAGGAGGTAAAGTAGGTAAGTCATGTTGAACACAGATGGTGGTAATCGCCCATTGAAGTTGTTGTTGGACAGCTTCAAAAACCACAACGAGGAGCCTACTATTGGCAAATTATGCTCAAGCAGTTCACAAGACATGTGATTGTTGGAAAGATCCAAGTATTCGAGAGAGCTCATATTCCCAAAACAAGGAGGAATACAACCTGTGAGGCTGTTGTTAGCCATCATGAAGTTCTCCAAACGTGGAAAAATCGAACATATGTTCCTTGCAATTTGACCTTGTATGGTGTTGCCAGAAATATCTACTGTTTGAAGGTTGGGTGTTGGATGTTGTGGCAGCTGCATAGGACCTGTAATTGAGGTGTCTCTCAATTTTAGTCGTTTTAACTTTGTATTATTCTCAAACAGCCAAGATGGGAAAGGTTCGCCAACGAATTTGTTGTGGGATAAATCAACAAACACCAAATCATATTGGCTATGCAGGAAGTTTGGAAATCCAGCCTCGAGTGGTTTTGGAGTACAATTTGAAGCACTAAAGTAAAGAAGCTGGAACTTGGGAGTTGAAGGCTGAAAACTGGGTGCAGCTATTATCTCATTGTTATCACATGTAATGAACTTGAGGTTGGAGAGGTTCATAAATGAACCAAATGATATTGGAACTTGAAAGTGGTTATTTGAAACTTCGAGGTAGTTGAGCTGCGTAAGATGGGAAAGGTGACTAAGGGAAATATTGCCCTCCAATTGGTTGTATGATAAATCCAAGATTTGTAGAGATGATAGATTTCCAAAACAAGGAGGGAGTACGCCTTTTAGATTGTTTTCTGAGAGAAATAGTTGTTCAAGATTCTTCATTTCACACCAACCTGTAGAATATATCAATATGTTCATGTTAAGGAAATAGGAATATATCAATTATGTAATTGCTTAGTGAGGTTTTAAAGTTTTAGTTGAATTTGTTTCACTAGCTAGGTCGGTTTTAGATTATGTTTAAACAACTTTGTTTGTTAGTTTTTTTAGACATTAATTATCTAGATTATTGATATTCATAATTTTTTAATTTGTTTTTATAATTTAAGATTGAGAAATTTTAGAGATTGAGAAACTCTAGATTTTATCCTTTTCTATAACTCAAATATTAATGAACAATGTTATTTGAATTGAAGGAGGTTCTTCAATTGTTCTTCCATGGACTTGTATAAAGATAAAATCTTAATTACCTTGGGTAGGTAGGGTGCTATTGAAGTCAACTCTATTCAAGGATAAGACTTTAAGAGTAGACAAGGGTCTAATGTTCCTTAAAAAGCTTGCTGGGAGAGAAGAACCATCGAGGACCACTTCTTCAAGGCTAGACGAATTACACAACCCTGTGGAACAGATCAGATAAATCCATCAATATATTATAAATATCACATTGTTTTAGGCATCAAAACTGTCACTGACCTTTCCCAAAGCGTGTAAAATTACTACCACCGGCATGTAAGGTCTTGAGGGATGGCAACGCTCCTAATGACTCTATCAAAATGCTTTCCATGAAGTCATTTGAATCCAGATACAAGGTTTCTAATTTCCTTAAACCTGTGATAGAGAGAACAATCAATAATAATTATTTACAATAGTTAAATACTTTATAATGTTAGAGTTAATATACAAGACATAGCTTAAGTTTTAAAATTAAAATAATTTATTATTTTAATGTGATATTAAAATTTTATTAATTAAATATGCACCTTTATTTATTTAAAATAAAATTAAAAAATTCAACAAAAGTTAATAGCATTTATATGTAAGTTTCAAATTATTTCACTCGTTAAAGAATTAATTATATAAAGCCTTTTTAATGCTTCATCCAAACAATTACCTACGGGTTAATACACATGTAATTATTAAACTTCACTAGGAAATGTCATTCGAGGTAGGAATGATTTACAATTTTACCATTGAGACTAGTTGATCCTGTGAACATGTTGCCTGATAGATCTAGAGATTTGAGAGTTGAAAATCCACCAAGAGATGATAAAATGCTGTCGTTCAATTTATTAGAACTTAGATCAAGTTTCTCCAAATTCCTCAACCCTGAAGCTATTACTTGAAAACCTGAAAGAAGATTGTCAGAAGCAAAGAAAAGTGCTTTCTTAATATCAGACAATGAGATTACTTGAAACATAAAGGGACTGATTCTGGTTCTGTCCCATTTATGTCCGTTATTAAACAAATCTTGATGGATTATGGGTGATTAAAATCATTTCCTACATAAATTTCTATTTTATGTATCCATATGCATAACTAGCTTATAAAAGGAAAAATGAAGAATTCTTTTTACGGTTTTACAGAATAATGGGACGTTGGTTAGAGCACCAGCCACCAGGTTAATTTATAGGTCAAGGTTTTACCAACAAAATTTAGATTATTGATATCCATAATTTTTTTAATTCAAAGTTTTCTCTATAATTTAGGAGGAACAAGAAATTTTAGAGATTGAGAAACTTTAGATTATATCCTTTGCTAAATGTGACGTCAAATTTTAATGAACAACTGTTATTTGGATTTCAATACCATTAATTGTTTATTTGTAGAATTTATGGAGGTTCTTCGATAGTTCTTCCATGGAATTGTATAAAAATCAGATTATAATTACCTTGGGCAGATAGGGTGCTATTGAAATCAACTCCGGTCAAGGATAGGACTTTAAGAGTAGACAAGGATCCAATGTTTCTTAAAAAGCTTGCTGGGAAAGAAGAACCATCGAGTACCACTTCTTCAAGGCTAGACGAATTACACAACCCTGTGGAATAGATCAGATAAATCCATCAATATATTATAAATATCATATTGTTTTAGGCACCAAAACTATCACTGACCTTTCCCAAAGTGTGTAAAATTACTAAATCTTGCATCTAAGGTCTTGAGGGATGGCAATGCTCCCAATGACCCTATCAAAATGCTTTCCATGAAGTCAGTTGAATCCAGATACAAGGTTTCTAATTTCCTTAAACCTGTGATAGAGAGAACAATCAATTATAATTATTTACAATATTTAAATAATTTATAATGTTAGAGTTAATATACAAGACATAACTTAAGTTTTAAAATTAAAATAATTTTTAATGTGATAAAAATTTTATTAATTAAATATTCACCTTCATTTATTTTAAAAATAAATTAAGAAATTGAACAAAAGTTAATAGCGTGTATATGTAAGTTTCAAATTATTTCACTAGTTAAAAAATTAATTATATAAAGCCTTTTTAATGCTTCATCCAAACAATTACTTAAGGGTTAATACACATGTAATTATTAAACCTCACTAGGGAATGACATCCAAGGTAGGAATGATTTACAACTTTATCATTGAGACCAGTTGATCCTGTTAACATGTTGCCTGATAAATATAGAGATTTGAGAGTTGAAAATCCACTGAGAGATGATATAATGCTATCGTTAAATTTATTGTAACTTAAATCAAGTTTCTCTAACTGCCTCAACCCTGAGACTAGCACTTGAAAACCTGAAAGAAAATTGTTAGAAGCAAAGAAATTAGCATATATATATATATATCAACCATCCCAATATCCATATAAATTCAATGAAATATAAATTTGTGTGTTAATTTTTTGACATTATATCAATATTTTAATAACCAAATATTCATGAATTCTAACATATCACCTCCATTCCTTTAATAAAATTTTAAAAATTGAACAAAAATTAATGGTTAATACACATCTATTTATTACACAAGTTCACTAAAGAATAAATTAAACCTCATTAGGGAATGTCATCCGAGGTAGGAATGATTTACAACTTTACCATTGAAACCAGTTGATCCTGTGAACTTATTGCCTGATAGATCTAGAGATTTAAGACTTGAAAAACCACTGAGAGATGATAAAATGTTATTGTTCAATTTATTGCCTCTTAGATAAAGTTTCTTCAAGTTCCTCAACCCGGAAGCTAGGACTTGAAAACCTGAAAGAAGATTTTCAGAAGCAAAGACAATTAACAGATATATATATATATCAACCATTCCATTATCCATAAAGATTCAATGTAACGTTACTTGAAATATAATTAACTTTATGTGTTAACTAAAAGAAAAATTGAAAGCATAGAACCTTGGTTCTTTAAGCCACCAACTAATTGGTTGAAGCTTAAGTCGAGAATCTCCAGTTCTTTGAAAGGCAGAAACAAAGACGCATTGAGATCCAGGTCTTCGACTGCATTGAGATCCGAGTCTTCATAATTTACATATGAAAGATCTAGTTGGATCACTCGGTTTGTGGTGTTGTCACACACAACCCAAGCCCAGTTACAGCAATTAAAATGCTCTTTATCCCAACCTTCTAGATAATAGGACCCAGGTGCACCTGCATGATTGAACCAAGCTTTTATCTCTAAGAGACCAACTCTCTCTTCCTCCACACAACAATGGCTCCGGTCGTTGAGGAAGGACAGTGCCATGAGGAGCATCCACACCCACATTTCCCTCATCTTCATAACGCTCCACTTGACCACATACAAAAGCAAGCAAGCAAGCTGTCTCTTATATACAATTTAATCTGTCCTCTTCATGCGTTTGATCGGACAGTGACAATTATCTGTATCATTGAATTTTCTATGCTGAATTAATTATCCAAGGGAGACTTGGGCTTCATTGAATGGGAGAGTCTTCACGGACAGTGTTAGCCAGGGGCCCGCACCACGGCACAGATCGCTCGGTTTGTGGTGTTGGATTAAAGGATATTCTGTCTCTTATATACAATTTTGTCCTTTTGAAATATTTAGAATATCTCTTTTGAAATATCAATATCGCCTACCCCCACTTCCTATTAATTTCATCAGCCACTTTCACTTGTTTTTATTCATAGATTTGTGAAGTCAAGATTCCCATAATCCACACTTCCTTCATTTTTGCAATGGAGTGAAATGATTTCTAACACGTGTCAATGTATCTGTCAGCTACCTATACCCTAATTAATCTGCACTAACAGTGACCATAACAGCTGTAACAATACTCCCTCAGTATTTGTAACATCATCCTAATATATATATATATATATTAGATTGGAAGCAGGGTTTCTTACATGATTAACTAAACTTAATCCTGTAATATTGAATTATTTGATGAAAACATTATCTAAAACATGATTAATTAATATATTTAAAGTCAAATAAAAAATAAATCCCACTTATTTTTAATATTAAAAATTATTTTCTAATATAAATTTTTTAACTTAAAAATTTATCAAAATTAAAATAAATTATGAGTATTGTTTGAGCAATTGATTTGATCTTGGATCCTTGTAATTATTTTCATTTGTTTGTTTTATTTTCATTAGTCTTTTAATGTTTTTCTTCAAGCTTGTGGAACGAGTTGTTCTTTCTTTCAACTTGTTATGTAAGCTACTTTGTTTATTTTTCTTCTTAGATTTGGAAAGTTATTTGTTCAAACATTTGATTTTATCTAAAACATGATTAATTGACATATTTAAAGTCAAATAAAAAACAAACCCAACTTACTTTTAATATTAAAATTTATTATTCAACATAAACTCTTTAACATAAAAATTTTATATAATTAAAATAAATTGTGATTACTGTTTGAGCAATTGATTTGATCTTGGCCCCACAATTATTTTCATTAGTGGTTTAATGTTTTTCTTCAAGCTTGTGGAACGGGATGTGCCTTCAATTTATTGTGGAAGCTACTTTGCTTTTTTCTTTGTAGACTTGGGTAGTCATTTGTTCTAGCATTTGATTTTCTGACAAGTCTCTTAAAGCATTCATATTAATGTTTGGTTACATATTGAAAAATATATAAATTGTAGGCCCATCATTTATATAAGGCAGTACCTCGATTATGAAAAAGCAATTCTTTTATTGCTGTTTTGCAAGTTTAATCATTGGTTGAATTTTTTTATATGACCAGCAGAGTGAATTCTTAAAAAAAAACGTGTTTATTAATTGGGAATGGAAATTATTTTTTCAATTCTTAAATTTTTTTTAAAAATTCAAGAGCACTAAAATAGTTTTTTTTAAGAAACTTGTTTTTCTTCTTCCACTAGCACTTGTTTTTCTTCTTCGTAGACCTGTGAAGTCAAGATTCCCAATAATCTGTATCATTGAATTTTCTATGCTGAATTAATTATCCAAGGGAGACTTGGGCTTCATTGAATGGGAGAGTCTTCACGGACAGTGCTAGCCAGGAGACTTCGGTTTGTGGTGTTGGATATTCCAACTTCTTGTTTACTGCTTTACTTTTCTTCATAGATAGCACATTATCAATGGCTTACGAAAAATAAATAAATAAAACCATCAATTACGAGCTTCATAAGATAATTTCAGCTTAAAAAAACCCAAATCGATAATGTTTTCTTTTCCTTTGGTATCCGTTTAATCAATCTTCTGGTTTGATCCTTGGTAGTGCTGATTTTTATTTCTTGTGAAATATTTAAAATATCTCTTTTGAAATATCATTATCGCCGGCTACCCCCACTTCCTATTAATTTCATCAGCCACTTTCACTTGTTTTTATTCATAGACTTGTGAAGTCAAGATTCCCATAATCCACACTTCCTTCATGAGCAGCATCCACACCTACATTTGCCTCATCTTCATAACGCTCCACTTGACCACATACAAAAGCAAGCAAGCAAGCTGTCTCTTATATACTATTTAATTTGTCCTCTTCATGCGTTTGGTCAAAGGATTTGGTGGTCTCCTCACGATCTTTTTTCAGAGAAATCTGCTTCTCATTTGTAGCTTGCCATCTTCCTACTGGCACACTAGCTTTAATTATATGTCCACTTGATTATTATAAAAGAAAAATAAAAATACTCCACGTCTACTATTGTCAGCTTTCGAGAACGCATGCAGGACCCAGTTTAATCTCAATATGGATTTTTATAAGCAAATCTTAGAGAAACAGTTTCCTGCATGATTACTATAATTTTTTGGTTTGATTTAATTTGATATTAATGATTTACCTTTTGTTTGAGATCAATTACCTAATGATACCTTGAATGGAGCACCCATTTCTACGCATATGCTTGACTTGAGGTCTGCCATTTTGATTTAAAAATACCAGCAAGCAGTAATTTCTCGGTGGTTTCCTTATAGAAACTGGTGGTCTCCTCATGATTAAAGCTAGGATTCAACCCGTATCAGGGAATGACTGTCATCTTTTAAAGAAATTTGATCGCCCACTTTCACTTGTTTTTCTTTGTGGACCTCCGTTGCGAAGTTGCAGTGAAACAAACTCGCAATTGCAGCAGGTGCCTAATAATGAACAAGAAGATATAATGGTTTCATAGATATGTTATCCGTGCTTTGCCAGGCTGAACAATTTAATTTTTTTATTTTAAAAAAGTGACAGGTTAATAAAAATTCAAGTTTCAAGTCATTCGTTCAAGGAATAATTTAAATAATATTCCTTGAAGCAAGCAAGCTTGACCACAGTTGCCTCATCTTCATAACGCTCCACTTGACCACATACAAAAGCAAGCAAGCTGTCTCTTATATACTATTTAATTTGTCCTCTTCATGCGTTTGATCGGACAGTGACAATATCTGTATCATTGAATTAATTATCCAAGGGAGACTTGGGCTTCATTGACTGAGAGAGTCTTCACGGCACAGATCGCTCGGTTTGTGGTGTTGGATTAAAGGATATTAATTCCAACTTCTTGTTTACTGCTTTGCTTTTCTTCATAGATAGCACATTATCAATGGCTTACGAAAAATAAATAAATAAAACCATCAATTACGAGCTTCATAAGATAATTTCAGCTTAAAAAAACCCAAATCGATAATGTTTTCCTTTCCTTTGGTATCCGTTTAATCAATCTTCTGGTTTGATCCTTGATAGTGCTGATTTTTATTTCTTGTGAAATATTTAGAATATTTCTTTTGAAATATCAATATCGCCGGCTACCCCCATTTCCTATTAATTTCATCAGCCACTTTCACTTGTTTTTATTCATAGACTTGTGAAGTCAAGATTCCCTCAGTACTTGTAACATCATCCTAATATATATATATATATATATTAGATTGGAAGCATGCATGGGTTTCTTACATGATTAACTAAACTTAATCCTGTAATATTGAATTATTTTATGAAAACATTATCTAAAACATGATTAATTAATATATTTAAAGTCAAATAAAATATAAATCCCACTTATTTTTAATATTGAAAATTATTTTCTAATATAAATTTTTTAACTTAAAAATTTATTAAAATTAAAATAAATTATGATTACTATTTGAGCAATTGATTTGACCTTGGGCCTTATAATTATTTTCATTAGTCTGTTTTATTTTAATTAGTCTGTTCTTTTTCTTTAAGCTTGTGGAATAGGTTGTTCTTTCAACTTGTTATCATAGTTTTAAAACCCGGACCGGCCCGGTGGGTCGACCCGGGCATGGGACCGGTCCGGGTGGAGGCCAAAACCCGCTTGGGAATTGGCCCGGCCAGACTCGGTCGACCCGGGACCCGGCTGACCCGGTCAAGACCCGACCTCAAACCCATTGATTTTTATTTTTTTTGTTTTTTTTATTAAAACGATGTCGTTTTGATTTTTTCAAAAAAAAATAAAAATGACCTGGCTGACCACCGGGCCGGGTCTTAAAACTATGCTTGTTATGTAAGCTACTCTGTTTATTTTTCTTCGTAGACTTGGGAAGTCATTTGTTCAAACATTTGATTTTTTGAAAAGTTTTTAGAATTGTTTGTTTTTTCATTTTAAAAGTATTTTTAAAAAATTTAATTTTTTTTATTTTTTATTAACTTCATATTAATATATTTTTAGTATTTTCAAATTATTTTAATATACTAATATTAAAAATTATTTTAACAAAATAAAAAATTATCATTAATGTATATTTTAATATAAAAAATTATTTAAAAACAAACTACAGCCACTCAATTAATCTCATTATCCACTAGCGCTTGTTTTTCTTCTTCGTGGACGTGTGAAGTCAAGATTCTCAATTATCCACTGCATCAATCTCTATCCCATCAAAATGAATTTGGTGCAAGAAAAAAATATATGATATATGTGATTTACTCTTGGTTTTACCCCTCCCTCCATAAAGTTATCATTTAACTCCACTTTCGAGATAAAATCTTAAACTTCTTTAGATTTTTTCCTACCCTGAAATTGTTATGAACACAAGTAAAAGAGATGAAAACTCCTTTACCCACGTATCGAGCATACTCTAGTTACATAACACTAGTTAAATCTTCACATAACATTTCAAGTTAATTAATGGCTAGGAATTTTGTTTAGTGGATTTTTTTTTGAAAGTAAATATCATATCAATAAACAAATAGCAAGTAAAAATGTAACTACTAAAATAAATAGCGTATAAAAAAGGAAATATTTAAAGTTGGAAATAAATCTTAATTTTTACCATTCTCATTCTTATTCTCTCTCATCTGTTGATTGTAAAATGAGAAATAATAGATGAGTAGCATACTGAAAATAAATATTTTTTTGTATGTAAAAAAAACTTATATGTGAAGCTGGTATAAAGTCAGTATCACTTATTCTGGAGCGATAAATACATCCTAAGAATGTACAATAAAAGAGAGAGAGTTTACAATACATTAATTTGGATTTTGAATATAAATATATGTATTGAGTTGCATATCAATTTGAAGATTCCCTGAGTTTGGTTATATCAATGTCAAAATTAGTCCAAATTATTTTAAGAGTTAAACTACTGGGTGGAGTTAGATTTAATAATTATAGTTAGCAACTTAATTGCAACAAAAGAAGAAGAAGAAGAAGAAGAAGAAGAAATCGAAAGAAAGAAACATTTGATGTAGGAAATGTTTTTAGAAAAATAGATATTTTACTTTGTTAATTTTATTTTTTTATTCATATGATGCTTTTATAGTTTTTTTCCTTTTCTAATTTATTCTTTTCTATTTAGTATTATTATGGTCTTCTAGTTTATTTTTTATATAAAGATTTATAATAACCTTTTAACAAATAAAAAAAGAGCAAAATAAAATTGAGTATTTTAAAAGTTTTTTATATTTATAATGTTCTTAATTTTTGAAAATTTTAATTTATAATAAACCATTTATTATTCACTTTGCATTAGTCAACATTTATCTAGGTACCTAGTTTGAAAAAGCTTTTGAACATAAGGACTTCATATTTTTCAACATAAATTCTTTAACATAATTAAAAATAAATTGTGATTCTCTGTTTGAGTAGTTGATTTGACCTTGGCCCTACAATTATTTTCATTAGTCTATTATTTGTTAAATTTTTTTTTTCAAGCTTGTGGAATGAGCTATTCCTCCAGCTTGTTGTATAAGATACTTTGCCTTTTCTTTTTTATAGACCTGTAAAGTCGTTTGTAATTGGTTTTTAAATTTATCTCAGTTCTTTTTTATTTTTTAATATTATTTTTAACATTAAAATATCAAAATGATTTAAAAAATCAAAAAAATAAAAACAAAAAAAAATAAAATTTAATAAAAAGTAGGTTTTACCACAACTCCAAACACACCATAGGGACTAAATAGTAGTAATTAGATAGGAGGTCCTCCAACTTGTTGTGTAACTTTGGTTTTTCTTTATATATAGACATGGAAAGTCATGTGTTCTAAACAATTGATTTGATCTTGTGGAATCAAAAAATTTCTTCCTTAACTTTTTTTTCATGGAATGAAGTGATTTGCCGATAGCTTCATCATCCACTTGCACTTCTTTTTCTCAGTAGACTTGTGAAGTCAGTCAAGATTCCCAAGATATTATCAACATCATCAATTTCAGAAAGAAATATCTCTTAGGCTGATTTACTTCCATATTAATTATTGTTTGAATATTCTTAATCTAAATGATATTAGTCCATTCAAAACAAATTCATTTTTTTTTATAAATATATTTATATAACTACAAAATAAGAGAATGCATTAATTAAAATATTGATGTGTTTGAATGAAGAAAGTTAGGGCAGAGATGACTTACATCGACACCATGTGGGCCAATAAAATTGAAAACGAAAGACAATATAAATGACTTGCAAAAAAAAAAAAACAAGAAGTTTTAATTTAAATTTATCTATATGTTAAATTACTTGATTAACTAAACTTAATCTTGTAATATTAAATTATTTGATGAAAACATTATCTAAAACATGATTAATTGACATATTTAAAGTCAAATAAAAAACAAACCCCACTTATTTTTAATATTAAAAATTATTTTTCAACATAAATTATTTAACATAAAAATTTAACAAAATTAAAATAAATTGTGATTATTGTTTGAGCAATTGATTTGATCTTGGGCCCCATAATTATTTTTGTAAGTATGTTAATGTTTTTTTTTCAAGCTTGTGGAATGGGGTGTTCCTCTAGCTTGTGTAATGTAAGCTACTTTGCTTTTCTTTTTCTTTTTTGGTAGACTAGGGAGGTCATTTGTCCGAATATTTGATTTTCTTACAAATCAATCATCCACTACATCAATCATTATCCCATCAAAATGAATTTGGTGCAACAATATATATATATATATATATATATATATATATATATATATATATATAAAAAGAAGGAAGAAAATGCATTGATTAAGTGCTAAAATACTATTTTTCTAACACGAAAATCATTTATTTTTTAGAGAAATCTTTACAATTAATGTCGTATTATAATTGACATTATTTTCTACTTCTAAAATCTTAATTATCATTATATAGATAAATCATTTTTTTACCCCTCCCTCCCTCCATAAAGTTATCATTTAACTCCACTTTCGAGATAAAATCTTAAACTTCTTTAGATTTTTTCCTACCCTTGAAATTGTTATGAACACAAGTAAAAGAGATGAAAACTCCTTTACCCACGTATCGAGCATACCCTAGTTACATAACACTAGTTAAATCTTCACATAACATTTCAAGTTAATTAATGGCTAGGATTTTGTTTAGTGGATTTTTTTTTTGAAATTAAATATCATATCAATAAACAAATAGCAAGTAAAAATGTAACTACTAAAATAGATATTTTACTTTATTTGAAAAAGCTTTTGAACATAAGGACTCTATATATTTTTTTTTTTAATGCTTACTATATTGGATAGGCTTAATGCCCCGGTAATAACCAGGAAAGGACGCCGACTTAATTAGAGTTGATAAGGCACATATATATATATATATATATATATATATATATATATATATATATATATATATATAATGTGCTTTGATTAATACAAGAATAATTATAATAATAATTAGGGTTTGTTCTTTTATTCAGTTTCTTGTTATCTATTTTTGGGTTCTCTCGCAAAAAAATTTAACAAAAAAAATATATTTGAAAGAAAACAAAAAATAATAGTAGTGAGAAGAGGATATCAAAGTACCTAAAAAATAGCTAAAAATTGGTTGAGGAGATTTTAAAAAATTAAAATTAAAATTTGACAGTATGTTTTTTTACTGACGAGAGCTCTATTGACAAAGAAAATTCAATTTGAGGAAACAAAGTTAAAAATCAGATGTTTATGGACTTAATTAAATTTTATTAAAAGTTTAATTGAATTTATAAAGGGTCTGATTGCAAGAAAAAATAATTTTTAAGTCAATTTGAGCTTTAATTTAAAGAGATTAAAGTTTAGAGGTCAAGATATAATTTTCAAGAGTTGATTTGGTCAAATCAAGTGCTCAATTGCATAAAATATTAAAGTTTGATGGCCAATTGAACTTGATTGAAGAAATATGAAAGCAAGAACCAAACTAAAAAAGACACATAAATAGAGGAATTGAAATTGTCCAAATTAGGCGCTAAATTGAAAAAATTAAAAGATTGTTGATCAATTGAGGATTAAATTGCATAAATCCTTAATCAAGAACTAAAGTGAAAACATTGGCCAACATTATGGATGAAATTAGAATTTGACAGGGATATAATTGATCCTGCCAAGGAAGAAAACATGGCAAATCCTGCCAAGGAAGAAATTATCCAAACCATTGATCTTCCATGATGAAAGATTGGCTTTCAGGCCAGGTCCAATAGCTACATTAGCTATATATGTTCATATGATTTCCTTTTGGATTCATTATTTTCCTTATTAGATCCCTTCTTGGCATGCTATATATTACCTTAATTACAAGTTGTCCATCGCCATACTATCCCTAACCTTAATTACAAGTTGAAACAAAAATCCTTTACTCCACAACTTAATTCTGAAGGCAAGTCAAGGGCACACTCTACTTTTGCAATCACAGAACTCTCTTTAATCCAATCTGGGTTAAATCACTCACTATCAAGAAACCTCTCACTGCAGTCACATATAGCCTAAGCATGATTTCTGAGCTATTTTCACCAATCACGACTGTCTAACTAACCAGAAATAGAGAAAAGACTTCGAGCGAGTACAGGACTTGCTGAGCCAAGGTGATCTTGTGATATGTCCTGAAGGAACAACTTGTTTAGCCCCATGTTTGCAGAGCTAACCGATAATACAGTTCATATGGCCACTAATACTCGAGTTAGCATGTTCTATGCAACTGCGTACAGCTAGCGGTTTTAAATGCATGGACCCTCTATTCCTGTTGATGAATCCTGTTGTAAGTTTCACTGTCAAAACTTTTGAGAGGTGGCAAAAATCATCAACATGTCAGCACGGTAAGAAATCAAAGTTGGAGGTAGCATCATGTTCAAGCACAGATTGCCAAAGCCTTGGGTTTTCAATGCAATATCGCTTGTCATGAAAGACAAAGTACATTTTCTTGGCAGACAATGATGGAGTAATTTAACAGGGATAAAGACCACCACTTCTTGCCACATGTTTTTGTCATGAACTTTGTTTTACGTAGTCATTGTTCTAGATTGTGATCGAGGAATTGCACTTGATAGATAATTAGTACTGTAAAAAGGCAACTAGGGATTAAATCTTTTGTTTTTACCATCAATTAGATTGAATACAACTAAACTAGCAGGGAGAAGTCATATAAACGTTACTTTAATATGTTATAGCCATTATTGTTAAGAATCTCCATTAAAACATGAAATTAAAATATAAAAATTATCCAAGAAAAAAATCAATTTTGTAAATGTATATCATGGACTATGTGATAATTATTATTGTTAAGAATCTTTATATCATAATTATATTATTATTAAAACGATAGGTCAATTCGCATGACAAATTATCAATTCACACTTAATTAATAATTTAAAATGCAAGTTATCACCGCATATAGTTAATGATTCAGATCTGATTTCCAAGTCTTCTCTAAGTCATCCACATGCACCTGAATTTGATTTTTTTTTTTAAACATTGTAAAAAAAAAAATTGATATATATCCCAAGTCTTGGGCATGGTTATAAGCTAGAACCGATTTAATTACTATGTCATCTATTATAACATGATAACATGGAATAACAATAATGGCAAACCATAGATAACAAAATCATGAAACTTACTTAACTGATTAATATATAAAATCTTAAAAAGTTTACGAAAGAGAAAATTCAATCTCCAAAACCATGTCTTCTTCAAAATATCTGTCTTGTCTCTAAGAATTTGAAATACTAACGAAAAGCTACATGACTTACTGTGATAAATAAGCAACAAACTGATCAAGAAGGAGGGCCTTCGTGAATTTTCTCTGCCATATCATGAAGAAAGATCAATAAAAGGCTTGCTGCATGCCGCCGCCACAAAGCCTAAGAACATGGTGGATAGTGGAGTTCTTCTGGATGTTGTAATCTGACAGGGTTTTTCCTTCCTCTAATTGCTTTCCACAATATATGAGACGTTGGTTCTCAGGACGAATGCCTAATTCCTTCTCATAGATTTTTGCTTTCAAGTCTTCGACTGTCTCGGAGCTTTCAACATCAAGGGTGATGGTTTTGAGTCTCAGGGTTCTCACAAATATCTGCATAGTTTTCTCAAGAAACAAACAACGAAAGAAACCTAGCTTGTTTAGGGATTAAAGAGAACAAGATTTTGATAAGAGCAAAGGATTGATTGACGAAGATAATTTATAAGAGAGTTGTGGATTAATATTGAGTAGTAGAGTTTTATTAGAAGTTAATTAGCAAGTTAGATAAATCCTGATAACACTTAACTACATTTTTATTTTAGAATAAATTATTATTTAATCTTTTAAATATTTTAGTAAAAAACTAGTTAATCATTTTAGCTTAAAAAATTTCATATTCAATCCTTTGGTTTTATCTTTGTTCATAACTTGGTTCCTTTGTTAGTTTTCCATAACAATTTTGTATTTTTCCCCCCTGCATTTGCTGTCCATAATAAAAAAGACATGTATTTATTAAAAGATAGAAATATATTTAGTTAAGAAAATTATAAGGAGACATATCTATTTTAATTGTTTTTATTAATTCTATTTCAAAATAAGAATTAAATGTTACGGGTTAATAAAAATACAGTCAAAATAATAAACAAAGTTATCACTGTGTTAAAACCTAAAAAACCCATAGTATAGCCTTACACAGAGATTCAAAAGATGTTAATGGCATGAATGCATATAATCACAAAAAGAATAATTTCAGTTCCACCACAACAAGCAATCTCTACAAATGGGTTCTCTAGATTCTTCGAAACTAAAAGGACTAAATTATAACATTATAAAAAGAATAGGGACTATAATATAATTTGACACAGATTGTTATCATAAATGACATACCGTCTATGACCTCCTAATGTCTCAATGACCAGTCGTTTCTAAACTTACAACACATCAAAACACTGGACAACGTGGCCGCTCTGCTAAAACCCAAAAACTCCGTAGCAGGCAGCAGCTTTACGGAGATGGCAATGACATGGAGGCAAATATTCACAAACACTAAAAGGGCTTTTTCAATCCCACCACAACGAGCGATTTCTACACCTGGGCTCTCTAGATTCTTCTCCAAATCCTCCTCTCCTTACCTCGGTAACATTTTCGTTTGAGTTCTTTCTTTTTGTGTAATCGTTAACTGAGTTCATGTTCTTGAATTAATTTCTTAATCGATTTTAGTTGTTTGGATCGAAAATGGGAATAGATTGGTGGGTTTTGCTTTAATTTTCATGTCTCCCTTTTGCTGCTCATAAAGTTTTCATTTTTTGCATGTGTAAAATGAAGAAAATTTGATTTTCATGTAAATAGTAACTGGAAAAGGATATTTCTTTTTGTGTGATTTTCTGTGAGAGATTAAAATGGATTTGAGTTTTGAAAGCTTGAATCTTTGGTGGATGCATTGTTTTTCATTGTTGGAACAACGATGTTCTTATAGATTTTCTGTTGTAAGTTTCTTTTTCTTTGATTTTAATCTTTGCAATTAATAAGAGGCTGAGCTTGAAGAATGTTGTTACTTTTTTGTTATTTTTGTTGCAGTGAAAGTTGGAATTCCAGAGTTTCTAAATGGAATAGGGAAAGGAGTTGAAGCCCATGTAACCAAGCTTGAATCTGAAATTGGTGACTTTCACAAACTTCTTGTTACTCGGACTTTGAAGCTCAAAAAACTAGGCATCCCTTGTCAACAAGTAATTATTCTTAATCCCCAACTCAATTTGCATGAGTTTTTTTTTTTAAAAAAAATCATGCATGTTTGTGTTTGTTTAGATTCTAACAATGTGGAGCTATTGCAAGTTGAGTGATGAAATTGGTTATTGTAAACATCTATTTAAATTCTTTTAGTCGTAGTTTTAATGGAATTGTTACTAGCTCAAATAATCCTTGATGTTATGGCTCTTTCAGGTTATTCATCTTGTGGACTCTTTTTGATGATGCTCTACTTCGTTTGTATTAATTTCAAAATATTCTTTCTACATAATATCAGATGTGTAGTTTAAATAACGACTCTTACCTTTTAATGGTTCTTGTTTGATTATGCTGAGTATTCACTAACTTCAATTTTCTGCAATATTTGGGAAAGGAATTATGAGAATAGGCAAAGGAATATCTGTGAAAATCTTTGCTATACAGGTGCAAGTTAGCATAACGAGATGGGTGATCGTAGAGTGATCGTAGAGTGCTTAATGTGTAGGAATATTTTGATATCCTCTTAAGGAAAGTTTGCATCTATGGGAGTTTAGATGAAGTGGTCATACAATGATGAATGGTGATTCCCTATGAGTCGGTGAACTGGAATATGGAAATAGTTTTCCTGCCTCTACCTTCTTTTTCAATTTTTTTTTTGTCATGCATCAAATGGCTGCAAAATTGTGGCGTCACTATGTTACCTTCCTCGAGATTATATCATGCAGTGTATACTCCACAATGCAGCTGTACTATTCTACAGTATCATTTGACTCCACTAAGCCACAAACTGAACTGGTTAAGGTTGGCTGCACGGGTTCATTTGTGTTCAAAACTGTTAAACAGTAAAAAGAATAACTTAGTCCCATTTTTGAAATGTGGGGTTGCTATCAAATCAAAAGTTTTTGTTGTCAAGTGTTATCTTTGTATAATAAGCTACTTTGCTGTAAAGTGTTTGGTTTTGGTTGCCAGTTAGGTTGGCTAAGAACAAAATTTGGTCAGCAGGCGTCAGTTCTATTATTAAAGTTCTAAGCAAATTCTCCTTCCTAGTTTCCCATGTCTGGCTAATAGCTTTGATGTTTTCTTTACGTTGCCTCCAAAGCTAAAATAATTGAGTGGCTTGTGTAGTTTTTGAAAGCATAATATGCTGGATTCCTTCTTTTTTAATTAAGATTTGCAAATGAAGGTTGGAATTAAAAGTTACTTTCATGAGACTAGAATTGTTTAAATTTGATGCCCTTTATATATATATAATAATGGACAAACTATTATTAAAAATTTTATTGCTGTTTCAGCAACTAGTTAACTTTGTATTGCTATTGATTCTCAAATTTAATGTTCCGAATGCATAATTGAGAGGCTTGTTTTTTCACCTTCAAAGTATTTTTTGAGAATCACTCCAAATCAAAGTTCCTGGAGTCATGAATTAAAACATTAGCTTCTGATTTTTGTGTCGCAGAGGAAGCTGATATTGAAATATGCTCACAAGTATAGGATGGGACTGTGGAGGCCTAGAGCTCAACCTGTGAAAGCCAGTTAGATTTTGGAGTCATTGGAGGATTACAAGGTGTATCTACACCAAAGCAGGACTGATGAACATTCTTGCATGCAATTATGGTTTCGAAGAGTTTCAGGCTGCATGAAAAGTTAAATCTTTTTTTGTGGTTTGGTATAAAGTTTATGCTAGCCCAGAATGTGTTGAATTGGTTTGAAGCAAAACAGCTTGTTAGATATTATGTAGTATCGAGGGTGTCACTCTATAGCTACTTGGCAATTTAAGAATCAAATTTCCATTACAATTCTATGCATTTGCCAGCATCATATTTCCATAACATTTCTATACATTTGCCATCATCGTCTTTTACTGAATCAAAAATTTATGTTCCAACGAAGCTTGCCAGTTTTTCCTGCACATGAAATGGCCTGACAACTGAACTGGGCGACTCAAAACCTGTCTCCAGCCCTCATAGATCATTATCCTGTCTCTTGCCCTGCTTATGAAATAGTTCGAGCATGTAAAAAATAAAAAATAATTTTTTTTTTTAAAAAAATACCTATGTACTTGGGTTGATATCACAAAGGCTGGCCACACATGCCTGGACGTGATAGGTTACTTTTCTAAGACCTTCACCTTTTCAAAGGGGTAGCAGGGGCTTTGGAATCACACTCTAAAGATAAGGTAATAGTTATTCCATAATGGATATGAATCATCAGGTCATAGGTTCCTTTTCTACTGTAGCTTTGGAATCACACTCTAAAGATAAGGTTATAGTAGTTGCTTCAGAACGAATCAGGTTGAGAATTGAATGGATCGGCTTTGAAGGAAGAACAGTCAAATTTCATTAACTTATTTTTTTTTATTAAATAATTAATTTCATGTAACAACTTAATCTTTTTTATTATATTATTAATGATGAAGATTTTCTTGGAAAGATAACAACTTAATATTTTTATTTAATAATTAATGATATCAATATTTAAGCAAGTCTATTTCTTACCATGCTTTTCCTTTGCATCTTCATCCTAACTCATTCTCATTACATTAATGCAAATCTAACCATTTCATCATGGAAAAATTGCTTCAAAGAACAATAATTTTTAATGTTCCTTAAGTCTAACATCATGTAGTTGTTTTATATATTTAATTAATCGCAAGCGAAACCATGTTGCCAAGATTATAACTAGTTGCATATAAACCATGTTGACCTAATTAAATCACCAGAAGGAAAGAATAACTATAGCTTGAACCCCAGAATGGGGGTAGACTGTGTGGTCACTGGCGAAGCTACAGTGGAGGGAGAGGTCCTTATCCCCAGCCTGCAAACATGGAGATGCAAGTGCGTGGAATAACCATTGCAACACAAATTCCAAACCCAACAATTTTCTGGATGTTGAGAGTCAACTTGATTCTTGCAAAAATAAAGGAAGACATGTTTGCTTTTTTGTTGTGATTATTTATTTTATTTGAACAACAATTTGCTAACTGCCAAGAACGTTTGTTCTTTTTCACTGTTTAGGGTCCAACACAACCCAACACACCTAGTGATGTCGGGTCCTTTGTTTGTCTGAAGGTTGGACCTTGCCAACTCAAAAGTGATTCTTTTGTTTTGTCGTTTATCTACTTTGATTGCTTTCTAAAACCTTATTCAGAGTACAACCAGTGTATTTCTCTTTTAGATAATTTTTATATTTATGGATTGAAAAAAAATAAAATTTTAAAAAGTATTGTTATGTATGGTTAGTTGGATTTAAATATGTGTTTGGTTAAAAATATAATTAAGGTTTATAAATATAAAAAAACATGTATAAAATATTTAGTAGTTGTGTGATTGTAATTGCTTTTTAAAGTATTTTTAATATAAAAATGGATTAAAATAATTTTTTTTATAAATGCCATAGATCTTTTTATATGCTTTTATAAGTTGTAAGTAAACAAAGGCAGTCTTAATTAATGGATTATAAAAACTATAATCTTAAGCTATAGGTTTGGGGTAAATGGGGCAGTGGCAAAGCTTTTTTCCTTAAATTTTAGATCATCTCTTATGGTTTAGCGATTGAATTTCAAGAGATGCTTTTAGTGTACAGTAAAATTTGGAATCTAGGTTTAATATTTCTCAACATCCTCATGTTACCATCACTATGACATATAATTTTTAAACACGATTAAAGAATTAATCTGAAGCAAATTTTATGTTATATATATTTGATAGGTTAGTCAAAGTCGACTTAATTTTTTTATTTTTTTAAAAGAAAAAAAAATTATTATTGAAATTCTTAAAATAACAACGGTTTTTATATGTATTTTGACTAAGTTTTTTCCGAGCTCACCAGGTTATAAGTCAACTCATGTTTTTAAGTAAATCATACCAAGTTAATTTTATATATATTTTTATTGAAATTTAACTCGATTTAGATCTCAAATCCAAATCAACCTATCAAGTCCGGATAGGTTTTCAAATTAGAATGTTTTCTTTCCTTTTCTATCAAAAAAAAGTAAATGACCACATATCCTGTGGTTTAGAGTTAAAAGTATATTCAAGAAAAATAATTTAGGTTTAGAGTAATTCGGTTGAACACGAATTTACCCTTAACCCTCCCTCTATTATAATAATAATAATAATAATAATAATAATAATAATAATGATTTATACATCTTAGCTAGAAAAACAAAAGAAAAAGACAGGTTATCCAATCCTAATTTTTTGTAATGTCTTTTAATCAGAATTATGATTGAGGGTTCTATCAAAATTAGGTTAGATTTGATTGAGTGTTCTACCAAATGTAGGTAAGGTTTTTATAATTTTTTGGATAAGATATGTTAGTCTATAATCTCCTCCCTAAGTCGTGTCAAAAAAGTTGGATTAAATTAGCTTCTAACTATTGATGCACATGCAATGTTGGCATTACATAAAAGTCATGTGAATGACAATTATACATAGAGATGTCAAATTATTGTTCTCGATGGAAAACTTCCCTCACAAAAGGAAACAAAATTATTGAAGCGAAAGAGAAGTGAAAAACGTACCAAAGAGAAAGTTGTTCAAGCTAATTAATTATCCAAATTAATTGATATTTGACAAAATACAAATACATAAATGAGAAACATCAAAAGCTTATCAATTAAATTTCTTAACTCCCATTTGGGAAAAGAAAAGGAAAAACCTCTTTTTATCAAAAACCCATATTCTTTATTTCTTATCGTATCAGGTTCTCTTGTTCAAAAGTTACTAAATCAAGTTTAGTCGAAACTGGTGTTGGATAATTTAATTTAAGTTGACATGGGTTAATAAAAAACAATATCCTTTCAATTAAAAAATAAAACAATATTATTTAAATATATAAAAATTAAAATGTATTTTAATTCAATAGCAAGTTGATTAAACGAATCATCTAAATTTAATCAGGTTAATTCTCAATAATTTTTTTAAAATTAATTTAGATCAAGTCTCGTGTTAACATATGAAATCCAGTCAAGTTTAATAATACTACTTTGTTTTTTCTAAGTTTGATGGAAAATATTTTACCCGTTTCTTGAATGGCTTGGATAACCCACCATACTTAATCCTAATTTCAGAATCATTACATTTAAACTCCTGAATTATATACATTGAAGAACATAGGCATGGAGGAAATAAAAATATTTTATAATACAAGACATGTCACTTGACTCCTAAAAATAAAATCTCTATCGTTGTATTAAGCACCTTTTAAAATCGGAGGCCCTCAATTGAAGAAGATTGGCATCCCCTTGGGTTTATTTCAAAACAGCATTATTTGGTAATGTTTTGAATTTTTTAAAGTAAAAAATTGTTGAGATGAAGAATAATAAAATATTAAAATGATATTATTTTGAATATAATTTTTTAAAAAAATATATTTGAAGTTAACTCGGTTGATCCTTAATTACTAGAATTTGTCCCGGTCAATTTTAAATTATAAATTGACGGATAATCACTTAAATTTAATGGAGTTAACTCTCAATTTGATTTAAAAATAAGTAAGAGCTGTATTTTTACGGATAAGCTCCCTGAGCAATCTCCATTTCAAAAACTTATGTGAGCTAGTCTACCACCAATGGCTGGGAGCCACGAGGATATAAAGTCTAGGGCCTAGTCCCAATAGCAGAAATTCTTGGAAACATTGCTTTGGTCACAATAATGTTGATTGATTTTGCAACATGATGGAATTCATGATGGAATCGATCCACAATTTTAACCTATGATAGGTCCTTTCTAGACCCCATCACCCTATCCTAAGCATTAATGGTTTTGCAGCGTGAATAAGCCCTCGATCGTATGTATAATGTTGCCTAATATGGTATATAAAGATTATCTAAAGAAAAGACATGGGAGAGGAAAAATCAATCTTCTTAATTTTCAATGCATGACTTCAATGTGAAGAGGCTATTTGGTGAAGGCCTTAAAGATAGAAGATCCTTTCCTATCCAAGTCAATTGACTAACAATGTGAAGCTTCTTCTCTTCTTTTCCCCACCTTGCCGGAGGCGGAGAGGGCGATAAATGCAACAACCTGAACACCAAGAACAGCATAAATGCGGGCTTGATGTTCTTCACCTAATCATACCAGAAACGTAGATATTAAAAGAGAATTATGAGCATCCAAACAATTCATTCAAAATCTATGATCCGATGTTAGTGATCAATAGTTATTACAACGTTAATTATTCCTGCAAACCATGCCGACAGATGTAACCTGTATATTAGGTCACAAAAGTTATGGCATCATCCCCATCTTTAATCAGGCACAGTTTAATCACCTCACAAATATTTTACCAGTTCTGTGAAGTTGAGGAATACTAGAAAGCTTTACTTAGAAGGGGCATATATATATAATCCTTTTTAGAAACACTTCCCTTTGTGTTTCCATGATATTTAAAGCACACTTATCAGCCCTGGTTTAACAAGCATCGATCTCAGAAAAGAGGTTACTTCGTCACTGGATTAACCCATAGATTAATAAGTTAATCCGGGTCATAATTATCTCAGAATTGAATAATTTTCCTGTATTTTTATTTAGATAATATCATTTTAGTTTTTTATAAATCATTAGTGTTGACTTAACTAAGTTTAGCCGAATAAATAAAAATACTAAGAACATGTAGAGATGTCAACCCGTTTTGTAAAAATTAAAATTCTGTCTAGGTCAAGCTTCAAGTGGTATATTACCCATTAGATGAAACAATATTTAACAACCATGATCCAAATGAGCTGAATCACCTAAATCACTTGTTTTTTTTTTTCCTTTCTCTTATTTTTTTTCTCTTCGATCCCCTCACCTAGATTTTTCGGTAGGTGCTGTAGAATGTTTTTCTTGTTTCGTAGCTGCTTCAAAGAGAAAATTCTTAAGAGGTTTCATCAAGTGGAGGATAAGTCATAGACAAATTGAAACAAATTTTGGGAGCTGATGTGTTTTGGTTCATAATGAGAAAAAAATATATATATTCTTGGCCTATAACTTTCCTCTTCATTTAACTTGGATCGATTCTGAATCAAATTATGAAATGAATAATTTTCCTGTATAATTTTGACAAGTTGGAAATTGGGATTCAGTTTTCAAAAGCATGAGATTTCTTTTATTGTCTTAATATTGTATTTAAACATACCAAAAACTCATTTTTCATTCATTTGCAACCTACCGATTAGTTACTAATTAAAAATCGATTTTCTTGTTAACATAACTACAGTTGCAAACACAAGTACACTATATTTGACAATTTGTTGCTGGATATACTTTTGGGCTAACTATAATCTTAAAAATTCTTTGGTTTTTTATTTTTATTTTTTAAACTTGCTTTATATATTTTTTAAATAGTGAGAAAAACTTGGATTAAATAAAAGCTATTATTTATAATTTTTTAAAAATTTATTTTTACAAATTATAACCCCAAAAATTACTATAACATCAAACACTTGTAATCCTTATAGGATATTGATTGATGATGTTGATGAATCAAAAAGCAAACAAAAAGGAAGAAAACAATATGTTCATAAATGAAGGCACATGGATACATGTGAGGATTTGTGGGTATAACATATAATTGAATAAAAACACGGGTAATTTGTGATTTGTTTTGCAACAAGGCAGTCTACAAAAGAAGAGCAAGAATATTGTGGTCCTTGGTCAATAATTCAATCTTCTTCATCATGACAATTTAGCTCCTTAACCGCATTTGGCATATGCATCCACATGTTTCCATTGAAATCGACAACTGCGTTTTAGCCTTAGCACACGTGTTAGCCCTTAAATGAGAAAGTGACGTGCCCAAAGGAGAACCCAGCAAGGGTAGGGTTTGGTCTACTCGACACTGTCTTAGACCATAATATTGTCTTTCTTCTTACCACGATGTACGTGGCTGTCATAACTTAATCCCAATTGTTGCTTCGTCAGCAAGAGATACGTTTTTTTAAAAACAATATTTTAAGAATAAATTAATCTTAATATTGAAGCTAAAGATGATTAGCTAAGAGAGGGGATTTTTGGGCTCGGAAAAGGGCAGGGTTTTCCTTTACAATAAGGAGTGTTCAAACATCACATGCAAGCTGAGCTCATTGGTGGGAGTGGGGGCGAGGAGGGTCGGTAGCACTTGAAAATGTGTAGGAGTGTAGGACCATTTAGGCACATGATATGAGCCTTTTTTCTTTTTGTGTGTTGGTCATTAGCTAGTGACTATAGACCTCTTTGGCCTATTCTATGAACTTTCTTGGTTCGTGGGGTTAATTATCATTCTATCCCCACTATTTCCTCATTTTATGCGATTTCGTATCTCACAAATATCCACTCCTGCCATGTCATAAGAATTTATCTCCAGGCCCAAATCTTACCTTATTTAAGATCTATGCTCTTAGGTTAATTTACAAGTTGGATCCAACTATATCCAACCTCATTTAAGATCTAGGTTGTTAAGTTATTATATTAATCTATGAGATAGAGATTGTTTTGATGGGCAAAAAAAAAAAAAAATTAACTCAAGTGGATTAATTTTCAAAATAATTTAAATTAGGTTCTAGATCAATTAATTATTAAGTCTATTCGTACAATTTCCTCATTTAAAATTTATGTTATTAAATTGTTCAATTAATCTAAAAAAATATATGATTAATTCTAAAATGATACAGTTTTAATAAAAAAAATTAAAAATATTTTTTAAAGTTAAGTTAACTGAATTAATATCCAACACCATTTGAAATAAAACTTGAACCAAGTTAGATTTCCGGCCTGTTTTCGATCACTCCAAAGCTTCCATGGCAGAATCTTCCACAGGACGTGATGGGTTTAATAGCTTTGATCTCTGTAATATATATTACAAATGGCTATATTTCTTTTAATTTTATAATATTATCCATGATGGTGTATCTCCTATATTTTTTCACGCCTAGTAAAATTAAATCCATTTTAAACAAGTAAGAACCGTGCTAAGCAAAGAAATAATAATAATGAGAATTTAACTCTCACTTGGAATTCAAGATTTCATCCATATATATTGCAAATTATTCAATTATACTTTTAATTATATATCTTGTATAAATGTGAAACTCGTTGGATTTCTCAATTAAGAACAGATCCTTCTCTTGAACATGAAGGTTGAGGAATATTATTTTGTTTTATGATAAGATAGTGAAATGTTTTTTGGAAAGGGGTTTTTATTTTATGCAATTTCATAGCATATTTTTACCTAAATTTAACATTTTATTAAATTGGGCCACTTAACTTTATTAAATTTTCCCAACATTTTTTTCTTTCTTTTAACATTCCTTTTAATTTAAAAAAAAAACTAAAAAATTAGCTGGAAATATTCTCTTTTTGAACAACTATACAACTATATTTAACTAAAAAAGGAAAGCAAAGCTCAAAAAATAAAGGAAAAAAAATAAAAAATAAAAAGTAAAAAGTAATAAAAAAATCCATGTCTACAATAACATCTAGGATTAATATTAATAGAAAAAAAAAAGACAAATTAAAAATCTTAAAAAAAAAACAAAAAAATAATAAATATAATTGACACCTGGCATAACGAACACTCTAATATATTTGACTTCTCGCTCTCAACTTGACAAGTCGCCATCAACTCCCGCGCCACCGCCTACTTCGCCGCCAGCGGCGGCGAGAATTTCACTTAGAGTGGTCATAACCTTAATTTGCATCTCCAAAGCCGCAATATAATCACTCGCTTCCTCTAAAAGATTCACAAACGAAACTTTCCGGCAACCAGGAACTAGCCGGCTCAAAACCTTCACTTTCTTCTCCACCGCCGGTAACTTCCTCCTCTTCTCTCTCTCCTGTAACCGACGATCACCGTTCAATTTCTGTTTCTTCAACTTCCTCACTCTCAACAACCGCGCGCGTTTCGCGAGAATCGCGCGGCTCCACTGAGTTCTTCCTCTAGCGGCCACCGCGAGGACTCTGTTAGCGGTTTCTCGGACTTCTCGAGTCCTCTTCCCAGGATGAGAAGGTGTCCGGCTTGACCGACGGAGAGCTTCAAGAAGCTTCGACGAATAGATCCGCCGCTCTGCTTCAGTTCGCCACCTCACTGTTAGCTGGTTTTTGCTGTCATTTTGAATGTGACTCTCTGTCGTTTCATGAGTCAATTTTCTCCGTTTCTTTCTTCGCTGGTTTTGTTCTTGTTGGGATGACATGTCGCAATTTAATTGGTTGCTTGCCATTAAAAAATTTAATACCTCTTATTTTGTGCCTGAAATGCAATAATATAGCAAAATATAAGTAATTATTTTAAGCTACGGAATATATATATTTTTTTTGTATACAAAAGGTGGCCACAATTCAAGAAATGGGTAGACAAAAAAAAAATTAAAACAAGGATTTATATAAGCTAATGTATTGTACTATGTTCCAAATATATATATATATATATATAGCAATATTACCTTTCAAGAAAATAGGAGTGGTGGTGGTTATGAGTGGTGGTGGGGTGGTGGCAAAAATTCAAGAGTTGGGTGCACCAAAAATTCAAAAATCAAGAATTTGTATAAGCTAATGTATTGTACTCTGTTGCAAGAGAATATATATATATAGTGGTGGTGAGTATCGGTGGTGATGGGTGGTGGGTGATGGTAGTGATGATGGGTGGTTGTCAAAATTCAAGAATTGGGCGCACCAAAATTTAAAAAAATTAAGAATTTGTATAAGATAATGTCATTTTTTATGTCGTAAAAGAATATATATATATATAAAAAACAATATTACCTTTCAAGAAAATAACGGTGGTAGGCGGCGGCGAGTGGTGAATGATGGTGGTGGTGGTGTTCTATTGGGTTGGGGGAGGTGGGATGAAAGGAAATATATGCCACTGAGTGCTGTTTGTTGCAAAAGGATATAAAGCAAATCAAATTAATACCTTTCGAAGGGAATAAAGATTGTGACAATAGAGTTTTGGGTTATCGGGGGAGAAAAGAAGGAATGGGTTTAGTAGCAGTGTCAGTTGCAGTGGCGGCGGTGGTGGTGGTGGTGGTGAGAGAGAGAGAGAGAGAGGAAGGAAGAGGGTGGAAGGAGAGGAAATGAGGGGAGAAGGTGGGATGGGGGAAACTTATAAAAGCATGTCACGGGAAACTATGCGGCCTTTCCTTAATCACATTAATTGGATTACCTTTGCTTTAGACCTCCAAGGTTCCATCTAACTATTTTTCTTTTAATTTATTCTTCTTATTATTATTATTACTTTTTTCTTTCTCTCTCATTCCTTATCATTTTACTTATTTTTCATTTACTTTTATTATTTATATTTATATACGTTTTGCTCTTTTTTTAAAAAATTTCTAAATTCGAATAATCAAATTAGCATTCAGAAAAACATACTCTTGAATGCAATAAAATTATCTCAGAGAAGCATTCTTGATTTTTTTTTACGATTGATTGACACATAAATTGATTTAAGAATATTTTTAATTATAAAAAAATAATTGTTATTGTCAATAGAGTGTCCGGCTTGATTTGACCCGTGATATTAATTATGAACTGCCCTAATTTGATTTATATGGTTATCAGGGAGAACGTACTTGTCATTGTTATTTTTATTTTATATCATAGTATTAGCTTTTGTAATTAGTTATGAAATAATTAATCTATGGAGTCCATTTATGGTTTAAAGTCTTAATGTTCACAAGAGTTATACTCGATTGCCTATACAATATGATACATGTTCTTCTGTAAATTTTGTCAAAAAATAAAAATAAAAATCATGAAGTGGCCTAACTTGATTTACATGGTTATTAGGGAGAATGTACTTGTATTTTTTTTAAAAAATTATATCATAGTAGTAGCTTTTCTTATTAATTAGTTATAATTAAAATAATTAATCTATGGAGTTCATTCATGGTTTAAAGTCTTATTTTTCACGAGAGTTAGACTTGATTGCCTGTTGTTTTGCAAATTTTGTCAAAAAATAAAAAACCTAACCTTTTGACTTAATATATTTTCAATATATGCATTTAGTCAATTCGCTCGGGATGATTTGCTTGATATCATCCAATATAGATCTTCCCAGCTTAATGTAGTTGCAGCACATTGATTACATTGATTTGAGGTATATATTATTAAATAGATAGTGATGAACTCAAGTTTAACGACCACAAAACCCCTAATAGCACAAAATAATAGGTCCAAGTCCTTGTTTAGGTTCAATACATTCTCAGTAATTTTTTAAAATCTTTTTACATGTTTCTTAATATTTTATTCTAATCTAATATTTATTATTTTAAATAAATATAACACAAAATATTATATGAATAAAATGATTCTTCAGTCCCTTTTTTTCACTAAAAGGATAAGATTTATGGGTTATAAATACCCCATGGATTCTTTAAGTTTAGGTTTATAATCTTTTTATTCTTAATATTTTTAGTATATATATTTTTAAAATTTGTTTCTCTAAAATATTATTGTATTTTTTTCATTTAAAATTTATTTAAATATTTGAGAGTCTTAAAATCTATAAAAGATAATATTTTGTATGTACTAGCTACCAGCCATCAGAGATCAAGCACCAGGTACAAGTTACCAGCCATCTTGACAAGAGATAATGAATTAGATTGTTAAACCAATACATTAACTCAACACATAAGCCTTACTTATAAACTATTTAGATTTTTTTTAGGATTTCATGAGATAGAATCATTCAATATTTATTAAAACAAAAGGAGTTGAGATGAGTTAATAATCATAAATAATTAATCTTTATTAGGTGAATCCAAATGAACATGCCTATTTAGATATTGTTTGTTTAAGTTTTTGCTCATGTTTTTTGGAATGAAAAACATGTAAAATGATGTTTCTCAATTTAATTTAAAATAAAAATAGATAAACATGCTCTTAATTTCTAGACAATTCTAAAATTTAAGCTTCTTATCATTTAGCTTGGAATTAACCTCCTTAAATTTGAACGTTAATTATCACTTCCATTGGCCTTACACCACCAAATAGTCAACAAGAATTTGATGTTAGTTTAGAATCCAAATTGGAGAACCAAGTTGATTTATATTGATATTATTCTTTCTAACCACATACTTTTAGTGTTTTCGGCATGAAATTAATCAATGTAGCAATAAACACTATGCATGAAAAAGAATATTTGGAAATTGAACATGTTAGAATAAAGTTACCCCAATGCTTCAATTGGCTTAGAAAAAAATAGGGAATTAATTAATATTACTGGCTTCAAATTTTGTTCAACAAGTAAAATGTGTAAAACAATATCAATTGCATATTCAAGCTTTGAATTTCTTCTAGAAACAAGATAGAGCGTGACTTGGCTTGATCATCAGTTCAACTTAGGAGCATATATATATGCAACCAAAATCTATTTTATTTTCTATACAAAGATAAAAAAAGATTAATTAGAGTCAAAATTAAGTACTCTAATTAAACTTTGCTTGTCCAAGCAAACAAGAATCTAAACATCAATATTTTATGCAACCAAAATCTTAATTATTTTCATCTCTATTTATGGATAAAAAAGGGAAATATATATTAATCTTGGCGTGTGGTTTCAATCATCTTAATTTATAGTAACTTGCTTACAAATTAAGACAGATGAATTTTGATGTATATTAGTGTAATTAGGTCAACTAAAATGGATAGAGCCTTGTTTTGGGTGCAATGTAATCATTTTATTAAGGTACTTTAGCAAGTGTTTGGTGCTTCTGGTTTTCCACGTCAGCCATGACTGCAGGTGGAACATCTTTCGCTAATTAATCATCTTTTTCGCTAATTAATCAACATGTGTATTTTAATATTTTATAGCTTCAAGGGATCATGCAAATTTATGAGAAATATAATTCTAACCATATATAATCTCGTAAATTCTCAATATTCCACTCTTCAGCTGAAGAGCCATCCTTGTAGGCTATAACTGTACTTTGACTGGGATTAAAGCTTGTCACTGTTCATGAAAAGTAGACACGATCTACTAGGGTTCATGAAGAGAGATTCAACTTTCATTTTCCATTCTACAACCTATAAATTTCACGATACTTTCACATATTTACTTGTACAGGGATGCATGTCATGATCTAGCTTTTTATATAAAACGAAAAGAAAAATATCGTAGAAGCATCTGCCTCCCTTATCTTTACTTGCAAGGCCGTTAAACTATAGATTATACAGCTGTGCTTGCCATCCTAGAATAAATTATTTCTTTTCCACTTTTCTTTATGGGTTTATTATTGTTAAATTGATTGATGATGTGAAATTTTTTAATGGGATAACAAAGCTAGGTGTTGGCTTCCACTTGTTGGTTATGTTGTGGGGCTAAAAGAATTTTGTTTTTATTCTCAGCAATGATTAGAGGGTGATGCACATAAATAGAAAATAAAAGAAGAAGAAAAGGAAAGCATGGTGTTGTTTTCATGGCACTTTCTTCTATTTTATTGTCCTCTCTTTATTTTATTTATTTTTTCTTTTGAAAGGTTTCTTCTACACAACTCACCTTCAAGTGCCGTGGACAAGTTTGATCCACGTTGCCGCCAATTAGTCCATTGTTCTTGATATGCAGCCTGAAATTGGATCAATATTCCATCTCTTTTTTGTTGTCTAATTGTAATTGATGATCAATCACCATTCTTCCTTGCTTCCTTCGTCTTACAACTCCAATATCCACGACGGCGATTGAAAATGCGATTTAAAATCATGAGTTGGATAACAAAGTCTTATATATGAACAGTACTTATAGTACTCTTGAAAACCAAAAAACAATAAACTTCAATTTGGTTTTTTAGTATATTTATAATTTATCTGTTAGATAAAAAATTTGATTAACCAACCAGTATATCCAATACTGTTTATTATTTAATATAAAAATTAATATATATCAAAGTCAGGTCAGACAATATTTATTACCCAGTAAATAATAATTTTAGATATTCATATCAAGCAAAAACATGAACTACTTTAAAAAATTCATACATTCGAAATTGATATCTATCAATTTAGGGTTTTAATTGAAATCTGTATTCTGGGAACAAGTATTAGTATCTGTCACATGTCATGGGGGAAGAAGAGATACAATGAAAGCAAAGAGAAGGGCTATGCAAATAGAGCCTTTAATTATGTTACCATTTATGCAATTCAAGGGTTATAAAAATAAAAAAAAAGGACAATTAACATGCAATAGACAGGTGATGTTATGGGTCATAGAACGGGAAAAAAAAAAAAAAAAGTCCTGAGAGAATCAGTATAGCCCCATTACTTGTGACATGCCAGAGAGATTGCCTCCTTCAACGAGACAGGTTTGAATGTCATCAACGACACAGGCTTGAATCAATATAAAATGGAATTTGATAATATAAAAAAATCATCCACAAATCACTTGAACCAAGGCTAAGGTCTTTCATCAAATATTAAAATATATACTACAAATTCTTATCACTCCCAATCTCTCTATCTAAGTTCAGTTTCTTTACCACCAATAATTATAGCCAGTTAGATGAAAATTATTGAGCAAATTCTATGTGACCCAGAAGTTTATTTTTTCAGTAATGTAATTAATTTGATGTGAATCTTATGATATTGGCCTTTACCACAGCAGAGCAAGTGGCACAGATGAATCAAGTTCTTAAGAATCTAGCAATGGTCTTCAAGTTTTTAAAGTTATCTTACAGACAAGAGGGGGGCATGTGGTGGACAAAATCAAACAAGGTCAGTTTTGTTTTCTGCCATGAGGATTTTCTGCACAGCATCATAGATTTACATGTTTCTGCTGTTAGAATTGATTTAAAAACTAGGGTTACTTGTACAGTGCAAAACCTGAAGTTCTCTCAGTCAGAAAATAAGATTTTTTTTACTTTAAAGCATGATCATACACGATTTGGCCTAACTGGATTATCAAAGCTGTTATCTATTAGATTTGCCCTAATAATTGGTCATATCTGTTCATTGGGTACTTGTCTAACTATTTGTGTTCTCACTTATCCATATCTTAACCACTTCCTACGGATCATCCAATTAGGGTTTAGTTTAGTGCTTTCAACTAATTAAAGTGTTTTTAATTTGGGTTTTAATAGCTGGATTTTTTGGGGTTTGTAAATCCTATGACTATACCAGACAAACAACGTTGATTAACTTTGGTTCATTGTTCCCTAACATGGGATTTTAAATTAAGTAATAATAAATTCTTGTCATTTGCTCTAAAATCATAGTTTCTTCTTTCCTTGGCCATTGTTTATTAGTATTTGGATTTGACAAAGCAACCACATCTTTTTTTTAGTCACAGAACCGACTGTTGTAAACTGTTAGGTTGACTCTCATGTCTCCTTTTGAGTTGTTGCATGTTTATTTATTTATGAAAGCATGATTCTGAATTTGGATGATTTATTTAAATTTTGTTTAAAAAAAAATTAAATTCATACACGAAATTAAATTTATTAAGGAACGCCTTGATTGTTAAAACGAAAAACGAAATTGTTATTCTATCATATATTTAACTTCTTAAACATAATTTATAAGAAATAAAATGTTCATGAATCTCATATTATTCTCTGGTAAAAGATTACCACATGATTGTAAACTAAAAAAATATAAAAAGAGATTTGTTTTTAGATGTCAAAAATATGTTTTTTTTTTAATCTTGATATCAGAAATTGTTACTTACTAGTTTAATTAAAATAAATTGGTTTTTTAAATTTATAAATAGCATATATTTTAAATCCGGCTTTGCCCATTACTCAGGTTAATTTTTTTTAAAAAAAATATTTTAAAACTTTTTTAAAAACAAAATTAAATCAAGATTTATATCAATTTTAACAAGATTAATCAAGTTACTTGTTAATTTATTAATTTATTGAATTCACTATGTTTATTCAAGTCATTTATTACTTGAAACTCAACATAAATTAGATGCTGAATATGCAGATCGCTGCTGGAGTGGTCTGATTTAATTTCACTGATAAGGATAAAATGTTTGTGTTAAGGATAAACATGAGATTAGATGGATTAACGCGTTTTAGGCAGGCAACAATTGGACTGCAATTAATACTGTGTTTAAAACCTTATTGGCTATACACACATTGATCCTTGTCATATAGGAGGCTAATCTTCCCTCTGCCGACAATTAAATTTTAAATAATAAAATACTACGCAGGTTCAAATAATTGACTGCACCGGCATCATCTAGCCAATCAAACATTATAATTATGTTGACGGTAATTAAATTAATTAATTAGTGATGAAATGATGACATAGAAATTCATCACTTAGCTCAGTACCTTAAGCTAAGCAACTACATGTGACATTCCAAATTATCAATATTAGTCACAAGGTGGCGTATGATCATAGGAAAAAAATAAATATATGAGGGTCAAATTCACATGAGACCATGTTTAGTTAATATCTCAAGATAGACGAGAAAAGTATATAAAGAATAAAAATTTATTTTAGTTAAAGAAATAAAGATAAAAATATAAAAACAAAATAATTTTAATGTAATTTTATAATATCTCAAAATAAAATTAACAAGAAAATATATTTTAATTTTTTTTATCTTTTTTTATTTTAACATGGTAACTAAACGCTACTAAAATTTCAATAATTATCATAAGTTATTTTTTAATAATGAGATCAAAGTACTCACTATTAAAATCTTTTGTAGGCACTAATTGAAAGTTCAATTACGAGAAAATTCGTACTTTATTTCTCAAACTCAAAATCTAATAATAAGAAAACGCAATGAAAAGAAGAAGAAGATCAAACCATAAATAGTACTAGCTACCACTAGGATCAAGATCACACTCGTCTAAATTGATAATTTTGAGTGCACATGTGAACAAGATTAGTCAACGGGATCCACCGATATATGGGGGCCACATAAAACTTAAAGGGGGCAATCGCAGCAGGCCGTGACTACCGTAGCAGCACCACGTCCAGTTCATGCAGCTGTTGCTTCGATTCTACCATCCGAGGAGAGATCCTTCCTTGGATTGTTTAGTCCATGCCATCGTTACTTTTAAGGAAGTGTAACCGTGACAAATCATGACCACAGTAAGTGTTTATCATTGGCTAGCTCTTGCTCTTCAGTTTTAAAATATAGTTTTAAATTATAGCTTTTTCCTAAAGATTCGCAACGAGTTTTCATGGTATATTAATTACTTTTAAATATATAATTTATATAATTATTTAACAAATAAAAACTCTTTAAACTTGAAATTTATATATATTGATACTACCTTGTGCTTGAGGTTTATCAAATAGAATGTATATGGTAAAATTTAAACTCGTGATCGCTTGGTCAACAAAACTATGATATCATGTCAAATAATCATCTTACTCAAAAACTTAAGTTGTTAAGTGATACTCTAAGATATTATTTATATATATAATTCTTTAATATATCTACTCAAATAAAAAGCTTGAAACTTATACAGACTCATACTATCTTATATTTAATTTTTATTAATTAAAATAAAAATAATAAAATTCAAACTTGTAACTACTTAATAAATAAGACAGACACCATATTAAAAATATCATCTTATTCCAATATCATAAACTCAACACACCGCTAATAAAGATATCACAAGGGAGTGACAGTTTTGAAGCATCAAAGGGAAGATCTATGATTCCCTATATTTCAAACTTCTGCACAGATATTTAAAACATTGACACTATACAAGTAATAACTGTTTTGAACATGTATCTTTGAAATAAATGGAATATAAACCAATAGTGTAAGTATCTGATGCAGAAAGACTTGACCTTTTCCTGTCTCCCTTGATTAAGACATCAATTTAAGCATTTCGTTGAAGCAAACACAAATCCTAAGTCAACTTTAAGATCAGATAAAGAGTGAAGTTGCTATATCCATGCAATGAAACAGAAATGTTTAGGCATTAACGTGCTTGATTTTTATACTTAACCCCCCAAGTCCAAGAAAGCAATCTATAAAGAGGAGGCCAGGGAAGATTCTAGGAAATCAGAAATGGATAAAATATGCCATGGTTTCTAGAATAATTAGCGTTACTTAAAGGGGGACTGGAAGGGAGAACAGCTGTGAAGGTTGGAAAACGAGACTCAATAAAAAAAGCAATGATATCTGTTCTCTACATCAATGTTCTCTCTTCCAAAATGTCAAACATTTACATGTGACAATCCATTGACATCTTCGAATCCAATGAAAACGTCATTTTCTTTGATTTACTGAGATAAACTGCTTCATCCAATCAACTTCCATGTTTGATGGAAAATATATCACTAAATTGTACCAAAAAAATCCTACAATGCATGTGCATGAGAATGCTGTCAGCTGGTAACTGGTAGCTGCAAGTTGTTCGGTGAAGATTTGGGCTTCACAAGATATGCAAGTGTGATTTCTGATGGGGTAGACCAGTAGAGTCTGAAACTTCTTAATTGGAAGGGTATCTCAGACAAGTGATTGATATAGGCAGACCTCATCTTGCTTACAATAGTGAGCCTGAAAAATGAATCAAACTGATTATTTCCTGGTGAAAAACTAAAAGGAAATTGTAAGCTTAGAATGGAGTTTAAGCACAATCCCTTATAGAACTGATCCCTTATAACAACGAACTGATCCCTTGTAGAATTGGGCCTGGTAAAATTTGAGCACAATTCAATTGTTAGATTGACAGTTATGGGCCTTTTTTGTTAGGTCGATCACCCTGCATGACCTAAGCTTTTTCTTGGACTTAAATCTATCTCTTCCGTCAATAAACATCCCTACATGGCTATCGACCAAGCTCATTTATGATGGATCCACAACTTACTGATCGGAACCACATGCATCAATTATGATATGCAACAGAAGTGAAAAAAATAAAGGATGAAACATGGTAGGGAACAATATTAACGAGGCTGGATCTTAGGAGACCTTTGAGAAATGGTAGTCTTCAGGTAATGATATTTTGAGACACAGGTTGCCCTCACTGGATGAACCACCATCAACTTCAATTGTCTCTTGTCAGCTGATGATTGATTGCTGAGACGCTTCAAGGATTCGGATTTTGATGCTGGAGGCTGAACTCCTTTCAGCTCCGAAGTTTGAAGTTCAGCTTGTTCCATGTTCAAGTCTAGATACCTGATTAGACTGTTGTTCGTATCAGCTACAATAAGTCTCCCTGCAAATAACCAAATAAAGTTTTCAAATCAAGTTAATTGAAAGGAAACTTCAATATGTGAGGAAACTTCAAGATTTTTGATGCGGCCAAGAAAATGCAGGAGCTTGTTTCAAATTCTCAAAAGCATCAGTTGACACAATAGCATCAAACATGATGAAAAAGATTTAACAAAATAATCAGAACAGAAACCTTCCAATTCTTTATTCATAACAAAGGGAATCATCTCTCAAATATTCTTTCAAAATTAAAAGTAGACTTTTGGATTAACCGTCTATTACCCACTTATATGTTACGATCGATTCCATCTTTGCCCAGATGCTGAATACAATATTTTAACTTGGTTTGGACACTTGCCTGCATCCACAGAAAAGCCAATATTATTAGGTATAGAGAAAGCTACAACTACACAACAATGGAGGAGAAAGAAACTCAACTCAACTCCACTCCCATCTCTCTCACTCAGCTTGCCACTAAAAGCTGCTGCCAAGGCAGCTCTCTCTAGCTCCCTGTTTCTCCTCTCAATTGGCTCTACTTTGCTCATACATATGGTGCCTATTTATAGTTGAAAATGGGGAACACACATCCCATTTTCATCCATGATTTCTCCCAAAAAATCACCACAAATCCTCCCTTGATTTGCAGTCATGATTTTAGCCCTTTGTTAACTCCTTTCTTCAAGCCATGTCTCCATCCCATCAAAGCTAGTATTGTGTGAGTTTGTCTCCACACTCAACATTACACAATTCTGAAATGTAATTATTATTCAGCATTACATATTCCATGGTAAAGTACTGAGCATTTCAGTGACTATCAGCTTAATGTAAAAATGGAATTGTAAGACTATTCGAAGAGCTAGAGAAACGGGAAAATGGGACAAACAATAGGTAAGCTTACATTGATACTGGTAAGCCAGCAGCAGCTAAATTAGCATCCACTTTGATACGTGATCAGCACTAGATGCAACAGCAACTTTCAGGCCTTTGTTTTTACACTGTCATACAGGAGGCACTATGCTAATGTAGCCTCAACACAATCTCATTATTCAAATTCTGGATTGTTGCAGTTTCATACCTGAGTGATGAGTTCAAGGGCACCTGGAAATCCAATTCCGGGATTTGGTTTTGCATACTGCAATGTGTGAAAGGACTTTGGGCATCACAAAACAAATTCACACTGCATTACAAACATGGATATATAATCTTTCAAACTAATCAAAACTTATCTAGATATATCTCACAGAACCTTTTCTTTTCCGCCTCGATCAGGACCGAATCCCTTAACACCCTTTACATTTGCAACACCTCCTAGGTAGTTTGCTTCACTAATACATTGAATAAACTCAGCAGTAAGACTACAGCTACTTCCCATCAAATTTCCATCTCAAACAATCAAATTTCTGTCACTCAAACACCAAATTCCAGAAAATAAAAACAGAATCATTGACAACATTATACAACAAGTCCTCTAAATATCAAATGGCAAGTCATTGGATTCTTTTCAAGAAACAAAAAAGAATTGCTAACATTGAAATTCTCGCTAATTGAAACCAAATATCCAATCACTTATTATCTAACAAGAAATAATCACTGTATCAAAGCACAAAATTTCAAACTGAAGAACCATATATATATATATATATATATATATATATATATATATATATATATATATATATATTACCCGTGCCCCTGAATGACACCAAATCCTCCACTGTAACTTCTTAAAGGCTCTTCAATATTGAACAACACTCCATCCATACGAAAAGGAACAGCAGATACCTTACCCCACTCAGTTCATTTTACTTCAGTTTCATTCTTTTGCTCCACCTTCACACGTGCCTTCACTACCATTTTTCTATTAAAGACTAAATTTTTTGACCCCCATTGAAAATGTTGGTAGAATTTGAGATGGGTTCTGACCCTTTTGGATTAGAAGTGAAAAAGAAGAGAGATTTAGCCCATCTGGGGTTTGATGCAGAAGAAGGGGGATAGTAGTTTCATGGCCATGACGTGGCCTTCTCATTTTTTTTTTTTTTGGTAGTTAAACTGATCCTGATTTTGAGTGGCAAGTACTAGGCGGTCTGTTTTAGTTTAATAGTTATATTGGATCTTATTAGGACAAAATTGGTCCATAATTTTGTATATAATGACAAATTGGTCATTTATTTGAGTTAATTATCGCGAAGGGAAATTTGAGGGCAATTGAGAGAGGAGAATGAGTTTTGGTTTAAGCCTTTTTTTAGTTGTGGAGAAATGGTTTTGATTTTTTTTTTTTAAGTTTAGTTGCGGGGCATTGAATAATGAGGTGCTTTTTGTATTATGAAAGTTTTTGTAATTGCAGTTAAAAAAAAAGATTTAAGTTTTAAAAAGTAGATTTAAAGTGTGTGTGTGTGTGTATAGTTAAAATTACTATAAAATGGTACATGCAAAAAAAAAAAAATGCCTCCATAAATAAAAAAACAAGTAATGTTAATTTTTATAAAAACTAAGATTTAAAACACAATTTCATTCGAGACACAGTGTAAAGTAAATACATGCTATTTAACTAACCATATAATTTTTTATATATAATTAAAAAAAATAAAAATTATCACCATACCAAACAAAAACTACCACATACTAGATAATCTCATATTGTGACCATTCTGTTTTTATGGTATGGATTAAGGACTGATTAAGAGGTTCATGCTGGGGTTAGCCCAGTACTTATTTGGTGACTTGGGTTGTAGCCTAGGATGAGCATAGATAGCCCAAAACAGGTCCACTTCAGTTTGAGAACCTGATTTCTCTACATTCACAGAAGCAAAGGTCAATTTTCAGTAAATACACAGTTCAGTAAACTGTGTTTTTTGGTGCTGCACTTAATAGTAGAGCCCTCCAATGCAAACTCCAATAAGGCCAGAATATTGTGAATTTGTAATCACTCCATTACTTCATTATACTTATCGTGCTCACATTTTAATCCTAGTTTCCCACTAATCATGATTATGCAAAAGCTGTTTCTTCTATATATTTGCTTCCTTGAAGCAATGTTAATCAACCAGTGATCAAACTAGAAAGGAATATAAGGGGCGTCAAATCGTCAGAAATAACTTTTTTAGTTAATTTCAGTTTAAAGTAAATTATTTTTTAATCTTAATACTTTGCATACTTAGATAATCTGCTGTTGATCGAAAATTCCAGGTGATGATGAAGTCGATTGTTGTCATATTTGTGCAAGGGCTGACATTTTTTTTTTTTATTATTTACCTGGATGTCCGGGCCAGCTTGCGTGCACCACGACTAATCCCACGGTCCACTAAACATCCTGCAAACCCAATGAGCATGTAAGGCACCACGAGGGTGACAGGCATGCACAGTGAGGTTTGAACCCTGGTGTAGAGGAAAAGAACAAGCCCCTTCCACCACTAGGCCAAGACCTCAGGTGCCTAGGGCTGACATTCTTGCATCTTCAAGTTGATGCTAAGAGGCTTGTTTGAAGGAGATCAGTGCAGAAAAAACTGATAATCAGCCTTTGTCTAATGTGCAGTAGGGTGATGCTGGAACTGATATTAAGCCAAATAATCAACAAGGAAAAGCAAGCACCTATGGTAATCCTGTGACAGGCTCAGTGCCAGCGGTGGATACCAGGAATGATAATGCACCTAGCAGTCCTTCTACTAGTAACAACAATGGCAGTCCTGATGATGAGACTAACAGCAGTTATGGAAACTATGGCAATCCTTCTGGATCATCTACTGAAACTCACCATTCCTTTACCAATGATTGTCAGCCTAAGAAAGGCTGTTGATCAATTATGAACCAAAGCAATGCAATTATAGCATATAGTGTGGATTAGGCACTCTGAAGATTAAGAAGTGCAGTCCACACAGCTAAGTATTTTCATGGTATTGAACTGCGAAGTGCTCATCTTACTCTTTTATTGTATTTACATGTCATGGCTGTCTTGCCTTTAGGCTGCTGCTTTTGTGCTTAGTACTATATTTGAATAAAAGCCATAACAAGTGTGCTTGGTGTGATATAGTTCTAGCTTTCAAGGATTGATAAAGAACAACTTGAAAAAATGAAAATGCATCTAAGCACTTGGTCAAACTTGTAGGTTCAACAGGCCTCCTGCAAGCAATTACCTGCACTATAACCAGTATACTAGATTTTAAATTATGCAGCAGTAACATTCATTCTCCTATACTTGCTGACAAATTGAGAAGAAAACATTCTGGTTGTAGTAAGTTACTTTTCTTTCAAAATGTGAGTGTTTCAATGCAATCATCATATCCAAGAATGCTACTCAATATGTTAGAATTTGGTGGGCTTGATTAAAAAACTTGAGAATGGTAATATTTTCTGAACCTGGATCGGGATTATGGAACTGCTTCCTCCATTTACAACTATGACAGCTAACTTCCCTCTTTGGATCACTACTTCTGTTCTGGACATGCTTCCTATCCTCATTGATCCTCTAAGAATGCTTCTGACATTTCATAACTCACCAAAAATCCTTGCATGAACACGTCCCAGTCTTGAAATGATGGTAGCGAGCGCGGTCCCTCACGATTATCTCCCGATCATAGACTTGAGAGATTAGCTTGAAGGCAGAATGACAGTCCTCACACATCCTTAAATTCTTCACTACATGGATAGTTGTTCCTGGTTTCGTGTTAATCAATCCGAAAGCAATTGCAAGTTTCTCACTGTGGTACTGCAGTTCAGCTTCCTTCTCTTCCTCTTCAATATCAAACAAAACTTGAGAGGTATTTGGTGAATAACCTTCCATCTTTAGCCTCTTAATCATATTTTTCAACATCAAATAGATATTCTTCATTTGCGGATGCGATCCATCTCCCATTTTGAATTCATGGACAACACCATCAAAGTCAATCATGCTAATTCCGGTGCTGGTCTTGACTCCTCTTTCCTTCATTAGTTTCCTCACATTTGCTACATCATCCCATCTCCCAGCCCTTGCATAGATGTTTGATAACAAAGCATATCTACCACTATTTTGAGGTTCCAATTCTAGCAAAATCTTCCCTACTCTCTCACCTAATTCTACATCTCCATGTTTCCTACAAGCCCCTAAAAGTGCTCCCCAAACAGCAGCACTGGGCTCCATTGGCATTGAATACATAACCTCCTCTGCCTCTCCTAAGAGCCCTGTTCTTCCTAGGAGATCAACTACACATCCATAATGCTCCATCCCAGGCTCTATACCATACACTTCCTCCATGGAATTCAAAATCGTTAAACCCTCATCTACCAATCCTGAATGAGCACAAGCACTTAGGACACCCAAAAGAGTTATCCCGTTTGCCCTAAACTTCTGTTTTTGCATCTTAAAGAAAAGCTCGATTGCATCCTCTGCTCTACCATGGATACCTAGCCCACAAATCATAGCATTCCAAGTGAAAACCTCTTTCTTTTCCATCTTCTCAAAAACATCCCAGGCCATATCAAGCCTCCCGCATTTCGCATACATATCCACCAAAGCAGTACCCAAAACAGCATCAAAGGAGTTTGAATTATTATTCACATAAGCATGGATCCATCTTCCTTGATCAAGAGCCCCCAAATTAGCACAAGCAGCTAGCACACTAGACAAAACAAATTTCCTAGGTCTAATTTCCTCTCTTTGCATCACATTAAAAACCTCCAAAGCTTCCTTATAATACCCTCCTTTGATATAACCATCAATCATAGCACTCCAAGAAATCTCATTCTTTTCTTTCATCTCATTAAACAACTCTCTTGCTTCTTCAATCATGCCACATTTTGCCATACCACTGACCATCACATTCCAAGAGCCAACATTCTTATCCTCCATGCTCCAAAACAATTCCTTGGCTGCTTCCACCTCTCCACACTTCAAGTACCCATCAATCATTGCATTAAAGCAAATAACATCTGAGTTCCCATCCTCATCTAGCATTCTCCTTGCCCCCTCTACTTCACCAAAACTTCCATACATCTGAATCCCAGCACTTCTTATATGCACATCTCCACTAAGTCCTTGTTTGATCACATGAGCATGCACCTGCACCCCTTCTTCAGCTGCTTCTGCAGCCGTGCAAGCCTTAAACAATGTCGGGTAAGTAAACTTATTAGGCCTTGCATGTGCAACCATCATCTTGTAATAACACCATATGGCCTTACATGGCTCATTGTTCTGCAAACAACCTTTGATGATAATGTTAAACACGAAAACATTAGGGTTTGGGACATATTCAAAGACCTTTAAGGCAAAATTCAAGTTGCTAAAATGAGGATTTGCATAACATTTCACTAAGGTACCGGATACATAGTGGTCTTGAAAATGGCCTGTCCTTAATGCCACAGCATGGACTTGCTTGAGATGATGAAGTGAAGTGCTGCTTTTGGTGTTCAAGAGATCTAAGATTGTTTTCTGGGAAAGTTGGGATGTGAATTTGTTTTCTGTTGAGAAGTCTTTGGAAGCAAGATGATAGGGAAGATTTGTGGTTGTGGACATAGTTTCTTTGCCATCTACGAGCGGCCAGGGGCAAAATATATATTATTATAAGACAGCAAGGCACAATAATTCAGTAATTTTAGCCCAGGCCTGAAAATTCACCAACAAAAGCCCAGGCCTGAAAAGTATTATAACAAATATTAAGGTAACAAATATCCAATGGGCTTATAGTGGTCCTATCTGAAAAGTGAAAAGGCTAATGGCCCTATATTTTCACAAAATAAGGTCCAATATACATTGTAATAAACAATTGTCCTAAATTAAAAAAAAAAAAAAATATATATATATATATATATATATATATATTAAAAATAAAGTTTGATAACGTTTAGGATATGATCCCGAGTTTACTCTACACATCATCAAGCGGAGCAAGTAATTTAATAATTTATTGTAAGGAATTAATCTTTAATTTAACTGAATAATTACTCTATAATTAAAGAAAGATATAATAATAATAATAATAATAATAATAATAATAATAATAATTTTATTTTAAATTCAAGATTAAGATATTTTTATCATCTTGAATATGATTTTTTTCTTTCATATTGTTTATCTATGAAATAACTAGTCATATTTACTCTAGAAATAATATAAATTTTTCTCAGTTTAATTTGGATGATAAATGTGTTTATTTCACACGCTATTATCCAAGATTTGAATCTAATAAAAATTTATAAATAAATATTTATGGTATGTACATTAATTCTGCTATGAATAGTTTATTATTTAAAACAATATTAAATACGAACTCGCAAACAATGTAGTTAATTCTACTTCTCTTTCTCCAAAACATGGATTTAGTTTTATTAATGAAATCCGAATTATATAATTAAGACGTGCACAGATCTTTTTATAATATTTCATATTTCAGAACCATTTATTTTTTATTTTAAAAAATATTATTTAAGACACAATAAATAGACTTCTTTTATGCAACAAATTACATAGTCCAACTACAAAATATATAGAACTCTTAATAAAATAAAATACACATAATATTTGGTAATTAAGTTTACCATAATTAATGCTAGGCGCAAGAAATTGTGGATTCCGGATCCTAAAAATTAAGAGCTTGCCAATTATGTAATTATCTTAATCTTCACACATTAAAAGAGAAAGACTTTAATTAGAGTTCCCGTCCTAGTATACCACAATACCTACAATACGTCTTTGATTATGATTTGAACATCAATATTAATGTCCCACAAGATCACTAATTCTATAATCATAACCACACAAGTACCCAAATACTATAAATAAATAAGAAAATCCATTGCAAGCCTCAAAAACTAGGGCTTCCCTTTATTTTTAAAGAGATAAAAATATTTGTCCCCTCGCAGAGACATACTCGATTATTTTTTGCAATGGAAAGAACAAGGTATTACCACTTCCTCCTCACAAAATCCGAAGAGGAGGAGCGACAAAAGCTACATGGTGATGGTCCTTGGCCCCTGGATTTTGATGTGGTAGAAATAAGGAAAAATAGCAGTGGTGATCAATATCATCCCCTTGAAACCTTGCCGTTTTTTCCATGGAAGCTCAAAGTCGAATTACCACTCAATCAAATAGGAGGCTATGGTCCTATTGAGCTAAGTGCTGAACAGGTTTTTGACCATGTTCTTAAGTATTGGGATGCAGGAACCGTGTCCCAATTGATTAGTCATGAACAAGAACAAGTCCCTATCGTTGTTCAAGATTTGGATTCCGGCGTGAAGCATGATATGTATCTGGTCAGGTCGAAGGAAGGCGGCGGTGGTGGTGAAGAAAAATACAAGATTCATCTTCACTGGAAGCAGAAGAATGTCAAGAAGCAAGGTGACAAGGATACTTTGTTAATTGGCATGTATTGGAATATTAGTTCTTCTTGTTTATGTTTATCTGTTTTGGATGGTCCCTGTTGATGTTCTTTATTAGGTTAATTAATTAGCTACTTAATTTCTGTAAGTAGGTCGAAAACCTACTCATGAATTTAAGATATGTATTTATCCCAACTATAGGCTATGCCTTTTTTTTTTTTTTTTCTCTTTTTGTGTTGTGCCCATGTCTACAATTATTGTTGTTCTATGATATATTAGGGTTATGTTTGATATGATTTCGGTAAATTGATTTTTTTTAAAAAACTTTTAACTCATAGGGATAATTAACTCAAAATGTTACACATCTAAATTGATTTGTTTTTTGTAAATAATTAACTAATTAATTAACTGCTGGAGGGAGGGCTATACTGGTTTAATTCTGATCTCTACAAATCTGTCTTTTGTTTCAATGTTTTTAGGGTTCTTCGTTTTAGCAGTTTTGCATACTGTTTTTCCTTCTATATACTGCTCTATTATGCAGTTTGGCTCTTGTTTTTCACATTTTCTGTTGGTTTATTAGAAGAATTAGTAAAAAAGTAATTACAATGTTATTAGCTTAAAATATTGGGAGATGTGATATTGCAATATGATGTTATCAATTTCTCGGCGTATCAGCAGGCAACCTCTGGATTCCACGCACGAATATCGATTTTTAAATTACAATCGAAGATCTAAATAATTCATATTTAGTTCTGCGTGATTTCAATAAATAAAAAAATTGGGTATTCTACACATCTAAGGGCTTTTTAAATAAGAAAAACTATATAAGAGATTTAATTGAAAGATATAAAAGTAAAAATACAGTCCAATTCATATAATATAAATATTTTATCTTAAGGCAGATTGGTTTTTTTCCTTCTTAGTTTACGATTAGCAAGAAATATTAGTTAAGATCTTAATCTTCAGCTTCTAATACACTCTTTCATTTGATTTTAAATAAAAATAACTAAAAACCAAATATATTGTAAGAAATTTTCACTCAAATTTTTTAATCTTTTTTTTTTTAAAAAAAACTGTATTAAGATCATCTTAATGCAATTTTCCATGTAATACACAAATAAAAAAAATCAAAATTGCAAGTTAGGAAAAAAAAAATCTTTATTAAATATTGAAATATTCGTATACATATATAACAATAAATGATTTGTTTTGTTATTACAAGTTAGGAAAAATCAAAATTGGCCGGTCCGTATGGAAAATATGGATATGATATATAGATAATAAGGTGTCCATCATTTAAGTGCCATTGGGAGGATAAACTCATCCATATGATAGCATGATTTCCAATACAAAATAGAATGTTAGTAACAATTGTTCGATATTAATACTAATATTTTAAATAAAATGTCATTATAAGCACATATGTTAGCTAATAAACCCCCCATTTATTTTTTTAGTTTTAAAAATATTTTAAAAAAAAATAAAATTATTTATTTATTTATTTATTTCAAATTAATATATTTTTTAATGTTTTCAAATTATTTTTATGTGCTGCACCAAAAATAATTTTTAAAAGATAAAAAAAATATTATTTTAATATATTTTTAAATAAAAAAAATATTTTTTAAAAAAATCAACACACTCCTAAAGGCTAGACCTATCCTAAATCATCGTTAACATAGTTTGGAAGCTGGGGAGTCAATTGGTGGACATGACAGAAAGACCAGAAAAAGAAGTGAAGCTAGAAAGCTGCGAATGTAGACGGAGCCCTAGCAGAGTTCTTAGGCAGATCAGTGTGGCTCAGGGCTGTCTTTTTACTGGGTTGAAAGGGAAAGTGTTATATGGTGAAATGCAAGACAAAACAATATCCATTCTATCCAGTTAAACCATTCCTTTTGAGGTTTTTGCCTTGTTCTCACAGAATTATAAAGGCCTTCAACATCTTTTTCGCAAGTATAGTTGTTTTTTTTTTAAGATTAATATTAGTGTTAAAGCTAATTTATATAAACCTTCATTAATTTCACGAACTTTAAAATTAACGATTATATAAGCCTATAATAATATTAAGATTTGTTGAACTCAAATTAATGACCTCTAAAGAATAAACTCCGAGCTTGACCAGTTGAGCTGCATTTACTAGGATTCATTTTTTTTATTTCTTTTTTTGTTCTTTTTTTATACTTTTTATGTAAAACTTTATCTTGTCATGGTGGCCATCCTCTAATTTAATTGGCTAACATGAGTTTTTTTAATAAAAATTTTGATATTTATTATAAAAAAAATAGAAGGATTAAAATTTTTCTTACCGGATGTTTACATCAAGATTTCTAGATTAATTAAGGATTTATGCAGCATTTCACACTGCGTTGTTATTTCAAATTTCTGGAACAAAAACTTGATGATATCATGATTGGACACTAAAAATTTGTGTGTATCCATATTTGCCTCGTATTAAAAATTCCGAATTAAAGCCTGATTGGCTTTTTGAGAAAAGAGAGTACGTAATTGGTGTTTCATGAAATTTTTTATGATGTGTATCAAGTTTTGTGGATACAAATGGATTAGTTCGATACATTATATGATTTAAGTTTAATTGATATCAAATTTGTAATTTAAATATCTTGTACATCTGATGCTCTCTAACTAGAAGAAAGCTTAACAGGTCAATTTAAAGATTTAGGTCATGTTCAGAAACGTGAGTCAACTTGTACTTTTAACAAATTTCAAAAAAATATTTTATTTTATTTTGCTAAAAATTATTATTTTTTAATATTTTTGGATAATTTTAATGTACTAATTTAAAAAAATAAAAAAAAAATTATTTTAATATATTTTTAAGTAAAATTAAATATTTTGAATCGTAAACATAATTTCAAATAGATATTTAATAAACCTTTATTAGCTACGACTCAGAGACAGGCATGAAAATTTGATTTGATTTGATTTAGAATTAGCTAACAGTGTCTAAACCTACTTAATTAATTGACAATTTCCGAATTTTGGTAAAAAAATAAGCAGAATATAATTATTGTCCACAGGTGATTTTCCTTTCTATAAAATGGCAACCTCATTTATTATTTTCAAATGGAAATCAAAGCGAGAATATAGCTACAATTATATGATCGTAATAGTGCCCTTATTCATCAATTTCAACTATATATATTCCACGAAGAATATAAAGCTCCACATGTAATAATTAATCAATTAAGATTTCTAAAGAAGAATCCACATGTATTTTCTGATTTGGTGTTACTGCTAATTAATTTTTTCTAGGAGTAATTTCACCTATGCGGAGATTGATTGTAAGGGAGCAGGATCAGATACTTCAAATCGTGTTCAATGGGAAAAAGAAACTTAAGCTCGAGAAATTTACAAAATCATCCTTCATCGACCGAGATGCTATTGTTCTTGGCATTTTTCTTTCTAATTGTGCCCAGTGCCCGCCTTAATCTTCACACATCCATGTATCTAGCTTGCAAGAGAGAGCAAGCAACTTATTTATTTGATAAAATTATAATTTAATTCTTTTTTAAAATTTGAAATTTCCCTCTTTCAAATGTACTTCTATTTTTTTATTTATACTGGTTAAAATTAGAGATTTCTTTATAAATGAAAGATATTTTTAAAAAAACTTTTGATTTTGCTAGTTAAAAGGAAATTAAAGCTGAGGTCTATTTTTAAGCTTGACTTTCATAAAGCTTTTGATTCTGTTATCTGAGAATATATATATATATATAGATGAGGTTATGGCTTGCATGGTTTTTGGCTCTCGTTGGAGAGGATGGATATGTCAATGCATTTTCAATGCTAAAGTTTCTACTGTGAATTCCTTTCTTAGTGAGGAATTTTTGTAAAGGGGTCTGTGGTATTGTTGCCGAGGGACGTAGGATCTTAAAGAAATGTTGTGATTTGAGGTTTTTTTTTTTAATTAATACAGATATTTTGATTAGTTTGTGTATATTTTAACTAATTTTATAGATATTGATTTTAATGATTTGAGCTTTTTAAAGGAAAAAAAAGTGTGTTTGTTTTAAATAAAAGAGATTCTGTTTTGGCAAATGTTTTCAAAATAAATATTGAAAGATTAGTGAATGGAAAAGATTTATTTATAAACCTCTCAATATTTTCTAATTTAAAAAAAAATATTTTAACACCGTCATTTTTAAAACACATTTCTTGAAGAAAAAATTATTATTATCTTTAACACCGCTTCCTTTATATTAGCACCATTTACAATTAATAATAGAGAATAATATTCTTTTAAAAGAGAAAAAAACTCAATAACATGTGTCTAAATAGAATAAAATAATTTATATGAAAATATTTATCACAAAACAAACACTTACCTAGAAAAACTATTAAATTAAATTTTGTTTCAAATTTTCTACACCAAATAAACCTACCACAAAAGAAAGCCACTAATTCCTTATAGTAGGCAAAATAATCAGTAAAATGATCCTTCCCTAACCCCATCAGCTCAAAAGGATCACATTTAATTTATCTAAAAAATCACGAAATATAATATATAGCCTTCTAATCAGTTGGATCAAGACCAGAGGAGCACATTAATGCTCCTAAACATGGCTTAATCTACGTGGAGATTTTCAACAACATCCTTCATCGACCAAATCTATTTTTAGTGAGACAAACTTTAACATATAGAACATGGTCCATATTTAATTGCATATATATATATATATATATATATATATAATAGTTTCATAATCAAAATTAAAATTATATAACTTGCACGTGCTTAACGAGTTGATCTGAGATATAAATTAATATAAGGCAAAAGAAAGATCAAAATTTAAAACTTAATTTACTTGATTAAAGAGTTAGGTTAATTTAGTTACTTGAGTCTAACTTAAATTTAATAATCAGAATGTTATTGTTTTGGTTTTTTTTAAAATAATTATTTGAAACTTAATCCTCCATTTGGATCTTATCTCATATTAAATTTTATAACTTTATGCTTAAAATTCCAACAACTTCCGTGGTTGCTATTTTTTTTCACTAACTTCTATTTGAAACTCATTACAATTGAATTTAATTATAGTTTTTTATTTGAATATAATTTATAAATAAATTGAATCTATATATTTAAAAGAGATAAATTTTAATTTATTTTATCTTTTATATTACCCTCGTCACCTTCAATTTATTCTTTTAAAGGGTTTTTTTTCAAGTAATGAATAAATAAGTGTTTTTTTATAAATAATTTTAATATTAATTTCTCCTATTTCAATCATAAAGATAAACCTTTAACTTACTTTTACATTAATTTTTAAATTAAATTTTATTTAAAATTCAATTCTTAACTCTTAATATAATTACAAATATAAAATTTTATCAAAACCTTTGAAATTAAATTCAATTAAACGAACGTTGCTGTAATATTACGATTTGGTCTTGATTCTGAAAGTCCTTAATTTGTGTTGAACTTTGTATGGCAGCATGGCAAATTCTAGCTGGTAGCTAAGAGCCCACCAAAACCTAGCCCACAGAAACTTCTAAAGTAAAATAATAATAAAAATAAAAAAACAAAAAGCAATAGCGAGCGAGTCCTCAAAACTGATAGCCACACAAGCAAGCAAAGCAAGAAGCATGCAAACTGCCACTTGAAGTTGAACTGTCCGCCTGTATCGGGACTCTTACAAAACAAAGCCACCATAGTCCACATAGATAAGGTTTGTTCTTTCACCTAATCCCATCAAAAAACCTTTCATCCTTAGAAATCCCATATCAAAAAGACCGCATTTTTACTCTCTGATTATCAAAACATGACACCTTTATTTCTCTCATGAAACCAAACCCAATAAAATTTAGCCAAAAGGGTCCTTGAATTTTGAATCTCTTCAAGGCTGCATGAGTATTCAAGACTTGTACAGTACTAATTGTTTTTTCTTCAAGTTTGTTAACTTGAATTTGTTAAAGTTGAAGTCTTTGTCATGGCTATGGTTACAGTTTCACAGTCTTTCAATTTTCATGGATTCTTTGTTAGAAAAGCCTCTTTATTGCCATCATCTGCTTCGAGAGTTCGCTATAGCATCAATGATCGAAGATGGTTGAATTTGGATTCAGCTTCAAGTTCTTGCAGGTAGTTTTGTTTATTAGATATTTGGATTTTGTTTGGTGTGCTTGGTTGTTGAGAAAGTGAAGGAAATGAGAGAATTTGGGTATGCTGAGGATTAATTATTGATTCTTGGGAGTTATGCTCATCTGGGTTTTGGAGATTTAGTCGGTTTGGCTTGTAATTTTTCATGGAAATGGTGAAATTTGAAAGTTGTGTAGTGTTTGGTTGCTGATAAAATGCAAATGAGGAAAGGGAAATATTGGATATCAGTTTGTATATTGCTGTGCGTAATTCTGTTATTGATTTAACTTGAATTGAATTGTTACATTTTGAAACCGGAAGAACTTAACAATTGGGCTGCTTTAAGTTTTTTTTTCTAAACAATTGTTAAGAAAAAGTTTCTTTTTTCTGGACCTATATTTAGCTGCTTAAAACATCTGGTTCTAAAATTTTATGCCTTTTTTTTTTTATATGTATATTTTCTCGATGTCTCTATAAGCCCAGCTGATAGGAATAATTCTGAGAATTTTGAAACCTGCACAAATTTTGCTTGAATCTGCTGGAAAATCAAATGTTTGATGAATGTTCTAATAAGCAAATTAAATATTACAAATAATTTTGCAGGTTCAGGAATTTAAATTCAAGGTGCTCAATTACAAATACTGATTTGCACTTGAGCAATGTTCTCACTGAGGATGAGGCACCACAAGATTTATCGGCTGCTGAGTGTGACTGTTCAACCCCCATTGTTCATCTCAAAACAGATATCCTTGAGAGTGAATCTCTTAGCTTACTAGCTGAGACAACTTATGTGGATAGTGTTTTGACAGCGTTGCCTGTATGTCTGTTGGCTTTTATGATCCTTTGTTATTTGATTCTTAAGTTGGGACCCCTCTCTATATTATGATTGTCAAGTATCAGCATAGTATTCTCTCATTGCTCTGTTGTTTTTGTCCTAGGTTTTATCAGAGGAGGAGCAGAATGCCCTTGCAGCGACTCCAGCCCATCCGGTTGGATTGTATGGTAAGTTTAAGGCTCTTCTGCCTCTACATAACTAAGCACTGTTGTTAGCTTGAAAGATGTGAATGTGCTTAGAGTCAAACTATGCGTTACATTCTCCCTAATCATATTTGTGCCCTCAGTTTCCTGTGTCATGTGCCACTGGTGCTTTCTGAAATGATGTTGACGTGTTCCTTTGGGTCTTGCAGATTGGAGATCCCAGTCTCTTAGGTTGAAATCAGATTTTGATCCTATAATTTTTTTGTTTAAGAAAAATACAAGTTTTTTTTTAATCAGCATCTAGGTGATTTTTATATTGAAACCTAATGGTGGAAGACCATTAATTTGCCTGATATTGCAGCTTCACTGCTCAGAAGGTGTTTTGTTTCTTTTGGTCTACTCTGTCCTTATAATAGTTCTTCGCCTTTTATCAAAATTATTGGCTGTTTTTTGCATGACGATGCTTTTTTGTCCTGTTAAAATGGAAATACATCCAGTTGATGTCAGATCATCATAACATGAAAGACTTGTGTGTTGCAGCACTTTATGCTAGTTCTCTAGCTGGAAATTTAGTGGAACAGCTGTGGAATTTTGCTTGGCCTTCTGCTATTGCGTTGCTTCATCCTAGCCTTCTACCAGTGGCGGTCATGTGTTTCTTTAGTAAGGTTGTGATTTTGCAATACATTAAACTGGATTCGTTTATTTGTAGCTTCAGGAATACTTTCTAACAAGCAATGTGTTAAACAGCTTGCCATAATTGTTGGCGGCCCTTTGGTTGGCAAACTCATGGATTATTCTCCCAGAGTACCTGCATATATGGGTTTAAATGTTGTCCAGGTAATTTTTATAACACCATACATCCTAGCTGGATATAGACTATCTCTTGCAGTTCTTTTCTTTATTATTCTGTTTATGTCAGGCAGCTGCACAGTTGTTATCTGCAACAATGATAATTCATGCACATACTGTTTCACCTACTTCTGCGTCATCTGTTCTTCTCCGTCCATGGTTTATCGTACTTGTGTTAGCGGGGGCTATCGAGAGGCTATGTGGAGTAGCTACAGGGGTTGCTGTGGAGCGTGATTGGGTCATACTGGTATTGTCTTTCTGTGCAGTCATTATTGCCAGATTCTTTAGTGATTATTGTTTCAATCTCCTGGAAACTTTAGCAATCTCTAATGCAGTGTCCTTGTGTGTACAGTTAGCAGGAATGAATAGGCCTATTGCACTCGCACAAGCAAATGCTGTTCTTAATCGAATTGATCTTCTCTGTGAGGTGTGCATGGACTTGTATAAGTAGGACAATTGTATAATTTCTCATTACATATGCCATGAACTGCATATAACCGTAAATCAGTTCACTTCCATTGGTACTTCAGACATATAACATAAAATTAATTTGAACTTTCATAATAGGTACCAATTATGGAAATTTACTTCTAGTAGATCTCTCATTACACATGATTGCAGATAGCTGGAGCATCAGTATTTGGAATTCTTCTCTCCAAATATGAGCCAGTGACTTGCTTGAAGTTTGCTGCTGCTTCAATGATCTGGTCGTTACCAGTCATGGTAATCACTTTCCTGCTATCTTCCTAGTTTAAAGAGTGTTCTGCTGTCATTTCTGACACCTAAATCCATTTCTCAGATTGGTCTCACATGGTTAACCAACAAGCTAGCCACCGGGGTTCTTGACCGTCCAAGATCTTGTCAAACCTGCTGTGGAGAATCTCCTGAAGAAGCTGCGGTTGATGCTGGCAGTATAGGTAAAAGTTAATGCCATTGACATTCTCAAGCTAGGTCACTGTTCTAGCTAACTTCATGGATTTGTTTTTTGAATAACCAGTGGTTAGAGGTCTGGAAACTATCAAGCTTGGGTGGAAGGAATACATGCAGCAGCCGGTTCTTCCTGCAAGCCTTGCCTATGTGCTCCTCTTCTTCAATGTTGTTCTTGCTCCAAGCAGTTTGATGACAGCATTTTTGACACAGCGTGGTACATTACAAACTCTTTGCACAATTATTATGCAATTATCTTTATTATTAGAGAAATTTAGGCAAGTTTTAAAAGGGCTTTTTACAATTAGCATCACCGATATTTTGTTGTGCTATACTTGATTTCTTAAATCACCATATGCAATCATCTTCTTTGTTCAAATGCACATATGTATGCATTGATTAGAAACTATTTTCATTGTATTGGATGGTTGGTTTTGCTTTATTGAATGAAGTTAGTCACTGCAAACTTTGCTATGTCAGCAGAAAGCAAAGGAAGTGATTTTCATGCGCTAAAATAATTTCATTTTTCTTTTGTTTTGAAATGCTGATACTTGGAGATTCACTTCAAATTGTCTATGAGCTTTTCAGTATCAAACCATTTTCTGACTTCTTTGAATTCCATGCTAACTCCAAGAAACCATATTGTTCAACAGGAGTTAATCCATCTGTAATAGGGGGCTTCAGTGGATTATGTGCTTTCATGGGTGTTGCAGCAACATTTCTGTCAGCCACCTTGGTCAAGCAACTTGGCATTTTAAAGGTTACATCCTCTGCTTGTTGTACTTGTTACAAGTCACCTAGTATTTGCTGCTCTACTCTGGCTCTTATAGTTTTTTGTCTTCAACCAGGCTGGAGCAGCTGGACTTGTATTTCAGGCTTCTCTTCTCTCCTTAGCTGTTGCTGTGTATTGGAGTGGATCTCTTTCTCAGCAGAGCCCTGCACTCGTCTTCTTGGGATTGATTGTAAGCATTTTCATTTATTTGTGTGCTTGTTTTCAATTCTAACTTCAGAATTGCTATCACACGTATACTTTTAAAATTTATCAAAATGGAAAACTTCTTATAAACTTTTTAAGTAAATTTGACCCTGGGCTGTAGCCAGAAGTAGCATTACGTAAAATCTAGTCTTTTAGAATTCCTTAACAAACACATGCTGTTGATGCTGATAGATGATGCTCATGTCCCTGCCCATAAATTCTTGCTTTTCATTAATACTAAGCTGTAAGTTCAGGTTTCTGAGAAAAAGTTTGATCAACCTCTATATGCAGGTATTATCAAGGCTGGGACACATGTCATATGATGTTGTGGGAGCACAGATTCTTCAAACTGGGATCCCATCATCCAAAGCAAATCTTATAGGCACAACAGAAGTTTCTGTTGCAAGTTTGGCAGAGTCTGTAATGTTGGGAGTTGCAATAATAGCAAATGATGCTTCACATTTTGGATTTTTGGCGATGCTATCTCTTTTATCAGTGGTTGGGGCAGCATGGATGTTCTGCCGATTGTTGTTGAATCCAACGGATGAGCAGAGAAGTCTTTTTGCAGTAGAATCCAACACATGAACAAACAAACATCTTTACTCTTTTGAGCCTCACTTTAATTCTTAGTGTAAGTATTTATTTTTCCACACGTGCTATATTGATTAAGTTGATAGTGTAATTCTTAATGTTGCATGATGCATACTTTGTCTTTATCATCTTTTGATCATCTCCAATCCAAAAATTGGTGAGTCGTGACTGTTAGGGAAGGTCTTCAATATAATTCTCCCATCTAACTTCCAAAATTTTATTATCTTAAGTAGGCCTTTTTTTTCAAGTTGGCATGAAATATAAAGTTTCCATTCACTTTTATTACCATGTGTTGTTCTCCAGTCTAGCAATTATCGCCGGAGTGCTGAAGGCTTCACACATTTGGCTAGATGTTATTAGAAACTGTTGAGAATGGCACATAGATACATACCAGTCCGTGCACTGGAATGTCTTGTTTCCTGACAAGTTGGTAGACTTGAAATTAAACTAAATTTCCATAATAGATGACTATATAAACTTTTGTTTTCCTTTTTAAAAGAATGGTTTTGAGCTCGTTGATGGTGGTAGATATGCTGCTCTGAGGATAGAGGGCTGGCTGGGAAAAAAAAAAAAAAAAATCATATTCCTTCATAGATTTTCAGTTGTTTTGCTGAACTGAAATATCACCTTATCTAACAATCTCTACTTCTGATTTGTGAACAGTTGCAGCCATTTGAGTTACAGAATGCAGAGGCTTTTTGACTTAAACAGGAGCTAGGATTTAGCTGTAATACCCTTCAGGGTTGCTATGAAAATTTCCCCAGAAGAAGGCTTGAGGTATATCTGTTTCAGTAGTCACTTCCTGCTCGTCATTGCTATAATGGTAATGTTTATTGTATGGTCTATAGCATGCCTTCTGTATTATATTCTACCATGAACATGACAAGCTTGAAACAAAGTTCTATTCTTACTGGGCATATCCTACTTCACGCACAAACATGTAAACCAACTTGTAAATCATTGATCAATCCAATTCTTTTATATCAAAAAATGCCTCCCGACTATTGGGTTTATATCTATTTTGAAAGTCCACTAGGTTCCACTGAGCCAACTATTATCTTATCTAATTTGAGACCTGGTCCTGGTTAGAAGCTGGTTAGGCAGTCATCAGATTGGCTCGCCGAGCTAGGACAGGTTTAACAACAATGGTTTGGAGGGAAAGTCATTGATTCAATAAAGCAGGGAAAGCCTTTCTTGAATATAATATAGCAGCTTAGGTTGCCGTTCTGTGTAGGATTTTGGTTAATGTAGTTTCAGTCAACTGCACGTACCCGTCACGCTGGGGCATTCCTATTAATTGGAAACAGTCCCACAACAGTTATTGTGTTGCTTTCAATGCTTGATTAATGTTAATGGCTAAGGTATTCTAGTACGATTTTTCGCACAATCAAATAGAACTGTAGATAGACCATACCATTTTCACTCAAAAGTATTATTAATGGGATGTTTCTCTTCTTGTATCCAATTCATTAACCTCTTGACTCAACACTTCAAAGTTACTGTAATCAGCTTTTCCACATATCGAAGTGGGATGGTTTGAGTTCCCATTTATCTACGCGGCGGTAATGCCGTGTTTCAAACTGTGATTTTCTTGAAAAAACATGTATATGCGCTTCTGTTCCTTGGATGTGTGTGGATTGAGAAATTGCAATGTTCCTTACCTATGAGACTGTAGATTATTAAAGTTATTTAATTGTATTATGAAAACAGCAAGACCATGAAATAATTCCCAACCATTCTCTTACTTTACAATAGTGAAAAACATCAGACACCTCTCCCTCCCTCCCACCCTCGATTGGATAGATGTCTTTCTTTTCTTTTCACTTCAAAAGTCCATTTCTTTTCATCTTTCAAGAAAAGCAGGAGAGAAGAAAATAAAGTGAGGAAAGGAAGAAAGAGGATCGATTTTACATTAAAATCGTAGCTATTATAGGAATTTCAGGTAGCTATTATAGGCTATACAATGTCAAGTATTGGAATCGTAGTTAAGCATGAGATTTTACATTAAAACAAGTTCCACAATTCATAGATGATGAGAAATTCACTTGAAATAGTTTTTTCTTTCATCAAATATATTTTTGTTTTCGCTGTATTTTCTATTCTAGATGCGGTCTTACAACTAAAAAACTTGGGTCATTAAAATTCTAATTTTACTTTATTAAAAAAACTATTAAATGAAGAATTATAATTATTAATAAAATATGGAAAGAAATAAAAAAAAAAACACATTGAAAGTTGGAATTCTTTATTAGCTTTCCTTTGAGTTCTTATCATCATATAGTTTTAGTTTTATTTTTAAACTTGGTTTTAAAAAACCTATACACGACTAAACTTATAGGAGGAAAATAGCAAGACGCTCCCCAATAATTCCCTGCCATTCTTTACCTGGCAACAGTGAAAAACATCAGAGGACACATCTGCCTCCCTCGATTGGATAGGTGTCATTCTTCTCTTTTCACTTCAAAAGTCCATTTCTTTTGATCTTTCAAGAAAGCAAAAGAGAAAAGAAAAGAAAGCGAGGAAGAGAAGAAAGAAAAGGGTTTGATTTCAAGTTACAAAGCTTCTAGGGAGAGAGGGCTAGAGACATACACGAGAATCAAGACATGGCAAAGACAAAATGGGTCAGTCAGTAACACAAACACACACACACACGGCCATATTAAATCTTAAACTGAAGCTCTCCCGTGTTTATCGCTTGTATTTTACGCCTTGTTCTTTCTTTATTTCTTTCTTTTCTTCATCACAGCAACTTCACTGCCTCTGTCACTTGTCAACTCAACATGCATTTAACTGTTTCTGGGCCTGCTTGATTTCTTCACATCGTATGTGATGACACAAAGATACTTTCATGATATAAATAAGTGTCCCCCCCCCCCCCCAAAAAAAAAAAAAGCCACTTCATGTAGTTGTGTTAACAGTACTAGGAATGGTGCAGTCCTTGGAATTGAAAAAAAATATTGTGAAGGTTACGCTAATTAAATGTAATGCAACCTTGAAAAAAATGAAAATTCTGTTAAAATTGTGTTGATTTTTTCAAAGTTACTATTTAAACTAGTACACGTTTATTTATTATTAAAAAAATTAATCAATATAAAATAACTTCCGATCAAAGAAAAATCCAACTTGTTTTTTTTTTGAAGGGTAGAATTTAATTTATAAAAATTATAAAAAATTCAAAAATATTTTATTATTTATTGATTATATCAAGTTTATTTTGTTATTGCTATATATTTTATTTTTTTATATCAATACATTAAAACTATTAAAAAACATCAAATTGATGTTATTTATATGTTTTTTTATGGTTTTCATGTATTGATATAAAAAATAAAAAAAATTATATTATAAATAAAAAATTATTTTAATATAATTTTAATTAAAATATACTTTTAAAAAATAAATTGTAGCACGGTACTGAAACATTAATCACTTAAAATTTAAAATTTCCAATAGCGAAAAAAAAAAAGAATTCACGCGCTAAAACTCAAGTTCGTTCGACTTGAATAATCACATTGTAGAGACAGATTATTTTTAAAATTCATTTTATGTCAATTGTCTAATAATTGTTTTTCTATCTTGAATGGTGAATATGATTAGCTAGAAAAGGCGTCCATCCTGAGCAAGATTAATCATTAGATTAGAACAGGTAGACAACGATAGCCTATGAATTATATATTAGTGTTTTTTTTTTTTGAGAAAAGAATAAGCAAAATCAATGGTTTTTCTTATCTTCTTTTCCCATGTGAAGGGGTGACAGCTAAAATCCTTAAATTTGACACCAGTTAAGACGTCAAGACTATATCAAAAAAGGGGAGAGGATAAATATACTCCTTAAAGGTTATCATATTCACAATTTGATTTCTCTCAAAGTATATTTTCCAATTAAACCCCCACATTGTTCAAAATTTAAATTGAATATTGAACATGAATTAATTAGACGGGGGTTTGAATTACACAACGATTTGATTACTTCATAACTTAATTCAAGAAATTGTTACATTGAGAGATTTAGATTTTATTTGGTATTGCTTCTCAACATGTTTTTTTTTTTTTAATAAAAAGTAATATGAAAAGGTATAAAAAGCGGGCTTAATAGAAAATGGGATAATAGTTGGAGGGTGAAATTCTCATGTAAAAGTAGTTTGGAGCTATGAAAACAGAAGATATTAAGGGATAAAAAAGGGAATCCCAGCAATAATATTTCACGAATGGCGAAGTGAATGGCTTCCATGTGCATGACCAAATAGAGTTGTCATGTCATTTTCAAGCACAAGCTCCACGGTATACATCCACCCTACAGAGCTAGGTGAAGCTTATTTATTCTTCCTAGTAAAATAACGGGAAAACTTCAATATTTATCCCTAAAGTATTTTCTAATTCTTAACTCAAACATTCTTGACATTTCTAATTCAGTCCTTAATCAGTTAGTTTTTCGAAATTGACATCTTCTTCTAGCTCAAACTATCCTATCTAGATGGGAAATATTCATAAACATTGGAAACATGACCCAATTGAGAAATATCTTAAGCATTTGGGACCTAATTGATAAAATATGTTGTCTTGAAACTCAATTGAGAATGGATATATACATCAGTGACTAACTCGAGATTCCCTTAAAATACTATACAAGGTTAAATTGCGTTGGGTTTAGTGCTTTTTTTCATCTTTCAAGAACCTCCAAGCCTTTTGAGGGAAACAACACCATGCTCATTTCCCAAAACTAAAAAGAATTTGGACAACACAAAGCCCCCACACTTCTCCCAAAGATCCTTGAGAATTGACATTTCTTGATCCACATTGATAACCCACCTTGAAAATTAGGATGATGGAGGGAGAGAGAAAGAGGGTAAACTTCACTTCCATCAATCCCAATATCATACTCACAAAAGAGAGAAATAGCATGTGAGTTTAGCAGAAAGGAAAACCAAGAAAAAAGCTCCTCAAACTTCTCACACTTTCTCCATCATTTCCCAGAACCAAAGCCCCCACCCTCCATCATTTTCAGTTAGACAAAACTGTGAAAGTAAACAAACCAAAAATAAAAAATCATTAAGAATGTAAAAAAATACACTCAAGAGTCATGTTTCCATGATTTACATCACTTTTGTAGTCTTATTATATATATATAATCTTTAAGCCTATACACTTGTGTTATTTGATGGTTTAATAAAGTGTAGAAATACTTTACATTTAAAGAAAATTTGTTTAAAGTGGTAGAGGGTTTTTATAGCAAAAAAAAATGCTCCTTTCACCACTACCTTCTGTTGATGTTGGTTGGCACAGTTACCCATCTTTTCATGTCTATTGACACTGATAGTTGATATATCACTTGGTTTGTTCGCGTTCACTTTTGACTCCCTTTATTTTTCTCTCTTCAACTTTCTTTATCATCACCAAGCCATGTGTTGAACTAGAAATAAATAAAGCCTTTCAGCTCAGGAGAAAAAAAGGGAGAAGACTGGTTATGGGGTCTTTGGGACGTGAAGCTTCAAAGAAGATGGCAATGTGGCTCTATCCTAAGGTTTCAGGATTTAATCCTTCTGAAAGATGGGGTCACTCTGCTTGCTACTCTCATGGTGTTGTTTATGTCTTTGGGGTATCTATAATCTTCTAACAACATCAACTCTATATTTCATAATGCATAGAGAAATTTCTCTTTGTTCAACTATATGTAATTTTTTGTGTGTTGGTGGCCTCTATTTATAGTTTTTTCTCTGTCAAAACTTGTAGTTGTAAATCTTGTTTCCCTTTGTTCCTCTATGTACAATATTAGGCAAAGAAGACATATACTTTCTTCGTGTATTTTAGTTTTTTGCTATTTTTTTGTTTTCTGCTCGTTGTTGAAAATGTTGTCTGAAGTTTCTCTATTTAGTGTGGCAATTAGTATTTGGTAGGAAGATGATTACTATACATATCCTGCTTTCTAGATATAGATATGTTTATTAAAAGCTGTGGCTGTTGCTTTCTTGGTAAAATATGGCTCTGTCAACTATTTAAGTACTGTGTTTTCTGAAAGAAATATCTAATTGCTTTGTGAACTGCTAGCAAATTGATAATGCTTTTACTAAGTTTCAATTTCTTCACTGAATTGTAATATTTGTTTCATCATTTCAGGGATGTTGTGGGGGTCTTGATTTCAGTGATGTTCTAATGCTAAATCTTGATACAATGGTTTGGAACACTCTGGCAACCACAGGTCAAGGACCTGGTCCAAGAGACAGCCACAGTGCTGTTCTTGTGGGGCATCAAATGATTGTGTTTGGGGGCACTAATGGCTCTAAGAAGGTGAATGATCTTCATATATTGGATCTTGGGACCAAGGAGTGGATAAGCCCTGAATGCAAAGGGACTCCTCCTTCGCCTCGTGAAAGTCACACTGCAACTTTGATTGGTGGTGATAGAATCATGGTGTTTGGGGGAAGTGGAGAAGGTGAAGCAAATTATTTAAATGATTTGCATGTTTTAGACCTCAAGTCCATGAGATGGACTTCTCCAGAGGTTAAGGGCAGTATTCCGGCTCCTAGGGATAGTCACAGTGCGGTTGAAATCGGTAATAAGCTTATTGTGTACGGTGGTGATCGTGGTGATAGGTATCACGGTGATGTGGATGTGCTTGATACAGATACAATGACTTGGACAAAGGCATTAGCTTCACTTACTCTATTTTACTCTAGAATTTTGTGGAATTGAAGCAATGATAATGGTTTTTATTTTTTAACAGCTTGTTGTGCAAGGATCTTCGCCAGGAGTTCGAGCAGGTCATGCTTCTGTGAATATTGGAACAGAGGCAAGTCATGGCACTAAAATAGATTTGATGCTCACCTGTTTTTGCTTGAAGGCTTTGATTCTTCGATGCTCCTTTACCAATTGTTGGCTTTCGAAAAGAGGTTTAATGTCCTTTTCATGGTCTGCAGCTTTATGTCATTGGAGGTGTTGGGGACAAACATTACTACAATGATGTTTGGGTGCTTGATGTGAGTACTTGTTCATGGACTCAACTTGATATATCTGGCCAGCAACCTCAAGGGAGGTTTTCTCACACTGCGGTTGTCACCGACTCGGATATTGTCATCTATGGAGGGTAACTGAAAGTTTTGGTTTCGCATCTGCAGCTTCTGTTCTCAACACTGCCTCCCATAATCTTCATGTATCTCCTAATTCAATTCTATATGTATGTATGTATGTGTGTGTGTATGTATGTGCAGGTGCAGAGAGGATGAGCGTCCTCTCAATCAGTTGTTGGTCTTGCAACTTGGAGCAGAACATCCCAATGGTCGATACAACATTTCCATGTGCAAGATCTTTGGACAACATTGGAATCAAGAAAAGAGAAGATTTCTCCCAGGAGCTGAAGATATTTCGGTAACTAAACTATTTACTCTCAAAATGCAAACACTTGACCTCCTGTTAAATATGCCTGTTCAAGTTGGGAGGGTTATTAATTTTGTTCTGTGAAGCAGTCAATGTTTCTGGGAAACAATGAAATAGACATGAAGGGCTCATATGAATCAGAAGAATCAAAGCAACCTTTTCAGTTCAGTTCAGGTAGTTTTAATAACAAAAACCTTGTCCTGAGTAGCACGGATGAAGGCTTCGAACATGATTAACTCCAACGTTCCTTTCAGATACAATGCATCATAAGAAGATAAGAACTACAAATTCAAAGGCATGGGAGATTGATTTAGAACAAGAAGAGCATTCTCTTTCACCCTCTCACCATTCATCTCCGTCACAGTCCGACCAAGAACAGATTCCGGTTCAGAAATCAGTTGATTCCCTCACATCTTGCAAAGGACTTAATTTCTTTAGGCAGTTAAACAAAATTCCAAGAAATTACCAGGCTGATAGTGTTGCAAGTAATCAGAAACTACCTAGACTTGTGATCCAAAAAACCCGGCACAGGCTCCAAATTTCAAGAGAGAATAAAAGAGCAGAACAATATGTTCATGCTGGGTTTGGCAGGCAAGGAACACCATTCCCAGCAGTGGAACATAGACCCATGGAGCCAGGGTGTACTCAAAACCTGGTAAATCATTAAGTTGATATATGCAATGCAAAACTTTGTCAATTACAATTTTTTTTGTCAATGTTTTTCTTCCTGTTCTGCTAATACTTGCTTTTCACTTTCTTCTCTTTCTCCATAGGTTGGTGCTGAAGTTCGAGGTAAAGTTGACGGAGCCTTCGACTCAGGCCTTTTAATGACTGCAACTGTTAATGGGAAGATTTTCAGAGGGGTCTTGTTTTCACCTGTAAGCTCCTCATTACTTCCCTCATTTGCAGTATATTTCGAACTCGTATTGAAACCTAATTTTATCTATCAGGCACCTGGTTTCGTATCGAGAGGGGCAATTCTAGCTCAAAATCATGCATCACCAGCAACTCAAATCCCCATTGTTCATCAATTTCCAAACTCCAATCATACTGATACCTTGAAGCCTTCTCATCATCCTACAACATTCTCAGGACAAGAATCCAGTCATAGTTCTCGACAAACTCAAGTGACCAGAACATATCCGGTAATCAGAGCTGCTCCATCATTAGCCAAAGAGTCAAATCCAAGAAGTGATCTTCAAGGTGTGGTTCTAACACTAGGAGGACCTGCAAGTGGTCATGCATGACCAATCTGAAGTTCAAAATGTGTGGTAATTAATTCCATTTCGCCTTGTATATCTAAACTAATTTTCCCATTTTATGATGGTGATAAAATTCAGGCTTAAAGAGTTGGGCAATTTGGCTAGTCTGAACTCCAAGCCGGTCTTTTGTGCTAATTAACCATCAGGGCAATTGTAAGTTTTCTGTAATATTAAGAGCTTAAGTGACACATTTTGATCCGATCTCAGTGTACTTAGTGTTAACTAATGATTCAATGATATCTACAAATGTTGGGAGTTTGTATACACCTGCTTAATTAAATTGTTGATAAATTCTAAATGTTTTCAATAGCAAATTTAGTACGTGATTGAACACTTAATTACGCAAACATGTTTGTTTAAGTTGAAGAATTCGGACCTACACCCTTCGCATAATTGAATTACCAGAACCAAATGCATGTTGAGCAGTTCATTAGACTGTTCATGTGGATTCAGCGATTGAGTGGACCATTGCCATGCAGACTAGACCCTGCATGGCTGTTGGGTGGTTCTTGGCTGTCATTCATGTCTACGCTCTTTTAGAATTTATATTGTCCTTAAAAAAAATCTGTTGATCATTTCATGGTGGACGGTAAGGGATTGTTGTTGCAGACTGTTAAATTTCACTTAAGTTTTCATTCCAAACTTAAGTTAGACTAATATTTTTTTTATAAACGTAATTCTATATATAAAAAAACTCTCCACAACTAGAGTTCTAATATTTTTTTTTACTGAAATTTAATCTTGATATGATATAGGTTTTTACAATATAAAATCCAAAATTAGACTAGAATTGTGAAAAGATAAAAAAAATAATGAAATTGGCTTAAACAACATCTTCCAAGCCTATACATACCCTTTATAGAATAAAACCATAAAATCTCCTAATTAAATTTGAGAATGATTTCCATGAGGTCAAATTAAAATTTAAACTTTTATAGTTAGACTAGTCATTTGCACCAATGTGTTTTTTTTCTTAAGTTAGCCCAGTTATATTTGTTCATATTATGAGTTTATTGGGTTATATATTTATGATCTAATTGTGATAAATCTACAATTGACTATTAATAATTATCAGATTATTTAAAACTATCTACATTAGATATGGTTACTTATTCAGAATTTGGATTAAATATTTTGATGAGTTTGTTTTAAAGGGTTATAAATGATATCTCTTCATCTTATCATATAATTTGTTTATGTAATTAAACAAATTATATAAATTATTTAAATGTAAAATCTTTGTGTTTCTTTATGAAATTAGTTTCAAGCGATTTAAAATGAGATTTTTAGAGAATTCATTGGTTTTTTATAAAAAAAAAAAAACCATATAAACTTCAAGTGATTACATAAACTTTTTGTTAACTGAAAATGAATAAAAATTATAATATTGCTACGATAGAGATGAGACTCGAAGTTTGAGGACTTTTATGAAATGTTTTCAAAAAAAAAAAAAAATAGAATCCCAGTGGGTCCCAAGGAGTACAAGATTTTAATTGGTTTAATAAAGACATGGATCCCACTGTACACCTTGGAAATGTAAGAGCACAGCGCCCGCGCATCTCGCGCGATACTGTCCTAAAACCCCCCACTGGGAGAAAGAGAGGGTAAAAAGAGTCACAATCAACCGTTTGATCTGTCCCCACGTCATGATTTATGATTGATGATGATTTACGAAATTTTACTTATTGTCACTGCCTGTCTTATCATTTCAGAAATGACATCTATCCTCTCCTTGTGACTGCGTCATCCATGAAAAAATTAAGGGTAAATTGCATTTTAAGCCCTATATATTCAATGACATTACACTTTATTCCCTATACTTTCCCATTTCACCTCTCACGCATGCCTCCAAAGAGTTCCAATACGGTCCTTGAAGAATGAAGACCCACCATCATTTTCTCTCACTTTTTTTCATGTCCTTTCTTATCTATTGTCTTTTCTCTCAAATCCCCATGATATTTTCCCAGTAAAAAAACTTTAAATATTAGGAAAAATATATTTAAATTAAAATATGGCCCATTATTATGTTCTGTTTGATAGAGAAGAATGGATTTTACGTGGAAATAAAATCGAAAGGTTGTATGAATTCCATCGTTTGGGAAATGGGAGTGAAATTAAGGAAGAAAAATTCCCGTAAGGACCAACTAATCTTTGTCTCTACAGAACTACGGAAAATCGAGAGGAAATTGCAAATGAAATTTAATGATTTGTATCAATGTTATTACTCTAATTTTATTTATTATCTTTTTAATACATGCTATTCTTGATCTAAAAATCAACCTTTCATCCACGATTTGATTTCATAATAATTTGTTTTAACTAGATTTTCGTAATGATAAATCAACTAGATTTTCGATTTTCGTGATAATAAATCAACTAGATTTTCGTGATGATAAATCTCTACAGTGTTTGTTTCTGCTCCTTAAAATGGCTACTGCTATATATGAGCTAGAAAGTCAAAGACAGGTTCTGTTGATTTTGCTTATCAAACAAAGGACAAAATTCCTTTTAAATATTGGTTGAAGTTGGCTACAAAGTTTTCCGTTGAGGTAAGTTGTGACTGCTTATGCTGGATGGAAAATGAGAGTGTTAGCGTGAGCTGTACAGTTTAGAAATTAATATTAACGTGTAAAATCTAAAATAAAAATTATATTTTAATATTTTGTAATTTGTATATATCTTGATATATATGGGATTAACGTTACTTATCTAAATGGTTATCTTGAAAAGAATTTCTTTATAAGAAAACTTCTCTGTAACGTTTCGAATAATAAAAAAAGAAGGGAATGTACAAGGCGACTGCTCTCCTAGTTACCAGAGAGTACTGGAGAAAGATGAGAACATATATCTTGGAGGGCAAAAAGCTAAGAGTTCCACTCGAAGAAGATACAATAGGGAGAGGGTAAGGAGGAAGCTCTGCTAGAAGCAGAGACTTGAAACCCGGCCTGGCCCTGTGGGTCGACCCGGGACCCGGCCGTCCCGGGGCCGGAACCGGGCCGGGTTGAAGAAAAAATAAAGGAAGGAAAAACCCGGTGTGACCCGGCGACGCGGTTAACCCGGCAAAACCCGGCTTCAAACCCGTTGATTTTTATTTTTTTTTTGTTTTTCTTTCACTAAAAAAAATAAAATTGACCCGGCCGACCCGACGACCCCGTCAAGACCCGGTGACCCGGTCAAAACCCGGAACCCGGACTTTGGACCGGGCCGACCACCGAGCCAGGTCTTAAAACTATGGCTAGAAGTATTGTTACCTGAATTTCATGTTCCAATCAATTTCCTTTCAATCTGACTCTGCATTTTGTACTAATGATGAGAATGGAAGTTGAAATTGAATTAAGTTTTGCTGAATTATTCATCATAATATTAAGTTTTAGCTGGTTCTAGGCTTAGGAGCATCACGCTATCCATATCACGTAAAGCTCCTCTTCTTCTATCTATATATTCTCTTTAATATGGCGTTAAGGATGCATATATATCTTGAATTTGTAGAATTCATTTGAGAAACTGCAATAAAATGAACTGAAGCTTGAAAAAAAGTAAAGGTTTTATTAGTTCAAACTAAAAAATATGAAAAAACAAAAGGCACGCGTCAGACCCTATGGCTTATGAAGGAGGATAGCTTATGAAATGTATGCAATTCAAAGTAGTAGCAAGTCTCCATGCACTCTTCAATGAAGTAAAACCACCTATGTCGCCAATATGGGTTTAAACTGCCGCAATTGCTAGTACCACAATTGTGTATCATTAGTTTAGCAGAGACTTGGAAGAATAAAATTAAATATTTTAGGTGTTCTTCATAGTTATAGTATTATTAGTTTTTAAAATTTTTAAATGTGTCATCTAATTGAATGATTATACAGAGGTTCGATGACATGATGTTGGACAGCTTACGGAAACTAACCACTAGAAAACAGCAGCATAATAGTTGCGATTCTTCAATGAAGTAAAACCACCTGCGGCGCCAGTAAGGATTTATGTGCATAATTGCTGTGATTGACAACACCACAATTATGTTGCAATATATATTCAGTTCATGGAGCAAAGAAAATGGGAGAAAAATATTCTTATGAAGTCAGGAAAAATCAATACCAGACATGAAAGGAAGACGATCATCTCGATAGGAGTAAGACTGTCTTTTTGTTGAGAACTCGACAGATTAATCTGCAATGTTGTTTGTGTACTTACTTTCACGATAAGAATCGCCTACTTGAGGCAAACCCATGAGTACAAGATTTGACTGATCAAAATATTGAATACTAGGCCAGGTAAAGGATACATAGCATTTTGCAGCGTTTGCCATGAAAGTTAAATTGGACAAACAAGAGGATAAAGGACCGGAGAGCTTATTATGCGAAATATCCAGCATGCTTAACAGTTCTTTTCTCTATTTTACAGAACAAGTGGAAAAATAGCATGCAAAATGACTAAGTTATTAGTAGATTTAAACCATAAGAATTAAATAAAGAACGGTGCTGTACTTCTTCAGTGGACCGCATGTGTCAAGGCCCCTTTACAGGGGTTCAAGCAATAGTTGCAGCCTTTATCAGGGGTGTCTTATTTTGAACTCCCAGAGACCAATACAGGCCTGCATTGCTTTTCTTGGATCTATCCTTGTAAATTTAACATTATTGTGGCTAATCGACAAGCATCAATACACAGCACTATCAAGGATCAAACCAGAAGATTGATTAAACGGATACCAAAGGGGAAAAAAAAAACATTATCGATTTGGGTTTTTTTAATTACCCAAAGCAGCCAAGCCCATTACGAAGGCTGTAAAACAGCCCATGCAATTTTGGCAGAATAAACAGCCCATCAGCAGGGAGTTCCAAGTCTCTTTGACTACAATTTTGGCATCATTTATGATCATCGGTTGATCAGTTGAAGATTAACCGGCAGTATGCTAATAGTTATTTTTAAAATAATTTTTTGTATTAAAATACATGTTAATAATATTTTATTATTTTTAAAAAATTATTTTTGACATCAGCACATCAAAACAATCCAAAAAATACAAACTGCATTAAATTTTAACAAAAAAAAATTTAAAATTTGGTGGAAACGCGGTTTGCACCGTTCCCAAACACTTCCTAAAAAATATTTTGTTGAGTTTAAGATAAAATAGCTAAAATTCTCCTATGAAGCTCGTAATTGATGGTTTTATTTATTTATTTTTTGTAAGCCACTGATAATGTTTTTTTTTTTTTTTTAATTTTTTCCTTTCTTCGATCAAATTCATTTTGATTATGGGAATCTTGGCATCATTTATGATCTTTGGTTGGTCAGTTGAAGATTAAAGGATATTCTGTTGAGTTTAAGACAAAATAGCTAAAATTATCTATGAAGCTCGTAATTGATGGTTTTATTTATTTATTTTTTGTAAGCCACTGATAATGTTTTTTTATTTTTTCATTTTTTCCTTTCTTCGATCAAATTATCTATGAATCTTGACTTCCCAAGTCTGTGAATAAAAACAAGTGAAAGTGGCTGATGAAATTAATAGCTGCGTCGGAAATCATTTCACTCCGTTAACAAAAATGAAGGAAGTGGGGGTAGGCGATATTGATATTTCAAAAGAGATATTCTAAATATTTCAAAAGAAATAAAAATCAGTAGGTGCAGTACTAAGAAGAAATTATTGATAATATAAATCATTTTCTAATCTCTTCTGCCATGTATTTCATAAGATCAAATCAATTGTTCATAGACAGCACCTGACTTCCCAAAGTCTATGAAGAAAAGTAAAGCAGTAAACAAGAAGTTGGAATATCCTTTAATCCAACACCACAAACCGAGCGATCTGTGCCGTGAAGAGTCTCTCATTCAACGCAGCCCAAGTCTCCCTTGGATAATTAATTCAGCATAGAAAATTCAATGATACAGATAATTGTCACTGTCCGATCAAATTAATGCATGAAGAGGACAAATTAAATTGTATATAAGAGACAGCTTGCTTGCTTGCTTTTGTATGTGGTCAAGTGAAGCGTTATGAAGATGAGGCAAATGTGGGTGTGGATGCTGCTCATGGCACTGTCCTTCCTCAACGACCGGAGCCATTGTTGTTTGGACGAAGAGAGAATTAGTCTCTTAGAGATAAATGCTTGGTTCAATCATGCACGTGCACCTGGGTCCTATGATCAGCTACAAGGTTGGGATAAAGAGCATTTTAATTGCTGTAACTGGAATAGGGTTGTGTGCGACAACACCACAAACCGAGTGATCGAACTATATCTTTTTGCTGTAAATGATGATAGTTTCAATGCAGTCGAAAACTTGGACTTGGATCTCAATGCGTCTTTGTTTCTGCCTTTCAAAGACCTGGAGATTCTCGACTTAACCGACAACCAATTAGTTGGTGGCTTAACGAACCAAGGTTCTATGCTTTCAATTTTCTTTTAGCTAACACATAAAGTTAATTATATTTCAAGTAACTTTACATTGAATCTTTATGGATATCGGAATGGTTGATATATAAATCAGTAGCTTCTGACAATCTTCTTTCAGGTTTTCAAGTCCTAACTTCAGGGTTGAGGAATTTAAATGAACTTTATCTGAGTTACAATAAATTTAATGACAGCATTTTATTATTTTTTAGTAGATTTTCAACTCTCAAATCTCTAGATCTATCACACAATAGATTCACAGAATCAACTAGTTTCAATGGTAAAGTTGTAAATCATTCCTACCTCGAATGATGTTCCCTAATGAGGTTTAATTTATTCTTTAGTGAACTTGTCTAATAAATAGATGTGTATTGACCATTAACTTTTGTTTAATTTTTAAAATTTTATTAAAGGAATGGAGGTGATATGTTAGAATTCATGAATATTTGGTTATTAAAATATTGATATAATGTCAAAACATTAACACACAAATTTATATTTCATTGAATTTATATGGATATTGGGATGGTTGATATATATATATATATATATATATATATATATGTGTGTGTGTGTGTAATTTTTTTGCTTCTGACAATTTTCTTTCAGGTTTTCAAGTGCTAGTCTCAGGATTGAGGAATTTGAAGGAACTTCATCTGAGTGGCAATAAATTAAACGACAGCGTTTTATCATCTCTCAATGATTTTTCAACTCTCAAATATCTAGATCTATCAAACAATAGGTTCACAGGATCAACTGGTCTCAATGGTAAAGTTGTAAATCATTCCTACCTCGGATGACATTCCTTAGTGAGGCTTGATTTATTCTTTAGTAAGCTTGTCTAATAATTAGATGTGTATTAATCATTAAGTTGTTTGGATGAAGCCTTAAAAAGGCTTTATATAATTAATTTTTTAACATAAGTGAAATAATTTTGAGTTTGAAACTTATATATACACACCATTAACTTTTGTTGTATTTTTTTTTAATTTTTTAAAATAAATGAAGGTGATATGATTCTCATGAATATTTAATTATTAAAATTTTAATATTATATTAAAAAAATATTTTAATTTTAAAACTTAAGCTATGTCTTGTAACATTATAAATTATTTAAATATTGTAAATCATTATTATTGATTGTTCTCTCTATCACAGGTTTAAGGAAATTAGAAACGTTGTACCTGTATTGGACTGACTTCAAGGAAAGCATTTTGCTAGAGTCATTGGGAGCGTTGCCATGCCTTGAAAAAGTGTACCTCGATAGTTCTTCTCTCCCAGCAAGCTTTCTTAGGAACATTGGACCCTTGTCTACTCTTAAAGTCCTATCCTTGAATGGAGTTGACTTCAATAGCACCCTACCCGCTCAAGGTAATTCTACAAATGAACAATTATAAGAGTATTGAAATCCAAATAACAGTTGTTCACTAGAAGTTTACTCCTAATGTTACGTATAGAAAATGATAAAATTTAGAGTTTGTCGATCTCTAAAATTTCTCAATCTTAAATTAAGGGTAGCTGGCAGACGCATGGACACGTGTTAGAAGTTGTTAAGAGACAGTTAGAGTTAGTTAACAATAGAATAAATCGTGTAATGCATATGGGGAAGTATATAATGGATAAAATCTAGGGTTTCTCAATTTCTAAAATTTCTCGTTTCTAGAAAACTTTGAATTAAAAAAATTATGGATATCAATAATCTAAATAACCAATCTCTAATATATATATATATATAACAAACAAAGTTGTTTAAATATAATCTAAAACCGACCTAGCTAATGAAACAAAAATCAACTAAAACTTTTAAACCGTACTTAGCAATTACATAATTGATATATTCCTATTCCCTTAACAATGAACATATGGATATATTCTACAGGCTGGTGTGAGATGAAGAATCTTGAACAACTATGTCTCTCCAGAAACAATCTAAAGGGCGTACTCCCTCCTTGTTTGGGAAATCTATCATCTCTACAAGTCTTGGATGTATCCTACAACCAATTGGAGGGAAATATTGCCTTTAGTCACCTTTCCCATCTTACGCAGCTTGAATACCTCGAAGTTTCAAATAACTACTTTCAAGTTCCGATATCATTTGGTTCATTTATGAACCTCTCCAACCTCAAGTTCTTTGCATGCGATAACAATGAGCTAATAGCTGCACCCAGTTTTCAGCCTTTAGTTCCAAAGCTCCAGCTTCGTGCTTTTAGTGCTTCAAACTGTACTCCAAAACCACTCAAAGCTGGATTTCCAAACTTCCTCCAGAGCCAACATGATTTGATGTTTGTTGATCTATCCCACAACAAATTCGTTGGAGAACCTTTCCCATCTTGGCTGTTTGAGAATAATAGAAAGTTAAATCGACTATATTTGAGAGACACCTCATTTAGAGGTCCTTTGCAGCTGCCACAACATCCAACACCCACCCTTCAGACAGTAGATATGTCTGACAACAACATACATGGTCAACTTGCAAGGAACATATGTTCGATTTTGCCAAGTTTGAAGAACTTCATGATGGCTACCAACAGCCTCACAGGTTGTATTCCTCCTTGTTTTGGGAATATGAGCTCTCTCGCATACTTGGATCTTTCCAACAATCACATGTCTTGTGAACTGCTTGAGCATAATTTGCCAACTTCGTTGTGGTTTTTAAAGCTGTCCAATAACAATTTCAAAGGGCGATTACCACTCTCTGTGCTCAACATGACTGCCCTACTTTACCTCTTTCTCGATGGAAACATATTTGCAGGACAAGTATCGAGTACCTTTTCTCTTGCATCATCATTTATGTGGTTCGATATCAGTAACAATCTTTTGTCCGGCATGCTTCCTAGGGGAATTGGGAACTCTTCAATATACTTGCAGGGAATTGACTTGTCCAGAAATCATTTTGAAGGTACCATTCCAATAGAATATTTCAATTTGTCTGGGCTTGAATTTTTAGATCTTTCTGAAAACAATCTGTCTGGGTCTTTGCTGTTGGGCTTCCATGCATCAGATTTACGCTATCTCCACCTTTACAGGAATCAATTGAGCGGTCCACTGGCATATGATTTTTATAATCTCTCTTCGTTGGTTACATTAGATCTCGGCGATAACAACTTAACTGGGCCCATTCCAAATTGGATTGATAGCCTTTCGGAATTGAGCATTTTTATTCTCAAATCTAATCAATTCAATGGGAAACTTCCTCATCAGTTATGCTTGTTAAGGAAATTAAGCATATTGGATCTTTCAGAAAATAATTTTTCTGGTTTGTTACCCTCATGTTTGAGCGATTTAAATTTTACGGCATCGGATGAAAAAACTCGGGCTTACACTGCTACGAGCTCAGAAGATGATGGAATCATAAAAGATATTTTTGGGAACGTGGCTTTTTATCTTGGTACCAGATATTTGTCGCCAGAAATAAGTGTAAAAATATCTATAGAGCTTACATCAAAGAAAAATTTCTACACTTACGAAGGCGGTAACCTTCGTTACTTGTCTGCTGTGGATCTCTCTTGTAATAGATTCACTGGAGAAATCCCGACAGAATGGGGAAAATTAAGTGGGATATATTCTCTAAATCTGTCACAAAATAATCTCACTGGATTGATCCCTTCATCTTTCTCCAACCTGAAGCAGATAGAGAGCTTGGATCTTTCTCACAACAACTTGAATGGGAGAATTCCTGCACAACTCGTTGAACTTAACTTTCTATCAGTTTTCAACGTGTCATACAATAATTTGTCAGGAAGAACACCGGAGATGAAATATCAATTTGCTACCTTTGATGAAAGCAGTTATAAAGGGAATTCTCTTCTTTGTGGACCTCCATTGCAAAACAGTTGCGACAAAACAGAATCACCATCAGTGAGAGTGCCTAACAATTCCAATGGAGATGATGGATTAATAGACATGGACAATTTCTATGCCAGCTTTGGTGTGTGTTACATAATTGTGGTGTTGACAATTGCAGCAGTACTGTGCATAAATCCGTATTGGCGACGCAGGTGGTTTTACTTCATTGAAGAATGCATTGACACTTGCTACTGTTTTTTGGCTATTAACTTTCGCAAGTTGTCCAGATTCAGAAGGTGATTGGATCTTATCAGGAGCGTGTGGGTTGCTTTCTGAATTTGTTGCAATCCTCTGTGGAGAAGCAGTCGCGTTCCAAATCAATGGTTGCTAACTACATGTTTAGCAATTTGCCTGTGAGAAGTGTTCTTGTTGCTTAGCCTTTCTGTTTTGATGTGACTTGTGTTTGTCCTTGTGCTTGTATCAGTAATTGTTTGTATCAGTTATGTTGTGCTGAGCAACCAACCAATTCTTGGCTTCTTGTAATACAGGATTTATGAATTCCCCTAAATAGTAAAAGATTAATATGAGTGGTATGTTCCATTGACCTCGAAGGATAGCTTATTAACTCTTGCTCAAGTTGAGCCCTTTGTTCATTTGAACAGAGGATTTAACTTTCATATATACCCTTTTTCAAAATATAACTAGCCTAATTTTCATATTCCATCATTATTTCTACATCCAAATTGAAATGAAAATGATCTTAACTTGGAGCTTCGGTAAGAGAACTCTAAGCAGTTCAGGCTTCCTTTATTACTCTCTCCAGAGGTATCTTCTTCTAGGTAGAACTCCAGCTTTCTGACCTCCAAGATGGACCTCTCAGCATTTTTGTTCCTAATTTTTTTCCTTGAAAGACTTCCTTCGAGCAGCATCTAGGGCTTGATATAAATTATGAATGTAATCCAACAACAGGTTTGTATTTTTTTGATCCCTTGTCCCAAGAAGTGAAAATGGTTTTTTGCAGATGAAGCTCATGATTATGTGGAGAGCATAGTTTACAGTACACACCAAACATGAAGTTGTGGACTGTTACAAATTAAGAGCGGACTTAGATATTTCTAGCTTTTCTTTTTCATTCATGCCTTTGAATTTTCTAAAGATATCAGTTTACGTAGAGTGCTCTGGTGTGTTATCTGTTATCATTTATGCCTATTTTCTTCATGAGCCTCTGTAGATGATTTAAAGCTCTGCATTGACATTTAGCACATTGTTGATGGGTGCTCGTTTCTTGCAAATGCAGCAGCATGGATCTGATATGCTTCAATTTTTTTGAAAATCATAGAGTTTCAGCACTCCATTCTCCTCCATTGAACTAGCTTGTTAAGTTTAATGCTACTTATTGTCTTTGAATTGTGCTTCAGCGCTTTTAACTTTAATAATGTAATGTCACTGGGAGGAAACCTGGCAAAGTTATTTCGCTTGGAAGGAGACCGAACAATTAATTCAGGTTAGGTTTATCTTTAGATGAACTGCATCATAAACCCGCCATCGTTTTTCCCCTTTGAAATTCCTCTGCATTGGTCTTCGTTGGGGGTCAATCGGTTATCTTTCCTCTAGTTTTTTCTTCCACGATTTCAATCAGCCATGACAAGTGTATTTTACATTTTCTGTAAATTATTAATTATTTTTTTAATCATATTAATTATAATAAAACTAATAGTATTAATAATAAAAATAATAATAGTTTTAATACAAATGATAATATTTTTTATATGAATATTTAGAATTATAATTTAAAAAATAATAATATTATTTTTATTATAATTCAAAGTACGGGGTTGTGGGATGGGTCTATGGTCGGACCCAAGGGCGAGAACCCAAGGGGATTGGGGGTTGGGTTGGGCGAGGACCCAAGGGGCCGAGTTGGGGGTTGGGTCGAGTGGGGACCCAAGGGGGTTGGGTCCGGAGGCGAACCCAAGATGGTTAGGGTTTGGGTCAGAGTCTAGATCCAAAAGGTTTGGAGGCTTGGGTTCGTGCCCGGACCCAAGGGGGTTGGGTCCGTGTCCCAACCTAAGGTGGTTAGGGTTTCGGTCGTGGCTGGACCCAAGGGGTTGGGGATTGGGGCGTGTCCGGACCTAGGGGGGTTGGGGGATGGGTCCATTTCTGAACCCAAGGGGGTTGGGTCAGTATCGAGACCCAAATTGGTTGGGGTTTGGGTCCTTCGGTGTCCAGACCTAAGGGGTTTGGGTCCTTCCGTGTACAAACCCAAGGGAGTTGGGGATCGGTTCGTGTCTGGACCCAAAGGAGTTGGGGTTGCGGTCCTTTAGTGGCCGGACCCAAGGGGTTTGGGTCCTTTCGTGTCCGGATCTAAAGGGGTTATGTATGTCCGTTTCCATACTAAGGGGGGTTGTGTTTGTCCGTGTCCATACTAAGGGGGGTTGGGTCCTTGTCTAGACCCAAGGGGGTTGGTGTTTGGGTCCTTCAGAGTACGGACGCATGGGGGGTTGGGTTGGCGTCAGGACCAAAGGGGGTTGGGGGTCGAGTGGGGTGGGGTGGGGACCCAAGGGGGGTGGTTGATGGGTTCATGTCTTGACACAAGAGGGCTGGGTCTGTGTCCGGACCCAATCGGGTTGGAGTTTGTGTCCGTGGTTAGACCCAAGGGCGTTGGGGATGGGGCCATGTCCGAACCCTAAGGGGTATGGGATTGGACTGTGGACAGAACCGAAAGGGTTAAGGGCTCGACCCGTATCTAGACCCAAGTGATTTGGGTGAGGACGCCTGACCCAATAGAAGGGGGTCTATGTTTGGACCTAGCATGTAGGTCAGCAGACTCATGAATCTGGCCCCAGCACCAGGTGTCTGTAACCTGGGGCTTAACCTCTCCCCCCTGCAGCCTTGGAACTCTTTGTGGCTGGGCATGAATGCCCTTGCACCAGGTGTCTGTGTGTGGGGCTGGAGCACACTATGCCCCCATCAAATGTGTAATCCACAGTGCTATGAGTCTTGATGAACATGGCTTTTCCCATATGATTTAGCTTTATGTATATAATATAATAATAATAACCTTCAAAGAAAAATCATATAGTTGCTTTGAAGGATAAAATTAAAAATTATTATTATTATTATTATTATTTGTGCCATAATTATTATTATTTTTATTATAATTGAAGGTATTAATATTGAAAATACTATTATTTGTGTTATAAATATTAATATTTCTATTATATTTCAAAGCATTAATATAAGACATGAAATGCATCTAAAACAATCATAATTTTATATTCGACTATTGAATTGTACTCTAGATGAGTCTACATCCACGACATGGATCTTCTTAAATTAGGCCTAAAAGATTCTATTGTTGTAATTTTAATTACTTTTCTAATTAATTTTGGATTTTAATTATTTTTCTCACTTAGTTTTTAATTCTTTTGATTAGGTCGGTTTTAAACTTCTATATCAACAAAGGAAGTATTGTTTTAAGATTAGATTATTGAATTACTAACTTTTCAAAAAAAAAAATCAGAATTTTCTCTCAATTCCTATATAATTTTAAGACTATAACTTTAGAATTTGAGAAACTTCAATTTGACCAGTAGTGATATAAGGAAACGAGAAGGTTGTTGCAGACTAATAATGAAGAAAGTGGGATATCACACTTTTGACACCTTAATTTATAGTTTATACACCAAATGCAATGCCGTTTGATTTTAGTTATTACACTAGATGCTGAAGAAAGGGGGTCAAGTCAAAATTTTTAATATCAACATATTAAAATAATTTGAAAACAAAACAATTTAATTTAAAATAATAATAATAAATTAACTTCAGTACAAATACATTCCCAAATAGAACCGATGTTTACTTGACCACTTGATCTACAAACAAAAAATCTTCGTAAGGAGTTTGAAAATAACGTGAATCAAACCTATTCAGGTTTTGAAAAAAAAAAAATTGAGTATAATAAAAAGAAAGATGTGATTTTGCAGTTTTTTAAGTGTGCAATTAGGACTTTTTTTTTTTTTTTAAAAAAGAACAAAAATTACAAGATCACGCAAGACAGAGATGATTTTATTCCATGATTTACATCAAAAAAAAAAAATATAGATAAGTTAATAGAATAATAAAATATATTTGATATAAAATATTATTTATTTAATGATATAACAGTGATAGTTAAATCTATAATATTTAAATTAAAAACTATCAATATTAATATCTATTTTTTTTAGTTATTTTATAACCTCAATTTGAAAAGCATGTTTAACCAAACACATTAAACTATTTTTTTTTCAACTTTAATTTCAACCACAGTTTTAACTAAACATATATAAAAATTAGACCAATCTAAATTAAAAGTACTTTTTATAAAGTAATTTTTTTCAATTCATAACTATAATTTATTTTTTAAAAAAACTATATTTTTTTTAAATTACTTTTCAGCAAACAAACGAGGTCTTTGATCAAGGAGATCGATACACCTTCTGAGACTATATAAATAATGCCATTCAACAGGATCATTGTGATTTATTTAGAAGAAAAATTATCTTAGAATTAACTCTACTGTCCTTCCCATCTTTTGAATTACAAAGTATTAATAGGAATATTTGAGGCAACAATATAAACTTGGTAAAGATGGAAAAAAGAATAAAAGAAAAGAAAACAAAACCATTTTTCCCTCATCAAATATTCTCATCTCACCTAGTTCTTTTCTCTATTTTACAGAACAAGTGGAAAAATAGCATGCATAATGACATGTTATTAGTAGATTTAAACCATAAGAATTAAATAAAGAACGGTGCTGTACTTCTTCAGTGGACCGCATGTGTCAAGGCCCCTTTACAGGGGTTCAAGCAATAGTTGCAGCCTTTATCAGGGGTGTCTTATTTTGAACTCCCAGAGACCAATACAGGCCTGCATTGCTTTTCTTGGATCTATCCTTGTAAATTTAACATTATTGTGGCTAATCGACAAGCATCAATACACAGCACTATCAAGGATCAAACCAGAAGATTGATTAAACGGATACCAAAGGAAAACAAAACATTATTCGCTTGATGTTTCAAGACTGCATTTTCCTGATCTTTTCGGGCTTGAAATGACTTTGACAGAAGATTTCACTGTGGGAATTACATTTAGAGAAACTCCATTGTTGAGCATGTCCAAGCAAGCACTAGGATAACTGACTACTGAAAAATAATAATCCGTGACAGAGTCACCAGCAGCAGCAACCCGGCCGGAGCAAATAATAAAAGATTGATCTGTATTGATCGCTGGAAAAGGAGTGCAAAGTGCAATTCAGATTAAGACTATGGGGGTGTATTTCTGACAAATGGATGTGTAATCTTAGTTGAAAACACAAACATGAAATCTCAAATGACAACAGTTGAAGATTAAAGGATATTCTGTTGAGTTTAAGACAAAATAGCTGAAATTATCTTATGAAGCTCGTAATTGATGGTTTTATTTATTTATTTTTTGTAAGCCATTGATAATGTTTTTTTTTTTTTTTCATTTTTTCCTTTCTTCGATCATATTCATTTTGATGATGTGGATTATGGGAATCTTGACTTCACAAGTCTATGAATAAAAACAAGTAAAAGTGGCTGATGAAATTAATAGCTGCGTCGGAAATCATTTCACTCCATTAACAAAAATCAAGGAAGTGGGGGTAGGCGATATTGATATTTCAAAAGAGATATTCTAAATATTTCACAAGAAATAAAAATCAGTAGGTGCAGTAAGAAGAAATTATTGATAATAGAAATCATTTTCTGATCTCTTCTGCCATGTATTTCATAAGATCAAATCAATTGTTCATATACAGCACCTGACTTCCCAAGTCTATGAAGAAAAGCCAAGCAGTAAATAAGAAGTTGGAATATCCTTTAATCCAAAACCACAAACCGAGCGATCTGTGCGGGCCCCTGGCTAGCACTGTCCGTGAAGACTCTCTCATCCGTGAAGTTGGATATACAGCTTGCTTGCTTTTGTATGTGGTCAAGTGGAGCGTTATGAAGATGAGGCAAATGTGGGTGTGGATGCTGCTCATGGCACTGTCCTTCGTCAACGACCGGAGCCATTGTTGTTTGGAGGAAGAGAGAGTTAGTCTCTTAGAGATAAAAGCTTGGTTCAATGATGCAGGTGCACCTGGGTCCTATAAGCTAGAACGTTGTATTGTAAACTAATTTTGGACTAATTTTGACAGTGATATAACCAAATTCAGGGGATCTTCAAATTGATATGTAACTCAATACATATATTTATATTCAAAATTCAAATTAATGTATTGTAAACTCTCTCTCTCTTATTGTACATTCTTAGGATGTATTTATCGCTCCAGAATAAGTGATACTGACTTTATACCAGCTTCACATATAAATCTTTTTTACATACAAAAAAATATTTATTTTCAGTATGCTATTCATCTATTATTTCTCATTTTACAATCAGCAGAGGAGAGAGAATGAGAATGAGAATGCTAAAAATTAAGATTTATTTCCAACTCTAAATATTTCCTTTTTTATATGCTATTTATTTTAGTAGTTATATTTTTACTTGCTATTTGTTTATTGATATGATATTTAATTTCATAAAAAAAATCCACTAAACAAAATCTAAAGAAGTTTAAGATTTAATCTCGAAAGTAGAGTTAAATGATAACTTTATGGAGGGAGCGAGGGGTAATACCAGGAGTAAATCACATATATCAGATATTTTTTTTCTTGCACCAAATTCATTTTGATGGGATAGAGATTGATGCAGTGGATAATTGGGAATTTTGACTTCATAGGTCTACAAAGAATAAAAACAAGCGCTAGTGGATGATGAGATAAAACCATCTAGTTCAGTTATTTTTTAAATAATTTTTTATATTAAAATATATATTAATAATATTTTTTTTATTTTTTAAAAATTATTTTTAACATCAGCACATTAAAATAATTTAAAAATATTAAAAATATATTAATTTAAAGTTAATAAAAAAAATAAAAAATTTAAATATTTTAAAAATACTTTTAAAATAAAAAAACAAACAGCTCTAAAAACTTTTAAAAAAAATCAAATGTTCGAACAAATGACTTCCCAAATGAAAAAAAAAAAAAAAACAAAGTAGTTTACATAACAAGTTGAAAGAACAACCCATTCCACAAGCTTGAAGAAAAACATTAACAGACTAATGAAAATATTTGTGGGGTCTAAGATCAAATCAATTGCTTAAACAGTAATCATAATTTATTTTAATTTTGATAAATTTTTATGTTAACAAATTTATATTAGAAAATAATTTTTAATATTAAAAATAAGTGGGATTTGTTTTTTATTTGACTTTAAATATGTCAATTAATCATGTTTTAGATAATGTTTTCATCAAATAATTTAATATTACATGATTAAGTTTAGTTAATCATGTAAGAAACCCATGCATGCTTCCAATCTAATATATATATATATATATATTAGGATGATGTTACAAGTATTGAGGGAGTATTGTTACAGCTGTTATGGTCACTGTTAGTGCAGATTAATTAGGATAGCTGGCAGATACATGGACACGTGTCAGAAATCATTTCACTCCATCGCAAAAATGAAGGAAGTGTGGATTATGGGATTCTTGACTTCACAAGAATAAAAACAAGTGAAAGTGGCTGATGAAATTAATAGGAAGTGGGGGTAGCCGGCGATATTGAAATTTCAAAAGAGATATTCTAAATATTTTATTATTTTTGTATTAATAGGAGCACATTATATATATGTGCGCGCCCGCGCGCGCGTCCTTCAACTCTAATTAAGTCGGTCTCCTTTCCTGGTTATTACCAGGGCATTAAGTCTATCCAATATAGTAGGCATTAAAAAAATATATAATATATGGAGTCCTTATGTTCAAAAGCTTTTTCAGATAAAGTAAAATATCTATTTTAGTAGTTACATTTTTACTTGCTATTTGTTTATTGATATGATATTTAATTTCAAAAAAAAAATCCACTAAACAAAATCCTAGCCATTAATTAACTTGAAATGTTATGTCAAGGTTTAACTAGTGTTATGTAACTAGGGTATGCTCGATACGTGGGTAAAGAAGTTATCATCTCTTTTACTTATGTTCATAACAATTTCAAGGGTAGAAAAAAATCTAAAGAAGTTTAAGATTTTATCTCGAAAGTGGAGTTAAATGATAACTTTATGGAGGGAGGGAGGGAGGGGTAAAAAAATGATTTATCTATATAATGATAATTAAGATTTTAGAAGTAGAAAATAATGTCAATTATAAAACGACATTAATTGTAAAGGTTTCTCTAAAAAAAAAAATGATTTTCGTGTTAGAAAAATAGTATAAGAAAAATAGCACTTAATCAATGCATTTTCTTCCTTCTTCCTTCTTTTATATATATATATTTTGCACCAAATTCATTTTGATGGGATAGAGATTGATGTAGTGGATGATTGACTTGTCAGAAAATCAAATGTTCAGATAAATAACTTCCCTAGTCTATGAAGAAAAAAGCAAAGTAGCTTATACTACAAGTTGGAGGAACACCCTATTCCACAAGCTTGAAAAAAAAAAAAACAGACTAACAAAAATAATTGTGGGCCCAAGATCAAATCAATTGCTCAAACATTAATCACAATTTATTTTAATTTTGTTAAATTTTTATGTTAAATAATTTATGTTGAAAAATAATTTTTAATACTAAAAATAAGCAGGGTTTGTTTTTTATTTGACTTTAAATATGTCAATTAGTCATGTTTTAGATAATGTTTTCATCAAATAATTTAATATTACAGGATTAAGTTTAGTTAATCAAGTAATTTCACATATAGATAAATTTAACTTAAAACTTCTTTTTTTTTTTTTTTGCAAGCCCTTGATATTGTCTTTCGTTTTTAATTTTATTAGCCCACACAGCGTCTTTGTCGATCATCTTTGGCCTTAACTTTCTTCATTCAAACACATCAATAATATTTTAATCAATGCATTTTCTTCTTTTGTAGTTATATAAATATATTTATAAAAAAGAAAATGAATTTGTTTTGAATGGACTAATATCATTCAGATTAAAAATATTCAAACAATAATTAATATGGAAGTAAATCAACCTAATAGATATTTTTTTCTTCAACCAAATTAGCAATAATTGATGATATTTTTCATTGGGAATCTTGACTTCACAAGTCCATGAAGAAAAAGAAGTGCAAGTGGATGGTGAAGCTATCGGCAAATCACTTCATTCCATGAAAAAAGTCGAGGAAGAAATTTTTGTATTCCACGAGATCAAATCAATTGTTCAGAAAACATGACTTTTCATGTTTATATACGAAGAAAAACCAAAGTAGTTTACACAACAAGTGAGGACCTCCTATCTAATTACTACTATTTAGTCCTCACATGGTAAGTTTGGAGTTATGGTAAAACCTACTTTTTATTAAATTTTAATTTTTTTGTTTTAATTTTTTGATTTTTTAAATTATTTTGATGTTTTGATGTTAAAAATAATATTAAAAAATAAAAAAGACTAGAGATAAATTTAAAAACCGATCACATAATTAAAAACCAATCACAAACAACTTCACAGGTCTACGAAGAAGAAAAAACATTGTAGCTTATACAACAAGTTGGAGGAACAACCCGTTTCACAAGCTTGAAAAAAAAACTATAACAAATAATAGACTAATGAAAATAATTGTAGGGCCAAGATCAAATCAATTGCTCAAACTGGGAATCCCAATGTATTTTTAATTATGTTAAAGAATTTATGTTGAAAAATATGGAATCCTTATGTTAAAAGCTTTTTCAAACCAGCTACCTAGATAAATGTTGACGAATGCAAAGTGAAGAATAAAGGGTTTATTATAAATTAAAAATTCTAAAAATCAAGAACATTATAAATATAAAAAACTTTTAAAATACTCAATTTTATTTTGCTTTTTTTTTATTTGTTAAAAGGGTATTATAAATCTTTATATAACAAAAAAACTAGAAAACTATAAGAATAAATTAGAAAAGGAAAAAAGCTATAAAAGTATCATATGAATAAAAAAATAAAATTAACAAAGTAAAATATTTATTTTTCTAGAAACATTTCCTACATCAAATGTTTCTTTCTTTCGGTTTCTTTTTCTTCTTCTTCTACTTGTTATTTTTTTTGTTTGCAATTAAGTTGCCAGCTATAATTATTAAATCCAACAACACCCAGTGGTTTAACTCTTAAAGTAATCTGGACTAATTTTGACATTGATATAACCAAACTCAGGGGATCTTCAAATTGATATGCAACTCAATACATATATTTATATTCAAAATCCAAATTAATGTATTGTAAACTCTCTCTCTCTCTTATTGTACATTCTTAGGATGTATTTATGGCTCCAGAATAAGTGATACTGACTTTATACCAGCTTCACATATATATTTTTTTTACATACAAAAAAATATTTATTTTCAGTATACTACTCATCTACTATTTCTCATTTTACAATCAGCAGAGGAGAGAGAATGAGAATGAGAATGAGAATGCTAAAAATTAAGATTTATTTCGAACTCTAAATATTTCCTTTTTTATACGCTATTTATTTTAGTAGTTACATTTTTACTTGCTATTTGTTTATTGATATGATATTTAATTTCAAAAAATATCCACTAAATAAAATCCTAGCCATTAATTAACTTGAAAATGTCATGTCAAGATTTAACTAGTGTTATGTAACTAGGGTATGCTCGATACGTGGGTAAAGGAGTTTTCATCTCTTTTACTTATGTTCATAACAATTTAAAAGGTAGGAAAAAATCTAAGGAAGTTTAAGATTTAATCTCGAAAGTGGAGTTAAATGATAACTTTATGTAGGGAGGGAGGGGTAAAACCAGGAGTAAATCACATATATCAGATATTTTTTTCTTGCATCATATTCATTTTGATGGGATAGAGATTGATGCAGTGGATAATTGGGAATCTTCACTTCACAGGTCCACGAAGAATAAAAACAAGCGCTATTGGATGATGAGATTAACTTATATCTGTGATTGTTTTTTAAATAATTTTTTATGTTAAAATATATATTAATAATATTTTTTTATTTTATAAAAATTATTTTTGATATTAGCACATCAAAATGATTTGAAAACACAAAAAATATATTAATTTGAAGTTAATAAAAAAATAAAAAAATTTAAATTTATTTAAAAATACTTTTAAAATACAAAAACAAACAATCATAAAAACATAAATCAAATATTCAAACAAATAACTTCCTAAGTCTAAGAAGAAAAAAAGAGAGCAAAGTAGCCTACACAACAAGTTAAGGTTGAAGAAAAGTATTAACAAGCTAATGAAAATAATTGTAGGGCCAAGATCAAATCAATTGCTTAAACGGTAATTCTAATTTATTTTAATTTTGATAAATTTTTATGTTAAAAATTTATGTTAGAAATAATTTTCAATATTAAAAATAAGCGGGGTTTGTTTTTTATTTGACTTTAAATATATCAATTAATAATGTTTTAATCAAATAATTCAATATTGCAAGATTAAGTTTAGTTAATCATGTAAGAAACCCATGCATGCTTCCAATCTATTATATATATATTAGGATGATGTTACAAGTACTGAGGGAGTATTGTTACAGCTGTTATGGTCACTGTTAGTGCAGATTAATTAGGGTAGCTGGCAGATGCATGGACACGTATTAGAAATCATTTCACTCCATTAACAAAAATAATTAATATCCTTTAATCCAACACCACAAACCGAGCGATCTGTGCCGTGAAGACTCTCCCATTCAATGAAGCCCAAGTCTCCCTTGGATAATTAATTCAATGATACAGATAATTGTCACTGTCCGATCAAATGCATTAATTATGACGTGTAAACAAATACATTTATGAACCAAAATTGAAAAGATTTTTGAATAGAAATCTTTTCAATTTTGGTTCATAAAAGAACTTGGAGAGAAATCCGTCACCATATGGATCTTTAATCCAACACCACAAACCGAGCGATCTGTGCCGTGGTGCGGGGCCCTGGCTAGCACTGTCCGTGAAGACTCTCATTCAATGCAGCCCAAGTCTCCCTTGGATAATTAATTCAGCATGGAAAACTCAATGATACAGATAATTGTCACTGTCCGATCAAATGCATGAAGAGGACAAATTAAATAGTATAGAAGAGACAGTTATGAAGTGAAGACTGTCCGATCAAATGCATGAAGAGGACAAATCAAATGCACTGTCCGTGAAGACTCTCATTCAATGCAGCCCAAGTCTCATTCAATGCTTGCTTGCTTTTGTATGTGGTCAAGTGGAGCGTTATGAAGATGAGGCAAATGTGGGTGTGGATGCTGCTCATGGCACTGTCCTTCGTCAACGACCGGAGCCATTGTTGTGTGGAGGAAGAGAGAGTTGGTCTCTTAGAGATAAAAGCTTGGTTCAATCATGCACGTGCAGCTGGGTCCTCTAATCAGCTAGAAGGTTGGGATAAAGAGCATTTTAATTGCTGTAACTGGGATAGGGTTGTGTGTGACAACACCACAAACCGAGTGATCCAACTACATCTTTCATATGTAAATTCTGAGGGTCTCAATGCAGTCGAAGACTTGGATCTCAATGCGTCTTTGTTTCTGCCTTTCAAAGAACTGGAGATTCTCGACTTAAGCGACAACCAATTAGTTGGTGGCTTAAAGAACCAAGGTTCTATGCTTTCAATTATTTTTTAGTTAACACATAAAGTTAGTTATATTTCAAGTAACTTTACATTGAATCTTTATGGATATTGGAATGGTTGATATATAAATCTGTTAATTGTCTTTGCTTCTGACAATCCTCTTTCAGGTTTTCAAGTCCTAGCTTCAGGATTGAGGAATTTAAAGGAACTTGATCTGGGATACAATAATTATAACGACAGCATTTTATCTTCTCTCAGTGGATTTTCAACTCTCAAATCTCTAGATCTATCAATCAATATGTTCACAGGATCAACTGGTCTCAATGGTAAAGTTGTAAATCATTCCTACCTCGGATGGCATTCCCTCGTGAGGTTTAATAATTACAGGTGTATTAACCCTTAAGTAATTGTTTGGATGAAACCTTAAAAAGGCTTTATATAATTAATTCTTTAACGAGTGAAATAATTTGAAACTTACATATACATGCTATTAACTTTTGTTCAATTTCTTAATTTATTTTTAAAATAAATGAAGGTGAATATTTAATTAATAAAATTTTAATATCACATTAAAAATTATTTTAACTTAAAAAATTAAGCTATGCCTTGTATATTAACTCTAACATTATAAATTATTGAATTATTGTAAATCATTATTATTGATTGTTCTCTCTATCACAGGTTTAAGGAATTTAGAAATCTTGTATTTGGATTCAAATGACTTCAAGGAAAGCATTTTGATTGAGTCATTGGGAGTGTTGCCATCCCTCAAGACCTTATATGCCAAATATAGTAATTTTAAACCCTTTGGGAAAGGTCAGTGACAGTTTTGGTGCCTAAAACAATATAATATTTATAATAAATTGATGGATTTATTTGATCTGTTCCACATGGTTGTGTAATTCGTCTAGCCTTGAAGAAGTGTTCCTCGATTATTCTTTTAATATCCCAGCAAGCTTTCTTAGGAACATTGGACCCTTGCCTACTCTTAAAGTCCTATCCTTGAACGGAGTTGACTTCAATAGCAACCTACCTGCCCAAGGTAATTAAAATCTTATCTTTATACAAGTCCATGGAAGAACAATTGAAGCACCTCCTTCAATTCAAATAACATTGTTCATTAATATTTGTGTTATAGAAAAGGATAAAATCTATAGTTTTTCAATCTCTAAAATTTCTCAGTCTTAAATTATAGAAAAAACTTTGAATTAAAAAAGTTATGAATATCAATAATCTAGATAATTAATCTCTAAAAAAACTAACAAACACAGTTGTTTAAATAAAATCTAAAACCGACATAGTTAATGAAACAAAAACCAACTAAAACTTTAAAACCTCACTAAGAAATTACATAATTAATATATTCCTATTCCCTTAACATGAACATATGAATACATTCTGCAGGTTGGTGTGACCTGAAGAATCTTGAAATGCTATTTCTCTCGGGAAACAATCTAAAGGGCGTACTCCCTCCTTGTTTTGGAAATCTATCGTTTCTACAACTCTTGGATTTATCTAGCAATCAATTGGAGGGTAATATTGCCTTTAGTCACCTTTCCCATCTTACGCAGCTCATATACCTCTCATTTTCAAATAACTACTTTCAAGTTCCAATATCATTTGGTTCATTTATGAACCTCTCCAACCTCAAGTACTTTGAATGCGATAACAATGAGCTAATAGCTGTACCTAGTTTTCAGCCTTCAGCTCCCAAGTTCCAACTTCTTTACTTTAGTGCTTCAAACTGTACTTCAAAACCCCTCCACGCTGGATTTCCAAACTTCCTGCATAGCCAATACGATTTGGTGGTTGTTGATCTATCCCACAACAAATTCGTTGGAGAACCTTTCCCATCTTGGCTGTCTGAGAATAATACAAAGTTAAATCAACTATATTTGAGAGACACCTCAATTACAGGTCCTTTGCAGCTGCCACACCATCCAACACCCAACCTTCAGACAGTAGATATTTCTGGCAACACCATACATGGTCAAATTGCAAGGAACATATGTTCGATTTTTCCACGTTTGAAGAACTTCATGATGGCTAACAACAGCCTCATAGGTTGTATTCCTCCTTGTTTTAGGAATATGAGCTCTCTCGGATACTTGGATCTTTCCAACAATCATATGTCTTGTGAACTGCTTGAGCATAATTTGCCAACAACAGTCTCCTCGTTGTGGTTTTTGAAGTTGTCCAACAACAACTTCAGTGGGCGATTACCACCATCAATGTTTAACATGACTTCCCTATACTTCCTCTTTCTCGATGGAAACAAATTTGCAGGCCAAGTATCGGGTGCCTTTTCTCTTGCATCATCATTTTGGTGGTTTGATATCAGTAACAATTTTTTGTCAGGCTTGCTTCCAAGGGGAATTGGGAACTCTTCACTAGACCTCTTTTGGGCAATTGATTTGTCCATAAATCAGTTTGAAGGTTCCATTCCAAAAGAATATTTCAATCCTTCTAAGCTTGAATTTTTAGATCTTTCTGAAAACAATCTGTCTGGGTCATTGCCGTTGGGCTTCAAGGCACCATATTTACGCTATGTCCACCTATACGGAAATCAATTGAGTGGTCCACTGCCATATGATTTTTATAATCTCTCTTCGTTGGTGACATTAGATCTCGGCGATAACAACTTAACTGGGTCCATTCCAAATTGGATTGATAGCCTTTCGGAATTGCGCATTTTTGTTCTCAAATCTAATCAATTCAATGGGAAACTTCCTCAACAGTTATGCTTGTAAAGGAAATTAAGCATACTGGATCTTTCAGAAAATAATTTTTCTGGTCCGTTACCCTCATGTTTGAGCAATTTAAATTTTACGGCATCAGATGAAAGCACTGGGGTCGTCACCCTCATTGTTGATACATTTCAAAGTAGCACGTCGGAAGTTTTTGAAAGCCTGGAAGAAATATTGGCATCCTATTGGGGGAGAAATTTGATTCAAGAAATTTTGGATGATCAAAGAAAGACTTCGTGGCTAGAAGAAGTCAATGAAAAAATGGCTGTAGAGCTTACAGCAAAGAAAAATTTCTACACTTATGAAGGTGATATCCTTCGTTTCATGTGTGCTATGGATCTTTCTTGTAACAGATTCACTGGAGAAATCCCGACAGAATGGGGAAACTTAAGCGGGATATACTCTCTAAATCTGTCCCAAAATAATCTCACTGGATTGATCCCTCCATCTTTCTCCAATCTGAAGCAGATAGAGAGCTTGGATCTTTCTCACAACAACTTGAATGGGAGAATTCCAGAACAACTCGTTGAACTGACCTTTCTAGAAGTTTTCAACGTGTCGTACAATAATTTGTCAGGAAGAACACCGGAGATGAAAAATCAATTTATTACCTTTGATGAGAGCAGTTATAAAGGGAATCCTCTTCTTTGTGGACCTCCATTGCAAAACAGTTGCGACAAAACAGAATCACCATCCGCGAGAGTGCCTAACGATTTCAATGGAGATGGTGGCTTCATAGACATGGACAGTTTCTATGCCAGCTTTGGTGTGTTTTACATAACTGTGGTGTTGACAATTGCAGCAGTACTGTGCATAAATCTGCATTGGCGACGCAGGTGGTTTTACTCCATTGAAGAATGCATTGACACTTGCTACTGCTTTTTGGCTATTAACTTTCGCAAGTTGTCCAGATTCAGAAGATGATTGGATCTTATCATGAGCGTGTGGGCTGTTTTCTGAATTTGATGTAATCCTCTTTGGAGAAGCAGTCGCATTCCAAATCAATGGTTGCTCACTGCATTTTTAGCAATTTGCCTGTGAGAAGTGTTCAGTGGAAGTGTTCTTGTTGCTTAGCCTTTCTGTTTTGATGTGACTTGTGTTTGTCCTTGTGCTTGTATCAGTAATTGTTTGTATCAGTTATGTTGTGCTGAGCAACCAACCAATTCTTGGCTTCTTGTAATACGGGATTTATTCATAAGAAATAGTTTGCAGTATTGTATTTTCTCAAATAAAAAACAGTTTCTCTTATTCCTGTTGTTTATTTGGCCAGTAGGCTCTTTTGGTTTAACTAACATACATTGGAATCATGCATATTTAATGAAATTAATCAGACATTCTCTATATAGGGAGCAGGAAACTTTCAATGAGGACAGTAGTTGATGATCTTTTGATTGATTACAATCGATACATTGGAAACAATTGCAAATGCTTTCATTGACCTCGAAGGATAGCTTGTTGACTCTTGCTCAAGTTGAGCCCTTAGTTCATTTGAACAGAGGATTTAACTTTCATATATACCCTTTTTCAAAATATAATTAACCTAATTTTCATATCCCATCATTATTTCTACATCCAAATTGAAATGAAAATGATCTTAACTTGAAGCTTCGGTAAGAGAACTCTAAGCAGTTCAGGCTTCCTTTATTACTCCCTCCAGAGGTATCTTCTTCTAGGTAGAACTCCAGCTTTCTGACCTCCAAGATGGACCTCTCAGCATTTTTGTTCCTGATTTTTTTCCTTGAAAGACTTCCTTCGAGCAGCAGCTAGGGCTTGATATAAATTATGAATGTAATCCAACAACAGGTTTGTATTTTTTTGATCCCTTGTCCCGAGAAGTGAAAATGGTTTTTTGCAGATGAAGCTCATGATTATGTGGAGAGCATAGTTTACAGTACACACCAAACATGAAGTTGTGGACCGTTACAAATTAAGAGCTGACTTAGATATTTCTAGCTTTTCTTTTTCATTCATGCCTTTGAATTTTCTAAAGATATCAGTTTACGTAGAGTGCTCTGGTGTGTTATCTGTTATCATTTATGCCTATATTCTTCATGAGCCTCTGTAGATGATTTAAAGCTCTGCATTGACATTTAGCCCATTGTTGATGGGTGCTAGTTTCTTGCGAATGCAGCAGCATGGATCAGATAGGCTTCAATTTTTTTGAAAATCTTAGTGTTTCAGCACACCATTCTCCTCCATTGAACTAGCTTGTTAAGTTTAATACTACTTATTGTCTTTGAATTGTGCTTCAGCACTTTTAACTTTAAAAATGTAATGTCACTGAGAGGAAACCTGGCAAAGTTATTTCGCTTTGAAGGAGACCGAACAATTAATTCAGGTTAGGTTTATCTTTAGATGAACTGCATCATAAAGCCGCCACCGTTTTTCCCCTTTGAAATTCCTCTGCATTGGTCTTCGTTGGGGGTCAATCGATTATCTTTCCTCTAGTTTTTTCTTCCACGCTTTCAATCAGCCATGACAAGTGTATTTTACATTTTCTGTAACTTAATTTCATAGATATACACTTTACTTGTTTTTTCGTAACAAAAAAAAAGAAAGAAAAAGAAAAGAAGAGGTAACCGTGACTTGAAGTCATTGTACCGATCACCGTTTCAACTGAGTTGGGTGCCATGATTGATTACTGCTGTTGCAATGTGAGAGAAATCCATCAGGAAAAAAATCTTCTCGATAGCAAGTATGCAATGATTTCATTCAGATAATAATGAGCTTAGAGCTGACATAGTTTGGCAGCACAAAAGCCTAAGAAGGCCTGCTAAGGAGACAAGCTCACCCAGCCTTAAGTGTATATATAGAAATATTCAGCCTTATATGGGTTAGATGAAATTAACTCAGGAGGCCAGGAAATTCAAACCCCATGAAAGGCTTAGATGGCCGAACCTTATATGCAAAACAAGGAGGCCAGGAAAAGCAGAAGAGACCATCAATTTCTGCTCTCTCTTCATATTTCTATCTTCCACCAAATCTGGGTTTGGTCACAATCCGTTCGACAATGTTAGATTTATTTCTGAAATCTTAAGAATTTCTTGTTTAATTTTGTGTTTCCTCTTAATTTAATAAAAATGTACATGGTTTTATTACTATAATGATGAGAATCAATAGAGTCTTGCATTTGAAATTAGACCCTACAATCTAACCTCTTAATTAGCTGTTGAGATTGTTACATAACAAAATAGAACAATCCCCTGTTTCATGATGTTCTTGGATCCTTTCTCCTCTAAATTAGCATGCTTTTATTCAAGTTGAATTTGAACTCTTGGATTGTTAGGGTGGCATCGTTTTCCAACATGCCATAATTTCTTCCGCAAGGAAATCATTAGGAAAGTACTTTTTGGTGCTGCTATACAACCGCATCAGTTCCACCATCATCACTATACATTTCAGGCGTACACGTTTCAACTCAACAATTCTATATTCTTATTTTCATCATGACTATCAATTTCCTGAAACGGCATTGTTGAAATCACGACATCCCACTTTTGACTATTTTATAAATTCATTGTTTACACTCAATGGAGTTTAATGGCAATGGTGAGTTCATTAACATTCTAATTTTGATTTGAGTCGTGGCTGGACCCAAGGGGGTTGGGGCGTGTCTGGACCCAGGGGGTTTGGGGGATGGGTCCATTTCCAAACCCAAGGGGGTTGGGTTAGTATCTAGACTCAAATTGGTTGGGGTTTGGGTCATTTCGTGTCCGGACCCAAGGAGTTTGGGTCCTTTCGCATCCGAACCTAAAGGGGTTATGTTTGTTCGTGTCCAGACTAAGAGGGGTTGGGTCCTTGTCTGGACCCAAGGGGGTTGGTGTTTGGGTCCTTCGGAGTACGGACACATGGTGTGTTGGGTTCGCGTCAGGACCAAAGGGGGTCGGGGGTCGGGTCGAGTGGGGTGGGGACCCAAGGGAGGTGGTTGATGGGTTCATGTCTTGACCGTGTCCGGACCCAATCAGGTTGGGGTTTGCGTCCGTGGTTAGACCCAAGGGCGTTGGGGATGAGGCCATGTTCGAACCCTAAGGGGTTTGGGATTGGACCGTGGACAGAACCAAGGGGGTTAAGGGCTCGACCCATGTCTAGACCCAAGTGATTTGGGTGAGGAAGCCTGACCCAATAGAAGGGGGTCCATGTTCGGACCTAGCGTGCAGGTCAGCAAACTCACGAATTTGGCCCCAACACTAGGTGTCCGAAACCTGGGGCTTAACCTCCCCCCCTGCAGCCTTGGAACTCTTTGTGGCTGGGCATGAATGCCCATGCACCAGGTGTCAATGTGTGGGGCTGCAGCACACCATGCCCCATCAAATGTGCAATCCATAGTGCTATGGGTCTTGATGAACATGACTTTTCCCATATGATTTAGCTTTATGTATATAATATAATAATAATAACCTTTAAAGAAAAATCATATAGTTGCTTTGAAGGATAAAATTAAAAATTATTATTATTATTATTTGTGCCCTAAATATTATTATTTTTATTATAATTGAATGTATAAATATTGAAAATATTATTATTTGTGTTATAAATATTAATATTTTTATTATAATTCAAAGCATTAATATAAGATGAAACGGATCTAAAACAATCATAATTTTATATTCGACTATTGAATTGTACTCTAGATGATTCTATATCCAGGACATAAATCTTTTTAAATTAGGCCTAGAAGATTCCATTTTTGTAGTTTTAATTATTTTTTTAATTAATTTTGAATTTTAATTATTTTTCTCACTTAGTTTTTAATTCTTTTGATTAGGTCGGTTTTAAACTTGTATATCAACAAAGGGAGTATTGTTTTAAGATTAGATTATTGAATTACTAACTTTTCAATAAAAATATCAGAATTTTCTCTCAATTCCTATATAATTTTAAAACTATAACTCTAGAATTTGAGAAACTTCAATTTGGCCAGTAGTGATATAAGGAATCGAGAAGGTTGTTACAGACTAATAATGAAGAAAGTGGGATATCACACTTCTGACACCTTTATAGTTTATACACCAAATGCAATGCCGTTTGATTTTAGTTATTACACTAGATGCTGAAGAAAGTGGGTCAAGTCAATTTTTTTAATATTAACATATTAAAATAATTTCAAAACAAAACAATTTAATTTAAAATAATAATAATAATAAATTAACTTCAGTACAAATACATTCCCAAATAGAACCGATGTTTACTTGACCACTTGATCTACAAACAAAAAATCTTCGTAAGGAGTTTGAAAATAATGCTTGGCAACGGAAGATAGAAAGAAAGATGTGATTTTGCAGTTTTTTAAGTGTGCGGTGACGACTTTTAAAAAAAAGAACAAAAATTACACGATCAAGCAAGACAGAGATGATTTTATTCCATGATTTAGATCTGAAATTCCGTGAGCTATCCTGTTTATCACGTCCCATTGTTTTCTGCTTTTTGTTTTTTATAAGTATCCTGTTTGTGAGCAATGATATAATACAAGGATTATTCCAAAAAAGTGACATGATGAAGCGTGTGCACCATTATTATTATTTTTTTTAGATTAATGTGGGTGTCCGGGCCAGTTTGCACGGGTCCTAAAATTAACAACCATGTAAGTATCCAGTAGTCATCATATGAGCAACCTAGGGTTCAAACTTAAGACCACAAAAAAAGCAAACCTCTTGATCCCAAACCTTTACCACTAGGCCACTAGATGATTAACATTATTATTATTATTATTATTATTATTATAAGATATGTCTTTAGTGCTCCACTTGACAGGAGTACTTAGTTTATTTGGTTCGTGGAGCAAATTGCTCCACTAATAATCCCGTGACTTTACCCCTCACACAGGGCTGTGTGCAGGGAATTATTTGATAGGGATGGGGCCTGGGGGCATTTTAAAGGACGGGGAAATTTAAGGAGGGGCCGGGGAGAATACTCTTGTCTTGGCTCTAAATATCACCCCTAGTGATATTCTTACAAAAACATATTCACAACTCAAAAATATATTCTGCAATTTTCATCTTTTTTACCTGTTTATATTTTTCTCCATGCTTTTATTAACTTAAATAGTTAAAGTTTTTATGAATAGTTAAGGAGTTCGGTCCATACCATGTGTGGGTGCATGGTTCGTACCAAGTTTTTGGAATGGTTCTTGGTGTTGAAACTTTATGTGCGGATATTTATCGTTGTTTATTGTGAAAATGAATAAAGACTTTTCAACTAATTTTTATTTTAGTAAATAAATAGTAAGTTTATTTTCATATATTTAGACACACACACAAGAGTTTTCTTTTTGCAAGTAATAATCTCACAATATTGGCTGGTGAGTACTGTTGCGGACGTATGGGCTTGACTTTAATCATTTAATTATATCACATGATGAAGAGAATTGCAATTATATAGTATTGGCGCGGATGCACATACCAAACCAAATAGCTACAGAAGGGAAAAGGGAACAGCAAATCAATTAATAAAGGTATCCATCTGATAAACGCGGATATTAATATTAATAATACATGCTAATAATTTAATCATAATTCAACATTAATGACCTGCTTGCAAACTTTGGATAATATATATTATATAGTATGGAAAATGTGAAAACACAAGATTCTAAATTTATCATTTTTAATAACTAATAGTCTCATTTCTGTTCCATGTATGTTAACAAGCAATCTCCTAATACTTTATAAACACGGAAAACTTTAATGAACAAATTATTTGGTTATGAAAAGAAAATATTTTGAAGAACTTTTCAAAAGATATATAGATATATATATATAAACCATATGGGGCAGCCAAACCCAAGATATACAAATTTTACTAGTATAGAAGATTACAGGAGTATTTTTCACCACCAATCCTTTGCATCTATACTACCTTACTTGTCAAGACAAACACTTCGTTTTCTCTTCTACTGCAATAGCTTGCCAGAACAACTAACAATCTTCAAATTGTTCTCATCGTAACTGAAACATCTAATTGTTAATAGTTAACATAGGAACTCTCCCTGGAAGTATGCAGGCTCTCCAACTCTTCTGAGAACAATTTTTCTTGAGAATTTTCTTCACACTCTACTTGTGTGCCAAGAGTATATGCTGTGAAACTTTGTGTAACTCTTTAGCTGGTTGAGCACTCTTTCTCCGCTTCCAATGCAACCCTTAAATGCTTCGGATTGTCCTTCCTTATATACACATCCATGTGAAAAGGATAAGAACATTTAATAAACATTATCTTTAAGCTTCCTAATTTGTTACATTCTTAATAAACTGCTAACATGTTTCACAAAAACACTTCTCTAATTGTTACCTTCCGATAACTTGTATTTATCTTTTTTTATAAAACTTATCTGAATTTCCTATATAATTTATCCATAGATAATTACATAAATAATCATGCTATATCCTATGAGATAAACTTGACTAATTCATTATCTAATTTGAATAAAGTAGAAACCTAAACAAAGTGACCTTCAACAACGCAAATAATCTTTCACTAATCAAAACCAAACATTTTGACATTTACAATCTCCCTCTTTAGTTGATTTGTGACAAAACATTATGAGGATGAATTAGCATATAAGTAGTTCAGATAGTTCAATCATAAACAAATGCTTCATTAATGTATACATGTAAGCACAACTAAAATAGTGTTATATAATGTGATAATAATTAATAATATTTATGCGACAACATCCTAACAGTTCCTGACATGTTTCATGCAAACAGTTCATATATAACATATATATTCGGAGAATACTTCATACAACATATTACATCCTAACAGTTCATAATATGTGAAGAGAACGCCAAATGTCATAGTTTTATTCCATAATGTTTTAGTTTTTTATACTTATTTGGTGCCTACATGCACTTGTTATTTTTATATTTTGATTTAGGATGCAAATGGAGACATTAAGGGCAAAACAAAGCTAATTAGACAATTCTAGATAGTTTTGACACAACTTTGTAATCTTGGCATAACTCTCTATTTTCTATTTCATTCTTTTCCCTCCCTCCCCCTTTTTTGTGTTTTTTCAATTCTCTTGTCCCCTGATCTTTGTCTATTTTTTCCTTCTGCTATGTTTATACTCTTCAAATCCTTTTGCTTTTCCTTTTCTTTTCTTTTTCTTTTTTTCTCTCTCCCCTGTTCTTCTCTTCTTTTGTTTTTCTATTCTTTTCTCTCTGTCTTTTTGTTCTCTCATTTTTTTTTCAACTCCCCTGATTCTCAAACAATGTCCCTCTATTTTTCATTCCCCCCTTTCTCTCTGTTTTTTTTTTTCAAAATCTTTCTCTCTCTCAACACCTCTCTCTAAAATCTTTCTCTCCCAAAACCCCTTATTGTTTCTCTCTTTTCATCTGGTATTTATAAGCAGGAGGAGAGGGAGCCACCCTGCCCTATTCAGTCATGGCTCAAGGTGTGGCATGGGGCGGCCTCTGTGCAGCCGCTCGTAGGGCATGGCTCCCCTCTATTTTCTTCATCATAGTGGCACGACATGTGGGGGTATGGTTTATGCTAGGGTTTGGTCAAGTAGGGAGGGGGAGAGGTGGGGAAGCGGGGGAAAAAAACTTCTTCCCCTACTATGCATCTAAGGAAGAAGAAGCGTAGTGTCATTCAAAACGACATTGTTTTGTGCTTTTGTCTTCTTTTAAAAAATAATAATAAAGAGTGAATGAAATAGTGTCGTTTTGACCAAAATGCAGCATTTCATTTAAAAGAAAATTGTGCCAAAATGTTTAAAATTCCAAATCAGTCCTTAATTTGGGATTTCTTCAATCAAACCGTCAATTGTAATTTTGATTTTAAAAATCAATTTAATTGCATCCCTGTCAAATTCCAACGTTGACCCTGATGTTGGCCGTCTTTTTCACTTTAGTCCTTGGTTTTGAAATTGTGCATTTTGACACTCAATTGATCAACAAACTTTCATTTTCTTCAATTTAGCCTCTGATTCAGTCAATTCTAGCCCCTCTATTTACACGCCTTTTCTTGTTTGGTCCTTGGTTTTGAATTTCTTCAATCAAGTCCCTAATTGATCATCAAACTTCAATATTTATGCAATTAAGCCCCTAATTTGACCAAATCAACTCTTAAAAATGATAATTTGATCCCTAAACTTTAGTTTCTTCCGATTAAAGCCTAAATTGACTTAAAAATTATTTTTTTGTTGCAATCAAACTCTCTATAAATTCAATTAAACCTTTAATAAAATTTAATGGAGTCCATAAACATCTGACTTTGGGCTTTTCTTCCTCAAATTGAATTTTCTTTGTCAATAAGGCTCTCATGAGTCAAAAATATACTGTGAAATTTTAATCTTTGTATTTTTAAACCTCTGCAACCAATTTTTGGCCATTTTCTGAGTGCTCCCACATCCTTTTCCCACTGCTATTATTTTTTTTGGTTTTCTTTTGAATATTTTTTTCTTTTCTTCTTTTTTGTATAGGGACCTAAAAATGGATAACGACAATGGTCCTATACAGCTAACTTTTTATTTGGTAAAAGAAAATGGAAACCTCCAAATCAATAAGACTATGAGATCTAAATTGTTTTTATTGTTCAATTTATGCCTTGAGTGTTAAATGTTCTTCGGTGCTTATTTTCATGATTGTCCTGTTTAATTACTAGAAGGCTTAGTAGTTTATTATTCATTGCAATCTACTATTGGGTTAGATATCAAATTCATAATTGTTTAATCTCTAATTTTTGTTGTGTCAAAAAGTAATAAATCTAAGGAAGAATATTCCACTAATTTCATAATGATTTATTAAATGTAACCATTCTAGAAGAAACACACTCAAGGATCTATGAAGCACAACAATCGAGTCCTAAACTTCACTTTCAAATAAAAAAAAAGGGATACTACTAGCCTACAATGGTGAAAGACTACATTATCAATCAAATGAATATAGTTTTTTTTTAATTCGAATGCTATTAATATGATATCGATAGAGGAAATAGGGTAGATCATCATTATGGTTTGATCGAAATCAATAAAAGAGATAGACTTAGCAACATCAATGATGTTTTTATATTTTTCAAACAATGCTAACAACTATATTACTCATACACTTATTCCTTTAAAAATGATCATAATAGAGTTGATTAATTATTCGTTGTGAAAATCAGACATAGAAGTCATGTCCAAGTTGTTAAATATAGTAACGATGAAGTAACTGGGGAGAACATGTATTTCAACTAAATGAATTAGTTGATCCATATTGAATTACTCCATTTGCTAAGTTAGAAGAAGATTCAAATTTTTATGTCGCAAAGAGTACTTATGTGCATGTTGATATATTGACGAGTTAAATGATATATTGAGTATTAATAAAAATACATAAGTTGATGAAGATAAGGATGAATAAGAAGATGATAAAAATGAAGATGATGAGGATTTAGATTCAACAGTGGGTCTAAACTGATTTTAGATGTAAAATATCATTATGCAACTAACATATTTATTGTCATTGTAAAATGCATTGTACTTTGTATATTTATCAATTGTTTTTTATTGTTGGATAAGATATGAATGCACCCATTGCTACTACTTAATTAGACTTGATAGGGATTATATCTAACATAAAAAAAAAAATACAATTAATTTTTGGTGTTGCGTGTCTAAATAAATGATTCTTTTTCCCCCACGTTAATTTGTTTTTCTATTGTTATGGTTCAAATTGTCCGTCAAGCTTAACAGCATCCAATAACTTAGCAATCCAATTGAGTCCACACATGCACAAGTATATATATATAAGACACATTGGTTTGGAATTGAGACAGCAATAATTGTCCACAAGCTTATTGTAGCTAAATAGAAACTTGGCATCATAGATAGGTAATGGAGAAGCTCGTTTCAAGCTGGAATAATGTCCAAACCGTGCCTGAGAAGTACATTTTTCCACCGGAAAAGCGACCAGGGAATGTCACTTTCAATGCAAGCAAGTCCATACCAGTTATAGACCTTGAAGCAATAGCCAGTAGTCAAGATAGAGATGCTACTATACAAAAAATTCTGAAAGCTGGTGAAGATTTTGGATTTTTTCAGGTTCACAACTTCAAATATTATGAGCTTTGATATTTACACGGTCCATGACTAATAAATGAGCTAGAACTGTATGATAAAATCACATGATATTGTTTTATATTATTCCTCTTAATTTAACAGTAACATGCTCGAATGTGATTTAGATTTAGTATGTGCGATCCTTTACCTCTTTGATTTAAAATTAATGGTCATCATATGCCTAATAGTTGATCAAGGTAGAGAAGCATACAAGTAATGATAAATTCACAAATTAAGTGCAGGTGATCAATCATGGCGTCGCTGAAGATTTGATGAATGACACAATGAGTGTCTTCAAGGAATTCTTTGAGTTGCCTGAAGAGGACAAGACAAGCTTCTACTGCGAGGATGCAATGAGAAACAATCATTGCATGTTGTATACAAGTAGTTTACTTTATGCTACTGAAGATGTTCACTTATGGCGAGATAATTTAAGGAACTCTTGTCATCCTCTAGAGGAATGCATTCAACACTGGCCTGAAAAACCAACAAGATACCGGTAAATTGAGCTTGCAAATTTGTATACATGGACTGACAGGCATTCTCAATACCTTAATTTCTCTAAAAATTGTAGTTTTTCCAGACTTTATATATATATTTCCGTTATTTTTTACAGACATGTTGTCGGGGCTTATGCTACTGAAGTAAAAAAGCTGTCCGCAACAATCTTGGAGTTACTTTGTGAAGGACTGGGGCTGGAGCCTGGGCATTTTGGGGGTAAGCTCAGTGAAATCCCAAGTTTGTTAGTCAATCATTATCCACCATGCCCAGATCCAAGTTTGACCCTCGGAGTCTCCGAACACTGTGATCCTAATCTCATAACCATTTTACAACAAGATAGTGATGTGTTTGGGCTTCAAGTCTTAAAGAATGGTGAATGGATTGGTGTCGAGCCAATTTCTAATGCATTTGTGGTTAACATGGGATACCAAATGCAGGTAAACTCCTGCTTATCTTTTTAATTTTTGTTCACGGCTCTGAATCGGTAAAGAGACAGATTATTTGTATACAATTAGAAAAATCGTGAGAGTTTTACCGATAATATAGAGTTTAAATCCTACAAGGGCAATAACGGAGCACACACCGGCCTTAATCAACCATTAGACAAACTCTTAGGTTCCGCTTATATTTCATTATATTTTATGTCACTAATATATCCTTGATGAGATTATATATATTGCGCTTTAAGATCACAAAATGGCTGGTCTATGTTTAGATTATCAGTAACAACAAGCTGAGAAGCGTCGAACATCGAGCAGTGACAAATTCAGAGAAAGCTCGGACAAGTGTTGCCATGTTTTTCATTCCTAATGGTGACAGCATTGTAGAGCCTGCCAAAGCTCTTGTTGATCCACGCAATCCTGCAATCTATAAATCCTTTCAGTATAAAGAGTTCATGTCCCATTTCTTGAAAAAGACTGGTGGCACTGATGTCGCCTTGGAGGCTTTTAAGCTGCAGGCTAATTAGCCGGCTATTGTTTCAATGACGGTCAAATACCCGAAGATTACCGGCCTCTTGCCCTATACTGTATCATGCTTTCGGGACTACTTCTTTATGTTATGTCTTTGTTGCGTTGGCATGTAAAATAAAACTTAATAAGTTATTCTGTAATGATGAACTGTTGTGTTGTGTTACGAATAAAATAGTAAACTATTGTGTGCTCTACCTTCAGACTATTTGGATTATTTATGTTGAGAATAAGAACTTCAGCCTTTTACAAGATTTTGATGGCTAAATTTAATATAAAAAAGCTATACGTTACAAGATTTTGTCAGCTAATTAACAAAAACTAAATTATTTGAAATCATATTTTTTAGATGAATTGCTTATTAATCTACAATGTATATATAAAAATCAAAGACAAAAACAGTGAATAGTAGACAATTGCTTATTGCCTTGGTGCCGCTCACTTGCTGATAATACATAAAATATCATACCCAAAATAATAATAATAATAACAATAAGAAGAAGAAGAAGAAGAAGAAGAAATGTCTTTAGTGCGCCACTTGGCAGGAGCACTTAGTTTATTTGGTTAATGGAGCAAATTGCTTCAATAATAATCCCGTGACTTTACCCCTCACACAGGGCTGTGTGCAGGGAATTTGCGGGGTTTTTTTTTTGCGGGGAACAAAGGGGCTGGAATTATTTGATATGAATGGGGGCATTTTAAAAGAGGGGGAAATTTAAAGAGTGGGGAGAAGACTTCTGGCAAGCTTCACTGAGCTTCTCACTGTAAAATGCAACCGATCTGACTTCTTGAGAAAGTATAGCACCAATACCTACAATAGAAGCATAGCACTCTACTTGAAACAGCTTGTTAAAATCTAGCGGTGCTAAAACTGGGGCAGATGATAATTTCTCCTTGATCAGCGTAAAACTTTGTTATGTTTCCTCTCCCCAGTGGAATTTTCCCTTCTTCGTGTATTCAGTAATTGGCGCGACTATCTGGCTAAAGTCTCTAACAAACCGTCTGTAAAACATTGCCAAACCATGAAAACTACGAACCTCACCCGCTGTTTGTGGAGTCGGCCACTCCTGTATGGCACGAATCTTTTCTTCATCAACTTTAATCCCATCGGCACTTACCATAAATCCCAAAAATAACAAACTGCTAGTCATAAAGCTGAATTTCTTTAAATTAACTTACAACTTATTTTGCTGCAAAATTGTAAGTACTTCCCTCAAGTATGCAAAATGGTCAGATTTGTTCTGGCTATATATTGATATATCATCAAAGTACACCATAACAAATTTTCCAGTGATAGGTTTTAATACCTGGTTCATGATTCGCATGAAAGTACTTGGCGCATTGGTGAGTCCAAACAACATCACTAACCATTCGTACAACCCCTTTTTAGTCTTAAAAGCAGTCATCCATTCATCTCCAGGCCTAATCCGAATCTGATGGTACCCACTCCGCAAGTCAATTTTTTAAAAGACTTTGGATCTGAATAGCATGTCTAGCATATCTTCCAATCGAGAAATAGGGAACCTATATTAATAGTGATCTTGTTGATTGCCTGGCTGTCGATGCACATACACCAACTATCATCCTTCTTTGAAACCAACAAGGTTGGTACCGCACAAGGACTCATGCTCTCCTACACCAATCCTTTCTTGATCAATTCTTCTACTTGTTCTTGTAGAATCTGACTTTCCTTGCATCCAGTAATGTGGACGATTAGGCAAATTGGCTCCTAGCGTGAGATCAATCTAATGTTGTGTTTCCCGTATAGGAGGCAACCCATCAGGTAGCTCTGATGGTATAATTTCCTAAAACTCCTCTAACAAAGGTATAAGCACATGTGGAATTTCCATAGACTCCTTGCCAACTTCTCCCCCAACTACCACCGCGAAAATCTCTTTGGCTTCCTTAGTTTCCTCTATGAATTTGTCCTCATCCACTAGAAATATTGGTTTGCCCTTTGATTTCGATTCAACAATTGAAAACTATTAACAAAAAAAAAAAACAATTGAAAATTCCTCTTTTATGGGGCCCAAAACGACCTTTAGGCTGCCCTTCATGATAACATATACATTATCATGGCCCATGTATGTATCATCCACATTGAATTGCCATGGTCGTCCTAAAATCATATGACAGGCATCCATTTCCACCACATCACACGTTACCTAATCTGCATAGTTCTTCCCAATTGAGAAATTAATGTGGCAGATTTCAGTTACCTTCACTTCAGTACCCTGTTTAATCCAACCAATCTTATACGGTGAAGGGTTTTCTTAGTTTGCAACCCCAGCTTGGTAACCATTGCTTTCGACACTATATTTTCACTACTGCCACTATTGTTCACAGTACATCTGGTTCAGAATATATTATGCTGCTAGGATGGTTTTTCCCGTTTTGGTGCTAACAGTTGTCGTTGAACCACAAGAGAGCGTGACAGCAGTTCCCCTTCGCTGCCACCCGTTACCTCTTCCTCTTCATAAATATAGGCCACTTCATTCTTGTCCTCCTCTGTTTTGAATTTGCCATCTTCTCCTGACTCCACTAAGTTAAAAATACCCCTTTTTGGACATTGATTGGAATGTTGTCCTGGTTGTCCGTATTTATAGCACTTATCAACCCCGGGACGAGCATAAGGGTTACAGGTGCCACCTTTGATGAAACAATGTTGACTGGCTTTGTTGGACCTCCACTATTGCTTGTCCCGCGAGTGGTGCTAGACAAATATGGCTGAGTCATTGGGGCCTTTCCTTTGTTTACTGCATCCCGATTATTATCAAAGGAATTTCTTGCTATGACCGCCGCCTTTGATTTGTCCAATTGAGTTTCTACCTTAATAGCTAGTGCAATGGCTTCGATTAGGGTGTAGACTGTTTGCATCGCAACTCGATCCTGTATAGCCCAACGCAACCCCCTAACAAACCTAGCAACTTGTTGTGCATCTATTTCTGGCAGGTTATTACATGATGACAGCCTGTGGAATTCCTCTAGGAAAGCCTTGACTGTTCTACTTCCCTGCCTACAATCTTGATATTATTTAAATAGAATTTGCTCATAATCTAGAGGCAAATAGCTGGATCGTAATAGTCGCCTCATCTTATCCCATGTCTAAACCATCCCCTTTCCTTGTCGCAACCGTGTAATTTGCAATTGTTCCCACCAAGCAGAAGCTCCCCCCAATAGTCTGTGCGCGACTAATTTCACCTTTTTATCTTTAGGAATATCCATATAATAAAAAAAACCTCTCGACTAATACCAACCAATCAAGGAACCCCTTGATCTGAAGTTGACCATTAAAATTGGGCAAGTCCATCTTCATATAAAAAGTCTGTCGATCCTGCTCCCTTTTGTTAAACTTAAACTCAATCTAGAAAGTCAAGGAAGGCAACCATCCACCACCACTTGCAGCCACCAACTGCCACCAGCCGCAGCCGCCAGCCGCCTCCACACCATTGGCCGCCAGCTGCCTTCACACTTGAAGGTTGAATTTTCTTGTTTTGAATTCGTGTATAAATAGAGTGCTTAGCTTATGTTATTTTGTGTGGAGAGAATAGAGAGAAAGAGAGGGTGTGTATTGTAAGATTTTGTGTTATTGTAAGCTTGTGTTCTTGAAATAAAACTTTGTGTTTTATCCCCTCTAAGTGTTTCAAAGCCACCACCAGTGGTTTCTCCCACCAACAATTGGTATCAGAGCCCCGTTCGTCAGAAAACAGAAGTGTTTTGGGATATACCCGAATTTTCAAAGTTGTCAAAAACAAGTTTTGATCATTCCACAGTGTAGAGCTCATCAATACGAACTCACTAGTGCAAGAATCGGCTTCATCGGAGATGGAGGTAGCACACATGTGCCACTTGAAGATTCTGCATTGTTCGCCCACGCGTAGCCCACGCGCCCAGACGTAGACGACGCCTGAGCCACACGCACGCCATATTTGAGCCGTTTAAGCCGAGCTAATATCCAGCCGAGCCGTCCTCCGCGCCGAGCCGAGTCGCTTTCCAGCCGCAGCCGAGCCGACTAAATATTCCCGGTTCGACCCCAGCGAACCGCCCGCCGTACAGAATCAGTTTTTTGATCGGTTCACCCATTTTCTGACCTGATTTCTACAAAGTCAGACTAGTTCCCTACTATTTGGACCATTCCGGATCGATCTAGAGTGTCCGTTTTGTCAAATTCAGCTCCCAGAAGGTGATATAGTCATTCAAATAGAAAAATGACTATAGAAAGTACACAAACACTCATCCCGAAGCTGACCAAAGACAACTATGATAGTTGGTGCATCAGATTGAAGGCATTCCTTGGTTCACAAGAGTGTTTAGATATTGTACACTATGGTTATGATGAACCAGAGTCTAAAAAAGCAGAAGATGCTCTACAAGAGGCACGAAAGCAAGCCCTGAAAGTCAACAGAAAGAAAGACAATAAAGCAAAGACCATCATCTATCAAGGTCTTGATGAAGACACGTTCGAGATCATTGCTTCCATTGAAACATCAAAAGACATATGGGAGGCTCTCCAACAAAAATACAAAGGTGCTGACAGAATCAAGAAGATTCGTCTTCAATCTTTACGAGGTGAATTTGAATTATTACAGATGAAGTCCTCAGAATCTATTTCTGATTATCACACAAGAATTATGGTGATAGTCAATCAGATGAGGAGGAATGGAGAAGCCATTATAGATTCTCGAATTACTGAGAAAATTTTAAGATCCCTATATCCAAAATTTGATTTTGTTGTTGTTGCAATTAAAGAGTCCAAAGAAGTGGACATGTTGACGGTGGATGAGCTTATGAGTTCTTTGCAAGCTCATGAGCAAAAGATTGTAAAGCGAAATGGAGATAAGGCCATTGAGCATGCCTTACAAGCAAAGTTGTCTCTCAAGGACATATATGAGCAAGGGGAGACTTCAACAAGTGGATATACCACTCAAACAGGAAGTCAACAATCTAGAGGAGGATTTCAGAGATTCCAAGGAAGAGGATCTTGGAATATAAGCTTTAGAGGAAGAGGTGGTAGAAACACCACTAGAGGAGGTCGAGGACAACAAGCATTCACTCCTAGAGGAAGAGGAGGCGGTTACAATAACCGTGATAAGAGGAATATCCAATGTTATAGTTGCAATCAATTTGGGCACTATAACATTGAATGTCGAAAGAAAGCTTCGTTAGAGATACGTGAGTAAGCTAACTATGCAGAGAAGGATGACAGAGAAGCAGCTGCATTACTTGTCCAACAAGAACTTGATGAGAAACAGAAGAATATATGGTATCTAGATACTGGAGCCAACAATCACATGTGTGGCCACCGAGAGTTATTTGGTGATCTAGATGAGACCATACAAGGTCTAGTTACTTTTGGAGATACCTCAAAGGTTCTATTCAAAGGTAAAGGCAACATCTCAATCAAGTTGAAGAACGACGATCACAGCTACATCGTCGATGTTTATTATGTCCCAACTATAAAGCAGAACTTGATTAGCTTAGGTCAACTTATGGAGAGAGGTTATACCTTTTTCTCGAAAAATTGTCATCTGACAATTAGAGACTACAATTGGAGATTAATTGTCTATGTGAAAATGTCCAAGAATAGGATGTTTCCTTTAAACATCCAGTATGATGCAGCAAGGTGTTTAAGTGCCATCACCAACAGTGAAGAATGGCTTTGGCACCTGAGGCTTGGACATCTGAATTTCACAAGTCTGAAGATGCTAGCAAGCAAGAAGATGGTCAAAGGTTTGCCTCACATTGATCATCCAGATGAAGTTTGTGAAAGTTATGTCCTCAGCAAACATCACAGATCCAGTTTTGCTAAAAAAGTCAACTGGAAAGCAAAGAGGCCACTGGAGTTAGTGCACACAGATGTATGTGGCCCAATAAAGCCTATGTCGACTGGACAAAATAGGTATTTCCTCACTTTTATTGATGATTTTAGCAGAAAGACGTGGATATACTTTCTGAAGAGGAAGTCAGAAGTATTCAATTGTTTTAAAGATTTTAAAGCAATTGTGGAGAAGCAAAGTGGCTACATGATTAGAACCGTAAGATCTGATCCAGGTGGAGAATATACAGAAAATGACTTTGAAGCCTTTTGTACACAACAAGGCATCAGACATCAGACAACACCAGCTTATACACCACAGTTGAATGGTGTAGCAGAAAGGAAGAATCGAACGATTCTTGACATGGCAAGAAGTCTGCTCAAAGCAAAGAAGTTGCCCAAGCAATACTGGGCTGAAGTTGTATCATATGCAGTGTATCTACTGAATCGTTACCCAACCAGAAGTTTGCAAGGTGTCATTCCAGAAGAAGCATGGAGTGGTCACAAACCAAGTGTTACTCATCTTCGAGTCTTTGGTTGTGTGGCATATGCAAAGATCCTAGATGCAAGAAGGACAAAGCTCGATGATAAAAGTGAGAAATGCATCTTTATCGGATATGATGAAAGAATGATGGGATACAAGCTGTATAATCTCATCACAAAGAAGGTAATTATGAGTACATATGTTATCTTTGAAGAAGATAAATCTTGAGAATGGAATGATGATCAAGAAGCAGTCAAATGGATCAACACTGATTTGATCCTTGAAGGTGAAGAAGTACCAACAGTACTTGTAGAAGAACCGATTATGCCAACAGCTGAATCACAAAGTTCGGTACATAGATTCCCTGTATTCAACAGGAGGAACACACCAGAATCATCATCATCAACACCACCATCAACATCCTCATCAGAAGGACCAAGAAGGATGCGAAATCTTGAAGAGCTGTACGATGCCACTCAAGTCATGGAAGATACAACTTTGTTTTGTTTCTTTGCAGATAGTGACCCACTAAGCTTCAATGAAGCTATCACAGAAGAGAAATGAATTAAAGCAATGGATGAAGAAATACATACCATTGAAAAGAATGATACCTGGAAGCTGACTTATCTACTAGAAAACAAGAAAGCAATATGTGTCAAATGGGTCTACAAGACAAAAAAGAATGCAAAAGAAGAAGTGCAAAGATACAAAGCCAGATTAGTGGCTAAAGGCTACAAACAGAGAGAAGGCATTGACTATGGAGAAGTATTTGCTCCAGTAGCCCGGCTAGAGACAATCAGACTGATGATCTCACTAGCTGCATAACATAGATGGAAGATCTATCAACTCGATGTGAAGTTAGCATTTCTAAATGCCTTCCTAGAAGAAGAGATCTATGTTGAACAACCACTTGGATACATTGAAGCTGAAAATGAAGGCAAAATATACAAGTTGAAGAAAGCTCTTTATGGTTTGAAGCAAGCTCCGCGTGCTTGGAATACCAAAATTGACAAGTATTTTCAAGATAATGGATTTGAAAAATGTCCATATGAACATGCAATATATGTGAAGAAAGAAGCAGATGGTAGCATATTATTTGCGAGCCTATATGTTGATGACTTGATATTTACCGGCAAAAACCCTACCATGTTTGAAGACTTCAAACAAAGCATGGTACAGAAGTTTGAGATGATTGAATTTGGTCTAATGTCACATTTTCTTGGCTTATAAGTAACGCAAAACGAAGAAGGGATTTTTGTATCCCAAAGCGGTTACGCCAAAGATATTCTTGAAAGGTTCAAGATGGAAAGCTGCAATCTGGTATCAACTCCAGTTGAGAATGGAGTAGAATTGAGGAAGAGTAAGGTTGGAAATGTTGATCCAACTTACTTCAAAAGCTTAGTAGGAAGCTTAAGGTACTTGACATGTACCAGACCAGATATACTCTACGGAGTCAGACTCATCAGCAGATACATGGAGACGCCAGACCAGTCTCACTTGAATGCAGCCAAGAGAATTCTTTGCTACATCAAAGGTACAATGAATGAAGGTATGTTTTATACCTCAAGTAAAGACTTCAATCTTGTAGGCTACTCGGATAGTGATTGGGGTAGAGATTTGGATGAAAGGAAAAGCACAACAGGGTTTGTCTTTTTCATGGGAGACACATCTTTCGCATGGTCATCCAAGAAGCAATCGATTGTAACGTTATCAAGCTGTGAAGCTGAATATGTTGCTGTCAACTCAGCCGTATGTCATTCAATATGGTTAAGGAATATGCTGAAGTTTTTGGGATTTCCTCATGAAAATCCTACTGAGATTTATATTGACAATCGATCAGCAATTGCATTGGCAAAGAACCCGGTGTATCATGAAAGGAGTAAACACATTGATACACATCATCACTTTATCCGAGAACATGTGAAGACTAAAGAAGTCGAATTGATATCCTGCAAAACAAATGATCAAATTGCAGATATCTTCACAAAGCCATTAAAGGGAGAAGTATTTATCATATTAAAGTTCATGCTTGGCATGACATCCCTCGATTGAGTTTAAGGGGGAGATTTGTTGAACTTAAACTCAATCTAGAAGGTCAAGGAAGGCAACCACCCACCACCACTTGCAGCCACCAGCCGCCAGCCGCCTCCAGACCATCGGCCGCCAGCCGCTTTCACACTTGAAGGTTGAATTTTCTTGTTTTGAATTCATGTATAAATAGAGTGCTCAGCTTATGTTATTTTGTGTGGAGAGAATAGAGAGAAACACTAAAGAGAAAGAGAAGGTATGTATTGTAAGCTTTTTGTTATTGTAAGCTTTTGTTCTTGAAATAAAACTTTATGTTTTATCCCTTCTGAGTGTTTCAAAGCCATCACCAGTGGTTTCTCCTACCAACATCTTTGACAACCCCTCCAATTATCCCGGAGTATGGCTTCAACATCTTCTTCCTCCTCACTCAGGTTCCTCATAGGCTAGCTGCCTACGTGGAATCCATGGTTGGCGTTCATAAAAAACTTCAGCCCTCTCACGGTAAGGTTGATGACCCTTAGGACCATTGCCCCTCTAATTATTCTCTGCCATCAGTCTAGCAAGAGCTACTTGGACCTCCCGCAATGCTTGTTGGTTCTCACGTTGCGCTTGTTGGGTCTCACGCTAGAAAACTTTGAATTCAGCCCATATAATCACATTGTCCTCACGGTCACTGCCACCAAGGATTTTGCTTTCGTTTCATGTGTTTTCCATATGAACAAGATTAAGCCTCTGATATCAACTGGCTAGCGAAAGCTTATGAAGAAGTAGGGCATTGCCTGCTTCTTGGAAAAATCATTTGAATCCTCAAACAAAAGAGTAACACACTCGAATCTACGAGTTTAGAAAATAAAAATCTCAAAGAGAATTCTTTATTTAATCCAAAGTGTCCTACAATGAAAAGAATCGGCCTTTATATAGGCTGCAAATCCTAATTCGACTAGGACTATAACTGTTAGGAAAGAAATAACTAAAATAAGGAAAAATACTAAAAATTTCAAAAGTAAATAAATTCAAATTAAAGCATAAATCAAAAGCCCTAAACTTAAGCAGCAATCTGGCAAAAGGGGCAACTCCAATCAGCAACTACAGCTCCTGATATTAAGCAGCAATATCTGATGTTTGACCCTTCTCTCTTTACTGGTGTTTTTCCTGATTTTTTTTCTGGAGGTCTCTCTACATCAGAATTGCAATTAAATTATTCAACATTGATGACCTAATTGGAAACTTTGGATAATATATATTATATAATATGAAAAATGTGAAATAAGATTCGAAATTTATTATTTTTAATAACTGATAGTTTATTTATGTTCCTATATGTTAAGAATTAATCTGTTAACTTTAAATACTGATTAGTAACTAAATAAATATAAGTATAGAACACTTAAATGAATAAATTATTTAGTTACGAAAAGGAAATATTTTGAAGAACTTTTTAAAAGATGAAAAAAAAAAAACATTAACTCCAATCAACAAAAACAGTGAATAGTAGACAATTGCTTATTGCCTTGGTGCAGCTCACTTGCCTTCGCTATTCTAGCCAAATTCCAGTGACGTTTTGTGGCTAAAAATGTCTTCCTTCTTTTCGTTTTTATTTAAATATATTTTTCATGATTTTCATGAATATTTAAAGTGTTTGGTCCGTACCATTGTGTGCTAGCCTCAGGAGTAAGAAGCCACAAGAGATTCATTTGATTAAATATGAAAATTAATATCCCATGATGGGATTGAGAGGATCGAGATGAATTGGTTTATTTTAGAACCTTGGTGTTGAATTATTTTAGGTGCCATGGTTTGAACATGTTCTTTGTTAGCCACCTCCTTTTTGCCACTTTGAAATCCTTCTGCATTGGTCTTCGTTAGGGGTCAATCGGTTATCTTTCCTCCAGTTCTTTCTTTCGCTATTTCTTGTAGCCATGACAAGTGTATATTATATTCTCTGTAACTGAATTACGTAGATATACACTTTGCATATTTTTTCATAGCAAAAAAAAAGAGGTAACCAGTATGAAATGATTGTAAAAAGGTGAAAATTGAGAGTGAAAAACCCTTCCTAGATAACACAAGTATGAAATGATTTCATTCAGATAATAATGGGCTTAGAGCTGGCATGGTTTGATAGCACAAGAGCCTAAAAATGTCTGCTAAAGAGACAAGCTCGTCCAGCCTTAAGTGTATATAGAAATATTCAAGTCCAGCCGAGATAAAATTAACTCAGAAAGCCAGGAAATTCAAACCCAATGAAAAGCTTAGATGACCAAACCTTATATTCAAAAGAAGTAGGCTAGGAGAAGCCGATGAGACCAAAGCACCACTTGAAATCCGAACATTTGATGCAAGTAGCTCGCCGGTCATTTTGAATTCAATGACATTGAGAGAGAGAGAGAGATCATGTTGTTATCATTTTTAAAATAAGCTAAAATTATGTTTATAAATATATTTTGAATTTAATTATTTAGGTTTAATAAAACTAGCTAAACTTTAAGAGGGTTTTTTGCTAAAGAGTACTGATTTGTATTGGAGTTTTGAAGGTATTATGCAGATGTTCAACTGGAATCCTCCTTGTTGTCCATGGCTAAATTAAAATGGAATGTAGATAGCTGCTCTCTAAGCTAGTCTGATGTGGCTTGGGGTTGGAAGGAGTGCTGTGTGATTCCAAGGGAATTCAGTATTTATTTTCTCATGTTTTGTGTCAGCCTTGGATTCAATTTTTTGTCAGTTGAGATGTCTGTTGCTGAGGGATGGTCGTATAGTAAAATTCAGGCGTACATGTTTCCCCTCGACAATTCTGTTTTCTTCTTTTCATAATGACCGCATCAATTTTCTGAAACGGCAATGGTGAAATTACGACATCCCACTTTAGACTACTTTATACACTCAATGGAGCTTAATGGCAATGGTGAAGTCATGAACATTTTAAATTTGAATGGATATCAGTAACGATCAGTTTTCAGGCATGCTTCCAACGTCGATGGGCAACAATTCAGGTCTTACAGCAATTGATTTGTCAGAAAAATCATTTTGAGGGTCCAGTTCCAAGTGATTTCTGCAACCTTGTGGACCTTGAATATTTGGACATGTCTGAGATCAATTTGTCTGGTTCTATACCATCTTGCTTCAACCCGCCAAATATCAAACATGTCCATTTATCCAAAAATCAATTGAGTGGCCCATTAACAAACGAATTTATAAAGGCTCTTCGGTGGTGATATTGGATCTCACATACAAGGGCCCAATTTCAAACTGGATTGGCAATATTTCGGCGCTGAGTATTCTTCTTCTGAAAGCTAATCATTTTGCTGGTCAGATTCCTACTCAGTTATGCTTGCTTGCTAGAACAATTTAGCATTTTGGATGTTTCACAAAATAAGCTCTCTGGTCGTCTACCCTCCTGTCTAGGAAATCATGCTTTTAAGGAAAATTTAGAGAAAGCGGTAGCTACTCGACAGTATTCCATTCCATACGAGTCCTTGAGAGAGATGTATTTTGAAAAAATGTCATATGGTTACAAGAGCAATATTCTAAACTTCATGTTTGGGTTTGATCTCTCCAGCAATAGATTCTCCGGTGAAATCCCATTATCAATGAGAAATTTAAGTGAGGTAGTTCATTAAACTTGTCACACAACAATCTCACTAGATTTATCCTTGCAACATTCTCAAACTTAAAGCAGATAAAGAATTGGATCTTTCTTACAACAACTTGAATGGTGTCATCCCCTCCACAACTTACTGTACACGACACGCTAGCTGTTTTCAGTGTGGCATATAATAATTTGTCAAGAAAAACTCCGGAGATGAAAGCTCAATTTGGGACCTTTGATGAACGCAGTTATGAAGGTAATCCTCTTTTGTGTGGAGCTCCGTTACAGAACTACTATTGCAGTGAAGAAGAATCACCATCACAACCAGTGCCTAATGATGAACAAGAAGATGATGGTTTCATAGACATGAATGTTTTCTATGTGAGCTTTGGGGTATGTTACATAATTGTTGTGTTAGCACTTGCTGAAGCTCTCTACATAAATCCACTTTGGCGGCGCAGGTGGTTTCACTTCGTTGAAGAGTCCATGGACACTTGCTACTGTTTTCTAAAGATTAATTTTCATGAGTTCTCCAACTTCAGAAGGTCATAAGGTCTTAGCATGGGTGTATTGCTGTTGGTGGTGGTGGGATGAATCAACCCAAATTGTGTTTGCTCAGAACTTGCCCAGCAATCTTCTTGTGTGTGTTCAGCTATTGGCCTTCTAGCGTGCTGGTCTCATAGCTTAGCCTTACTGTTGATTTATCTGTGGGCTCTTAAGTTTGCCTTGTTTTTTATATTTTTCTTCTTTTTTTCACTAGCCATCATGTTGGAAAATTCTGATCAAGAAGTTAACAAATGATCCAGTCCATCTTCAAGTTCAATTCCTCATCAATCTCGTCCTAAGAACTGGAACGAAAACAAATTTATCTTCCCCTATGTCTTCTAAGCCCGTCGAGTTATGCTATGCGAACAAGAAGGCATTTCCATTCTGTGATCCAATTTTCTATGATCCTTTTGGCGTTGTAAAGGCTTTGAGAATTCACGTTCTCCTAATGGAATAGGGCCTTTCTGCTAAAACACAGGTCTAGCAGGGACCAAACGAGAGGATAAAACAGATATGCCAAAGGAATTAGCGAAAGTGGCCAAGCCCATTATGAAGGGCAGTGAAATAGCCCATGCATGGCTGTGAAGTTTTCCTTATGGACAAGGAATTAGAAATACTAATACCATCCATAAACAAATAATTAAAGTAATAAATGTCAGTGTCTAATTAAGTTTTATGTGGAATGTCTAGACTATGAGTTTATGGGCTTTATTAATAAACTAAAGTTTAAAAAGATAGTTTATAAGGGCAAATATGCAGTATTTCTTTAACGAGACATTGCTTTCGAGGAGGGTGCTAAATTAACGCGCAAATTATACCAACATAAAAAAATGATTTAGAGACCCGCAACATAGCTATGAGGGAAAAGTGTATCAAAATCCCCTACGAAGATCTCTTTTTGAGCTCTCTTGTGATCATGATCTTCAAGATTGCCTCGGATTGCTTTTGTTTGGAAAATTTGTCTTTCTTATTTGTTTCAGTATTAATTTTGAATTCTATATTATTTTAGTTTGTTTAGCCCATGGCATGCTATTTTAAACTATTTTTGTGGGATTTTTGAGACAATTATTACCTTTGAATAAAATAGAATGACTTCCTTCTGGCCTAGAAAATGACTTCCACTTAATATTTCTTTGACATTTAAGTCCCTTGTGAAATGGGGGTGTTATTTCGTCCTCTGCCTTTTCTTCCTGGACATAGGAAGCCAAGTTTCCAAGATAATCAATCCATCCATTATTCAACCTTTTGAATAGTGAAGCTTTTCAAAATAATCCACAAATGAAAGCTACAAAAGAATATCATGGACCATCTCACATTGTTTACATCACTCCATTAATTGCGCAAATATTAAAAATAACAAGAACAACAAAATTGCGGAAAGACTCAAGCACGATATTTTATTCAAAGGTAATAATTGTCTCAAAAATCCCACAAAAATAATTTAAATAGCATGCCATGGGCTAAACAAACTAAAATAATATAGAATTCAAAAATAGTACAAATTGTCCTCAACACAAATCTCTTCTGTGCAAGAAATTCCAGGAAGGTGCGGTCGCACCAATTAACTTGACTCCAATGTCAAGATGTATCCAAGTCTAGAATGAGAAAGCAGAGTAGCAAACAGCCAAGTAGAGGAACGCCCTGCTTCTCATGCTAACTTTAACTATTAGCATTAACTAGGCAAGCATTCTCTAGGCCCATTAACCTAAGTACTGACACTGAGTTCAAATTTTATCTAACAATTCCAGGTTTTAAATGCAGTGCGTGAAGAAAATTCTGCCAAGAAATTAAAACATGTGTTGTCAATATTCAACTTAATTGAATATATAATGAAATTTCAGCAAAGAAAAATCTGTATTCTCAGTATCCTTGAACCAATTAGTAAGCCAATTGAGATTTAGTTTCCTTTCAAGCTTATCAATTATGTTTCGTTACTCAATTATGTTCCGTTACTGTCCAGGGGCATACATTGTATCATTTTTCTTAATAAATCTTCGTTCATTCTCGATTTCTCAGCCAATTTCCAATCGATTTTTTCTAGTTTTATTCAGCCTGTTATGTTCTAATTAATAAAACCCTAAAACAGTACAATTTGAAATATATTGTTCCAGTAAAAAAAAAAAGATCAACCAAAACAAAATCGAGAGTTTTACTACTTTCATTAAAGTCTTATAGATGGTGAGCATCTTGCTAAGCAATTTCAGAAATTTTTCTCCGTACAGCCACAAGCAATGTCTGCTTTTTTTTCTATAGGTCAGTTGCCTCTTAACTCTTCATGTATGTCATATTCTGAATGGGTCTTAGATTCTGGTGCTTCTCATCATATGTCTCCAAACTCATCATCTTTTACCTATGTATCCCCTTCGTCTTCCATTCCTGTTATGATTGATGATGGCACTCATATGCCTTTAGCATGTGTTGATTCTGTTGTCACACCTCACTTGTCTCTCCTTAATGTTTATCTTATTCCAAACCTCAAATTAAATATTGCTTATGTTGGTCAAATATATGATTCCAGTGATTATTTAGTCATGTTTTCTGGTTCTTTTTGTTATGTACAGGATCTGTAGTCTTAGAAGCTAGGACAGGCCATAGGGAGAATAGACTATATATTTTGGATGAGTTAAAAGTACCAGTTGTCGCCGCTGCCGCCGCTGCTCCTACTACTGTTGATTTATCTTCCTTTCGTTTAAGTCCTTCATCTTCTAGTTTTTATTTATGACATTCTCATCTAGGTCATGTTTCGCCTTCAGGTTTAAGATTTTTAGCATCCACAAGAGCTTTAGAAAATTCAAAAACTTATAATATTTTTTATTGTAATGAATGTAAACTGACAAAATTTTTCGCTTTACCTTTTAATCGAAGTATTTATGTTTCTTCTTCACCTTTTGATTTGATTCATTCTGATGTAGGGGGACCTTCTCCTATTGCCACAAAAGGAAGGTCTCGATATTATATTTCATTTATTGATGATCATACTTGTTATTGTTGGGTTTATTTAATGAAACAACATTCTGAATTCTATGAGATATTTACAGCCTTTCAAGCTTTTTTGAAAACTCAACATTCTATTGTAATCAAATGTTTTAGGTGTGATTTGGGTAAAGAATACACTTCTAATAAATTTTGTCAATTGCTTGCCTTAGATGGAACCATTCACCAAACTTTATGTATAGGTACTCCTAAGCAAAATGGTGTTGTTGAAAGAAAACATAGGCATATTCTTGAAACTGCTCGTTCTCTCTTGTTGTCTGCTTCTGTTTCTAATGAGTTTTGGGGAGAAGTTGTCTTTACTACTGTAAGTTTGATTAATACAATCAAATCTTCTCATAGTTCAAGTTTGTCTCCTTTTGAAAACTTATATAGGCATGTCCCTAATTATTCCTTTTTTATAGTTTTTGGTTGTACTTGTTTCGTTCTTCGTCCTTATACAGAACATAGTAAGTTGTCCTCTCGTTTTGCTATTTGTGTCTTTCAAGGTTATGGTGAAGGTAAAAAAGGGTATCGTTGTTTTGATCTAATAACTCATAAACTTTATGTGTCTCGTCATGCTGTCTTTTTTAGCATATACCTTTCTTTTCGTCCTTATGCAGAACACGGTAATTTGTTCTCTTGTTCTGCTATTTGTGTCTTTATGGGTTATGCTGAAAGTAAAAAAGGATATCATTTTTTTGATCTAATAACTCATAAACTTTATGTGTCTCGTCATGTTGTCTTTTTTTAGCATATACCTTTCTTTTCTATTCCATTCACTACTCATAACTTGACTAGACCCAATATTATTCGTATAGATTCTTTTTTTTAGGATTCTGATAATATATCATCACAGGTTCCTAGTACCTTAGATACCATTAACCATGTTCGATCAATTTGTACTCATCATCCTACAGGTACTGCCACTTTACTCTCTAGCACACTTGAAGCTTCATTCTCATCTACAGCCCCCCAAATTTTGTTTGAGATTGTGGATCCACCTCTACATCAATCCATACACATTCGTAAGTCCACAAAACTACTAAATTTTGCTTATTCCTGGTACTCTTCATCATTCATTTTCTTTTTAACTTTTATTCATTGTTTTTTTGAGCCATTTTTCTATTAAAAAAAAAAAGCAATTCTTGATTCTTTTTGGCAACAAGCTATGGATGGATGAAGAATTTTTTGCTTTGGATAAGATAGATATTTGGGACTTGAAGGAGACCGAACAATTAATTCAGATTAAGTTTATCTTTAGATGAACTGCATTGTAAAGCCTTCTTGAGCACCTCCTTTTTCCCCTTTTGAAATTCTTCTCCATTGCTCTTCGTTGTGGGTCAATCGGTTATCTTTCCTCCAGTTTTTTTCCCCCCCTCGATTTCAAGTAGCCATGACAAGTGTATTTTACATTCTGTAACTGAATTCCATAGATATACACTTCACTTATTTTTTCGTAACAAAAAAAAAAAAATCATTGTACCGATCACCGTTTCCACTGACTTTGGTAACTACGCTACCAGGGTGCCATGATTGATTACTGCTGTTGCATTGTGAGAGTAATCCACCTGGAAAAAACTCTTTTTGATAGCATGTATGAAATGATTTCCTTCAGATAATAATGGGCTTCGAGCTGACATAGTTTAGCAGCACAAAAGCCTAAAAAGGCCTGCTAAAGAGACAAGCTCACCCAGCCTCAAGTGTATATATAGAGGTTTTCAAGTCCAGCCAGGATGAAATTAACTCAGGAGGCCAGGAAAGTCAAAACAAGGAGGCCATGAAAAGCAGAAGAGACCATCAATTTCTGCTCTCTCTTCATATTTCTATCTTCCACCAAATCTGGGTTTGCTCAGATTTATTTCTGAACTCTCAAGATTTTCTTGTTTAATTTTGTGTTTCCTCTTAATTTAATAAAAATGTACATGGTTTTATTACTATAATGATGAGAATCAATAGAGTCTTGCATTTGAAATTAGACCCTACAATCTAACCTCTTAGCTGTTGAGATTGTTACATAACAAAATAGAACAATCCCCTGTTTCATGATGTTTTTGGATCCTGTCTCCTCTAAATTATCATGCTTTTATTCAAGTTGAATTTGAACTCTTGGATTGTTAGGGTGGCATCGTTTTCCACCATGCCATAATTTCTTCCGCAAGGAAATCATTAGGAAAATACTGGTTGTTGGTGCTATGCAACCGCATCAGTTCCACCATCGTCACTATACAATTCAGGAGAACACGACGTTCACGTTTCAACTCAACAATTCTGTATTCTTCTTTTCATCATGACTATCAATTTTCTGAAACGGCATTGTTGAAATCACGACATCCCACTTTTGACTATTTTATAAATTCATTGTTTACACTCAATGGAGCTTAATGGCAATTAATGGTGAGTTCATTAATATTTTACTTTTGATTTGATGATGAAGTGGCAGCTAATCTCTTTAACTCCCGATCAACAAGGCCTACTCAAATTGACTTGGAGTTAAAAACTTTTTGTTTAAGAACACAGCCCCTAATTACCTTGGTGTGTAACAAGACTTTATCAAAAAAAATTCCTACTTTTATTACGTCAAGGTCTCATTAATTAATTTAATTTTTATATATAATGTATCCAGTTCTTATTTTAGATATAATTGAGCAAAGAAAATTCATTGATACAAATAAATTTAACTGCCTAATTAAGTTTGAAATTTCACACACACACACACACAAGAGTTTTCTTTTTGCAAGTAATAATCTTGAGTTGGTGGCCAATAGTAAAAATTTCCTACTTTTATTACTTTTTTGGTAAAACTCTATTACACAAAATGTGGGTTTTATCAACAACAAAAAAAAAAATCTTATTCGTGATCCACATTGGCAGGTAAGTGTTGCGGACGTATGGGCTTGACTTTAATCATTTAATTATATCACACGATGAAGAGAATTGCAATTAAATAGTATTGGTGCGGATGCACATACCAAACCAAATAGCTACACAAGGGAAAAGGGAACAGCAAATCAATTAATAAAGGTATCCATCTGACAAACGTGTATATTAATATTAATAATATATGCTAATAATTTAATCATAACCTTCTTAACCGATGAAAATATTCAACATTGATGACCTGCTTGGAAACTTTGGATAATAATTATTATATAATATGGATAATGTGAAAACACAAGATTCTAAATTTATCATTTTTAATAACTGATAACAAGATAGTAGAATTACACATAAGAAAATAAAGAAGTAAAAGAGAAGCAGAGAGAATTTCTGATGAACAGAGAGAAAGAAGAAACTATTATATTCTTATTAATTCCTCTTCTCACACTATTACAGACCTTTACGGAACTTTATATCAAGCTATAGTTAGAAGCTTGTTCGTGTAACCTCTTTTTTCTTTTCATTGATGAATGCTAACAGACTTTCTTTAACTGTCTAATAAAATTAACAACATTTTAACCACTAGATTCTCTAATCTCTTGACATATGGCAAGACTATATCCTTTGATATCTTTACAGCTAATAGTATCGTTTTTGTTCTATGTATGTTAAGAAGCAATCTACTAATAGTTTACAAACATTGATCATTAATTAAATAAATATAAGTACAAGAAACTTAAATGAACAAATTATTTGGTCAAGAAGAGAAAATATTTTGAACTGGTCAAAGATTAAAAATAAAAAATAAAATAAAATAAAAAACCATCTGGAGCAGCCAAACCCAAGATATATAACTTTTACTAGTTTAGAAGATTACAAGAGAAGTATTTTTTACTATAAATCTTTTGTATCTATACTACCTTACTTGTAAAGACACAAACACTTTGTTTTTTCTTCTACTACAGTAACCTTCCAGAATAACTAACGATCTTCAAATCGTTGTCATCCTAACTGGAGCATCTAGTTACTAACAGTAACAGTTAACACAAGAACTCTCCCTAGAAGTATCCAGGCTCTCCAACTCTTCTGAGAACAATTCTCCTTGAGAATTTTCTTTGCACTCCACTCGTGTGTCAAGAGTATATGCTGTGAAACTTTATTAACTCCTTAGCTGGTTAGGCACTCTTGTTCCGCTTCCAATGCAAGCCTCAAATGCTTCTATTTCATTATTTAATAATTTCATTAACTATTCGGATTTGGTGGTTATTATTGGAGGATAATATTGAAAGACGACATTATCAATCAAATGAATATAGTTTTTTTATTCGAATGCTATTGATATGATATCGATAGAGGAATTAGGGAAGATCCTCACTATGGCTTGGTAGAAATCAGTAAAAAAGGTAGACTTAGTAACATAAATGATGTTTTTATATTTGTCAAATAATGTTAATAAATATATTACACATACACTTATTATTTTAAAAATGATCGTAATAGAGTTGAATGGTTATCCATTGTGAAAACCAAACCTAGAAGTCGTGTCCAGGTAGTTAAATATAGTAACGATAAAGTAACTAGGGAGAAGATATATTTTAACTAGATGAGTTAATTGATCTATATCGAGTTGCTTCATTTATTGAGTTAGAAGAATATTTAAATTTTCATGTAGCAAAAAATACTCATGTTCATGTTGATTTTGACGAGTTAAATGATATATTAAGTATCAATAAAAATACAGAAGTTGATGAAGATGAGGATGAAGGGAACGAATAACTTCAGTTCAATAAAAAAAATGATGAAAATAAAGATAATAAGGATTCAGATTAAATAGTAAATCTGAACTGATTTTAGATGTAAAATATTATTATGCAACCAACATATTTATTGTCATTGTTTAATGTATTGTACTTTGTATATTTATCAATCATTTATTATTATTAGATAAGTTATGAACGCCCCCATTGCTACTACTTAATTGGATTTGAGAGGGGTTATGTCCAATATAAAAAACAATGCAATCAATTTTCTGGAGATGCGTGTCTAAATAAATTATTCCTTTTTGTTTTTCACGCTAATTTGTTTTTCTTTTGTTATGGTTCAAATTGTCCGTCAAACATAACAGCATCCAATAACTTAGCAATCCAATTGTGTTCACACATGCACAAGTATATAAGACACACGTTGATTTGGAAATGAGACAGCAATAATTGTCCACAAGCTTATTGTAGCTATATAGGGATTTGGCATCATAGCTAGGTAATGGAGAAGCTCGTTTCAAGCTGGAATAATGTCCAAACCGTGCCTGAGAAGTACATTTTTCCACCGGAAAAGCGACCAGGGAATGTCACTTTCAATGCAAGCAAGTCCATACCAGTTATAGATCTTGAAGCAATAGCCATTAGTCAAGATAGAGATGCTACTATACAAAAAATTCTGAAAGCTGGTCAAGATTATGGATTTTTTCAGGTTCACAACTTCAAATATTATGAGCTTTGATATTTACGTACACCGTCCATGACTATATGAGCTAGAACTGTATGATAAAATCGCATGATATTGTTTTATATTATTCCTCTTTAACAGTAACATGCTCGAATGTGATTTAGCTTTAGTATGTGCAATCATTTACCACTTTGATTTAAAATTAATGGTCATCATATGCTATATTAAGGTAGAGAATTATACAAGTAATGATAAATTCACAAATTAAGTGCAGGTGATCAATCATGGCGTCGCTGAAGATTTGATGAATGACACGATGAGTGTCTTCAAGGAATTCTTTGAGTTGCCTGAAGAAGACAAGACAAGCTTCTTCTGCGAGGATGCAATGAGAAACAATCCTTGCATGTTGTATACAGGTAGTTTACTTTATGCTACTGAAGATGTTCACTTATGGCGAGATAATTTAAGGAACTCTTGCCATCCTCTAGAGGAATGCATTCAGCACTGGCCTGAAAAACCAACAAGATACCGGTAAATTGAGCTTGCAAATTTGTATATATGGACTGACAATCATTCTCGATACCTTAATTTCTCTAAAAATTGTAGTTTTTCCAGACTTTATATATATTTCCGTTATTCTTTACAGACATGTTGTCGGGGCTTATGCTACTGAAGTAAAAAAGTTGTCCGCAACAATCTTGGAGTTACTTTGTGAAGGACTGGGCCTGGAGTCTGAGCATTTTGGGGGTAAGCTCAGTGAAATCCCAAGTTTGTTAGTCAATCATTATCCACCATGCCCAGATCCAAGTTTGACCCTCGGAGTCTCCGAACACTGTGATCCTAATCTCATAACCATTTTACAACAAGATAGTGATGTGTTTGGGCTTCAAGTCTTAAAGAATGGTGAATGGATTGGTGTCGAGCCAATTTCTAATGCATTTGTGGTTAACATGGGATACCAAATGCAGGTAAACTCCCGCTTATCTTTTTTATTTTTTGTTCACGGATCTGAATCGGTAAAGAGACATATTATTTGTACACAATTAGAAAAATCGTGAGAGTTTTACCGATAATATAGAGTTTAAATCCTAAAAGGGCAAGAACGGAGCACACACCGGCCTTAATCAACCATTAGACAAACTCTTAGGTTCCGTTTATATTTCATTATATTTAATGTCACTAATATATCCTTGATGAGATTATATATATTGAGCTTTAATCTCACAAAATGGCTGGTCTATGTTTAGATTATCAGTAACAACAAGCTGAGAAGCGTCGAACATCGAGCAGTGACAAATTCAGAGAAAGCTCGGACAAGTGTTGCCATGTTTTTCATTCCTAATGGTGACAGCATTGTAGAGCCTGCCAAAGCTCTTGTTGATCCACGCAATCCTGCAATCTATAAATCCTTTCAGTATAAAGAGTTCATTTCCCATTTCATGAACAAGACTGGTGGCATTGATGTCGCCTTGGAGCCTTTTAAGCTGCAGGCTAATTAGCCGGCTATTGTTTCAATGACGGTCAAATACCCGAAGATTACCGGCCTCTTGCCCTATACTGTATCATGCTTTCGGGACTACTTCTTTATGTTATGTCTTTGTTGCGTTGGCATGTAAAATAAAACTTAATAAGTTATTCTGTAATGATGAACTGTTGTGTCGTGTTACGAATAAAATAGTAAACTATTGTGTGCTCTACCATCGGGCCATTTGGATTATTTATATTGAGAATAAGAACTTCAGCCTTTTACAAGATTTTAATTTGATGGCTGAATTTAATATAAAAAAGTTATACGTTACAAGATTTTGTCAGCTCATTAACAAAAACTAAATTGTTGAAATCATATTTGTTAGATGAATTGCTTAATATTAATCTACAATGTATGTATAAAAATCAAAGACAAAAACAAGGAATAGTAGACAATTGATCAACTTCAAAATACTACACATCATTAACTCCAATCAACAAAAACAGTGAATAGTAGACAATCAACAATTGCTTATTGTCATGGTGCAGCTCACTTCATATGTGTTACTTTACCCAAAATATAATAATAATAATAATAATAATAATAATATCAAATATTATATGTGTTTAGTGCTCCACTTCGTATGTGTTACTTTACCCCTCACACAGGGCTGTGTGCAGGGAATTTGCGGGGGTTTTGGGGGGAACAAAGGGGCTGGAATTATTTGATAGGAATGGGGGGCATTTTAAAGGACGGGGAAATTTAAGGAGGGGGGATATTTTTACAAAAACATATACACAACTCATAAATATATTCTGCAATATTCATCTTTTTTATCTGTTTATATTTTTCTCTATGCTTTTATTAACTTAAACATTAACATTGGAGTATTCATCGTAACACGGCAAACTCATTTTTGAAAGTAGAACCCAGCCATGAAAGGTCTAATTTTTCTGTATGGAGGTTTTTAGAACTTCATCGCTTGCCTTTGCTATTCTAGCAAATTCCAGTGATGTTTTGTGGCTAAGAATGCCAAATTCCAATATTCATTTAAACAAGTTTTTCATGAATATTTAAAGTGTTGGGTGCATACCATGTGCGGATGCATGGTAGACAATTACTTATTGACCCGGTGCAGCTCACTTGCCTTCGCTATGCTAGCCAAATTCCAGTGACGTTTTGTGGCTAAAAATGTCTTCCCTCTTATCGTTTTCATTTAAATATATTTTTCATGATTCATTTGATTAAATATGAAAATTAATATCCCATGATGGGATTGAGAGGATCGAGATGAATTGGTTTATTTTAGAACCTTTGGTGTTGAATTATTTTAGGTGCAATGGTTTGAACATGATGTTCTTTTTTAGCCACCTCCTTTTTACCACTTTGAAATTCTTCTGCATTGGTCTTCGTTAGGGGTCAATCGGTTATCTTTCCTCCGGTTCTTTCTTTCGCTATTTCTTGCAGCCATGACAAGTGTATATTATATTTTCTGTAACTTAATTACGTAAATATACACTTTACATATTTTTTCATAGCAAAAAAAAAAAAAAAACAAGGTATCCAGTATGAAATGATTAATGAAAGGTGCAAATTGAGAGTAGAAAACCCCTCCTAAACAGCACAAGAACACATTGATTTCATTCAGATAATAACGGGCTTAGAGCTGATATGGTTTGAAAGCACAAGAGTCTCAGAAGACCTGCTAAAGAGACAAGCTCGTCCAGCCTTGAGTGTATATAGAAATATTCATGTCCATGAAATTAAATCAGGAGGCCAGGAAATTCAAACCCAATTAAAAGCTTAGATGGCCGAACCTTATATTCAAAACAAGTAGGCCAGGAGAAGCCGATGAGACCAAATCACTACTTGAAATCCAGTTCAATTTCTCATCAATCTCGTCCTAAGAACTAAAACGAAAACAAATTTATCTTCCCCTATGTCTTCTATGCGAACAAGAAGGCATTTCCATTCTGCTAAAACACAGGTCTAGCAGGGACCAAACAGATATGCCAAAGGAATGAAAACGAGCAACAATATTTAATAGGTTTTTCTTAATTACCGAAAGTGGCCAAGCCCATTATGAAGGGCAGTGAAATAGCCCATTCATGTCTGTGAAGTGTTCCTTATGGACAAGGAATTAGAAATACTAATACCATCCATAAACAAATAATTAAAGTAATAAATGTCAGTGTCTTATTAAGTTTTATGTGGAATGTCTACGAGCAAGGTTGTTAAAATCGCGATTCTAACACGGCACGGAAAGCCTTACACAAACTCGGATTGTAAAAACAGATCGTAAAATCATAAAATCGTAAGGAATTTTAAAATATATTAAAAAAAAATTCATGTTCCATAAAAATAACAGTCAAGAACTCATCTTTTATATTATTATCCATTACAGGTTAGAAACTTACAAGTTACAACCCTTTACAACTTAAATCACGATTAAATTACAATAAATTCATTCATCACAACAACTCAGCAGTAGCATCATCATTCTAAATTACAATAAACCCATTCATCACAATTCACAACTCAGCAGCAGCAGCAGCAGTCTAAAATAAATTACAAAGAATCCAAATCCAGGGTAAGAAAAAACAGAGTCACAGTGTCACACACATAGTCACACACGATTAAATTTCACAGGTAAACTCTCAAATTTCATTCTAAAATTCAGTCACACACACAGGATTGTTCAAGCAACAAGACTAATGCCGACATTTATCTTGGCATCCCCAGTTCATTCCTTCAGAGCTCTTTAACTGCAAAAAGTTGAGACAAACAGCCAACCAATTTGAACTCCAGCATTCAAGAATTGATTTTAGCATTACGGTGCTTCTGGTGGACTCCCATCCCGAGTGTGAGAATTTATTGAGCTAGAGAGGGGGGAAATACTCAAGAGGTAATTGCATCACTGCGTGAAATATTTAACCATGGGGAACTGACAGGGATAAAGGAACCCATTATTCAAAATTCTGAAGTTACAATATGGTTTTGTGAACAAATATTATGAACTGCCTGCCTCCAAATACATTAGTGATGAAAGCTTCTAAAAACCATCTGATATCTACTCCCCCTGGCACCATATCCTCAAATATAATACAAATAAGAACAATACCCCCGTCTTATCTTTCCAATTAGTGTTTTCCCCCTCCTATTAAGTTACAATTATGGACAGTGATACGTTTGTCACAGTAGCACACTAAAATTCACATTAAACTGTAAAGAAACGGAAGCTTACCTCTGTTGAGTCTGTTCTGAGCAGTGAGCAATGGCCAATGAGCACTGAGCACAGTCAAAGTTGGAGCCTGAGAATTCAATCAAACTAACATTAACATCAGACGGTGAAACAAGATAAACAGTGTTGTTGTGTGTTGTGTGCAGGAGGCGGTGAAACAAGATAAACAATGTTACTTACCTTGTGTGGACTGTGGACTACTGGACTGTGATTCTCACAGTGGCTGGTGAAAAGAACGTCGTGTCGCCGTCGATGATGGAAAAATAATGCAGATGAGGGGCGAGCAAGGGCTGGTGAAAAGAACGCCGTCAATTGTTGGCTGAGAGCGAGACTGAGAGACTGAGAGCGAGACTGAGTCACTGAGCCCAGAGGAATGTGAAATTTGGGATTTTCAATTTAGGGATTTCTGAGAACGTGAAGAGAAGAGAAGAGAGAAGACTGATTTCGGTGAAGTGAAGAGAAGAGAGCCTTTGATCTGTTAGCGCCAATAGGATACCGACACGTGGCAAAAACATTGAATTAAAATTTCCTGCGGCCAAACTCGTTTAATCGGTGGTTAAATCGAATTTTATGTAATTTCACTCGATTTTAATGATTTTATCTAATTTTGATCCAATTTTATTCATTTTCGATTTTTATGTAGAATTTAGCATATAAAACCTATATTAACTCGTAAAAATATACAATTTTACGAGTTGAATCATGATTTTAACAACCTTGACTATGAGTTTATGGGCTTTATTAATAAACTAAACTTTTAAAAGATAGTTTATAAGGGCAAATATGCAGTATTTCTTTAACGAGCAGGGTGCTAAATTGACGCGCAAATTATACCAACATAAAAAGATGATTTAGAGACCCACAACATAGCTACGAGGGAAAAGGGTATCAAAATCCCCTACGAAGATCTCTTTTTGAGCTCTCTTGTGATCATGATCTTCAAGATTGCCTCGGATTGCTTTTGTTTGGAAAATTTATCTTTCTTATTTGTTTCAGTATTAATTTTGAATTCTATATTATTTTAGTTTGCTTAGCCCATGGCATGCTATTTAAACTATTTTTGTGGGATTTTTGAGACAATTATTACCTTTGAATAAAATATCGTGCTCGAGTCTTTCCGCAATTTTGTTGTTCTTGTTATTTTTAATATTTGCGCAATTAATGGAGTGATGTAAACAATGTGAGATGGTCCATGATATTCTTTTGTAGCTTTCATTTGTGGATTATTTTGAAAAGCTTCACTATTCAAAAGGTTGAATAATGGACTATCATTTGTGGATTATCTTGGAAACTTGGCTTCGTATGTCCAGGAAGAAAAGGCAGAGGACGAAATAACACCCAAATTTCACAAGCGACTTAAATGTCAAAGAAATATTAAGTGGAAGTCATTTTCTAGGCCAGAAGGAAGTCATTTTCTAGGCCCTCACCAGCCCTGTACAAATTTCTTCTGTGCAAGAAATTCCAGGAAGGTGCGGTCGCACCAATTAACTTGACTCCATTGTCAAGATGTATCCAAGTCTAGAATGAGAAAGCAGAGTAGCAAACAGCCAATTAGAGGAACGCCCTGCTTCTCACGCTAAATTTAACTATTAACATTAACTAGGCAAGCATTCTCTAGGCTCGTTAACCTAAGTACTGACACTGAGTTTAAATTTTATCTAACAATTCCAGGTTTTTAATGCAGTGCGTGAAGAAAATTCTGCCAAGAAATTATAACATGTGTTGTCAATATTCAACTTAATTGAATAATGAAAATTCAGCAAAGAAAAATCTGTATTCTCAGTATCCTCGAACCAATTTGTAAGCCAATTGAGATTTAGTTTCCTTTTCAAGCTTACCAATTTTCTTAAGTTCCATCCAGAGGTTAGTATATACGGTACTATTTAAAAAAATAAAAAAACCTGAAATAAATTTTGTTTCTCTCTAAATCTCAGTTTATTTTGGATTTCTTGATCAAATTTCAGCTAATATATTACGATTTTATTCCGCATGTTCTCTTCCGTGAGTTTTAAATAATGAAAATTGTTCTGTCATACACCTCTAAACACGGCAAATAATATTCTATAAAAAATAACAGATGAACACGAGTTTTAAATATTTACTACCAAAAAAATCCAAATCATTAATAGTCCAAGTTTACTCTGAGTCAAAGTCTTCTCCGATAATACACCCAACTCTCTTCCATTCACAGTTTAGCATAGAAAATTCGATTGAATGCATGGAGAGAGCCGAAGTGTAATATAAATAGGACCTCTTTTATTGGCCAAGAGCGCACATAAAAAGCAACAATATTGAAAGAATTATCTAAGATGATGATGAAAAAAAAGTGGGTTTGGATGTTGCTAACATTATTGACTTCGGTTGGCGAATGGTTTAATAGGTTTTTCTTAATTACCGAAAGTGGCCAAGCCATTATAAAGGGCAGTGAAATAGCCCATTCATGTCTGTGAAGTGTTCCTTATGGACAAGGAATTAGAAATACTAATACCATCCATAAACAAATAATTAAAGTAATAAATGTCAGTGTCTTATTAAGTTTTATGTGGAATGTCTAGACTATGAGTTTATGGGCTTTATTAATAAACTGAAGTTTAAAAAGATAGTTTATAAGGGCAAGTATGCAGTATTTCTTTAACGAGCAGGGTGCTAAATTGACGCGCAAATTATACCAACATAAAAAGATGATTTAGAGATCCACAACATAGCTACGAGGGAAAAGTGTATCAAAATCCCCTACGAAGATCTCTTTTTGAGCTCTCTTGTGATCATGATCTTCAAGATTGCCTCGGATTACTTTTGTTTTTAAAATTTATCTTTCTTATTTGTTTCGTTATTAATTTTGAATTCAATATTATTTTAGTTTGTTTAGCCCATGGCATGCTATTTAAACTATTTTTGTGGGATTTTTGAGACAATTATTACCTTTGAATAAAATATCGTGCTTGAGTCTTTCCGCAATTTTGTTGTTCTTGTTATTTTTAATATTTCCGCAATTAATGGAGTGATGTAAACAATGTGAGATAGTCCATGATACTCTTTTGTAATGAATGTCTTACAAGCTTTCATTTGTGGATTATTTTGAAAAGCTTCACTATTCAATAGGTTGAATAATGGAGAAATTTCAGGAAGGTGCGGTCGCACCTATTAAGACTCCAATGTCAACATGTATCCAAGTCTAGAATGAGAAAGCAGAGTAGCGAACAGCCAATTTGATGAACGCCCTGCTTCTCACGCTAACTTTAACTATTAACATTAACTAGGCAAGCATTCTCTAGGCCCATTAACCTAAGTAATGACACTGAGTTCAAATTTTATCTAACAATTCCAGGTTTTGAATGCAGTGCGTGAAGAAAATTCTGCCAAGAAATTAAAATATGTGTTGTCAATATTCAACTTAATTGAATAATGAAAATTCGGCGACGAAAAATCTGTACTCTCAGTATCCTCGAACGAATTTGTAAGCCAATTGAGATTTAGTGTCCTTTTCAAGCTTATCAATTATGTTTCGTTACCGTCCATGGCATACATCGTATCATTTTTCTCAATATATCTTGATTCATTCTGGATTTCTCACCCAAATTTCAATAGATTTGTTCTAGTTTTATTCCGCTTGTTATTTTCCAATTAATAAAACCCTGAAACAATATAATTTTAAAATGACTCGTTAAAATGCTCTAGAACCAAAATGTATTGTTCTAGTTAAAAAAAATATCAACCAAAACAAAATCGAGAACTTTACTACTTTTATTAAAGTCTTATAGATGGTGAGCATCTTGCTGAGCAATTTCAGAAGTTTCTCTCCGTACAACCACAAGCAATGTCTACTTCTTCTTCCATAGGTCAGTTGCATTTTGGCTCCTCAGGTATATCACTTCATATATCTCCAGATTCTTCATCTTTTACATATGTGTCCCTTTCATCCTCCATTCTTGTTATGACTGCTGATGGCACTCTCATGCCTTTAGCAGGTGTTTGTTCTGTTGTCACACCTCACTTATCTTTCCTTAATGTTTATTTTATTCCGAACCTCAAATTGAATCTTGCTTCTGTTGGTCAAATATGTGATTCTAGTGATTATTTAATCATGTTTTCTTGTTCATTTTGTTATGTACAGGATCTGCAGTCTCAGAAGCTGATTGGGACAGGCCGTAAGGAGAATGGACTATATATTTTGGATGAGTTAAAAGTGACAGTTGCCGCCGTTGCTACTACTATTACTGTTGATTTGTCTTCCTTTCATTTGAGTCCTTCTTCTTCTTGTATTTATTTATGGCATTCTCGTCTATGTCATGTTTCGTCTTCTTGTTTAAGATTTTTAGCATCCACAAGAGCTTTAGAAAATTTAAAAACTTGTGATATTTCTAATTGTAGAATGTGAATTGGCAAAATTTTCCGCTTTACCTTTTAATCGAAGTATTTATGTTTCTTCTTCACCTCTTGATTTGATTTATTCTAATGTATGGGGACCTTCTCATATTTCCACAAAAGGAGGGTCTCGATATTATGTTTCATTTATTGATGATCATACTCGTATTGTTGGGTTTATTTAATGAAACAATGTTCTGAATTCTATGAGATATATACACCCTTTCGAGCTCTTGTGAAAACTCAACATTCTATTGTAATCAAATGCTTTAAGTGTGATTTGGGTGCAGAATACACTTCTAAGAATTTTTCTCAGTTGCTTGCCTTAGATGGAACCATTCACCAAACTTCATGTACAAATACTCCTAAGCAAAATGGTGTTGTTGAAAGAAAACATAAGCACATTGTTAAAACTGCTCGTTCTCTCTTGTTGTCTGCTTTTGTTCCTAGTGAGTTTTGGGAAAAAGTTGTCCTTACTGCAGTAAGTTTGATTAAAACAATCCCATCTTCTCATAGTTTAGGTTTGTCTCCTTTTGAAAAGTTATATAGGCATGTCCCTGATTATTCCTCCTTCAAAATTTTTGGTTGTACTTGTTTTGTTCTTTGTCCTTATGCAGAACACAATAAGTTGTCCTCTTGTTCTGCTAATTGTGTCTTTCTAGGTTATGGTGAAGGTAAAAAAAATGTATCGTTGTTTTGATCTAATAACTCATAAACATTATGTGTCTTTTCATTTTGTCTTTTTTTAGCATATACCTTTCTTTTATATTCCATCCATTACTCATAACTTGACTAGACCTAATATTATTCGTATAGATCTTTTTTTTTTTTTAGGATTCTGATAATATATCATCACTAGTTCCTAGTACCTCAGATGCCATTTATCATGTTCGACCAATTTGTACTCATCATCCTACAGGTACTGACACTTTACTCTCTGGCACACTTGAAGCTCCATTCTCATCTATAGCCCCCCAAGCTTTATTTGAGATTGTAGATCCACCTCTACATCAATCCATACACGTTTGTAAATCGATAAAACTACCAAAGTTTGCTTATTTTTGTTACTCTTCATCATTCATTTTCTTTTTAATTTCTATTCATTGTCTAGAGAACCTTTTTCCTATAAAAAAGCAATTCTTGATTCTCTTTGATAATAAGCTATGGATGAGCAACTTTTTACTTTGCATAAGAGATATACTTGGGACTTGAAGGAGACCGAACAATTAATTCTGATTAAGTTTATCTTTAGATGAACTGCATTGTAAAGCCTTTTTGAGCACCTCCTTTTTCCCCCTTTGAAATTCTTCTGCATTTCTCTTCGTTGTGGGTCAATCGGTTATCATTCCTCCAGTTTTTTTTTTTCCTCGAATTCAAGTAGCCATGACAAGTGTATTTAACATTCTGTACTGAATTCCATAGATATACACTTCACTTATTTTTTCGTAACAGAAAAAAAAAAAAGAAGAGGTGACCGTGACTTGAAGTCATTGTACCGATCACCGTTTCCACTGTAAGTACGCTACCAGGGTGCCATGATTGATTACTGCTGTCGCAATGTGAGAGTAATCCATCTGGAAAAACTCTTTTTGATAGCATGTATGAAATGATTTCCTTTAGATAATAATGGGCTTCGAGCTGACATAGTTTGGCAGCACAAAAGCTTAAGAAGGCCTGCTAGAGATATTCAAGTCTAGCAATGAAAAGCTTAGATGGCCGAACCTTATATGCAAAACAAAGGAGGCCATGAAAAGCAGAAGAGACCATCAATTTCTGCTCTCTGTTCATATTTCTATCTTCCACCAAATCTGGGTTTGCTCACAGTCTGTTCGACAATGTTAGATTTATTTCTGAACTCTTAAGATTTTCTTGTTTAATTTTGTGTTTCCGCTTAATTTATAAAAATGTACATGGTTTTATTATTACAATGATGAGAATCAATAGAGTCTTGCATTTACAATCTAACCTCTTAGCTGTTGAGATTGTTACATAACAAAATAGAACAGTCCCCTGTTTCGTGATGTTCTTGGATCCTTTCTCCTCTAAATTATCCATTTATCAAGCTTTTATTCAAGTTCAATTTGAACTCTTGGATTGTTAGGGTGGCATCGTTTTCCAACATGCATAATTTCTTCCGCAAGGAAATCATTAGGAAAGTACTGGTTGGTGCTGCTATGCAACCGCATCAGTTCCACCATTGTCACTATACAATTCAGGCAAACACGACGTAACCTGTTACTGGAAACAACTCTTTTGGATAATAATGGGCTTAGAGCTGACATTGTTTGAAAGAACAAAAGCCTAAGAAGGCCTGCTAAAGAGACCAATGAGAAGCTTAGATGGCGGAACCTTATATGCAAAACAAGGAGGCCGTGAAAAGCAGAAGAGACCATCAATTTCTGCTCTCTCTTCATATTTCTATCTTCCACCAAATCTGGGTTTGCTCACAGTCTGTTCGGCAATGTTAGATTTATTTCTGAACTCTGAAGATTTTCTTGTTTAATTTTGTGTTTCCTCTTAATTTAATAAAAATGTACATGGTGTTATTACTATAATGATGAGAATCAATAGAGCCTTGCATTTGAAATTAGACCCTAAAATCTAACCTCTTAATTAGCAGTTGAGATTGTTACATAACAAAATAGAACAATCCCCTGTTTCATTTCTTGGATCCTTTCTCCTCTAAATTATCCATTTATCAAGCTTTTATTCAAGTTGAATTTGAAGTCTTGGATTGTTAGGGTGGCATCGTTTTCCAACATGCCATAATTTCTTCCGTTCCAACATGCCATAATTTCTTCCGCAAGGAAATCATTAGGAAAGTACTGGTTGGTGCTGCTATGCAACCGCATCAGTTCCACCATCGTCACTATACAATTGATCAGGAGAACACGACGTTCACGTTTCAACTCAACAATTCTGTATTCTTCTTTTCATCATTACTGTTGTTACTCAATTTTTTATTAATATTTTTGATAAATTTTCAGAAAAATAAAAAATAGTAAAAGAACAATGAAAAACCCTAAAAAAATACATTTTGATATATTTATATTGTTTTTAGTATTTTCAAAGTTATTTCATAAAAATTTGAATTTTTAAAAGTATTTAGAATCGCTTTTAAAAATATTAAAAAAAAAATTAAAAATCAAAATTTATAAAAAAAATAAAAAGTTAGGGAACTAGTTGAACTTTGAAGACCTAACGGGGTTCAGGGGGGAGATGAAAAAAATTTAGAGGCAGCTTCTCCATTTTTCAGGCCGCCGCACCCCCCTTGCCCGAAAACAAAACGAGAGAAACCCATCACCTAAACCGAAACCAGTCCCCCCTCTTCCTCTGGCAGTCTGGCAGCCAGGCCCCGCCTATCCTCTCTCCTTTTCTTCTCCCGAAGCCAACCGGCGGTTCCTCTCATTTTTTTTAACTTTCAAAACAAGCCGCCCCCCACCGACTTTAGCTTTTAGTATTTTTGGTCCCGGAACCAGTAACAGCTGGAGGATCTCCATCTCCCTCACTATTCTCTTCCCCACGGAGACCGGCCTCTACATTTTCCTCTCATCTTCAAGTTCCAGTCGCCAGATCACCTGGCCAGATCCTCCCAAGGCCACACCCGCATCAACCTCCAACAGCGGCAACCAAGACCTGCCCTCTGCACAGAAGCTCCCCCTGTCTCTCACGGTCTCCAGCTCCACCCGACAGAGACCGGCCGCCCCTCCTCTCATCTCAGGCCAAACACAGCGGCAGCCCCGCTATCCTCTTCCCAGTCTCCTCTTAGTTCCACCGCGCTAACAGCAACAACAACCCGGCAGCGCCCACAGACTGGCACCTCCTTGGTCCGGCCACCTGAAACAGAAGAAGAGAAAAAAAAATCTTGCAGAGAGAGCAGCAGATCTGAAAAAGGAAGAGGAAGAGAAGCAAATCCGAAAACGGGTAAAGAAGAGAAGCCGATCTGAAAACAAAACTAAAACAGACTGGTTTGTTGCGCTTTTGGGTGTTTTGCAGCTAACGGCGCTGCTCAGAAGCCATTACGGATCTCTCCACGCTACTAGATTTCTGGATTTCGCGGTAGCGCATGAACCCATAGTTCTAGAAGTCCTCTGCAATTTATGGATTTTTTAGGAATTTTTTGTAATATTTAGATGTTTAAATATGTATTTAAATTTCTATTAAATGTTTTTTATTAGTTTGTGTTATTCTGAAAAATGTAATTGAATGATTATAGTAATGAAAAAGAGATGTGTGTGTTTGTAATTTTTTTTTATGTATATTTTTGAATTATAAAATATATATAAAAAAGAAAAGTAATTAGATATTTAATTTGAATATGGTTAAATATCTTAAAGGATAAGTTTCTATATATATTTTTGAAAATTTAATAATTATTTATTAAAGTTTTAAAATTTAATTAATATTTTAAATTTTTAAATTATATAAAATCATAATTTATCTTAATAGAATATATTAGAAGTATTAATACCTTTCCCAGTTGAAATTAAGAATAACACGACGTTCACGTTTCAACCAACAATTCTGTATTCTTCTTTTCATAATGACTATCAATTTTCTGAAACGGCATTGTTGAAATCACGACATCCCACTTTTGACTATTTTATAAATTCATTGTTTACACTCAATGGAGCTTATTAACGACAATTAGTGGTGAGTTCATTAACATTTTAATTTTGATTTCATGATGAAGTGGCAGCTAATCTCTTTAACTCCCAATCAACAAGGCCAACTTAAATTGACTTGGAGGTAAAAACTTTTTGTTTGAGAACATATTTGTCATGACTTATTTTTGAGTTATTTTTTAAATTTACTTGTTCTTTTTCAAAAAATCAAAAAAAAAATCGAAATAAAAAACAAAAAAAATCCAAAAAATAACAATAACAATAAGAAGAGGATGTTAGAGCGCTTAGAAAATGGCTAGAAGTTTGTCATAACCTAATTTTTTATCATTTTATTTTAATTATTATTATTATTTTATTTACTGAAAAGGATAAAAAAAAATGATGAAAAAAAAAAACAAGTAAAATAAAATAAATAAAGAATGAATCAAAATTTGGGTTAAGAGCAACATAATTGGAAGTTTTGGGGTTTAATTAAACTTTAGAGTTAATCTAATTAATCCAATCAAGGGTTTAATTGGAGAATTGATAAGTTTTGAAACTTAATTGAGCTTAGAATTAATTTAATTAATCCAATTAAGGGTTTAATTGGAGAATTGATAAGTTTTGAGACTTAATTAAGCTTGGAATTAATTTAATTAATCCAATTAAGGGTTTAATTGGAGAATTGATAAGTTTTGAGATTTAATTGGACTTGGATTTAATTAAATTTATGAGATCAGGGACTTAAGTGAAGTATTATCAAAGTATAGGGCTGATTTGTGTCAAGTTTGAAAGAAATTAAAATCCAAGGACCAATTTGTAGATGGGGCTGAGATGCAGTGGTTCAATTACAATTTCCCCAAGGACTGGACTGCAACTATTCAAAATGTCAAGGATCAAAACACAAAACACCAAAAACGATGCCGTTGCTCAGCACTGTTCATCTTCTTCAACGCCTCAGCTGCCCGCCGCCACCATTACTCCTGCAATAACAGTCGATTGATTACCTGGTAATGGTGGAATTCTGTGGTTATAAAGCCAGAGAAAACAAAGAACGCGGGGGGGGGGGGGGGGGGGGGGGGGGGGGGGGGCACAAAAAAAAAGAGACGAAAAACCAGGGAAACGGGTAGGAATCACAGAACTGGAGAGAGAGATGGAGAGAAACCGAACCAGGGAAAATTTTGGTCCATCAACCGGCAGCACCTCGTGCTTTTACCACCACTGTCTCCGTCTTGGACGGAGAAGATTGGACAGAGAACTAGAAAAGGGAACAAACCGGAGGAGAGGAAGTAACACTGGGAACACCACAAGACGCAAGAACAGAGATAATATAGAGAAGATGAGCAAAAACAGAGGAGGCCACGAACGGGCAGAAAAACCAGAGAAAAACCGGAGGCAGCAACAAGAACGCAAGAAAACGGAAAGATAGCAACAAGAAGAAGGACCCAGAATCAAAACCACCGGGGAGAATCGGCATCATCATCATCTTCGTTCCATCATCTCTAAGAAAAAAACCAGAAGCATAGAGGACACGAACGACCGAGAGAAGAAGAAGCAGAGGGCAGGAAAGCAAAGGTATAAGGAGGAATTCCAGTTTTCCAACGAGGAGCGCCTTCACTGATCTTCGCCCAAAACAGTGGCACTCCAGCAGACCAGGTAAGCATCCTTTTCCTCTCGCATTTCTTCAATTAATTAGCGTTCCACTGTGCAAGTGAATTTTACTTCAATTAATTCACTTGCACAGTGTAGCAACACGAGTGGATTAATCCACGCGTGTTGCTCAGTCTAGCCTGGTCATTGGCCCGTGACCAGGCCGGGTCCAACCCAGTTTCTATTGGGCTGAGCTAGGTCCAGTCCTAAAAAATATATAAAAAAAACAAAAAAATAAAAATAAAAATAAAAAATAGAAAGTGTAGAAATAAAATTTTTTACATGTCTTAGAAAAAAAATATTTTTGTCAATTTATTCACTGATATCAAGATAAAAAAAAGAAAAAAAAATATACTGATTTTTTTCGTAGCTACGAATTTTTACCAACGCCAGAGTTGGAAATATTTGTGGTGGAATTTTTACCAATGCCAGAGTTGGAATTATTCAGGATCGAATATTCACTGACGCCAGAGTCAGGAATATTATAAACAAATCATCATAGCATAAGCGAATAAATGTTTAACAATTAAGATAAAACCAGCAATGCAGTCTGTCTCAGGCAAAACGTTTAAGGGGTGATAATATCTTTCATTTTAAGTAACCAGTCTCGTTCCATAGATTCTCTGTTGACCAGTTAGGGTTCCTAGTGACCATAATACTAGGTGGCGACTCCTCAAACAAGACTTTTTCCCATAAAAGAACAAGATGCTAGAAATCTGTTCTTTTTCCATAATTCAAGAGAATTATTTTTAGGGACCGTCGCGATGTCGAGTGCGACAAAGTTGGTTGATGAGGCCAAAAAATTCAAAGATTAAAACTTGATTTTTTTTTTTTTTACAGATGAAGAGCCATGTTGACAAAGAAAATTTAATTCGAGGAAAAAAGTTCAAAATCAGATGTTTATAGACTCAATTAAATTTTATTGGAGGTTTAATTGAATTTATATAGGGTTTGATTACAAGAAAAATTAATTTTTAAGTCAATTTAGGCTTTAATCGAAAGAAATCAAAGTTCTAGGGTCAAAATAGAATTTTTGAGAGTTTATTTGGTCAAATCAACGGTTCAATTGCATAGATATTAAAGTTTGATGGCCAATTAGGGACTTGATTGAAGAAATCCAAAACCAAGGACCAAATTCGACAAGGAGCATAAATGAAGGGACTGAAATTGATCAAATCAAGGGTCAAATTGAATAAATTGGAAGTTTATTGATCAATTAAGGGTCCAATTGCATAAATCCAAAACCAAGTACCAAAGGGAAAAATGCTCGGAAATATAGGGTTGAAATTGAAGTTCTTCATGGTTAAAATTGAACAAAATTAAAAGTTTGAAGCCAATCAGGTGTGTTGATAGAAATAAATCACAAATTGAAGGACTAAATTGTAAGGTACTATTCATCTTCTTCTCCTGCGAGGCTGGTTGGGTGGTCACCTTCCTAAGGCATTTGGCGCCTCGTTTCATCACCAAATTGGATGAAACATAAATGCAAACGATCCTGTGATACCTGACTACACGCTAGCATAAGCCGTTCGGGCTAATCGACATTTCAAAGGTTGTGGCATCGGCCCAAAGTGGCCAACCCGACCAACCATTTTCCTGCAAAACTGACAATTCATGATTGCTACTTTGAGCTAATGGTTGGGATTTGAAATTTTGTACCATAAAAGACAAAGTGTCCCTCTTCCACCACCTATAAATAGATTTGATCTTCATGCCTCAAGGGTGGAGAAATTTGGGTCGAAAGACAACTAAAAAACCAGCCTCCCTAACCCGGTCTGCCACCTTCACCCTCATTCTCTTTCTTTCTCTGCCGTTTCAGAGCAAAACCACGCTGCCATTAGCCCGTACACCTCCATATCCATAACAGGAAGCTAACACAACCGCTGGTCGACCACCTAGAGCCACCATCAGCCTCCCTCTCCTCTCGGCAACCCGCTCGTTTTCTCTTCTTTTTCTCTCTCCACCGTGGCCTCCTGCCATAACCACCACCCCCACCGGTCTGTCCACCTCCATATCCACCAACCCAAATATTCATAAGAGGCAGATCAACCACCGCGACTGTCGCCATCGTCAACCTCTGCAGATTTCTTCTCCTTTCTTCCTCTTCTTACCGCAGCCGCCACCGTTGCCACCGCTTGCAACACGCTGCCCTTCGCGCCAGCCAGACCACCGCCATCGCAGGTCAACCTTCCTTCCCCTTTTTCTTCTTCTTCTTCATCTTCTTCTTCCCCGCTGTTCACTGCGTGAATAGTAGCGTGAATTAATTCACACCTTCTGTTCATGCATGAACAGTGGGCGTGAATTATATTGATTCCCACTGTTCATGCAGCAGTGGGATTCAGCCCATAGTTGTTTTTGGGCCGGGTTCGGCCCAGTTCCAAAAGTTTTCGAAAAAATTTGTGATTTTTTCGTGTATTTTGTTACGGAATTTTGCTTAATATTGGTTTGTATTTTTATACTATAAAGATCCAAATGCGGTATTAAAATACTACATTTTTGTCAAAACATTGCAAAAAAATTTATAAAACAAAAAAAAAATATTTTTGTTTTCATGCATACGGCCAAGTCTCTCAAAGCTAAAAATCATATTTTATTTTTATACAACAAATAAAACTTCAAAAAAATATATATTATATTTTAGCATATATTTTGGTTTTAATAACCATTTTATTAAAGTCATGAGAACTTGACCAATATTTCAAAAAAAAAACCAAAAAACTATTTTGTTTTGTTTTGATGTCTGAGATTATGAATTTATACGTAAAACGTATTGTTGATATTAAAAATATAGTTCTTTTATAGACATTAGACAGGTTAGGTTTTTATCCTATAAGATAAGAACATCCTTACTGAGAAGGGTTTTTCTTGAACCATAGGCGGACCAACATGATAAGACCTTAGATTTTTTATCAGACAATAAAACAATGCAGCTTACCTTAGGTGGAGCGTACTTGGGGTACTAATACCTTTCCTTTACGCAATCAGTCTTCGTACCTGATCTCTGATACCAATTAGGGTTCCTAGTAACCAAAAACTGGTGGCAACTCTCATTCCATTTTTTTCATCACTAAGAGACAAAGAATTCCTTATCTCTTCATATTTACCAGATATATATCCATACATTGAGGGTGGATGATTGCCGCGACGCCGCACACGTGCGACAATATTCGTTCAAACATCCCACTTTTTGTGTTTTTTTTTAGTTTTTTCATTAATTAGATTAGCATTGGTTTATTTAATAATCTAATAGACTCAAGAGTTGTTTTTTTAATTAATTAATTATTTATTGTTATTGATTTTTTTTATATTATTTAAATTATTCCTTTAACGAATGACTTGAAACTTGAATTTTTATTAACCTGTCACTTTTTTTAAATAAAAAAATTAAATTGTTCGGCCTGGCAAAGCACGGACACCATATCTATGAAACCATTATATCTTCTTGTTCATTATTACGCCCCCTGCAGCAATTGCGAGTTTGTTTCGCTGCAACTTCGCAACGGAGGTCCGCAAAGAAAAACAAGTGAAAGTGGGTGATCAAATTTCTTTGAAAGATGACAGTCATTTCCTGATACTGGTTGAATCCTAGCTTTAATCATGCTCCGACACGAGTTTTTTTTTAAAATTAAAAGGTCGTGAGGAGACCACCAGTTTCTATAAGGAAATCACCAAGAAATTACTGCTTGCTGGTATTTTAAAATCAAAATGGCGTGCAAATGGGTTCTCCATTCAAGGTTTCTTTAGGTAATTGATCTCAAACAAAAGGTGAAAAATCATTAATATCAAATTAAATCAAACCAAAAAAATCTAGTAATTATGCAGGAAACTGTTTCTCTAAAATTTGCTTATAAAAATCCATATTGAGATCAAATTGGGTCCTGCATGCGTTCTCGAAAGCGGACAATAGTGGACATGGAGTGTTGCTACCCAATTTTTGAACCATGTTTTGATAAATTTTTAGAAAAATTTAAAAATAGAGAAAAATAACGAAAATCCAAAAAATTTATTTTTTTAATATATTTTTGTCATTTTAGCATTTTCAACGTTGTCTGAAAAAAAATTTAATTTTTTAAGGGTCTTTCGAACGCATTCGACTTTGTCAAGCCGGCCGCCCCCCTCTCCTGGCTTGAATTTTTTTTCTCTCATAGCCCCTGCCATTTTCGGCTCTCTTGATCTTCCCCACTCAGCCTCCACATCGTTCCCCATCTTCTTTTCCTTTTCCAGCCAACAACACAGAGCCGCCCCCCTCCATGGTTTGATTTTTTTGACCCAAAACCAGCCGGACTCCCTCTCTTCCCCGATCTCCTCACTTCACAAACCGAAAGAAACCCCCTATCAGTAGTGAAGGCATCCCCTTTCCAGCGGCCTCTTCCCCCTTCGGTCTCCAGCTACCAGCCACACCTGGAGAACCCCACAACAGCAGCCGAGCTCCTCCACCACAGAGTCGTCCCCATCATCTACTCAGCAGCGACGACCTCCACAGAAGAAGCCTTCGCCTCCCAGCTTCTTCACTGACCAACAACAGTCCTTCTTCCTCCAGCGGCGCCCACAGAAGTGGCCCCTCGTCCAACCGAGAATCGACGGCCGGACCTGCAACCAGCAGAGAACAAAGAAGCAGAGAAGAAGGCGAAACGAAGAACAAAGCAGATCCAAAACGGAGATAAACAGATCCATGAACTAGAAAGAAAAAAACTAAAACCAACTGCCGTGTGTGTATCTTTGGTTTTTTTGTAGGTGACGGTGACTCCCATCGCCGGCGTGGGAAGACAGAGGGGAAGAAGACATTCCGGATCCCCTGGTTTTTTGGAGTTTCCAGCGGCAGAGCGTGATCCCACGCGCCGCCAGTGACGGTGGCGCGTGGAACAACACGCCGCCACTGTTCCTGCTACCCTTTGGCTTCACAGAACTGGTCCCAGCACTATTATGGATTTTTGAATGGCTGTTTTGTAATTTTAGAATTGTTTAATGTAATTTTTGTTTAATGTAATATTTGTTTAGTTTTGAGTTTTTGTAATTTGTATTTTGTAAACATGGAAGCAAAAAAAGAAAAGAAAAGTAAAAATATAGTAAAAGTGTATGTGTGTGTTTGTATTTGTTTTATGGATTTATTTTTTATTTTTGATGAAATTGCAAAGAGTAAAGAAGAATTTAATATTTTGATTTGCTCACGGTTCAGAATTATTAACTGATACGTAAGTTGTATTTCTAATATTCGATGAAAAGACAAAATTTTAAAATTTTTTTAACACGTCAAAGCCACGAAGTAGCTTACCTCAGGTAGGGTGCGTTAGGGGTGCTAATACCTTTCCTAATCACAACCAGTCCCTTATCCTCGAATCTCTGATAAGACCAGTACATCCGGTTTCCTAGTAGCTCTCAATAAATTACTAGGTGACGACTCCCAACGAATCAAAGCAAGCAAATGCATAACGAAAAAAATTGCCAACTCGATGCCGCGTAGATTTTGACGTGCGACATGGAGTACTTTTATTTTTCTTGTATAATAATCAAGTGGACATATAATTAAAGTTAGTGTGCCAGTAGGAAGATGACAAGCTACAAATGAGAAGCAGATTTCTCTGAAAAAAGATCGTGAGGAGACCACCAAAGTCTAAAAGTTTATCACGGGAAAATCCTTTGATCAAACGCATGATGAGGACAAATTAAATTGTATATAAGAGACAGCTTGCTTTTGTATTCGATCAAGTAGGAGCGTTATTAAAAAGAGACAAATTATTTTTAATCTTAGCATATCAAATTTGAAAACATTAAAAATATATTAATTTAAAATTAATAAAAAAATTTAAATTTATTTAAAAATATTTTTAAAACATAAAAACAAATAACCATACAAAAATCAAATGTTCGAACAAATGACTTCCCAAGTCTACGAAGAAAAAAAAACAAAATAGCTTACACAACAAGTTGAAGGAACACCTCGTTGCACACAAGCTTGAAGAAAATATAATGAAAATAATTGTGGGGCTCAAGATCAAATCAATTGCTCAAATAGTAATCACAATTTATTTTAATTTTGATAAATTATTATATTAAAAAATAATTTTTAATATTAAAAATACACGGAGTTTGTTTTTTATTTGACTTTAAATATGTCAATTAATCATGTTTTAGATAATATTTTCATCAAATAATTCAATATTACAGGATTCAGTTTAGTTAATCATGCAAGAAACCCATGCATGCTTCCAATCTATTATATATATATTAGGATGATGTTACAAGTACTGAGGGAGTATTGTTACAGCTGTTATGGTCACTGTTAGTGCAGATTAATTAGGGTAGGTTGCATATGCTTGGACACGTGTTAGAAATCATTTCACTCCATTAACAAAAATGAAGGAAGTGGGGGTAGGCGCTATTGATATTTCAAAAGAGATATTCTAAATATTTCACAAGAAATAAAAATCAGTAGGTGCAGTAAGAAGAAATTATTGATAATAGAAATCATTTTCTAATCTCTTCTGCCATGTATTTCATAAGGTCAAATCAATTGTTCATATACAGCACCTGACTTCCCAAATCTACGGAGAAAAGCAAAGCAGCAAACAAGAAGTTGGAATATCCTTTAATCCAACTCAGCAAACCGAGCGATCTGTGCGGGCCCCTGGCTAGCATTGTCTGTGAAGACTCTCTCATTCGATATTACTTTACATAACACAATAAATTGCTACAGTATTTCTAACATGATTTTTTTTTTTTGTGTTTTTTTTGTCTAAAATTATATCTATCGATTTTTTTTTTATATTTAGTTGATTAACAATTTAGCTTTGTAATTGTTTTTCTTTAAAACACTATGAATTGTTGTAGTGTTTTCCCATATGATTTTTTCCACAATTATCTTTGTCGATCTTTTTTTAATATTGAGTTGGTTAAGAATTATAATTACAATAAAGCTAAATCATATGGGGAAAGCATTGTAGTTTTTCTCACAAAATACTGTGGATTGCTACAGTATTTCTCTAAATGGTTTTTTATTTTATTTTATTGGGGAAAGCACTGTAGTTTTCCTCATAGAATATTGTTAATTGCTACAACGTTTTTTCTCATGGGTTTTTTTCCTTCCAAAATTATCTCTGTTGGTTTTTTTAATATTAGGTGGTAGAGAATTTAGCTTTGTAATTTTTTTTTCTTTTATTAACAGAAAAGCTAAATTATAAGGCAAAAGCACTGTATCTTTCTTCACAAAACACTGTGGACTGCTACAAATCATTTTGTTCAATCTCTAAGTTTTTATCACCAACACAACCTCTTTTTTCCCGTCATGAAATATTTGCTCCATCTTACCTTTAATTTTTATTACTTATCTAGCACTAGTTTACAATTATAACACTATCAAGTACATTTATTTTATAATCCCGCGGCAACACGCGAGCATGTCATCTCTCGCGCGTGTGTGTGTATGGAGTCCTTATGTTCAAAAGCTTTGTCAAACTAGGTACCTAGATAAATGTTGACTAATGCAAAGTGAAGAATAAAGGGTTTGTTATAAATTAAAATTTTAAAAATCAAGAACATTATAAATATAAAAAACTTTTAAAATATTCAATTTATTTTGCTCTTTCTTTCTTTGTTAAAAGGTTATTATAAATCTTTATATAAAAAATAAACTAGAAAACCATAATAATACTAAATAGAAAAAAATAAATTAGAAAAGGAGAAAAACTATAAAAGCATCATATGAATAGAAAAATAAAATTAACAAAGTAAAATATCTATTTTCTTAAAAACATTTCCTACATCAAATGTTTCTTTCTTTCGGTTTTTTTTTTTACAATTAAATTGCAAGCTATAATTATTAAATCTAACTCCACAAATAATTTGAACTAATTTTGACATTGATATAACCAAACTCAGGGGATCTTCAAATTGATATGCAACTCAATACATATATTTATATTCAAAATCCAAATTAATGTATTGTATTCTCTCTAATTTTGACTTTGATAAAAAAAATGATTTATCTATATAATGATAATTAAGATTTTAGAAGTAGAAAACAATGTCAATTATAATACGACATTAATTGTAAAGGTTTCTCTAAATAAATAAAAAAAGATTTTCGTGTTAGAAAAATAGTATAAGAAAAATAGCACTTAATCAATGCATTTTCTTCCTTCTTCCTTCTTTTTTATATATATAGAAACTGTCTTACATGCATGTATATAGATATCTTAATGGTTGGGTTTTACAATTTACACTTTCTAATAAATTTATAAAACCAGGAGTAAATCACATATATATTAGATATTTTTTTCTTGGACCAAATTCATTTTCATGGGATAGAGATTGATGCAGTAGATAAGTGCTAGTGGAAGAAGAAAAACAAGTTTCTTAAAAAAAACTATTTTAGTGCTCTTGAATTTTTTAAAAAAATTTAAGAATTGAAAAAATAATTTCCATTCCCAATTAATAAACAAGGTTTTAATTTTTTTTTTAGAATTCACTCTGCCGGCCATATAAAAAAATTCAACCAATGATTAAACTTGCAAAAAAGCAGTAAAAGAATTGCTTTTTCATAATCGGCCATATAAAAAAATTCAACCAATGATTAAACTTGCAAAAAAGCAGTAAAAGAATTGCGTTTTCGTAATCGAGCTACTACCTTATGAACAAATGACTTCCCATGTCTACAAAGAAAAAAACAAAGTAGCTTACACAACAAGTTAAAGAAACAACCCGTTCCACAAGCTTAAAGAAAAACATTAACAGACTAATGAAAATAATTGTGGGGCTCAAGATCAAATCAATTACTCAAACAATAATCAAAATCATTGACTCTCCCATTCAATGAAGCCCAAGTCTCCCTTGGATAATTAATTCAGCATAGAAAATTCAATGATACAGATAATTGTCACTGTCCGATCAAATTAATGCTTGAAGAGGACAAAATCAGTAGGTGCAGTAAGAAGAAATTATTGATAATAGAAGTCATTTTCTAATCTCTTCTGCCATGTATTTCATAAGATCAAATCAATTGTTCATAGATAGCAAAGCAGTAAACAAGAAGTTGGAATATCCTTTAATCCAACACCACAAACCGAGCGATCTGTGCCGTGATCCGTGAAGACTCTCTCATTCAATGAAGCCCAAGTCTCCCTTGCATAATTCAGCATAGAAAATTCAATGATACAGATAATTGTCACTGTCCGATCAAATGCATGAAGAGGATAAAATTGTATATATTCAATGATACAGATAATTTACACTTTCTAATTAATTTATAAAACCAGGAGTAAATCACATATATCAGATATTTTTTTCTTGGACCAAATTCATTTTGATGGGATAGAGATTGATGCAGTGGACAATCGGGAATCTTGACTTCACAGGTCTACGAAGAAGAAAAACAAGTGCTAGTGGAAGAAGAAAAACAAGTTTCTTAAAAAAAACTATTTTAGTGCTCTTGAATTTTTTAAAAAAATTTAAGAATTGAAAAAATAATTTCCATTCCCAATTAATAAACAAGGTTTTTTTTTTAAGAATTCACACTGCTGGTCATATAAAAAAATTCAACTAATGATTAAACTTGCAAAAAAGCAATAAAAGAATTGTTTTTTCATAATCGAGGTACTACCTTATATAAATGATGGGCCTACAATTTGTATATTTTTCAATATGTAACCAAACATTAATATGAATGCGTTAAGAGACTTGTCAGAAAATCAAATGCTCGAACAAATAACTTTCCAAGTCTACGAAGAAAAAAGCAAAGTAGCTTACATAACAAATTGGAGGAACACCCCATTCCACAAGCTTGAAAAAAAACATTTAACCACTAATGAAAATAATTGTGGGGCCCAAGATCAAATCAATTGCTCAAACAGTAATCACAATTTATTTTAATTATGTAAAATTTTTATGTTAAAGAGTTTATGTTGAATAATAATTTTTAATATTAAAACTAAGCTGGGTTTGTTTTTTATTTGACTTTAAATATGTCAATTAATCATGTTTTAGATAATATTTATTTGAGAATAATGGAATGTGTTAGATTGTGCCTTAGCCAACCTTCTTATTTATATAGAGGCAGCAGAACACTGCAATAACTGTAATGATTATAACATCCTATATTATTTTCCTATTCTGATAGATACATGAGTACTAATTGTAATGATTACAACATCCTATATTAATTTTCTATTCTATAATATGCCCCCTTAATCTGAGGGTGGGGGATCAACCCGAAGCTTGAACCAAAAAGCAGTAAAGGATGCAACAGGAAGCGGTTTAGTGAAGACATCGACAAGTTGATCCCGAGAGGGAACAAAACGAATCTGAATTTCTTTCTTGGCAACGCGGTCACAGAAAAAGTGATAATCCACTTCAACATGCTTAGTACGAGCATGGAAGATAGGATTTGCTGAGAGATAGGTAGCACCAAGATTATCACACCAAATGGTAGGAGTAGAAACTGAGGGAACCTGCAAATCTGTTAACAAGTATTGAAGCCAAATGACTTCAGCGGTACCATTAGCAAGGGCTTTATACTCAGCCTCAGTAGAGGAGCGAGCAACAATGCGTTGCTTGCCGGATTTCCAAGAAATCGGCGTCTGACCAAAAAAGACAAGATAGCCGCCCGTAGACTTGCGATCATCAATACTACCAGCCCAATCTACATCTGTAAAGCCATGTAGAGCAAAAGAAGAGCCTCGAGTGATATGGAAACCATAAGATGCCATACCTTTAAGATAGCGTAAAATACGTTTGACAACGGCCCAATGAGAATCTGTAGGAGCATGCATAAACTGATAGACTCTGTTAACAGCAAAGCATATATCTGGACGGGTGAAGGTAAGATATTGAAGAGCACCCATAATTTGACGAAATCGTGTAGGATCAGAGAATGAATGATTTGAATGACTTTCGAATGGGAGACTGGAGTATCAACTGGTTTGTAGGAAGTCATACCAGCTCGGGTGAGGATGTCAAGAATATATTTATATTGACGCAGCATTAAACCCATACTGGTAGACTGAACTTCAATACCCAGAAAGTAGTGAACAACACCTAAGTCACAAAGCTTGAACTCAGAGCTGAGTAACTGTATAAGGTGATGGAGCATAGCAGAGTTACTACCCGTGAGCAGAATATCATCAACATACACCAGGAGATAAAAGATATTAGTACCATCAGATAAGATAAACAGGGAGGTGTCAACCTTGGAAGCTCGGAAACCGATGGAGAGCAAAAATCACTTAGATGAGTGTACCATGCTCTCAGTGCCTGTTTCAAACCATACAATGATTTGTGCAATTTGCACACATGAGATGGAAGAGAAGAGTCAACGAAACCTGGAGGTTGTTTCATGTAGACCTCTTCAGTAAAAACACCATTGAGGAAGGCATTATGAATATCAAGCTGATGAATCTTCCAATTTCACGAAACTGTGATAGAGAAAACCTATCGGACAGTGGCCTGCTTAATAACTGGACTGAATTAATAACTGGACTGAAGGTTTTAGAATAATCAATACCTTCTTGTTGGGTAAAACCTCTAGCAACAAGGCACGCTTTATAGCGCTCAATACTACCATCAACACGACGTTTGATCCGATATACCCATCTACTGCCAACAACGTTCATCGAAGGATAAAATGGAACCAAAGACCAAGTGCGATTTTCGTGTAAAGCAGCGATCTCATCACACATAGCATTATGCCAATCTGCATACCGGTCAGCATCAGAGAATGCAAAAGGCTTAGAAGAGGGAGAATACAATACCTGTGTGGAGGTAGAAGTAGCGGCAGCTGAAGCAACCAGATTAGCTGTCTTCGGCTACCATTGTCTAAGAGTCATAGGATGTCTGTTGTGTGCTGGTGGAGACACAAAGGAAGACGGTTGTAGCGAGGAGACCTATGGCAGCTGATAAGAAGACAAATCAACCATAAGTTGCATACCAGCGGGAGAGGATGATAAAGAAGCAGCCTCAAGCATATGATTGTCAGCAGAGGAGGGGCTGCAAGCAGAGACTGAAGCTGCAGGATTGCTGGCCAAGGAGGGCGAAGTAGAGGAGGGACTAGAAAGTGCCCCAAGACCATGAGGAGAGGAGACCAATTGACGATCTGAACCTGCATCATAAGGGTTAGATAAACAAGCATGGGATGATGGCCAAGGGATGGGTGGAGGTTGTGGTCGGGTGGCTGTTTGAAGTGGCAGAGCGGGGTGTTGTGGGCTGTTTGGGTGGCTGGTGAAAGTGGGTGGCGGTGGATGGTTTAGCAAATTTAGGAGGGTGACAGTAGCGGGTGGGGTGGGGGTTGTGGTGGAGACCTTTGCAATCTGTTTAGAATTATCAAATGGAAACACATGTCCATGGAAGCGGACATGACGGGAAATATAAATACGGTGAGATGCAATGTCAAGATATCGATAACCAAGATGCGAGGAACTATATCCAAAAAACATACATGGAGAAGAACGAAGATCCAATTTATGATTATTATATGGACGCAGAAAAGGAAAACAGAGACACCTAAAGGTACGCAAAAAATGATAATCAGGAGACCGTTGAAATAAACAATCAAATGGAGAGAGATGGGCAAGAACAAGAGTAGGCATGTGATTTATAAGATAAACAGAGGTTTCAAAAGCATAATTCCAGAATCGAAAATGTGCTTTACATTGCCATAAAAGAGTAAGACCTGTTTCCACAATATGCCTATGACGACGCTCTACTACTCCATTTTGTTCATGAGTGTGGGGAAAAATCAGGCGATGATGAATACCAATGGTCTGAAAAAATGTGGATAGTTTTTGGTATCCACCGCCTCAATCAGTTTGAACAGATTTTATTTTTAATGAAAATTGATGTTCGTCAAGAGTCTGAAATTGATGAAAAACAGAGTAAACATCAGACTTGGCAATGAGAGGATAATACCATACATATTTAGTATAAGCATCAACAAAGATAACAAAATAACGATAGCCATCTGAAGAAAAAAGAGGAGCAGGGCCCCATACATCACTAAAAATTAATTCAAGTTGAGCATAAGTTTTGTGACCCATAGGTCCTAAAGACAAACACGATGATTTTCCTAAAGGACAACTTTGATATTGAAAATTAAGACGTTTGTTGTTACAAATGATCTTATTTTTCAAGACTAACAATTGAAAAATACATGAAGTAGGATGACCTAGTCGACGATGCTATAAATCGGCAGAGGCAGAAGTGTAGGGAGACCAATAGGCTTGAGGAACTGACGTGATGGAAGACTTGGTCAGGGCATAGAGACCATCTTTACTCTGACCTGAGAAAAGGACTTCATGGGTGTTGAAATCCTTGACATAAAACACACGAAGGTGAAATTCAAAATAAACATTATTATCAAGACAATTTCTGAACAAAGAGCAGAGGTTTCGTGATTGCAGGAACATGAAGAACATTAGATAAGGTGAAAGAACGATGTGGTGTATATATTTTTGTATAACTAAGATGAGATATAGGAAGGCCCTTACCATCACCAACATGCAAATTATCATTACCAAGATACGATTTTGAAGCGATCAAGGTGGCAAGATTAGATGTGACGTGTTGATTGGCACCGGTATCCGGAAACCAATCAACAGAACCGGTTGAGGAGAGATTGCGCTGCACCAGGTTGGCAGTAGGTTGTTGGCCATAACCTCGCTGCTGGAATTGAGGGCAATGGGGAGCTGTATGGCTGAAATTATGACACAGTTGGCAGCGTGGATTCTGCCTCCTATTGTGTTGCCAAGAGCCCTGCCTATTGTCACCGAAGGAGGAGTTTTGGAAGCTGCGGTGATCAGGTCTGGAGCCAGCAAATTGGTTGCCTCTTCTGTTGGACTGGTTGGGACGCCAGCCACCGTTGAAGCGGCCCCTGCTACGACCAGAATTGCCAAAAGTCTGGCGCTGCGCAATAAGAGCAAAAGATGGAATGCTGGGTGTGGGCAGCAGAGGAGCATGTAGGGCAATAGAAGACTTGTGAAGAAATTCATGTGTGAGAAGATGGCTGTGAAGATCTGCATATGATAAAGGTTGAGCCTTGGTAATAAGACTGGTAACTAAGTCTTTAAACTCTCCCCGAAGACCACGAAACACATATAAATTGAAATCTTCAAGCGAAACTGGCCGACCAGCAACAACCAATTCATCAAATAAGGCCTTCGTTTTTTGCATAAATTGAGTTACTAATTCATCACCCTGTCGAAGATCCTGAAGAGAGTCGCGAAGTTGCATAATACGAGAGTTGGAGGTGGAAGTGAGAGCTCGCTCAAGAGTGCCCAAAGCTGAACAAGAACTTTGACAGCCAACAACAAGATGCAAAACTTCCATAGATAGGGAGGAAAGAAGAGCACTTAGAATGAGTTGGTCTTGTTGTTTCTAGGTTTGAAAAGGCGGATTTACCTTAAGGGAGATACCATCATGGGCAAGAACATGTGTTGGAGCCATCAACAAAACCAAAAACTCCTTGGCCTAGGAGATAAGGCAGCATCTGCATACACCAATATAAATAATCTTGGTGTTTGTTAATTTGAGGGAGATAACTTGATGAGTGTGAGAAAGGGAGATAATGCTTGCGGCAGTAGAGGTAGCAGAGGCAGCAGACGTGGGCTGCAAGAGGAGGTGTTCACCAGCCATGGTAGAGGAGAATTTAGGCAGTGACACAGTAGAGGAAAGCAGAGGAGGCGCTGCAAGAGAAGAGGGTTGCACTGTCGGAGAAGAAGAAAGTTGAACTGCTAGTGCTGCAAAATTTGAAGATGTATATGGCGGTTGTTCCATTAAAGAAGGGAGGCTAGGAGGCTGTGAGAAAAGTAGGTTTAATTTATTTTAGGGTTTTGTGGCTCTGACACCAAGTTGAGAATAATGGAATGTGTTAGATTGTGCCTTAGCCAACCTTCCTATTTATATAGAGGTAGTAGAACACTGCAGTAACTGTAATGATTACAACATCCTATATTACTTTCCAATTCTGATAGATACATGAGTAACTGTAATGATTACAACATCCTATATTACTTTCCAATTCTGATAGATACATGAGTAACTGTAATGATTACAACATCCTATATTAATTTCCTATTCTATAATATATTTTCACCAAATAATTCAATATTACAGGATTAGGTTTAGTTAATCAAGTAATTTAACATATACATAAATTTAACATAAAACCTTTTTTTTTTTTTTGCAAGCCATTGATATTGTCTTTTGTATTCATTTTATTGGCCCACACGGTGTTTATGCCTTGTCATCTTTGCCCTAACTTTCTTCATTCAAACACATCAATAATATTTTAATCAATGCATATTTTTTTAATTGTATATAAGAGACAGCTTGCTTGCTTTTGTATGTGGTCAAGTGGAGCGTTATGAAGATGAGGCAAATGTGGGTTTGGATGCTGCTCATGGCACTGGCCTTCCTCAACGACCGGAGCCATTGTTGTTTGGAGCAAGAGAGAATTAGTCTCTTAGAGATAAAAGCTTGGTTCAATCATGCAGGTGCACCTGGGTCCTTTGATCTAGAACGTTGGGATAAAGAGCATTTTAATTGCTGTAACTGGGATAGGGTTGTGTGTGACAACACCACAAACCGAGTGATCGAACTATATCTTTATGGCGTAAATTCTGATTATCTCAATGCAGTCGAAGACTTGGATCTCAATGCGTCTTTGTTTCTGCCTTTCAAAGAACTGGAGATTCTCGACTTAAGCGGCAACCAATTAGTTGGTGGCTTAAAGAATCAAGGTTCTATGCTTTCAATTATTTTTTAGTTAACACATAAAGTTAATTATAATTCAAGTAACTTTACATTGAATCTTTATGGATATTGGGATGGTTGATATATATATATGCTAATTTATTTGCTTTTGACAATTTTCTTTCAGGTTTTCAAGTGCTAGCCTCATGGTTGAAGAATTTGAAGGAACTTGATCTGAGTTACAATAAATTTAACGACAGCATTTTATCATCTCTAAGTGGATTTTCAACTCTCAAATCTCTAGATCTATCAGGCAATAAGTTCACAGAATCAACTGGTCTCAATGGTAAAGTTGTAAATTATTCCTACCTCAGATGACATTTCCTAGTGAGGTTTAATAATTACATGTGTATCAAAATTAGGATGATTAAAAAATACTTTTTGACAATTAGGATGATTAAAGGTATTGTTACAGCTATTATGGTCACTGTTGGTGTAGATTAATTAGGGTAGCTGGCAGATGCATGGACACGTGTTAGAAGTTGTTAAGAGTCGGTTAGAGTTAGTTAACAATATAATAAATGGTGTAATGCATGTGGGGAAGTATATATATAATGGTAGGAGGATCACGCACGCAAGAAATAACAGAATCATTCCTCTCTACTTCATTTTGTTAAGCCGAGCTTAACAGATGATTATATTACAATACACAAAATGGATACTTCCACTCTATCTTTCTTGACCAAAAACGTAATCTTAATTAAGGCATAAAATCAGTACCAAGCTTCTGACAATTTTCTTTCAGGTTTTCAAGTGGTAGCCTCAGGGTTGAGGAATTTGAAGAAACTTGATTTGAGTTTTAATGAATTGAACGACAGCATTTTATCATTTCTCGGTGGATTTTCAACTCTCAAATCTATATATCTATCAGGCAACATGTTTACAGGATCAACTGGTCTCAATGGTAAAGTTGTAAATCATTCCTACCTCAGATGACATTCCCTAGTAAGGTTTAATAATTACATGTGTATTAACCCTTAAGTAATTGTTTGAATGAAGCCTTAAAAAGGCTTTATATAATTAATTCTTTAACGAGTGAAATAATTTGAAACTTACATATACACGCTATTAACTTTTGTTCAATTTCTTAATTTATTTTTAAAATAAATGAAGGTGAATATTTAATTAATAAGATTTTAATATCACATTAAAAATTATTTTAATTTTAAAACTTAAGCTATGTCTTGTATATTAACTCTAACATTATAACTTATTTAATTATTGTAAATAATCATTATTGATTGTTCTCTCTACCACAGGTTTAAGGAATTTAGAAATCTTGTATCTGGAAGAGATTGACTTTAAGGAAAGCGTTTTGATAGAGTCATTGGGAGCGTTGCTATCCCTCAAGACCTTAGTTGCAAGTCAGAGTACTTTTAAACTCTTTGGGAAAGGTGAGTGACAGTTTTGGTGCCTAAAACAATATGATATTTATAATAAATTGATGGATTTATTTCATCTGTTCCACAGGGTTGTGTAATTCGTCTAGCCTTGAAAAAGTGTTCCTCGATGATTCTTCTCTCCCAGCAAGCTTTCTTAGGAACATTGGATCCTTGTCTACTCTTAAAGTCCTATCCTTGAGTAGAGTTGACTTCAATAGCACCCTACCTGCCCAAGGTAATTCTACAAATGAACAATTATAAGATTATTGAAATCCAAATAACATTTATTCATTAGATATTTGTGTTATATCTATGTTTTATTAAACTAGAAGTTTACTCCTAATGTTACCTAATGTTACGTGTAGAAAATGATAAAATCTAGAGTTTCTTAATCTCTAAAATTTCTCAGTCTTAAATTTAGGGTAGCTGGCAGATGCATGGACACGTGTTAGAAGTTGTTAAGAGACTGTTAGAGTTAGTTAACAATATAATAAATCGTGCCTCCCTATAAAATAATTAGAATAAATGATTAAATTATTTATATTTTATTTGTTTTTTTCCTCTTTTTTGTTTCATGAGATAATTTGTGTTTTGCTGGAGAAGAATTAACACGTGCATGCAACCTGATTTTATTCAATGCATGTTGGTTTTTATCTTAAAAAAGAAAAAAAAAATTTGGTTTTTAAAAATGATTTGTCATGATAAATTTAGACTATCAATCCTTATCCATATCCATGCATTATGTACAACATGCTACATGGTAATGGGATGTGAAATGAATTTTGATGAATTGATGTGTATTTTACTATGAATTTCATATGAAAGATTTACAATTATTATGTAACTCAACTGAGTTTTGTTATTATAAAAACCCAAAGAGAACAATTATAATATAAGTTTTCTTATTTTAAAATTATTTTTAAATTAATTTTACTTTATATGAATTATCATATTTGATTCGAATTAATTTCTAATACATGTTTACATAATATAGTATTTATTAATAATTTTCCCCATCATTTATAAAGCTCCTGGCTCCGCCACTGCTCCTCTCAATTATTTCTTTGTTTTCCTTCTGCTTAACAGATGATTATATTACAATACACAAAATGGATACTTCTACTCTATCCTTCTTGACTAAAAACGCAATCTTAAGGCATAAAAACCATCCCTCGAGACCCTTTCTCTCAAGGATACTAATTTAAGTCAATATTGAAAGGAACGGCTATTTTCATCGTACCTTTTCTTCTTTCTCTTTCACATGGACTTTCTTCAATTCAAGATATTATTGATATATTACATATGAATATATTCTACAGGCTGGTGTGAACTGAAGAATCTTCAACAGCTATATCTCTCACAAAACAATCTAAAGGGCGTACTCCCTCCCTGTTTGGGAAATTTATCATTTCTACAATTCTTGGATTTATTTGACAACCAATTGGAGGGAAATATTGCCTCTAGTCACCTTTCCCATCTTACGCAGCTCAAATACCTTGAAGTTTCAAATAACTACTTTCAAGTTCCAATATCATTTGGTTCATTTATGAACCTCTCCAACCTCAAGGTCATTGCATGCGATAACAATGAGCTAATAGCTGCACCCAGTTTTCAGCCTTCAACTCCCAAGTTCCAGCTTCTTTACTTTAGTGCTTCAAATTGTACTTCAAAACCACTCCAAGCTGGATTTCCAAACTTCCTGCATAGCCAACATGATTTGGTGTTTGTTGATCTATCCCACAATATATTCGTTGGACAACCTTTCCCATCTTGGCTGTTTGAGAATAATACGAAGTTAAATCGACTATATTTGAGAAACACCTCATCTATAGGTCCTTTTCAGCTGCCACAACATCCAACACCCAACCTTCAGACAGTAGATATGTCTAGCAACAACATACATGGTCAAGTTGCAAGGAACATATGTTCGATTTTTCCACGTTTGAAGAACTTCATGATGGCTAACAACAGCCTCACAGGTTGTATTCCTCCTTGTTTTGGGAATATGAGCTCTCTCGGACACTTGGATCTTTCCAACAATCACATGTCTTGTGAGCTGCTTGAGCATAATTTGCCAACAGTAGGCTCCTCGTTGTGGTCCTTAAAGCTGTCCAACAACAATTTTAAAGGGCGATTACCACTCTCTGTGTTCAACATGACTGACCTACTTTACCTCTTTCTCGATGGAAACAAATTTGCAGGAGAAGTATCGGGTACCTTTTCTCCTGCATCATCATTTTCGTGGTTTGATATCAGTAACAATCTTTTGTCAGGCATGCTTCCAAGGGGAATAGGGAACTCTTCAGTAGACAGCTTTGCTCAGGCAATTGATTTGTCTAGAAATCAGTTTGAAGGTACCATTCCAACAGAATATTCCAATTATCATGGGCTTGAATTTTTAGATCTTTCTGAAAACAATCTGTCTGGGTCTTTGCCGTTGGGCTTCAATGCATCATATTTACGCTATGTCCACCTTTACAGAAATCAATTGAGCGGTCCACTGCCATATGCTTTTTGTAATATCTCTTCGTTGGTGACATTAGATCTCGGTGATAACAACTTAACTGGGCCCATTCCAAATTGTATTGATAGCCTTTTCACATTGAGCATTTTTGTTCTCAAATCTAATCAATTCAATGGGAAACTTCCTCATCAGTTATGCTTGTTAATGACATTAAGCATACTGGATCTTTCAGAAAATAATTTTTCTGGTCCGTTACCCTCATGTTTGAGAAATTTAGATTTTAAGGCATCATATGAAAAAACTATGGTTGGCATTACTCTAGAGTTACCAACTGATAGAAGCCAAGAAGAAATATTTGCATCCATAGGGGGGACAGAATTGGAGAACAAAGGTTATCATCCTAATGAAAAAATTTATTGGCCAGAGATCAGTGTAAAAATATCTGTAGAGCTTACAGCAAAGAAACATTTCTACACTTACGAAGGCGATATCCTTCGTTACATGTCTGTTATGGATCTTTCTTGTAACAGATTCACTGGAGAAATCCCGACAGAATGGGGAAACATAAGTGGGATATATGCTCTAAATCTGTCACAAAATAATCTCACTGGATTGATCCCTCCATCATTCTCCAATCTGAAGCAGATAGAGAGCTTGGATCTTTCACACAACAACTTGAATGGGAGAATTCCTGCACAACTCGTTGAACTGACCTTTCTAGCTGTTTTCAACGTGTCGTGCAATAATTTGTCAGGAAGAACACCGGAGATGAAAAATCAATTTGGTACCTTTGATGAAAGCAGTTATAAAGGGAATCCTCTTCTTTGTGGACCTCCATTGCAAAACAGTTGCGACAAAACAGAATCACCATCCACGAGAGTGCCTAACGATTTCAATGGAGATGGTGGCTTCATAGACATGGACAGTTTCTATGCCAGCTTTGGTGTGTTTTACATAACTGTGGTGTTGACAATTGCAGCAGTACTGTGCATAAATCCGCATTGGCGACGCAGGTGGTTTTACTTCATTGAAGAATGCATTGACACTTGCTATTGCTTTTTGGCTATTAACTTTCGCAAGTTGTCCAGATTCAGAAGGTGATTGGATCTTATCATGAGGCGTGTGGGCTGTTTTCTGAATTTGTTATAATCCTCTTTGGAGAAGCAGTCGCATTCCAAATCAATGGTTGCTCACTGCATGTTTAGCAATTTGCCTGTGAGAAGTGTTCCGTGGAAGTGTTCTTGTTGCTTAGCCTTTCTGTTTTGATGTGACTTGTGTTTGTCCTTGTGCTTGTATCAGTAATTGTTTGTATCAGTGATGTTGTGCTGAGCAACCAACCAACTCTTGGCTTCTTGTACTACGGGAAATGGTACATTCATAAGAAATAGTTTGCAGTATCGTATTTTCTCAAATAAAAAATAGTTTCTCTTATTCCTGTTGTTTCTTTGGCCTGTAGGCTCTTTTGGTTAACTAACATAGGGAGCAGGAAACTTTCAATGAGGACAATAGTTGATGATCTCATGAAACTTTCCCTAAATTTTCCAACTTAATATGAGTGGTATGTTCCATTGACCTCGAAGGATAGCTTGTTGACTCTAAGCAGTTCAGGCTTCCTTTATTACTCTCTCCAGAGGTATCTTCTTCTAGTAGAACTCCACCTTTCTGACCTCCAAGATGGACCTCTCAGCATTTTTGTTCCTGATTTTTTTTCCTTGAAGGACTTCCTTCGAGCAGCAGCTAGGGCTTGATATAAATTATGAATGTAATCCAACAACAGGTTTGTATTTGTTTGATCACTTGTCCCAAGAAGTGAAAATGGTTTTTTGCAGATGAAGCTCATGATTACGTGGAGAGCATAGTTTACAGTACACACCAAACATGAAGTTGTGGACTGTTACAAATTAAGAGTTGACTTAGATATTTCTAGCTTTTTCTTTTTCATTCATGCCTTTGAATTTTCTAAAGATATCAGTTTACGTAGAGTGCTCTGGTGTGTTATCTGTAGATGATTTAAAGCTTTGCATTGACATATAGCACATTGTTGATGGGTGCTAGTTTCTTGCGAATGCAGCAGCATGTATCTGATATGCTTCCATTTTTTTGAAAATCATAGAGTTTCAGCACACCATTCTCCTCCATTGAACTAGCTTGTTAAGTTTAATACTACTTATTGTCTTGTGCTTCACTGGGAGGAAACCTGGCAAAGTTATTTCGCTTTGCCGGAGACCGAACAATTAATTCAGATTAGGTTTATCTTTAGATGAACTGCATCATAAAGCCGCGATTGTAAAGCCTTTTTGAGCACCTCATTTTCCCCCCTTTGAAATTCTTCTGCATTGCTCTTCGTTGTGGGTCAATCGGTTATCTTTATTCCAGTTTTTATTTTTCCTCGATTCCAAGTTGTTAAATATAGTAATGATGAAGTAATTGTGGAGAATATTTTAAGTAAATGAGCTAGTTGATCCATATTGAATTGCTTCATTTGCTGAGTTAGAAGAAGATTTAAATTTTTATATCGCAAAGAATATTTATGTTCATGTTGATATTGATGAATTAAATGATATATTGAGTATCAATATAAATAAATAAGTTGATGAAGATGAGGATTAAGGGATCGAATGACTTCAGTTCAATAAAATAGATGATGAACAAGAAGATGATGAAAATGAAGATGATGGGGATTTAAATTCAATAGTAGATCTAAAGTGATTTTAAATGTAAAATATTATCATACAACTAAAATATTATATTTATTGTCATTGTATAATTATGCATTATACTCTGTATATTTATCAATCGTTTATTGTTGTTGGATAAGTTATGAATGCACCCATTGTTACTACTTAACTAGACTTGATAGGGATTATATCTAACATAAAAAAAAAATTACAATTAATTTTCTGCTGTTGCGTGTCTAAATATATGATTCTTTTTTTCCCCCACGTTAATTTGTTTTTCTTTTGTTATGGTTAAAATTGTCCGTCAAGCTTAACAGCATCCAATAACTTAGCAATCCAATTGAGTCCACACATGCACAAGTATATATACAAGACACATTGATTTGGAATTGAGACAGCAATAATTCTCCACAAGCTTATTGTAGCTAAATAGAAATTTGGCATCATAGCTAGGTAATGGAGAAGCTCGTTTCAAGCTGGAATAATGTCCAAACCGTGCCTGAGAAGTACATTTTTCCACCGGAAAAGCGACCAGGGAATGTTACTTTCAATGCAAGCAAGTCCATATATACCAGTTATGGATCTTGAATCAATAGCCATTAGTCAAGATAGAGATGCTACTATACAAAAAATTCTGAAAGCTGGTCAAGAATATGGATTTTTTCAGGTTCACAGCTTCAAATATTATGATCTTTGATATTTACACCGTCCATGACTATATGAGCTAGAACTGTATGATAAAATCGCATGATATTGTTTTATATTATTCCTCTTTAACAGTAACATGCTCGAATGTGATTTAGCTTTAGTATGTGCAATCATTTACCACTTTGATTTAAAATTAATGGTCACCATATGCCTAATAGATGATCAAGGTAGAGAATTATAAGTAATGATAAATTCACAAATTAAGTGCAGGTGATCAATCATGGCGTCGCTGAAGATTTGATGAATGACACAATGAGTGTCTTCAAGGAATTCTTTGAGTTGCCTGAAGAGGACAAGACAAGCTTCTACTGCGAGGATGCAATGAGAAACAATCATTGCATTTTGTATACAAGTAGTTTACTTTATGCTACTGAAGATGTTCACTTATGGAGAGATAATTTAAGGAACTCTTGTCATCCTCTAGAGGAATGCATTCAACACTGGCCTGAAAAACCAACAAGATACCGGTAAATTGAGCTTGCAAATTTGTGTATATGGACTGACAATCATTCTCGATACCTTAATTTCTCTAAAAATTGTAGTTTTTCCAGACTTTATATATATTTCCGTTATTTTTTACAGACACGTTGTCGGGGCTTATGCTACTGAAGTAAAAAAGTTGTCCGCAACAATCTTGGAGTTACTTTGTGAAGGACTGGGGCTGGAGTCTGGGCATTTTGGGGGTAAGCTCAGTGAAATCCCAAGTTTGTTAGTCAATCATTATCCGCCATGCCCAGATCCAAGTTTGACCCTCGGAGTCTCCGAACACTGTGATCCTAATCTCATAACCATTTTACAACAAGATAGTGATGTTTTTGGGCTTCAAGTCTTAAAGAATGGTGAATGGATTGGGGTCGAGCCAATTTCTAATGCATTTGTGGTTAACATGGGATACCAAATGCAGGTAAACTCCCGCTTATCTTTTTTATTTTTTGTTCACGGATCTGAATCGGTAAAGAGACATATTATTTGTACACAATTAGAAAAATCGTGAGAGTTTTACCGATAATATAGAGTTTAAATCCTAAAAGGGCAAGAACAGAGCACACACCGGCCTTAATCAACCATTAGACAAACTCTTAGGTTCCGTTTATATTTCATTATATTTTATGTCACTAATATATCCTTGATGAGATTATATATATTGAGCTTTAATCTCACAAAATGGCTGGTCTATGTTTAGATTATCAGTAACAACAAGCTGAGAAGCGTCGAACATCGAGCAGTGACAAATTCAGAGAAAGCTCGGACAAGTGTTGCCATGTTTTTCATTCCTAATAGTGACAGCATTGTAGAGCCTGCCAAAGCTCTTGTTGATCCACGTAATCCTGCAATCTATAAATCCTTTCAGTATAAAGAGTTCATGTCCCATTTCTTGAAAAAGACTGGTGGCACTGCTGTCGCCTTGGAGGCTTTTAAGCTGCAGGCTAATTAGCCGGCAATTGTTTCAATGACGGTCAAATACCCGAAGATTACCGGCCTCTTGCCCTATACTGTATCATGCTTTCGGGACTACTTTATGTTATGTCTTTGTTGCGTTGGCATGTAAAATAAAACTTAATAAGTTATTCTGTAATGATGAACTGTTGTGTTGTGTTACGAATAAAATAGTAAACTATTGTGGGCTCTACCATCGGACCATTTGGATTATTTATATTGAGAATAAGAACTTCAGCCTTTTACAAGATTTTGATGGCTAAATTTAATATAAAAAAGTTATAAGTTACAAGATTTTGTCAGCTCATTAACAAAAACTAAATTGTTGAAATCATATTTGTTAGATGAATTGCTTAATATTAATCTACAATGTATATATAAAAATCAAAGACAAAAACAAGGAATAGTAGACAATTGATCAACTTCAAAATACTACATATTATTAACTCCAATCAACAAAAACAGTGAATAGTAGACAATCAACAATTGCTTTTTGCCATGGTGCAGCTCGCTTCATATGTGTTACTTTACCCAAAATATAATAATAATAATAATATATGTGTTTAGTGCTCCACTTCATATGTGTTACTTTAGCCCTCACACAGGGCTGTGTGCAGGGAATTTGCGGGGAACAAAGGGGCTGGAATTATTTGATAGGAATGAAAGGTCTAATTTTTCTGTATGGAGGTTTTTAGAACTTTATCGCTTGTTTTTGTTATGAGAGATTTTAAAATATAATTTATATTATTTTTTAATAAATACATTTTTCGTATCAAGTTTTTCATGATTTTCATGAATATTTAAAGTGTAATGGTTCACATTGGCAGGTGAGTGTTGCGTGCGTATGGGCTTGACTTTAATCAATTAATTATATCACATGATGAAGAGAATTGCAATTAAATAGTATTGGCTACACAAGTAAAAATAAGGGAACAACAAATCAATTAATAAAGGTATCCATCTGATAAACGTGGATATTAATACTAATAATATACGCTAATAATTTAATTATAAGCTTTTTAAGCGATGACAATATTCAGCATTGATGACCTTCTTGGAAACTTTGGATACTATATATTATATAATATGAAAAATGTGAAAACATGAGATTGTAAATTTATTATTTTTAATAACTGACAGTCTTGTTTATGTACCATGTATGTTGACAAGTAATTTGCTAATAATTTACTGATCAGTAATTAAATAAATATGAATATCAAAAACTTAAATGAAAAAATTATTTAGTTACAATAAGAAAATTTAAAAAGATGAAAAAAAAAAAAAACCATTAACTCCAATCAACAAAAACAGTGAATAGTAGACAATTGCTTATTGACCTGGTGCAGCTCACTTGCCTTCGCTATGCTAGCCAAATTCCAGTGACGTTTTGTGGCTAAAAATGTCTTTCCTCTTATCTTTTTCATTTAAATATATTTTTCATGATTCATTTGATTAAATATGAAAATTAATATCCCATGATGGGATTGAGAGGATCGAGATGAATTGGTTTATTTTAGAACCTTTGGTGTTGAATTATTTTAGGTGCAATGGTTTGAACATGATGTTCTTTTTTAGCCACCTCCTTTTTACCACTTTGAAATTCTTCTGCATTGGTCTTCGTTGGGGGTCAATCGGTTACCTTTCCTCCGGTTCTTTCTTTCGCTATTTCTTATAGCCATGACAAGTGTATATTATATTTTTTGTAATTCAATTACATAGATATACACTTTGCATATTTTTTCATAGCAAAAAAAAAATAAACGAGGTACACAGTATGAAATGATTAATAAAAGGTGCAAATTAAAAGCGAAAAACCCCTCCTAAACAGCACAAGAACACATTGATTTCATTCAGATAATAATGGACTTAGAGCTGGTATGATTTAAAAGCACAAGAGCCTCAGAAGACCTGCTAAAGAGACAAGCTCGTCCAGCCTTGAGTGTATATAGAAATATTCATGTCCAGTCGAGATGAAATTAAATCAGGAGGCCAAGAAATTCAAACCCAATTAAAAGCTTAGATGGCCGAACCTTATATTCAAAACAAGTAGGCCAGGGGAAGCAGATGAGACCAAGTCACTACTTGAAATCCAGTTCAATTTCTCATCAATCTCGTCCTAAGAACTGGAACGAAAACAAATTTATCTTCCCCTATGTCTTCCAAGCCCGTCGAGTTATGCTATGCGAACAAGAAGGCATTTCCATTCTGCTAAAACACAGGTCTAGCAGGGACCAAACGAGAAGATAAAACAGATATGCCGAAAGAATGAAAACGAGCAACAATATTTAATAGGTTTTTCTTAATTACCGAAAGTGGCCAAGCCCATTATGAAGGGCAGTGAAATAGCCCATTCATGTCTGTGAAGTGTTCCTTATGGACAAGGAATTAGAAATGCTAATACCATCCATAAACAAATAATTAAAGTAATAAATGTCAGTGTCTTATTAAGTTTTATGTTGAATGTCTAGACTATGAGTTTATGGGCTTTATTAATAAACTAAAGTTTAAATAGTTTATAAGGGCAAGTATGCAGTATTTCTTTAACGAGCTGGGTGCTAAATTGACGCGCAAATTATACCAACATAAAAAGATGATTTAGAGATCCACAACATAGCTACGAGGGAAAAGTGTATCAAAATCCCCTACGAAGATCTCTTTTTGAGCTCTCTTGTGATCATGATCTTCAAGATTGCCTCGGATTGCTTTTGTTTGGAAAATTTATCTTTCTTATTTGTTTCGGTATTAATTTTTAATTCTATATTATTTTAGTTTGTTTAGCCCATGGCATGCTATTTAAACTATTTTTGTGGGATTTTTGAGACAATTATTACCTTTGAATAAAATATCGTGCTTGAGTCTTTCCGCAATTTTGTTGTTCTTGTTATTTTTAATATTTCCGCAATTAATGGAGTGATGTAAACAATGTGAGACGGTCCATGATATTCTTTTGTAGCTTTCATTTGTGGATTATTTTGAAAAGCTTCACTATTCAAAAGGTTGAATAATGGACTATCATTTGTGGATTATCTTGGAAACTTGGCTTCGTATGTCCAGGAAGAAAAGGCAGAGGACGAAATAACACCCAAATTTCACAAGCGACTTAAATGTCAAAAGAAATATTAAGTGGAAGTCATTTTCTAGGTCAGAAGGAAGTGATTTTCTAGGCCCTCACCACTCACCAGCCCTGTACAAAATGTCCTCAACACAAATCTCTTCTGTGCAAGAAATTCCAGGAAGGTGCGGTCGCACCAATTAACTTGACTCCATTGTCAAGTTGTATCCAAGTCTAGAATGAGAAAGCAGAGTAGCAAACAGCCAATTAGAGGAACGCCCTGCTTCTCACGCTAACATTAACTATTAACATTAACTAGGCAAGCATTCTCTAGGCTCGTTAACCTAAGTACTGACACTGAGTTTAAATTTTATCTAACAATTCCAGGTTTTTAATGCAGTGCGTGAAGAAAATTCTGCCAAGAAATTAAAATATGTGTTGTCAATATTCAACTTAATTGAATAATGAAAATTCAGCAAAGAAAAATCTGTATTCTCAGTATCCTCGAACCAATTTGTAAGCCAATTGAGATTTAGTTTCCTTTTCAAGCTTATCAATTCTCTTTAAGTTCCATCCCGAGGTTAGTATATATCGTACTATTTAAAAAAATCAAAAAACCTGAAATAAATTTTATCTCTCTCTAAATCTCGGTTTATTTTGGATTTCTGGATTAAATTTCAGCTGATATGTTACGATTTCACTCCGCATGTTCTCTTCCGTGTGTTTTAAATAATGAAAATTGTTCTGTCATTTCACCTCTAAGCACGGCAAATAATATTTTATAAGAAAATAATAGATGAACACGAGTTTTAAATATTTACTACCAAAAAAATCCAAATCATTAAGAGTCCAAGTTTACTCTGAGTCAAAGTCTTCTCCGATAATACACCCAACTTTCTTCCGTTCACAGTTTAGCATAGAAAATTCAATTGAATGCATGGAGAGAGCCGAAGTGTAATATAAATAGGACCTCTTTTATTGGCCAAGAGCGCACATAAAAAGCAACAATATTCAAAGAATTATCTAAGATGATGATGAAAAAACAGTGGGTTTGGCTGTTGCTAACATTATTGACTTCGGTTGGCGAATGGTATGGTCGTTGTTGTGGGTGCTCGGAGGAAGAGAGAGTTGGTCTCTTGGAGATCAAAGCTCTGATCGATCCAAACAGCGTTCAAGGGGAATTGAGCGACTGGACGGACAACAAAGAGGATACTGGTAATTGCTGTGAGTGGGCTGGGATCGTGTGTGATAACACTACAAGGCGAGTGATCCAACTCTCTCTTATGCGTGCAAGGGATTTCCGCCTGGGCGATTGGGTTCTCAACGCATCTCTGTTTCTGCCTTTTGAAGAATTGCAGAGTCTTGATTTGGGAGAGACTGGATTAGTTGGTTGCTCTGAGAATGAAGGTTGGTTCAATGTCTATCTTCTTATAATCATAAAACAAATGTATATTAATGAAGTGTTTAACGTCAATTATTTTCCTTTGAGATTTCTCTTGCAGGCTTCGGAACCCTATCATCAAAACTGAGGAAACTGCATGTTCTTGACCTCAGTTATAATAAATTTTATAGTGACAGCATTTTATCATGTTTGACTGGGTTTTCATCTCTCAAGTCTTTAGATTTGTCATGGAATACGTTGACAGGATCAGCTAACTTCTATGGTAATAGCTTTAACTAATCATCTTTGAACATTTTCCTTTTTTAATCTCGTATTATTTTTCCTATGCGTTTATTTCCTTCCAACAGGCTTTCAAAATCATCTTGCAGGTCTCAACGTCTTGTCATCAAGGTTGAAGAAACTGGAGATCCTTCACCTGAGAGGGAATCAATACAATGACAGCATTTTTTCATCTCTAATAGGATTTTCATCTCTGAAGTCTTTAGATTTGTCATACAATATGTTGACAGGATCTACGAGCGTCAACGGTAAATCTTAGATAATTTCTACCTAACCCCTTCACATGACATTCTTTTATAGGGTTTCTTTATCATGGAAAATGAGGACTTTATATCCATTTCATAATCCATTTAAAGTTAGCTGATCAAAATTAAGAAACTTAAAAATTACAAGTGGAATGGTAATTAAGACATGAAGAGATTAAAGTCAACTCTGTATCACTACCATTTTCATGATCATATCTTTTGTTGTTTCTTCTTCACAGGGACTTTCTTCAATTCGACCACCCTTGAAGAATTGTATCTAGATGGCAGTTCTCTCCCATTGAACTTTCTCCATAATATTGGAGTATTGCCTGCTCTTAAAGTTTTGTCTGCCGGTGAATGTGACCTCAATGGCACACTACCCGTTCAAGGTAAATTAGCAACTTTTCATCTTCCTATTATTACATGATCAATAAAAGATGTTTTCAACACTGTTTTGACTATTTTGAAATAAATTGTACAGGTCTATGTGGATTGAAGAATCTAAAGCAGTTATTTCTCTCTGAAAATAATCTAGAGGGCTCACTCCCAGATTGTTTCAGAAACTTGTCTTCTCTACAACTATTAGATGTTTCGAGAAATCAATTTACTGGAAATATTGCTTCTAGTCCTCTTAGCAACCTCATATCCCTTGAACTCGTCTTACTATCAAATAACCACTTCAAAGTTCCAATTTCAATGGAGCCTTTTATGAACCACTCAAGCCTCAGGCTCTTCTCCAGTGACAACAACATACTAGTAACAGAACCCATGTCCTTCCATGATTTGATTCCAAAGTTCCAACTAGTCTTTTTCAGCTTGTCAAAAAGTTCATCGAAAGCACTCCATGTAGAAACTCCCAGCTTCCTCTATAACCAACATGACTTAAGAGTCCTTGATCTCTCTCAAAACAGCTTCATTGGAATGTTCCCATCATGGTTGCTTAAGAACAATACAAGATTGGAGCAACTATTTCTGAATGAGAACTCCTTTTCTGGTGCCTTGCAATTTCAAGATTATCCAAATCCAAATATGACCGCAATAGATATATCGAACAACAACATGTATGGTGAAATTCCAAAAAATATTTGTTTGATCTTTTCAAATTTGTGGACCTTAAGGATGGCTAAGAATGGACTCACAGGTTGTATTCCTTCTTGTTTAGGAAATATTAGCTCTCTGGGAGTTTTAGATTTATCCAACAATCAATTGTCTATGGTAGAACTAGAGCAGTTTATAACATTAACGTTTCTCAAGCTTTCAAACAACAATTTGGGTGGGCAATTACCTGCCTCAGTGGTCAATTCTTCCAGACTGAATTATCTCTACCTAAGCGGTAACAATTTTTGGGGTCGGATATCAGATTTTCCATCACCCATAAGGACAATCTGGCATGTATTGGATTTGAGTAACAATCAATTTTCAGGCATGCTTCCAAGGTGGTTTGTCAGTTTGACGCAAATCTTTGCAATTGATTTGTCCAAAAACCATTTTAATGGTCCAATTCCAGTAGAATTTTGTAAGCTTGATGAGCTTACATACTTGGACCTTTCAGAGAACAAATTGGTTAGTTCTATACCATCTTGTTTCAATCCACCACATATAACCCATGTGCATCTATCCAAAAATAGATTGAGTGGTCCATTAACATATGGATTTTATAACAGCTCTTCCCTTGTTACATTGGATCTCCGAGATAACAACTTCAACGGCTCCATCTCAAATTGGATTGGCAATCTTTCATCATTGAGTGTTCTTCTTCTGAGAGCTAATGATTTTAACGGTGAGTTTCCTGTTCAGTTATGCTTGTTGGAACAATTAAGTATTTTGGATGTTTCACAGAATCAGCTCTCTGGTCTACTACCATCCTGTTTGGGTAATCTTACTTTCAAGGAAAGTTTTGAGAAAGCATCAGCGGATTTCGGATTTCATTTTGGATCAACGCCCATAGAAAAAGCTTATTATGAATTCAGCCAAATCAGAGCTCTCTTGGAAAGCAGTTATATACCCATTACTACAGAAGAAGTGATAGAATTTACAGCTAAAAGTATGTATTATGGTTACAAGGGAAAAATTCTCAGCTTCATGTCTGGTATTGATCTCTCCTGCAACAAATTCTCAGGAGCAATCCCGCTAGAATTGGGAAACTTAAGGGAGCTATTAGCTTTAAACTTGTCGCACAACAATCTCATCGGATCTATCCCTGCAACATTCTCAAACTTACAGCAGATAGAGAGTTTGGATCTTTCTTACAACAACTTGAACGGTGTCATCCCTCAGAAACTTTATGAATTGACCACACTAGAAGTTTTTAGTGTGGCACACAATAACTTGTCAGGTAATACTCCAGAGAGAAAATATCAGTTTGGGACTTTTGATGAAAGCAGTTATGAAGGAAATCCTTTTTTGTGTGGACCTCCATTGCGAAACAATTGTAGTGAAGAAGAATCACCATCGCTGCCAATGCCTCATGATGAACAAGAAGATGATGGTTTCATAGACATGAATTTTTTCTACATCAGTTTGGGTGTAGGTTACACAGTTGTGGTGATGGGGATTGCAGCAATTCTCTACATCAATCCATATTGGCGACGTGGGTGGTTTAACTTCATCGACTACTGCATAGATACTTGCTTCTGTTTTTTGCTGGCTAGTTGTTGCCAGTTCTCCAAGTTCAGAAGGTAATTCGGTCTATTTTGCCTAGTGAATTTGTAATGATTGCTGCTGGGGAGTCAGTTTTTTCCTCAAAAATTGTTTGATAATCTGCTTGTGATAATTGTTGGTCCTGTATGTCTAGCTATTGGATACTTTGTAGTGTATTGTCTCTCAGCTCAACCTTTCTGTTGATCTGAATTTTGGTTGAGAGGATTTATTTGTGGGCTCCTAAGTTTGTGTTGATATACTTTTTGTGTTTTGTTGTTTTGCATTTTGAATTGGTACCTGGAAACTAGCTTTGTGGCATAGAATTGCTCTTTAACAGTCTGGTCAAAACTTTAATCATTTTCTAACGAGGGTTGTTAGGAAAAAGATGGTGAGGAGACCACCAGTACTTTCCAGGAAACTAGTACTTGCTAGTGTTTAAAAATCAAAATATCAAACCACAAGTCAAGCATAGACGACGTTTTATGTTTAACTCAAAGTGGCTAGGAGTGCTAAATAAGGCTACCAAGAGGTGCCTACACGACATTTTATGCTTTAACTCAGTGTGGCCAGTTGAGCTAAATAAGGTTACCAATAGATTGTTACAGATCAACAATGGAGAAAGTGGGATATCCTACTTTTGACTATTTTATACACCCTACGTTTAAGACAGAATAGAGCTCCACAACAATAACTGATGAGAAAGTGGATTGCAAGTAACTTAAATATTGATTCCCAGTGGCTGGTTATGGCTGGTAATAGCTGTTGCTTGGTCTAAAGACCTCTATTGATTTGGAATAGTCGGTGATGGCTGGTTGTTTAGCTTGGAAGCTCTGTTTTGTGTGGAGGCAAAGCTGCATTCTAAGGCTGTTGCTCTGTTCTTGTGGTTTTCTTGACCTCTTTCTCTTCGTTTTGTTTCTTTTGCTAAATCCGTGTGTTTTTGCAGATTTGTAACTCCTCCTTTCCGCCATCTTTTGGCGTTTTAATACATTTCACTAGTTAAAAAAAATGACTCCCAGTCAATAAGGTCTGTGCAAATTGTTTAGCAAAGTCTTAAATTGAACAAAAACAATCATTTTCATATCTTTCACAATCAAGTCAATTGATGCATTGTATAGCATGAAATATAATGTAATTTGTTAAACTAAAAACACTTAAAAAACAAATACAGTAAAACCATAAAAAAATCACAAAGTCTGAAAATTTGTTGATTGATAACTAGGGGTTACACGCCAACACAACTACTAGACGTCTCTTGAAACCAGTTTACCGGAACCATTGCCTCCGGTCCTCTTACCAACCTCGTATCCCTTGAATTACTCTTACTGTCAAATAGCCAAAACGACTTAAGAGTCCTTGATCTCTCCCACAACAAGTTTAGTGGAATGTTCCCGTCATGGTGGCTTAAGAACATTACAAGATTGTAGCAACTATTTCCAAGTGATAAATCTTTTGTTGGTGCTTTTCAATTGCAAGATCACCCAGATATGAACATGATCATAATAGATATATCGAAGAACAACATGCACGGTCCAATCCCACAAAATATTTGTTCGATCTTTTCATATATGGAGACCTTAAAGATGGCTAAGAATGGACTCACAGGTTGTATTACTTCTTGTTTAGGAAATATTACTTTACGAGTTTTAATTTTATCCAACAATCAATTGTTTATAATAAAACTAGAAAAGTTGGCAGTGGATTATGTATCAGTCTGTTGTTCCCACTAGAAAAGAGCATGAGTGGTTCATAAAAGGCTTCATTGAAATGGGAATTTCAAAGTTGTTTTTTGACAGTGGGAGGAATTTAAGGGATATGAGATTGGTAAGAGTACTAAAGTCAATATTTCCAGTAAACTGGTTTCTGAAACAATCTGGGAGTGAACCCTCTAGATTCCAGAGAGAACTATTGAATCATCTGCAATATCTGTAACTGCAGATTCATCCACGGCTGGAATTGTAACTGAAGATGCCATTGTAACTGAAGAGTTTGGGCCAACCTTGCAAGCTATCATCACTGATCATGGACAAGAAAAGACACTTCTTTTTTATTGAGGACTACTCGGATAACATCCTGCATAAAGGTCAAACCAAAGATGTGTTATACTGTTTTTCGCAGCCTCTCCAACTTACTTATTCTGTGTTCGTTTGTGTTTGAATTCCATTTTTTGATTGGCATCGTACATTAGGACATGTATACATCCTTTCACAAATGACTTGGCCATGGCAGCAGATGCTGCAAATACTATAGAGATTCATGCTCCCTCAAACTCAGCTCTTGTTACTAACCCAGAATCTAGAGTATCTTATGATCAATTGAATTTTATATACTTGGCATTTTATCTATGCATGGATCTTAAACTTTTAAGGCATTAGATGCTAAGTGAACAATTTTTTTTATATTAATGTAACAATGGAAGTGAGGATAAAAAAATATAATTAGAAAGAAAAAGAATTAATCTTAATAATGAATTAAACTTCATTTCAAAAACATCTTAAATTTTAAAAAGAAAATATTCATATTAAGAAGTCTTAAAAGATTAATGTAATCGAACTTCTAGTAACTCCACCACACGTGTATGCTTACTTGTGTTGTGTTGGCTAAATTGTCAATAATGAATGGTAAATTAGAAAGGAGGTGGATAGAGAGATCGCGGTGAAATCTTATGTTAGTTAGAGAATGATTAGTTGTATTTTATTAGTTATTTTTGGATTTATTTAAAAATAAATATAAAAGAGAAAATAATATTTATAATACTCATATCTATATCTTTCTTTAATATAGACATGCACATATATATATATATATATAAATATATATATATATATTACTAAAAAATTATTATAGAGATCACATTAAAAAAATCTAGAATAAAGGAATTAATTAATTAATTAAAAGAAAAGTGTACAGCCAATCCAACAAAGTACAAAAAATCAATTAAAAAATACAGGGACCAAATAATCCAACAAACTGCGAAGACAGCTGAGCTTGGTCTGTATGTAAGAAGGGTGACCATAGACAAAAGCACAAACACAGAGAACTGTGGTATGTCATACAAAGATGAGGATGTTAATGAGTCTTTCACCATGTTATCGTCTTTTACATCACTACCATTATCTTACCTTAACTAAGACCCACCATCACCACCACCTCCTTTCTCTATCCAATCACCTACCTCCACCTGGCTACCATCCTACCCGTACCCGTTAACCCTCCAAAAATCCAATCTTTAACCACTTTTGCAGATACCCTCTTCTCTATCTCTCTTGATGGTTGTTTTAAGACGGTGATTCAAGGGTTTTCAGGCATTGTTGTCGCGACCCAGATAGGTAAATTGCTTGTTCTCGGTCTGTATGTAGTTTCTTTCGTGTTTTTAGAGGATTTGCGTTTGGGTTTCTTGATTTGTTTTGTGGGTGTTTGCTTCAAAGAATCTGCACTTCTTTCGGTTTTCTTGGCTGATTTCGTTTCTATGAATCTGAATTTGTGTCTGTTTTGGCGGGTAGATGTTGGATAGGGTGAATCTGTGATTGAATGGTGATGTTAATTTGGCCTTGTTGAGCTGGTTTATGCATCAAAATGGCAATTTTTAATGACTTTGAATTTTCTCTTTTCCAATTGTCTTGCAGGGAACTGTGGTGTTAATTTCTTTTTGTTCATGAATAAGTACCTAACACTTTCTAATGTGTTAATTGTTGTTACATAGCTATCTGTGTTAAAAAAAAATTGCTGGTAGAATCCGCAATCTATAAATGAAATTAAGTTTTTTTCTGTTCTTTTTCGGTTTAGGCGACAAAGGTTATGTGACTTATAGCATTCACTTTCTCAATTATCAGACAGGTATTTGCTGCTATATTGTACCCTTTTCAATTGATTAGTATGAAGTAAATGAGAATCTGTTCTGTGGTTATTGTATCGATGTGGAATTGGGTTGCGACTTGTTTTTTGTGTTGTGTTATGTGGGACTTCCTTCACTGTCTGGCATGAGTTGATCCTTGCAGTTTTGTGCCTAATCTGCTCAGTTGTGATGCAATTAAGAAACTTTACCTTGAAAAGTTTGTGTTTCTCGTGACGTATTTCAACTTCCTCTCTCTGGTAGATAACAGCAGAACTAGGCTTCTGCCTCCTTACTTTTATGGAGGGTTTTGGGTTTAGTGATGCAAGCAGTGCTGTCAGGAAGAAGAGGAGTAATACATCCCGTCGGCCACGGAATGAATCGCATGCGCCTTCAGGTTACATTGATGTTACATCCTTATCATCCACACCACCTTCAGAAACTGTAAGCAAAGTGTCAAGTGATGAAAATAATGATCATGGTTCAATTTTGCGAAAGAAAAAAGTCAGTTTCATTCTATGCAATTCAAGAGCTTCATCTTCTAACCTTGATGACTGTGAATCTGCCCAGAATATGATGAAGAATGAAGATGGAGGATTTGGAGAATCCGATGAAGCTTCCAATAATGGTTCTTTTCGAGGAAGTAGTGAGCGAAGGCACAGTGGAGTTGATTCTAGAAGGTTGAGCCAAGGTGTCCTTGCCCCAGCTAATTGGAAAAGCACAAGTAGTAGCTTGGGCCATGTTGGAGGTTCTTCAGATGGAGTAGGAAATGAAAGTAAAGTGAAAAAAGTTAAGCTAAAAGTTGGTGGTATCACACGTACTATTACTGCAAAGTCTGCATCTGATGGCGCATCTGCTGTTGCTGTTGGGTCTTCTTCTTCAAAATCTTCTCGCTTCCCAGATCCCCGGCAGAAGACAGTTGAGGTACTTCCCATCAAAATTTGTTGTCTGGTATGCCGTCATCTGCATTAGGTTTTGATAGTCATATCCATAAAGATCGTCGGCATGTATTACATACAGAAGGAGAAGTTTTACATGTATTGATCATTTAAATTCAGAATATTAAGTTTGGGCATCTTGCTATTCTTAGATGCAAGGACTGTAAGACTGTAAATTAGCTGCTTTCTAGTGGCAAATCCTTTCACTCCAACTAGATAAAACAGAACCACATAAGAATTTCTCATTTGTTACAAATTCCTCAAACTTTTCAGTTTTCAATTCATGTTTAGAGATCCTTGTTCATGTATTTACTACTTATTTGGCCCTGCAGACAGTGTTTTGCTGCGCCTTCTAACGATTGATAATTATTTAAGCACCACTAGTTACAGCTAACATCCTTCTTGCAGGAGAATTTGGACAGCAACCATTCCTTTACTTCAGGTAAGGGAAGGGGTTTGCAGGGAGTCCCATGGAAGGATTTCTCTAGAAGTGGTCTAAATGATGGGAAAGCAGATGGTTTGAGAGGTGAGAATCTGTCTTCAAAGCAAACTGATCAGTCTGAGCCAGTTCGTAAGAGTAAGCGGCTCCCTAAGAAACGCCTATTAGATGGAGTTCTTGACGGTGGAGCTGAGGATGATGATGAGATTCAGTTCCTTGAAAAAGTCAAGACATCGAAGATCAGCACTAATCATGGTGCAGGGTTTGAAGAGGAAGAGGGAGGAAGCAGGAAACAGCGGAAGATATTGAGAGTATTGAAGAGAAATGTTGATGGTCTGAATGATGTAGATGCTGGAGTTCATGGCTCAACTAGGTTTGGCAAGGAGGGTAAGAAATCTAAATCAGGGAGAATATCTGATGATACTGATTATGTGGAAGATGAAGATCTGGGCTCGGATGGTGACCCTACATTGAGGAGGAAGAAGCCAAAAAAAGAGTTAGCTGATCTATCAGCAGACTCTAAGAAGGAAATGACAGTCACTACCCGTCAACGAGCACTTCAAACTGGCAAAGATGTCTCCTTTGGTCTTGCTAGTTTGATAGAGTTCCCAAATGGGTTACCTCCAGCTCCTCCTAAAAGTAAGTTATTGTTTTTGCTTTTGAGATTCCCCAATTGTACATTTGTGGAATTTCCCAGATTTATTTTCCTGATTATTTTGGCAACAGAGCAAAAGGAGAAACTCTCTGAAGTAGAGCAGCAATTGAAGAGAGCTGAGGCTCTTCAAAGACGTAGGATGCAAGTTGAAAAGGCAAATAGGGAATCTGAGGTTTGCCCTGTTAATATGTTATTTTTTTCCTTAATTGCAAAGATGCTCGAGAGAATCCATGCATTAACATTGACTGAAAATCTTAGGCGGAGGCAATAAGAAAAATACTGGGCCAAGATTCCACTAGGAAGAAGCGTGAAGATAAACTGAAGAAACGACAAGAAGAAATGGCACAGGTAATAAATAGAGAATTTGTGAGGATTCTCTACTCATCATTTCCCCCTTCAACTTGCCTACTTGTGCTGTTGAGTTTTTGTGTTAACATTGGTGCATTTTAATTCTGTTCAGGAGAAAGCTACAAACGCCATGGTACTTGCATCAGACCGTGTTAGGTGGGTTATGGGTCCAGCAGGAACAACTGTAACATTCCCCACTGAAATGGGCTTGCCAAGTATATTCGACTCCAAGCCTTGCAGGTACAAGTTCCTTGGTTTTGTTCCCGTAAAGACCCTTTTTAAGTTAATTTTAAAACTGATTTTGCTCCCTCGGTGATTTCACACGAGGCAATGTGATGCGTTAAGAATTTTTCTTTTAGATGCATGTTCTGACATGATTCAGAAAGTTCCTTTAACTGGGATGCTCATCACCCTATATTTTATAGCAACAACTGCACTAGATTGTGTTCCAGCACTTCTTGTATTGGCTATTTTCCACATCTGCTCTCCAGGCATGCTTTTTTCGCAGCTTCACAGCTGATGATTTTGTTTTGTTTTCATATGGATTTCAGTTACCCTCCTCCCCGGGAGAAATGTGCTGCTCCATCTTGTACAAATCCATACAAGTATCGGGATTCCAAGTCAAAACTACCCCTTTGTAGTCTCCATTGCTACAAGACGATTCATGAGAAGATGCAACCTCTTACTGCTTGTTAGAATCAAGATCCACCTGCATGCAACTACGAGTATTGGAACTTAACAAGTACATGCATTCCTGCACCATTATATGCAGTCTCTGGTAAGAGTTGGGGTGGATGCATAGGTAAAGCGATTATCATCACCACATCACCCTAGCGGATTGGACCATGGAGAAATTGTTGCTATAGTCACATATAATTGTAATATTTTGCAATGTTCTCTATCTATATAACATTTTAGTTTTCATGGACTTGTTTTATCCATCATGGGAATAGTTTTCATATAATTGGATTCCTGTTTCTTTCTTTTTTCCTTCTCTTTTTTAACGATATCAATCATTGTTGATGAAGAGATCTTATATAAACACTTATTACATCACAAAGATTCTATCTGGATACTAAGAGCATGCTTGGTTGTCTGTTGTGTTGTTAGTAAAATTTCCATTAAAGATATAATTTAGTAAAATCATTCAAATTAAAACTACTATTAAATAAATAATTTTAAAACTTTCTTTAAGAATCTAAATATATATATAAAAAAATGAATTGTTTAAAAAACGAATTCTTTCTTTGCTTTGGAAAAACACACTAGCATCATAAAAATATAATTAAAAAATAATAATAATCAAATAGCTTAGTTTTTAAAATCCTAGCCCATCACTTTTTAAATGTAAAATAGTAAAAGCTAGAAAAATAGCAAGTTAAATAAGCTTTTAACTATTTCATTTCCTTCAAATTTAGATGTTAAACGAAGAGTTGACCTAATAAATATAATTCACTACTCCTTTTTTTATAGTACAATATCCAGTTGAGTTATCTATTTACACTATAGCTTAATTATAAACCTATGATAAATATAGATATTGTAATTTTAATGATAAATTAATAAGACTTCATATCATAGATTTATAATTATGATGTAGTGTGGATGAATAAAACTCAAGCTAACTTAATTCTAGATGAGAAAAGAGAAAGGAAATGACTTATTTAATTAAAGAATGATAAGTAGGAGGGTCATTTTAAGAAAATTAATTGATGGAGGGCCACGTTTAAAAGATTACAAAAGTAGAGGTATTTATGAGCTTTTTAACCAGTGTTCTCCAGCACCAAAACCCGTCTGGTTCCCGTAAATCCTTCCCTCATAACTCTTCCAGAAACTTCACTTCCTCTCTCACAGCCATGGCTAGGGCTCCAGGCAAACATGGACGTGATCAAGCCCTGGTACATTTCTCTTCACTTGTGGTTTTTTTTTTTTTTTGGTTACTTTCGTAACCCTGCCTGTTTACCAAGAAAATTGTAATAAGCAAGAAAATGGAAGAAACTGAAAGCTCAAGTCTTGTCAATCATTTCCCTTTCAAAACTTCATCTTCACTATCCTTTTTCTTTTTATTATCTTTTCTATGTGTTTATTCTTTGTGCTCTCCGATTATCATTTCTAAAAATCAAGTCTCCGTGCATGTTTCTTCTTCTTCTTCTTTTCTTTTTTTAGAAATGGAAGCTTTTGTTAAATGGGATTGTATTTAATAAGGGATTTTATTTATTTATATGTATTTTGGTTGAAAACCCATTTTTGTTTCCAGGATTTCCAGGGGTTTTTGAATGATTTGCAGGACTGGGAACTTCTTAAGGATACTGATAAAAAGATGAAGAAGTCACAAGCTTCTGATGTGGTAAAGTTTCAATTTTGATTATGGTGCCAGTTATTTTCAGGGCTTTTTTTGTGTAATATTGAAAATGAGAAATGGTTTGTTGAAAAAAAACCATCTTTTATTATGAGAAGCTTGTAGCTTGGATAAGAGACTTCAATGTAGCATTTGCATGTTGCTTTTTAAACTTTAGCTTGCTGTTTTAGGTGGCTCAGTGAGTTATGCATGTGCCTTGCGGGTTTATGTTTCTGATGGCTGCTTTACAGAATTAATTGGTTTTCTTTTAGAATGAATTACGTGGAACAATTAATTTTTTCTTGGTTTCTTTTAGTGTGGAAATTGAGAGGAGGTGTTGGGACTAGCAAGTTTGAATAATCCAATGCTTAATATTGGATAGTTCTTGTCTGAATGGAAACTTGAATGGTGATTGTCAACATTCTTGTGCATTTTCAGTAAGCTATAGTGGTGCTCAATTTAAGGAGCATTGATCAGTACACTTGATGTTTAAATATGCTCTTATTTCCATTTGAAAAGTCATGGCATACCTGTGTGTTTGCACCCACACATATGTTTAGAGTAATTATATGGGCTATGATAGTTGCTTGCTGAATTATCAATTTTTCGTGTATTCAGAAGATTGGTGAGGATGGAAGATCAAAAGGAAAAACTTCTGCTGCTGATTCTTCTAGAAGTGCTTCAGGACAGTATGATTACTCAAGGAACTTTGGTGCAATCAATCGTCTATCAAGTAGTTTTACAACTGATGAGATTACTGTGGATGCTACCACAGAGAAAGAATTGGTATGAACTTTCCTGCGATAGCGCTTAAAAAAGATTCATAATGGATTGTGATGCTAAGTTTGCAATTTTTAAATTTACAGGGAAATGAATATTTTAAGCAGAAGAAGTTTAATGAAGCTATTGAGTGTTATTCAAGAAGCATAGCCTTGTCACCAACAGCTGTAGCCTATGCAAATAGGGCAATGGCATATCTCAAAATCAAAAGGCAAGTTTTTCCTGTCAGATATTGTTAGATTGTTAGGTATTGTGCATAGTTCTTGTTGCCTAATGCAATATAAGTTCACAACCTATGATAACTAGATGGTGTTTAATCATCTTCATTTCATCTTGTCATCTAGAGGTTGTTTTACTGCCTGTGAAGATATTTTTCATGAATATGACAGTTATTTTTTTATTCATTTTCTTTTGTTCAGATTTCGAGAGGCTGAAGATGACTGTACCGAGGCTTTGAATCTAGATGATCGCTACATAAAAGCGTATTCACGCAGAGCAACAGCTAGAAAGGAATTGGGGAAAGTGAAAGAATCCATCGAGGGTGTGTTAACTCAAACTAATATGTTGGTCTTCTCTGAATATCTAGTGCTTGATTCTTTTTGGTATAGTTTTTTGATGACTATATGATTTAATGTATATAGCTTACTACAGATTCTGATTTTGCTTTAAAGTTGGAACCTAATAACCAGGAAATCAAGAAACAGTATGCTGAAGTCAAATCTTTGTATGAGAAGGCAAGTGACTCTATCTTATGTTGGTATTCTGGCTTTTACATTTCATTGATACAACTCTCTGTAACTATTACTATTAATTTTCACAGGAAATTCTCCAGAAAGCATCTGGTGCTCTCAGAAGCTCTTTACAAGGAACACAAAAAGGAGGAAGGTCAGAAGCAAGTGTAAATGGACATGCAGTGCAACCAGTCTCGATTGCCACTCAAAAGACTGGGGTCTCTGCATCTAAAAAGGATAACACCAAGGTAAAAATAAGAGATGTGCCCTCAACTTCTGAGTAATGGAATTTAAGTTGTTCTTATACACCCTACCCTAAGTGCCTCCCCACTCTAACCCCCGCCCCACCCACCCACCCTCATCAGTGTACCATAGCAAATTCAATAGATGTTCTAGTCTAGACCTATGTTTCATGTCTCAATTTTTGTTTTTTTTACTTGGAAGTTGGAACGAGAGGTAGCGTTATTTTATGAGCATCAACAAAATGATTGGAAGTTTTTCACATTTGACTCTCTTTCATCTGTGTCTGGGAAACATTTGTTTGAACTTCTAGATTTTCATGGCAGGAGAATGATGGAAACAATCTTGTGAAGAAATCAGTGCATGTGAAAGAATTAAGGAACAAAGGCACAGGTGCTGGGAGCAAATCTGATGGTCATGTAGGCAATGATTCTCCTGCAAATGCCACTCCGAGTTCCACTATATATATCCCTTACCATTGGATATAGGCCATGTAGGTTTTATGATGACCCACTGTTTTCAGCAGCTAATTTGCTGATCGATCCCACGTATTCCTATTTACTACTGCTCTGTGACAAGAATAATCCTCTCTTTTATCTCCTTGGTAACAGTTGCATTTCGTTTATTTTTTTCTAAATGCTTTAATTTGATCTTCATTTTAAAAAATATTAAATTAATATATTTTTAATCAGAACATATTTTTAAAAAACACTTTACACCATAATACCAAATATACATAAATGTTCTAATGAGATACAAAAAAAACTATTGTATATTAATTATTGTAATTCTATTAATCAGAGTAATTAATAAAAGTCAATTTGGTATCCATCAACTTGGGACTTGATTTGAATTGAGTTTCATTTTAAAATTCTATTTGCTTTTGTGTTCTAAAATCTCTTTTGAAAAAAATTAATTTTTTTTATTTTTTTTACTTTAAATTAATATTTTTTGATATTTTTAAATTATTTTAATGTGTTGATTTAAAAAAAATAAAAATTATTTTAATATATTTTTAAGTGAAAAATACTTTAAAAAACAATTATAACCACACTCCCAAACAAGCCTTTATAAATAAGATAGAAGTTCATTGGGTCAAAACCTGAGTAACATTTCATTTGATTTTAAAAAATAATATTATTTTAGTTTTTTTAAAAAATTAAAACGACACTATTTTGAATTAATTTAAGTCAATCTGAATTAATCAATATCAAGATTAGGTACAATAACTTTGATATTAATAACATAAGTGATAAATCAATAGAACTTAATTCTTGTAGAAATTTTAAGTTTTAGCCATTAAATTGTATTATCAAATAATTATAGTATTTTTCTTCACTACAGTCTTCAGCATCTTTTCTAAGTGGATGCTGCATCATCTTTTCAAAAACTTTCCTTTTCTATAAATTGTCTTCAATAATTACAAGCAGCAACCACCAGCATGGAACATGAGTGCTAGTGATTGTGTCGGGGTTCCCATGAGACAAATGTCAAGGCAGTATTTGAGATATGTATATGATTGGTTTTATTTTTTCTTGAATGATTTTTTTTCATAAGTTATGATTGATCAGTTTGGTTTCAGCGGTAATTTTTGTGTTTTAAAAAAAATTTTAATTATTTTTTATTTAAAAAATATTAACTAATATTTTTTTATTTTCTAATAAAAATATATTTTTGTGATGTCCCACATCGGCAGGTGAAAACTTGATGGAAAACCTCTTGACTAGTAAAACGCGTTTTGAGGCCATGCATGAGTGTAAAAAACAAATCCGTGAGGTACATGAATCAAAACGAATAATATTTTACTTGTGGATGGAGTGTTATAATTTTATACCATAATAGTAAAATCACTCAAAATTAATTACACTGTATGAGAACTCAAGAAATGTAATTGGTGAGAAAAAGACAGGAATGGGGATGGCAAGGAAGTAGATTGATTATGAAATTTGAACTTCTTCTCGAGCAGTTATCCTCATGAAAGCTCTGCTTAAGGAACTCAATTGAGATTTTTTCCTTCCATATTGTGTCTGAATCTCAGCATGCTGAATTTTCAATTTTGAGCATGAATTAATTTATCGGCGTCATATGATGTATTCTCAAAAACTTTGTTCACATGTGAAATTTTATAGGAATTATTTTTATTTTTTGAAAGTATTGGTTTTATTTTATTTTTATTTTTAGAATATAATGCATGAAAACACTGTCAAGACATTTTTTTAAAATAAAAAAAAATATTTTAAAAAATACTTTTTAAAATACAAAAACAAATAGTATTTTAATAAAAGTTAACTGGAGATTAATAATGATATGTTGACTGTCTTAGGCTGGAAGAAAGGCACATTATTATTTATATCCTAAAAAGTGGGGAATTCTTATCTTCATCCTTTTCGATCAAGCGATCATTCATCGTTTTCCACCTGATTTCAGAGTGTCTATGATCTATACATTGTTCATGGGACCTGGCTAAGAATCTTAGGCTTTGAACATTCTTTATTTCTACACCAATTACAAATTAATAATCCCATGCATGGAACCATAAGTTTATTGAGGTGAAGTATTAAAAATAACTTTTATATCAATATATTAAAATTATAAAAAAAATTAATTTTTTGTTAATATAATTTAAAACGCAATACTAAACAACCGCTTAGAGTAGCCATTCATTTCTCAATTAAACTAGAACAGCAATAAAATATAACATTTACTAAAAAGATTTCACTATAAATTATTAATATCTGTGGAAAAGCCATGTTCAAATTGTGCACCAAAACCATCTTGTTAAAATAAACAAATATACTCTTTTGAGTCAAAGATTTGCCTTAATTATCTCTCCCACTTTGCAGATACTGCTAATCATATTCTTTGCTGCTTAATGATTTATAGCTTGAATCCACCAAACTTGTTGTTTTATAATGCTATCTTTCTTCATTCATTAGGGGAAGCGACAAGTTCTTGGTTGCTGAAAAAGGGATTTTCAAACCAATTCAAGATGGAATTTGATGAGGATTTGAATAATCTGACTTGACCAATTTGAGCTCTTTACAGCCAGTTCAGCATCATTATTTTTTATTTATTTATTTAACCAGTTGAATCACCTTTTTTTTCCCCCTCTTTGGGAATAACCAGAATTAAGGCGAATTTCTAATTAAATTGTTTTTGGAAGAGAAAAATAAGCATGATCATAACTTTGATGTAGGAAATTCAATAGCTCAAGATGGGCAGGGAAGAAATTTATTTAGCCATAATTTTTTTTTTATTAACGTGGATGTTAAGGTCAGCTTACGTGTGACGGGTCCTAAAGTTAATAACTATGTAAGTCTTTAGTGATCCTGAGGTTTGTGGGACTCGAATTGTGATCTTTAAAAAACAAATTTAAAGTCTAATCAGTTGAGCTACACATCTCAAAATTATTTATTTATTTAGCCGTTTAAAAATAATTTTAAATTATAATTAAATAAATAAAATTTCAAAATATAATTTATATTATTTTAACTAACATAATATAATATCTCGAGCTAGTCGAACTCTCTACCGTTTAGATTCTTTCTGCATGGATTGAATGTTTCAATAAATTCTGCACCAAACAATGTTTAATCAGATCAATAAGGAATTCAAGTACAAACATTCAAATTCAACCCTTCTACAAAATCTCTGAGCCCTATTTGCTTCCCGTCACCTTAGTTTTTTTAAAAAGGGCAATAATCATGCATCGTGGATTTAGTTTTTACATTTTGCTAATCCTCCATATTTTTTAGAACATTTGATGAGATCAATTTCTATGTTCAAATATAATCTCAGTTTTTTGTGTCAGTCTAGGATCACGGGTGGTCTATCTGTATATCCATGTTTCTAAATTAAAAAACATTAAAGTAACTTTTTTAATGTGAAAATAAAAGTTACCTTACATGTGTCTCTGCATTTCCAAACATGCTTATACCTAATATTTATTAAATAACACACTATTAAGAGGATCTCAGAGATCCAACGCACACAAAAAAAATAAAAAATAAATAAAGGGACAATGAAGAATTAACCAATAAATTAACTAGTCATAAAACTATAAAAAGAATTCTTAGAGATATAAATGAAATAATCAGGTTTTAAATTTTTTTTTTAAAGATTATCAGTTTGAGTTTCATAAATTTTAGGGTTATTATAAACTTATATAATTATAAACTTTAAAACCTGTAAAATTAATCAAAATACTTTTAAATCGATATAAATATCAAAATTAATAAAAAAATTTATATATAAGAAGAAGGTTAAAAGCAAGAACCTAAAGGATGACCCCATTTCACACTATCTCTGGCATGACCCAATAATGGAGCTCATGGCCTCAAACGAGAGTGGAAACAGTAGAACATGGTACCCAAACTGTACGAAATCACTGAGCCACACCTGCTCTTGAAACCCACAAAATTCAATTTTCTTTTAACCATCAAAGAGAGTTCGAGTTCTGTCAAATTTGAATGTGCCTGCCACAGTTTGACCTGACCACTGCTACTGGGACGATAGAGAGACACGTTCGTCATCTGTAAACACGGGAGCTGCTTCGCCCTTATCATTCCACTGTTACTCCCCGTACTGTGTCACCAACGTGCAACCACCTGCATCAATCATTTCTCTGTAACCAAGTTATACTCCAGTCTTCTTTGTTTAAGAAACAGATGATTTAGCTCCTTTGATTTTGGAACTCATCGATTAGTCCTTTTATGATTTCTTTATGTGGAACAAATCATGTTTTTTTTGTTTCTTTCCCATCGTGTTTTCTCTTCTCATATTGCTTGGTGCAGAAGAAACCATAGTAACATATGAGGTGTTTGCATGGTTAAATTATTAGTTTGGATCCAATAAACTCTTTTTTATTATTTTATCTATATTTTAAACTCTATGATGATAGAAACAATGTAAAAAATTGAGTAAAAACAAGCAACACAAAATTCTATGTATAGGGTCACCATAAAAATTGTAATTTAAAATTTATTGTCTCTCTATGAAATTTACAACTTTTAAAATAATCCAAAAAACTAATCTACAAAAACTAGAAAATCAGAAAATAAAAGAAAAATAATACAAATCCTAAACAAACTAGAAAATTCAAAATCAAAGAGGAAAAGTAACAAAACTAGCCTAAAAAGCACATTCTGGACCTAATTTGAAAGTTGTAACTCCTACAAAATTTAAACTAATTAGCTTAATCTTATTTCATAATTCATAAAATATTCCTATAAAATTATTACGACAAGTTTATAACTAACTAATTAGAACTATTTGCACAAGAGAGAGAAGTGGATGTGATTCTCTTCTTTTAGGCTAAAGGTATCCTGAGGTTTTTTACAAAATTTAAGAGATCAACGAGTTAAGAAGTCAATTAATACCTTTTGAAAAAAAGGGACGGAATTGTTCTTTTCTAAAAATACAGGGACTGAATAAAGATAGTTAAACTTTTCTTTTAATTTAATACATGTCAACTTTTTCAGCAATCACCTCTCTCTACTCTCCAGTCACTACTACTTCTACTCACTGCTTTCTGTCTTTGTATGTGTGTGGTGTCCACTTTATCCTAGGTCTTCTTGGAAAAAAAAGGTCTGGTCTTTTTCCAACCTGAGCCTCAGGGTTACTTTCAAAGTTCATAATAGTAGTAGCTAACTAGCTATAGCAGAACTTCTTGCATGTTCTCTTTCTCTTTCTCTTTCTATTGCTCTGGTTCATTCATTGACCAACTAAGATTCTCTTCCAACTATATATTGAAGTCTAGGCATTGGAGAGGATGGGATGCGCGCGCTCTCACTGTTGTTACTTGAAAAACTAACCAGATCATTTTGTTTTTGTTCTTTAAAGTTGTAGGTGTTTTTTAATGAGGGTTTACACTGTTTGCTGATAACTTTCTTGGGTTTTTTCATATATATTATCACCTGGATCACAGGTCATCCCTACTACAGTATTTTTCAATGCCAAAGACTCTCTCTCTCTCTCTCTCTCGGGATTCTTAATAACTTGGACTTTCTTATCTTGAAGTGCTTAGAATCTCTCTCAAAGATCTTCTCTATAAAAAGGTTTTAGTCACTTGAAGATCAGCGAAGCTAATATTCTTGCTATTACAATTCTAGTTTGATAAGTTTCTTGACAATCTTTTCGTGTACTAGCAAACAATTCCATGGAGGAATTCTATAGGTTCAATCCTACATTTTTTAGTTCACCAGATGATACTGTCAGGCTTGAAAACCTGCCTGTTGCAAACTTTACTGATGCCACTACAAGTACTACCACTGAATTTCACAGTCATGCTAGTAGTTTTCTTCAAGCCGGTAATGGTCATATAGAAGTCACTGGATCAGATATGTATGATGCAATCAAGACCCAGATCGCTAATCACCCTCGTTATCCAGACCTAGTATCTGCACATTTAGAGTGCCAAAAGGTTTATAATCATCATCGTCATCATCGCATAATCTTTGAGCTTCTAAACTTTACCCCTTTTTCTATTTTTTTTTTAAAGAAGTTTTTGTTAAAGGGGAAGAAAAGAATAACATGAAAGGAACAAAAATGGAAACCTATAGTGTCAAATTTGAGTTTTTGAGTGATTTTCTGTTTCTTTGTTTGCTTTGAAGGTTGGTGCTCCTCCAGAAATGGTGTCTCTTCTTGAAACCGTAGACAGAGGGAACTACAAAATCAATACTTGCTATGAGATAGGAGCTGATCCAGAACTTGATGAGTTCATGGTATATTTCGAAACCCATAGTTTTGTCTTATTTCTTAATTTTTTTTGTGTTTTTTAATTTCTTTTCTATTCAAGCTCCTTTGATTCTCAAGAAAATTAAGCAAAAAAAAAAAAACTTCGAACTTTTTATTTCCCTTTCATATTTCAAGCTATGAGATTCTAAGTATTGTGCTTCTTTTTTCACTTTCTTTTTAAGCAGCCAAATGGAATAATAATTTCTTTGTCTAGTAGTTTTATTCTTGGAATAAATTGCTATAACCACTGAAACTGCTGCTGGTTTTCAAGGAATCATACTGTGAAGTTCTTCATAGATACAAGGAGGAATTGTCCAAGCCATTTGACGAGGCTACTACGTTCTTGAGTAGCATAGAATCACAGCTAAGTAGTCTTTGCAAGGGAACATTGACAAACATATTTGATTATGGCTCAGGTAAATTTTCTTGCACCTAACTATAATTGTACTAGCTAGTTGTTAAAAGGGGCAATGTTGTTCTATTATATATGCATTAAAATCAAATGAATGCTGAGAGAGGTACAATGAGATCATCGAACTTTTGGTACTGTGCTTGTTGAAAAGAATAGTTTTACTGATCATTGATGAGTTGAAATGTTGGGATTCTCTATGAGTAATTAAACACCATGTCCTGTCCTTACCATCCATGATCTTCTGCTCTATTTTGGGCCCGTACCTAAAGCTGGTCCTACTTATTTTGATGAAAATGATGTTGTGCAAAAACATATTTTCGTTGTCAGGATTGTTTGTTTTTTGATTTCCTGTTTGTTGATGTAATATATTACACATTTAATTAGACACAACCGTATATATAGAAACATACGACTAATTCATGGTTTTATTTTGTTTTATGACTGGTTATTAAAGCTGATAAATGGTGGGAATTAGCGGCTTAAGTCCAATGCTAACTTCGCCTAGGGCCTCTCTTATAAAAGCTTTGGTTCCTATGAGTTTGTTTTTTTTCTTTTCAGTTTCATACTATATAAATCTATGAGAAAACCTTGTAATATTTTAATGTGGAGTTAAAGGTTTTTGGGTTTACAAAACATCCCAACCAAGATTTTTTTAGATTAATTTTTTATTTATTTATAATTTATTTTAATTAAATTGGTGTTTTATGTTAAAGTATTTTTTGTTAGAGAATAATTTCCAATAAAGTTTTAACCCTAGACGGAAGTGGATCTATTTTTAATTTTAATTTGATCTCAAATATATGCTTGTTAACTATGGTTTTTCTAAAAAATTCTAACATAATTATCCATCAACCATCTAGCATGGTGAATAAGTTTGTGTCTCAACTACTAAGTTTTCTATGAAATGTTGATGTATTTATAATTTTTATAGAATGAATGCAAGGTCTCTGAATCAAGTTTCACTTCAATGGTAGCATATCATGTTATGCATCGTTTTCAATTCAGAATTCCATCTTAATTGCTCACGCTTAGAATCTCGTATGTGTATAATCTGTCATGTTAACTGAAATTTGATCCTGTGAACATTTCTTGTTTCTCATATTTTGTTCTTCCATTCATGGTTTTATTATTTTTCTGTATTCGTGCCAGTTGCTGAAGGAACTAGCATGGTCAATAAAAATGATATGGAGGAGGCACATGCCATGAAATTTATTTGGCATTTCACTGTAAGATTTGTCCAAAACTGCACTAGTTAAGACACACGGAACAGCTTTCTTATTGTTTGGCAACATTGTATTGTCAGGATGCAAAACACATAATTTTGCAGCTGCAATTCCATTATATATTCAATGAGAAGCTTTTGGGGCCTTGATAGAACAGATACTGAAGAATAGCAAGCAACTTGTGAAGTCTCTAGAGCATATTTAAATCAAGCAGGAGTAGTCGTTGCATTTAAGTAGATCAGTACCTTTTGGTCCTCCTGTGTTTCAGTACTATTGGAAGACAAACAACTGTGCTCTCAAAAACCTTTGATTATATCTCTTAACAACAAGGACTTGTTTTGCTGCTTGGTTTCTACATAATTTATGATCTTTGAGGTGTCTGGAAGTTGATGTTAAACTTGTGTTAGCAAAATCCTATCTCAGCTAGTTACTATTACCTATGGCGCTGGAAGATGATTGATAGCTTGTTAATATTGTTCAACATCTTGCCTGTAATTTTCCAGTAGCTTGATAAAGCTGTTTCTTTCTCCTTTGGGGATCTGGTAGATTAACCAATAAATGACCACCACGGATTTCATTTCTATCATTTCACGAGATGCAGCCTTGTGACATGAAAAGTGTTTGATCTTAATTTTAAAGTTTTTGCTTAATGTTTTTTTGGTTTTTCAATGCAAAAGTCTAACTACACACTGTACTGTCTTTGTGGTTTCATAGCAGATGAGCCAGCAGGGACTTCTGAGGAGGAGCTAAGCTGTGGGGAGGTTGTAGCATCTGAAAGTCAAGAAACAACAGGTGTTAGCTCACAAGAGCAGAATCTAAAAGGAATGCTCATGCGCAAGTACAGTGGCCATCTTAGCAACTTGAGAAAAGAATTCCTAAAGAATAGAAAGAAAGGAAAGTTACCAAAGGATGCAAGGACAACGCTTTTGGACTGGTGGAACCACCACTATAGATGGCCATATCCTACGGTGATCATTATAACCTTATAATCTGATTATTCCTAGTTCTTTTCACTTTACATTTTGTTATTCTCCTGGTTTTCTTTCAAATGTCTCTTGCATTTGCTATAATACTTGTCCCACAAGTCATGATATGTTGAGGCAAGAGAGAAAGTACACAGAGGAGATATAGATGGAGAGAGTTATTAGTAGTTGAATTAACTATACATATTTGGATCATTATCACCAAAACATTCACTGAAACAAGTTTCACGAAAAATATTCAAGTCTCTTGTATATCTTAGCTAGAAAGCCATTTCTATTTGAAGGATATTCAGCGGACAATATAATTGGGTTTGCAAGCTGAAAACGATAGAAAGTACATAATCTTGGCATTGCTTTGGTTCATGTTTTCTTCTGAAGAATTATTATATAGAATACACCACCGATATTCGAAATCTTTTTGCTGAAAAGGTTGCAGAAGGTGAAAATCCATCCAGAAAAGGTGAAACTCTGTAGTGTGCTGATGCATTTGTTTCGGTGTAACCCTTCATTATCTTGAAACTATATAATGTGCAGATGCATTTATCTCGGAATAACCCTTCATTATCCTTCAACCCCAATTTATCAGTCAATATTCTGTTAAATGTACTTCTTTGAAGCTATAATCTAGAAACTTTAACAGTTCATAACTTCCAGTCACAAATTGTTGCCCAAGCATGTCTATCAGCCATCTTCAGCAGAGTTAGTCTACAGTTCAATCTTAATCCAGCACTCTTGATCTGCAATAGCTAAAGTGTCATGAAAGCTTATGGAAGTCCGTTCCTTTCCTTATTGCCTTTCATGATAATTTTTTAAGCCTAACCAGGATGAATGGATGTCATGGCATAACAGGAAGAGGAGAAAGCGAAGTTATCAGAGATTACAGGACTAGATCAAAAACAGATTAACAATTGGTTTATCAACCAGCGGAAGCGGCACTGGAAACCATCTGAAGATACGAGGTTTCCTCGCATGGATGGTGTCAGCGGCGACCCAGGCCCCCCCTCCAATATGCTATGGTATTGTTGGTGATGATATTGGGACATAAAAAACTCCAATTTGGTATCCCTTCTTCCTCCTCCGCCTCCTCCTCGTCCTCGTCCTCTTCTTCTATAACTTGCATACTTGTAAAGCTATCTACGTAAAGTTGCGTATATGTTTAAAAGCCATTGGTTCCAATTCTTACAAAGCAGTTCTGGTTCCTTAGTTGTGACCAACTTGAACTAGCTTTCTGTTGTATATGCATGTTTGTGCTTTAATCCGATCATGCTGAAAACCAGGAATTCCCTTGGTAACGTTAAAGGAAATCTCAGATCAGCTTTGTGCATAAACTGGTGTTATATCAGTTAGCAGTTGTAAATTGTTAATCTTGCCTTCTGTTTGCTGGTGCTTGTAACCTTCGTAGCAGGACCGATCCTTTTGTGTGTGTGTATATTTTTACGATAAAGATTATTTGCGGATCATTTTGCTTGTAAATCAAGACTAAAGTCCCTTCTCAGGTTAATAAATTTTTCTAATTACAAGTTTCAAGTTTGAACATAAAGAAGGAAGCATGCCTTTTACCACCGAGCCAATCACCAAGCTTTTACTTTAGTTGGTTTTTAATCATCAATGAAATGAAATTTTAGATTCAGAGATTTTCATGTTGAAAATTATTTTAAATTATCTAGAATTGACTTTCAAAATGGTATAAAAGCAAATCAAAGATCAATCTTTCTCTTCAAGAGTTCAAGATTGTGGTGAATAAATTGTCTCCCACTCATTTTTATATTGATCGAGCCCCTTTATTCATTGTTTTGTGTTGAATGGATGCCTTGTCTGGGATCCACCACAATCTTGAACTCTTGTTCTTCTAACAAGACCTTTTTGAAACTTAAGATCCGAGTAGAAATCAATTTTAACATAGTATTAATTTCAAACAAGCTGTAAGAAGAATCAAGGATGTGAATAAATTGTCCTGAAGAAGAAAAGTTTTTGCAGTTGCAAGATTGAACTCCATAGAAAATGTTTTCGGCTGCTCTGGATTCTCATAATGCTAGTATGCTACTAGGCACTAGCTAAGTAGCTAGCAAGTGTTTGGGCTTCTTTCAGCTCTTTTCCACAAATGCAATAGAGCCCACTAGGACCAGCATGTTTTGGGGCTGCATCTTCTTCTTCTTCTTCTTCTTCAAGCTCTCCATTGTTCGTGATTGTCTTCTTATATGCTCATTGGATTAATCATTTTCAGTACCTGGGCCTTAAAAATTTCGTATTTTTCTTCTGATAATAGCCATGATAATCACTTGTTCATTTAGTTAATCCCAAACAGTAAACCTTCATATGGATTATTTTCTTCTTATATAGCTTCGTCGTTTCAGAACTATCATTTATTTATTATTTTCTATATATTTAAAAGCAGTGGGGGTACTTACAGGTTCTTTAGAACGACTAGTTCTTCATGACTTGGAAGAGGTTGTGCAAGATCACGCCAATGTTTTTAGCCTAACACCATCTATGCTTTTTTTCAATTAAAAAAGACATGATTTACAAATATTATCCTACACAAGTTACCGACAAAATTTTCTTAAAATAATGCTAAACATTAAAAAAATTTCTCCCTTCAATAGAACTGCTCCCAACATATAGACCAATACATTAAAGTTAAACTTTTGCGTCCATACCCTGATAGCAATTTGTTCTTAGGTGTTTTTATGTGATGAATACATGTTTTTAAATTGAATTACATGCTGAATTGAATTCATAAATAAATTTAAATTTAATTGATAATATATATATATATATATATATATATATATTAATTCTTATGTTTAAAATAACTTATTAAACTGCTAGGTTGAATTTAATTATATTGTTTGAAATACTAGTAGAAATTAATTAGATTAGTAATCTTGATTATTTTACTTTTAATTTAGAAATAATTTACTTTTGTTATAAGAACCCTTGTATTTATTTACAATGACATAAAACAGACATTTTAAAAAAGATATAAATAGATCTATCTTATATTAACTGTTTATTAAATATTTATTAATTTTTTTTGAAAAATATACATGTTTAAAAAGGAAAGATTCAGATCAAAACAAAAAATAAAAAACAAAAAATAAAAGATTAATAACATACCTTATTACAGACAAAAATATGTTATGGGGATTGATGTGAAGTAGAGAAAGAAAGGATATTATATTGTCAAGGGTTTTTGGATGGAAAGAAAAAGGCATGTGAGAGAGACAAAGTAAAAATAAGGTATTTGTTAACACATGATTATGTTTAAAATATTGTTTTTTAATATTAATCTTAAAGAGATTAGCAAATCAGAGGGTCTCTCCTCTAATTTATTTTTTTTTATTTTTTTATAAATTAAATTTCATTTGAAATTCAAATTAATATTCTTTAAAATATTTCAAACACAAGAACTTATTTAACCTTCTAAATTAAATTCAATTCATAGAATTCTGAACAAGTCTAGCATGCCATATATTGAACGAACTGACTAAACAATTTTTTTCCTTCACAAACAAACTTGATGTAAATTCAAAAGGTAAGATAGCCTTGATTGTCTATACAACAATATGTCATAATGCTTGCAAAACCAGACAAAAGAGGAGTCTCCTTCAATTTGGTTTTCTTTTCTTTGCATCCTTTTTTTTTGCTATGGTCATATCTTAAACATTATTGCCCGGCCCTTGTGGCACATCAAACAAAAACAATAATTACATGATGATGGGAAAAAAAAAAACAAAAAAACGGATGAAATTGATGTCATCATAATGTTGGACAGTTTTTCTCCACGTATTGGATTTAAACTATTCAAGTCAAAACATAACTATTGCAAGGTAAGGTTTGATTTTTAATTAGCTTTTTTGTTTTTCATTACGTGTAAGCCAATGTGGGAGGGCTTCTGTTGGTTGCTTCCATGTACCACTAGCTAGTCCTTTCACATAATGTCAAGCAGCTTAATTAATTTGTCATTGGCAATAGACTCCATTGTTACAAAAACCAAGAAAATAATGCCAATGTTAATTACTATAATATTTTTCCATTGGATTTACCGATTTTCCCAGTAAAATTAGTATCGCCGATCGAATCCAATATAATGGAAAGGGAGAGTAGGAAATGATAAATTAGTGGAAAGGGCAGTATTTTTCTTTGATTTTTATGTGGAATTAATTATGGAAATTATTATGTTGGAATGAATAGAAGATGAACTTGGCAATTAACTACCGAAGATCAGGAACCTGGAAAGACGTACTTGCTTTTATTTACATACATCAAGGGACAAATTTATTGATGCCATAGCACACATAATAGAGTACCATTAATGAGCTTGTAGCTCAATCAATGGCTGGCTTTGAGTTCGAATCTTTTCTTGAATGAAAAAAAGAGAGTAATTTTTGCAGATATAGTCTGAAATAGATGTTTTTATTCATTGAAGTTGAAAAGCAGAAGACACAGATTCGGAAGGATACAACAAAAGTAGAAGACAATCATACATATGTTAGACATTCATGAGACAACAAGATGCAATTAGAGATCAATTCTCAATTGGTGCATAATATAAGAGGATATTAAGGGCGCACACATGGATAGAGAGTTTACGAGTGTTTCTCCTCAACGGCCAACTCTTCAACCATGGTAACATGGCTGAGGGGATTGAAGGCCAGGATCTCACAACACTTGTTAGGCAGTACTATCATGGAGCCAATACCAGTTTGCTGATGATCGATTGAGTTTATAGGCATTGAATATTTACGAGCGATGACAACTGAGTTTACCACCTCATCACTCGGATGAAACACAGAGAGGACCTCGAATCCTTGAAGATCACAAGGATCAATCACCGGGTAGAGAAAAGCCCTAGCTCCATGTGCACTCCTCAGCATCAATATAGCACCAGGAGCCATCTGCTTAGCCAAATGATCAACGACCTTAACCTTCTCCTCCTTGTCCATCCCGACTAAAGCTGCCAAGAAGACGACATCAAACTCTTGAAGCTCACTTGTCACATCCATTATATCGGTCGTGTGGAAGAACATTCTACTCGACAAGTCAGGATGAGACGTGACTAATTGAAGAGCCTTTGAATTGGCTGAAGGGTCAATATCATAGTTGTGGAAGGAAGTTGCGGTGAGGTGATTACAGGCTAACACAATTGAAGTCAAGGGAAGCGGACCGGAGCCCACAAACGCAACTTTGCTAGGGACATTCGAGCAGTGTTGCTTGAGGATGTTGAACTCGAGGTGGCTAAGCTTAAGGTAGTTTGAATAATATGGAAAGAGATTGAGATGGTCAATAGGGTTTTCATAGGACCCTAGGATAGCAGAGAAATGGCTCTCTAAATGTCCTTCGGCTTCTCCACAAAGTCTAATGAGCTTAGACCTCATTTCTTGAATTTTCTTGCAAAGCTTGTTGACATCGATAGGGTTTGGTGGGATGCACGTGAGAACAAGTTGTGTGAAGAGCATGTCGACATCTTTGGAGGGTTTGAGACTCTCAAGGCTTGAGATTTGCTCATACAGATCGCAGACCTTCTGTACAAGAGGTTCTTTCTGGCAAACCATGTCGACACTGTGAGGCTATAAGCAAGGACTCTTGAATATCAAATAAAACTCAAACTCTCTTCACAACTGGGGAGGAGAACACTCCAATGAGGTCATTATTTATGGGCACTCGCGGGGCTCACACCGCAAAAAAAAAAAAAAAAAAAAAAAAAAAAAGAAGAAGAATTTATTGCTGTGTTATAGAACGGACTGCGTCAAAATAAATTATACTGAAAACACATCTAAATTAAGCATCACTTTTACTATAAGATTTTAGCGATTAAATTACTTTATGTCTTTTCATTTAGGAATGTCCTCTGGTCAAAAGTTTGGGAATATATGCAAATTAATCGATTTGCTTGAAAACTAGAACTTTTCCCAGTTGACCATTGTAACATTGTTCTTCGATTTGGATTTTTTCATAGAATTGGTAGGGGAAAACCCCCCAAAAAATCTATCAAAACCAAGTTTCACATGTTAATTAACTGGTTCTAAACTTCAAATTTTATGCAGTAATTGATCTAATTAAATTAATTAGGCACCTAGCTATATATATATGTTGGATTATTTGGGAAAGTATAATTAAATAAGATTTACATTTTATAAAGATTGAAGGAAACATCCCACACATCTAATCAGCTAGCATACTACTTTGGCATCACAACCTTGTATTGGATTATTGTGCTCAAAAGACGAGAGGTATTTACATTTGGATTGGGGTTTTGATGGACCAAATTAATTATAGATGGATCAATGTTTCAGCATCACATCACTATTACAAAACTCTGCATATATACCAACCCCAGTCGATATCTTCTTAGTTTTTTTTATCTTAATCACTTTATGCCTTGTTATAGTCATGAAGGAACAAAAACATAAATAGCTAATTGCAAGTGTCCAAGGTGTAATATTAAAGTAAAACATATGCTAACTAATTCAGAGATATTTTTGTCATAAAAAAATTAATATGATAATTAGTAAATTAAATCTCTTCATCTAAAACAGCTAGGGTTCTAGTTGAGCCAAGAGAAAACTATTAATATTTCACCGACAATCAAATAATATAAACAGCACCATCTCTACCATATATTGGGGTTTGGAAATCTGAAGGCTAGCTAGAGAGCTTGCCAAAGTAGCGAGGAAGAATCCACGAAAAATTAAGGGCTTGATTTGATAATTTGCTAGAGTGAAGAAATGGTAACACCAGAATTTGCATTTTACAGATTGAATATTCCATCTGTATTTAGACATTGATTTAGTGCATTAATTTTACTCATAGGATTATAGATGATTACTATTTGTCAAAAAATTAACATTTGTGATTTTTATTCTACCAATAATACAATTATTTATGGGTTTACAGATAGGAAAAACACACCAAACAAAAAAAATCCATTGACATCATTCTATTGGTATTTCCATCTATGAAGATGGAATATCACTGATGAAAATGATCATTTTTAATTTCATCGGTGATTTATTTTCATATTACTAATGAAATTAACATGTCGGTGATTATATAGTGTCAGTGGTATTTTTAGTAATTTTATTTTTTTCACATCTCTGGAGTATATCAACAAAATCATGTTGCCGATAAGCTCGTCAGTAAGTTGTTTAAATATTTTTAAGAAAAATCTAATAAAAAAATTAGGAAAAAAAATAATGAAAATAAAATAAAATAAAAAATATTGTTTTTATAGATTTAATAATTTATCCATTTAAATACAATTCATCTATAATAGAAGAGCTGGAGGAGGATGAAAAGAAAGCAAGTCTTCGTCGGGACCAAGGACGATAATATGGAGTACATGTACCACCCATGTATGATTTCATATCCATGTATAATCACCGGAGTTCGGTCATCTTAGCACTAAGTCATTATCATAGTAGCTAGATGGTTTGTCTAAGTTTCAACTTGTTGGTTGAAATCTCTTGGAACTTCAAAGATTAAGTTTCTAAGACTAATTACAAGCATCCAATTATTGAAACACTTTGAGTCAATTCACAACTCCTCGGTCGTAGTGTTTTAGATACCATAAACCAAAATTATATTGGATCCACTAAATGATCTTACCTCCACCACAAATTCAGATCGAGTTTTGGAATGGTCGAAGGATCGTCCCCGTATCTCTCATGCAACTGGGTGTTATATGTTCCTATAAAAAAGCCAACTAATTCAAAAAAATAATAACTTAAGAAATTTTTTTATTAAAATCCAACATACCATGAAATTTTGAGCTCAAGCTCAGTTATCCACGAGTTGTTGCACCCTTTTCCGACAATCATCATTTTGCATGTGAGTTTCTTAAAATATCTTCATCAATCTTGGTTTGCGTCCAAGAATTGTAGCCTATAAAAAAAACTATTGTTAATCAAACATTTTCATGTAAAACAACAATTTAAAAAAAATAGATGTAATAAAAAAAGAATCATATCATCTACTTTGCATGCGAACCAAACATAATAGAACATATTCTACCTATATAGCTTTTGAGACGTACAGAGGTTTGAAATCTCTCCATACCACCACATCTCTTCAGCCTGAAAGACCTCTTTCTTTAGCATAATTTTTTTGTTTTTTTCTGTCTCATATATAGCTTTTGAGACGTACAGAGGTTTGAAATCTCTCCATACCACCACATCTCTTCAGCCTGAAAGACCTCTTTCTTTAGCATAATTTTTTTGTTTTTTTCTGTCTCATACCAAAAATCACGTAGCCTATATGATAGAAATGAATTATGAATTAATAAATAAATAATAAAATGTTAACATTTAAATAAAAAATATAACATTTTTAACCTTGAATTTTATGAACCATGCATCAATGAGTTTCTATTCAAAAATTTTGGAAACCATGATCACACAACTTGAGCACGTAGCTGGTGATTTTTTGTTGTTTTTTGTGGAAAAAAATAAAAGAAAAATAAGAAATGGGGGAGGGGGAGAGAAGGGTTGATTGCTAGATTATAACTTAAGAACTACCAACAGATATTAGTGGCAAGTTTATTTTATCGGTAATACCATCTACAATAACATGTCATTTTTTTTTCCTGCTAGAATTCCCTTGTTATATATTGACAAAATTTTTATGTTGATATATACTAAGGGACATAGCAAGAAAATATTTCATTGATAAGTTTTATTGCAATTTAGAGACATAATTATTTCTATTGGTATTTTTGTTATATTTGTTAATTTTTTAATAGTATGGTTACTTGGCACCCAATACAATAGTCAAGCGATAAGAAGACCTTAGGTATAAGGATATCCTTGATTTGATTCATACCTCTTGCATTTATAACTCAAACGCAAGTATGCACTTGATAGTGGACCTCATGTTAGCAGCTTCTCTCTCATGGTTTGATTCTTAAAAATGATTGTTTACTACTGGATGGTGTCCAAGAGTGTGTCCATGATTTAGAAAAGAAAAAATTGCTTAAGGATGAGTTCTTATTTTAATGCTTTCACAATCTTGATTCTTTCAACTTATGGTTTCACAATACCATTTATTATAATTCGTGCTAGATTTTGGAATAGCTATCAATGATATATTATATTCCCATAAAAATTATGTAATCTTTTAACATATATACCATCAACAATGATAATTAACCAATCACAAAGTAAACTCTTATGATCTAGACTCGTGTTGAAGTGATGAGAATCCCTCAATTCACACTAGCTAGCCAATTTTATAATCTAAATTATATAGTATTGACTAATAACCTGGTCAATCTAAATTGAAATTATATATGGCAAGATCATGCTGATCAAAACTTCCACGAGGAAGATTTCAATATTAAAGCTGCTTTCATTTCATAGTTGGCATCTCGAATCCATTGGGTATATACATTTTTGGATTTTGTGATGAAGGTTTTTTTCACTTTGATTTCACAACTTAGTTAACAGAGAAAAATAGGCCAGAAAATAATAAATATTCCATGAGATCAATATTTTAGATATTTAAAAAAAAAAAAATTAAATTATATATCACTATTCATAATAAATATACATGTCCCAATGTATACCAAAAAATTCATTACGTAAAAATCCAAGGTTTTTATTGAATTTAAAGTTTGGAATTAGTAAGAATTCTGATAGTGCTTGTAGTTTCAAGATATACCAGAAATTAATCTTGTTATTATATTTATAGTTGTGATAATATATTTTATTACTGTTATCATTATTATATCATTGATCAGACGCATTCCCAAATCTTTGATGCTATAATTCATATAATTTAATTAATCTTGTAACGCATTCAATGGTTCTCATCATTCCTCTCGTCATTGCTTGTCTCATACTTCAGCAAGGTGACAACATTCCTCTCGTGATTGCTTGTTTCATGATTCCGCAAGGTGTTAAGACATCAAAGTTTTCTTTAATTCTTGGCGCGTGGAATGAAAAGGCAGGTAGACCGTCCCATAGTATTACACTACTATTTTATATAAAAAGATTCTGTTCACAGATGGAAATTTAAAATCCTTTTAAGAGTAGCTATAATTATATATGAGAACGTAAATATATCACCAATAAGATTATTCGTGCTCTAAATAACTCACTTATATATATATATATATATATATATATATATATATATATATATATAATTCGAGAACTTCATTAATAACTGTTATAGCCAATAAGATAATGACAATACATAGAAAAAAATAATCATAATATCAAATACTTTACTAAACATGACAGGAACTAAACAAAATTTCCCTTTTAACCCACACAGCCAAATCATAAACCAAAATTTGAAATTAATAAAACTAAAACCATGAAATTATATATGTTTCTCTCTCTCTCTCTCTCTCTCTCTCTATATATATATATATATATATATATATATATATATAATCAAGAGTATATTGAAAAGATCATAAAACCAATAGCCAAAGCACAATACAAAATATGAAAAAAAAAATAGACTTAGAAATAAATAAAATAAAAAATTAATCTACTACAACAAAAACAAAAATAATTATCTAAAATTTCTTATTACACCATAATTTGATGTCTTCAAAAAATATTAAAAGATCATTTTTTTATATAAGTAATTCACTATAGATTATTTGCTTGGTCAAATAATCCATTATATAATTTCTTTCTCTAATAATATGTGTAAAGTTGACATAAAAAAAAAAATACTATAAGCATTTGAAATGTTATTGAATTTACCTTTTACGCATCATGGTATCATCATATTACAATTTACCTTGTAATTGTGCCTTTTGTTGGATTAGACACTTCTTTATTAATTCCTTATAAACGAGAAGTTGTGCACAGAACAGACGTTTTGGCATCAATTTTTTTTATATATTTTATAATGTTTGAATCCTGATTCTTCCATTAAACAAACAGACAAGGTGACCTTACAAAAGTTGGATGGCCACTTTAATTTTGTAGAGTATTATGTTGACATTTCATGTCATAGGAACTCTTTCCCTTTCTACTCCAATACAAAAGCTCACTATATACTTCTTACAAAAAGACATGGTAGTGCTTTATAAAGCACTATAGTTTTCATGAATTGTTGGACTTTGATATATACTAATTAATTTCAATTCAATGGTGAATATCATTCTCTTTTTTGGAAGCAATGACAATCGATCAATTGTATATGCCTTTCATACGTAGATATAGGGTTTCTCTAGGTTTTTGTTTGTATAGTTGAACATGTTAAAAAATAATATAAATTATATATTGAGATTTTATTTAAAAACTTAAGTTTTTGGGTTGAATTGATTTTTTAAAATGATATTAGAACCTTAATGACTAAGCGGTTACGAGTTCGAATCTCTCAATTCCTATTTATTTAATAAAATCATTAAGCAACATGTATAAGTTTCAAGCCTAAAAAGCTTTCAGTTGAGGGAGTGTGTTAAAAAATAATATAAATTATATTTTAAAACTTTATTTAAAAATTTAAATTTTTTGATTGAATTAGTTCTTTGACAGAACCAACATGTTAAATCGGTTACCATGAGAATTTCTTAAAGATAACTTAAGAATTGTTTCTTTGTCTTAAAGTCATTAGCTAGGATATGATATTTTTAGATTAGTTTACTAATTTAAGATTAAATATTATCACAAACAAATTTTTAAAAGGTTACATGCAGTTGTCAAATAATTTGATTTACTATAATTTTTTCAAAATCTCCCCATAATTTTGAGCTTCGAGAGGCCATTTAAAACTCAAAATCCAATCAACACCTCAATATATATGTTTCGTTCGCTAAATTATGAGAAGCATTAAAAAAATTCATATTGGGAGCTAAATGAGGACATTATTACACATTTTTTAGTGTCTTTTTGAGCATACATTTCGAGGGTCCATGATAGAGAGTCCTGGTGCTGAAGGACATGATGGAAAGTACTTTAGAACAGGATACTTTTTTGCCAATTTGGCCACTTTCATTAGCAACAAGAGGACCTACGCGACTACTCGACATTGAAATTGGAGTACCTTTTTTATGATGTTGATGATGATAATGCCCTTTTGAAAAAGCTATGTAGGGGTAGGGTTCTTAAAAAATCTAGTGCATGTACTGATGTTTTTTAATTGCTACATGAAATTATTTGTTTAATTTATGAATCTGCTGCTCCATCTTTTTTTTTTTTTTTCTTCAAGTTAATCGTTAGGGTAATAGTTATTTTGCTCACTCATGAGCAAGAGGAATTTTGAAATACAACACAGTAATTAATTATGATGAGCTAGTTAAGCGATAGCATTTGCAAACGTGGATTCCCCGTGTTTTGTTTAAAAAAATTATAAAAAATTATATTTTTTTATGTTTTGGATTCTTTCATTATGCTAATATAAAAAATGATTTAAAAAAAACAAAAAAAATTATTTTAATATATTTCAATATAAAAAATACTTTGAAAAGTAACCATAACTACACTTTTAAATAAATTAGTATTGCAATTTCATGTTTTTTAAAATATTTTTTATGTTTTAAAAAAATATTTTCAATCGCATTATAAAATACATATCCACTTAATTTATGTTATTTTTTGAGGTTTCTTCCAAAGATTAACGTGGCATTATTACCTCCAAATCTCACTCATCCAAAATCATCAATTTAATTTCATCTACAAAATCATGTCCACAACATCCTTAATTAATATCAATTTCACTTCTAGTCATCACTCAAGTTAAAGATATATTCGAACATAAGCAAAACTTTAATTAACATGTATATAATCATGATTTCTTTTTTTTTGAGTTCTTTAATATTGAATTTGAAATTATTTTAGGGTCGATGATATTTAGGATATCGATCGTGTATTAATTATTTTTCAAACAAGAAAATCAGAGTGATAAAATTTTCAGAAATTTAAAATAACAAATGATGAAAATTAATTTTTTAATCTACAACCTATAATGGCTTTGACCAAGAAATCAATATTCAGGGAGGTCTAAACATTTTAGCTTCTAGTAATGTCCAAAGCATCTTTTCTTTCCTTGACCTTAACAAAATTCTATGATCATCACTTCCAAGTCTTTCACGTAACCAATATATCTTCATTATATTCTTTAATGGAGTATTCTAACTTCTCTCTAGCAAAGTTATTAGACTCGACGCATTTAATACCCGCGTCATGGATTGATCGAATAGAATATTAAAACCGGATTGTTATTTCAAAAAAGAAAATCAAACAATTTTATTTGAAAATAAAAATCAAATGAATTTTAATTAAATTAATTAAATCATGAATTAATTCGTCAAGTTAACTACGTTACTACTATTTTTTTTTTTTAAATACAGCTTCGATTAGATATCAAGTTGATCCACAAACCCTGTCAGATTTGATAACACTGCTAACAATTATTGGAAGGCGAGCTTCATGCCATACCAAAGAAAATGGAATGCTTTCATTTTTAGAAAGCAACATAAGGAAATAAATAAACAAGGGACAGTAGTGGGGTCAACTTGCATGTTCATCGGTTATTATCGAGAACAGAAGAACAATAGCCATTTGGCAGGGGCGGTGGCAACCACACGAAGCCATGCGCACGCCTCACTCAAGATACGGATAGTCTTGTGGATGCTTATAATTTGCTTTCTTAGACCTCTTATTCTTCACTCTAGTCCATGGAAACGCTATCTCTTTGCCAACTTGGGCTGCTGGCCGGTCCAATACTCTTCCTTCCTCAAAAATTATTCAGCTGATCTTTTGGAGCATCTTGAATATGTTTAGTTTGCAAATTAGCTAGGAGATCCGTTCTTCCAAGACTAATACTAAAAAAGAAAACAAAACAGAAGAAGAAGACGATTATATGTTTGATAGAATGTCAAAAAGTTTGCATGTTGAGGATGTTGGGTTTGGATTCTTGTGTTGTTCTGAAACCCGAGCAGGACTTTGGTCTGATGAATCTATTAAGTAAAAGCTACAGCCAAGTTGCATGGCGAGGAGGGCAATTCCAAGGTTGAGGTTCTAATTCGACAACTTCAATGGAAGAGGAGACTTTTTGATGGAAGGGGGGAATTGAGTGTTGGTTAAGTTATAAACTCTCATGCAAACAGATTTTCTATGTGGATTATATATATAATAGCTTCCTTTAATCTAACATGTTGGAGTTTCAATTACCATGGTTCTCAAGCTAAAAAAAAGTATAATTTCTTTACTCGGTATAGGATTCTACAAAAGACTCAAATTATTGGGTTATATGTCAATCTTTAAAATTACTAAATCAATCTAAATTAATATATTTTTTATTAAAATGATATCGTTTCATTTAAAAAAAATTGGTGTTGATTTTATTGGATTTAAACTAGATTTGATTGTATCATAAATTCACTCTCTGAATCACTTTGATCGAATCACTTTAAGGCCAGTTAACGCAGCTAGAATCAGAACTTGGTTCTTGTAAATCCAGTAGGCTGCCAAGCTCGAGAGAGGATACCTTTAATGGAAGAGGGGATTGACAGTTTTAGTCACCATGGTTCCCAAGTTACGAAAACTATCTTGGTTTGTTCATGGGAACTCTAAGCCTGCCCAGCTTTATAAAGGGAGGTTTACGGAAACCTGTGCAAAAGCAACCAGGAGGGTTCTATGATGCATTCTTGTGGCCCAGCAAGTCCTCGAGCATTCTGACGCCCTCCCTCTACATTCTACATAAGCTGATCCAATCACTGTTACCAAAAATTCCCGATCCTAGCATAACCTAATTATAGTGGGAAAAGCACTCTACAATAGGTGTGATTTGCTATGGATTTAATCAGTAAATTTACATTTTTTATCTTAAAAAAATCACAAAGAATTGGCCTTCCGAGGTAAAATGATAATTTCAACAGGTTTATTAGAATTGTTTAGCGGTATTTCTGTTTTTTTATAATTTTTTCACGGTTAAATTACTTGATTGTCATTATAAGAAAAAAAACACTTAACTTTGTATCATACAATATGTTATTATTTAAATATTTTAAATGTGTTTAGGCTTGTGTGCTAACATCTTTATTTATTTTTAAGATTGAAAAATAAATAAGCCGACCTTTGTAGCCAAAAAACTAGTACTAAACTTAATATTGTTTGCCATCTATGTCTTCTATCCCATGAGAGCTCTAGGACAGGAGCCTCTAATTCGTAAATTGTAACTCTGTCCTCAGGCTCACTGTTAACCACTTCATATCTTCTATCTATCCCCTTGATGCTCATTGTTACCTTTCTGTGTCTCTTGAGTAGGGTTCTTGCCTGTTGAACTCAAGTTCTCCGGCTCTCCCTTGCAAGGAGACTACTCCAGCACAGCACCAACAATCAGCAACATCACGCATGGAGGAGTTCCCAGCACCTCACATGTCCACCAGTTCAGAAATCTGTCGAGAAAAACTGAAATGCTAATTCATCATGTAATAAGTCACTTGTTATAATCTGAACAAAGAACCTGCAACTTCCAATTCATCCCGGCAGAAGTAAATTTTGTTTCAGGAAAGCATCAACAGCCCCAAACAAACATAATAGGCTGAAAAGGACTCCACTTTGGAGTGCAATTTTAATGCCCCCTTAAATAAATCTAATGATGCATGAGGAAAATAAATGCAGACAATCTACTCGCAAGTTAACTGCTTAAAGAAAATGAATTTGATCATAGTACCATATATTTATACACAATCTCAACTGAGTCACTAAATGTTGCTTACATTTCATCTAGCTCGATGCATCTTTACCCACAGGGGGGAAATAATCAAATAATGTCCCTATGTTTTCACCTGAACTCAGAATGTTCAAATGATTCGGAACTTTCTTCAGGAGGAGATTCATGCACATTAGAATCCTCAGAAGCCTCGTAACTTGTGTATCCTTGGGAGTCCTCTGAAACTTCAAAATTCTCATAAGTTGGAGTTTCATGAATTTCACCATCTTCTCCTTGAACAAACTGAAGCAAGTAATGAACTCCATTAACCACATCGTAACCCATTAGTCCTATCCTACCTCCAACCCAACTGCCAAGGTGACTGCCAACAAGATAACCAACACGTCCAAGCCTTTCCTCACCAAGAAAACCTCCAGCGTAGGCACCAACCAAGGTTCCACTGCCCCTGAGGAAACCTTCTGTCACTGTACCACCATAATAAAGAGCTTCAAAAAAGTCCCATCCAGAAGAAATAACAGGACCTATGATGCGTTTTGTTTGCTGCTTCGCCAGCTTCGCTGCCTTTGCCCCTTCTTTCTGTGCTGTTTTTGCCACATCTTGCGCAGGCATTCCCTGTCCTATTGTATCAAGTAATGAACGCTCAATTGCAAGATTTCTTGCTCTCTCAACGTGAGAAGATCTGATATTGTAGAAATAAAGTTTTACACCTTCTTTCACCGCACATGCTAGGGTTCCAGATCCCATGTCAAAGCAGTTAAATATTGTAAACTTCCCACTCTGAGATGAATAATCATCACCGACCAGTTGCCGACATTTTTCAGCTATAAAATGGAACCACACATAAGCATACCATGTTGTGCAAAAAATTTCTAGCCAATACATTTTACATTCAATTTTGTTAAATTCAGATGATAATTTAAGAAACCAACTTCTGCTCTACTTTCAAAGATCCAACAACTAAGCACAGAATGGATTTGGTTAGATCTTGACTTGATGAGAATATTGTGTTTATGCTACTATGAACACCTGGAACGTGCAATGCAAAGATAAAGTTGTTTGCAGGCACACTCAAACACATGCAGACATTGTGAAAGAAACACATAAATGCATTTTATACATTTGCAAGGTCAAACTGATTGTTCCTGATTTTGTCCTAAAACATGAGAGCCACTTCTACAAAACAGTACTTACTAGATGCTCATAAGAGATAATCATTAAAACTATACCAAGCTAGGTGATCTCAACATTTAATTAGACTATTTCACATCAGCTACATTGCCTCAAAAATTCAGAATTTGCAATCGATTATCACCGTGAACACTCTCCAAACCCCACAAGTTTAGCCAATTAACTGAAAAAAATCCAAAACCTCTAAATTTTGACCATCAAACCTGGAAATTTTACCTACTTATTTACACCATCCCAGTCAAATTTCACCAATATCAAAACTTCAGTACATTTACACTGATACAATCAAATTACTAAATCAGGGTGCTATCAGCATCCAGTCCTTAATCAGAGATTGGATATTTAGTAAGTAATCAACAAACCCAGATTAGAAATGAATCCCTACAACACAAAAGATCACAAATTTCACACACACAGAACAAAAAACAAAAACCTATCAAAGATCCACCAACCCATAATTCAAAAACTCAATCAAAACCAAAAAAATCTCCTTGACCCTTAAAGATTCAGACTTTTAACCTAAAATAGAATCAAATAAAAAAAACCCACAAAGAATTACACATCAAAATAACAAAAACAAGTACCTGTGATGCTAAGAGCAATGGTTCCAACTATAAATACAAGAAGCTGAACCCTCTTCTTTTGGAAATCCATAACAACAAAACAAGTATGGTTTCTTGTGTTTGTGTTTTTCAAAGAACTGTTTGTTTAAGTAGTTAATGATGTAAGAAAGGAATAATCTTTTTTTGCTTAAGCTTCAAGTTGTCTGCTTTTTTATGATAAAATGTAAGAAAGGTAAGAAGATTGTTCTTTCTTCTTGCCAATGGAGACTTTGTGCATGTACTAAAGAATTTTTCACTAGATGCAGGGGAGACTGAAAATTCAAAAATTCAAGAGATCACGCACCGTTTTGAACTTTTGATGGTTTCCCTATGTTGATTTTTCTTATTGATTTATTTATTAATGACTTATATTTGGTAATGTGTTTTGAGTTTTTGTAATTTAAAATGGCGTTCATATTATATTTTTATTTATTTTTTATGATCTCAATATAAAAATATTAAAATTAGTAAAAAAACATTTTAAAAATATTTATGTATGATTTTTATTGCTATGATATATATTAACTTTGTCAGTTTTTTTTTTCATTTTTTTCCCTTGAGAAAAATTGTTTTGACTTCCTCTTTACCATTTTGTATAAAGTATAAACTGGAAATTACTTTTTTTTTTTGCTAAGGTAAATAAATAAAATCTCTTTTTTCTTATTTTGGATTAAGATTTTCTCTGATTTGGTTATGTTTATACTTTAAATCGATAATCGGTCGATCATTTTGATTTTTCTTCCTAATAGAATTAAGCTTTTACTTTACACATGACATATAAACTAACAAAATTAAGTATTTTTTATTGAATTTTATGTAAATCGTTCATATTTAGAGTAATGCATTTGCAAAAAAGAAGAAGAAGAAGAAGAATTATTTGGTCCCTCTTTCAAGAACCTTGGGAAAACAGGTTTACTTATCATCAAAATCAAACTTGTAAACTTTTTGGAATCTGATTTACTAGGAATGCCTAATGAACTACCATCCACATTCACAATATATAATATGGTTGTTTATATTATTATTTATCTTGTATTTATTTTTAGAATATTTTTTTTTACTGTGACATAATTTATAACGAAAAACAAAAGTACATTGTGTCTCATTGTTTTTTTTTTAAAAAAACAAGGATTAAGGATTTTAGGCAGTAAAAAATGCACCTTTTTAAAAACAAAAATGTTTTATAGATTTTATGTTCTTCCATTATTGGATTGATTTTCATGAATCTCAATTGTCAAGAGTGTTTTCGTCCCATGTGTCATCATGCCATTGGTTTTCTCAAGCTAGTTAATTGTTTCAGTAAATCGATATCTCCATTGATTTTCTCAAACTATCTTATTTAGTTTTCACACCGGAGTTCTTGGATCAATGAGTCAACAAATCGACCCATTACGTTATCCACTGAGTATCATACAATACATAACAAATGTTTTGTCGAAGGAACAAGCAAGATCTTTGGAGTCGATGAATGATTCCTCGGAGAGCATTGAATTTGATTAAATTCGGAAACTACAAAGACCAACGGTGACTTCGGGGCAAAAGCACCGTGTGGATTGTTATCAGTGCTTCTCAGCTCATACTGAGACAACATCGACCCCCAACACAGCTTCCACCCCCAGACCCATATTTGCTTCTGCAGTCCAGACTACCTAACAAAAACTGAATGATGTTTGGAAAATTATTGTATATTCAGAGATTTTTTTATTATGAATAATAATAATAATTTTGTTTTTAATTTTTTAATTTTTTACGAGTAGAGTAGATATATATTTTTTTGACTTTCAGGAATATTTAGATTTTTTCAATTTTCAAAAAAGTTAATAGTGAAGATTTACAAAAAATCAAGTGAAAATTTAAAAATTAATCCACTTGGTTAGGTTTAATAATATTATTAAAACATTTTCTATATTTTTTATATTTTTTATATTTAAATAAAAATTAATATTAACTCGCCTGTGAATTGCAGACAATGAACTATTATAATCCATATGTTGAAGTGCGTTAACAGTGAAAAGGATCGTCCACTATTTCTTCTACACCATTTGCACATCTTAAGATTTAAAAACATTCAATTTTTTTTTAAGAATAGAAAATATAACCCCGAGAGGTTGATTTGATTGTTAAGAAGATATGTTTACTATTTTAAATTCTTGAGTTTGGACATTAATTAAAACGATTACGGCGAAAAATTCATTAATGTAAACGCATCTGATCTATATCAACAACGTTCCTTTAAAATCATCAGAAATGAAATTTTAGAACACCCTTTACCATCAAATAAAAAAATAACACACAAAAGAATAAATATAAATAGGGTTGAGGGGTTTGAGAAAGATAATATACAAGTGCTAGCCTGAACGATTATGAAAGCAATAGTGAAAAGAGGGGGAGAAAGTGCTTCATTTCTTCTGCTTCTTAATATTCATTATAGTTTCAGGTAATACACACACACACATAGAAGTTGAAATCTCCAAAATTATTGCTATGATATATAATAAAATTGTTAGTTTTTTCCTTAAATTTTTTCTTTCTTTCTTGATTTTCTACCCTTTTTGAATGATTTTTTATGGGTTTCTCTACAACCAATATAGAGTTTAAAATGGAAATTATTTCCATGTGTTGTTGTTGGTAACAAGTTCAGCTCTAGAACCCTCACCAAGCAACTCGCCTTTGAGATTCCTGGTCGGTTTGATCACTCCCTTCTACATACATCAGCAATTAAGCAGCTAGGTCTCGAAACATCAGGCAAAACTCCTTTCTCTAATGTTAACAAAGTTAGGTGAATGCATGCTGCTTCCCATCCTAACAATAAGCAGCAATCAATGTAGTGCGTGTTGTGACATTAGGATCCACTCCTTGTTTTGCCATACAAGAAAATAACTCAAATGTTAAATATATGCATTGAATTGGTCAGGGGTGACAAACTCCAGCAACTGGCCAAGTGTACACAGGAGCAGACAGACTTGTGAGAAGTACCGTATGAAGGTCAGGTTTCCGATAACCAAAATGCATCGATTCCATCTAGATGAGCTTAAGCTTTCATGTACAAGTTCCCAGATGAAGACTCAACCAACATCCTCCCACACCAGCATTTGCATATCAAATGATATGTAATTGCGACAGTGAGCAATTTATCTTCTCTTTACGTTGGTGCCAGAAACATTATATACATGTCCTTCTATGTCTGGAACAAACCCTTTCTCCATCATTTCCTCTTTAATAATCTCATAAGTTGTCCGATTAGGCACCAAACCCCTCTCCAACATCTCATTGAGAAGCCCATTTGCATCTTCAAGCCTACCCTTCAAACAAAAACCCTTGATCAGCACATTGTATGTGACAACATTTGCTTGTTTCCCTTTTCTCTCCATCCGTGTCCTCACAATCAATGCTGCCCGAAGATTTCCTTCCCTACAGTATCCATCCATCAAAGTATTGTATGTCACGTGACTCGGGTTTAATCCTTTTTCAAACATCTCATCCAAGATTTTCACTGCCTTTCTTGATTCCCCCTTTTGGCATAACGAATCTATCAGTATGTTATATGTGACAACATCAGCACTCAATTTCTTACTGACCATTTCATTCATAAGATTCCGGGCTGCTTTAACATCTCCCTTACTACATAAACCAGCAATCAAGCAGTTGAATGTTGAAACTTCAGGGAAAATCCCTCTATCTATCATCATATTATATAGTGCAAATGCATCTTCCATCCTTCCATCCTTACAGTAAGCATCAATCAGCGTGGTATATGTCATGGCATTAGGATCTACTCCTTGTTTTTCCATATCATTAAATAAGTTGATTGCTTCGTTCACTGTTTTATTCTTACAGAAGCCATTTATAAGCACATTATGAGTCACAACATTCGGCTCCAAATCAGAACTAACCATTTGATCCCGTAAAGCAACAGCCTCATCAACCTTTCCATCACTGCACAACCCATTAATCAGTATATTATATGTCACAACATTTGGTCTCAAACCCTGCCTTTGCATTTCTCCAAACACCCTCATAGCACCTGACACATTCTCATCCTTGCAAAACCCATCAATCAAAATATTATAAGTAACCTCATTTGGACAAATTCCTTTCGCTACCATCTCCTTCAAAATAGCATCAGTTTTATACATCTTCCCAATTCTACCCATCTTACAATACCCATCAATGAGAGTATTATATGTAATCACATTCGGAGAAACTCCCCACACTTTCATATCCTCAATAACATCACCAGCCCTATTCAATTTCCCAACTTTACACAACCCATTAACCACAATATTAAAACTAATTACATTAAGCTCAATCTTCCTCTTAATCATTTCCCTATACACAAACTCCATATCCCCATTTTCACTCTCCTTAACCAAACCACTCAACAATGGATTACAAGAAATCAAAGACAGCTTAAAACCATAATCACAAGCTCTCTTAAATGCCTCGAAACCCCTTAAAATCTTCAAATTTCGCACATATGCTAATACCAACATATCAGCTAATATTGAACTAACACAAAAGGAATCACCGCTCATAGAAATAGCATGAAATATAGCAGAAACTGAATAATCCTTCTCATACTTAACAAACTTATCCAAAAAAGATCTAATCTTTGAATACTTTTTGGTAAGTGCAAGTGAGGTTAAGATTCTAAAAGTGAGTTCTAGTGAGTGTGAAAGCTTAAACTCTTTCTGTGACCAAGTAAAGTACCTTAAAATGAGTTCTGGGTCAGCTCCAGAATTGAGTAACTGTTGAAGGAGTGTGTTGGGGTCTGTGTTTTGGAGATGGGCTTTGAGTTTTGACCAGTGTTGGTTTGATATAATGTTTGTAATGGTGGGGGTGAGGGATTCGTCTAACGATAATGCACTGAATTGCCTTTTTCCTTGTTTGTTTCTTGGGAAAATGGTTCCTTGTAGAAATCTTCCCTGGATCTTGCTGATTTCTATTTCTTTCTTCACCAACTCCGGAGTGAGTTTCAAACATTTATACACCTATAGCAGAATAGCAAAAGGATAGAGATCCACATCTTACACCATATAAATGTCAGCAGAAAATGTTCACTCGTAAATCATACATCAAAACACAAAACTAGCCAAAACAGTTTCTATTACACCAATGCAATTCAGCAAGTATTGCTTACTCCTATCCACCCTATCATTTACTCTTCTTCAAAAACTCAAAACAATCACATATTCATATCACAAATTCCAAAAAGAAATTAACTTTGGCAAACCAATGCACTAATTATAAACCTCAAATACTAAACAGGATAATTACCTCTCATTAACCACACAAATCAAAACCCGTTTTTGTCACTTCCCAAACCAAAACATCCCACTCCATTTATAATGCTAAACAGTTTCTAAATGGAAATAAAAAATAAAAAAAAATCTCATGTTTAGACTCCAATTCATTACCAAACTAATAAAGCCTCTCTCCCTGAAAAGCCAAAACAGTTTCTATAACACCAATGCGATTCAACAAGTATAGCTTACTCCTATCCACCCTATTATATCCTCTCTTCAAAAACTCAAAACTATCACATAATATCACCACAAATGCCAAAAAGAAAGTAACTTTGGTAAACCAATGCACAATTTTAAACATGAAAATGCTACACAACATTATCATAATCAAACTCTAGTCATCATTAACAAAACGAAAAGCCCATTCCAGTCCCCTCGTAGAAAAACTAAATTGAACTCGAAAACCCTAAATAACACATAAAACCCACCATTTTCCTTCACTTTCTCTAACTTCTCCAGACTTTCTCAGCATCCAAACAAAACCCAAAACCATAAAAAGTTCAAAACTTTATTGCACTTACCGTTAAATAATCCTCTGGTCTAGGATTAGTAGGCACAAAAACCGAGGAATCACTAGCATCCGCAGCACCAACTTCAGCCTCTTTCTCGCTGGCACCACTCCTGACCTCCACCTCAGCAAACCCACCTCCATCGCCGGAAGAAGAACCAGAGAAAAAGAAGGCTCTTTGATAAAAACTAAGACTTTTATGGTTCCTCTGAGTCAAACCCGTGAGTGAACTCAGAGAATTTACAAAGGAACTCGGTTGTGACTCGGTTGTGACTCGGAGACAAGGGGATGTTAGGTGGGTTTGGATTTGGCGAGAAGTGGAAGACAGGAGCTTTAGCATTGTCTTGTGTTGTTGGGAGTTTGAGGGAAGTAAAGGGCAGAATAGGAAAATTGTGTGCTTTTTTTGTTTTTAATTTTGAGTCTCCATTGGAGGAGGAGGAGAAGAAAGTGGTGGATATTTTTGGAGTTTCGTAGGAAGCAAAGCCCTGTAAAACCCTTTTTAAGTTTTGTGTTCCTTGAAGTTTCTTTTTATAGATGGACAGTTTGGTCCTATAATTGAACCTCTTAAGTTGGACAGTTTCGTACGTATTGCCAAAATCCTCTCAAAGAAGGAGGACATATTAGTACTTGAACCTAAATCATAGGACCAAACTGTCCATATATAAATAATAACCTCAAGGAACACAAAACTCAAAAAGGGTTTATGCGGGGCTTTGCTTCCGACGAAACTCCAAAAACAATCTATCACTTTCTCCTCCTCCTCCTCCTCCTCCAATGGAGACTCCAAATTAACAACAAAAAAAAGCCCACTATTTTCCGATTCTGCTCTTTACTTCCCTCAAACTCCCAACAACACAAGACAATGCTAAAGCTCCTGTCTTCCACTTCTCGCCAAATCCAAACCCACCTAACATCCCCATGTCTCCGAGTCACCACCGAGTCACAACCGAGTTCCTTTCTAAAGTCTCTGAGTTCACTCACGGGTTTGACTCAGAGGAGCCATAAAAGTCTTAGTTTTTATCAAAGAGCCTTCTTTTGCTCTGGTTCTTCTTCCGGCGATGGCAGCGACGGAGGTGGGTTTGTTGAGGTCGAGGTCAGGAGTGGTGCCAGCGATACAGAGGCTGAAGTTGGTGCCGCGGATTATAGTAATTCGTCGGCTATTGTACCTACTAATCCTAGACCAGAGGATTATTTAACGGTAAGTGTAATAAAGTTTTGAACTTTTTATGATTTTGGGTTTTATTTGGATGCCGAGAAAGTGTGGAGAAGTTAGAGAAAGTGAAGGAAAATGATGGGTTTTCTGTGTTGTTTAGGGGTTTGGAGTTCAATTTAGTTTTTTTAGGAAGGGACTGAAATAGGCTTTTCATTTTGTTAACGATGAGTAGAGTTTGATTATGATAATGTTGTATAGCATTTTCAGGTTTAAAATTGTGCGTTGGTTTACCAAAGTTACTTTCTTTTTGGCATTTGTGGTGATATTATGTGATTGTTTTGAGTTTTTGAAGAAGAGGATACAATAGGGTAGATAGGAGTAAGCTATACTTCTTGAATCGTATTGGTGTTATAGAAACTGTTTTGGCTTGTCAGAGAGGGAGGCTTTATTAGTTTGGTAATGAATTGGAGTCTAAACATTAGAGTTTTTTTTTTTTAAATTCCATTTAGAAACTGTTTAGCAATATAAATGGAGTGTGAAGTTTTGGTTTTGGAAGTGTCAAAAACGGGTTTTTGATTTGTGTGGTTAATGAGGTAATTATGCTGTTTAGTATCTGAGGTTTATAATTGTGCATTGGTTTGCCAAAGTTACTTTCTTTTTGGAATTTGTGATATATGTATGTGATTGTTTTGAGTTTTTGAAAAAGAGTAAACGATAGGGTGGATACGAGTAAGCTATACTTGCTGAATTGCATTGGTGTAATAGAAACTGTTTTGGCTAATTTTTTTTAATTTTCTGAGATTGATTGATTCTTTTTTTCATGTGAGTTAATCTCTTGTGGTTTTTCTTTTTGCAGGTGTTGGCATTGCCAGTACCACACAGACCTCTTTTTCCTGGTTTCTACATGCCAATATATGTAAAGGTATAGCATGTTTTCTTGGTAAATTGCTGTGTATTTTTCTGACATTATTAAGGGGAGTCTGTTAGCCATGCGAGTGACAGGAAAGAGTAAAAAAGGGTTAGTCTGTCCATGCCTTTTCACATCATATTCACTAATATCTATGTTGATAGGATACCACTGTGCATGTCAATCTGTTGGATATGTTGTGATCAAACTTTGAACTTGCATCGTTTACAATTAGCTCTTACCAATGCACGACATTTTTGTGCAGGATCCTAAATTATTGGCAGCTTTACAAGAAAGCAGAAAAAGGCAAGCCCCATATTGCGGTGCTTTTCTTCTTAAAGATGAGCCAGGTACTGATCCCAGCGTTGTAACTGGTTCTGAATCCGAGAAAAATATAGGTGATCTTAAGGGAAAGGATTTGTACAATCGTCTACATGAAGTTGGCACACTTGCTCAGGTGTTAAGTTTTGTTTCTAATTTTTTTCCCCCTTTTGCCACAAAGAGTTGATGCTTCAGAATAAAACAATGATACGAAAATTTTTCCTGTGCCTTTGTCATTTAATCTTTAACATGCTATTCCAGATAACAACCATTCAAGGAGACCAGGTTATCCTTATTGGTCATCGGCGACTTCGGATAACTGAAATGGTGAGTGTGGATGAACTTTTCATTTTATTTTTGCTTTGACTTTCAAAAAGCGTTTTGTTATTCTAATCTATTAATATGTACAGTTAGCTGTAAAATTCTCTATACTGAAATAGTATTGGCTTTTGTACAGGCCAGTGAGGATCCATTAACTGTTAAAGTTGATCATCTCAAGGTATTGAATTTTCCAAATTTTATGATTGAATGTTTAAGTAAAGTTAAGGGTTCACACATGCAAATGATACTCATGCACCTTCTCATCCATGCTCTTGCTTTTCTTTTTGTTCAGGACAAACCATATAACAAGGATGATGATGTCATAAAGGCAACATCTTTTGAGGTTATATCAACCCTGAGAGATGTTCTGAAGACAAGTTCACTTTGGAGAGATCATGTTCAAACATATACACAGGTTTGTTCCCCTCTCAAGATTTTCTGTGATCTGTCTTTCCTGTGCAAATTGTGTTATGGTTTTTACTAGAGCCCTTGGAAAGCTTGTCTCTGTCTGAAACTTTTTCTCATAAATTTTTCTATTTTTGTATAAGGGAGCCTTCATTCTATTATCTTGGTTATCATTTATAATATTTATTACCACGTGATGATCCTACATCTGGTTCTCAAGTCTAAGTTTCCTTTCAATTTGTAGTTTTTGCTGCTTCCAGAAATGTGAATCTATGAAGTAGTAACTTGGTTTCCACTCAGTGTAAGCTTTCCTTTTGAGTTTTACGATTAGAGGTTGAAACCAAAAGTGGGTTCTATACAATTATGTGTTGAAACCAAAAGTGGGTTCTATACAATTATGTGTGCTGGTTTGTTGTTATTGTCTGCACATGGTCTCTTTGCAATGTAGTAATGATTGTAATGCAGCACAACGGTAATTTCCAGAAGTATAGTTTCATATACAAATGTCACAATGTTTATTGATTGGATCAATTGGGTTTTCAAATTTTCTTACAGCAGGTTCTCTTTCCCCTCTTAACATGTGCAGCATGTAGGTGACTTTAACTTTCCAAGGTTAGCAGATTTTGGGGCTGCAATATCAGGCGCGAGCAAGTTGCAGTGCCAAGAAGTTCTTGAAGAGCTGGATGTAAGTAGCAGTAGAATTATAGTCTGGTGAAGATCCTTGTGTCACTTGCAATGCACTTGATGTTTAATTCTTTTAGTACATGAAATCTTTAAGACAATGGAATGGTGAAAAAGGAATTCAGTCTGACGAGAACTTTGGTATTTGAGTACCCTTTGTTGGAATTCAGGACATGTTTAATTCTTCTTCTTCTTCTTTGTTGATTGGTTGGTGATTACATTATATTATCATAACTCTAGGAAGTGTTGGAAAAAATTCAAACTAGATAAATGGTGGAATAGTGTTGCCGTAGAATTATTACTGCTATTATTAATGAAAGATCTATCTTCTATTCATTAATCAATCAAATTTATTGGATTCATTGGTGATTCTTCCTGTGTTGTGTTTCTAAGAGAGGATTCACAGGTGATTTACTATAAGGAATACATGTCAGATTGTGTCTGGTATATTTTGTAATCACTGAGCAGATTCTTTTCTTAAAGTTAAATAACATAATAAAAAGAGTTTAGTTTTTTTTTTTTCCAAGCTGTTTGGATAGTAGTTATAGAATACTGTTGAAGCTATGGAAATTTAACCCAAACTTGCTGCAATTCAAGAGCACGGTTTTGATGTGATTTACTTATGAACATTTTCTGCTGACATTTATATGGTGTAAGATGTGGATCTTCACATCCTTCTGCAATTCTGTTATAGGTGCATAAACGTTTGAAACTAACTCTGGAGTTGGTGAAGAAAGAAATTGAAATCAGCAAGATCCAGGTACTCCATTAATTATTTTCTGACTCCATATATGTATCGAAGTCCATTGTTCTGACTCTCATTCATTAACTTTCTGGAGTTGCATTTAGGAATCAATTGCAAAAGCAATTGAAGAGAAGATTAGTGGTGAGCAGCGTCGCTATTTGTTGAATGAACAACTCAAGGCCATAAAGAAGGTATATGGTCTGCTGACATGTTTATTATCTTTGATACCTTATTCTTATATTAACTAATATAATTGGGAAGTGGATTTAAAGGAGTCGTATTTATTACATTAGACTTCACTGGTATATAACTTGTCTAAATGCAGGAACTGGGATTGGAGGCAGATGACAAAACAGCACTTTCTGGTTAGTTCTGCTTTGATTAGCCTTTGTTGGAATTGCATGACTATTGATTGTGTTACACTTAAAAACCTTGGGTTGTTAAATTCTTAGAAGCTTAAGTTAAGCAAGAATTATGCATTGCATAGTGTGGTTATACTGACTCTCAAATGACATCATATTTACTCTCAAAGGCCTGATACCACTGTTACTTGTATAATTCATGTTTTGAATGCTTTGATTGCATTCTGCCTGTCCTAAATGGTTATACTAAAGCTACTTTTTTTCATTGTTTGATTTCATTATCACCCCTGGCTCCTGATTTGATATGGATACAATCAGTTATTGTAGATTTTATTTATTTTGGTATCCTTTTAAATAATTTTTTCTCAATTGCTGCAGCAAAGTTTAGGGAAAGGCTTGAACCAAACAGGGATAAAATCCCAGTGCATGTTTTGCAAGTTATAGAAGAAGAGCTCACGAAACTGCAGCTTTTAGAGGCTAGTTCAAGTGAATTTAATGTCACTCGTAATTATTTAGATTGGTTGACTGGGTTGCCTTGGGGAAGTTACAGGTTTGTTTCTCATTTAGCTAGGTCCTCGTGAATTTCTCAAGGAAAATTTTTTTATCTTGCATGGGTCTACTTAATTGAGTTGTTAAGGTATTGGTAGGTTTTAAATATTTGTTGAATTTCTTATATTTTTATTATTTGAGTGCAGTGATGAGAATTTTGATGTTCTTCGGGCACAGAAGATTCTTGATGAAGATCATTATGGATTAACTGATGTTAAGGAAAGGATATTGGAATTTATAGCTGTTGGAAAACTCAGAGGAATTTCTCAAGGTTGGTTTATATCAACCATCCCCAATCTGAATGACTATACCAGTAAGCAGCATCAAAATGTAATAATTTTTTCCAAACACATTGCAGGAAAAATCATCTGTCTCTCTGGTCCACCTGGAGTGGGTAAAACTAGCATCGGGCGTTCAATTGCACGTTCATTGAATAGAAAGTTCTTTCGGTTTTCAGTAGGAGGGTTGTCTGATGTTGCTGAAATTAAGGTGGTTAAATAGAAATTATTTTTCCAGTGAGATAACATGCAATGTGCATCATTTTTCCATTTTTGTTAAGAACACTTTTATCTAACACTATTATATCTAGGGGCATCGTCGAACCTATATTGGTGCAATGCCAGGAAAGATGGTGCAGTGCCTGAAAAATGTGGGAACTGCTAACCCTCTTGTTCTGATTGATGAGATTGACAAGGTAGTTTCAGTTCACAGGGTCAATTTCCTTTTGGATTTGGTATCACTGTTTCTTTTTCTCTTCCCAAAAATTTCTTTTGTTGTATATCAGTCATGGTGAGATCTCTGCATTGGAAATATGAATTATTCATGATGATGAATGCTTTTCCTATTGTTGAGAATAAGTTTGCTTATTTGTGGCAGTTGGGAAGAGGGCACTCCGGGGATCCAGCAAGTGCTTTATTGGAGTTGCTTGACCCAGAGCAAAATGCCAATTTGCTGGACCACTACCTTGATGTTCCAATTGATCTATCAAAGGTTGGTTAATGTAGTGATTTGCAGACACCTTTGTTTTCATTGTGGCCATATTTTTCATATATTCGATGTGCTATGTTGTTGTTTAAAGTGCAACAGTTAACAAAATTTTCCTGTTTTATTACTTTATTTAATGGGAAATGTTCCATGCTCCACCTTGAAACATGCTTGACATTTGTGATTTCTACCCATCTTGTATATTCATGCACCAAAGACATAGATCATAAAAAATGATGGGAGAGTTGTCATGCCTGTTATAGGGAGGGAGGTTAGTAATCAGCTATGCTACAAAATTACGATCTACCTATATGCATTATGTCATGCCCAACGCTCGCACTCCTTGTGTTCTAAAAACTTTCTTTGTATTTTGCTAGTTTAATTTGTGTCCTTTACTCTGTTTTGCAAGTTCAATTTGTGTCTATATTATTAGGAGTTGGAACGTGTCAGATTTTTGTGGTGTCTTTCTTTGGAATTCTCGTAAGTTTTTGCTTGATCCTTTGGAAATTTTATGCAGGTTCTCTTTGTGTGCACAGCAAATGTTGTGGACATGATACCCAACCCCCTTTTGGATAGGATGGAGGTAATTGCTATTGCTGGGTATATTACAGATGAGAAAGTGCACATTGCCAGAGATTATTTGGAGAAGGCTACACGCGAAGCATGTGGCATCAAACCTGAGCAGGTCTCTCTCTCTCTCTGGATGAATGATCTTTCTCTTGTTTTGTATTCCATCACCATATCATTTGCATGGTAAAATAATCAATGCGGGAGTAGTCGTTAGATGGCAGGTCACTTTCAGATGGAATTTTAGCACATAGATGTACGGATATTTTTTTGATGCCATGTTAGCAATTATGACTTCCTACTGCTTTTAGACTGTTTTGCTTAATATATTGTCTACCTATGGAACTCACATTACTCAATGTTTCCAGGTTGAAGTTACTGATGCTGCTCTTCTTGCCCTGATAGAGAATTATTGCCGAGAAGCAGGGGTTCGTAATCTTCAAAAGCACATCGAAAAAATTTATCGCAAGGTTTGTTAAGTCACAGCTAAACACTTTGAGAAAAAATCATTATTCATGATAGTTCCAGAGGTTGCCGTTCTCATGTATTCCTTGCCCAGGGAATGTCTGCATGCAATTTGGCATGCCACATTTGAAACATATTTCAACAATGAAATGTCTTGCCTTGTTTTTGTCATTTCCTGCCAGATTGCACTGCAACTCGTGCGGCAAGGAGCGATAATTGAATCTGCAGTTCCTGTGGCAGAACTAAATGAAGCAAAAGTTGAATGTGTTGAAACCTCCACAGAATCAGTAGATGTTAGCAGTAACAAACAAAATAATGAAACCCCTGAAGAAGCTGAAATTGTTCACACAGGTCAAACCCTCGAAGAAGCTGAGATTGTGCAGATGAATCCCCAACCTGATGGCTTACAGAGTTCCACTGATCAACTTACTGATTCAAAGGTATCTTGAAGATTATATGCTGCTAGAGAATTTGGTGTCAGCTTTCAGGCACTGTACTTGCATTTTGAGCATGGCTAAGATAGGTTTTTAAAAGAGTTATTTTTGGAAAGTCGTTTATTATCTGCCTTGTGCTCTCCCCTCGTCAATTATTTTCAAATCCGGATTCTCAGTTTCAATCTGGTGTTCTTTTTTTCTTTTTGACAGGATACAACAGAAACTGAGAAAATCGAGGAAAGTGAAGTGACAAAGGCCATTGAGAAGGTGCTAATTGACACATCAAACCTAGTTGATTTTGTTGGCAAACCTGTTTTCCATGCTGAGCGCATCTACGATCAAACTCCAATTGGGGTTGTGATGGGCCTTGCATGGACTGCAATGGGTGGGTCCACCTTGTATATAGAGACCACTCAGGTTGAGCAAGGAGATGGGAAAGGAGCCCTTAATCTCACTGGTCAACTTGGAGAAGTGATGAAAGAAAGTGCCCAAATTGCTCACACAGTTGCAAGAGCGATATTGCTTGAGAAAGAACCAGATAACCTCTTTTTTGCTAATACCAAGCTTCACCTTCATGTCCCTGCTGGGGCCACCCCAAAAGATGGACCTAGTGCTGGTTGCACCATGATCACATCCTTGCTATCTCTTGCCATGAAGAAGCCTGTCAGAAAAGATCTAGCAATGACTGGGGAAGTTACACTGACAGGAAAAATTCTTCCTATTGGTGGGGTATGTTATACGAACCTCCTTTTCTCTTGCTGTATTTGATATCCTTCTCTCTAGTGATTCCTAACATAACTCTAGTTACACCAAGTTTTAGGTATGTACAGTAGCTGATACTTGTATTGTTGGTCATCACTTACTATTTGCAACTTACCGAATGTTTTGTATATATATATATTTGCCATGACTTGTCATATAGTTGTATGTTTCTTTATAACACATTTTTGTGCTCCAGTAAATGTGGCATTTCATATGTTTTTATGAGTTTTTTAGAATTCGCGCGACTACAAAATTTTGTCAAATCACCCCAATTCATATAGACTGCGGCTGAACTTTGAACCCCCCCCCCCCCAAAGTTTGTTGCTGATTGAAAGCTGTATCGTCTTTAAATATATAAACTCATATACTTCACATCTTGTGTAACATTCAGGTCAAGGAGAAAACATTAGCCGCGAGAAGAAGCGATGTGAAGACCATCATATTCCCATCAGCAAACAGGCGAGATTTTGACGAGCTTTTGCCTAATGTAAAAGAAGGCCTTGATGTCCACTTTGTAGATGACTACAGCCAGATATTTGAGTTAGCCTTTGGATACGAGGAGAATGAAAACAAGTAAACCCTTCCTGTGATTGTTATTCTTTAAATAACAATTTTTCTGGGACCCCTGCTGAAATGTATGTGTACTCTGAGACCCTTATACAGAACCAAACCCATTTTTGTCCAACGCTATTGGATTTCTCATCGGGATAATCTTAGAACAAAGTAGAGCTGAGATTTCAGCATAGGGTGGGAGAGATGTCATTTTTTATTTACTTTTCAGATTAGTGTAAATTGATACCTCCCATTTATCAAAAGTATAATTCTTTTGAGGAAATGTACATTGCGATGCCCACAAATGAGCAAATAATTGACAGAATATTTGCGTTTCTTCTCCTCTTTCCTCGGTCTGAGGTATCAAGTCGGATGAAACCGACAGGTTGACAACAGCTCCTTTCATCTTCTTTTCTTAATAATGTCATTGTCTGCAGTTCATATAATGTTAGAAAAACTATGAACAGCCACTCATGCTTGTGGATGGATGCTCGTCGAACTTCCTTAGATACCACCATTGATGAATTGGTATGCTGGTTTGTTTACTTGGTAAAAGTAACCTAGAACTAAATTCTACTTGCATAAATGATGATAGGCCCATTGAAGGGGGAAGATTATTACCTTTCAATGAGGCCTGACGAGGACTATAGTTCCTGAGTTTCAACACAAATCAAGATTGAAAAAAGGGAGTTTTCCGATCATTGACTCAAATCTATTGCTGACTGTAAAATGCAATCATAGAAGGCAGCAGTATATCCATTGCAAACCAAAGGATCTCACCAAGCGCATGCGCAGCATGGCCAGAAAGAGAAGGACAAGTAGGTTTTGTTGATTGAAAGGAAAGGCCCCCGTTATAATAATTTTTCAAGTTCTTTTTTTTAAAATAAAAATACATCAAAAATTTAAAAATATTAAATATTTTTAAAATGCAAAAATACACGTACTCCGAGGGGATCCAATCTAAATGCTAAAGTGGGCTCATCAATGGACAGTAATGGAGGTGGTTGATGACACTGACATCTTGACTGCATTTTGATTATCCCAGCAGCTCACCATGGGAATTTTCCCTTTTGATTTTCTGTGAGAAAGGTTGGGTTGACTTTTGAGTTCACAATCCATGGCTCCTCTAGAATTCCAAAAGCTGTAGTCATGTCAATTTCCCAGGACTCGCAAGCTGAGACCAATTGAGTATTCCATAATACTCAAAATGTCACCATAATTTTACTCAATATCTGCTGAGTATTTGAAGCTTAACTTCACACAAATTTAATGGATTTGTAAAATTATAACCCAAAATATAATTTATAGAATTTATTTAAATAGTTAGGATGAATGTACCTTTTTTATTAGTAATAATCCGATGTCGTATTTGAGACAAGTTTTTACAATTTTTTCCTTTACTTTTCCTATTTTAATGATTTATATAGATTTTTTGATGTCCAATGAGGAAGAAGTTGGAAATCTGGGGCCCATATATGATGACGTGGACTATGGGACCCTACCATTCGCGTGGGAATAGTGCATGGTGAGTCGGTGACGGCTTTACAAGGCATTTCAGAATGGCGGCTCCATGGCTTCTAACTAATGAGAGATTGCCATGTGGATGCCACACTCTTTCTAAACTATAATATTATTATCCTTGACATAAAGATTTCATTGCAACTTGCTATGCTACACCTCATGTTTTATCTAGAGAAAATGCGTTTTTTCTACTATTTATTACTTTTTTTTGGCAATTCTTTTCTCCTAGAATATGAGATGGAAAATAGGGAAATACTATTTTGGTACTAGAATTTAAATCAAAAATTAAAATTTTTTATTTAATGATGATATATGTTTTTGAATTAATTTACATATGAAATGAGACTAAGATATCATTTGATATCGAGATCTAATCGTACTTTTTAAAATTTTAATTTTTTTTAAAAAATCTTGAAATTAGTATTTTTTTTTAATATTTTTTTATTGTTTTAATATAATAATGTTAAAAATTAAAAAATATTATTTTTAATCAAAAATTAATTCAAAAAACAATCTCTACGACACTTTTAAATAAGCTCTAGAACTTGTCATAGAATAATTTAAAATATTTTATTGGATAATTTTAAAGATGCATCTCTCAAAATAAACTTGAAATACTTTGATGAATTTAATAAACTTCTTAAGTATTTTCTCTAATTATTCATTATCATATCAATTCTTAGAATTAATCCTAGACCATATCCTAAGAAATAAAAAAAATATTATTTTTATTTTAGTTTTAATGTGGATAATTTGTCTTAAATTCCGAATTTAATCCAAATAATTTGGATGTTAAGTGATTATCAACTAAATCAACTTTTTTATCCACTTAAATTGTCTAAGTAGAAATAATTCCGGTGAGATATATCGTTCAAAGTCACAATAATGCACGAGGAAATTAACGTTTATAGCATCACAAATATGTGAAGACTTATTGTGTTTATTTTAGAAAAAAAACACTTAATAATACTAAAACTCCAAAAATGCTGAGATAAATTATTAAATGAAAAGATACACACTCGTAATGGGGAAACATAGGCCTTACTAGATTACAAAAACTTCAAATTCTTCACCATATGTCCTCCCAAATTTATAATTAACTAATAAAATTGATTCATTTTTTTTTAAATTAAGAGCCTAATTCTTCTTTGGCTGCATGAAACCTTTGATTTTAAGACAATTAATGTCATTTGATCTAATGATGCCATAAATTACTTGGTCATGTCACTTGTCATTAACATTGTAGTTCACATATGAAGTTGTTAAATTAATTGCATTTTAGGTTTCCAAAACCAAGATTAGGACATCACCATCAAAAACAAGTTCATCATTAACATAAATTATTATTGCGTACTTTGGTAAATTTAATACTAAAAAATTCATAAAATTATTCATTGTTTTTCCAAAGCTAGTCATTTCAATAAGGCAAGTCTAAATATATTATTTTAACATAAACAGAATTCTATATCTGATGTGTGTTAAAACCATTCATGCAAGGTTAATGAGACATTTTCGGGTGAGCACACCATGCTTTATCTTTTATTAAATCTATGATTTTTTCATTTAATTAATTTTTAAAAATAAAACTAATTAAATAAAAATAAAAAACAAATGCTATAAAATTGGAGAGCATAAATCTAAGAATTTGACTTGAACATAAAAATAAATTGTACAACATAAAACATTAACAAATAAAAAAATCAGTTTTTCTCCCTCATTTCCCCTACAATTTATTATTTACATTAAAAAATAAAAAAAAATGATTAAGATTAAAAAAAGAAAATAAAAATATATTATAATTATAGCAATCCAAGAAATAACAAATTAGCTTCAAATTACTCCACTTAAGGAATTAATGATTGGTTCCCATAAACAGAAACACCTAGTCCCTATTCGCACACAACACTTTCTCTCTTACTCCTCCCTATAAACTCTCTCATTTGCTCTGTTTCCCCTGTTTTCCTCCAAAGAGCCAATCTTTGCATATACACTACTCTTTGACCTTTAAAGGTTCGTGTATATGCAATCAAGAACAAACAAAAGAGAATATATGAAGTGGGTTTTTTGTAAAAGCTACCATGGTTGATAAGCTTGATGGATTTGATTTGAAGGGTGATGGTGGTGGTAAGAATGATGACGGTATTGGTGATGAAAATAATGATATTGTTCTTGAAACAAACCAGATAATTAGAGAGACACCAAAAAAGAGCTATGAGCAGGTTTGAAGATGCTTTCTTTTCTTTCTTTTTAATTGCTTTTTATTCAAGAATCATGCTTTTTTCCATTTTCTTTGCTAGTCTTTTGGTTTTGAGATGAGTTTTAGTCTCTTCTTTTGACATTTCTTGGTGCTTTCTTTAATAGTTTCTTGGCATGTGTGATATTAGTTCACAAGATTTTCTTGCTCTCTTTGCCTCATTTCTTCTCGTTTCTTGTTTTTTGCATGGAAGGTTTTGCTTCTTTGATGTGTGTGATCTTAGTATATAGTAGTTCACAAGATTTGCTTGCTCTCTTTGCCTCATTTCTTTGTGTTTCTTGGCTTTTGCATGGAGGGTTTTGCTTCTTTGATGTGTGATCTTAGTGTATATTCACAAGATTTTATTGCTCTTTTTGCCTCTTTTCTTGGTGTTTGTTGCTTTTGAGTGTTTGTTAAATTGAGTGACGTGTGAACATGCATTTCTTTTTTCATGATGATATCATCAGCGCCTTTTATTTTTCTTCCTTTTTCTTGATGGGGTTCGCTATTTGTAGATTTTATTTTTATTTTTTTAATAAGTTGCCATTTCCTCCTTTTTTTTATTTAACATAAAATATAATGAATTATTAATTTTATTTTATTGAATTTGAAAGTGTATATAAAATATATTTTGTTCTTTAATGAAAAGGGTGGTGGGATTTCAGTATATCTTTGCAATCTTCATGCAAGATTTGTCTGCTTTTATTTTCTTTCTTTTTGCATGCCAAGTGCTATAATATTGAATTTCATTTTCTGTCTTCTTACAGAATGAGATGGCTAGAAAGCTTATGCAGTTGAATCCACTTGGATTACAATTCAGTCTGCCGCCAACTTGGATGGATTCAATAACAAATCCAAACCATGTTAGAACAATTGAAGCATCAAGTGGCCTATTGAGTTGCATATTATGTCCACATTGAAGCCAGCAGTGCAGTTCTATTCTCAGCAATGCATGCAACGAATATACATCCTCAGCATCAACAGTAACGGAGCTGGCATTTGTTAACTTCTGGTGCAAGCCACAGTAAAGGAGCTGGCATTTGTTAAAGCTCTTAGGAGTTAGTTAAAGCTGTTAGGAGTTAGTTAAAAGCAGTTATAAGAGTTTGTTATTTCTGTTAAATTAACCGTTGCTTAGTCTGTTGAGCAATTGTCTATATATACAGTGTAATAGACAGTAATTAAGATTCAAGCAATCAAAGTGAAATATTCAGCTTATAATCTTTTCAATCTCAGTTTCCAATATGGTATCAAAGCATTTTCTCTGAATTTTTCTTCCGCATCTTCAAAGTTTCTTTATCTTCCTCTTTCTCTTTTCTGCATTCTCTGCTTTTCCTTACAATGGCAGTCAACACCAGTCCTCCATCAGAGATGGATTCTTCCAATCCCTTCTTTTTGCATCATGGTGACAGCCTTGGCGCCATGATCGTCTCAAAACCTCTCAATGGTGAAAACTATAATTCATGGAAGAGGGCGATGATGATGGCTTTAACAGCCAAGAACAAACTCAGCTTTGTCAATGGCACTTTGCCTAAGCCATCTGATCCTTATGACGCTCAAGGATTGGCGTGGACTCGTTGCAACAACATGGTCCTCTCATGGCTACTCAACTCTGTCTCAACAGAGATTGCTAATAGTATCATCTACATTGATGATGCTTCTGAGATATGGAATGACCTTCAGGATTGGTTTTCTCAGCATAATGGACCACGCATCTTTCAGCTCTAGAAATCCATCTCATGTTTATCACAAGAAAACAATTCTGTAAGTTCATATTTTACTACTATGAAAGGACTATGGGATGAATTAGGAAATCATCAGCCAATCCCTTGCTGCACATGTGGCGCTTTGAAAACCATCCTGTCTTATCATCATCAACAACAAGTTTATCAGTTCCTGATGGGATTAAATGTAAGTTATTCACATGTTAGGGGTCAAATTCTGCTAATTGATCCGCTACCTTCAATCAATAAGGTTTTCTCACTTGTCATCCAATAAGAGAGGCAACGTATGATTTCTTCATCAAGCCTCTCATTCAATCAGAACACTACTGCCTTACTTACAAAGACCCTGTCTCCAACTCGCTTTGCTGGTAACAAATCCTTTCATATTCGAAAAGATAGACCTATATGCTCTCACTGTGGGATTGCTGGTCATACTGTTGAGAAGTGTTATAGAATTCACGACTTTCCACCTGGTTACAAATTTAACAGAGGAAAGAATGCACCTCCTAGTGCTAACCAAGTTTCTAGCAGCAATACCCCTCAGCTTCCTATTACTTATGAGCAATGTCAGCAGCTCATTAACATGTTCAAGCCATCCATCTCAGAGCATGACTCATCTGTCAATCAAGTTTCCTCGTCTGTGGTATCATCTGAACCCAAAGAATCAGAAGTTCCCATGCAAGGTGAAAGTATAACAAGTGCAGGTGGTTCTTCACTACAACTAAATTTCACACATTCTGTCTTTGCATCATCTTTGCCTTTAACTCCACAGGATTCCATCACAAACTCTACCAAAACCTCTTGGATCATTGATACTGGTGCTACAGATCACATGATTTGTTCTATGTCATTCTTTTCAAGCATTACTTATGTTATTTCCAAATCTGTGAAATTGCCTAATGGCCAATATGCATCTGTCACTCACATTGGCACAATTAAAATTTCAGATTCTCTCATTCTAACAGACGTACTTTGCATTCCTTCCTTTTCCTTCAACTTAATATCTGTTAGCAAATTGATTAAGAATCTACATTGTTGTGTCATCTTATCACAATTTTGTTTTGTTCAGCACCTTACAAGCTGGAAAACGATTGGTGTGGGTAAAGAAGCTGGAGGTTTATATCATTTGCTGCACAATCCAGTTTCTGTTTTACCTAAGAATTCTGTTTCTTTCAATTCTGCAAATTCTATGTCCAATAATGTTGTCATTGCTTTCACTTCTAAAAGCTTCTATGTGAACTTTGTTAATGAAAGCTTGTGGCATTATAGATTAGGCCATCCATCCAACTTTCCTTTGCGATTGCTTTCTCATGTAATTCCTCAGATTTCACATGAATCAAATAAGAATTGCCACATCTGTCCATTGGCCAAACAACATCGTCTTTCTTTTTCCCACAGCACATCCATCTCCACAAAACCTTTTGACTTAATTCATTGTGACATTTGGGGGCCTTTTTCCATAAAATCTCTCACTGGTTCATCATATTTTTTGACGATTGTTGACGATCATACAAGATTTACATGGATTCACTTTTTAGAAAATAAAGCTCAGACCAGAACTCACATTCAAACTTTCTTCAATCTGGTTGAAACACAATTCAATACTAAGATCAAATGCTTACGGTCAGACAATGGAGTCGAGTTTAATATGAACACTTTCTATGCATCCAAGGGTGTTGTTCATCAACTTAGCTGCGTTGAAACCCCACAACAAAACTCCATTGTTGAGCGCAAACACCAACATATTTTGAATGTAGCTAGATCCATTCGGTTTCAGTCACATTTACCTCTACAATTTTGGGGGGACTGTGTTCTTACAGCCGTGCATTTAATCAATAGGATTCCTACTCCTATACTACACAATAAATCTCCCTATGAACTCTTGTTCAAATCTTCTCCATCCTATTCTCATTTACGTGTGTTTGGTTGTCTATGCTATGCCAGCACTCTTCTTCGAAATCGCCATAAATTTGATCCTAGAGCTAAGCCCTGCATATTTCTTGGTTATCCCCTGGGAATGAAAGGTTACAAACTATATGATTTACATCTCAATTCCTTGTTTGTTTCCAGAAATGTTGTGTTCCACGAAAATGTATTTCCTTTTGCTCTTAGGCATCATACATCCCATAATGCTTCTGCATTACCTCTGCCTATTCCAATACAAGACTCAACTATTACTTCACTTGATCCCTTCCATATAAATTCTCTTCCCTTAAACAGTATCCCTACTTCACCTCCCAGCTCAAGCACCATAAATTGTCCTACAGAACATGATACACCATCTACTACAGAAATTACCCCACAACCAAATAGAAAGTCTTCTCGGGTAAAACACACACCTGGATATCTGCATGACTATCATTGTCATATTGCAACCTCCACTTCAGCTCCTGCACCTTCGTCTACGGCTTCAGGTATTTCTTATCCTCTTTCTTCAGTTCTTTCCTATAATCATCTTTCCTCCACTCACAAATCCTTTAGTCTTTCTATATCTGCACTTGTTGAACCTACCTCATATACCCAAGCTGTTAAACATGAGGCATGGCGTGAGGCTATGGATAAAAAGATCACATCACTTGAACAAAATAATACATGGACCATTGTTGATCTTCCCGCTTCAAAGCATGTTATTAGGTGTAAATGGGTTTACAAAGTCAAACTACACTCTGATGGGACTTTGGAACGATTTAAAGCTCGGTTAGTTGCCAAGGGATACAACCAGTGCGAGGGATTGGATTACTACGAGACCTTTTCTCCTGTGGCTAAACTCACGACTGTGAGAACTCTTTTAGCAGCCGCAGCCGCCAAGCAGTGGGATCTTCGTCAGTTGGATGTCAATAATGCCTTCCTTCATGGGCAATTGGATGAGGAGGTCTACATGTCTTTGCCTCCTGGACTTGCTAGACAGGGGGAGTCCAAAGTCTGCAAGTTACACAAGTCAATCTATGGGTTAAAGCAGGCCTCAAGGCAATGGTTTGCAAAATTTTCTTCTGCTCTGCTCGAATTTGGATTCATGCAATCCAAAGCTGATTACACTTTATTTACTCGAACTTTGGAAGGTTCATTCATTGCCTTGCTTGTTTATGTTGATGACATTATTGTGGCCAGTAATAACTCGGCTGAGGTTTCAGGCTTTATCACATTACTTAATGATAGATTTAAGCTCAAAGATCTTGGCCAATTGAAATATTTCCTTGGTTTAGAGATTGCCCGCAGTGAACTTGGCATCTCTGTCTGCCAGCGAAAATATGCATTGGAAGTCCTTGAAGATACTGGTATGTTGGCTTCCAAACCGGTGCAATTTCCAATGGAACCTAATGTGAAATTATCTAAAGATTCTGGCCAATTCTTAGATAATCCTACTGCCTACAGACGGCTTGTTGGGCGGTTACTCTACCTCACCATCAGCAGACCTGACATCTCATTTGCAGTGCAAGTCCTCAATTAGTTTATGGACAAACCCAGGGTTCCTCACTTAACTGCAGCAACTAGAGTCTTGCGATACATTAAAGCATCTCCAGCTCAAGGGTTATTCTTTTCAGCTACCTCTAGTTTACAAATGAAGGCATTATGTGATTCTGACTAGGCCGGTTGTGTTGTGTGAAACCCTAGAAAATTTATGATTTAAATATACGGATGTATAACCTGCCATGTAAATGTAAGACCGAAAGTGATATATAATGGAGGGGATGACCTCCATAAAATGAATTTTGTTTTAGAATTCATAAAGACAGAGAAACTGGTAACGTGTTTTGATGGATAAAATAATGAGAGAAATGAAAAAATGAATATATTTCAAAATAATAAAATGACCTTAAAGGTTTAGAAGGATAATTGATATTATTTTATGTGAAGATTGAACAAGAACATTTGGATAGTTGACGAAAAGTCATAAACTGACAAATTTTACATTAGAAAGCAGAGCTCTCAACCCAATCGTCAGATTAAGATGAAATTTTGCATGAAGTCTATTAATATGTTTTCCTACATTGGTGAAAGATATCATCCCAATGGGAGTTTGGTAAAGACTAACGATTTAAGCATAAACAAACCGGATGATTTACATGAAAAAGAAAAAAATATATATAAATACATAAATGAGGGACATAAATGTAATTAGAAAAAAATGGTGCCTTTAAAAATAGCAAAAGGCCACCAGATTAAATAAATAAATAAATAAAAAACAAAAAGGGGTGAGAGACAATAGAGAATTCGGTTACAGACAGGTGCAGGATTTGGATGAACCAACAATGCTTCGGTGGCCATATCTCTGGAATCCACCGTTGGATCATGTTGATTTTTGGATATGTTGTTCTTATCACACTCCTCTATTAACGGACCGGAGGGATTTGAAGGAACATAATCCATTGAACATAAATCGTCATCGGAAGTGTCCTGGAAAACAAAAGGAAATATACCTGCAGGGCAGTTTTGATCGCCGGCCGATTTCTCTCTCTTCCACCGTTGGATCGTGCCTATTGTTGGATATGTGGTGCGCCTAGATGTGGCCTTCATTCTGGACGGTGGAGATCAGAAACGCACTCTCCGACAAGGTTTTGTTCATGTTGAACAGTAGCTCGTCCATTTTCAGGTTAGTTCGGTTTTATTCAGATCTATGGAGATCCAACCGTTGGATTATTCTTATTTTTAGATATATTGTACAAAACACAATGATATGTATTCTTAGCGTTGGGTTCAAGGAAATAAACAAAGGTGGATGAGTTGTTGCTATTTGAATCTATTGCTAGTCTTAGTAAAACATTTAGGAAGCTTGATTTAATTACATGTTTTGATGAAATTAGAATTGTGTGGGTGTAGAGTTTATGCAAGATGTAATGGTAAAATGTGTTCTTGTTATTAGTGTTGTTATAGATTAATTGTGTTGTAAAATGTGTTAGGGAAGTTTTGAAATTTGGATGAAGGGACATTGAGTTTGTTGATTTAATGGATATATGTTTTTAGGCATTAAAAAGGATTGGGTCTAGTGGTAATTGAAAGAAAACTTGAAGAAAACTTTATCCTCTATTTAATGCAAAGATTCGGCCTACACATATAAATGAGAGGATGAGCTTAATTGTTTTAATTGCTATGGAATTTGAGTTGAATGAGGTTAGAATAGATATGAAATGAATTGGTAAATGTTTATCTGGAATAATTAAAAAGGGAATCATCCCTCATCATGGATAAAGGCATTCGGCCAAATGAAGAAGAAATAAGGAGATAAGACTTTGATTCATTTTCTATGAAAATTAGGTATGGATGCATATATTTTTATAAAGAAAATTAGGCAGAGTGTCATTGGAAGAATTTTAAAAAGATACAAATTCTCATCATAATATGGAATCCAACCAAAAATGGAAATCTTGAACTTGAGTTTATTTGACCTAATGTTATGGGGATTTTTATGGGATTGTGGTTTGTTGAATGCCAAATGAATTGTGTTATGTTTGAAATAATAGATTAATGTGAGGAAAATTTCATTTTATGGAATTTTAACGTTGTCCAAATGGATAATAAAAGGGGAGGAAAAGGTTAAATTAAGGCGTACATGGAATTATGATGAAAATATGTTGTTAAATTTACTTAAGATGAAGTAAAGTGGACTTATGAAAAAGAATTGAAAAACTCATCATGAAAATAAATAAATAAAAAATAAGGTCATTCGGCCAAGAGTTGGTTTGATAAGGAAAATGAATTAGTTTCAATGGTATGAATAAATGCAAGGGTGTGATGTTACTAAGTCTGTACATGATGGATTGTGTAGACAAAAATAAAATAAAATAAAATAAATTAAGATTGTTAGGTCATGTTTAAAGATATTCAGCCTGGAAAAACAAGTCATGAAAAGAAAGGAAATAAATAAATAAATATGTGAATGCATGTGTCATGCGATTCTAAATTTAAATGAATTTTAGAATGGAATTTTCAATTATGGTGGAGCCACATTTGATATGTATCTTTAATGATACATGAGAGATTGCAGAATCTGTTCAGTAGCATGGGACTTTTGCGCGAGTTAAAGCATGAGGTAGGTGTCTTACACCTCAAACTTTTGTTTTTACAATACTTGTTAGAGTTAAATAAATGGTATTTTCTATAAATGTACTTGTGCTTGTGTAATTGTGAATGTTTATGTCAAGGAAAATATAGTGGACTAGCTGGTTTGAATAGAGTTAGTGGCACTACTGTACTGACTGTCGAGTTAGATGTATAATAACAAAAATGAAGTGTACCGACTTTAGGGTGATAAATTAATGGTATATTATGATTAAATTATTGATGCTCGATTTATATATGTATACTGATGATGCGTTGTGTTTAAATAATTTATGTGAAGGAAGCATGTGTATCGCACCTTGTCTTTTTAAGTTGAGTAAACTTATTGGTAAATTTTAGAATTTATTGTTTTATTGCTTCAATGATATTGAAATGAGTAAGAGTACCTTATGTGCAACAATATACCTCTATTGGTTAGGATAATGTTTGAACGAATAGGAGTGACTTGCGTGTGTTGTTATGTATCAAATTAATTATGTCATTATGGTCGTAGTGTTGATAACTAAGTTTGTGTGGGAATGATGCTTAGCAACAGTTATTATAATGCATATGATGTTAAAAGAAAAAAAGAACAAAACAAAAAGAAGAAGAAGAAAAGAAAAAAAGAGGGATTGATACGAATGGAAATTTCAAGTGACATTGATTAGCTATCCAGGTTTGGATAGCTAATGGTATCAATGAGGTTTCATTGGTACCGGCAATTAGGGTGACATTGATTAGCTATCCGGGTTTGGATAGCTAATGGTATCAATGAGGTTTCATTGGTACCGGCATTTAGGGTGACATTGATTAGCTATCCGGGTTTGGATAGCTAATGGTATCAATGAGGTTTCATTGGTATCGGCATTTCAGACAACATTGATTATCAATTCGGGTTTGGATTGCTAATGGTATCAATGAGGTTTCATTGGTGCCGGCATTTCTTAAATTGATTAGTCGATCCCGAGCAATTGGGTGACTAATGATGTTAGTAAAGATTACTAACATCGGCATGGTTACTCCTGGTTCAGTGAAAAAGATAGGTTTATTAACTATTCTGGGTCGAGAATAGTTAATGATATCAATGGGTTACATTGGTATCGGCAACCATTTCTGGTGTGATTAGCTACTCCAGGTAAGGAGGCTGATAGTGTCAAGGGTTCTTGACATCGGCAACTTTGATGGTAAATCAGATATGAATAAGATTTGATACTCCAGAAAAGAATAGTTAATGATACTAATCGGTTGTGTTAATATCGGTACATGAATGTAAGTGATTAGTCTATCCCAATATTAAAAGACTAATGATACTAATGAGATTTATTAGTGTCGGCGATTACTTTCTAGAAAATAAAAGGGAAAATAGTAATTAGTTATTCCAAAGGAATGAGATAAGCTAATGATATCAAGAGAGAAATGTCTTGGTATAAAGAGAGGATTGATTTATAAGGAGATGGTGTTTGAAAATCATTAAGTTGTGTTGAGATTTCCAAGATGAAATTATTCTCAACAAATAGGAAAGGATATTAGATGGATATTGGTAATAGATTGAAAATGCATGTTGTAAAAGAGGTTTATACCTAATTTTATGTCTCAAAAGTGAAGATTATTACCTATCATTGTTATTGTTTGTTACTACCTTTTTATATTTATGTGTACACGTTAATTTGTATTTTCAGGTCTATCAAGGTCGCGTCCGGAATGATATTGGTTTAGTTACCTTTTGCTTTTGACCATGTAATTATTTGTAAATTAAGAGTCTTATATCCTAAAACTTGAAATGTAATATTAATTTGTAAATTTGAATGTATGACTTTAATTTAATGTTTGTAACTTTAAGTACCTATTTAACCATGCATGTTTAGAGTTGGAAATCGAATCTTTAACTTGAATTACATTATATGACGTTATTGAATAACATGTGTTGTGTTGATGATGTTGAGTTGGGTTGAGATCCAGGATGATTGGATCAGGATGTGAATTAAAATTGGAAGTGTAATATGGTTTTGTCGATAACTTGGGACCTCCTATTATAGAGGAGACTCTGCCGAAATTTTAGTAGAAATTTGGTGGAACCGGTATATAAAAAAAAAAATTTACCTGAAAATTTCCAATGTATCGCGAAAAAGGATGTGGGAAATCCAGGTTGTTACATGTTGATACCAGAAGACCAGTCACTGGCTATTGCGTTTTTCTTGACAACGCATTGATATCTTGGAAATCAAAGAAACAGACCACTGTTTCCAGGTCTTCTGCTGAGGCTGAGTACAGAGCCATGGCATCAACCTGTTGTGAGATTGTGTGGCTTCGTCATCTTCTTCAAGACCTACAGGTTTCTCCTCAAACTACACTTCTTTATTGTGACAGCAGAGCTGCTCTTCACATTGCAGCTAACCCTGTCTATCACAAGCGTACCAAACACATTGACATTGATTGTCATGTGATTCGCAAAAAGCTTCAATCAAGCATTTTGCGCACCTTTCATGTTTCATCCAAACATCAACTCGCTGATATATTCACTAAGGCTCTTGGCTTCTCTCTTTTTCATCCTTTACTGTCCAAGATGAGTCTTCACAACATATATTCTCCTTGATTTTGTTTGCGTCTCATCTTGAGGGGGAGTACTGAGTTGCATATTATGTCCACATTGAAGCCAGCAGTGCAGTTCTATTCTCAGCAATGCATGCAACGAATATACATCCTCAGCATCAACAGTAACGGAGCTGGCATTGTTAACTTCTGGTGCAAGCCACAGTAAAGGAGCTGGCATTTGTTAAAGCTCTTAGGAGTTAGTTAAAGCTGTTAGGAGTTAGTTAAAAGCAGTTATAAGAGTTTGTTATTTCTGTTAAATTAACCGTTGCTTAGTCTGTTGAGCAATTGTCTATATATACAGTGTAATAGACAGTAATTAAGATTCAAGCAATCAAAGTGAAATATTCAGCTTATAATCTTTTCAATCTCAGCTTCCAATATGGCCAAAGCATGGATAGCAGTGATTTTGGCCAAAAGTCAATGTCTTCCAGGTTGAAGGCCTCCAACTTTGCTGCCTCATTTATCAAAATCGGTGAATGGCAGGTAATACCTTTTGCAAAAGAAATGACATGATTCGGACATCTGTTTCGTTACCATTCGTGACATGCGTACACACGAGCATGAACATGACTAGTTTCAGTGTGAATGTCCATCACATTCTTGGTTAAAAAGACTTGTGACATGAATTTTGCATCAGATTCTTCCCTGATAATATTTGATGGAATGTGTGCAGATAGCGTCTAAGAATGAAGGTGATTTGATGGCTAAATGTTATTTTATTAAAAAGAAGCTTGTGTGGGAATTCTTGCAAGGGCGTCTGAAACACAAGATTGAGATTCAATGGAGTGATATAAGTGGAATAAATGCTGTAATGGAGAAGAATCAGCCAGGAATTCTACAAATTGAGGTATTTTCTGTTTTTCCAGGGCTTCAATTTAAGTTTTTCAATTATGGATAGTCCCGTTATAATGCAGTTGAGTTTTCTGCAGCTAAACCGGCCTCCTACCTTCCATGAGGAAATTGATCCTCAGCCGCCGAAACAGGCCATTTGGAAGCTAGCCAAAGACTTCACTGGAAGGCAGGCTTCCATTTTCAGGTGAACATCAATGGTATCATCCACTTGGTCAATAGAAGTTGTATGATCTAACAGGAATCTGTACATTTTTTCATTACAAGGTCTAACGTTTTCTGCTGATGATTATTCTGTTCTCAGGATGCATTATCTTACGTTTCCTCGTAAGTACCTTGACAAACACTATGAGAACCTTTTACTTAGCGAACCACGGTTCTTTAAGCTGAGCAAGCAGTCTTTTCCAACTCTGAAAAATCCCTTCTTCCATTCAATTTCGCGTGGCAATCCAGGTTCTGCGTTTGATTACAATCACATAGGGCAGGATTTCAATCTCAGAATGCAGTTTAATTTTCCGAATTTTCCTTCACGTGTAGGCCAGACTCAGCATATTCAACCTTATGGACATATCGGCCAGACTCAGCATGTGCAACCTTATGGACATAATGACCAGGAGCAACCGTATGGACATAGAGGCATGTGTTTTTCACCTTCAGACAGCTGCAATGTCCTTGAGAATCAAATAAAATATTATACAGAGATTTATAAAGACATCCCATCCAAAAAAAACTTCCTTGATTGATTAGATAAATCAAGAAAATAATAATAGCTACCGCAACAAAGAGATGAATATGCAACAACAATCCAAGAACACATATCCAAACAGAAACTCAGTTCCCCCTCACACTCCATGTAATAAGCTATACCAAGTAAGAAATGCAGAACAATTAGCTTGCAAGGACCGTCATTATACATATAACTATACATCATCGGATGATGTTTCCCATAGTACCAAAAATAATATTGTTTCCATAGAATAGAAATCCAGAAACTGGTTCATGAATACATTCAATGTCTATTGGAGGGCGATGATAAACATTGAAGTTGCGGTCAGTAAAGTAGGATATTGTACAATCCTTCAAGATTTTTAATTTTTTAAAAATTTGATCAAAGTTAATTATAGTAGAATAAATTTAATTATATTTAAGATATTATTTCATTTGATATCAATTAATTCAATACGAGATGACATGCCCGCGCGCTGCTGCGAGTTTATAAAATAAATGTATTTAATAGTATTATAATTTTGAACTAGCATTAGATAAGTAATAAAAACTAAAGGTATGATGACGCTAATATTTCATGACAAAAAAAAAGTTGTGTTGGTGATCAAAAACTTAGAGACTGAACAAAATGATGATTTGTAGCAATCCACAGTGTTTTCGCCACATGATTTAACTTTTCTGTTAATAAAAAGCAAAAAACATTACAAAGCTAAATTCTCTACCAACTTAATTGTTGCTACCCAATTTTTGATATATTTTCAAAAAATTTCAAAAATAGAGAAAAACAAAGAAAATCCAAAAAATATGTTTTTTTTAATATATTTTCGTCATTTTAGCATTTTCAACGTCGTCTAAAAAAGAATTTAATTTTTTAAAAGATTTTCAAACGCGTTCTAATTTTCACGCGCCATTTTTAAAATAATTGATTTTCCTCATTGAGTCGACGTTGATATTGCTGGTTTTCAAAAAATACAAAAAAATAAGAAAAATCAAAATTTACAAAAAAGAAAGAAGTTGAGGGACCAAGTTGAAAAACCTAGCAACATTTCGCCTATAAATACTGGTTTCTTCAACACATTCAGGGGAGAGTCATTTTGCAAGGGGGGGGCGGTAATTTTGAAAACATCAAAAAAATACAAAAAAAAACCTAAACCCTAAAAAACCCAAAAACACAGCCGCCCCTACCCTGTTCATTTTTTATTTTTTCGGCCAAGCTGCCTTCTCTCTTCCCCCGTTTGAATTTTTTGTTTCTCCTACCAACTCCTGAAACCCCAGCCAAAACGGGGCCGTTCGCCCCCTTTTTCTTCTCATCTTCAACCCTCAGCCGCGCCTCCATCTCCACAGCTTTCCCCTCTCTGTGAAATCACCCCACAGAGGCCAGCACCACCCTTTTTTCTATTTTCACCATCTCCTCCCTTCACAACCCGAAACAAACCCGAAGCCCCTCTCCTTCATCTGCCTCACTCTCCTCTCAGCCGGTTCTCAGCCACCGTGAACGGACCGCCCACTCCCCAACCTTCAACCGGCCCGAACGCAGCGACCAGCACCAGACCCTCCCCCTCTCAGCAGTCTCTTCCTCCGATCTGCCTCTCAACGCCGTGCTCAGACCCAGCCGCAGCACGCCAGTAACGACCCAGCAGCGATCACGGGGTCACCAAATAGACCCGACGACCATAGATCCACCATCAACTAGCCGCCGCCCGACTGCCTGAGCAGAGAAGAAGACGACGAAGCCCCAAGAGTAGACCGGAGAAAAAACAAACACAGATCCCAAAACGGAGAAGAAAAAACAGATCCGTGACTGAGAACAAAATTAAAACCAACTGGATTGCGTTTTTTCTTCTTTGTAGGTGATTGTCACTCCCCACCGCCGGCGAGGAAAAGAAGAGGAAACAGAGACGAGCCGGATCCACTGGCTCCCTTTTTCTGCAGTGGCGCGTGGACCCACGCGCCGGCACTATTCACACAGCCCCCAGAAGTCCTTCCCTGCAATTTCTGGAGTTTTTAGGGACTATTTTGTAATTTTTAAAGTAATTAATGTAATTTTTATTTATTTATTTTGAATTTGTATTTGTATTTGTATTGTGGATGTAAAAGAAAAGAAAAGAAAAGAAAAGAAAAAGGAAAGAAAAGAAATGAAAATAGTGAAAGTGAATGTGTGTTTGTATTTTGTTTTATTTATTTGTATATATATTTTAATGATAAAATTGCAAATATATTAAAGAAGAATTTAATATTTTGATCGGATCACGGTTAAGAATTATTAACTTATACGTAAGTGATATTTCCAATTTCTGATGAAAAGACAAAATTTTAAAACTTCTTTAACACGTCAAAAATCACGAAGCAGCTTACCACAGGTAGGGTGTGTTAGGAGTGCTAATACCTTCCCTAACCACAACCAGTTCCTTACCCGCGAATCTCTGACGAGACCAGTACATCCGGTTTCCTAGTAGCCCTCAATAAATTACTAGGTGGCGACTCCAACGAATCAAATTCAAGCAAACGCAACATACGAGAAAAATCGCCAACCGATGCCGCGCGCTGATTTTTTTTTGGGGTGCGAAGCTAAATTCTCTACCAACTTAATATTAAAAAAAAACCAATAAAAATAATTTTGAAAGGAAAAAAAACCATGAAGAAAAACGTTTTTAGCAATTGACAATGTTTTGTGAAGAAAACTACAGTGCTTTCTCCAATAAAATCGACAAAGATAATTTTAGAAAAAACCATTAAAAAAAACCATTTAGACAAATATTGTATTAATTCACAGTATTTTGTGAGAAAAGCTACAACGCTTTCCCCATATGATTTAGCTTTATTGTAATTATAATTCTTAACCAACTCATTATTCAAAAAAAAAAATTCGACAAAGATAATTTTGAAAAAAATCATATGGGAAAACACTGTAACAATTCACAGTATTTTAAAGAAAATAAATTACAAAACTAAATTCTCAATAAGCTCAATATTAAAAAAATAAAATCAACAGAAATAATTTTAGAAAAAAAAATACAAGAAAAAACAAGAAAAAAAAAACCATGTTGGAAACAATGTAGCAATTCATAGTGTTTTGTGATAAAAGTTATAGTGCTCTCGCACATGATTTAGCCTTATTTGTAATGATTTGTAATTGTAATTATCAATCAGCTCAATATTAAAAAAAATTGACAAAGATAATTTTAAAAAAGTCATAAGAAAAAAAACTATGTTGAGCGACACTCTAGCAATCCATAGCGTTTTGTGAGCAAAGCTACATGTTTTCCCCACATGATTAAACTTTATTACAAAGTTAAATTCTAACCAGTTTAATATTAAAAAAATAAAATCAACAAAGATAATTTTGAAAAACAAATTACAGAAAGAAAAAAAACAAAAGAAACTGGAAAAAAACCATGTGGGAAAAAACACTTTGGCAATTCATAGTAATTTGCGAGGAAAGTTATAATGCTTTTCTCACATATTGTAACTGTAATTTTTAACCAATTCAATATTAAAAAATAAAATAAAAAAAGATAATTTTAGAGAAAAAAAAAACTATACAGAGAAACATTGTAGAAATCAACAATGTTTAAAAAAAATTACAAAACTAAATTCTCAATCAGCTCAATATTAAAAAAATAAAATCAACAAAAATAATTTTAAAAAATAAAATAGAAAAATCATGTGAAAAAATACCGTAGTAATCCACAGTATTTTAAAGAAAAAAATTACAAAGCGAAATTTTTAACCAATTCAATATTAAAAAAAATAAAATTGACAAAGATAATTAAAAAAAAAAGAGAGGAAAAGTTGTAAAAAAAGGAAAGTAATTTTTGAAAAAAAATAAAAAATAAATGAAAGAAAAGGGAAAAGTTGGAAAAAAAAGAAAGGAACAAAAAAGTAAAATAAAAGAGAGAAATACACCATAAATTATTGTTGTAATTCACATTGCATTAAATATAGGTGAATAGCAAATCACCCATACCTTTAGCTTATTACTTTATTAAATTTAGAATGAGATTCTTGCTATCTTTTCAATTCTTAATTAACTCCTACAATTTTATTTTATTTTTTTGACTTTGAAAAAAATCTTTTGAGGCCACCCAGCAGTGAAGCGTGGGCACAGCGGCCAACCACGTTTCCAACTGCAGTCGGCCAAAGATGGCGTAAAAAGTGACGTTTTTTGCGGCTAACCGCAGTTTGAAACGTGGTTGGCGTGTATGACAAACACACACGAATCGAAGTCAAGGAATGTTTCACGACGAGGGAGACTCTATTAGGCACCGTAAACGAGAAGAATCTCCGCCGCCCCTGGCTTAACGTTCCTCCTTCAACTTAATAATTGGGATGGGCTTTCTCTCAGAGTTGACTCTACTTTTCTGTTCTCTAACAGGAGGAAAATGTTTCGAGACTTCAAGGCATAAACATTTTTACAAGTCTATACTGTATATTTACATCATGTTGAAACATATATAGCAGCAGCCTACACTGTTTAATTTTCGGCTATAATATGTTATCAAGCTGGGAAAAAGTCACAAAACTATGGCCCAATAAAATAAATTTTTTGGTTTTTTTTTCATGACTTGAATTTAACATGATTTCTGGAAACAAATTAAGGGACACGGCATAACAGTAAAGTCCAAGTCAAGTCAAATCAATGTGGCTGTTATATAGAAAGCTGATAGCAGCAATATGATCAAAGAAAACATTCTCGTAGTTGCTGAATTCACCAGGGATATCTTGTTTTTCTTTCCCTCGTTCTCTGATCCATACTCAGTCACAGCTATACACCCTTAATTCCACAAATTAGAGAGGATGTGTGTTCAGACAAAGCCATGTTTCTGGCTCTTTTTGCTGTTGTTGCTATTCGTTTACCATAGGACTTGTTTCTCTATTGGAGACGACACCCTTCTGGTTGGCCAATCTCTCTCTGCAAACCAAACACTAATATCTCAAAACGGCATTTTTGAACTCGGTTTCTTCAAGCCAGGCGCTTCTTTAAGCATTTACCTGGGAATATGGTATAAGAACTTCGCAGATAAGATGATTGTTTGGGTGGCAAACAGGGAGAGCCCTTTAGACAACCCTGCTTCATCGAAGCTTGAATTGTCACCAGATGGCATTCTTGTCCTCCAGACAAATTTCACCAAAACAGTTTGGTCAACAGCTCTTGCATCTTCAATGCCGAATAACAGTACAGCACAAGCAGTACTTCTTGATAATGGAAACTTTGTCATTAAAGATGGCTCAAACCCATCTGCTATTTACTGGCAGAGTTTTGACAATCCAACTGATACATTGCTACCTGGTGGAAAGCTTGGAATCAACAAGCACACTGGGAAAGTGCAGAGGCTTATTTCCTGGAAAACCCCAGAAGATCCTGCACCAGGTATGTTCTCGATTGCGATGGACCCGAATGGCAGTAGTCAGTTTTTTATAGAGTGGAACAGGTCACACATGTATTGGAGCAGTGGGGTTTGGAATGGACAAAGATTTTCCATGGTTCCTGAGATGAATCTGAGCTCTTATTTCAATTATAGTTATATATCGAATGAAAATGAAAGCTATTTCACCTATTCTGTGTACAATGCTGAACTGCTCTCAAGATACGTGATTGATGTTTCAGGACAAATCAAACACTTAAATTGGTTAGCAGGTGTTTGGAATTGGTCAGAATTCTGGTCCCAACCAAGAGACCAAGCTGGTGTTTATGGTTTATGCGGGGTTTTTGGAGTCTTTCATGGAAATTCATCGAGCTCTTGTGAATGCTTGAAAGGTTTTGAACCATTAGTACAAAATGATTGGTCAAGCGGTTGTGTTAGGAAATCTCCTTTGCAGTGTCAAAATAAGAAAAGTATTGGGAAAAAAGATGGGTTCCTGAAGATGTCGATTCTGACATTACCAGAAAATTCAAAAGCATATCAAAAAGTTAGTGTTGCAAGATGTAGATTGTATTGCGTGAAAAATTGTTATTGCGTGGCTTATGCCTATAATAACAGTGGGTGTTTTATATGGGAAGGAGATCTTATAAACTTAAAACAGTCAGAGATTGCTGCTGGGAGGGCTGGAGCAGAAATTTACATCAGACTTGCTGCTTCTGAGCTTGAACCTCAGATTGGTAGTGGCAGTATCCGAACAGGTAAGGTAGAAAGGTTTTATATATATATAGTTATAAATGATCCAATAGATGTTGAGCAATGATTTCTTACAAGATAACAGCATAGTCTTTCCAGATAAAATGGCGGGAGAAATGTTTCCTGTAGAGAAGTGTGGAAGACATAACCTAACTTCCTATATCTTTCTATCAAAATAAAAACATCTTAAGCGTTAATAGTAAATTTCTTGGTTTATGATTTGGTTAATAATTTATCTTTGCTTACAAGGAGGCAATATCAAATGGAAAATACGGACAACCTTGGCTGTGGCTGTTCCAGGAACTCTGATTACCTTAGGCCTCTTCACATACTTCAGCTGTCTGTGCAAGGGAAAGCTCATACACAAAGGTACATCCTGTTCTTGCTTTAATTTCTGCTGTCTCCTGGTAGACTTAATTAACCCTCAATGACCAGAAAAAAACCTCCTTTGTAATTAATTATGTCTTAGGTATGCAGATGGTAAGGTTCATTTTGTTGGAGATAGATTTTGCTAGAATAGCTGGATATTGTTCAATAAAGTGAATGTGTTCAACATTTTTATTTTTATATTTTTCTTGAAACAGCGAAGGAACGTACAAGTCACAATTTATTGCGTTTTGATTTCGATGCCGATCCTAACTCAACTGCCAATGAATCTAGCTCTGCTGACAATCGGAAGAAAAGATGGAATAAAAATATAGAATTTCCATTATTCAGTTATGAGAGCGTATCAGTTGCAACTGGACAGTTCTCAGATAAGCTTGGAGAGGGAGGATTCGGACCTGTTTATAAGGTATGTTTACGTTCAAATGAGAAATGCTGATTATCCTAAGAAAAATGTTAAAATAGTTTGAATAAACTATCAGAAGGACTTTGGTTCATTTAACAGGGCAAATTACCCACGGGACTGGAAATAGCAGTGAAGAGGCTTTCAGAAAGATCTGGGCAGGGGCTTGAGGAGTTCCGAAATGAGACAATTCTAATCGCCAAACTCCAGCACCGGAATCTTGTCAGGCTACTGGGTTCCTGTATTGAACGGGATGAGAAAATACTGATCTATGAGTACATGCCAAATAAAAGCTTGGATCTCTACCTCTTTGGTCAGCATTTAGTTCTTTTCTAATTTCATTAACTTTTCAAATGCTTCAAGAAATTTATATCAGATTTGTGTATAAACTATAAACAGATGCAAACAGAGGACAAATCTTAGATTGGGGTACACGGATTCGGATAATCGAAGGAATTGCTCAAGGCCTTCTCTATCTACATAGATACTCGCGGTTACGAATCATTCACAGGGATTTAAAACCTAGCAACATTCTATTAGACAGTGAGATGAATCCAAAAATATCCGATTTCGGGATGGCTCGAATTTTCGGAGGCAACGAAACTCAAGCACACACCAACAGGATCGTTGGAACATAGTAAGTTCCTTAAATTCTGTTTTCTACTACATGCTACTCTTAACATGATCTGCGCTGACCTTTTCAAATGTTAGTGGCTATATGTCCCCTGAATATGCTATGGAGGGTCTCTTCTCAATAAAATCTGATGTGTTTAGCTTCGGGGTGTTGGTACTTGAGATTGTGAGCGGCAAGAAGAATACTAGTTTCTACCACAGCGACACCCTCCATCTTCTTGGACATGTGGGCAGCTTTCATAAACCCTCTTTTCTTTTTATTCCTCCTTGAATTGTATTTGAATACTTTCCTAGTCTCCACACTAATGGTGCAGCATTTGCGTTGTTATACCATAGGCATGGAAGTTATGGAATTCTAATAAAGCTTTGGACTTGATGGATCCAAGCCTGGGAGATCCTCCTTCAACTGCTACGCTGTTGAGATACATAAACATAGGGCTTCTTTGTGTCCAGGAAAGTCCTGCTGATCGGCCTACAATGTCTGATGTTATATCCATGATCGTAAACGAACACGTGGCTCTCCCAGAACCTAAGCAACCTGCTTTTGTTGCATGCAGAAACATGGCAGAACAAAGACCATTGATATGCTCTTCTTCTGGGGTACCTTCCGCGAATAATGTGACAATAACAGCGATAGATGGGAGATAGTTTTTTCATCAAGAGGTCTAAAGGACATGAAGCTACTTCAATATCAGAGCGAGGAAGCTATGAGTATGGAGCTTAGATCAAACTTATATGTATAAGTTCTCCGATTTGAATCGTACAATAGTTTGTTTCAGTTTTCCTATTATTCTCGTTGTATTGAAACATGAACAACGTCAAATCAAGTGTTCATAAAACACATTTAATTCAGATCTTAAATATATTAAAAACTCATTTTCCTTTTAGTACAAATTCATCTTAGAATACCACATAATTAGCCCGTCAGATGTTGATAACTCAGACTGCTGCCTGTGCACCAAACACACTCTTCAAGACACCAGTTGCTTATATCTATCAAGATTCAGACTAGATGTCGTTGCCAAGTTTAGAAAAGTTCTCCAGCAACGGAGACTGCAGGAAATCCCTGTAACCAAGCTGGCATAAGAGATAAAGCACCAGCAACAATGTGATCGTCCCCTTCCACCTGCAACTAAATGCTAGTACTTATTTGTATGGCAAAGAAAAGGCAATGTGGTCAGATTATAAAGCTGTCCCTTTAGCTGAAGTCTTTGAATCAGTTGAGTGGGCTAAATAGGCCCAACAGGCCAACACTGACACAACCAGTTCAATACCTTCCTTCCTTCCAAGCAGCTCGTCACCTCGATTGCATAGAGGGCCTGGATAACAGGTTTTGCTGAAGATTGCCTGGTGTAGTTACATTTGTTAAGGAACAAAATTAAGGAGTTGCAACTAGAAATTTGACAATACCAAGTCTGTTTGCTTGTTCTTGTCTTTCCTTATACAGCGATAGCTAGATGGGAGATAATTTTTTCATCAAGAGGTCTAAAGGACATGAAGCTACTTCATAGAGATCTAAAGAATAAAGACTTTGGATTATTAATTTGTCAGTGGTCTTCTTAGATTTCAGACATCAGAAGAAATTATTTAGTTTTTAGTAAGGCACAGCCGAATTAAGATCTAGTTTATCTTCGATTTTAAATAGATTATCGATTTGATTAAAATATAATAAATCGAATTTCAGATATACTGGTGGTAATGAACTCACACGATATTTGGATGTAAACAATTACAAATCATTAATTCCGTTGCTATTTTCTATTATTATGTTTCTTTTATGTTTCCTCTCATCTCATTTGCAATACATAAATTTCATTTTCCTGTAAATAATCATCAACTTTTCAGGGTTTACTGAAGGCCAAAAGAAGTGTCAACAGTCCTCAGAAGACATCGTTTTATTATGTATAAAGGCACACTTCATCGTTTTATCAACTTTTTGGCAACTTTTTTTACTAACAAAACACACACAAATGCCATTCTCTCTTCACCTCTAACCCCCCCGCTTCCTTCCCTCAGAACCCTTCTTTAGACTCACCAAAATCCTGAGGGCGTCTTCAGAAATGGAGCTTTCGTGGTCATATATAAATATTGTCCCACCAGCTGGCATTGTCTTTTTAAGTCAATATCTTAAGGAGGAGATCTTAAGCTTATACAAGATTCTTTGATAAATGAAAATCGCTCATTCATCAAAAGAGATGTTCTGTCTGATGGGGTTTTATACAATTGATTTTCTTATATGTTAACCTCAGATGGTTTTTGGATGCATTTATATTATATATTTGATAATGCAGAAGCTACAATGGGATTTTGATGGATTCTCCGAACTGGCATCAGCTAAATTTGACAGTAAATTTGCTTTTCAAAAGAAAGAAAATAATAACTTGTAATGATAAAGAAAGTGTTGATTTTTTTCTTAGCATGACCAAGAAACATACGTGCCGTTTTGCATTTTTCCTTCCTGCTGTATTTGTGATATATATTCCACGTAAAGTCTTATTCAAAGGTGAGTGTGTGATGGGTTGGTCCCATTTTGATAGAGATAGTTTTGGACTTCCGCAAATATTTATTTTAGTATATCGAGGGCACGGAATATATATAAAACAGATTATGAAATATTAGAATTATGATTCCTAACTGATTTAAAATTTAAATCGCCAATTTTTTTTAAAGAATTTTAGAAAGACTTGTCTTCTTATAAATTTCTCACCAAATATGGCGTAGACTACATGTATTCATCTTTGACTTTGAAAGGGACTGTAATTAATAAATGTCCTAAATCCTAATAGGCACCCAAAGAATAGAATGAAACTTTATTAATTATTAATAGACATTTCAAGTCTACTATTACTGTGGTAATTGTTTAATGAAAAAATCCTCTTAAAAAACAAACAAAGAGTAATAAATTAAAATAGGCAATGAGAAAAATAAAATTAATAATAGTTTTCAAAAGTGATTAATTTTTATTAGGAAATATATTAATAAAATATTTTTTATTTTTTAAAATTTATTTTGGATACGAAGATATTAAAATGATTTAAAAACATTAATTTAAAAAAAAATTATTTCAGCCATAAAAACAAATATGCAACTCATTATTGAACACTACCCCCTTTCTCTTTTTCTACTCGTCCTCGATACGTTTTTTAAAATAAAATGAAAACAAAAAAAATAAAAACTAAGAGCATATAATACATGACTCAAAAAATCTAAATTTCTCTTTCTTCAATGCCTCATATTATTGATATTTTTACTGTAAATTGACAATTCAACCCACATTTCAGCATTACATGACTCAAAAAACAAATGGCATAGCCTCTAATTGGAGGGGATAGCGAGAACCGAAAAGTCAGTCAATGTGGAAAATTATTGGTAAGAGCTGACAGCTACAATATGACAAGAGATCTAGAGCATTATCATATAGCTGATGAATTCACAAGGGACTTCTTGTTTTTTTTCCCTTCCTCTTTCTCTGATTCATGCTCAGTCACAGCTCTTTCACCCTTAATCCCACGAATTAGAAAGGATGTGTGTTGAGACAAAGCCACGTTTTTTGCTCTTTGTGCTGTTGTTGCTATTCGTTTCCCATAGGACTTGCTTCTCCATTGTACGTGATACCCTTTTGGTTGGCCAATCTCTCTCTGCGAGCACGAGCGAGACCCTAATATCTCAAAACGGCGCTTTTGAACTCGGTTTCTTCATGCCAGGCACTTCTCACCTTTCTGTAAACATTTACCTGGGAATATGGTATAAGAACTTCGCAAATAAGATATATGTTTGGGTAGCAAACAGGGAGAGCCCTTCAAACGACCCAGCTTCATCGAAGCTTGAATTGTCAGCAGATGGCAATCTTGTCTTGCTGATGAATTTCACCAAAACAATTTGGTCAACAGCTCTTGCATCTTCAATGTCGAATACTAGTACAGCAGAAGCAGTACTTCTTGATGACGGAAACTTTGTCGTAAGAGATGGCTCAAATCCAGCTACCATATATTGGCAGAGTTTCGATTATCCAACTGACACATGGCTACCTGGTGGAAAGCTTGGAATCAACAAGCACACTGGGCAAGTGCAGCGGCTTATTTCCTGGAAAAACGCAGAAGACCCTGCACCAGGTATGTTCTCGATTGGGATCGACCCAAATGGAAGCAGTCAGCTTTTCATAGAGTGGAACAGGTCACACAGGTATTGGAGCAGTGGTGATTGGGATGGAGAAAGATTTGCCTTGGTACCTGAGATGACATCGAACCATATTTTAAAGTTTAGTCATGTATCAAATGAAAATGAAAGCTATTTCACCTATTATATGTACAATACCTCACTTCTTTCAAGATTCGTGATTGATGTTTCAGGAAAGATGCGACAACTCTCATGGGTGGAGAACCGTTATTGGAGTTGGTTTCTTTTTTGGTATCAACCGAAAGAATATGCTGAAGTTTATGGTTTCTGTGGTGTTTACGGAGTCTTTCAAGGAAATTCATCAAGCTTCAATTGTGAATGCCTGCAAGGTTTTAAACCATTAGTACAAAATGATTGGACCTATTGGTCAAATGGTTGTGTTAGGAAATCTCCTTTGCAGTGTGAAAATAAGAGAAGCGTTGGAAAGGAAGATGGATTCCTAAATATTTCGATTCTGACATTACCTGCAAATTCAAAAACATATCAGAAAATGAGTGCTGAAAGATGTAGATTGGATTGCTTGGAAATTTGTTCTTGCGTGGCTTATGCCTATAACAAGAACAGTGGGTGTTCTTTATGGGAAGGAGATCTTATAAACTTAAAACAGTCAGGGATTGCTGCTGGGAGGGCTGGAGCAGAAATTTACATCAGACTTTCTGCTTCCGAGCTTGAACTACAGATTGGTAATGGCAGTACCCGAACAGGTATGGCTTTGTACATATAGACAGTATGAACCTATAAATGACGAGAAACCATTTTTGACAAAATCACGGTCTTGTATTTTCAGATAAAAACGCAGACGCAGAGTTCCCTGTAGAAAAAAGTAAGATACATAACCTATCTTTCCATTTTTTCTACAATAAATTTTTTTTTTAATCCAGTGTACAGGTGTTGGTTTATGATTTTGTAATATTTGATCTATATTTACGAGTAGGTAATATCAAAAGGACAATACGGACAACCATGGCTGTGGCTATTCCAACTACTCTGATTACCTTCGGCCTCTTCATGTACTTCAGATGTCTGCGCAAAGGAAAGCTCATACACAGAGGTACATCCTGGTTCTTTCTTTAATTTCCGTTGTACATCCTGGTTCTCTTAAAAATTTAATTAAATCTTGAAGTTACTGGTTATCGTATCGATATGGTAACTTTTAAAAATTTAATTATGAGAAAAGAACATGTTTTTGACATTTTACTTTTTAAATAAAATAAAATTTTTTAAAAATCATTATTTATTATTATAGTTATTAAAAATTCTAATTATTCAATAAAAAAAAATTATACGAAACTAGTTACATAAAAAAAATATTATTATTTTTTTAACATGCTACCTAAGATAGATTTTATTATTGGTTTTGTTTTAAATTGTTAAGGATTTGTTATACCATATCACCGATGGTTTACTTGTATTATTCCTGATTCTGGTATCAGCAAATATTTAACTACAGATATTTTTAATTCTAGTATTGGTAAATATTACGTAATCAAAAAAATATAGTATTGCAGACTCTAGTATCAGTAAACACTACAAGATTTCACAGATTTACCGACAGAAATATTCCGTCGGTGTGTGACAGAACGTTCGTCGGTAAAGTATTTACCGATTATATTACCGACGGAATACGGCCGTCGGAATACCTTTTGTCGGTGATTCCACATTCCGTCGCTATATCGGTCGGTAATAAAAAAAACACGTTTACCGACGGTTTTACCGACGGCCCGTGCGCGCCAAAAAAAAAAAGTTTCCCGCTGGGAATATACCGACGGAATATATTCCGTCGGTGTTATATAAATACCGACGGACTACATCCGTCGGCAAAAGTGTCGGTGATATTTCATACCGACCGAATAAATCCGTCTATAAATTCGTCGGTATTTTTATACCGACGGATTATTTCCGTCGGTGAATATGTCGGTATTTTTATACCGACGGATTATTTCCGTCGGTGAGTATGTCGGTGATGGGATGGCATACCTTAGACACTGTCCAATGCCGACGGATTTATTCCGTTGGTAAATCCCTGTGTAATTTTTTTTTTAATTATTTAGAAAAAATAATATAAATTAATAGTAATACAAACCAATTATGCAAATAAAATTTATATTAAGCAACAAAAACTCAAAGTTAAATAATATTCATTACAAAATGAATGTGTTTTAAAAAAAAACAATTAATATAAAGGTGGAGGAGGAGGAGGAGGGTGGGGGTTAGGCGGCCAAAAAGGATTAGGCGCACATGTTCCGCCTTGTGTCATGTTCATGACCATTTGACGAAGCTCTTCATATGCCGCTCTTTGTTGTTCAGACTCTGCTCTGCGTTGTTCGTCCGCCAATTTGTGTTGTTCGTTCGCCAATCTTTGCTATTCTTTGAGTTGTGTGTACGCCTCTGATAGGTGGTCGCACCTTTGCTGCAAGGCCACAAACTCCTTAGATTGGGAGCTCGATACAGATTGGGAGCTCCCACCGGTTGAAGTAGTACCGGTCGACCGCAACTTGGCAGCGGTAGTGTTGGAGAGCCTGTAAACCCGATTTTTATCGGGTCCACCTGACGATCCAGCCTCCATCCACAAATCCGGATCGAATTCCGGATGGGTCGAAGGATAATCCCCGTATCTCTCCCTCAACCGATTATTATAGGTCTCCTGAAAAAAAAAATAATCATATTCAATTCAATAAACATAATAATAACTTACAAAATAAAATGGTTGAACAAACACACCACAAACTGTTGAGCACGGTTGTCAACGAACTGTTGCGTCCCCTTTTGGCGGTCATGACTCCGCACGTGCGTCTCCACAAACAGCTCCATAGGGCTCGGCTCACGTCCAAGAGACGTAGCCTATATATAATGAAAAAAATGTATTAACAACAAATTAATTGAACGATATATTTCATTTAAATTAATCTTACCATCAGTTTCGCATGTGCAGCAAACAGAACGGAGTCGCCGGTGTGCGTTGTAACCGAGCCATGAATTTGCCGATTCCGGTTGCCGGCACCGGACTGTGAGCGTCGAGTGAACCGCTCAGACGTCACGTGCTGAAGATAGTGCGGCCATATATCTTCCGGGATGTATATTGGTTTGAAATCCCTCCAAACCGCAACATCGTTCCAGCCTTGTAACCCCTTATCCCTCGCTGTTTTTTTTGCTTTTTTCTGGGCGTCATACCAAAAATCACGCAACCTAATTCACGCACGAAAAAATTATATTTCAAAACATAAATAATTATGTAAAAAAAAGTCGTATTGTTTTCGATGTTACCTAATTGCCGCGTGATTTTCCCACACCCTCCTCACAACACTGTCATGTTCATCGTCCTAGCAGAATCGATGTTGTATATAAAAAAATAATTTTTTAAAATGTTAATAATTTATTTACAATTATAACTTGAATTTATTAGAAATAAGCTGAAAATTATATATTAACACGAACCTCAAATCTATGAAACCATGCATTGATTTGAGGCATCCATTCAGGATGTCTGGATATCTGACTCCATTGAAACAATGGAATCTCCATTGACGCTTTAAACGCCGATGATATTACTCGGGCGGCCTCAATGTTTGTGAACCTGAAAAGAAATGAAATTAATTTGTGATTACTTCATAAATTATGTTTTAAATTTGTTTTTTTTTATATAAAAAAAACTAAAACCTTAACAAACTTACATTGAAAGATCGTCCTTCCACTGTGCCTCGAACTGGCGGGTAAATTGATTCCGCTTCGAAGGCATGCCGCGTCTGCGATGTGAAACATCGCTGGAAGAGGCAGCATTGGTTGACGGCGCAGGTGGTGTAGGTGCCTCTTCTTGAGAGGCACCTAAGGAAACATCATCATCTCTGCTAGACGAACTTGATTCGACTGGACGACCAGCTCTGGTTTTCATTTTGCGCATCTAAACAATTTTATATTAATAATTGTAAAATAAAATTCAAAAGTTAAAAACAAATCGGCAACACCTCCCCTATACTGGATACTACCCAAATCCACAAACCTGCAAATATTAACAATAGCCACAACCAATCGAACCAATCTATACTAATTATTCCAACATATTCAACTATTAATCCTAAGATAAATTCAACGTTAACAATTACAATTCACAAATTAATCAATAATTATATTCAAAACAATAAAAAATATAACAAAAAATAAATTCAATAAATTCAACAAATTATACTTCAACAAATTAACAATTACAATTCAACATTAACAATTATAATTCAACAAATTCAAAAAATTCAAAAAAAATTCAAAAAATATTCAAATATTCAACTTTAACTAATTCTAAGTTAAATTAACTAATAACAATTCTAACAGCACAACAACAAAAAATATTCAATAAATTCAACAATTAAATTCAATTATTCAACAATTAAATTAACAAATATTCCACAAATTCAAAAAATTCAAAAAATATTCAAAAAATTCAACTTTAACTAATTCTAAGTTAAATTAACTAATAACAATTCTAACAACACAACAACAAAAAATATTCAATAAATTCAACAATTAAATTCAATTGTTCAACAATTAAATTAACAAATATTCAACAAATTCAAAAAATTCAAAAAATATTCAAAAAATTCAACTTTAACTAATTCTAAGTTAAATTAGCTAATAACAATTCTAACAACACAACAACAAAAAATATTCAATAACTTCAACAATTAAATTCAATTATTCAACAATTAAATTAACAAATATTCAACAAATTCAAAAAATATTCAAAAAATTCAAAAAAAAAAAGGAACGAAATATACATACCTTAATAATGTGTCAAATTCAAAACTTTATCTACATTGCAACAAAAAAGACCAACACAACAAAAATAAAAACAACTAAAAATAAAATAAAATAAAATAAATTAGAAAAAAAACACATACCTTTTAATATAATGAAGATTTAGAACACCAAATCTTGCTAGAGATTAAAGGTGAAAGTGTTTAAGGATTGAGGGGGAAAACAATGAAAAATCTAAGGTGAAAAACGGAGGAGAAGCAAAGAAGCGGCGGGGAGAAGAAGAAAAAATGAGGCGAAGCGGCGGGGCTGAAACTTATAGGTCAATTTTACCGACGGCATCACCGACGGAATTAACATCCGTCGGTCAAAGGTCAAAATTCCGTCGGTAACAGATCAAAATTCCGTCGGTATTTTTCGAATTTCGCCCCGAATTTTTAAAAGCCCTCCAAAATTTTCGCAGTCCGTCGGTGATTCCGTCGGTAATCTGACAAGTTCAGAGGCGCATTAATTTACGCACTTTGGAAAACGCGCGGTCCGTCGGTAATTCTGTCGGTAATATGTGTAACCAACAAATTACCGACGGACCTACTCCGTCAGTAATCCCGTCAATGGTGGTGTTATGTTTTCGAGCTTACTGTGAGATGCCGACGGACTATAGTCAGTCGGTAATCCCGTCGATCGTGGTGGACGTTTTTCGAGCTTACTGTGATATGTCGACGGACTAAAGTCCGTCGGTAATCCCGTCGATGGTGGTGGCATGTTTTTTGAGCTCACTGTGTGATGCCGACGGATTTAATTCCGTCGGTATAGTTGTCGGTGAAGCCGTCGGTAATTTCGTCGGTGTTGGTGGCATTTCGCGTAAATATTTTCGAACTCTCTGTGAGATACCGACGGATGGTTATCCGTCGGTATGGACGTCGGTGATTGTGGCATTTTGTTGTAAATATTTTCAAACTCTCTGTGAGATACCGACGGATGGTGATCCGTCGGTATGGACGTCGGTAAGTTTGCATTATGCAGGAAAGGTTGTCTTTGTATTGCCTGTTTACCTTCCTGCAATAACTTAACTGATAAACTGTCTATCACATAAAACAATAACCACATTACTTAAACAATAAATATTTTGTTTTACAAAATACATCATCAATAATCTAAATTACATGAGACAAATGTTTTTACATAGGGCTTCATTTTCATAAGTAGTCGGAATTTTCTTCTTCTTCCTCATCAATTGAATTGTCATCATCTTCATCGCAATCTTTAATATGGATATCATCTTCTTCATCGACATTTGGTTGTCCGCTAGAGCTGAGAACAACATTCAACTCCTCTCCGTCAATATCAACAAGACTATCATCGAGAACTCGAAAATTTGAATTTTCTTCCAATTCAATCGAAGGAGCAACTCGATATGGTTCAACCAACTCACGAACTTGAAAGACTTCATCTCGCACACTTGTGTCTTCGTTCTCATCCTGAACAACCTCGACACGACCCCGTGGTTTCGTTTTTAAAACGGACAACCAATCAACTCTTGAACGATCCTTTCTAAATGAAGGGGTGTATGTGTAATAAACTTGTTGACATTGCTTTGCGAAAACAAAGACATCGTTTATGTTGCGGAGTCTAGCTTTTGAGTTGATTTCGACCAGACCATGGTGCGGATCAACTCTGATTCCTCTGTCCGTCGTGTCATACCAATAGCGTTTGAATAAAAACACTTTATTCTGCTCGCTATGATATTGCAGTTCGACGACCTCTTCTAATCTACCATAGTAGTCAACTTCTAACTGGCTACTTGTGGATCCCTTAACACAAACACCGCAGTTGTATGTCTTTCTTCCTTGCCCGTATTCTTCAGTATGGAAAACATATCCATTGACAAAATACCCGTTGTAGCACTTAACTTTTCTTTCAGGGCCGAGGCTTAGTGAAGACAATGACTTGGGCGCACTCCTTCCCATTTGATAAACCTTGTAAATATATGTAATTAAATGTACATCAATACACGGTAAATGAACGAGAATCTCGTAATGACATGCATACGTTAGAATGAGTTTGTGATAGTGCTTACATGTGTTCTGAACCATGTGGCAAATTGTTCATCTTGTAATTGAAAGATCTGGGATTCGGTCAGCTGCGAGTTATTGGAGAGCAAATATTGTTGATGTTGCCTGCAAGTGATAACGAGTGTATGATATTACAATATATAATTAACAGTATATTACTGACAAAGTTTAATTACTATTACACATATATAGACTTACTGAATAAATGGTCTCAGCTCATCACAGTTAAATAGAACATAGTTGTGTGCTTGTTTGAATTCTATTTCCGACAAATATCTTCCTCTTACGGCATTTTTAGGTGTGGGTCGTCCAGTATTGGAGAATATTGACAAGTTCCCACTGGAAGGCACTTCACCGCCATCGTCATGCCGTGGAACGCGATTGATTCTTGTTCTCAGATGAGGTTCGAAATAGTACGAGATAAATGTTGATATCTCTTCAACAATATAGGCCTCAGATATCGAAGCCTCAACATGCGCCTTGTTCTTAACCTTTTTTTTTAGATTAAACAAGTACCTGCATTGAAGTACAATTCAAGTATTTTGAAATAAGAAAAACATAGAAAATACTTTAAGATATGAATTCCATTGCAACTGTAATATCTCATCGTTCGAATGGGTACATCCATCTATACTGGACCGGTCCTCCAGCTTTTGCCTCGAACGGTAGATGTATAGGGAGATGCTCTATTGAGTCAAAAAATAAAGGAGGGAATATCATCTCAAGTTTGCATAGTGTCTCGATGATATTCGTTTGAAGCATCTCAATGTGCTCAACATTCATCTTGCTGGAGCATATATCTCTGAAGAAATGACTGATCTTCGTTAGTGCATCCCATATCCCCTTTGGCAACAAATCACGAAAAGCTAATGGGATGAGTGTTTGCATAAACACGTGGCAGTCATGGCTCTTCATTCCATACAATCTGTAGTCCTCTATGTTAACAAGCCTTGATATGTTCGATGCATGTCCATCCGGGAAACGCAGACTCTTAAGCCATTTGTAGACTAGCAGTTGTGCGTTTTTCTCTAACACGAAGCTTGCCCTTGGTTTTGCAACCCGTGACTCGTCATAAACCAACTCCATATTTTTATGGTTACAGTATAAAGCTATATCCAATCTAACCTTCATGTTGTCCTTTGTCTTCCCCTTCACATCCATGACGGTGTTGAAAATATTCTCAAACACGTTCTTTTCGATGTGCATGACGTCAAGGTTATGGCGGAGAAGATTAGTCTTCCAATACGGAAGCTCCCAAAAGATACTTCGCTTTACCCAATTATGGGTCAAACCAAAACCAGGAAACTTTTGCTTACCTGATTGAAGGCCAAACACAATGTCACCGTACTCTGATACAACATGATGCAATTCTTCACCAGAAAGACGCGGGGATGCAACATCTTTTTCAACTCTACCAACAAAGAAATCTTTTCTGTTCTTTCTGAACCTGTGATTAAGTGGCAAGAAGCGACGATGACAGTCAAAAAAAGAAGCTTTACCTCCGTTTGCTAGCGTGAATGCCTTGTTGTTTTCCATGCAGTATGGACATGCGAGTTTCCCATGCGTGCTCCAACCAGAAAGCATTCCATAAGCTGGAAAATCACTGATAGTCCACATCAAAGCCGCCCTCATAAGGAAATTTTGTTTCCTAGATATATCATAAGTCAGAGATCTGGAGGACCACAACTGCGCCAGCTCATCTATCAACGGTCGAAGACAAACATCTATATTCCGCCCCGGGCTGCTTGGACCGGGTATGACAGTAGATAGAAACATGAACTCCGGCCTCATACACATTCCCGGTGGCAAGTTATAAACTGTGAGAATGACCGGCCAACAAGAATAGGGAGCAGCAAATGACCCAAATGGGTTGAACCCGTCTGTACACAACCCAAGTCGAACATTCCTTGATTCAGCAGAAAAGTCAGGATGAACACTGTTAAAGCGTTTCCACGCTTCGCCGTCAGAAGGATGCACCATCACACCATCAACGACATCGTGTGTTTGGTGCCATGTCATGTGCTCAGCAGTCCTTGGTGACATAAATAACCTCTGCAGTCTAGGTGTGATCGAGAAATATCTAAGTTTTTTATATGCCACTAGAGTCTTCCCCCTGCCAGTTCTGGGTTTGTAACGGGAATGCCCGCATGTCATGCACTCGGTCATCACAGCATTTTCAAGGTAGTATAACATGCAGAAGTTAGGGCACATGTCAATTTTCTGGTATCCTAAACCGAGGGGTTTCATCATGGACTTCGCAGCATAGAAGTTCTCTTTGAGCCTGTTCCCTTCTGATAAAATGCTTCTTGCCCAATCAATAATTTTGTCATACCCGGCCTCACTCAACCCGTGATCTGACTTGATGGTGAACACCTGTGCCACAGCCGATAATTTACTGTGGTTTGTGCAGCCATCCCATAATGGTTCGTCAGAATCTTTCAACAAATCAAAAAACCTAGCTGCCTCTGCATTAGGTTCTTCTTCTACGATTGGACATTGATTGACATTATCTTGATTCATTCTCATTGCATCCATAACCATGTTTCTGTAAGGATTAGTGTTGTCATTTGCCGCTTCATGCACGTTGCTAGCACTAGAAGTTGACCCAACCACCGTTTCTCCCATTCTCCTATTACTAACAAATACCTCTCCATGTGCATACCAACACTCGTAATTCTCCACAAACCCTTTGTGTAGAAGATGCATCATTACAACATCTGGATGCAAATACTTTTTATTTTGACACTTCCTGCATGGACACCTAATACCGCCTCCAGTAAAATTTCTGGGAATAGATGTTGCGAAATTAATAAAACCCTGAACCCCGTTACAATAATCCATCCTCTGCAATCCTTGGGGTGAATCTAGATACATCCATGAACGATCATCCATGACTTCTATCGAACCTCTATAAAAAGGACCCATTAATTAAGCAAGCTCTTAATTATTTCAAAACACAACATGTAATTCGGTAATTCTACAAATTAAGTTTTAACAATTTTCAAACAAATACAATCTTACAAAATCTAAAACAAACCATAACAAGTATAAAATTATACATTCATATACTACAAGTTTGTTTGAGAAATAACAATAAAACATGTACATCTACTAAAAAAAAATAATACATATACTAAAAAAACAATAAAATTAACATTTAAATGTTAAAATTTTAAAAGATAGAATTACTTACAAAAAATGATAAAATCTGTCGGTAAATCAGAACACGGATGCTGTGACCACAAAACAAATACAACTTGTTGTGCTGAGATGAGAAAGATTTTTGTTTTGGGGCGAGGGGGGGCTGGTTATTTTGCAGATGGGGAGGGTTAGGATTAGGAAGAAGAAGGAGAAATGGGGGAGGAGAGTGTCGGCAGAGGGGCCATATATTCAATTTTGCCGACGGACTTACCGACGGTTTTGATTCCGTCGGTGAATTCGTCGGCGAAACCGTCGGTAATTCTGATGGGCAATCGACACGTCACCGCACGGACCTGCTATTCAAATCCCTCGGTGATTCCGTCGGTATTTTTAACGGTGCACCCGTCACGTCACCGGTACGGATCTGGCATTTCAAATCCGTCGGTGATTCCGTCGGTATTTTTTGACGGTGAATAGGTCCCATCACGCGTACGGGGCACAGTTTTTAATTCCATCGGAAAAATCACCCGCCAAAACCTCCGCGCCACTGCCCGCCCTTTTTTCATTGATTCTGAATTTTCGGTCGGTAATTCGGTCGGTAAGTACCGACGGAAATATGCCGTCGGTAATTACCGATCTAATTACCGACGAATATTGGCCGTCGGTGATTTCGACCGAAAAATACCGACAGAAAAAATTCCATCGGTATGTCCGTTGGTATTTAGCGATTTTCTGGTAGTGAAATAAACCAATAAAATATGAATTGAAAATAAAAAATACATATTTTTTGTTATTATTATTTTTTTAAAAAAATATGTATTCAAATTCTAGATTCATATTTCATAGTAAAAATCTATAAATCACATATACAATGAAATTGTGGAAAACAAAACTTGAGGACCTATAAATAAATTCAATAGGATTCATATTTTTTTTAAAAAATTCTGATATAAAAAAAAAACTTGTTTAATAAAATATCAAAACAAATTAATAAAATAAAGAAGATTGGTATAAGAAAGTGTTTTAAAAAAACTCATCCTCGGCTCAAAACAAATTGGATCGAACAACCCAGCCAGGCCTCAGATAATTATAAGAAAGTGAGCTTCTGTCACGTGAATTATTCAGGCATGGTTTGCACAGTGACAGGGTAATTATTTCTAAAGGGAGGGAAACGAAAGGAGCTTACCTGGAGGTGGTGTTTTGTTGCTGGAGTTCTGGAAGAAGATCAGTGCTCGTCTTTCTGCTATTGGCCTCCCCTCTCCTCTGCTCCTTAGCCTGCTCTTCCTGTGCCTCTCTCTTCTTTTTTTTCCTTCCTTTTCTGCTTCTTCCCGGCTCTTTGTGTTTTTTATCTGTCTCCTGCTCTTCGTCTCGTCTCTGTGTTATTCGTTCTTCTCCTTTTGTTCTGTCTGTGTTTACTTTGTCTCCTGTGTTTGCTTGTTCTTCTGGTTTCCTCTCTGTTCTTTTGTGTTTTGCGTCCCTGTTTCCGTGCTGGTTCGCCCTGTTTGTTCCTCCATGTCTGTGTCTCTGGTTCTCTCTCTCTCTCTCTCTCTCTATCCTGTGATTCTCTGGTTTTTCTCTCCGTTCGTTCTTTTCTTGTTCGTGTCTTTTTCCCTCCCTCCTCGTCATGCCCTTTCTCCGGCTTTTATAAAGCCAGAGAATGCCATGCGTTCTTTTCGTGTGTTTGTCTCCACATCATTACTTACCGAGCTCAGTAAAACTTCTCATATAAAATGTTCAAAACGTAAAAGGTTGTCTGTGGGTAAAATATCTAACCCCAAACAAACACCAAAGTTTCTTTTTTCATGACAAAAATTGACAATTGGAATCCCTTTTAATGTCGGAAATTGTGGTTATTATAACCTGAAGTGGTTACATTTTTGGTTGATATAATCAGAATTGCTGGATATTTTAAGAAAATGATTGTGTTCAGTAATTTTTAATTTTTTCTTGAACAGGGAAGGAATTTACAGGTCACGATTTATTGCTCTTTGATTTCGATACCGATCCTAGCTCAACTAACAATGAATCTAGCTCTGTTGACAATCGGAAGAATAGATGGAGTAAGAATATGGAATTGCCATTGTTCAGTTATGAGAGCGTATCAGTTGCAACTGGACAATTCTCAGACAAGCTTGGAGAGGGAGGATTTGGACCTGTTTATAAGGTAAGTGAGGTTCAAATGATTATTCTAACCTTTTCAGAAAAAAATTAAAATACTTTGAATGAACTTTCAGAATTACTCTTGGTTCATTTAATAGGGAAAATTATCAAAGGGACTGGAAATAGCAGTGAAGCGGCTTTCAGAAAGATCTGGGCAGGGACTCGAGGAGTTCAGAAATGAGACAATTCTAATCGCCAAACTCCAGCACCGGAATCTTGTCAGGCTATTAGGTTCCTGTATTGAACGGGATGAGAAAATGCTAATCTATGAGTACATGCCAAATAAAAGCTTGGATTTCTTTCTCTTTGGTCAGCATTTTCTTGCATTAACTTTCATTAACTTTCCAAATGCTTCAAGAAATTTATATCAGATTTGTGTATAAACTATAAACAGATGCAAACAGAGGACAAATCTTAGATTGGGGTACACGGATTCGGATAATCGAAGGAATTGCTCAAGGCCTTCTGTATCTACATAGATATTCACGGTTACGAATCATTCACAGGGATTTAAAGCCTAGCAACATTCTATTAGACAGTGAAATGAATCCAAAAATATCCGATTTCGGGATGGCTCGAATTTTCGGAGGCAATGAAACTCAAGCAAACACCAACAGGATCGTTGGAACATAGTAAGTTTCTTGAATTCCACTTTCCAGTAACAGCTACTCTTAACATGATCTGCACTGACCTTTCCAATTTTTAGTGGCTATATGTCCCCTGAATATGCTATGGAGGGCCTCTTCTCGATAAAATCTGATGTGTTTAGCTTCGGGGTGCTGGTGCTTGAGATTGTAAGCGGCAGGAAGAATACTAGTTTCTACCACAGCGACTCCCTCAATCTTCTTGGACTTGTGGGGAGCTTTCATATTCGCTCATTTCTTTTTCTTCCAGCTTGATTTGTATTTTACTACTTTCCTAGTCTCCACACTAATGGTGCAGCATTTGTGTTGTTATACCATAGGCATGGAAGTTATGGAATGCTAATAAAGCTTTGGACTTGATGGATCCAAGCCTGGGAGATCCTCCTTCAACTGCTACGCTGTTGAGATACATAAACATAGGGCTTCTTTGTGTCCAAGAAAGTCCTGCTGATCGGCCTACAATGTCTGATGTCATCCCCATGATTGTAGCTCTCCCAGAACCTAAGCAGCCTGCTTTTGTTGCAGGCAGAAACGTGGCAGAACCAAGGTCATTGATGAGCTTTGCTGGCGTACCTTCCGTGAATAATGTAACAATAACAACGTTAGATGCCAGATAATTTTTGCTTTCGATACCAAGATATCATTGGATTTATAATGATAGACTTCTCCAATTCCAATGCGTGGCGGGATTCGGTTTTTTTCTTGTTCTTTTTCTTTTTTCCATCAAGAGGTTTATATTAGAAATTGTTCCATTTTGTCTGTTTTGTATTTTATTTTTTTTATCAAATTCTTAGAAATTGAAGTCAAAGGCTATTGATACCAATTTCACTACTTCATGGATCCCATTAATCACAAGCTGTTAAGAATCTTTTGCACAGGAGAGAACTATTTGGTTGCCTTTCTTAGGTTAGTGCATATGTTTGAAAGGCATTTTTAGGGTACATTCTGCTCTTTGTATGGCTCAACCTGCTCTGGAACTTATACAAATATATTAAAAACTCATCTCCCTTTCATTACAAATTCATCATATAATACCACATAATTAGCCCGTCAGATGTTGATAAATCGACTGCTGCCTGTGCGCCAAACACACTCTTCAAAACACCAATTGCTTATATCTATCAGAATTCAGACTAGATGTTGTTGCCAAGGTCAGAAAAGCTCACCTGCAATGGAGACTGCAGGAAACCCCTGTAACCAAGCTGGCAAAAGAGATTAAAGCAGCAACAAGAATAGCTTGGGAAGAAAAGAAAGGGATCTTCCCCTTCTACCTGCAACTAAATGCTAGTACTTGTTTTTATTTCAAAGAAAAGGCAATGCCTGTTAAAACTTGGTACCTAAGCTAGCACAGAATTACTTAGCAGTAATCTACTGCATTCTTATCTTTTGTTTTAGCTGAGATTATTATCTAGATTAGGATATGTTTTGAATTCTTTAGTTAAGATTATCTAGGATTGAACTAGCTTGTAAACATCTCCTTAAATAAAGGAGAAGATGGCTGGTACGTTTCTTGTAGTTGTCTTTCATTCAAATTCTGTTTTTTTTTTCCTATAAATAAAAGACTTGGGATGGCAATAACCAACAACTCAATTCTGTTCTTTGTTCTTTATACTAAATTATTAAAGCTATGTGTTCTCTTAGTCTTTGTTCTTTCTATCGTGAACGTAGTGCATTGTTCTTATTCTTTCATCAGCAAATACAGGGCAGTTCTTTATAGTTCTTTATATTTCAACAATGCCGTCAGATTATAAAGCCGTCCCTTTAGCTGAATGCTTGAAGCAGTTGAGTAGGCTAAATAGGCCCGACAGGCCATCACCGACATAGCCAGTCCAATACCTTCCTTCCTTCCTTCCTTCCTAGCAGCTCGTCACCCTGATTGCATAGAGGGCCTGAATAACAGGTTAGTGTCCGTTCAGGTGGAAACTCGAGTTTCCAACCACCTGATGCAGCCAAAATCAAACTAGAAATGAGGCATTGTCTCGTTGTATTTTATTTTAAAAAAGCTAGAAAATGTAGGTCACCTGCACCGGACTGCTCTTTGTTTGGGCTAGAAGCAGGCCCATTGAGCCCACCTTAGGTTTTTTTAAAAATATCTTTATTTATTTTTAAAAACAATTTCCCATTAAATATTATTCAATTTTAAATTTATTTCCAGATAATATTATGCAGAGATTTATAAAGGCATCCCATCTAAAAAAAAACTTCATTAATCGATTGGATAAATCAAAAAATTAGTAATAGCTACCGCAACAAGAGATAAATATGCAACAACAATCCAAGACACATGTCCAAACAGAAACTCAGTTCCCACTCATGCTCCATGTAATAAGCTATACCAAGTAAGTAAGAGGTGCAGAACAATTAGCTTGTAAGGACCATATCGTTGTATAACCATCGCATGATGTTTCCTATAGCACCAGAAATAATATTGTTTCCATAGAGTAGAAATCCAGAAACTGGTTCATGAATACCTTCAATGTCTATTGGAGGGAGATGATAAATATTGAAGTTGCGGTCAGTAAAGTAGGATATTGTACAATCCTTCATGATTTTCAGTTTTTTTAAGTTTGATCAAAGTTAATTTTTTAGAATAAATTTAACTATAATTGAGATATTATTTCATTGGATATCAATTAATTCAATATTAATTTTAGAATGAGATTCTTGCTATCTTTTCAATTCTTAATTAACTCCTACAATTTTATTTTAAATTTGACTTTGAAAAAAATGTTGTAGGCCACCCAGCAGTGAAGCGGGGGCACAAGATTGTTGATTTCGAAGTCAAGGAATGTTTCACGACGAGGGAGACTCTATTTGGCACCGTAACGAGAAGAATCTCCGCCGCCCCTGGCTTAATGTTCCTACTTCAACTTAATAATTGGGATGGGCTTACTCTCAAAACTCGACTCTACTTTTCTGTTCTCTAACAGGAGGAAAATGTTTCGAGACTTCAAGGCATAAACATTTTTACGAGTCTATATACTGTATATTTACATCATGTTGAAACACATATAGCAGCAGCCTACACTGTTTAATTTTCGGCTATAATATGTTATCAAGCTGGGAAAAAGTCACAAAACTATGGCCCAATAAAATAAATTTTTTGGTTTTTTTTCATGACTTGAATTTAACATGATTTCTGAAAAACAATTAAGGGACACGGCATAACAGTAAAGTCCAAGTCAAGTCAAATCAATGTGGCTATTATATAGAAAGCTGATAGTAGCAATATGATCAAAGAAAGCATTCTCGTAGTTGCTGAATTCACCAGGGATATCTTGTTTTTCTTTCCCTCGTTCTCTAATCCATACTCAGTCACAGCTTTACACCCTAAATTCCACAAATTAGAGAGGATGTGTGTTATTACAAAGCCAAGTTTCTTACTCTTTGTGCTGTTACTATTCGTTTCCCACTGGAATTGCTTCTCCATTGAAGGTGATACCATTTTGATTGGCCAGTCTCTCTCTGCAAGCCAGACACTGATATCTCAAAATGGCATTTTTTAACTCGGTTTCTTCAAGCCAGGCGCTTCTTTAAACATTTACCTTGGAATTTGGTATAAGAACTCCGCAGATAAGACAATTGTTTGGGTGGCAAACAGGGAGAGCCCTTTAAACAACCCTGCTTCTTCGAAGCTTGAATTGTCACCGGATGGCATTCTTGTCCTACTGACAAATTTCACCGAAACAGTTTGGTCAACAGCTCGTGCATCTTCAGTGCCGAATACTAGTAAAGCAGAAGCAGTAATTCTTGATGATGGAAACTTTGTTGTAAGAGATGGCTCAAATCCATCTGCTATTTTCTGGCAGAGTTTTGACAATCCAACTGATACATTGCTACCTGGTGGAAAGCTTGGAATCAACAAGCACACTGGGAAAGTGCAGAGGCTTATTTCCTGGAAAAACCCAGAAGATCCTGCACCAGGTATGTTCTCGATTGCGATGGACCCGAATGGCAGTAGTCAGTTTTTTATAGAGTGGAACAGGTCACACATGTATTGGAGCAGTGGGGTTTGGAATGGTGAAAGATTTTCCATGGTTCCTGAGATGAGATTGAACTATATTTTCAATTATAGTTATATATCGAACGAAAATGAAAGCTATTTCACCTATTCTATGTACCATGCTGAAATGCTCTCAAGATACGTGATTGATGTTTCAGGACAAATCAAACACTTAAATTGGTTAGCAGGTGTTTGGAATTGGTCAGAATTCTGGTCACAACCAAGAGACCAAGCTGGTGTTTATGGTTTATGCGGGGTTTTTGGAGTATTTCATGGAAATTCATCGAGCTCTTGTGAATGCTTGAAAGGTTTTGAACCATTAGTACAAAATGATTGGTCAAGCGGTTGTGTTAGGAAATCTCCTTTGCAGTGTCAAAATAAGAAGAGTACTGGGAAAAAAGATGGGTTCCTGAAGATGTCGATTCTGACATTACCAGAAAATTCAAAAGCATATCAAAAAGTGAGTGTTGCAAGATGTAGATTGTATTGCGTGAAAAATTGTTATTGCGTGGCTTATGCCTATAATAACAGTGGGTGTTTTATATGGGAAGGAGATCTTATAAACTTAAAACAGTCAGAGATTGCTGCTGGGAGGGCTGGAGCAGAAATTTACATCAGACTTGCTGCATCTGAGCTTGAACCTCAGATTGGTAGTGGCAGTATCCGAACAGGTAAGGTAAAAAGGTTTTATATATATAGCTTAAAATGATCCAATAGATGTTGAGCAATGATTTCTTACAAAATAACAGCATATATAGTCTTTCCAGATAAAATGGCGGAAGAAATGTTTCCTGTAGAGAAGTGTGGAAGACATAACCTAACTTCCCATATCTTTCTATCAAAATAAAAACATCTTAAGGCGTTAATAGTAAATTTCTTGGTTTATGATTTGGTTAATAATTTATCTTTGCTTACAAGGAGGCAATATCAAATGGAAAATACGGACAACCTTGGCTGTGGCTGTTCCAGGAACTCTGATTACCTTAGGCCTCTTCACATACTTCAGCTGTCTGCGCAAGGGAAAGCTCATACACAAAGGTACATCCTGTTCTTGCTTTAATTTCTGCTGTCTCCTGGTAGACTTAATCGACCCTCAAGTTACTGGTGACTAGAAAAAGCCCTCCTTTGTAATTAATTATGTCTTAGGTATGCAGATGGTAAGGTTCATTTTGTTGGAGATAGATTTTTTTTATTATTATTATTTTTTTGGGGGGGGGGGGATCTTACAAAAAGAGTGATCATATTAGTTCATTTATTAAAAATATTTCTCATCTCGTAAAATTTTATAAAATATTTTATGAAAAATAATACAATCACAATAGCTTACAAGAAATTTATCCATATAAAATGTTTAGAAGGTAAAATATTTGATGCCAAACAAACACCAAAGTTTCTTATTTATGAAAACAACTGACATTTAGAATACCTTTTAACATCCGAATTGTGGTTATGCTAACCTGAAGTTGGTACCTTTTTAGCTAGAATAGCTGGATATTGTTCAACAAAGTGAATGTGTTCAACATTTTTATTTTTATATTTTTCTTGAAACAGCGAAGGAACGTACAAGTCACAATTTATTGCGTTTTGATTTCGATGCCGATCCTAACTCAACTGCCAATGAATCTAGCTCTGTTGACAATCGGAAGAAAAGATGGAATAAAAATATAGAATTTCCATTATTCAGTTATGAGAGCGTATCAGTGGCAACTGGACAGTTCTCAGATAAGCTTGGAGAGGGAGGCTTCGGACCTGTTTATAAGGTAAGTTTACGTTGAAATGAGAAATCCTAAGAAAAATGTTAAAATAGTTTGAATGAACTTTGAGAATGACTTTTGGTTCATTTAACAGGGCAAATTACCCACGGGACTGGAAATAGCAGTGAAGAGGCTTTCAGAAAGATCTGGGCAGGGACTTGAGGAGTTCAGAAATGAGACAATTCTAATCGCCAAACTCCAGCACCGGAATCTTTTCAGTGGCTATATGTCCCCTGAATATGCTATGGAGGGCATCTTCTCAATAAAATCTGATGTGTTTAGCTTCGGGGTGGCAGGGTACTTGAGATTGTCAGCGGCAAGAAGAATACTATTTTCTACCACAGCGACACCCTCCATCTTCTTGGACATGTGGGCAGCTTTTATACACCCTCTTTTCTTTTTATTCCTCCTTGAATTGTATTTGAATACTTTCCTAGTCTCCACACTAATGGTGCAGCATTTGCGTTGTTATACCATAGGCATGGAAGTTACGGAATTCTAATAAAGCTTCGGACTTGATGGATCCAAGCCTGGGAGATCCTCCTTCAACTGCTACGCTGTTGAGATACATAAACCTGCTTCTTTGTGTCCAAGAAAGTCCTGCTGATCGGCCTACAATGTCTGATGTTATATCCATGATCGTAAACGAACACGTGGCTCTCCCAGAACCTAAGCAACCTGCTTTTGTTGCAGGCAGAAACATGGCAGAACAAAGACCATTGATGAGATCTTCTGGGGTACCTTCCGTGAATAATATGACAATAACGGCGATAGATGGGAGATAGTTTTTTCATCAAGAGGTCTAAAGGACATGAAGCTACTTCATCAGACGAAGCTATGAGTATGGAACGTAGATCAAGCTTATTTGTATAAGTTCTCCGATTTGAATCGTACAATTGTTTGTTTCAGTTTTTCCTATTATTCTCGTTGTATTGAAACATGAACAACATCAAATCAAGTGTTCATAAAACACATGTAATTCAGATCTTAAATATATTAAAAACTCATTTTCCTTTCATTACAAATTCATCTTATAATACCACATAATTAGCCCGTCAGATGTTGATAACTCGCACCAACCACACTCTTCAAGACACCAGTTGCTTATATCTATCAAGATTCAGACTAGATGTCGTTGCCAAGGTTAGAAAAGTTCTCCAGCAACGGAGACTGCAGGAAATCCCTGTAACCAAGCTGGCATGAGAGATAAAGCAGCAACAAGAATGTGATCGCCCCCTTCCACCTGCAACAAAATGCTAGTACTTAATTTTATGGCAACGAAAAGGCAATGTGGTCAGATTATAAAACTGTCCCTTTAGCTGAAGGCTTTGAAGCAGTTGAGTGGGCTAAATAGGCCCAACAGGCCAATACTGACACAACCAGTCCAATACCTTCCTTCCTTTCAAGCAGCTCGTCATTTACACAAGTAATTCATTGGTAGCTGTAATAGAGGGTTTTGCTGAAGATTTTGCTGGTGTCGTTACATTTATTAAGGAACAAAATTAAGGAGTTGCAACTACAAATTTGACAATACCAAGTCTGTTTGCTTGTTTTTGTCTTTCCTTATACAGCGATAGCTAGATGGGAGATAATTTTTTCATCAAGAGGTCTAAAGGACATGAAGCTACTTCATAGAGATCTAAGGAATAAAGACTTTGGATTATTAATTTGTCAGTGGTCTTCTTAGAGTTCAGACATCAGAAGAAATTATTTAGTTTTTAGTAAGGCACAGCCGAATTAAGATCTAGTTTATCTTCGATTTTAAATAGATTATCGATTTGATTAAAATATAATAAATCGAATTTCAGATATACTGGTGGTAATGAACTCACACGATATTTGGATGTAAACAATTACAAATCATTAATTCCGTTGCTATTTTATATTATTATGTTTCTTTTATGTTTCCTCTCATCTCATTTGCAATACATACATTTCATTTTCCATCCTGCTGTATTTGAGATAAATATTCCACGTAAAGTCTTATTCAAAGGTGAGTGTGTGATGGGTTGGTCCTATTTTGATAGAGATAGTTTTGGACTTCCGCAAATATTTATTTTAGTATATCGAGAGCACGGAATATATATAAAATAGATTATGAAATATTAGAAATATGATTCATAACTGATTTAAAATTTAAATCGCCAAATTTTTTTAAAGAATTTTAGAAAGATTTATCTTCTTAGAAATTTCTCACCAAATATAGACTACAATATGTATTCATCTTTGACTTTGAAATGGACTATAATTAATAATAGTCCTAAATCCTAATATGCACCCAAAGAATACAATGAAACTTTATTAATTATTAATAGACATTTGAATTAGTCTACTATTACTGTGGTAGTTGTTTAGTGAAAAAATCCTCTTAAAAAACAAAAAAAGAGAGTAATAAATTAAAATAGACAATGAAAAAAATAAAATTAATAATTGTTTTTAAAATTATTTTTTATTCGAAAATATATTAATATAATATTTTTTATTTTTTTAAAATTATTTTGCATACCAACACGTCAAAATAATAAAAAAAAATAGCTTCAAGCAAAAAAAAAATAATTTTTAAAAATATTATTTTAACCTTAAAAATAAACATGCACCTTATTATTAAACACCCCCTTTCTCTTTTTCTACTCTTTCTCGATACAATTTTTAAAATAAAATAAAAACACTCTAAAGCATCAATGATTTATTTTATCCAAAAATAAATAAATTAAGAGCATATATATAGTACACATATGAAACTGAATCTAGATCATGAATTTCAATTAATATAAGTAAAAACAATAAACAAAAATATATTGTATAGAAATTTCCATTTTAAGTTCTAGATTTCAAAAAAAATAAATTTCTCTTTCTTCAATGCCTTATATTATTAATATTTTTACTGTAATTTGACAATTCAACCCACATTTCGGCATTGCATGACTCTAAAAAATAAATGGCATAGCCTCTAATTGGAGGGGATAGCGAGAACAGAAAAGTCCAAGTCAATGTGGAAAATTATTGATAAGAGCTGACAGCTACAATATGACAAGAGATCTCAGCATTATCATATAGTTGATGAATTCAAGCTATGAGTATGGAACGTAGATCAAGCTTATTTGTATAAGTTCTCCGATTTGAATCTTACAATTGTTTGTTTCAGTTTTTCCTATTATTTTCATTGTATTGAAACATGAACAACATCAAATCAAGTCTTCATAGAACACATTTAATTCATATCTTTAATATATTAAAAACTCATCTTCCTTTCATTACTAATTCATCATATAATACCACATAATTAGCCCGTCAGATGTTGATAAATCGACTGCTGCCTGTGCACCAAACAAACTCTTCAAAACACCATTTGCTTATATCTATCAGAATTCAGGCTAGATGTTGTTGCCAAGGTTAGAAAAGCTAACCTGCAATGGAGACTGCAGGAAACCCCTGTATCCAAGATGGCATAAGAGATTAAAGCAGCAACAAGAATAGCATGGGAAGAAAAGAAAGCGATCTTCCCCTTCTACCTGCAACTAAATGCTAGTACTTGGCTTTATTTCAAAGAAAAGGCAATGTGGTCAGATTATAAAGCTGTCCCTTTACCTTCCTTCCTTCCTTCCTTCCTTCCAAGCAGCTCGTCACCCTGATTGCATAGAGGGCCTGAATAACTGGTTTTGCTGAGGGGGTGCTGATATTTTGAAGATTGCATTTAATAAGGAACAAAACTAAGGAGTTGCCACTAGATATTCGACAGTACTAAGTCTGTTTGCTTGTTTTTGTCTTTCCTTATACAAGATTCTCTGTTTGGAAGTAGGATTTTCCTGTTAAATTGTTCTTTGATAAATGAAAGAAAAATACTGTGTCTCTGATGGGGTTTTTATAGAATTGAAATGACCATTGCTATTTTCTTATATGTTAATCTTAGATGGTTTTTGGATGCTTTATTAGATGTTTGATAATGCAAGAGCTAGAAGGGGTTCTGATGGATTCCCGGTACTGGCATTAAGCTAAATTTGACAGTAAATTTCTTTTCTAACGAAAGAAAATTGTAACGACAAGAAAGTGTCAACTTTTTTTCAATTGCACTTTGAAATTCTTGCACATACGACAGCCTACATGTATCCTTTCACAATGCATTGTGGATGACAGACCCATTTTCTTTTTATTTTATGTTTTAATAAATGATTTCTTTTTTTCAATTATATATTTTCACACGTTGTTTGTGATATTTTGTGCTGATATTTTCTTTTTTTGTTTTGAAATACTTGAAAATTAAGGCGTTTGCTTGAATTTCAGAATTAAATTACAGACTGGTTTAATGAAACAGTATTTAAATTTATAGTATTAAAAAAATAAAAGAAAAGGGCCAGAATAAAAAAACAAAGGGGCTTTTCTCAAATAAAAAGAAGAAGAAGAGGAAGAAACATGCTACTAATAAAATAATATTTTAGTAAAAAAATAAACGAATAAGAAAAGAATAATTTATCCAATAAAATATTTTCTATTACTGAACACTCCCTTATTTTCTCCTCTTCAATTGTTTTCAAAAATAAATAAATTATAACACCCTAGAGCACCAATGATCATTATTGTATTAATTTCAAAAAAAAAAAGAACATACAATACACTAATTAAATTATACTATATAGAATTTCTCATTTATAAGTTTCTGGCTTTGAAAAATCTAAATTTCTCTTTCTTTCATGCATTATATTATTGATTATGTGACTCAAAAAATACAATGCCAAAGCCTTAAATTGGAGGGGATAGTGCGAACGTGAAGTCCAAGTCAACGTCGAAAATTAAAGGGAAATTAAAGCTGATCGCAACAATATGTTAGAGACAGTATTCTTATAGTTGCTAAATTCAAAGGGGATTTTTTGTTCAAACACCATTAATCCCACGAATTAAAGAGGAGGCGCGACGTGACAAAGCCAGGTTTCTTGCTTTTTGTGCTATTGTTGCTATTCGTTTCTCACAAGACTTGCTTTTCCATTGGAGCTGATATCCTTTTGAGTGGCCAGTCTCTCTCTGGAAGACAGACATTAATATTTGAAAACGACATTTTTGAACTGGGTTAACAAGAACGCGTAGAAAAAAACACTACAGACGACGCAAAGACTTGAAGAATATATTTTTTAGTTTTTTGTTATATTTTGGGTTTTTTGAAATTTTTTCCAAAATAAAATAAAAAATTGGTAGCAACAGTTACGAATTATGTACAGGGATTTAAAACCTAGCAATATTCTATTACACAGTGTAATGAATCCAAAAATATCCGATTCTGGATGGCTCGAATTTTTTGGAGGCAATGAAACTCAAGCAAACACCGGCAGGGTCGTTGGAACATAGTACGTTTCTTGAATTCTACTCTTAACATGATCTGCACTGACCTTTCCAATTTTTACCACAGCGACTCCTTTTTCTTTTTCTTCCTGCTTGAATTTTATTTGATTACTTTCCTAGTCTCCACCCTAACGATGCAACTTTGCGTTGTTATACCGTAGGCATGGAAGTTATGGAAATATTCTAATAAAGCTTTGGACTTGATGGATCCAATCCCGGGAGATCGATCCTCCTTCAACTTCTACGCTGTTGAGATACATAAACATAGGACTCCTTTGTGTCCAAGAAATTCCTGCTGATCGGCCTACAATGTCTGATGTTATCCACATGATTGTAAATGAACAAGCAGCTCTCCCGGAACCTAAGCAACCTGCTGCTTTTGTTGCAGGCAGAAACGTGGCAGAACAAAGACCGTTGATGAGCTGGGGTACCTTCCGTGAATAACAGCGATAGATGAGAGATAATTTTTTCATCAAGAGGTCTAAAGGACATGAAGCTACTTCATTAGAGATCTAAAGAATAAATGTTAGGATACTGACATGCAAACCCGACAAGATAAAAGGTTTAAATGAGAAATGAGACACACAAGAATTTACATGGTTCACCCAATTAGGCTACGTCCACGGGCAAGTATAGAAGGATTTTACTAGTAATGTGGGAATTACAACCTCTCTCTAATAATAGGAGAACAACTAAGAATCTCTCTAATACTAGGAGAAAACACTTCACTTACTCTCTCACAAATACCTCACAGTAATCCCTCTCTCACTCTTCTCTTCCTCTCTTGTTTCTCTCTTGTGGTGTGTTTTCAATGCTTGGATGCATTGCCTATTTATAGGCAAACATCCATGCAAATACAAGGGGCAAGGCAAGTGGCACAAGTTTGGCATAAGTTTGGTGCCTACAATTTGTGACTAAGGAAGGATGGCTTCACCACCATTGTTGACTCCCACCATTATTGACTTAGGTGGCTGGTTTCATATTGGTTGGTTTGACATTCTCCCACTTGAAGACTTTGATGATTGAATCAAGTCTTCACACTTCATCATTTGTGATTCTTCTATCCTTTCAATACTTGTCATCTTCATGCTGCTTACGTTTCTGCTAGGCCACAAGAGGATCTGCACCATATATACTTATCAGTGTTGACTGGTTTTGTTAAAGCATCTGCTAGGTTTTCCTTTATGTGAACCTTCTGAAAATCCACACTTCCATCTTCCACCACTTCGCGAACAAAGTGATACTGAACATCTATATGTTTTGTTCTCGAATGAAACGCTGGATTCCTTGCAATATGTAAGGCACTCTGACTATCACAATACAAAAGAATCTTTTCTTGTTTGTGCCCGAGCTCCTCCATAAGTTTCTTCAGCCATATTGCTTCTTTACAAGCCTGTGTAGCTGCCATATACTCAGCTTTTGTTGTGGATAACGCTACAACAGTCTGAAGTTTAGAGACCCAGCTCACAGCTCCTCCTGCAATTATGAACACATAGCCTGTAGTGGATTTTCTTTTCTCAAGGTCACCAGCAAAATCTGAGTCAATATAACCTCTGATAGTAAATTCTGATCCTCCATAACATAATGCGGCATCTGAGGTACCCTTGATGTATCTCAAGATCCTCTTAATAGTATTCCAATGCTCTCTACCAGGATTTGCCATGTATCCACTAGCTGCTCCCACTGCTTGTGCAATGTCTGGTCTTGTACATATCATGGCAAACATTAAACTTCCCACTGCTGATGCATACGGTACTCGAGACATCTCCATCCTCTCTGCTTCATTGCTAAGAGACATACTTGAGGATAATTTGAAGTTAACAGGAAGTGGGGTGGAAATTGGCTTACAATCTTGCATGTTGAAGCGTCGCAAGATCTTCTTTAAATAATTCTTCTGAGAAAGCCAAATCTTCCTCTTACTTCTGTCTCGGTGAATTTGCATCCCTAGAATCTTGTTTGCTGGTCCCAAGTCCTTCATATCAAACTCCCTAGCCAACTGTGCCTTCAATTCTTGGACTCGATCTTTGTTGGGGCCTATTACCAACATGTCATCCACGTACAACAACAGAATGATGAAAACATCATTTTCTTCAAACCTCTTGTAATACGTACAATGGTCTGAACTGAGTCTGTTGTACCCAAGGCTAATTATGAAGGAATCAAATCTCTTGTACCAACACCTCGGAGCCTGTTTGAGACCGTATAGAGATTTGTTCAACCTGCAAACCAAGTTCTCTTTGCCTGTTTCAGCAAAACCCTCTAGTTGGAGCATATAAATTTCTTCTTCAAGTTCTCCATGAAGAAATGCAGTTTTCACATCTAACTGCTCTAAGTGAAGATCAAATATAGCACACATCGCTAAGACTACTCTGATTGTAGTAAGTCGTACCACCGGAGAAAATATCTCATTAAAGTCTATTCCTTCTTTCTGAGCATATCCTTTCACCACCAATCTTGCACGATACCGCTCCACTTGATCATTGCCATCACGCTTTATCTTGTAAACCCATTTGTTGCCAATGGCCTTTCTTCCTTGTGGTAGCGGAACAAGATCCCAAGTGTTATTCTTGTGCAGAGCTTCAATCTCCTCTTGCATTGCTGTCATCCACATAGATACATCTATGCTTTTGATAGCCTCATGGAAAGTTGATGGCTCTCCATCCTCTGTTAGAAGACAGTATGCAATATTGCTCTCAGTAACATATTCTGAGTGCCAAGCTGGTGGTCTTCTTTCACGAGTTGACCGTCGAACTTCAAGAGTTTCAGACTCTATTCGTTCTTGTTCTTCATGCTCTGGTGCAGCTTCAGAAGAAGTACGATTTTGAGTATTTTCCATCTGGACTTCTGTAGTCTCCTTTAAAATGCTATTATTTTCTTCCATTTGGATTTTATCTTCTACAAATACGACATCTCTGCTGATGACTACCTTGTGGGCAGTGGGATCCCACAAGCGATACCCCTTCACTCCATCAGCATATCCCAAGAATACACATTTTCTGGATTTTGAATCTAGTTTGCTAACTTCTTGTGTATTGTACATCATGTACACAGGACTTCCAAATATATGCAATCGAGAATAATCAGCTGGCTTTCCAGTCCACATCTCCATCGGTGTCTTCAACTCAATTGCGGTAGACGGAGATCGATTTATTACATAACAGGCGGTATTGACTGCTTTTGCCCAGAATGACTTTTCTAGACCTGCAGCCTTCAACATTGCTCTTGTTCTTTCCAATAGAGTTCTGTTCATCCGCTTTGCCACTCCATTTTGTTGTGGAGTGTATGCCGTTGTGAACTGCCTTTTGATATCTTTATGTTGACAGAAGTTATCAAATTCATCACTGGTATATTCTCCTCCATTGTCAGTCCTCAAACACTTGATCTTCTTTTCAGATTCAAGTTCTACCCGCGCTTTGAAGGTTTTAAAAACTACGAACACATCTGCCTTCCTTCTAATCGGATACACCCAACATCTCTTAGAGAAGTCATCTATGAATGATACAAAGTATCTTGCTCCTCCCAAGGATACAACCGGTGCTTGCCAAACATCAGAGTGAATCAGGTCTAACATGCATTTGCTCTTAGTTGTTGACGTGCCAAACTTCAACCTGTGTTGTTTACTTGTAACACAGTGCTCACAAAAAGGTAAAGTAACCTTTGTAAGCCCAAGGAGTAACTTCTGATTAGAGAGAACCTTTAAACCTTTCTCTGACATGTGGCCTAGTTTTTGATGCCACATCATCGTCTTCTCTTCTGCAGGACTGGCTGATGCGATTGATGCTTCTGCCCCCTAATGTGTTTCTCCCATTAATACAAACATGTTTGCAACTGTCTTTCTTGCCTTTAAAACCACCAGCGCTCCTTTAACAATTTTCATGATTCCATTGTGTGTTCGAATCTTACAGCCAAGACTATTAAATTGTCCTACGGACAAAAGATTCTTCTTTAAGTCTTTCACATGTCGCACTCCTGAAATAGTACGAATTAAGCCATCATACATCTTCAATTTGATGGTGCCAATGCCAGAAATCTCTAAAGCATGATTATCACCCATGAACATTGTGCCTTCAGAGATAGGTTCATATGTATGGAACCAATCTCGTCTAGGGGTCATATGCCATGTTGCTCCTGAATCCATTAGCCAGACCTAAGTGAGCTCTTCTCTATCTATAGAGATTGTTGCTGCTTCACTATATGGAACCTCTCCATCTTCTGAGGTGCTTGCAACACATCCTTGAGGTTTTGATGACTCTGCAGTATTCTCTATACCCTTTTTAAACCAACAGTCCTTTTTGAAGTGCCCTTTTCTGCCACAGTTGTAGCATTTCACCATCTTCTTACTTCTTGATTTGGACCTCCCCTGCCTTTGACTCCCACTGGAGCCACGTTCCGTTGATCTTCCTCTTGATACCAACAATGCCTCAGCTTGGTTTGAACTGTTTCTGTCTCCTTTGTTTTTGCACCTATTTTCTTCTTCCAAGATAGCAGCTGCAACATCATCAAAGACTAAATAGTCTGAGAGGATATTATTGGTCAAGTTGATAATGAGCTGATCATACGAATCAGGAAGACTTTGAAGTAGAAGCTCTGCACGTTCATTTTACTCTATTTGTTGACCCAACATAGTGAGTTGTGAAAATAGAGTTCTTATTGTGTTGATGTGGTCAGTCACCGACGTGATTTCTGCCATTCGAAGGGTATAAAGTCTCCGCTTTAAGAAAATCTTATTGTGCAAAGACTTGGACTTGTATAGCTTTGTTAGAGTCTCCCATATCTCCTTAGTTGTTTTCTTCTCCGCCACACTTGATAATACTTCATCAGCTAATGCTAAATGTATGTTAGCAATAGCATTGCCATCCATCTCATTCCATTTTGTATTATCAGTGATCTCCGCAGGCCGATCCCCAATTGCTGCCAAGCAATTGTCTTTCCTCAAGATTGCCTTGATTCTCATTTTCCACAGTGAGAAATTGCTCCCTTTCAACCTCTCAATCTCGTACTTTGCTGCCATTGTATTCACCGAGATCTATTTAGCTATCACCGTTTCACATATCTGTAACGTATATAGAAATAGTATCGTGTGAATAATACTTCACTAAGTAAGTTCCCAGGAAAGATTGGAGGGGTCACAAACGGTCCCGCTTAAAACCCAATCTCCTTAGACAGAACTTCCTAGACTGTATTTAATCACCGCACTGACTTTCTATATACGCCAACAGTAACGTAAGTGAACAGTACCATATGGATGAATAGTACCGTATAGGTGAATAGTGCCGTAGACGTGAATAGTGACCGTATACACGAATAACTTTTGTGTGTTAACAACACCAACCAAGAAGGCTTTGATACCACTGTTAGGATACTGACATGCAAACCCGACAAGATAAAAGGCTTAAATGAGAAATGAGACACACAAGAATTTACGTGGTTCACCTAATTAGACTACGTCCACGGGCAAGTATAAAAGGATTTTACTAGTAATGTGGGAATTACAACCTCTCTCTAATAATAGGAGAACAACTAAGAATCTCTCTATTACTAGGAGAAAACACTTCACTTACTCTCTCACAAATACCTCACAATTTTGTGGGATTACTTTCCCTCTCTCACTCTTCTCTTCCTCTCTTGTTTCTCTCTTGTGGTGTGTTTTCAATGCTTGGATGCATTGCCTATTTATAGGCAAACATCCATGCAAATACAAGGGGCAAGGCAAGTGGCACAAGTTTGGCACAAGTTTGGTGCCTACAATTTGTGACTAAGGAAGGATGGCTTCACCACCATTGTTGACTCCCACCATTATTGACTTAGGTGGCTGGTTTTATATTGGCTGGTTTCACAATAAAGACTTTGGATTTATTTATTTGTCAGTAGTCTTCTAGTGAAAAGTAGATTCATAAATTTCCTTTCCTTCAGCATAACTGGAATTGTTTGGCTCGTAAGAAATTATCTTGTTTTTAATAAGGTGCAGCTTAATTAAAATTCTAATTTTTCTTCGATTTTGCATAAATTGTCAGTTTAACTAAAGTAAAACGAACTTAATTTCAACTATACTGGTAATGATCTCATGACAATATTTAAATGTGGACAATTACACATCAATAATTCCTTGGCTCTTTCCTATTATGTTTTTTATGTTTCCCCTTATCTCATTTGCAATGCATGCATTTCATTTTCCTGTAAATAATCATTCAATTTTTCAAGGGTTATCTTCTAAATGACTCTTTTGATTAGTACTCTCTACCATAATAAAAAAAAATAAAAGCAAAAATAAAAAGCTGAAAGTACTGAAGGCCAAAAGAAGTGTTAACAGTCCTCAGAAGACATCCTTTTATTGTGCATAAAGGCACGCTGGTGGCATCTTTTTTTACTAACAAAACACACACAAATGCCCTTCTCTCTTCACCTCTAACCCCCCCGCTTCCTTCCCTCAGAACCCTTCAATTGTTAGTGGCTATATGTCCCCTGAATATGCTATGGAGGGCATCTTCTCAACTGCAGAACGTAATATATATACAAGATACAGAGTGCTAAGTATGGAAAGCTTATAAAGAAAAGAATTGAAACCGAATTCCTGATTCTAGCTGATTCCTTATTCTAGCTATAGTAATAGTAATCATACAAGAAACCGATCCTAGTATACATTGACTAATCCTTTATTGTAGCTTGCAGTGATTATTGATTTATACTGTCATGAATCCTGCCGTTGTATGAGTTGATTATGCAACAATAATGTGCTGAATCCTACCGTTGCATGAGTTGATCAAGGAATAATAATTCACGTGAGTTGGCAATGTAATCTTCCTTGATGCTATCATGATTCTTGCAATAATGGTTTACATGAGGTGGCAGTGTTGTTTTCCTTGATACGCCCCCGCAAGAACGGGCTCCCATCGGTGAGGCCGATCTTGTGCCTGAGAAAATTTGTGTGCTGCTTGGAGAGTGGTTTGGTAAGCAGGTCTGCAAGTTGATCATTCGTGTGAACATGGCGAACAGTAAGAGAGTTTTTCTGAACAAGGTCCCGAACAAAAGTGTAAGTCAATTTGAATATGCTTCATGCGTGAGTGCTGGACAGGATTGAAACTAAGATTTGTTGCACCAAGATTGTCACATAAGAGCAGTGGAGGCTGAGGAAAAGACAACTTTATTTCAGTAAAGAGTGATAAAATCCACATAGACTCAAAAGCAGCGGTGGCAAGCGCAAGATATTCAGCCTCTATAGATGATCGGGAAATTGCACGTTGTTTTCTGGAACTCCAAGAGAGGAGATTTGAATAGAGCATAATGAGATAGGCTGAAGTAGAGCTGCGATTATCCAAATTGCCAGCCCAATCTGCGTCTGAGTAATGTCGATACACGACGTCGGGCGACGGCTCCGCTCTTTTTGTTTATTTTAACAAAAAAAGATTGTTTTATTATTGGGGGAAATAGATTTTATTGGAGTCGCCATCTAGTAATATGAGGGAACTAAAACTCTCAAATTAAACACTAGTCTCAGAGATTCGAGTACTGGGTTAGTTATGATTAAGGGAAGGTAGACACCACCCTTAAAACATCCTTTCAAAAGAAAGGTTACCCTTACTTGTGTGATTTTATATTTGATTCGAATTGTATTATATTTTGAGCTTATTTGCAATTTTTTTTATTTGTAAAATAGTTAACGTCGGTCCCTAAAAATAGGAGACACGTAAAAATAACATTAGTCCCTAAAAATAGGAGACTTGTCTAAAATCTCGACGTTTATCCCTAAACAAGGATTTACGTCTGAATTACCAAGAGAAAAAAAAATGGACATAATCCATATTTGGTATAAATCCTTGACATCGGTCCTTTTCTGTAAAAAGAGACGTGTCGACAAACCACGTTCGTAGGAGACGCATTTTAAAAAAATAACATCAGTTCCTAAAAATAGGAAACTTGTCTAAAAATTTGACGTTTAACCCTAAAAAGGAGAAGTACGTCCGAGTTATCAAAAAAAACTATGGACATAATCCATATTTGGTTTTTAACTTTTTGACATCAGTCCTTTTCTATAAAAAGAGACGTGTCGATGAACAATATTCATTTATAAAATAAAACTATTTTGATATTGTTGAGAAATTGGTATAATCATATTCGAGAATTGGGCTTTGGACCCACGAACGATAACATGATAAGATGGGTGTTGGATCCGCGTCGTTATTCTTTTTATACTTGTTTTTGTTTTTTTTTTTTACAACATGCAATAAGAATTTACAAATATTTACATAAAAAAAAAAAATGTTAGGAATTCAAGAAAAATTACCTGAGTACCCCTGTATGGGTAAAAGACTGAAATACCCTCGGATTTCTCAGGAATTTACGAAAATGCCACTGGCGGCGCGTGTGGCTCACGCGCGGCTACTGTTGGCACTGGCGAAATTTTCCGGCGAGCTTTCTGGAAAACGAACCGTCGATCCTGGTAGATCTGAGGGAGAGGATTTTGATGGTGGTGGTCTTGACGGTTGTTGATGGCTAACGAGGGAGAATCGTCGACTTAAAGCTTCGGTGGCCGGCGACGTTCGCGGTCTCTTTCCGGTCAGATGAGGCGGCGAAAACGGTTAAAAACGCCGGGGTTTTGCTTTAAACCAGTGGATCAACCTTTTTGCGGTGGTGCGGAGGCTGGAGGCGGCCGGAAAGTGGAGATCGGATGAGAGAGAGGGCGTCGCCGGCGAGAAGAGAGAGAAGCTCTGAGTCACGCTATGGTGTGAACGCGTGCACGATACACCTGTACCGCCAAACTCTATACGCCGTTGGATCTCGGATGAATAGATCGGATGGCTGTGATTGGCTTGATCTGAGGTCGATCGGACGGTCTGGATGAGTCTGGGTTTAGATCCAGTGTGACGCGGTGTACCGAAATTTCGGTACACCGGATGACGTGGCTTAACGGGATTAAGTCTTGGATTATTTCAATGGCTGAGATGAGTTGGGATATATTTGGTATTTTTTAAATTGTTTTTTTTTAAAACAATATCCTACTCGTGTGAATAAAAGCTAAAAAAAACTGAGTGCAGTAACAATTCTTTCTCTTCTTCTCTGTATTTGTCCTCCCGTTCCCCTCTTTTTTTTTTTTTTCGTCCGGCGATTGTCACTGGCTATTTATAGCCAGTGACTAGGGACATAAGCCTAATTATTGCCTAATTATAAGGAAAAAACATCCCTGCCTTTGATTTCTGCCTAATTGTAAGAAAAAAAAAATAATCCCTGCCTAACATTGCCTAATATGCCTAATATGACAAAAATGCTTTTGTTTTATTATATATAATAATAAATATTTACATAGATAAAATTAAAAACTCAAATCAGTATTAGAAAAAGCCCGACTCAACCGCTAAAAATCAATTTTAATTACCGAAAATTATGTCGAAACATAAAAAAAAAAAAAAACTGTCAGTAGGTATCAACCCGGTGAACCGGGTTTTGACCACAAAATAACAGTTTTGACCCAAAATGACCTGAAACTCATTTTCCATCCCAGTCGACATGGTTAGACCTGTATTGACCCGATGAACTCGGTCTTGGCTGAAAATGACGGTTTTGACTCGAAACAGCCTGAAAACTCATTTTTTACCCTGGTTGACATGATTTGACCAGTATTGACCCGGTGAACTCGGTCTTGGCCGAAAATGACGGTTTTGACCCGAAACAACCTGAAAACTCATTTTTTACCCTGGTGGACATGATTTGACCAGTATTGACCCGGTGAACTCGGTCTTGGCCGAAAATGACGGTTTTGACCCGAAACAACCTGAAAACTCATTTTTTACCCTGGTCGACATGATTTGACCAGTATTGACCTGGTGAACTCGGTTTTGATGGAAAGATGCGGTTGACTCGAGAACAAATATTTTTTGAATTTTAAACTTTTTTTTTTATTTTTTTTGGATTTTTATAAATAATAATAGAAATAAAATAACATTCGAGAAAAACTTGGTGAATCCAAAATTGGGTTACAACAAGTAACATGTAAGCAGAGGATTAACATTTTTCTGAATTGAGATGCCATGGAAAATTGTATTCTTCAGATAACGCAGCAACCGCTTGGTGGCAGTCCAATGAATTGTAAAAGGACAATGCATAAACTGTGACAGTTTGTTGACTGCAAAGCTGATGTCAGGTCGAGTGAGTGAAAGATACTGCAATGCTCCAATTACCTTGCGATATTCAGTAGGATTTACAGCAGCTGAGCCATCATTTAATTTCAAAGAGACCGAAGTTGACAGTGGAGTGGTGACATCTTTTGCTCCATCCATGCAAGTTCGGGCAAGAAGATCCCTGATGTATTTTTGCTGAGTGAGAAACAACCCATTCTGTGTAGGAATAACTTCAATGCCAAGGAAGAAATGCAAGGGTCCCAAGTCTTTAAGAGAGAACTTCCTGCCAAGCTGTTGTATAATACTTGCAGCAAAATGAGAGTTGTTGCTGGTGATAATTAAGTCATCAACATACACCAGAAAATAAGCAGTAGTGGACGCAACATTATAGACAAATAATGAAGAATCAGACTTGGTATTCACAAAACCAAATTCCAGAATAGCTTGTTTGAGTTCAGTATACCAAGCACGTGGTGCTTGTTTAAGGCCATAAATTGCCTTCTTAAGACAACAAACAGAATCTGGTGAAGATTGGTCCTGAAATCCAGGAGGCTGCGACATGTATACTTCTTCTGTGAGCTTGCCATGGAGAAATGCATTGTTTACGTCTAACTAATGGAGAGGCCAACCATGCATCACAACAACTGATAAAATAGTGCGAATAGTCACTGGTTTTACTACTGGACTAAAAGTCTGAGTATAATCCAAACCGAGTCTTTGATTGAAACCTTTTGCCACTAGTCTGGCTTTAAATCTGTTAATTGAGCCATCAGCAAGCCTTTTGACCCGAAACACCCACTTACATCCAATGATGTTGCAGCCCGTGGGAGGAGGTACCAGATGCCATGTATCATGGCGCATAAGAGCTGTAAGCTCTGAGGACATTGCAACACGCCACTGAGGGTCAGTTAAGGCCTGAGTCACCGATGTAGGTTCCATAGATGGAGGTAATGGATGTTTGGTAACCAGGAACAAGCTTTTAGGCTTATAGATGTTATTCATAGAGCGAGTAACCATACGATGGGGATGAGGTTCAGCAATAGGAAGTACCATAGGAGCATGACTAACAATATTTTCAGAGGAAATTTCAGTTTGAGCAGGAGAACATACCTGTGAAGGAACTGACATTGGAGGTGAAGCTACCAAAGGTGATGAAGGAGCAGATATACCCAATGCAGAAGCAACTGATTCTGGTGATCGTGCAGGATATAACAATGGCAAGCTTATGGAAACCGGGTGAGAAGAACCGAGAGCACTAGTTGCAGGTAGGGACTTGGCAGAAGAACAAGTATTAGGAGCCATGGGAAAGACAATCTCATCAAAGAGCACATGTCTGGAGTGATATACTTTTTTGATGAGGAGATCGAGACACAAATAAGCATTTTGGGTTACAGAGTAACCCACGAAAACACATGACACGGCTTTAGGTTGAAGTTTATGTGTATTGTAGGGTCTGGTCAAGGGATAACAGAGACACCCAAACTGCTTTAATTTCATGTAATTGGGATTTTGTTGGAAAAGCAATTTGAAGGGTGTTTTGTTATTCAGAGTTGAGGTTGGCATACGATTGATCAAGTATGTTGCAGCTTGAAATGCATAAGGCCAATAGGAAGGAGGCATATGGGCATCGGTGAGAAGAGTGAGACTTGTTTCAACAAGGTGTCGATGTTGTCTTTCAGATATTCCATTTTGCTGTGGAGTGTGAGGAGCAGTGGTATAATGACCAATGCCATGAATAGATAAATAATTTTTAAGAGCAATGTATTCACCTCCATTGTCATAAATTTCCTTTCCTTCAGCATAACTGGAATTGTTTGGCTCGTAAGAAATTATCTTGTTTTTAATAAGGTGCAGCCGAATTAAAATTCTAATTTTTCTTCGATTTTGCATAAATTATCAGTTTAACTAAAGTAAAACGAACTTAATTTCAACTATACTAGTAATGACTGACCTCATGACAATATTTAAATGCGGACAATTACACATCAATAATTCCTTGGCTCTTTCCTATTATGTTTTTTATGTTTCCCCTTATCTCATTTGCAATTCATACATTTCATTTTCCTGTAAATAATCATTCAATTTTTCAAGGGTTATCTTCTAAATGACTCTTTTGATTAGTACTCTCTACCATAATAAAAAAATAAAAGCAAAAATAAAAAGCTGAAAGTACTGAAGGCCAAAAGAAGTGTTAACAGTCCTCAGAAGACATCGTTTTATTATGCAAAAAGGCACACTGGTGGCATCTTTTTTGACTAACAAAACACACACAAATCCCCCCCGCTTCCTTCCCTCAGAACCCTTCTTTAGACTCACCAAAATCCTGAGGGCGTCTTCAGAAATAGAGCTTTCGTGGTCATAAATATTGTCCCACCAGCTGACATTGTCTTACTAATTAATGTGGCGATCCCACCATCACATGGTGCAGGACCACACACACAGCATCTTTTTAAGTCAATAACTTAAGGAGGAGATCTTAAACTTATACAAGATTCTCTGTCTATAAGTAGAACTTGATTTCCTGTTAAGTCGTTCTTTGATAAATGAAAATCGCCCATTCATCAAAAGAGAAATTCTGTCTGATGGGGTTTTATACAATTGAAATGAGCATTATGATTTTCTTATATGTTAATTTTAAATTGTTTTTGGATGCTTTATTATATATTTGATAATGCAGAAGCTAAAATGGGATTTTGATGGATTCTCCGTATTGGCATCAGCTAAATTTTACAGTAAATTGATTTTCAAACGTGAGTGTGTGATGGGTTGGTCCTATTTTGATAGAGATAGTTTTGGACTTCCGCAAATATTTATTTTAGTATATCGACAGCACGGAATATATATAAAATAGATTATGAAATATTAGAATTATGATTCCTAACTGATTTAAAATTTAAATCGCCAATCTTTTTAAAAGAATTTTAGAAAGATTTATCTTCTTATAAATTTCTCACCAAATATGGCGTAGACTACATGTATTCATCTTTGACTTTGAAATGGACTGTAATTAATAAATGTCCTAAATCCTAATAGGCACCCAAAGAATAGAATGAAACTTTATTAATTATTAATAGACATTTCAAGTCTACTATTACTGTGGTAATTGTTTAATGAAAAAATCCTCTTAAAAAAACAAGCAAAGAGTAATAAATTAAAATAGGCAATGAGAAAAATAAAATTAATAATTGTTTTCAAAAGTGATTAATTTTTATTAGGAAATATATTAATAAAATATTTTTTATTTTTTAAAATTTATTTTGGATACGAATATATTAAAATGATTTAAAAAATAATAATTTTAAAAAAAATTATTTCAGCCATAAAAACAAATATGCAACTCATTATTGAACACTACCCCCTTTCTCTTTTTCTACTCTTCCTCGATACGTTTTTTAAAATAAAATGAAAACAAAAAAAATAAAAACTAAGAGCATATAATATATGACTCAAAAAATCTAAATTTCTCTTTCTTCAATGCCTCATATTATTGATATTTTTACTGTAAATTGACAATTCAACCCACATTTCAGCATTACATGACTCAAAAAATAAATGGCATAGCCTCTAATTGGAGGGGATAGCGAGAACCGAAAAGTCAGTCAATGTGGAAAATTACTGGTAAGAGCTGACACCTACAATATGACAAGAGATCTAGAGCATTATCATATAGCTGATGAATTCACAAGGGACTTCTTGTTTTTTTTCCCTTCCTCTTTCTCTGGTTCATGCTCAGTCACAGCTCTTTCACCCTTAATCCCACGAATTAGAAAGGATGTGTGTTGAGACAAAGCCACGTTTTTTGCTCTTTGTGCTGTTGTTGCTATTCGTTTCCCATAGGACTTGCTTCTCCATTGTAGGTGATACCCTTTTGGTTGGCCAATCTCTCTCTGCGAACGCGAGCGAGACCCTAATATCTCAAAACGGCGCTTTTGAACTCGGTTTCTTCATGCCAGGCACTTCTCACCTTTCTGTAAACATTTACCTGGGAATATGGTATAAGAACTTCGCAAATAAGATATATGTTTGGGTAGCAAACAGGGAGAGCCCTTCAAACGACCCAGCTTCATCGAAGCTTGAATTGTCAGCAGATGGCAATCTTGTCTTGCTGATGAATTTCACCAAAACAATTTGGTCAACAGCTCTTGCATCTTCAATGTCGAATACTAGTACAGCAGAAGCAGTACTTCTTGATGACGGAAACTTTGTCGTAAGAGATGGCTCAAATCCAGCTACCATATATTGGCAGAGTTTCGATTATCCAACAGACACATGGCTACCTGGTGGAAAGCTTGGAATCAACAAGCACACTGGGCAAGTGCAGCGGCTTATTTCCTGGAAAAACGCAGAAGACCCTGCACCAGGTATGTTCTCGATTGGGATCGACCCAAATGGAAGCGGTCAGGTTTTCATAGAGTGGAACAGGTCACGCAGGTATTGGAGCAGTGGTGATTGGAACAGGTCACCTGAGATGAGAACGAACTCTGTTATCAATTTTAGTCATGTATCAAATGAAAATGAAAGCTATTTCACCTATTCTGTGTACAATACCTCAATTCTTTTAAGAACCGTGATTGATGTTTCAGGACAGATGCAACGACTCGCTTGGCTGGAAGGTGTTTGGGATTGGGCTATTTTTTTATTTCAACCAAGAGACCAAGCTGATGTTTATGGTTTATGTGGGGTTTTTGGAGTCTTTAATGAAAATTCATCAAGCTATGATTGTGAATGCCTGAAAGGTTTTAAACCGTTAGTACAAAATGATTGGTCAAGTGGTTGTGTTAGGAAATCTCCTTTGCAGTGTCAAAATAAGAGAAGTGTTGGAAAGGAAGATGGATTCCTAAAGATTTCGAATCTGACATTACCTGCAAATTCAAAAACATATGATAAGAAAGTGAGTGCTGAAAGATGTAGAATGGATTGCATGGAAATTTGTTCTTGCGTGGCTTATGCCTATAACAAGAACAGTGGGTGTTCTTTATGGGAAGGAGATCTTATAAACTTACAACAACATCCAGGGGTTGCTGATGGCCGGGCTGGAGCAGAAATTTACATCAGACTTGCTGCTTCTGAGCCTGAACTACAGATTGGTAATGGCAGTACCCGAACAGGTATGGCTTTGTACATATAGACAGTATGATCCAATAAATGACGAGAAACCATTTTTGACAAAACCACGGTCTTGTATTTTCAGATAAAAACGCGGACGCAGTGTTCCCTGACATAACCTATCTTTCCATGTTTTCTACAATAAAAAAACTTTTTAATCCAGTGTACAGGTGTTGGTTTATGATTTTGTAATATTTGATCTCTATATTTACAAGTAGGTAATATCAAAAGGACAATACGGGCAACCTTGGCTGTGGCTATTCCAACTACTCTGATTACCTTCGGCCTCTTCATGTACTTCAGATGTCTGCGCAAAGGAAAGCTCATACACAGAGGTACATCCTGGTTCTTTCTTTAATTTCCGTTGTCTGCTGGTAGACTTAATTTAATTAAATCTTGAAGTTACTGATTATCGTATCGATATGGTAACTTTTAAAATTTTAATTTGCAGAAAAGAACATGTTTTTTGACATTTTACTTTTTAGATTTAAAAAAAATTCTTGAAAAAATCATCATCTATTATTATTATAATTACTAAAAATTCTAACTATCAATAAAAACTTTTTAATATGAAACTACTTGCAAAAAAAAAAAATATATTATCATTTTTTTAACATTCTACCTAAAATAGACTTCATTGCTGATTTTATTTTAAATTACTAAAGTTTGTTATATTATATTATCGATAGTCTGCTTTTATTATTCATGATTTTAGCATCAGTAAATATTCAATTACGGATATATTTCAATTCTAGTGTTGGTAGATATTACGCAGCCAAAACATATATAGTATTTCTGACTCTGATCTCAGTGAATAAACCAGTAAATTTTGAATTGAAAACAAGAAATAATTTTTTTGTTATTATTTTTGTAAAAAAAAAAAAAAGTATGTATCGTATACAAAACCCGTAATTTAACAATAAAAATCAACAAATTAAATATATAATGAAATTGTTAGGAAAACAAATACTCGAGAGACCTACAAATAAATTAAAAAGGTCCATAAATTTTTTAAAAAAATTTTAATATAAAAAAGAAGTCTGTTTGACCAAATATAAAAACAAATAAATAAAATAAAGAAGATTAGCATAAGAAAGTGTTTTAAAAAACACATCCTTGACCAAAAACAAATTGGACTGGATGGGTTGAAGTCCAAGTCCAGCCTGACCTTAGTTTTTTTTTTTCCTAGATCCAGCTTAGCTTGTATGAACTAAACTTAATCAACCCAGCCTGACCATTGACATAAGTTCGGCCCAGCGGGTCATTGGCACAAACTAGTGACCCGGCTTGTCATTGTTAGGGTTGAGCAAAAAAAACTAAAAAACAGAGAAACTAAAAAAAACAATAACTGAAAAAACTGAACCGTAAAAAAAATAGATTAAATTGATTAAAATTTTAAAAAAAAAACGGCCGGTTTGGATCGGTTTTGGTTTCATAAGAAAAAAACTAAAAAACTTGAATCGAACCCAAACCGAAAAAAACTGGAAAAAAACCAAGACAAACAGGAAAAATCCGAGCCAAAACAAAAAAAACCGAGTCAAACCGGTTTGAACTAGTTTTTATCCTAATAAACCGAACCGAATCGAAACTTGTCGGTTTGAACCAGTTTTGGTTTTTTTTTTTTTTAAATTTCAGTTTAGTTATTATTATTATTATTTTTTGATAAAAACCAACCAAATAAAAAAGATGACCCCTAATCACTGTGCATAATTATTCACGTATGCGTTGGAAAGTGACAAGGTAATTATTGTTGAATAATAAACTCAATATCCAGAAGGTCAAGGAAGGCAACCACCCACCAGCCGCAGCCGCCAGCCGCCTTCACACCACCAGTCAACAGCCGCCTTCACACCTGGAACAGTAGATTTTCGTATTCTGAATTTATGTATAAATAGGGTGCTCAGTTATGTTATTTTGTGTGGAGAGAATTGAGAGGAACACTTGAAAGAGAATAGAGAGAGAGAGGGCGTGTAATTGTTAAGCTTTTGTGTTGTATTTGTAAGCTTTGGTTTTGTGTAATAAAACAGTGTGTTTTATCCCCTCTGAGTGTTTCAAAGCCACCACCAGTGGTTTCTCCCACCAACAATTGGTACCAGAGCCCCGTTCGTCGGAAAACAGAAGAGTTTTGGGGTATATCCGAATTTTCAAAGTTGTCTAAAACAAGTTTTGATCATTCCACAGTGTAGAGCTCATCAAGACGAGCTCACTGTCGCAAGAATCAGCCTGATTGGAGACCGCGGTGAGCCACACGCGCCGCCTGAAGATTCTGTGCAGACGACCACGCGCATCCCACGCGCCCAGAGGTTAAAGATGACTGACGTGCACGCGCGCCATATTCAAGCCGAGCCGAGCCGTTCACGCCGAGTCCAAGCCGAGCCTCAAGCCGAGTCCAGCCAAGCCACCAGTCGCGCTGTACTCCGCGCCGAGCCGAGCCGCGTTTCCAGTCACAGCCGAGCGAGAGAATATTCCCAGAATATTCCACAGAATATTCCCAGAATATTCCATAGAATATTCCCCGTATATTCCACAGAATATTCCCGGTTCAACCCAGCGAACCGCCCGTCGTACAGAATTGGTTTTTGGACCGGTTCACCTATTTTCTGACCCGATTTCAACAAAAGTCAGACCGGTTCCCTACTATTTGGACCATTCCGGATCGATCTACAGTGTCCGTTTGGCAAAATTCGGCTCCCAGAAAGGTGATATAGTCATTCAAAGATGAAAATGACTACAGAAGGTACACATACACTCATTCCAAAGCTGACCAAAGACAACTATGATAGTTGGTGCATCAGATTGAAGGCATTCCTTGGGTCACAAGAGTGTTTGGATATTGTACAAACTGGTTATGATGAACCAGAGTCCAAAGAAAGAGAAGATGCTTTACAAGAGGCACAGAAGCAAGCCCTCAAAGTCAACAGAAAGAAGGACAACAAAGCAAAGACCATCATCTATCAAGGTCTTGATGAAGATACATTCGAGATCATAGCTTCCGCTGAAACATCACATGATATATGGGAGGCTCTCCAACAGAAATACAAAGGTGCTGACAGAATCAAGAAGATTCGTCTTCAATCTTTGAGAGGAGAATTCGAATTATTACGAATGAAGTCCTCAGAATCTATTTCTGATTATCATACAAGGATTATGGTGATAGTCAATCAGATGAGGAGAAATGGAGAAGCCATCATAGATACTCGAATTATTGAGAAAATTTTGAGATCCATAGATCCAAAATTTGATCATGTTGTTGTCGCAATTGAAGAACTTGGGGAGAAACAAGAAAATATATGGTATCTAGATACTGGAGCCAGCAATCACATGTGCGGTTACCGAGAGTTATTTGGTGATCTAGATGAGACCAAGCAAGGTCTAGTTACTTTTGGAGATACCACAAAGGTTCCATTCAAAGGTAAAGGCAGCATCCCAGTCAAGTTGAAGAATGGCGATTCCAGCTACATCGCCGATGTGTATTATGTCCTAGCCATAAAGCAGAACCTGATCAGCTTAGGCCAACTTTTGGAGAGAGCATATAGTTTTTACTCGAAGAATTGTCATCTGGCAATTAGAGACAACAATGGGAGATTAATGGCCTACGTGAAAATGTCCAAGAATAGGATGTTTCCTTTGAACATCCAGTATGATGCAACAAGGTGTTTGACTGCCATCACCAACAGTGAAGAATGGCTTTGGCACCTAAGGCTTGGACATCTGAATTTCACGAGTATGAAGATGCTAGCAAGCAAGAAGATGGTCAAAGGTTTGCCTCACATTGATCATCTAGATGAAGTCTGTGAGAGTTGTGTCCTCAGCAAACAACACATATCCAATTTTGCCAAAGAAGTCAACTGGAGAGCAAAGAGGCCACTGGAGTTAGTACACACAGATGTGTGTGGCCCAATTACGCCTATGTCGACTGGACAAAATAGGTACTTCCTTACTTTTACTGATGATTTTAGTAGAAAGACATGGATATACTTTCTGAAGAGGAAGTCAGAAGTATTCAATTGTTTTAAAGATTTTAAAGCAATTGTGGAGAAGCAAACTGGTTATACGATCAGAACAGTTAGATCTGATCAAGGTGGAGAATATACAGCCAATGACTTTGAAGCCTATTGTACACAACAAGGCATCAGACATCAGACAACGCCAGCTTATACACCACAGCTGAATGGTGTAGCAGAAAGGAAGAATCGCACGATTCTTGACATGGCAAGAAGTCTACTCAAAGCAAAGAAGTTGCCCAAGCAATACTGGGCTGAAGCTGTATCATGTGCAGTGTATCTACTGAATCGCTGCCCAACCAGAAGTTTGCAAGGAGTCACTCCAGAAGAAGCATGGAGTGGTCACAAACCAAGTGTTACTCATCTACGAGTCTTTGGTTGTGTGGCATATGCAAAGATCCCAGATGCAAGAAGGAGAAAGCTCGATGATAAGAGCGAGAAATGCATCTTTGTCGGATATGGTGAAAGAAGGATGGGATACAGGCTGTATAATCCTATCACGAAGAAGGTGATTACAAGTAGAGATGTTATCTTTGAAGAAGATAAATCTTGGGCATGGAATAGTGATCAAGAAGCAATCAAATGGATCAATCTTGATTTGATCCTTGAAGGTGAAGAAGTACCAACAGTACTTGTCAAAGAACCGATTGTGCCAGCAGCTGAACCATAAAGTCCAGCACACAGTTTCCCTGTATTCAACAGGAGGAACACACCAGGAGCATCATCATCAACACCACCAGCATCCTCATCAGAAGGACCAAGAAGGATGCGGAATCTTGAAGAGTTGTACGATACCACTCAGGTCATGGAAGATACAACTCTGTTTTGTTTCTTTGCAAATACTGACCCATTAAACTTCAATGAAGCTGTCACAGAAGAGAAATGGATAGAAGCAATGGATGAAGAAATACATGCCATTGAGAAGAATGATACCTAGAAGCTGGCTTATCTACCAGAAAACAAGAAAGCAATAGGTGTCAAATGGGTCTACAAGACGAAGAAGAACGCCAAAGGAGAAGTGCAAAGATACAAAGCCAGATTAGTGGCTAAAGGCTACAAACAAAGAGAAGGCATTGACTATGGAGAAGTATTTGCCCCAGTAGCCCTGCTAGAGACAATCAGACTGATGATCTCACTAGCTGCACAACATAGATGGAAGATCTATCAACTCGATGTGAAGTCAGCATTTCTGAATGGCTTCCTAGAAGAAGAAATCTATGTTGAACAACCCTTGGATACATTGATGCTGAAAATGAAGGCAAAGTATACAAGTTGAAGAAGGCTCTCTATGGTTTGAAGCAAGCTCCGCGTGCTTGGAATACCAGAATTGACAGGTATTTTCAAGATAATGGATTTGAAAAATGTCCATATAAACACGCAATGTATGTGAAGAAAGGAGCAGATGGCAGCATTTTATTTGTGTGCCTGTATGTTGATGATTTGATATTCACCGGCAACAACCCTACCATGTTTGACGACTTCAGACGAAGCATGGTACAAGAGTTTGAAATGACTGACATTGGTCTAATGTCACATTTTCTTGGCTTAGAAGTAACGCAGAAGGAAGAAGGGATTTTTGTATCCCAAAGCGGTTACGCCAAAGATATTCTTTAAAGGTTCAAGATGGAAAGCTGCAATCCGGTATCAACTCCAGTTGAGAATGGAGTGGAATTGAGGAAGAGTAAGGTTGGAAATGTTGATCCAACTTACTTCAAAAGCTTAGTAGGAAGCTTAAGGTACTTGACATGTACCAGACCAGATATACTCTACGGAGTCGGACTCGTCAGCAGATACATGGAGACACCAGACCAGTCTCATTTGAATGCAGCCAAGAGAATTCTTCGCTACATCAAAGGCACAATGAATGAAGGTATGTTTTATACCTCAAGTAAAGACTTTAATCTTGTAGGCTACTCGGATAGTGATTGGGGTAGAGATCTGGATGAAAGGAAAAGCACAACAGGGTTTGTCTTTTTCATGGGAGACACATCTTTCACATGGTCATCCAAGAAGCAATCGATTGTCACATTATCAAGCTGTGAAGCTGAGTATGTTGCTGCCAACTCAGCCGTATGCCATTCAATATGGTTAAGGAATATGCTGAAGTTTTTGGGATTTCCTCAAGAAAGTCCTGCGGAGATTTATATTGACAATCGATCAGCAATCGCATTAGCAAAGAATCCAGTGTATCATGAGAGGAGCAAACACATTGATACACGTCATCACTTTATCCGGGAACATGTGAAGAATGAAGAAGTCCAACTAATATCTTGCAACACAAATGATCAAGTTGCTGACATCTTCACAAAGCCATTAAAGGGAGAAGCATTCATCCGATTAAAATTCATGCTTGGCATGACATCCCTCGATTGAGTTTAAGGGGGAGATTTGTTGAATAATAAACTCAATATCCAGAAGGTCAAGGAAGGCAACCACCCACCAGCCGCAGCCGCCAGCCGCCTTCACACCACCGGTCAACAGCCGCCTTCACACCTGGAACAGTAGATTTTCGTATTCTGAATTTATGTATAAATAGGGTGCTCAGTTATGTTATTTTGTGTGGAGAGAATTGAGAGGAACACTTGAAAGAGAATAGAGAGAGAGAGGGCGTGTAATTGTTAAGATTTTGTGTTGTATTTGTAAGCTTCGGTTTTGTGTAATAAAACAGTGTGTTTTATCCCCTCTGAGTGTTTCAAAGCCACCACCAGTGGTTTCACTGTGCATAATTATTCACGTATGCGTTGGAAAGTGACAGGGTAATTATTTCTAAAGGGAGGGAAACGAAAGGAGCTTACCTGGAGGTGGTGTTTTGTTGCTGGAGTTCTGGAAGAAGATCAATGCTCGTCTTTCTGCTATTGGCCTCCCCTCTCCTCTATTCCTTAGCCTTCTCTTCCTGTACCTCTCTCTTTTTTTGTTTCCTTCCTTTTCTGCTTCTTCCCGGCTCTCTGTGTTTGCTTGTTCTTCTGGTTTCCTCTCTGTTTTCTTTTGTGTTTTGCGTCCCTGTTTCCGTGCTGGTTCGCCCTGTTTGTTCCTCCATGTCTGTGTCTCTGGTTCTCTCTCTCTCTCTCTCTCTCTCTCTCTCTATCCTGTGATTCTCTGGTTTTTCTTTCCGTTCGTTCTTTTCTTGTTCGTGTCTTTTTCCCTCCCTCCTCGTCATGCCCTTTCTCCGGCTTTTATAAAGCCAGAGAATGCCATGCGTTCTTTTCGTGTGTTTGTCTCCACATCATTACTTACCGAGCTCAGTAAAACTTCTCATATAAAATGTTCAAAACGAAAAGGTTGTCTGTGGGTAAAATATCTAACCCCAAACAAACACCAAAGTTTCTTTTTTCATGACAAAAATTGACAATTGGAATCCCTTTTAATGTCGGAAATTGTGGTTATTATAACCTGAAGTGGTTACATTTTTGGTTGATATAATCAGAATTGCTGGATATTTTAACAAAATGATTGTGTTCAGTAATTTTTAATTTTTTCTTGAACAGGGAAGGAATTTACAGGTCACGATTTATTGCTCTTTGATTTTGATACCGATCCTAGCTCAACTAACAATGAATCTAGCTCTGTTGACAATCGAAAGAATAGATGGAGTAAGAATACGGAATTGCCATTGTTCAGTTATGAGAGCGTATCAGTTGCAACTGGACAATTCTCAGACAAGCTTGGAGAGGGAGGATTTGGACCTGTTTATAAGGTAAGTGAGGTTCAAATGATTATTCTAACCTTTTCAGAAAAAAATTAAAATACTTTGAATGAACTTTCAGAATTACTCTTGGTTCATTTAATAGGGAAAATTATCAAAGGGACTGGAAATAGCAGTGAAGCGGCTTTCAAAAAGATCTGGGCAGGGACTCGAGGAGTTCAGAAATGAGACAATTCTAATCGCCAAACTCCAGCACCGGAATCTTGTCAGGCTATTAGGTTCCTGTATTGAACGGGATGAGAAAATGCTAATCTATGAGTACATGCCAAATAAAAGCTTGGATTTCTTTCTCTTTGGTCAGCATTTTCTTGCATTAACTTTCATTAACTTTCCAAATGCTTCAAGAAATTTATATCAGATTTGTGTATAAACTATAAACAGATGCAAACAGAGGACAAATCTTAGATTGGGGTACACGGATCCGGATAATCGAAGGAATTGCTCAAGGCCTTCTGTATCTACATAGATATTCACGGTTACGAATCATTCACAGGGATTTAAAGCCTAGCAACATTCTATTAGACAGTGAAATGAATCCAAAAATATCCGATTTCGGGATGGCTCGAATTTTCGGAGGCAATGAAACTCAAGCAAACACCAACAGGATCGTTGGAACATAGTAAGTTTCTTGAATTCCACTTTACAGTAACAGCTACTCTTAACATGATCTGCACTGACCTTTCCAATTTTTAGTGGCTATATGTCCCCTGAATATGCTATGGAGGGCCTCTTCTCGATAAAATCTGATGTGTTTAGCTTCGGGGTGCTGGTACTTGAGATTGTAAGCGGCAGGAAGAATACTAGTTTCTACCACAGCGACTCCCTCAATCTTCTTGGACATGTGGGGAGCTTTCATATTCGCTCATTTCTTTTTCTTCCAGCTTGATTTGTATTTGACTACTTTCCTAGTCTCCACACTAATGATGCAGCATTTGTGTTGTTATACCATAGGCATGGAAGTTATGGAATTCTAATAAAGCTTTGGACTTGATGGATCCAAGCCTGGGAGATCCTCCTTCAACTGCTACGCTGTTGAGATACATAAACATAGGGCTTCTTTGTGTCCAGGAAAGTCCTGCTGATCGGCCTACAATGTCTGATGTTATGTCCATGATCGTAAACGAACACGTGGCTCTCCCAGAACCTAAGCAACCTGCTTTTGTTGCAGGCAGAAACGTGGCAGAACAAAGACCATTGATGAGCTCTTCTGGGGTACCTTCCGTGAATAGTATGACAATAACGGCGATAGATGGGAGATAGTTTTGTCATCAAGAGGTCTACAGGACATGAAGCTACTTCATCAGAGGAAGCTATGAGTATGGAACGTAGACCAAGCTTATTTGTATAAGTTCTCCGATTTGAATCGTACAATTGTTTGTTTCAGTTTTCCCTATTATTTTCATTGTATTGAAACATGAACAACATCAAATCAACTATTCATAGAACACATTTAATTCAAATCTGAAATATATTAAAAACTCATCTTCCTTTCATTACAAATTCATCATATAATACCACATAATTAGCCCGTCAGATGTTGATATATCGACTGCTGCCTGTGCACCAAGCAAACTCTTCAAGACACCAATTGCTTATATCTATCAGAATTCAGGCTAGATGTTGTTGCCAAGGTTAGAAAAGCTCACCTGCAATGGAGACTGCAGGAAACCCCTGTAACCAAGCTGGCATAAGAGATTAAAGCAGCAACAAGAATAGAATGGGAAGTAAAGAAAGCGATCGTCCCCTTCTACCTGCAACTAAATGCTAGTACATGTTTTTAGTTCAAAGAAAAGGCAAAGTAATTTTGGAAAAAAAATAAATAATAAATGAAAAAAAGGGAAAATTTGGAAAAAAGAAAAAGAATAAAAAAGAAAAATACACCATAAATTATTGTTGTAATCCACATTGCATTAAATATAGGTGAATAGCAAATCACCCACACCTTTAGCTTATTACTTAATTAATTTTAGAATGAGATTCTTGCTATCTTTTCAATTCTTAATTAACTCCTATAATTTTATTTTATTTTATTTTTTTGACTTTGATAAAAATCTTTGAGGCCACCCAGCAGTGAAGCGTGGGCACAAGACTGTATTTAGAGCGTGTTTAGCAGTGTGGTAGATGTGACTTTTCAAATAACTTTTCGTGTCGAAATGCATGCCAATGATGTTTTTTTATTTTTAAAAAATTATTTTTGACATCAGCATATTAAAAAGATCCAAAAAATACAAACCGCACTCAATTTTAGCAAAAAAAAAAAAATTAAAATTCTTAAGAACCCAAGTTGAACCGCGTTCCCAAACATAGTCAAGCGGCCAACCGCGTTCCCAACTGCAGTTGGCCAAAGATGGCGTAAAAAGTGACGTTTTTGGCAGCTAACCACAGTTTGAAACGTGATTGGCGTGTATGACAAACACACACGAATCGAAGTCAAGGAATGTTTAACGACGAGGGAGACTCTATTAGGCACCGTAAACGAGAAGAATCTCCGCCGCCCCTGGCTTAATGTTCCTCCTTCAACGTAATAATTGAGATGGGCTTACTCTCAAAACTCGACTCTACTTTTCTGTTCTCTAACAGGAGGAAAATGTTTCGAGACTTCAAGGCATAAACATTTTTACAAGTCTATACTGTATATTTACATCATGTTGAAACATATATAGCAGCAGCCTACAATGTCTGATGTTATGTCCATGATCGTAAACGAACACGTGGCTCTCCCAGAACCTAAGCAACCTGCTTTTGTTGCAGGCAGAAACATGGCAGAACAAAGACCATTGATGAGATCTTCTGGGGTACCTTCCGCGAATAATATGACAATAACGGCGATAGATGGGAGATAGTTTTTTCATCAAGAGGTCTAACGGACATGAAGCTACTTCATCAGACGAAGCTATGAGTATGGAACGTAGATCAAGCTTATTTGTATAAGTTCTCCGATTTGAATCGTACAATTGTTTGTTTCAGTTTTTCCTATTATTTTCATTGTATTGAAACATGAACAACATCAAATCAAGTATTCATAGAACACATTTAATTCAAATCTGAAATATATTAAAAACTCATCTTCCTTTCATTACAAATTCATCATATAATACGACATAATTAGCCCGTCAGATGTTGATAAATCGACTGCTGCCTGTGCGCCAAACAAACTCTTCAAAACACCAATTGCTTATATCTATCAGAATTCAGGCTAGATGTTGTTGCCATGGTTAGAAAAGCTAACCTGCAATGGATACTGCAGGAAACCCCTGTAACAAAGCTGGCATAAGAGATTAAAGCAGCAACAAGAATAGAATGGGAAGAAAAGAAAGCGATCTTCCCCTTCTACCTGCAACTAAATGCTAGTACTTGTTTTTATTTCAAAGAAAAGGCAATGCGGTCAGATTATAAAGCTGTCCCTTTAGCTGAAGGCTTGAACCAGTTGAGTAGGCCAAATAGGCCCAACAGGCCAACACTGACACAGCCAGTCCAATACCTTCCTTCCTTCCTTCCAAGCAGCTCGTCACCCTGATTGCATAGAGGGCCTGAATAACAGGTTTTGCTGGAGAAGGAGTGCTGTCATTTTGAAGATTGCCTGGTGCAGTTACATTTATTGAGGAACAAAATTAAGGAGTTGCCACTAGATATTTGACAGTACCAAGTCTGTTTGCTTGTTTTTGTCTTTACTTACACAAGATTCTCAGTTTGGAAGTAGGATTTTCCAAGAAATTGTATCGAGAAATTCCTTTGTGTCCAAGAAATTCCTGCTGATCGGCCTTCAATGTCTGATGTTAGCCACATGATTGTAAATGAACAAGCAGCTCTCCCAGAACCTAGTAAGTTTCTTAAATTCTGTTTTCCAGGACATGCTACTCCTAACATGATCTGCGCTGACCTTTTCAAATGTTAGTGGCTACATGTCCCCTGAATATGCTATGGAGGGTCTCTTCTCAATGAAATCTGATGTACTTGAGATTGTGAGCGGCGAGAAGAATACTAGTTTCTACCACAGCGACTCCCTCCATCTTCTTGAACATGTGGGAAGCTTTCATATACTCCCTTTTTCTTTTTCTTCCAGCTTGAATTTTATTTGATTACTTTCCTAGTCTCCACCCTAACGATGCAACTTTGCGTTGTTATACCGTAGGCATGGAAGTTATGGAAATATTCTAATAAAGCTTTGGACTTGATGGATCCAATCCTGGGAGATCCTCCTTCAACTTCTACGCTGTTGAGATACATAAACATAGGACTCCTTTGTGTCCAAGAAATTCCTGCTGATCGGCCTACACTGTCTGATGTTATCCACATGATTGTAAATGAACAAGCAACCTGCTGCTTTTGTTGCAGGCAGAAACGTGGCAGAACAAAGACCGTTGATGAGCTGGGGTACCTTCCGTGAATAACAGCGATAGATGGGAGATAATTTTTTCATCAAGAGGTCTAAAGGACATGAAGCTACTTCATCAGAGATCTAAAGAATAAAGACTTTGGATTTATTGATTTGTCAGTAGTCTTCTAGTGAAAAGTAGATTTCATAAATTTCCTTTCCTTCAGCATAACTGGAATTGTTTGGCTCGTAAGAAATTATCTTGTTTTTAATAAGGTGCAGCCGAATTAAAATTCTAATTTTTCTTCGATTTTGCATAAATTATCAGTTTAACAAAAGTAAAACGAACTTAATTTCAACTATACTAGTAATGACTGACCTCATGACAATATTTAAATGTGGACGATTACACATCAATAATTCCTTCGCTCTTTCCTATTATGTTTTTTATGTTTCCCCTTATCTCATTTGCAATGCATACATTTCATTTTCCTGTAAATAATCATTCAATTTTTCAACGGTTATCTTCTAAATGACTCTTTTGATTAGTACTCTCTACCATAATAAAAAATAAAAGCAAAAATAAAAAGTTTCAATCTTTCAGGGTTTACTAAAGGCCAAAAAAAGTGTTAACAGTCCCCAGAAGGCATCCTTTTATTGTGCAAAAAGGCACACTGGTGGCATCTTTTTTGACTAACAAAACAGACACAAATGCCCTTCTCTCTTCACCTCTAACCCCCCCCCCCCCCCTTCCTTCCCTCAGAACCCCTTTATTTTTCTTCCTTTTTTCTTGATGGGGTTTGCTATTTGTAGATTTTATTTTTATTTTTTTAATAAGTTGTCATTTCCTCCTTTTTTTTATTTAACATAAAATATAATGAATTATTAATTTTATTTTATTGAATTTGAAAGTGTATATATAATATATTTCAGTATATCTTTGCAATCTTCATGCAAGATTTGTCTGCTTTTATTTTCTTTCTTTTTGAATGCCAAGTGCTATAATATTGAATTTCATTTTCTGTCTTCTTACAGAATGAGATGGCTAGAAAGCTTAAGCAGTTGAATCCACTTGGATTACAATTCAGTCTGCCACCAACTTGGATGGATTCAATAACAAATCCAAACCATGTTAGAACAATTGAAGCATCAAGTGGCCAAAGCATGGATAGCAGTGATTTTGGCCAGAAGTCAATGTCTTCCAGGTTGAAGGCCTCCAACTTTGCTGCCTCATTTATCAAAATCGGTGATTGGCAGGTAATACCTATTGAAAAAGAAATGACATGATTCGGACATCTGTTTCGTTACCATTCGTGACATGCGTACGCACGGGCATGAACATGACTAGTTTCAGTGTGAATGTCCATCACATTCTTGGTTAAAAAGACTTGTGACATGAATTTTGCATCAGATTCTTCCCTGATAATATTTGATGGAATGTGTGCAGAGAGCGTCTAAGAATGAAGGTGATTTGATGGCTAAATGTTATTTTATTAAAAAGAAGCTTGTGTGGGAATTCTTTCAAGGGCGTCTGAAATACAAGATTGAGATTCAATGGAGTGATATAAGTGGAATAAATGCTGTAATGGAGAAGAATCAGCCAGGAATTCTACAAATTGAGGTATTTTCTGTTTTTCCAGGGCTTCAATTTAAGTTCCTCAATTATGGATAGTCCCGTTATAATGCAGTTGAGTTTTCTGCAGCTAAACCGCCCTCCTACCTTCCATGAGGAAATTGATCCGCAGCCGCGGAAACAGGCCATTTGGAAGCTAGCAAAAGACTTCACTGGAAGGCAGGCTTCCATTTTCAGGTGAACATCAATGGTATCATCCACTTGGTCAATAGAAGTTGTATGATCTGACAGGAATCTGTACATTTTTTCATTACAAGGTCAAACGTTTTCTGCTGATGATTATTCTGTTCTCAGGGTGCATTATCTTACGTTTCCTCATAAATACCTTGACAAACACTATGAGAACCTTTTACTTTGCGAACCACGGTTCTTTAAGCTGAGCACAGTCTTTTCCAACTCTGAAAAATCCCTTCTTCCGTTCAAATTCGCGTGGCAATCCAGGTTCTGCGTTTGATTACAATCACAGAGGGCAGGATTTCAACCTCAGAATGCAGTTTAATTTTCCGAATTTTCCTTCACATGTAGGCCAGACTCATCATATTCAACCTTATGGACATATCGGCCAGACTCAGCATGCGCAGCATAAGCAACCGTATGGACATAGAGGCTTGTCATCTCTTAAGGAGATGCCTACACCAGCATCAGGTAGTGCATTGCTTCCGAACCACATCTTTTGCATAAGATTCTAGTTCTGCACAACTAATAACTCCATCTTTGTGGTCACATAGTCATGTGTTTTTCACCTTCAGACAGCTGCAATGTCCTTGAGAATCAAAGGATGTCATACTGGGGTCAAGGGATGAGCATTTACACAGATGCTTTAGCAAGGAATCAAGGTCTAGTTCCTTCTGTCCAATCAACTCAGGTGCATCCAACTGTTCCTTTCCAAAACTACAACCTAGCAAATCTTGGTCAGGAAGCTGTGATGAATAATAATGCGGCCAAAGCTCCAGACGTCGAAAACCAACTGCTCGGTGACATGCAAGCTGATAGCTATCATGAGAAGTATCATATGGAAATGGTTGGGTCGCTGAACAAAATGGTCAATCTCCACAAGGAAGTTAGTCCTGAAAGTAAGAAAGCTTCCCAGGAAACATTATATGGGAAAGACATTAGCGGTGAGGAGAACTTTACATTTTGTATAGATGAGAACGCAAATTTAATTTTGTATAGATTGCATAGAGGGCCTGAATAAGAGGTTTATTGTCCTTTCAGTTGGAAACTCGAGTTTCCAACCACCTGATGCAGCCAAAATCAAACTAGAGATGAGGCATCGTCTCTTTGTCTTCTTTTTTTCTTTTAGAAAAAAAGCTAGAAATTTTAGGTCACGTGCACAGGACTGCTCTTTGTTTGGGCTAGAAGCATGCCCATCGAGCCCACTCTAGGTTCTTTTAAAAATGTCTTTATTTATTTTTAATTTGTTTTCCCCATTAAATATCATTCAGTTTTGAATTTATTTCCAGATAATATTATATAGAGATTTATAAAGACATCCCATCCAAAAAAAACTTTCTTGATTGATTAGATAAATCAAGAAAATAATAATAACCACCACAACAAAAAGATGAATATGCAACAACAATCCAAGAACACATATCCAAACAGAAACTCAGTTCCCCCTCACACTCCATGTAATAAGCCATACCAAGTAAGAAATGCAGAACAATTAGCTTGTAAGGACTGTCGTTATACATATAACTATACATCATCGGATGATGTTTCCCATAGTACCAGAAATAATATTGTTTCCATAGAATAGAAATCTAGAAACTGGTTCATGAATACATTCAATGTCTATTGGAGGGAGATGATAAACATTGAAGTTGTAGTCAGTAAAGTAGGATATTGTACAATCCTTCATGATTTTTAATTTTTTAAAAATTTGATCAAAGTTAATTATAGTAGAATAAATTGAATTATATTTAAGATATTATTTCATTTGATATCAATTAATTCAAGAGATGGCATGCCCGCGCGCTGCTGCGAGTTTGTAAAATAAATGTACTTAATAGTATTATAATTTTGACCCAGTGTTAGATAATTAATAAAAACTAAAGGTATGGTGGCGCTGATATTTCATGACAGAAAAAAAAAAGTTGTGTTGGTGATCAAAAACTTAGAGACTGAACAAAATGATGATTTGTAGCAATTCACAGTGTTTTCGCCACATGATTTAGCTTTTCTGTTAATAAAAAGCAAAAAATATTACAAAGCTAAATTCTCTACCAACTTAATATTAAAAAAAAAACCAATAAAGATAATTTTGGAAGGAAAAAAAACCATGAAGAAAAACGTTTTTAGCAATTGAGAATGTTTTGTGAAGAAAACTACAGTGCTTTCTCCAATAAAATCGACAAAGATAATTTTAGAAAAAATCATAAAAAAAAAACCATTTAGAAAAATATTGTAGCAATTCACAGTATTTTGTGAGAAAAGCTACAACACTTTCCTCATATGATTTAGCTTTATTGTAATTATAATTCTTAACCAACCCATTATTCAAAAAAAATAAATTCGACAAAGATAATTTTGAAAAAAATCATATGGGAAAACACTGCAACAATTCACAATATTTTAAAGAAAAAAAATTACAAAGCTAAATTCTCAATAAACTCAATATTAAAAAAACAAAATCAACAGAAACAATTTTAGAAAAAAAATACAAGAAAAAACAAGAAAAAAAAACCATGTTGGAAACAATATAGCAATTCACAGTGTTTTGTGATAAAAGTTACAGTGCTCCCGCACATGATTTAGCCTGATTTGTAATGATTTGTAATTGTAATTCTTAATCAGCTCAATATTAAAAAAAATTGACAAAGATAATTTTAAAAAAGTCATAAGAAAAAAAAAACTATGTTGAGCAACACTCTAGCAATCCATAGTGTTTTGTGAGGAAAGCTACAATGTTTTTGTCACGACCCGAATCCCGGATCCGTGACCGGCAACGCAGGAGCGGTGTCGAAAGGACACCTCACCTGCGCTAAGCCTCAGAACGGACATATCAAAAGAACAATTTGTTCAAAAATACGCAGCGGCTCATAATATTCAGAAATATTATATTATTCAAATACTGATGAAACCGAAAGATAGTTATTAAAACAAAAATAATAATTCATAATACTCATTACATTGTCAAAATCCAAATTTAATTAAACCAAGGTAACAGTGGAGCGTCTAAGACATCAAATCAAAACTGAAAGGAAAACCTCGCGAACAAGCAAGGCATACCGACCAGAACTGAAGAAGCGGAAACACACAACAAAGTCCCAGAAACTAAGAACCTGAAATAATATTAAAAATGAGAGGTGAGTTCAACCAACTCAGTGAGGGGAATAACATTTAATATACATTTCATATATTTTAGATATTATTTGCAAGATGATTTATCTTGATATACATATACATATACATATAATTACTAAACATATTATCATAACGTAGTGGATTACATGTCAGAGAACAGATGACACCCGAAGGTGACCAGATGACACCCGAAGGTGACCAGATGACACCCGTCGGTGACCAGATGACACCCGTCGGTGACCACTGTGGGAGGATCAGTCGCCACAGGCTGATGCCTCTCTCACCAGCTAGGTAACAGAATATTATGTGCACACAGGCTAACTATTCTCCGTTAGCATGGAGTTACTGACAAGTCCCATATCAAGGCATAATATATATTCACAGAATTATCAAAGAAACGTATATCATATCGTATCAAATAGAATTTACTTTATCAGATTGCGAGTGCAAATTCAAGAATAAATGAGTACTCGGAAAATAAAGCAACATATATAAATATTCAAGAAATTTACTAGTCGTACTCATTGTATAATCAACATACATATTTATTTATATTATATGCATATTAAAGATTATTCCACTCACCCGGAAAATACAGAACTAAAAGGAATGTCGGACGAAAGACCCGAAAATCCTATTAAGGATCGTTAGGAGAACCTACAATAAATATATGAAATATACTCAAAAACAGATCAAACAAAAGATCCCAATGCATAAAATAAAACCGGGCTTAATCTCCCAAGTTTAGGGACTAAAACGATAATTTTCCAAAACAGGGACCAAAACGTAATTTTACCAAAATTTTGAGGACCAAACTGTAAATATATAACCATACTGAAATTCTGACCATAATTAATCCTCAATTCTGTCCAGGATATATCATTATGCTCCAAGGACCATTCTGGAACTTTACCAAATTTTTAGGGTCAAATTATACTTTTTGTCAAATTGGAAGACCAAACTGAAAATATTAATTATACTGGAATTTTGTCCTTAAATCATCCTCAGTTCTGTTTAGAACCTCAATTTATGCCCCAAGGACCAATCTGTAAAATTTCCAAAGTTCGGGGACTAAACTGCAATTTCCACAAATTGAGGGACCAAACTGAATTTTCGTCATCTTCAACCTCAAACCCAGAATTTCAACAGATCACCTACTGTTAGTTCCAGATTTATACCTCAACTTCATCATTCAATTCAACCATAACTCAAAATCATCATATTTCTCTACAATCTCTCCAATTCAACTAAATAATCAAATACTCACATCAATCAACTCCTTAATTCAAACTAATTCATCAATAAACTCAAAATTCAAAACTTTAAAATTAATCAAAAACCGAAATTTAAAGCTAAAGAAAACATATTATACATATTCAAGCATAATTCTTACCCTTTTACTTGTTTTCTTCAACCTTTTCTTTTTTCCCTTATTTTCCCCTCTTTTCTCTTCTTCTTCTTCTTCCTCTCTTCTCTCCTGCCGGTTCTCTCTCCAAATTCAGATCCATCTTTTTTTTTTTCTTATATATATTTATCAACTATTGGTCAATTACCACACTACCCTTCAATCATTTATACCCTCTTTAAGCCACCAAGGGCTTTATTGTATTTTCCAACCAAAATATTACAGTTTTCCTTACATGATTAAACTTTATTATAAAGTTAAATTCTAACTAGATTAATAAAAAAGAGAAAAGTTGGAAAAAAAGGAAAGTAATTTTGGAAAAATAAATAAATAATAAATGAAAAAAAAGGAAAATTTGGAAAAGAAAAAAAAAGTAAAAAAAAGAGAGAAAGATACACCATAAATTATTGTTGTAATCCACATTGCATTGCATTAAATATAGGTGAATAGAAAATCACCCACACCTTTAGCTTATTACTTAATTAATTTTAGAATGAGATTCTTGCTATCTTTTCAATTCTTAATTAACTCCTACAATTTTATTTTATTTTATTTTATTTTTTTTACTTTGATAAAAATCTTTGAGGCCACCCAGCAGTGAAGAGTGGGCACAAGACTGTATTTAAGCGGCCAACCGCGTTCCCAACTGCAGTTGGCCAAAGATGGCGTAAAAAGTGACGTTTTTGGCAGCTAGCCACAGTTTGAAACGTGGTTGGCGTGTATGACAAACACACACGAATCAAAGTCAAGGAATGTTTCACGACGAGGGAGACTCTATTAGGCACCGTAAACGAGAAGAATCTCTGCCGCCCCTGGCTGAGCCGTTTGGCTTTGTGGTTGCGGTTGCATTTTAATTAAAACGCAGTTTGTAGTCGTTTGATAATGAAAAAAATGATTTACTGTACATGGATCGCACGTAAAGTTTGCGTCCAAAACACAGTTAATGAAAAGAAAAAAATCATGATTTTCACTGTGCAGCTAATTGAACTGTTCATTGAACAATGCAATTATCGTGAATAGTGTACATGGTACACTGTTCACTTTAAAAAAATAATGAACAATGCGATTTACTTGCACTGTTCATCTTTTTTTTTTCCCTGCATTGTGTTAATTTTATTAATTTTTTTAAAACCACAGTTTTAACCAAACACCTATTTTTTCAAACTAACCTCAATTAAAAGTATTTTTTATAAAATAATTTTTTTCAAACCACAACCACAATAACTACCGCAATACCAAACACAATCTTAATGTTCCTCCTTCAACGTAATAATTGGGATGGGCTTACTCTCAAAACTCGACTCTACTTTTCTGTTCTCTAACAGGAGGAAAATGTTTCGAGACTTCGAGGCATAAACATTTTTACAAGTCTATACTGTATTTACATCATGTTGAAACTTGAAACATATATAGCAGCAGCCGACACTGTTTAATTTTCGGCTATAATATTTTATCAAGCTGGAAAAAAGTCACAAATCTATGGCCCAATAAAAAAAAAAATTTGGTTTTTTTTTCATGACTTGAATTTAACATGATGTCTGAAAACAAATTAAGGGACACGGCATAACAGTAAAGTCCAAGTCAAGTCAAATCAATGTGGCTGTTATATAGAAAGCTGATAGCAGCAAAATGATCAAAGAAAACATTCTCGTAGTTGCTGAATTCACCAGGGATATCTTGTTTTTCTTTCCCTCGTTCTCTGATCCATATTCAGTCACAGCTATACACCCTTAATTCCACAAATAAGAGAGGATGTGTGTTAAGACAAAGCCATGTTTCTGGCTCTTCGTGCTGTTGTTGCTATTAGTTTACCATAGGACTTGCTTCTCTATTGGAGATGACACCCTTTTGGTTGGCCAATCTCTCTCTGCAAACCAAACACTAATATCTCAAAACGGCATTTTTGAACTCGGTTTCTTCAAGCCAGGCGCTTCTTTAAGCATTTACCTGGGAATATGGTATAAGAACTACGCAGATAAGATGATTGTTTGGGTAGCAAATAGGGAGAGCCCTTTAAACAACCCTGCTTCATCGAAGCTTGAATTGTCACCAGATGGCATTCTTGTCCTACAGACAAATTTCACCAAAACAGTTTGGTCAACAGCTCTTGCATCTTCAATGCCGAATAACAGTACAGCACAAGCAGCACTTCTTGATAATGGAAACTTTGTCATTAAAGATGGCTCAAACCCATCTGCTATTTACTGGCAGAGTTTTGACAATCCAACTGATACATGGCTACCTGGTGGAAAGCTTGGAATCAACAAGCACACTGGGAAAGTGCAGAAGCTTATTTCCTGGAAAACCCCAGAAGATCCTGCACCAGGTATGTTCTCGATTGCGATGGACCCGAATGGCACTAGTCAGTTTTTTATAGAGTGGAACAGGTCACACATGTATTGGAGCAGTGGGGTTTGGAATGGACAAAGATTTTCCATGGTTCCTGAGATGAATCTGAGCTCTTATTTCAATTATAGTTATATATCGAATGAAAATGAAAGCTATTTCACCTATTCTGTGTACAATGCTGAAATGCTCTCAAGATACGTGATTGATGTTTCAGGACAAATCAAACACTCAAATTGGTTAGCAGGTGTTTGGAATTGGTCAGAATTCTGGTCCCAACCAAGAGACCAAGCTGGTGTTTATGGTTTATGCGGGGTTTTTGGAGTCTTTCATGGAAATTCATCGAGCTCTTGTGAATGCTTGAAAGGTTTTGAACCATTAGTACAAAATGATTGGTCAAGCGGTTGTGTTAGGAAATCTCCTTTGCAGTGTCAAAATAAGAAAAGTATTGGAAAGGAAGATGGGTTCCTGAAGATGTCGATTCTGACATTACCAGAAAATTCAAAAGCATATCAAAAAGTGAGTGTTGCAAGATGTAGATTGTATTGCCTGAAAAATTGTTATTGCGTGGCTTATGCCTATAATAACAGTGGATGTTTTATATGGGAAGGAGATCTTATAAACTTAAAACAGTCAGAGATTGCTGCTGCGAGGGCTGGAGCAGAAATTTACATCAGACTTGCTGCTTCTGAGCTTGAACCTCAGATTCGTAGTGGCAGTATCCGAACAGGTAAGGTAGAAAGGTTTTATATATATAGTTATAAATGATCCAATAGATGTTGAGCAATGATTTCTTACAAGATAACAGCATAGTCTTTCCAGATAAAATGGCGGAAGAAATGTTTCCTGTAGAGAAGTGTGGAAGACATAACCTAACCTCCTATATCTTTCTATCAAAATAAAAACATCTTAAGCGTTAATAGTAAATTTCTTGGTTTATGATTTGGTTAATAATTTATCTTTGCTTACAAGGAGGCAATATCAAATGGAAAATACGGACAACCTTGGCTGTGGCTGTTCCAGGAACTCTGATTACCTTAGGCCTCTTCACATACTTCAGCTGTCTGCGCAAGGGAAAGCTCATACACAAAGGTACATCCTGTTCTTGCTTTAATTTCTGCTGTCTCCTGGTAGACTTATTTAATTAATTATGTCTTAGGTATGCAGATGGTATGGTTCATTTTGTTGGAGATAGATTTTGCTAGAATAGCTGGATATTGTTCAATAAAGTGAATGTGTTCAACATTTTTATTTTTATATTTTTCTTGAAACAGCGAAGGAACGTACAAGTCACAATTTATTGCGTTTTGATTTCGATGCCGATCCTAACTCAACTGCCAATGAATCTAGCTCTGCTGACAATCGGAAGAAAAGATGGAATAAAAATATAGAATTTCCATTATTCAGTTATGAGAGCGTATCAGTTGCAACTGGACAGTTCTCAGATAAGCTTGGAGAGGGAGGATTCGGACCTGTTTATAAGGTAAGTTTACGTTCAAATGAGAAATGCTGATTATCCTAAGAAAAATGTTAAAATAGTTTGAATAAACTATCAGAAGGACTTTGGTTCATTTAACAGGGCAAATTACCCACGGGACTGGAAATAGCAGTGAAGAGGCTTTCAGAAAGATCTGGGCAGGGGCTTGAGGAGTTCAGAAATGAGACAATTCTAATCGCCAAACTCCAGCACCGGAATCTTGTCAGGCTACTGGGTTCCTGTATTGAACGGGATGAGAAAATACTGATCTATGAGTACATGCCAAATAAAAGCTTGGATCTCTACCTCTTTGGTCAGCATTTAGTTCTTTTCTAATTTCATTAACTTTCCAAATGCTTCAAGAAATTTATATCAGATCTGTGTATATACTATAAACAGATGCAAACATAAGACAAATCCTAGATTGGGGTACACGGATTCGGATAATCGAAGGAATTGCTCAAGGCCTTCTGTATCTACATAGATACTCGCGGTTACGAATCATTCACAGGGATTTAAAACCTAGCAACATTCTATTAGACAGTGAGATGAATCCAAAAATATCCGATTTCGGGATGGCTCGAATTTTCGGAGGCAACGAAACTCAAGCACACACCAACAGGATCGTTGGAACATAGTAAGTTCCTTATATTCTGTTTTCTACTACATGCTACTCTTAACATGATCTGCGCTGACCTTTTCAAATGTTAGTGGCTATATGTCCCCTGAATATGCTATGGAGGGTCTCTTCTCAATAAAATCTGATGTGTTTAGCTTCGGAGTGCTGGTACTTGAGATTGTGAGCGGCAAGAAGAATACTAGTTTCTACCACAGCGACACCCTCCATCTTCTTGGACATGTGGGCAGCTTTCATACACCCTCTTTTCTTTTTATTCCTCCTTGAATTGTATTTGAATGCTTTCCTAGTCTCCACACTAATGATGCAGCATTTGTGTTGTTATACCATAGGCATGGAAGTTATGGAATTCTAATAAGGCTTTGGACTTGATGGATCCAATCCTGGGAGATCCTCCTTCAACTGCTACGCTGTTGAGATACATAAACATAGGGCTTCTTTGTGTCCAGGAAAGTCCTGCTGATCGGCCTACAATGTCTGATGTTATATCCATGATCGTAAACGAACACGTAGCTCTCCCAGAACCTAAGCAACCTGCTTTTGTTGCATGCAGAAACATGGCAGAACAAAGACCATTGATGAGCTCGTCTGGGGTACCTTCCGCGAATAATGTGACAATAACGGCGATAGATGGGAGATAGTGTTTTCATCAAGAGGTCTAAAGGACATGAAGCTACTTCAATATCAGAGCGAGGAAGCTATGAGTATGGAGCTTAGATCAAGCTTATTTCTATAAGTTCTCCGATTTGAATCGTACAATAGTTTGTTTCAGTTTTTCCTATTATTCTCGTTGTCTTGAAACATGAACAACATCAAATCAAGTGTTCATAAAACACATTTAATTCAGATCTTAAATATATTAAAAACTCATTTTCCTTTGAGTACAAATTCATCTTATAATACCACATAATATATTAAAAACTCATTTTCCTTTTAGTACAAATTCATCTTAGAATACCACATAATTAGCCCGTCAGATGTTGATAACTCAGACTGCTGCCTGTTGCTTATATCTATCAAGATTCAGACTAGATGTCGTTGCCAAGGTTAGAAAAGTTATCCAGCAACGGAGACTGCAGGAAATCCCTGTAACCAAGCTGGCATGAGAGATAAAGCACCAGCAACAATGTGATCGTCCCCTTCCACCTGCAACTAAATACTAGTACTTATTTTTATGGCGAAGAAAAGGCAATGTGGTCAGATTATAAAGCTGTCCCTTTAGCTGAAGTTTTTGAAGCAGTTGAGTGGGCTAAATAGGCCCAACAGGCCAACACTGACACAACCAGACCAATACCTTCCTTCCTTCATTCCTTCCTTTCAGGCAGCTCTTCACCTCGATTGCTTAGAGGGCCTGGATAACAGGTTTTGCTGAAGATTGCCTGGTGTCTTCTTATAACAGTCTTGTAACAGAATTAGTTACAGTAACGGTTGTAACTGATTATAATCAGTTATAATAACTGTCATGACAGTTTTCATGACAGTTACAATCTGTAACTATATATACATGCATACGTGTATACAATTTCAATATGATCAGAATACAATATTCAGGAATACAAGAATTTCCATTTTCTATCTTGGTATCAGAGCTTAACTCTGAAAAAGAAACTTCTTTCTCTCTTCAATTCAACAATGACTTTTGCGTCAAGTCACTCCTCCTCTACCTCTGGCTCTCTTGAACCTGAACAAAACACAACAATGGCACTCACTGCATCCTATCAACAACTGAACCATACATTGCCAGTAAAACTTGATTGAACCAACTATGTCCTGTGGAAATCTCAAATTGATAACATTGTCTTTGCCAATGGATTTGAAGATTTCATAGATGGCACCTCTGCCTGTCCAGAAAAGGAGTTGAGTGCAGGTGTAATCAATCCAGCGTTCATTGCATGGAGAAGACATGATCGCACAATCCTCAGCTGGATTTATTCGTCACTCACACCAGCTATCATGGCACAAATCATTGGACATACTACCTCTCAGTCTGCTTGGAATGCATTGGAAAAGACCTTCTCTTTGTCTTCAAGAGCCAGAATAATGCAACTAAGGTTTGAATTGCAGTCCACAAAGAAAGGATCCCTGCCTATGATAGATTATATCATGAAAGTGAAAGGAGCTGCAGACAGTCTGGTAGCCATTGGAGAACCTGTATCAGAACAGGATCAAATCATGAACCTTCTTGGAGGATTAGGATCTGACTACAATGCAGTAGTTACAGCCATTAATATTAGAGATGATAAAATCTCAGTTGAAGCAATTCACAGTATGCTTCTAGCATTTGAAAATCGACTTGAGCAACAAAGCTCAGTAGATCAAATTTCTGCAATGGCAGTCAATTATGCATCTTCCTCTAATAACAGAGGTGGTGGAAGGAGATACAATGGTAGTAGAGGACATAGCTATTCAAACTTCACTCCAAACACCAACAATTACAACTATAGAAGCCGTGATCACGGGGGCAGATATACACAGAAGGGAAGGCATAGTTTAATCAATTCAGAAAAGCCACAATGCCAGTTATGCGGCAAGTTTGGTCACACAGTACACGTCTGTTATCACAGATTTGACATTTCCTATCAAAACTCTTCCAATAATGGTACTAACTCTGTGAACATGAATACCAGAAATCAAAACAATATACCTGCTATGGTTGCCTCCTCTAATAATATTGCAGATGACAATTGGTACCTTGACTCTGGAGCAAGCCATCACCTGACTCAGGATGCTGGAAATCTAAGCAATTCTACTCCATATACAGGGACAAATAAGGTCACAGTTGGTAATGGTAAGCACTTATCTATTTCCAACATTGGTTCTCATCGTCTAGTCTCTAACTCCCGATCATTTCAACTCAAGAAGGTGTTCCATGTTCCATTCATCTCAGCAAACTTGATTAGTGTTGCTAAGTTCTGCTCAGACAATAATGCCTTGATTGAATTTCGATCTAATAGTTTCATTGTGAAGGATCTGCATACGAAGGAGAAACTAGTACAAGGCAGACTTGAGAATGGACTTTACAAATTTCCAGCACTGAGGAATAAGAAGATGGCATACGTTGGCATCAAAGATTTTTCTGTTTTTCATTCTCCAATTACCAGCACTACTCAGAATAAAGTAGACATATGGCATCACAGACTAGGCCATGCTGCCACTGACGTTGTAGCACAAATATTACAAAGTTGTAATATCTCCTATGAAAAGAATAAAACTGCTAATTGTTCTGCTATATGTTCCTCATGTCAGCTTGCCAAAAGTCACAAACTGCCAACTCGTCTCTCTTCCTCTTATGCCTCCAAACCGCTGGAATTAATTCATATGGATATATGGGGGCCTGCTTATGAAAAATCTACTTCTGGTGCTAAGTACTTCATTCTATTCTTAGATGATTTCTCACGGTACACATGGTTCTATCCACTACATACAAAGGATCAAGCCCTCACAATGTTCCAACAATTCAAACTCCAAGTAGAAAATCAGTTTGATGATACTATAAAAAGCGTGCAGTCTGACAATGGAGGTGAGTTCAAGTCCTTCATCACCTTTCTTCAACAGGTTGGTATTCTGCATCGATTCTCTTGCCCTTATAACTCATCTCAGAATGGGAGAGTAGAAAGGAAACATAGACATGTTGTGGAGACTGGATTGGCTTTGCTAGCTCATGCCTCGTTGCCTATGAAGTTCTGGCAATATGCTTTTCAATCAACCACATTTCTCATCAATAGAATGCCTAGTAAGGTACTCAACAATGCCTCACCTTATCTCATTCTGTTTCAAAAACTACCTGACTACAAGTCTCTAAGAGTGTTTGGCTGCCTATGCTATCCCTTCATTCGACCCTACAACACCCATAAACTACAATATCGATAAGTTCTGTTGTAACCCAATTTTGGATTCACCAAGTTTTTCTTAAATGTTATTTTATTTCTATTATTATTTATAAAAATCCAAAAAAATAAAAAAAGGTTTAAAATTCAAAAAAATATTTTTTCTCGAGTCAACCGCATCTTTGTATCAAAACCAAGTTCACTGGGTCAATACCGGTCAAACCATGTCGACCAGGGTAAAAAATGAGTTTTCGGGCTGTTTTGGGTCAAAACCGTCATTTTTGACCAAAACCGAGTTCACCGGGTCAATACGGGTCTAACCATGTCGACCGGGATGAAAAATGAGTTTCAAGCCATTTTGGGTCAAAATCTGTTATTTTCGGTCAAAACCCGGTCCACCGAGTCGATACCCATTGAAAGTTTTTTTTTTATGTTTCGACATAATTTTTGGTAATTAAAATTGATTTTTAGCGGGTGAGTCGGGCTTTTTCTAATACTAATTTGAGTTTTTAATTTTATCTATGTAAATATTTATTATTATATATAATAAAACAAAAGCATTTTTGTCATATTAGGCAATGTTAGGCAGAAATACTGATTTAGGATTATTTTTTTTCTTACAATTAGGCAGAAATCAAAGGCAGGGACGTTTTTTTTCTTATAATTAGGCAATAGTTAGGCCTATGTCCCTAGTCACTGGCTATAAATAGCCAGTGACAATCGCCGGACAAAAAAAAAAAAAAGAACAAAAAAAGAGGGGGACGGGAGGAAATACAGAGAAGAAGAGAAAGAATTGTTACTGTATTCAATTTTTTTTAGTTTTTATTCACACGAGTAGGATATTGTTTTAAAAAAAAAACAATTTAAAAAATACCAAATATATCCCAACTCATCTCAGCCATTGAAAATCCAAGACTTAATCCCGTTAAGCCACGTCATCCGGTGTACCGAGATTTCGGTACACCGCGACACACCGGATCTAAACCCAGACTCATCCAGACCGTGCGATCGACCTCAGATCTAGCCAATCCCAGCCATCCGATCATTCCATCAGAGATCCAACGGCGCACAGTGTTCAGTGGTACCGGTATACCATGCACGCGTCCACACCATAGAGTGACTCAGAGCTTCTCTCTCTTCTCGCCGGCGACGCCCTCTCTCTCATCCGATCTCCACTTTCCGGCCGCCTCCAGCCTCCGCACCACCGCAGAAAGGTTGATCCACTGGTTTAAAGCAAAACCCCGGCGTTTGTAACCATTTTCGCCGCCTCATCTGGCCGGAAAAAGGCCGCGATCCTCGCCGGCCACCGAAGCTTCAAATCGTCGATTCTCCCTCGTCAGCCATCAACGGACGTCGAGACCACCACCATCAGAATCCTCTCCCTCAGATCTACCAGGATCGACGGTTCGTTTCCCAGAAAGCTCGCCGGGAAACTTCGCCAGTGCCAACAGTAGCCGCGCGTGAGCCACACGCGCCGCCAGTGGCATTTTCGTAAATTCCTGAGAAATCCGAGGGTATTTCAGTTTTTTTACATATACAGGGGTACTCAGGTAATTTTTGTTGAATTCCTAACATTTTATTTTATGTAAATATTTGTAAATTTTTATTGCATGTTGTAAAACAAAAAACAAGTATAAAAAGAATAACGACGTGGGTCCAACGCCCATCCCATCATGTTATTGTTTGTGGGTCCAAAGCCCAATTTTCAAATATAGTTATACCCATATCTCAACAATATCAAAATATTTGTTTTTATAAACAAATATTGTTTGTGGACACGTCTCTTTTTTATAGAAAAGGACTGATGTCAAATAAAAACTTTAAAAACCAAACAAATATGGATTATGTCCATAATTTTGTTTTTTTGGTAACTCGGACGTAAATCTCCTTTTTAGGGTTAAACGTCGATATCTTAGACGAGTCTCCTATTTTTAGGGACTGATGTTATTTTTAACGTGTCTCCTAATTTTAGGGACCGACGTTAACTATTTTATAAACAAAACAAAAATTACAAATAAGCTCAAAATATAATAGCATTTGAATCAAATATAAAAACACACAAGTAAGGGTAACCTTTCTTTTGAAAGGATGTTTTAAGGGTGGTGTCTACCTTCCCTTAATCATAACTAACCCAGTACCTGAATCTCTGGGACCAGTGTTTAATTTGGGATTTCTAGTTCCCTCAAATTACTAGATGGCGACTCCAATAAAATTTAATTTCCCAACCAATAAAAAATCTTTTTTGTTAAATAAAACAACAAAAAAGAGCGGAGCCGTCGCCCGACGTCGTGTATCGACAAGTTCAATGCATCTTTATTGGGTATACTCACAGCAATAAGGGTTATTTATGTCTTGATTATTTTACTGGCCGCATCTATATCACACCTCATGTGGTATTTGATGAAACACAATTTCCTTTCACCACTAAAGCTTCTCCTTCTCAACCTGATGACACCCCTTCTGACACTTTACATCCTATAATAGTATTTCCATCTAGTGATCTGCCTCACAATCCAATAGAAACACCAATCTCAACACATACCAATTCCATTCTGCCAACTGTTGGTTCTGTTTCCTTAAATGAGCCTGCAACTTCTCCAATCTCACCTTCTTCTCCTGAATCAGCTACTGATATTTCAATTCCTGATTCTAGTCTACCTCCACGTATGAAAACAAGGTTAATGAGTGGCATCACTAAAAAGAAGGTTATCCTAAATCTCACTGCTGTAACAAAACCATATACACTCCATCAGGCTCTAAAGGATCCACATTGGATAAAGGCAATGGATCAAGAGATTGCAGCACTTCATCACAATCACACTTGGGATCTCGTTGCAAAGCCTTCTGATGTCAACATCATAGGATGCAAGTGGGTATATAAATTAAAACACAAACCAGATGGGAGCATTGACAGGTATAAAGCTAGACTTGTGGCAAAAGGGTATCATCAAACACTTGGCCTTGATTATTTTGAGACATTCAGCCTAGTGGTCAAAGCTGCAACTATTCGCATTATTCTCACCATTACTCTTAGTTCTCAATGGGAAGTGAGACAACTTGATGTCCACAATACATTTCTGAATGGTGAACTTGAGGAACAAGTTTACATGTCTCAACCTCCTGGCTACGTGGACACTAAATTTCCTGCCAAAGTTTGTCGCCTGAAGAAAGCCTTGTATGGCCTGAAACAAGCTCCACGAGCTTGGTTCCAACAACTCAGTTCTACTCTTTTGCAGTGGGGGTTCCATACCTCTAGGACTGATAGCTCCATGTTCATCTCTTTTGGCCAATCTACAACTTTGATCGTGCTCATCTATGTAGATGATATCCTTGTCACAGGCAGCTCACACATGCAAGTAACTTCACTTATTGCCAAACTTAATTCTGCATTTGCATTGCGTGATTTGGGAAGACTAACATACTTCCTAGGCATTGAAGTCTCCTACCATGACAATTCTATGCATCTCAGCCAAACAAAATACATTTCTGACTTACTACACAGAACAGATATGTTTGACACTAAACTTGTCAACACTCCTGGTTCTGTTGGACAAAATTTATCTAAATTTGATGGGGAGCCTATGGAAGAGCCTTTTGTTTATCGCAGTATAGTAGGAGCTCTACAATACCTCACGATTGCTCGACCTGACATCGCCTTCGCTGTGAACAAAGCATGTCAGTTTATGCAACAACCGACTTCAGCACATTGGCTCTCTATCAAACGCATTCTTCGATATTTACGTGGAACTATGCATGATGGCTTACTCCTAAATCCATCACCTCAGCTGATAATTGAAGGGTTCACCGATGCTGACTGGGCAGCTCAGCTTGACGATCGCAGAAGTGCCAGTGGCTACCTCATTTATCTAGGGGTTAATCTAATCTCATGGTCCTCTACCAAGCAAAAATTAGTTTCACGTAGCAGTGCAGAATCGGAGTATAGGGGACTTGTTTTGGCAACTGCAGAGATTATCTGGCTTCAAGCATTAATGCATGAACTATGTGTTCCTACCCCTACTGTCCCTATACTATGGTATGACAACATCAGTGCCTACCATATGGTCAAACATTCTGTCTTTTACGCACGAACTAAACATATAGAAATTGATCTACATTTCATTCGTGACCAAGTTCTACAAGGGAAAATCGAATTACACTTCGTTCCAACTGAAGATCAGCGTGCTGATATCCTAACTAAACATCTTACAAGTTCAAGATTCTTGTTCCTCAAATCACAGTTGTGCCTCGTACCAAGACCCTTTCACTTGCGGGGGGATGATAAACCAGTAATAGAAGAAGAAGGATAGGTTACGTGATTGCTGTTGCTGTTAATTATTAACTTCTCCTTGTAACAGAATTATTAACGTCTTCTTATAACAGTCTTGTAACAAAATTAGTTACAGTAACGGTTGTAACTGATTATAATCAGTTATAATAACTGTCATGACAGTTGTCATGACAGTTACAATCTTTAACTATATATACATGCATGCGTGTATACAATTTCAATATGATCAGAATACAATATTCAGGAATACAAGAATTTCCATTTTCTATCTTAAAGGACATGAAGCTACTTCATAGAGATCTAAAGAATAAAGACTTTGGATTATTAATTTGTCAGTGGTCTTCTTAGATTTCAGAAATCATAAGAAATTATTTAGTTTTTATTAAGGCACAGCCGAATTAATATCTAGTTTATCTTCGATTTTAAATAGACTATCGATTTGACTAAAATATAATAAATTTAATTTTAGCTATACTGGTGGTAATGACTTCACAAGATATTTGGATGTAAACAATTACAAATCATTAATTCCGTTGCTATTTTCTATTATTATGTTTCTTTTATGTTTCCTCTCATCTCATTTGCAATACATACATTTCATTTTCCTGTAAATAATCATTAACTTTTCAGGGTTTACTGAAGGCCAAAAGAAGTGTCAACAGTCCTCAGAAGACATCGTTTTATTATGCATAAAGGCACACTTCATCGTTTTATCAACTTTTTGGCATCTTTTTTTACTAACAAAACACACACAAATGCCCTTCTCTTCACCTCTAACGCCCTCAGAACCCTTCTTTAGACTCACCAAAATCCTGAGGGCGTCTTCAGAAATGGAGCTTTCGTGGTCATATATAAATATTGTCCCACCAGCTGGCATTGTCTTTTTAGGTCAATATCTTAAGGAGGAGATCTTAAGCTTATACAAGATTCTCTCTGTCTGTGAGTAGAACTTGATTTCCTGTTAAGTCGTTCTTTGATAAATGAAAATCGCTCATTCATCAAAAGAGAAATTCTGTCTGATGGGGTTTTATACAATTGATTTTCTTATATGTTAACCTCAGATGGTTTTTGGATGCATTTATATTATATATTTGATAATGCAGAAGCTACAGTGGGATTTTGATGGATTCTCCGAACTGGCATCAGCTAAATTTGACAGTAAATTTGCTTTTCAAAAGAAAGAAAATAATAGCTTGTAATGATAAAGAAAGTGTCGATTTTTTTCTTAGCATGACCAAGAAACATACGTGCCGTTTTGCATTTTTCCTTCCTGCTGTATTAGGGATACAAAGTTTCCACGTACAGTCTTATTCAAAGGTGAGTGTGTGATGGGTTGGTCCAATTTTGATAGAGATAGTTTTGGACTTCCGCAAATATTTATTTTAGTATACCGACAGCACGGAATATATATATATAATAGATTATGAAATATTATAAATATGATTCATAACTGATTTAAAATCTAAATCACCAAATTTTTTTAAAGAATTTTAGAAAGATTTATCTTCTTAGAAATTTCTCACCAAATATGGCATAGACTACATGCATGTATTCATCTTTGACTTTGAAATGGACTATAATTAATAATAGTCCTAAATCCTAATAGGCACCCAAAGAATAGAATGAAACTTTATTAATTATTAATAGACATTTCAAGTCTACTATTACTGTGGTTGTTTAGTCAAAAAATCCTCTCAAGAAACAAACAAAGAGTAATAAATTAAAATAGGCAATGGGAAAGATAAAATTAATAGTTCTTTTTAAGAGTGTTTTTAACTTGAAATTAATCAATATAATATTTTTTATTTTAAAAAATTTATTTTGGATACCAACACATTAAAATGACACAAAAAATCAAAAAAATTAATTTCAAATAAAAAAAAAAAGTTTTTGAAAACATTATTATTCAGCCATAGAAACAAACCTCATTATTGAACACCCCCTCTCTCTTTCTCTGCTCTTCCTCGATACAGTTTTTAAAATACAATGAAAACACTCTAGAGCACCAATGATTTTTTTTTTCAAAAAATAAAAATAAAAACTAAGAGCATATAATACACTTGAAACTGAATCTAGATCATGAATTTCAATTAATATCAGTAAAAACAATAAACAAAAATATATTGTATAGAAATTTCCATTTTAATTTCTATATTTCAAAAAAAAAAAATTATCTTTCTTCAATGCCTTATATTATTGATATTTTTACTGTAATTTGACAATTCAACCCACATTCCAGCATTACATGACTCAAAAAATAAATGGCATAGCCTCTAATTGGAGGGGGTAGCGAGAACAGAAAAGTCGAAGTCAATGTGGAAAATTATTGGTAAGAGCTGACAGCTACAATATGACAAGAGATCTAGAGCATTATCATATAGTTGATGAATTCACAGGGGATTTCTTGTTTTTCTTCCCTCCCTCGTTCTCTGATTCATGCTCAGTCTCAGCTCTTTCACCCTTAATCCCACGAATTAGAAAGGATGTGTGTTGAGACAAAGCCACGTTTTTTGCTCTTTGTGCTGTTGTTGCTATTCGTTTCCCATAGGACTTGCTTCTCCATTATAGGTGATACGCTTTTGGTTGGCCAATCTCTCTCTGCGAGCCAGACACTAACATCTCAAAACGGCACTTTTGAACTCGGTTTCTTCAAGCCAGGCACTTCTGTAAACATTTACCTGGGAATATGGTATAAGAACTTTGAAAATAAGACGATTGTTTGGGTAGCAAACAGGGAGAGCCCTTCAGACCCAGCTTCATCGAAGCTTGAATTGTCAGCTGATGGCAATCTTGTGCTGCTGACGAATGTCACCAAAACAATTTGGTCAACAGCTCCTGCATCTTCAATGTCGAATACTAGTACAGCAGAAGCAGTACTTCTTGATGACGGAAACTTTGTCGTAAGAGATGGCTCAAATCCAGCTACCATATATTGGCAGAGTTTCGATTATCCAACTGACACATGGCTCCCTGGTGGAAAGCTTGGGATCAACAAGCACACTGGGCAAGTGCAGCGGCTTATTTCCTGGAAAAACTCAGAAGATCCTGCACCAGGTATGTTCTCGATTGGGATCGACCCAAACGGAAGCAGTCTATTCATAGAGTGGAACAGGTCACAGCCGTATTGGACCAGTGGTGTTTGGGATGGAGAAAGATTTACCTTGCTGCCTGAGATGAGATTGAACTATATTTTCAAGTATAGTTATGTATCAAATGAAAATGAAAGCTATTTCACCTATTCTGTGTACAATACCTCAATTCTTTCAAGAACCGTGATTTATGTTTCAGGACAGATGCAACAACTTGCATGGTTGGGAGATCCGTATTGGTTTCGTTTTTGGTCTCAACCAGGCCAAGTTGAAGTTTATGGTTTATGCGGGGCTTTTGGAGTCATTAATGAAAATTCATCAAGCCATTATTGTGAATGCCTGGTTGGTTTTAAACCATTAGTACAAAATTGTTGTTGGGAGAAACCACTGGTGGTGGCTTTGAAACACTCAGAGGGGATAAAACACACTGGTTTTATTACAAAATCCGAAGCTTACAAATAACACAAAATAAAAGTTTAATACACGCCCTCTCTCTCTCTCTTTCTCTTTCAAGTGTTTCTCTCAATTCTCTCCACACGAAATAACATAACTGAGCACCCTATTTATACATAAATTCAGAATACAAAAATCTACTGTTCCAGGTGTGAAGGCGGCTGTTGACCGGTGGTGTGAAGGCGGCTGCGGCTGGTGGCTGGTCGGTTGGTGGCTGGTCGGTGGCAGCTGGTGGTTGCCTTCCTTGACCATCTAGATGTTGAGTTTAATTCAACAAATCTCCCCTTTAAACTCAATCAAGGGATGTCATGCCAAGCATGAACACTTCTCCTTTCAATGCCTTCTTTCTGCTTGTAGACTCTTTTGACACTCATTGCTTTCTTCTTTTCTGGTGGGTCCTTATCTGCATGGAAACAAAACAGAGTTGTATCTTCCATGACCTGAGTGGTATCGTACAACTCTTCAAGATTCCTCATCCTTCTTGGTCCTTCTGATAAGGATGTTGATGGTGGTGTTGATGATGATGCTCCTGGTGTGTTCCTCCTGTTGAATACAAGGAATCTGTGTACCGGACTTTGTGGTTCAGCTGTTGGTATAAACACCGGACTTTGTGGTTCAGCTGCTGGCACAATTGGTTCTTCGACAAGTACTGTTGGTACTTCTTCACCTTCAAGGATCAAATCAAGATTGATCCATTTGATTGCTTCTTGATCACCATTCCATGCCCAAGATTTATCTTCTTCAAAGATAACATCTCTACTCGTAATCACCTTCTTCGTGATAGGATTATACAGCCTGTATCCCATCCTTCTTTCACCATATCCGACAAAGATGCATTGCTCGCTTTTATCATCGAGCTTCCTCCTTCTTGCATCTAGGATCTTTGCATATGCCACACAACCAAAGACTCGTAGATGAGTAACACTTGGTTTGTGACCACTCCATGCTTCTTCTGGAGTAACACCTTGCAAACTTCTGGTCGGGCAGCGATTCAACAGATACACTGCACATGATACAGCTTTAGCCCAGTATTGCTTGGGCAGCTTCTTTGCTTTGAGCAAACTTCTAGCCATGTCAAGAATCGTGCGATTCTTCCTTTCTGCTACACCGTTCAGCTGTGGTGTATAAGCTGGCGTCGTCTGATGTCTGATGCCTTGTTGTGTACAATAGGCTTCAAAGTCGTTGGCTGTATATTCTCCTCCTTGATCAGATCTCACTGTTCTGATCGTATAACCAGTTTGCTTCTCCACAATTGCTTTAAAATCTTTAAAACAATTGAATACTTCTGACTTCCTCTTCAGAAAGTATATCCACGTCTTTCTACTAAAATCATCAGTAAAAGTGAGGAAGTACCTATTTTGTCCAGTCGACATAGGCGTAATTGGGCCACACACATCTGTGTGTACTAACTCCAGTGGCCTCTTTGCTCTTCAGTTGACTTCTTTGGCAAAACTGGATCTGTGATGTTTGCTGAGGACACAACTTTCACAGACTTCATCTGGATGATCAATGTGAGGCAAACCTTTGATCATCTTCTTGCTTGCTAGCATCTTCAAACTCGTGAAATTCAGATGTCCAAGCCTCAGGTGCCAAAGCCATTCTTCACTGTTGGTGATGGCACTCAAACACCTTGTTGCATCATACTGGATGTTCAAAGGAAACATCCTATTCTTGGACATTTTCACGTAGGCCATTAATCTCCCATTGTTGTCTCTAATTGTCAGATGACAATTCTTCGAGTAAAAACTATATCCTCTCTCCAAAAGTTGGCCTAAGCTGATCAGGTTCTGCTTTATGGCTGGGACATAATAGACATCGGCGATGTAGCTGGAATCGCCGTTCTTCATCTTGACTAGGATGCTGCCTTTACCTTTGAATGGAACCTTTGTGGTATCTCCAAAAGTAACTAGACCTTGCTTGGTCTCATCTAGATCACCAAATAACTCTCGATAGCCGCACATGTGATTGCTGGCTCCAGTATCTAGATACCATATGTTCTCTTGTTTCTCGCCAAGTTCTTGTTGGACAAGAAATGCAGATGCTTCTCCATCATGCTTCTCTACATAGTTGGCTTGCTCACGTGTCTCCAACGGAGCTTTCCATCGGCATTCACTGCTATAGTGCCCAAATTCATTGCAACTATAACATTGGATATTCCTCTTGTCACGGTTATTGTAACCGCCTCCTCTTCCTCTGGGAGTGAATGCTTGTTGTCCTCGGCCTCCTCTGGTGGTGTTTCTACCACCTCTTCCTCTAAAGCTTGTATTCCAAGAACCTCTTCCTTGGAATTGCTGGAATCCTCCTCTGGATTGTTGACTTCCTCCTTGAGTGGTGTAGCCACTTGATGAAGTCTCCCCTTGCTCATATCTGTCTTTGAAAGACAGCTTTGCTTGTAAGGCATGCTCGATGGCCTTATCTTCATTTCGCATTACAATCTTCTGCTTATGAGTTCTTTGCAAGCTCATCCACTGTCAACTTGTCCACTTCCTTGGACTCTTCAATTGCGACAACAACATGATCAAATTTTGGATCTATGGATCTCAAAATTTTCTCAATAATTCGAGTATCTATGATGGCTTCTCCATTTCTCCTCATCTGATTGACTATCACCATAATCCTTGTATGATAATCAGAAATAGATTCTGAGGACTTCATTCGTAATAATTCGAATTCTCCTCTCAAAGATTGAAGATGAATCTTCTTGATTCTGTCAGCACCTTTGTATTTCTGTTGGAGAGCCTCCCATATATCATGTGACGTTTCAGCGGAAGCTATTATCTCGAATGTATCTTCATCAAGACCTTGATAGATGATGGTCTTTGCCTTGTTGTCCTTCTTTCTGTTGACTTTCAAAGCTTGCTTCTGTGCCTCTTGTAAAGCATCTTCTCTTTCTTTGGATTCTGGTTCATCATAACCGGTTTGTACAATATGAAAACACTCTTGTGACCCAAGGAATGCCTTCAATCTGATGCACCAACTATCATAGTTGTCTTTGGTCAGCTTCGGGATGAGTGTATGTGTACCTTCTGTAGTCATTTTGCTCTTTTAATGACTATATCGCCTTCTGGGAGCCGAATTTGACCAAACGGACACTGTAGATCGATCCGGAATGGTCCAAATAGTCGGGAACCGGTCTGACTTTGTTGAAATCGGGTCAGAAAATGGGTGAACCGGTCCAAAAACCAATTCTGTACGGCGGGCGGTTCGCTGGGTTGAACCGAGAATATTCGGTGGAATATTCTGGGAATATTCGGTGGAATATTCTGGGAATATTCGGGGAATATTCTAGGGAATATTCCTTCGGCTCGGCTGAGGCTGGAACGCGGCTCGGCTCGGCGCGGGGGTACGGCTCGGCTGGACTCGGCTTATGGCTCGGCTAGGACTCGGCGTATACGGCTTGGCTCGGCTCAATATATGGCGCGCGTGTGGCTCAGTCGTCTTCAACCTCGGGGCGCGTGGCATGCGCGTGGGCGATCTGGCTGAATATTCAGGCGGCGCGTGTGGGCTACCCCGGACTCCGATTTGGATGATTTTTGCGGCAGTGAGTTCGTCTTGATGAGCTCTACACTGTGGAATGATCAAAACTTGTTTTTGACAATTTTGAAAATTCGGATATACCCCAAAACACTTCTGTTTTTCCGACGAACGGGGCTCTGATACCAATTGTTGTTGGGAGAAACCACTGGTGGTGGCTTTGAAACACTCAGAGGGGATAAAACACACTGGTTTTATTACAAAATCCGAAGCTTACAAATAACACAAAATAAAAGCTTAATACACGCCCTCTCTCTCTCTCTTTCTCTTTCAAGTGTTTCTCTCAATTCTCTCCACACGAAATAACATAACTGAGCACCCTATTTATACATAAATTCAGAATACAAAAATCTACTATTCCAGGTGTGAAGGCGGCTGTTGACCGGTGGTGTGAAGGCGGCTGGCGGCTGGCGGCTGGTCGGTTGGTGGCTGGTCGGTGGCAGCTGGTGGTTGCCTTCCTTGACCATCTAGATGTTGAGTTTAATTCAACAAAAATGATTGGTCAAGTGGTTGTATCAGGAAATTTCCTTTGCAGTGTCAAAATAAGAAAAGTATTGGGAAACAAGATGGATTCCTAAAGATTTCGAATCTGACATTACCTGCAAATTCAAAAACATATCAGAAAGTGAGTGCTGAAAGATGTAGATTGGATTGCTTGGAAATTTGTTCTTGCGTGGCTTATGCCTATAACAAGAACAGTGGGTGTTTATGGGAAGGAGATCTTATAAACTTAAAACAGTCAGGGATTTCTGCTGGGAGGGTAATCGGAGCAGAAATTGACATCAGACTTGCTGCTTCTGAGCTTGAACTTCAGATTGGTAGCGGCAGTATTCGAACAGGTAAGGTAAAAAAGGTTTTATATATATAGTAAATTTCTTAGTTTATGATTTGGTTAATATTTGATCTATGCTTACAAGTAGGCAATATCAAATGGAAAATACGGACAACCTTGGCTGTGGCTATTCCAACAACTCTGATTACCTTAGGCCTCTTCATGTACTTCAGATGTCTGTGCAAAGGAAAGCTCAAACACAAAGGTACATCCTGGTTCTTTCTTTAATTTCCGTTGTCTTCTGGTAGACCTAAGTTACGACATGTTTTTCTGATTTTCGTGTGTTTGTCTCCTGTAAGAAAAAACACTCCTCTGTAATTATGTGTTAGGTATGCAGATGATAAGGTTCATTTTGTTGGAGTTAAGACATGTTTTTGAAATGAAGACCGTTTGTATTGCGTAAAATATTTTATTGAAAAATGTTTTTCTGATTTTCGTGTGTTTGTCTCCTGTAAACCAACACATCGTTACTTACCGAGCTCCGTAAAACTTCTGATATAAAATGTTCAAAACGTAAAAGGTTGTCTATGGGTAAAATATTTAACACTAAAGTTTCTTTTTTCATGACAAAAATTGACAATTGGAATCCCTTTTAATGTCGGAAGTTGTGGTTATGATAACCTGAAGTTGTTACATTTTTGCTTGATATTATCAGAATTGCTGGATATTTCAACGAAGTGATTGTGATCAATCATTTCTAATTTTTTCTTGAACAGGGAAGGAATATACAGGTCACGATTTATTGCTCTTTGATTTCGATGCCGATCCTAGCTCAACTAACAAAGAATCTAGCTCTGTTGACAAGCGGAAGAATAGATGGAGTAAGAATATGGAATTGCCATTGTTCAGTTATGAGAGCGTATCAGTTGCAACTGGACAATTCTCAGACAAGCTTGGAGAGGGAGGATTCGGACCTGTTTATAAGGTAAGTTAGGCTCAAATGATTATTCTAACCTTTTCAGAAAAAAATTAAAATAGTTTGAATGAACTTTCAGAATTACTGCTGGTTCATTTAATAGGGAAAATTATCTAAGGGACTGGAAATAGCAGTGAAGAGGCTTTCAGAAAGATCTGGGCAGGGGCTTGAGGAGTTCAGAAATGAGACAATTCTAATCGCCAAACTCCAGCACCGGAATCTTGTCAGGCTATTAGGTTCCTGTATTGAACGGGATGAGAAAATGCTAATCTATGAGTACATGCCAAATAAAAGCTTGGATTTCTTTCTCTTTGGTCAGCATTTTCTTGCATTAACTTTCATTAACTTTCCAAACGCTTCAAGAAATTTATATCAGATTTGTGTATAAACTATAAACAGATGCAAACAGAGGACAAATCTTAGATTGGGGTACACGGATTCGGATAATCGAAGGAATTGCTCAAGGCCTTCTGTATCTACATAGATATTCACGGTTACGAATCATTCACAGGGATTTAAAGCCTAGCAACAATCTATTAGACAGTGAAATGAATCCAAAAATATCCGATTTCGGGATGGCTCGAATTTTCGGAGGCAACGAAATTCAAGCGAACACCAACAGGATCGTTGGAACATAGTAAGTTTTTTGAATTCCACTTTCCAGTACCAGCTACTCTTAACATGATCTGCATTGACCTTTCCAATTTTTAGTGGTTATATGTCCCCTGAATATGCTATGGAGGGCCTCTTCTCGATAAAATCTGATGTGTTTAGCTTCGGGGTGATGGTACTTGAGATTGTAAGCGGCAGGAAGAATACTAGTTTCTACCACAGCGACTCCCTCAATCTTCTTGGACATGTGGGGAGCTTTCATACACGCTTATTTCTTTTTCTTCCATTTTGATTTGTATTTGACTACTTTCCTAGTCTCCATACTAATGATGCAGCATTTGCGTTGTTATACCATAGGCATGGAAGTTATGGAATTCTAATAAGGCTTCGGACTTGATGGATCCAAGCCTGGGAGATCCTCCTTCAACTGCTACGCTGTTGAGATACATAAACATAGGGCTTCTTTGTGTCCAAGAAAGTCCTGCTGATCGGCCTACAATGTCTGATGTTATGTCCATGATCGTAAACGAACACGTGGCTCTCCCAGAACCTAAGCAACCTGCTTTTGTTGCAGGCAGAAACATGGCAGAACAAAGACCATTGATGAGATCTTCTGGGGTACCTTCCGTGAATAATATGACAATAACGGCGATAGATGGGAGATAGTTTTTTCATTAAGAGGTCTAAAGGACATGAAGCTACTTCATCAGAGGAAGCTATGAGTATGGAACGTAGATCAAGCTTATTTGTATAAGTTCTCCGATTTGAATAGTACAATTGTTTGTTTCAGTTTTTCCTATTATTTTCATTGTATTGAAACATGAACTGTTGAAAGTTAAGCTGGTTACTTGTTTTTAAAGCTTCAGAAGTAAATCCTGAAGTTATAATGAGAAGAGTGAAGAATGAAGTAATGGAAGAAGTTTCTGTTAAAATCAGTTATAGCAGTTAAAAAGTAGTTATAGCAGTTATTTCTGTTAATTTCTGTTACAAACCGTTTCTTACATGTGTAAGAATCTTAGCCGTCAATTGATGAATGGTTGAGATGAATTGATCTAGGATTCTATTATTATTTACATGTAATGTGTATAAAAGTAGGATTTCTGCATTAGAAACATATAAGAAAATAATACAAGAACTTCTTCTCATCTTCTCTGAAAAACCTCCTCCACAAACTCTTCTTAAGAAACCTAAAATTCAACATGGTATCAGAGCCAAACTGATTCCTAAGAGGGGCGTAAACTGTGAAAACAGATTGATTAAAACTGTTGATTACTCAAAAATGGTAGGATCAAGCTCTGTTGGAGGAGATCTAAGAACTCCACAGTTCAATGGCACAAATTACGATTTTTGGGCTGTAAAAATGGAGACAATCCTCATAGCATTTGATCTATGGGACGTAATAGAAGGTGGAATACAATCTCATCAAACACCTAAAGTTGCAACTGGATCAGGCGATGAAGAGAGTGAAGCTGAGCAAACTACATTGCAAACATCCACCATCTCCAGAGAAAACAAAATCAAGAATGCAAAGGCATTAAGCCTCATACTAGGAGCATTAACAGACGATCTTTTCCCACGCATAAGAAACGAGAAGACTGCAAAAGGAGCTTGGGACATTTTGAGCTGAGAATTCAGAGGAGATAAAAAGGTTAGAGCTGTGAAACTTCAAGCAGTGAGAGCAGACTTTAAATACTTTAGAATATTAGAAAGTGAAAGCTTAGATGGTTATCTAGCTAAATTCTTTGCAACTGTGAATAACCTAAAATCATTAGGAGAAGATGTATTAGAAAACAGAATTGTGCAGAAACTGTTAATGAGTCTAAACAGAAGATATAAGTCCATTGTGTCAATCATTGAAGAGACACGAGATCTTGATGTTCTAAGAGCAGAAGAAGTCATTGCTTCTGTTAAAGTCTATGATAAGAGGGAGGATCTGCATGATGAAAGGGATAAGCTAACAGGAACATAAAAAGCCTTTAGCAGTTTAAAGGTTGGAAACAATCAAGTTTACAGTTCTCACAAGGGTTTCCAAGGCAGATCTACTCAAAAGTGGCAACCACAAGACAGGAGGGGATCAAATTGGACTCCAAATAGAACTCTGAATAGCTACAACAATTCAAGCTAGAATAACAATGTTGGAGGGAGCAGTCAAGTAGGTGTAAAACCACAGTGTCAAGTCTGCCAGAAGCATCATTTTGGATTGTGCAGGCACATAGGAAAACCAAGATGTGGAAGATGCAATCGATTTGGCCATATTGCAAAGATTGTGATAGTCACAGTCACAAACAATTAGCCAACTATGCAAAGGAAGAAGGAGTAACCACAGGAACCATGTTCTATGCTTGTCATTCTGCAAGTCTGCAAGACAAAAATATATGGTTCGTGGACAGTGCCTGCAGCAACCATATGACATCTCAAGAATCTGAACTAATCAACATTGATAGAACTGTAACCTGCAAAGTAAAGATGGGCTCTAGAGATCTTGTGCAAGCTATTGGAAAAGGCACACTGGTGGTGAAGACTCAGCATGGAAAGAGATACATACAAGAGGTGTTGTTTGTTCCAGGATTGGATGAAAACCTATTGAGTGTAGGCCAGATGATGGAGCATGGTTATTATATCCTGTTTGGAGGTAACAAAGCAGAGATATTTGATGATGAAAGCCTCAACAATATTGTAGCAACAGTGATCATGGGAGGAAATCGATGCTTTCCCCTTTCACTTGAGTCCATGACACCTGCAGCAAGGAAAGCATCAGTGATTGAAGATTTCTGGATATGGCATAGAAGACTGGGACACTTGAACTTTGCTAGCATGAAAAAGATGTAACAGAAGGAGATGGTATGTGGACTTCCTGTAAATTTAACAAAGAACAAACATGGAGAGCAGCCAGTCTAATACCTTCCTTCCAAACAGCTCGTCACCCTGATTGCATAGAGGGCCTGAATAACTGGTTTTGCTGAGGGGGTGCTGATATGTTGAAGATTGTTGAGGGGGTGTTGAACAAGATTAAGGAGTTGCCACTAGATATTCGACAATACTAGTTTCTACCACAGCGACTCCCTCCATCTTCTTGGACATGTTGGGAGCTTTCATATACTCCCCCTTTCTTTTTCTTCCTGCTTGAATTTTATTTGATTACTTTCCTAGTCTTCACCCTAACGATGCGACTTTGCGTTGTTATACAATGGGCATGGAAGTTATGGAAATATTCTAATAAAGCTTTGGACTTGATGGATCCAAGCCTGGGAGATCCTCCTTCAACTTCTATGCTGTTGAGATACATAAACATAGGACTCCTTTGTGTCCAACAAATTCCTGATGATCGGCCTACAATGTCTGATGTCATCTCCATGATTGTAAAGGACCGCGTATCTCTCCCGGAACCCTAGCAACATGCGTTTGTTGCAGGCAGAACCAAGGTCATTAATTGATGAGCTCTGCTGGGGCGCCATCAGTTAATAATGTGACAATAACAGCGACAGATGCCAGATGATTGTTTCTTTTAATACCAAGATATCATTGGATTTATGTAGGAACTAGGGAGGGTCATGGAGAAAAAGGTTTAATAATTAGGTAGTCTTAGATGCACTTAATTACCATGTAATTATAGTAGGCGTAGCAGTTGAATTCCAGAGGCTAGATTTTTATTAAAAGCTGTAAATGAGAGAGCATGCTGTGGCAAGTTTATCTTGATATATAATATTTGTTATTTAGCAACATGTGATTACTTTAATCAGTAATAGTATTTACTTTAATCATCAATATTAATATCAGATGACCTGTCAAATCAAACCTGGCCTGGATTGGTTTGATTTTTTGAATTGAGTTGGGAATTAAATCCAGTAATTAATCTAATTAAATCTGGGTGAAATATAATAATATCAGATTCATTGATTTTTTAAAATTTTTTATATATAAAATTAATTGTTTTGACTAAACATTAAAACAACACTTTGGTCAACAGCTCTTGCATCTTCAATGTCGAATACTAGTACAGCAGAAGCAGTACTTCTTGATGATGGAAACTTTGTCGTAAGAGATGGCTCAAATCCAGCTACCATATATTGGCAGAGTTTCGATTATCCAACTGACACATGGCTACCTGGTGCATAATAAGACTTGCACTGCAATATTATTGTATTATGAATCACACTTTTTCCATTCATTTCTTGTAATCTTTATACAGTCCTGAGAGCTTGATTTCAGGAATTCAAATGTTTGTAACGGACTAATATTTACACACATAATCAATAGCAATATTCTCAGGAATAACAGACTGATTCTGTAGTTATGAAGGGCACAAAATCTGGCGTTTCTTCTGGTGACAGCTACGCTTGTATTGGCAGTAATTTGAATTCATCAGTTTCATTTGAATTCATCAGTTTCCTTGATAGTGCAAAGCTTGGAATCAACAAGCACACTGGGCAAGTGCAGCGGCTTATTTCCTGGAAAAACGCAGAAGACCCTGCACCAGGTATGTTCTCGATTGGGATCGACCCAAATGGAAGCAGTCAGCTTTTCATAGAGTGGAACAGGTCACACATGTATTGGAGCACTGGTGATTGGGATGGAGAAATATTTGCCAAAGTGCCTGAGATGAGAGAATTGAACAATATTTTCAACTATAGTTATGTATCAAATGAAAATGAAAGCTATTTCACCTATTCTTTGTACAACACCTCAATTCCTTCAAGAATCGTGATTGATGTTTCAGGACGGATGCAACACCTTATTTCCTCAATTAAAGAGGAGGCGCGACGTGACAAAGCCAGGTTTCTTGCTTTTTATGCTATTGTTGCTATTCGTTTCTCACAAGACTTGCTTTTCCATTGGAGCTGATATCCTTTTGAGTGGCCAGTCTCTCTCTGGAAGGCAGACATTAATATTTGAAAACGACATTTTTGAACACTACAGACGACGCAAAGACTTGAAGAATAAATTTTTTAGTTTTTTGTTATATTTTGGTTTTTTTGAAATTTTTTCCAAAATAAAATAAAAAATTCGTAGCAACAGTTACGAATCATTTACAGGGATTTAAAGCCTAGCAACATTCTATTACACAGTGAAATGAATCCAAAAATATCCGATTCTGGATGGCTCGAATTTTGGGAGGCAATGAAACTCAAGCAAACACCAGCAGGGTCGTTGGAACATAGTACGTTTCTTAAATTCTATTTTCCAGGACATGCTACTCTTAACACGATCTGCGCTAACCTTTTCAAATGTTAGTAGCTATATGTCCCCTGAATGTGCTATGGAGGGTCTCTTCTCAATAAAATCCGTTGTGTTTAGCTTCGGGGTGCTGGTACTTGAGATTGTGAGCGGCAAGAAGAATACTAGCTTCTACCACAGCGACTCCCTCCATCTTCTACCACACTAACGATGCAACTTTGCGTTGTTAATTATACCATAGCCGTTGATGAGCTGGGGTACCTTCCGTGAATAATGTGACTATAACAGCGATAGATGGGAGATAATGTTTTTTAAAAGATTAGCTAAATTTGACAGTAAATTGATTTTCAAAAGAAAGAAAATAATAACTTGTAATGATAAATGAAGTGCCGTTGACGTGCAGTTTCTTAGCATGCTTGACCAGGAAATATATGTTATGTGTGGTCCCACACCATGTGATGGGGGACCACCACATTAATTAAAAAGATGGAGCTGCCACTGTAGACGTAGCAGAGAAGTAGAAAAGAAGAGAGAAGAGAAAAAGGAAGAAAGAAAGGAAGAAGAGACAGCAGAGCAGTCCTTCTTATTTCTTTGATTTCCAACTTGTTCACCGTTGGATCGGGCTGCGATTTTGACAGCAGCTTCTAGACACGTTACTCTTCATTCTGGACGGTTGGATCGAAGATTGGTGTTAGTATTGTGAGTTTTTCTCAAATAATTCTTTTATAATCTTGTTGTAATCCGATAATAGATTGTTCTTGATGATGTATATGTTGAATCCCTTAGTTGAATCTAAGGAAGAACAATTGTGAACCCATTATTTGTTAATAGTGGAAGTTTTTTGGGTGGACTACGGTCTTGTGGTTTTTCCCGCATCGGGTTTTCCATGTAAAAAATCTTGGTGTTGATTTGTGTGATTATTTGCATTATATTTAGGCATTGTTTGATTCTGTTTTTACTGCATAAAGAGGGAATGAAATTGGGACTTGTGAATTTTATTCCATTAAATTGGTATCCGGTTGTTCCTAGTTTTCCCAACAATGTGGTATCAGAGCACTGGTTGTGTAGATTGAATTTCTTGTGCAGTTAAAATGGAAAAGGAAGATTCGGGTATGATAAAGCTCACTTCCTCAAATTATTTTCTATGGAAAACAATGATGGAGGATCACTTATATTGCAATGGTTTGGCTTTGCCGATTGAATGTAAAGGAATAAAGCCTGATGAAATGGATGATGCAAAATGGAATGGGCTTAATAGAAAGGCTACCGCTAATGTTAGAAAATAGGTATCTTCTAAGTCTATTAATCATATTTCTCAAGAACATGACTGCTATATAGTTTGGAAGATGTTGGAAGAAACCTTTGCCAAGGAGAGTGCACAAAACAAGGTTTTTGTAATTAGAGACCTTATGAATTTGAAGTATAGAGATGGTGAAGATGCTTCGGTGCATATAAATGTATTCCAAGGGTTATTGAATCAGTTGTCATTGATGAATCTTGAGTTAGCCGATGAAATGCAAGCATTAATCCTATTGAGTTCATTGTCGGATAGTTGGGAGACTTTGGTGGTGTCACTTAGCAATTCTACTCTGAATGGAAAGATCACTTTGAAAACAGTGAAGGATTGTATCCTCAACGAAGAAAAGAGGAGGAAAGGGACAAACACTTCCGAGTCTCATGCACTTGTTATAGAAAGTCGGGGGAGAAGTCCAAGCAGGTTCTCTCACAATAAGCAAGATAGAGAATCCAGCAATAGAAAAGGCAAATGGAAGCCAAGAGGAAGATCTCAGTCAAGGAAAGGTTTCAAGTGTTATTATTGTGACAAGCCTGGGTATATGCAAAAAGATTGCAGAAAGTATAAAAGAGATAAAAAGGGCAAAGATGAAGACAAGAATGAAGAGAATGGTACTGCTGCAATTGTATTTGATGGTGATGTTGCCATTGTTTGATGATGGTTGTGTTAATCTTGCATGTCAGGATACCATATGGGTTACAGATTTAGCAGCTTCTTACCATGTAACACCTCGACGTGATTTTTACACATCCTATATTACTGGTGACTTTGGTCAAGTTAGGATGGGAAATCAAGGGATGGCTAGTGTTGTGGGCATTGGAGATATTTGGTTGGAAACCAATACTAGGTGCAAGTTGCTACTCAAAGATGTTAGGCATGTGCCTGATATGCGCCTACATTTGATCTCTACAGGTACTCTTGATGAAGAAGGCTATTACAATTTCTTTGGAGATGGTAAATGGAAACTCTCCAGAAATTCCCTAATTGTTGTTAAAGGGAAAAAGATGGGTCTCTACATGTCACAAGCCAAGGTGATCAAAGGGGAGGAGAATGCAATTGAAGATTGCTCTACTGATTTATGGCATAAACGACTTGGACATTTGAGTGAGAAAGGTCTTGGCATCCTTGCCAAGAAGAACTACCTTCCATTAAAAGGTATGAACTTGAACATATGCACTCATTGTTTAGCCGGTAAAAAACATAGAGTTGCATTTCAAAGATCACCTCCACATAGAAGATCACATGTTCTTGATTTAGTTCATATATACTGATGTTTGCTCTATGATTGATAAGTCTCTTGGAGGTGCATTGTACTTTGTTAGTTTTATTGATGATCACTCCAGGAAAATTTGGGCCACTTGTTTGAAATCCAAAGATCAGGTGCTTGATGTCTTTAAGGATTTCCATGCCAGAGTTGAAAGAGAAACTGGTAGAAAGCTGAAATGTATTCGAGCTGACAATAGTGGTGAATACAGGGGTCCTTTTGAGAAGTATTGCAGGGAACATGGTATCAAATTGGAGAAGACAGTTCCTAAGACTCCACAACAGAATGGAGTGGCTGAGAGAATGAATAGAACAATTGTTGAAAGAATTAGATGTATGCTCTCTCATACAAAGCTGCCTAAGTTCTTTTGGGGTGAGGCAATGAAGACTGCAATTGCCATGATCAACCTTTCTCCATCAGTTCCTCTTGATTTTGATGTTCCAGATAGAGTTTGGAAAGGAAAAGATGTCTCTATGCACACTTAAGAGTGTTTGGATGCAGAGCATTCGTACATGTTCCAAGGGATGAAAGGTCTAAGCTTGACAACAAGACAAAATAGTGTATTTTCTTGGGCTCTAAAGATGATGAGTTTGGCTAAAGGTTATGGGATCCAAAGGAGAAGAAAATTATGAGAAGCAGAGATGTTATCTTCTTTGAAGATCAAACCATTGAAGACTTTGAACAAAAGGAGAAAACAGAGTCTACTACTTTTATTCCATCTAATTCAAATCCAAAACCTACTCCACAGTTACCTTTGATGCCTGCTAATCACGGGGGAGATTTGCAAAATGATGATAATGGTGGTTTTCTTAATGAGCCATTAGTTGGTGATCCTGAATCGGCTAATGATGATATTGATGTTATTCCTGAACAGGTTATGCAGGAAGCTCCAGATGACCCACAATTGAGGAGGTCAACTAGACCTCGCCAACCTTCCACCAAATCCTCTCCTCATGAGTATGTGCTGGTTACTGATGGGGGAGAGCCAGAATCCTTTGATGAAGCTATGTCACATGAGAAGAAAAGTGAGTGGTTGAAAGCAATGCAAGAAGAGATGAAATCCTTGCATGAAAACCATACTTTTGAGTTAGTGAAGCTTCCTAAAGGTAAGAGAGCACTCAAGAATAAATGGGTGTTTAGGTTGAAAATTGATGAACATTGCTCGCAACCAAGGTACAAGGCAAGATTGGTTGTGAAAGGTTTCGGTTAGAAGAAGGGTATTGATTTTGAAGAAATCTTTTCACCAGTGGTCAAGATGTCCTCAATTAGAGTTGTGCTTGGCTTAGCTGCTAGTTTGAATCTTGAAGTTGAACAGCTTGATGTGAAAACTACCTTTCTCCATGGTGATTTAGATAAAGAGATTTACATAGAACAGCCTAAAGGGTTTGAAGCAAAAGGTAAAGAGCAATTAGTTTGTAAGTTGAAAAAGAACCTATATGGTTTAAAGCAAGCTCCAAGATAAGGAAAAGAAGTTTGATTCTTTCATGGTGGATCATGGTTATGATAGGACCACTTTTGATCATTGTGTATTTATGAAAAGGTTTCCTGATGGAAACTTTATTATTCTCCTGTTGTATGTGGATGATATGTTGATTATTGGCCATGATGCTAAGAAGATTCAGATGTTAAAGGAAGAGTTAAGCAAGTCTTTTGCAATGAAAGACTTAGGACCGGCAAAACAGATTCTTGGCATGAAGATCACATGTGACAGGAAGAAGGAGAAACTTTGGCTATCTCAGGAGAGATATGTTCAAAAGGTACTTGAGAGATTCAACATGAGCAACTCCAAACCGGTTTGTTCTCCACTTGCAAGCCACTTTAAACTAAGTTCTAAGCAGTGTCCTTCAAGTGATAAAGAAAAAGATGAGATGAAAAAGGTTCCTTATGCATCCGCAGTTGGTAGCTTGATGTATGTCATGGTTTGCATAAGGCCGGATATAGCTCATACAGTTGGTGTGGTTAGTCAGTTCCTCTCTGATCCTGGTAAAGAACATTGGTCAGCAGTGAAATGGATACTCAGGTATCTCAAAGGTACTTCTAGTTTCAGCCTATGTTTTGGTAATAATAAACATGTGTTAGATGGATACACAGATGCAGATATGGCTGGTGATGTTGATTCTAGAAAGTCCACATCAGGATACTTGATGAAGTTTGTAGGGGGAGCAGTCTCATGGAAATCAAGGTTGCAAAAATGTGTTGCATTATCCACTACAGAGGCTAAATATATTGCTCTTACTGAAAGGGGCAAAGAGTTGTTATGGATGAAGAAGTTCTTACATGAACTTGGCCTAGTTCAAGAGAACTTTGTGTTGCACTGTGATAGTCAAAGTGCAATCCATCTCAGTAAGCATCCTACTTTTCACTCTCGATCAAAGCACATTAAGGTTAGATATCAATGGATTCGAGATGCTATGGAGATGAAGTCATTTGTTGTTGAGAAGATCCATACCGATGACAACGTGTCAGACATGATGACCAAACCTCTACCGAGAGAGAAGTTTGAGTTTTGCAAAAGGGAAGCAGGCTTGTCAGAGCCACCTAAATTGAAGCTTACATATTGATTGCTAGTATGGCGAATTCCTCACATGGTGCGTGAGGGGGAGATTTGTTATGTGTGGTCCCGCACCATGTGATGGGGGGACCACCACATTAATTAAAGGAGAGGCAGTTGGCTGCCTCTCTTAATTAAAAAGATGGAGCTGCCACTGTAGACGTAGCAGAGAAGTAGAAAAGAAGAGAGAAGAGAAAAAGGAAGAAAGAAAGGAAGAAGAGACAGCAGAGCAGTCCTTCTTATTTCTTTGATTTCCAACTCGTTCATCATTGGATCGGGTTGAGATTTTGACAGCAACTTCTAGACACGTTACTCTTCATTCTGGACGGTTGGATCGAAGATTGGTGGTGTGGAAGCTGGCCGTTTTGATAGAAAATGAGGCTGTCAGTATTGTGAGTTTTTCTCAAATAATTCTCTTATAATCTTGTTGTAATCCGAGAATAGATTGTTCTTGATGATGTATATGTTCAATCCCTTAGTTGAATCTAAGGAAGAATAGTTGTGAACCCATTATTTGTTAATAGTGGAAGTTTTTTGGGTGGACTACGGTCCCGTGGTTTTTCCCACATCGGGTTTTCCACGTAAAAAATCTTGGTGTTGATTTGTGTGATTATTTGCATTATATTTAGTCATTGTTTGATTCTGTTTTTACTACACAAAGAGGGAATAAAATTGGGACTTGTGAATTTTATTCTGCTAAATTGGTGTCCGGTTGTTGCTAGTTTTCCCAACAATATATATATATATATATATATAATAGATTATGAAATATTAGAATTATGATTCCTAACTGATTTAAAATTTAAATCACCAATTTTTTAAAAAAGAATTTTAGAAAGATTTAACTTCTTATAAATTTCTCACCAAATATGGCCTAGACTACATGTATTCATCTTTGACTTTGAAATGGACTGTAATTAATAATAGTCCTAAATCCTAATATGCACCCAAAGAATGGAATGAAACTTTATTAATTATTAATAGACATTTCAAGTCTACTATTACTGTGGTAATTGTTTAGTAAAAAAAATCCTCTTAAAAAACAAACAAAGGAATAAATTAAAATAGGCAATGAGAAAAATAAAATTAATAATTGTTTTTAAAAGTTTTCTTTACTCCAAAATACATTAATATAATATTTTTTATATTTAAAAAATTATTTTGGATACCAAAACATCAAAATAATAAAAAAAACAAAAAAAATAAAAATAAAAATGGCATAGCCTCTAATTGGAGGGGATAGCGAGAACAGAAAAGTCAGTCAGTGTGGAAAATTATTGGTAAGAGCTGACAGCTACAATATGACAAGAGATCTAGAGCATTATCATTTAGTTGATGAATTCACAAGGGATTTCTTGTTTTTTTCCCTTCCTCGTTCTCTGATTCGTGCTCAGTCACAGCTCTTACCCTTAATCAATCCCACGAATTAGAGAGGATGTGTGTTAAGACAAAGCCACGTTTTTTGCTCTTTGTGCTGTTGTTGCTATTCGTTTCCCATAGGACTTGCTTCTCCATTGTAGGTGATACCCTTTTGGTTGGCCAATCTCTCCCTGCGAGCGAGACCCTAATATCTCAAAACGGCACTTTTGAACTCGGTTTCTTCAAGCCAGGCACTTCAGTAAACATTTACCTGGGAATATGGTATAAGAACTTTGAAGATAAGGCGACTGTTTGGGTAGCAAACAGGGAGAGCCCTTCAAACGACCCAGCTTCATCGAAGCTTGAATTGTCAGCTGATGGCAATCTTGTCTTGCTGATGAATTCCACCAAAACAGTTTGGTCAACAGCTCTTGCATCTTCAATGTCGAATACTAGTACAGCAGAAGCAGTACTTCTTGATGATGGAAACTTTGTCGTAAGAGATGGCTCAAATCCAGCTACCATATATTGGCAGAGTTTCGATTATCCAACTGACACATGCCTACCTGGTGGAAAGCTTGGAATCAACAAGCACACTGGGCAAGTGCAGCGGCTTATTTCCTGGAAAAACGCAGAAGACCCTGCACCAGGTATGTTCTCGTATGGGATCGACCCAAATGGAAGCAGTCAGCTTTTCATAGTGTGGAACAGGTCACACAGGTATTGGAGCAGTGGTGATTGGGATGGAGAAATATTTGCCTTGGTGCCTGAGATGAGATTGAACAATATTTTAAAGTTTAGTTATGTATCAAATGAAAATGAAAGCTATTTCACCTATTCTTTGGACAATACCTCATATCTTTCAAGATACATGATTGGTGTTTCAGGACAGATGCAACAACTCGGTTGGATGGAAGGTAAGTGGGAGTGGTTTCTTTTTTGGTCTCAACCAAAAGACCAAGCTGGTGTTTATGGTTTATGTGGGGCTTTTGGAGTCCTTCATGAAAATTTATCAAGCTATTATTGTGAATGCCTCAAAGGTTTTAAACCATTAGTACAAAATGATTGGTCAAGTGGTTGTGTTAGGAAATCTCCTTTGCAGTGTCAAAATAAGAGAAGTGCTGGAAAGGAAGATGGATTCCTAAATATTTCGAATCTGAAATTACCTGCAAATTCAAAAACATATCAGAAAGTGAGTGCTGAAAGATGTAGATTGGATTGCTTGGAAATTTGCTCTTGCGTGGCTTATGCCTATAACAAGAACAGTGGGTGTTCTTTATGGGAAGGAGATCTTATAAACTTACAACAATATTCAGGGGTTGCTGATGGCCGGGCTGGAGCAGAAATTTACATCAGACTTGCTGCTTCTGAGCCTGGACTACAGATTGGTAATGGCAGTACCCGAACAGGTATGGCTTTGTACATATAGACAATATGATCCAATAAATGACGAGAAACCATTTTTGACAAAATCACGGTCTTGTATTTTCACATAAAAACGCAGACGCAGTGTTCCCTGTCGAAAAAAGTGAGATACATAACCTATCTTTCCATTTTTTCTACAATAAAAAAAGTTTTTAATCCATTGTACAGGTGTTGGTTTATGATTTTGTAATATTTGATCTATATTTACAAGTAGGTAATATCAAAAGGGCAATACGGACAACCTTGGCTGTGGCTATTCCAACTACTCTGATTACCTTCGGCCTTTTTTTTGAAAGATGTGTATATTATATAAGCGTCAAAGTCTGACGGGAATAGTACAAAAGCTACACAATATCTTAATATGGCATAAAGTCATATGAAGGATAAAGCGCAACTTAAGATAAACCAAAACAAAGAAAACCATACAAAATCCATCCAAATGAGCTGAAGCTAAACATTCCTCAACAAAACAAAACAGAAAATACTCAAAGACATAATGGGAGGAGAAACAATAGCAAGCCCATAGAAAAATGGTGGATTCAAAGCCAGGCAACAAATTCACTTGATCTCCGCACTCCTTGTTTAGCCAAGCCATCTGCCATGCAATTACTTTCACGAAAGATATGAGAGAAGGTGATTGAACCAAAATATGCTTTCAGTCTATTAACATAGGAGAACAAAATATGATGCTTCCAGGGACGACTGAGAGGATTATTCATCCAGCGAATAACATTGACAGAGTCAGATTCGATGATGAGGTGTTGATGGTGTAAACGGCAATTAGATGCTGATAGATCAATGGCTTTCACAATAGCCCTTAACTCAGCAATATTATAGTCTAAAATACCAGCTGGAACAGAGAACATACCGAGCACATGGCCATGATGATTTCGCAGCACACCACCTATTCCAGAGGGGTCTGGCTTACCAAGAGAAGAGACGTCCACATTCCATTTGAGCCTATTAATCATAGGAGGAGACCATATATTTTTAATCCTGAAAGAGTGAGTATTGGACCACCGAAGCAAGCCATCTGCTGATCTGATCAGATCTGTATGGGAGTATGGAAAATCTGAATGGATAGCTTTTAGCCAAAGACATAGACGGGTGATAATAAGAAAAAAAATTGAGTCATAATCAGGAGTCTTCTGTTGAAAAATGAGATCATTTCGAAGGAGCCAAATAGACCATGCCACTGAGAAGAACAACATCAACCATGCCTTTTTTTGAAAATTACCATGCACCATGGAAGACCATTGAGACCATATATCTGAGAAGCTCTTTGGGCAACACCAAACTAAACCCCACCATTTAATGATTTTGGACCAAATGAGCCCATGCTTATGGCAGTGAAGCAGAATATGGTCCATCGATTCTGCTTCAACAAGACAGATAGGAAAGCTCATACACAGAGGTACATCCTGGTAGACTTAATTTAATTAAATCTTGAAGTTACTGGTTATCGACATCGTATTGATATGGTAACTTTTAAAAATTTAATTATGAGAAAAGAACATGTTTTTGACATTTTACTTTTTAAATAAAATAAAAACTTTAAAAAATCATCATTTATTATTATAGTTACTAAAAATTCTAATTTATCAATAAAAAAAAATTATACAAAACTAGTTACATAAAAAAATATCATCACTTCTTTAACATGCTATCTAAAATAGATTTCATTGTTGGTTTTGTTTTAAATTGTTAAGGATTTGTTATACTATATCACCGATGGTTTACTTGTATTATTCATAATTCTAGTATCAACAAATATTCAATTACGGATATTTTTAATTCTAATGTTGATAAATATTACGTAGTCAAAAAATATATAGTATTCCAGACTCTAGCATCATTAAATAAACCAGTAAAATATGAATTGAAAATAAAAAATACATATTTTTTTGTTATTATTTTTGTAAAAAAAAAAGTATGTATTCAAATACCAGATTCGCATTTCATAATAAAAATCCACAAATCAAATATACAATCAAATTGTCAGGGAAAAAAAAAACTTGAGGACCTACAAATAAATTCAATAAGATCCATGATTTTTTTAAAAAAATTCTGATATAAAAAAAAAATCTTGTTTAATAAAATATCAAAACAAATTAATAAAATAAAGAAGATTGGTATAAGAAAGTGTTTTAAAAAACACATCCTCGGCTGAAAACAAATTGGACCACCCAGCCAGGCCTCAGATTTTATTTTATTTTTTGGTTGGAAGCTGCTGGCCCAGCTTGACAACTGGCAGTCCCAGCTGGTTACCGGAAAAAACCAGTGACCCGGCTGGTCACTGTGCATGCATGCGTGAATTATTCACGTATGCGTTGCACAGTGACAGGGTAATTATTTCTAAAGGAGCTTACCTGGAGGTGGTGTTTTGTTGCTGGAGTTCTGGAAGAAGATCAGTGCTCGTCTTTCTGCTATTGGCCTCCCCTCTCCTCTGTTCCTTAGCCTTCTCTTCCTGTGCCTCACTCTTTTTTTGTTTCCTTCCTTTTCTGCTTCTTCCCGGCTCTCTGTGTTTGCTTGTTCTTCTGGTTTCCTCTCTGTTTTCTTTTGTGTTTTGCCTCCCTGTTTCCGTGCTGGTTCGCCCTGTTTGTTCCTCCATGTCTGTGTCTCTGGTTCTCTCTCTCTCTCTCTCTCTCTCTCTCTCTTTCTCTCTCTATCCTGTGCTTCTCTGGTTTTTCTCTCCGTTCGTTCTTTTCTTGTTCGTGTCTTTTTCCCTCCCTCCTCGTCATGCCCTTTCTCCGGCTTTTATAAAGCCAGAGAATGCCATGCGTTCTTTTCGTGTGTTTGTCTCCACATCATTACTTACCGAGCTCAGTAAAACTTCTCATATAAAATGTTCAAAACGTAAAAGGTTGTCTATGGGTAAAATATCTAACCCCAAACAAACACCAAAGTTTCTTTTTTCATGACAAAAATTGACAATTGGAATCCCTTTTAATGTCGGAAATTGTGGTTATTATAACCTGAATTGCTGGATATTTTAACAAAATGATTGTGTTCAGTAATTTTTAATTTTTTCTTGAACAGGGAAGGAATATACAGGTCACGATTTATTGCTCTTTGATTTCGATGCCGATCCTAGCTCAACTAACAAAGAACCTAGCTCTGTTGACAAGCGGAAGAATAGATGGAGTAAGAATATGGAATTGCCATTGTTCAGTTATGAGAGCGTATCAGTTGCAACTGGACAATTCTCAGACAAGCTTGGAGAGGGAGGATTTGGACCTGTTTATAAGGTAAGTTAGGTTCAAAAGATTATTCTAACCTTTTCAGAGAAAAATTAAAATAGTTTGAATGAACTTTCAGAATTACTCTTGGTTCATTTAATAGGGCAAATTACCTAAGGGACTGGAAATAGCAGTGAAGAGGCTTTCAGAAAGATCTGGGCAAGGGCTTGAGGAGTTCAGAAATGAGACAATTCTAATCGCCAAACTCCAGCACCGGAATCTTGTCAGACTACTAGGTTCCTGTATTCAACGGGAAGAGAAAATGCTAATCTATTAGTACATGCCAAATAAAAGCTTGGATTTCTTTCTCTTTGATCAGCATTTAGTTCTTTTCTAATTTCATTAACTTTTCAAATGCTTCAAGAAATTTATAACAGATTTGTGTATAAAATATAAACAGATGCAAACAGAGGACAAATCTTAGATTGGGGTACACGGATTCGGATAATCGAAGGAATTGCTCAAGGCCTTCTCTATCTACATAGATACTCGCGGTTACGAATCATTCACAGGGATTTAAAACCTAGCAACATTCTATTAGACAGTGAGATGAATCCAAAAATATCCGATTTCGGGATGGCTCGAATTTTCGGAGGCAATGAAACTCAAGCAAACACCAACAGGATCGTTGGAACATAGTAAGTTTCTTGAATTCCACTTTCCAGTACCAGCTACTCTTAACATGATCTGCACTGACCTTTCCAATTTTTAGTGGCTATATGTCCCCTGAATATGCTATGGAGGGCCTCTTCTCGATAAAATCTGATGTGTTTAGCTTCGGGGTGCTGGTACTTGAGATTGTAAGCGGCAGGAAGAATACTAGTTTCTACCACAGCGACTCCCTCAATCTTCTTTTTCTTATTCGCTCATTTCGCTCATTTCTTTTTCTTCCAGCTTGATTTGCATTTGTGTTGTTATACCATAGGCATGGAAGTTATGGAATGCTAATAAAGCTTTGGACTTGATGGATCCAAGCCTGGGAGATCCTCCTTCAACTTCTATGCTGTGTGCCTTTATGCACATGGTGCAGGACCACACACAAATGCCCTTCTTTAGACTCACCAAAATCCTGAGGGCGTCTTCAGAAATAGAGCTTTAATTCGTGGTCATAAATATTGTCCCACCAGCTGGCATTGTCTTTTTAAGTCAATATCTTAAGGAGAAGATCTTAAGCTTATACAAGATTCTCTCTGTCTATGAGTAGAACTTAATTTCCTGTTAAGTCGTTCTTTGATAATTGAAAATCGCTCATTCATCAAAAGAGAAGTTCTGTCTGATGGGGTTTTATACAATTGATTTTCTTATATGTTAACCTCAGATGCTTTTTGGATGCATTTATATTATATATTTGATAATGCAGAAGCTACAGTGGGATTTTGATGGAAGATTCTCCGAACTGGCATCAGCTAAATTTGACAGTAAATTTGCTTTTCAAAAGAAAGAAAATAATAACTTGTAATGATAAAGAAAGTGTCGATTTTTTTCTTAGCATGGCCAAGAAACATACGTGCCGTTTTGCATTTTTCCTTCCTGCTGTATTTGAGATATATATTCCACGTAAAGTCTTATTCAAAGGTGAGTGTGTGATGGGTTGGTCCTATTTTGATAGAGATAGTTTTGGACTTCCGCAAATATTTATTTTAGTATATCGAGAGCACGGGATATATATAAAATAGATTATGAAATATTAGAATTATGATTCATAACTGATTTAAAATTTAAATCGCCGAATTTTTTTAAAGAATTTTAGAAAGAATTATCTTCTTAGAAATTGCTCACCAAATATGGCATTAGACTACATGTATTCATCTTTCACTTTGAAATGGACTATAATTAATAATAGTCCTAATTAAATCTTAAAATGCAGTACCCAAAGAATAGAATGTAACTTTATTAATTATTAATAGACATTTCAAGTCTACTATTACTGTGGTTGTTTAGTCAAAAAATCCTCTCAAGAAACAAACAAAGAGTAATAAATTAAAATAGGCAATGAGAAAAATAAAATTAATAGTTCTTTTAAAGAGTGTTTTTTACTTGAAATTTAACAATATAATATTTTTTATTTTAAAAAATTTATTTTGAATACTAACACATTAAAATAACAAAAAAAATCAAATAAGTTAATTTCAAGAAAAAAAAATTAATTTTTAAAAACATTATTATTCAGCCGTAGAAACAAACATGCACCTCATTATTGAACACCCCCTCTTTTTCTGCTCTTCTTCAAAATATTTTTTAAAATAAAATGAAAACACTCAAGAGCACAAATGATTTTTTTTTTTCAAAAAAAATAAAAACTAATAGCATATAGTACACATGAAACTGAATCTAGAACATGAATTTCAATTAATATAAGTAAAAACAATAAACAAAACTATATTGTATAGAAATTTCCATTTTAAGTTCTAAATTTCAAAAAATCTAAATTTCTCTTTCTCAATGCCTTATATTAGTGCTCGTCTTTCTGCTATTGGCCTCCCCTCTCCTCTGTTCCTAAGCCTTCTCTTCCTGTGCCTCGCTCTTTTTTTGTTTCCTTCCTTTTCTGCTTCTTCCCGGCTCTTTGTGTTTTTTGTCTGTCTCCTGCTCTTCGTCTCGTCTCTGTGTTATTCCTTCTTCTCCTTTTGTTCTGTCTGTGTTTACTTTGTCTCCTGTGTTTGCTTGTTCTTCTGGTTTCCTCTCTGTTTTCTTTTGTGTTTTGCGTCCCTGTTTCCGTGCTGGTTCGCCCTGTTTGTTCCTCTCTCTCCCCCCTGTGCTTCTCTGGTTTTTCTCTCAGTTCGTTCTTTTCTTGTTCCCTCCCTCCTCGTCATGCCCTTTCTCTGGCTTTTATAAAGCCAGAGAATAATCAATATACATATTTATAATTTTTAATATATATATAATATAAATATTTAAAAAATTAACTAGTTGTACTCATTGTATAATCAATATACATATTTATTTATATTATATGTATATTAAAGATTATCCCACTCACCCGGAAAAATATAGATTAAAAGGAATATCATATGAAAGACCCGAAAAATCTATTGAGGATCGTTAGGAGAACCTACAACAAAGATATAAAATATACTCAAAAGCAACTCAAAACAACACAAATAAAATATTCCAACGCATAAAAGAAAACCAGGTTTAGTCTCCTAGGTTTAGGGATTAAAACGACAATTTTTCAAAACATGGACCGAAACATAATTTTACCAAAATTGGAGGACCAAAATGTAAATACATAATCATACTGAAATTCCACTCATAAACCATCCTCAATTCTGTCTAGAACGAACTAGGGCCCGAGCTGTAATTTTTATAAAGTTCAGGGACTAAAATATAAATTCCCAAAATTGAAAGAAAAACCTAAAACTATTCCAAATCAATTATCAAACTGAGATTCATCATCCTTAACCTCATAATAACATTGTACAGAATCTCAAAATATATATAGGGATCAAATTATAATGTTTTCAAATTTTAGAAACTAAACTGTAATTTTTATAAATCAAGATTCAAAATAAAATTTGGTAATCTTCAACCTCAAGACCGTTTTGTCCAGATTTTCCTGGAAGGTTAAAATGAATTTCTTAATACTAAGTCTGTTTGCTTGTTTTTGTCTTTACTTAAACAAGATTCTCTGTTTGGAAGTAGGATTTTTCCTGTTAAGTTCTTCGAGAAATGAAAGAAAAATCCTGTTAACTTTTTTTTCAATTGCACTTTGAAATTCTTGCACATACGACAGCCTACATGTATCCTTTCACCATGCATTGTCGATGACAGAGCCATTTTCTTTTTATTTTATGTTTTAATAAATGATTTCTTTTTTTCAATTGTATCTTTTCACGTGCTGTTGTGATATTTTATGTTTTTGGCTTTGAAAAATCTAAATTTCTCTTTCTTTCATGCATTATATTATTGATAACGTGACTCAAAAAATACAATGCCAAAGCCTTAAATTGGAGGGGATAGTGCGAACGTAAAGTCCAAGTCAACGTCGAAAAGGGAAAGCTGATAGCAACAATATGTTTAGAGACAGAGTATTCGCATAGTTGCTAAATTCAAAAGGGAAAGCGAGAGCATATAATACACCCCTCTCTCTTTCTCTGCTCTTCCTCGATACAATATTTAAAATACAATGAAAACACTCTAGAACACCAATGATTTTTTTTTAAAAAAAAAAAAAAAACTAAGAGCATATAATACACTTGAAACTGAATCTAGATCATGAATTTGAATAAAATATAAGTAAAAACAATAAACAAAAATATATTGTATAGAAATTTACATTTAAGTTCTAGATTTCAAAAAAAATAAATTTCTCTTTCTTCAATGCCTTATATTATTGATATTTTTACTGTAATTTGACAATTCAACCCACATTTCAGCATTACATGACTCAAAAAACAAATGGCATAGCCTCTAATTGGAGAGGATACCGAGAAAAGGAAAGTCCAAGTCAATGTGGAAAATTATTGGTAAGAGCTGACAGCTACAATATACAAGAGATCTAGAGCATTATCATATGCTCAGTCACAGCTCTTTCACCCTTAATCCCACGAATTAGAAAGGATGTGTGTTGAGACAAAGCCACGTTTTTTGCTCTTTGTGCTGTTGTTGCTATTCGTTTCCCATAGGACTTGCTTCTCCATTGTAGGCGATACCCTTTTGGTTGGCCAATCTCTCCCTGCAAGCCAGACACTAGTATCTCAAAACGGCACTTTTGAACTCGGTTTCTTCATGCCAGGCACTTCAGTAAACATTTACCTGGGAATATGGTATAAGAACTTCGCATTTAAGATGATTGTTTGGGTAGCAAACAGGGAGAGCCCTTCAAACGACCCAGCTTCATCGAAGCTTGAATTGTTATCTGATGGCAATCTTGTCCTACAGACATATTTCACCAAAACAGTTTGGTCAACAGCTCTTGCATCTTCAATGTCGAATACTAGTACAGCAGAAGCAGTACTTCTTGATGATGGAAACTTTGTCGTAAGAGATGGCTCAAATCCATCTACCATATATTGGCAGAGTTTCGATTATCCAACTGACACATGGCTACCTGGTGGAAAGATTGGAATCAACAAGCACACTGGGCAAGTGCAGCGGCTTATTTCCTGGAAAAACGCAGAAGACCCTGCACCAGGTATGTTCTCGATTGGGATCGACCCAAATGGAAGCAGTCAGCTTTTCATAGAGTGGAACAGGTCACACAGGTATTGGAGCAGTGGTGATTGGGATGGAGAAAGATTTGCCTTGGTACCTGAGATAACATTGAACCATATTTTCAACTATAGTTATGTATCAAATGAAAATGAAAGCTATTTCACCTATTCTTTGTACAATAACTCATATCTTTCAAGAACCGTGATTGATGTTTCAGGACAGATGCAACAACTCGCATGGTTGGATTGGGTTCCTTTTTGGGCTCTTTTTTGTGCTCAACCAAGAGACCAAGCTGAAGTTTATGGTTTATGCGGGGTTTTTGGAGTCTTTCAAGGAAATTCATCGAGCCCTTGTGAATGCCTGAGAGGTTTTAAACCATTAGTGCAAAATGATTGGTCAAGTGGTTGTGTTAGGAAATCTCCTTTGCAGTGTCAAAATAAGAGAAGTGTTGGAAAGGAAGATGGATTCCTAAAGATTTCGAATCTGACATTACCTGCAAATTCAAAAACATATCAGAAAGCGAGTGCTGAAAGATGTAGATTGGATTGCTTGGAAATTTGTTCTTGCGTGGCTTATGCCTATAATTATAACAGTGGGTGTTCTTTATGGGAAGGAGATCTTATAAACTTACAACATCCAAGGGTTGCTGATGGCCGGGCTGGAGCAGAAATTTACATCAGACTTGCTGCTTCTGAGCCTGAACTACAGATTGGTAATGGCAGTACCCGAACAGGTATGGCTTTGTACATATAGACAGTATGATCCAATAAATGATGAGAAACCATTTTTGACAAAATCACGGTCTTGTATTTTCAGATAAAAACGCAGACGCAGTGTTCCCTGACATAACCTATCTTTTCATTTTTTCTACAATAAAAAAACTTCTTAATCCAGTGTACAGGTGTTGGTTTATGATTTTGTAATATTTGATCTATATTTACAAGTAGGTAATATCAAAAGGACAATACGGACAACCTTGGCTGTGGCTATTCCAACTACTCTGATTACCTTCGGCCTCTTCATGTACTTCAGATGTCTGCGCAAAGGAAAGCTCATGCACAGAGGTACATCCTGGTTCTTTCTTTAATTTCCGTTGTCTGATGGTAGACTTAATTTAATTAAATCTTGAAGTTACTGGTTATCGTATCGATAACCAAAACTTTTAAATTTTTAAATTGCAGAAAAGAACATGTTTTTTGACATTTTACTTTTTAGATTTAAAAAATACTCATCTATTATTATTATAATTACTAAAACTCTTAATTCATCAATAAAAACTTTTTAATATGAAACTAGTTGCAAAAAAAAAAAAATATTATCATTTTTTACAATTCTACCTAAAATAGACTTCATTATTGATTTTATTTTAAATTACTAAAGTTTGTTATACTATATTACCGATAGTCTATTTGTATTATTCATGATTCTAGCATCAACAAATATTCAATTAAGGGTATTTTTAATTCTGGTGTTAGTAAATATTACGCAACCAAAAAATATATAGTATTTCTGACTCTGGTCTTAGTGAATAAACCAATAAAATTTGAATTGAAAAAAAGAAATATATATTTTTTTTGTTATTATTTTTGTAAAAAAAAAAAAACAGGTATGTATCGTATACAAAATTCGTATTTTACAGTAAAAATCAACAAATTAAATATATAATGAAATTGTTAGGAAAAAAAAATACTCAAGGGACCTACAAGTAAATTTAAAAAGGTCCACAAATTTTTTTAAAATTTTCTAATATATAAAAAAAAATTTGTTTGACCAAATATCAAAACAAATAAATAAAATAAAGAAGATTAGCATAAGAAATTGTTTTTTAAAAAAACACCATTGACCAAAAACAAATTAAATTGGATGGGTTGAAGCTCAAGTCCAGCCTGACCTCAGTTTTTTTTTTTTTCCTAAATCAAGCTCAGCTCGTATAAACTGAACATAATTAGCTTGGCCTGATCACTGGCATAAGTCTGGCCCAGCTAGTCACTGGAACAAACCAGTGACCTGGTTGGTCATAGTTAAGGGTGAGCAAAGAAAATTAAAAAAAAATAATAATTGAAAAAACTGAACCATAAAAAAAAACAGATTAAACCGATTAAAATTTTAAAAAAACCGGATGGTTTGGTTCGGTTTTGGTTTCATAAGAAAAAAACTAAAAAACCCAAACCAAACTCAAACCGAAAAAAACTAGAAAAAAACGAGCAAAACCGGTTGGAATTGGTTTTTGTCCTCCCTCGATTCCTTAGCCTTCTCTTCCTGTGCCTCTCTCTTTTTTTGTTTCCTTCCTTTTCTGCTTCTTCCCGGCTCTCTGTATGTTTTTTGTCTGTCTCCTGCTCTTCGTCTCGTCTCTGTGTTATTCGTTCTTCTCTTTTTGTTGTGTCTGTGTTTACTTTGTCTCCTGTGTTTGCTTCTTCTTCTGGTTTCCTCTCTGTTCTTTTGTGTTTTGCGTCCCTGTTTCCGTGCTGGTTCGCCCTGTTTGTTCCTCCATGTCTGTGTCTATCTCTATCCTGTGCTTCTCTGGTTTTTCTCTCCGTTCGTTCTTTTCTTGTTCGTGTCTTTTTCCCTCCCTCCTCGTCATGCCCTTTCTCTCCGTTCGTTCTTGCCTTTGTAACGGCAGGCATCGTGGGGCAGCTGGCAGGCTTCCGTTGATTTGCTGCCGTTTCTCCTTCCAGATGTTCCGGATGGGAATGGCCATTTTCAATTTGGTCACTCAATTTATGAACCTTTGTATCCAAGTCCCTGGGTAAATTATAATTGGACCCCTATATTTTAGAGAATTTCACAGAAAAGTCCATGATTTCAGACTTCTTCAATTCAGTCTTTAATTGACTCTTCAACCTTTTATGTTTTCAAAATTACCCCTGCAAAAAATAATTAAATAATTAAGCTCCATACAGTACCCCCTTCTTTTCTCTTTAGTTTTTGGACTTTTATTTTGTAATTTTGACCCAAAACAGCCCCAAATTTTAGTATTTATTCAATTAAGCCCCTTATTTAATTAAACTAATTTCAAGTTGAATTAAGTCCCCAAACTTATTAAGTATTTAATTAAGCTTTTGATTTGATTAATTAAGTTCTCAAACTTCTAATTTATATTGTCTTTACCTAAATTTTAATTTATTCTTCATTCATTTCATTTTTTTCTATTTCATTCATTTTTTCATTTTCTTCATTTCATTTATTTTTTCATTTTTTTATCATCGTTTATTTTATTATTATTTTTTTTAAAATAAAATAAAATAAAATAATAAAAAATTAGGTTATGACACTGTAATGAAAAGTAAGAAAAAGCCCTCCTCCTCCGTAATTATGTGTTGGGTATGAAGATGATAAGGTTAATTTTGTTAAGACATGTTTTTGAATTGAAGACTGCCTAAAAATTTTAACTGAAATTTGATTTTCGTGTGTTTGTCTCCTGTAAACCAACACATCTCCGAAAAACTTCTCATATAACATCTTCAAAAAGTAGAAGGTTGTCTGTGGGTAAAATATCTAACCCCAAACAAACACCAAAGTTTCTTTTTTCATGACAAAAATTGACAATTGGAATCCCTTTTAATATCGGAAATTGTGGTTATTATAACCTGAAGTGGTTACATTTTTGGTTGATATAATCAGAATTGCTGGATATTTTAACAAAGTGATTGGTTCAGTAATTTTTAATTTTCTCTTGAACAGGGAAGCAACGCGCAAGCCACAATTTGGTGCTCTTTGATTTCGATACGGATCCTAGCTCAACTAACAGAGAATCTAGCTCTGTTGACAATCGGAAGAATAGATGGAGTAAGAATATGGAATTGCCATTGTTCAGTTATGAGAGCGTATCAGTTGCAACTGGACAATTCTCAGACAAGCTTGGAGAGGGAGGATTCGGACCTGTTTATAAAGTAATTTACGTTCAAATAATTATTCTAACCTTTTCAGAAGAAAAAAATGAAAATTGTTTGAATGAGCTTTCAGAATGACTTTCGGTTCATTTATTAGGGCAAATTACTTAAGGGACTGGAAATAGCAGTGAAGAGGCTTTCAGAAAGATCTGGGCAGGGGCTCGAGGAGTTCAGAAATGAGACAATTCTAATCGCCAAACTCCAGCACCGGAATCTTGTCAGGCTATTAGGTTCCTGTATTGAACGGGATGAGAAAATGCTAATCTATGAGTACATGCCAAATAAAAGCTTGGATTTCTTTCTCTTTGGTCAGCATTTTCTTGCATTAATTTTCACTGACTTTCCAAATGCTTCAAGAAATTTATATCAGATTTGTGTATAAACTATAAACAGATGCAAACAGAGGACAAATCCTAGATTGGGGTACACGGGTTCGGATAATCGAAGGAGTTGATCAAGGCCTTCTGTATCTACATAGATATTCACGGTTACGAATCATTCACAGGGATTTAAAGCCTAGCAACATTCTATTAGACAGTGAAATGAATCCAAAAATATCCGATTTCGGGATGGCTCGAATTTTCGGAGGCAATGAAACTCAAGCAAACACCAACAGGATCGTTGGAACATAGTAAGTTTCTTGAATTCCACTTTCCAGTAACAGCTACTCTTAACATGATCTGCACTGACCTTTCCAATTTTTAGTGGCTATATGTCCCCTGAATATGCTATGGAGGGCCTCTTCTCGATAAAATCTGATGTGTTTAGCTTCGGGGTGCTGGTACTTGAGATTGTAAGCGGCAGGAAGAATACTAGTGTCTACCACAGCGACTCCCTCAATCTTCTAGGACATGTGGGGAGCTTTCATATACGCTTATTTCTTTTTCTTCCATTTTGATTTGTACTTGACTACTCTCCTAGTTTCCGCACTAATGATGCAGCATTTGCGTTGTTATACCATAGGCTTGGAAGTTATGGAATTCTAATAAAGCTTCGGACTTGATGGATCCAAGCCTGGGAGATCCTCCTTCAACTGCTACGCTGTTGGGATACATAAACATAGGGCTTCTTTGTGTCCAAGAAAGTCCTGCTGATCGGCCTACAATGTCTGATGTTATATCCATGATCGTAAACGAACACGTGGCTCTCCCAGAACCTAAGCAACCTGCTTTTGTTGCAGGCAGAAACATGGCAGAACAAAGACCATTTATGAGATTTTCTGGGGTACCTTCCGCGAATAATATGACAATAACGGCGATAGATGGGAGATAGTTTTTCCATCAAGAGGTGTAAAGGACATGAAGCTACTTCAATATCAGAGCGAGGAAGCTATGAGTATGGAGCTTAGATCAAGCTTATTTGTACAAGTTCTCCGATTTGAATCGTACAATTGTTTGTTTCAGTTTTTCCTATTATTTTCATTGTATTGAAACATGAACAGCATCAAATCAAGTATTCATAGAACTCATTTAATTCAAATCTTAAATATATTAAAAACTCATTTTCCTTTCAGTACAAATTCATCTTATAATACCACATAATTAGCCCGTCAGATGTTGATAACCCGACTGCTGCCTGTGCACCAAACAAACTCTTCAAGACACCAATTGCTTATATCTATCAGAATTGAGACTAGATGTTGTTGCTAAGGCTAGAAAAGCTCACCTGCAATGGAAACTGCTGGAAATCCCTGTAACCAAGCTGGAGATTAAAGCAGCAACAAGAATAGCGGGCCCTTTAGCTGCAACTAAACGCTAGTACTTGTTTTTATTTCAAAGAAAAGGCATTGTGGTCACATTATAAAGCTGTCCCTTTAGCTGAAGGCTTGTAGCAGTTGAGTAGGCTAAATAGGCCCAACAGGCCAACACTGACACAGCCAGTCCAATACCTTCCTTCCAAGCAGCTCGTCGCCCTGATTGCATAGAGGGCCTGAATAACTGGTTTTGCTGAGGGGGTGCTGATATGTTGAAGATTGCCTGGTGCAGTTACATTTATTGAGGAACAAAATTAAGGAATTGCCACTAGATATTCGACATGCTTGTTTTTGTCTTTCCTTAAACAAGATTCTCTGTTTGGAAGCAGGATTTTCCTGTTAAGTTGTTCTTCGATAAATGAAAGAAAAATCATGTGTCTCTGATGGGGTTTTTATAGAATTGAAAAGACCATTGCGATTTTCTTAGGTGTTAATCTTAGATGGTTTTTGGATGCTTTATTAGATGTTTGATAATGCAAGAGCTAGATGATTTTCATGTACTTGTTTCCCAGTCTACCATTAAACTTAATTTGTTTATTGAAAATAATTTTCACCTTATAAAGTTGTATAAAATATTTTAGGTCACTAATCTACTTACAATATCATGCAATAATTTTAACCACTATTGAATATACTCAGCACACTCAAGTCTGCTAAAGGATAAAATGAAGACATTGCACTGAGAAGACATTGCACTGATGAGCTGAAAACTAAGGCTGCTATAACAAGCTTAGCAGACGGTTAGAGTAGGCACAGCAAGTGGTTAGATTCTGTTGTAAAGTCTGGTATTCTGTTGTATAGTCTGGTATTAATCTATTATTTATAACTGATTCTGTTACTATACTACATGTAGGCTATAAATATTGTATCAGTTAAATCAATACATAATAAGAAAATCAGTTAAACATTTTCATTTCTAATATGGTATCAGAGCATTCTCTCTGAATTTTTTTTTCCGCATCCTTCTTTTTCTTCATTCTCTCTTCTGTCTTCATTCTCAACAATGACTGAAGCTACTTCAGAAATGGATTCCTCCAATCCTTTCTTTCTACATCATGGTGACAGTCCTGGAGCCATGATTCTTTCGAAGCAACTCAATGGTGAGAATTATAATTCATGGAAGAGGGCGATGATGATGGCTTTATCAGCCAAGAACAAACTCAATTTTGTTAATGGCACCTTGCCTAGGCCATGCAATCTGTCAGATTCTCAAGGTTTGGCATGGACTCGCTGCAATAATATGGTTCTCTCGTGGTTATTGAATTCTGTTTCAACAGAGATTGCCAACAGCATCATCTATATTGATGATGCATCTGAAATTTGGAATGATCTTCAAGATAGATTCTCTCAACACAATGGACCACGTATTTTTCAGCTACAGAAGTCCATTTCGTCTCTGTCACAGGAGAATAACTCTGTCAGTGCTTATTTCACAACTATGAAAGGCTTATGGGATGAGTTAGGCAATCATCAACCCATTCCTACGTGCACATGTGGAGCATTGAAGACTATTCTATCTTATCATCATCAACAACATGTTTATCAGTTTCTCATGGCCTTGAATGAGAGTTATTCCCACATTCGAGGAAAATTTTTGTTAATTGATCCATTACCATCCATTAACAAAGTTTTCTCCCTTATAATTCAGGAAGAGAGGCAGCGTATGATTTCTTCTTCAAGTGTTTCTTTCAATCAGAACACCACTGCATTACTTGCCAGGACAGTAGCTCCATCTCCAACCTATTTTGCTAGACACAAATCCTCTTATCCTCGCAAAGAGCGTTCAATATGCTCTCATTGTGGTATTCATGGCCACACTGTGGAAAAATGCTACAAAATCCATGGATTCCCACCTGGTTACAAGTTTACCAAAGGGAAGAATGCAATTCACAGTGTAAATCAGGTCTCTGACAGCACTGTTCCTCAGCTACCTATCACTTATGCACAATGTCAGCAACTCATGGAGATGTTCAACCCCTCAATCTCAGAACTTGAATCCTCTGTGAATCAAGTCTCTTCATCTGTCCATAAAGAATCTGAAATTCTTACTTCAGGTGACACTCCAATCAAACTAAACCGAGCAGGTACTCTTTCCAGTATATCTCCTTTCAATCCAAAACATTCTGTTTTTTCATCTACCTTATCTTTTACTCATCCAACTGCTCTCATAAATTTTGTCAAAGCCCCTTGGATAATTGACACTGGAGCTACAGATCATATGATTTGTTCTACCTCATTATTTACACACATTACTTCTGTCGTTTCCAAAACAGTAAGGTTACCTAATGGACAACATGCTTCAGTTACTCACATTGGTACCATTAAGATTACAGAATCTCTTATTTTAACCAATGTGCTTTGTATCCCTTCCTTTTCTTTCAACTTAATCTCTGTCAGTAAGCTCATTCAAACGTTACACTGTTGTGTCATCTTCTTATCCAAATTATGTTTTGTTCAGACTCTTGCAAACTGGAGAACGATTGGTGTGGGTAAAGAAGCTGGAGGTTTATACCATTTGCTGCAAAATCCGGTTTCTGCTTTATCTAGGAATTCTGCATTTTCCACTCCTGTAAAAACCATGTCCCAGCCTACAATAATGAATCTAGCTTCTACTAGTTTCTTTGTTCATTCTATAAACAATAGTCTATGGCATTACAGATTAGGTCACCCCTCAGATTATCCCTTGAAATTGCTTTCTCATGTAATTCCTCAAGTTTTACATGAATCTAATAAGACTTGCAGCATATGTCCTCTGGCTAAACAACACCAGTTACCTTTCCCACACAGCATCACAGCTTCTGCACAACCCTTTGATCTTATTCATTGTGATCTTTGGGGTCCTTTTTCCACTAAATCTATTAGTGGCTCCTCTTATTTCCTGACCATTGTAGATGATAATACTAGATTCACATGGATTCATCTTAATTTTGGACAATAAATCTCAGACTAAAACTCATATTCAATCCTTTTTCACTATGGTTGAGACACAATTTAATGCAAAAATCAAGTCTCTTCGATCAGATAATGGAATTGAATTCCACATGCCTTAATTTTATGCCTCAAAAGGTGTAGTTCATCAGCTGAGTTGTGTTGAAAGTCCACAACAAAACTCAGTTGTTGAACGAAAACACCAGCACATTTTAAATGTTGCCCGATCCCTTCGTTTTCAGTCTCATCTACCTTTATCATTTTAGGGTGATTGTGTTCTCACTGCTGTGCATTTGATCAATAGGATTCCTACTCATGTCTTACATAACAAATCTCCTTATGAAAAGTTGTTCCAATCTCGTCCATCTTATTCCCATTTAAGAGTCTTTGGTTGCCTCTGCTATGCAACTACTCTCCTTAGACATCGCTAGAAATTTGACTCTAGAGCCAAACCTTGTATATTCCTTGGCTATCCATATAACATCAAGGGCTATAAACTCTATGATTTACATCTCAACACTGTCTTTGTCTCCCGGAATGTTATATTCCATGAAGCTGTATTTCCTTTTTCCCTCGAACATCATATCTCCTCTACTGATTCTATCCTTCCTTTACCTCTTACACTACATGAATCAGTAGCCCCATCCCTTGATCACATGGATTCAACTTCTTTTCCTTTTCACACTAATACTCCCTCACCCTCTAATCCCAGTCCATCTCCTCCTTCTTTGAATTCTGACTCAGCACCTCTTCTAGCATCTCCTTCTGAGATTATCTCTCAGCCATGCATGAAGTCTTCTCGGATAAAACACAAACCTGGATATTTGCATGACTATCATTGTCATATTGCAACCTCCTCTTCAGAGCCTGCACCTTCTTCTTCAGTTTCAGGTATTCCTTATACACTTTCCTCTGTCCTTTCTTATGATCATATATCTCCTAATCAGAAATGCTTTAGTCTTTCTGTATCTACCCTTGTTGAGCCTACTTCGTATACTCAAGCTATGCATTCTAAGGAATGGTGTGAGGCTATGGACAATGAGATTAAAGCTCTTGAATTGAATAATACCTGGACTATTGTTGATCTCCCTGCTTCTAAACATACTATTGGATGCAAATGGGTCTATAAAGTTAAACTCAAGTCTGATGGCACCTTAGAGAGGTATAAGGCCAGGCTCGTTGCCAAGGGATATACTCAATGTGAAGGACTGGACTATTATGACACCTTTTCACCTGTGGCTAAGCTCACCACGGTGAGAACTCTTTTGGCAGTTGCTGCTGTCAAGCATTGGCATCTCCATCAATTGGATGTTAACAATGCATTTCTTCATGGCGATTTAGATGAAGAAGTCTACATGTCCCTACCCCCTGGTTTTGCTAAAAAGGGGGCGTCCAAAGTTTGCAAACTCCATAAGTCACTCTATGGTTTAAAGCAATCTTCGCGACAATGGTTTTCCAAATTTTCCTCTGCATTACTTGACTTTGGTTTCGTGCAGTCCAAGGCTGATTACACTTTGTTTACTCGATCATTGGCAGATTCCTTCATTGCTATCTTAGTCTATGTTGATGATATAGTTGTTGCCAGTGACAATTCAGATGCAGTTTCCACGTTTATTCACTTGCTTAATAACAAATTTCAGCTTAAAGATCTTGGACAATTGAAGTATTTCCTTGGTTTGGAAATAGCTTGCAGTGAGCTTGGCTTATCCGTCTGTCAGCGCAAGTATGCCTTGGACATCCTTGAGACTACTGGTTTGTTAGCTTCGAAACCAGCCAAAGTTTCAATGGATCCTAATGTGAAATTCTCTAAGGATTTTGGACCACTCTTAGATGATCCTACCTCATATCGACGACTTGTTGGCCGACTACTCTATCTCACCATTAGTTGTCCTGACATTTCTTTTGATGTTCAAGTTTTAAGTCAGTTTATGGATAAGCCACGCGTTCCTCATCTTGATGCAGCCACTCAAGTCCTACGTTATATTAAATCTTCTCCAGGTCAGGGACTATTCTTTCCAGTCGCCTCTAGCCTACAACTTAAAACTTTCTGTGATTCAGACTGGGCTGGTTGCTTGGATTCTAGACGTTCAGTCACAGGCTTCTGCGTCTTCCTTGATAATTCTTTGATTTCTTAGAAATCTAAGAAACAAACCACAGTCTCCCGATCTTCTGCTGAAGCTGAGTATAGAGCAATGGCATCCACATGCTGTGAGATTGTGTGGCATCAAGCCCTTCTCCATGACTTGCAAATTCCCCTAGAAATTGCTCTCCTTTACTATGACAGTAAAGTTGCTCTTCATATTGCGGCCAATCCGGTTTTCCATGAGCGTACCAAACACATTGACATTGATTGTCATGTGGTTCGTGAGAAAATTCTATCCGGTGTTCTTCGTACTTTTCATGTTTCCTCTCAACACCAATTGACTAACATTTTTACGAAGGCTCTCCCTTCGTCCCTTTTTCACTCGTTACTGTCCAAAATGAGTATTCATAATATCTACTCTCCTTAACAGTTCTTTTATGAATCTCATCTTGAGGGGGCGTATTGAATATACTCAGCACACTCAAGTCTGTTAATGGATAAAATGAAGACATTGCACTGAGAAGACATTGCACTGATGAGCTGAAAACTAAGGCTACTATAACAAGCTTCGCAGACGGTTAGAGCAGGCACAACAGGTGGTTAGATTCTGTTGTAAAGTCTGGTATTCTGTTGTATAGTCTGGTATTAATCTATTATTTATAACTAATTCTGTTACTATACTACATGTAGGCTATAAATATTGTATCAGTTAAATCAATACAGAATAAGAAAATCAGTTAAACATTTTCATTTCTAATAACCACCACTATCTTGCAGCTAGGACCACCGCTGAAACTGCTACCACAATGGCTGCTACCTTGTTGCTACTGCTCCATCATCATATTTCTATCACCAACATCACCTTATCACTCCTCCACTACCACTACCACCACCATCACCCCTCCATTCCCACCCCAACCTTTATCACCACTACAACTATTGCATCACCATAAAATATGGTCATCGTTCTAATAACTTTGTATTTTTTATATTATTACTTGCCATAAAATTTTATCCATATAAAGTTATAAGAGCGTGATTGTGTTCATTCATTTTTAATTTTTTTCTTAAACCGGGAAGGAACATGCAAGTCACAATTTATTGCTCTTTGATTTCGATACCGATCCTAGCTCAACAAGCAATGAATCTAGCTCTGTTGACAATGGGAAGAAAAGATGGAATAAAAGTATGGAATTGCCGTTAGTTGTAACCGGACAGTTCTCAGATAAGCTTGGAGAGGGAGGATTCGGACCTGTTTATAAGGTAAGTTTACGTTCAAATGAGAAATCCTTATTATCCTAAGAAAAATGTTAAAATAGTTTGAATAAACTCTCAGAAGGACTTTGGTTCATTTAATAGGGCAACATTCTATTCCAAAATTATCCGATTTCGGGATGGCTCGAATTTTCAGAGGCAATGAAACTCAAGCAAACACCAACAGGATCGTTGGAACACAGTAAGTTTCTTAAATTCTGTTTTCCAGGACATGCTACTCTTAACATGATCTGCGCTGACCTTTTCAAATGTTAGTGGCTATATGTCCCCTGAATATGCTATGGAGGGTCTCTTCTCCATAAAATCTGATGTGTTTAGCTTCGGGTTGAGATTGTGAGCGGCGAGAAGAATACTAGTTTCTACCACAGCGACTCCCTCCATCTTCTTGGACATGTGGGCAGCTTTCATAGACTCCCTTTTTCTTTTTCTTCCTGCTTGAATTTTATTTGATTACTTTCCTAGTCTCCACTCTAATTTTATTTGATTTCTTCCTGCATGGAAGTTATGGAAATATTCTAATAAAGCTTTGGACTTGATGGATCCAAGCCTGGGAGATCCTCCTTCAACTTCTACGTTGTTGAGATACATAAAAATAGGACTCCTTTGTGTCCAACAAATCCCTGATGATCGGCCTACAATGTCTGATGTCATCTCCATGATTGTAAAGGACCGCGTATCTCTCCCGGAACCCTAGCAACCTGCGTTTGTTGCAGGAAGAAACATGGCAGAACCAAGGTCATTAATTGATGAGCTCTGCTGGGGCATCTTCCGTTACTAATGTGACAATAATAGCGATAGATGCCAGATGATTGTTTCTTTTAATACCAAGATATCATTGGATTTATGTAGGAACTAGGGAGGGTCATGGGGAAAAAGGTTTAATAATTAGGTAGTCTTAGATGCACTTAATTACCATGTAATTATAGTGGAATGGTATAATCAGCAGTAGGCGTAGCAGTTGAATTCCAGAGGCTAGATTTTTATTAAAAGCTGTAAATGAGAGAGCATGCTATGGCAAGTTTATCTTGATATATAATATTTTTTATTTAGCAACATGCGATTACTTTAATCAATAGAAGTGTTTACTTTAATCATCAAGATTAATATCAGATGACCCGTCAAATCAACCTGGCCTGGATTGGTTTGATTTTTTGAATTGAGTTGGGAATTAAATCCAGTAATTAATCTAATTAAATCTGGGTGAAATATAATAATATCAGATTCATTTTTTTTTATTTTTTTTATATAAAATTAATTGTTTTGAATACAAATTAAAACAACAATATGATATTTTATTGAATAAAAATCGAAACCTAAACCGATTTAAGTTATCGGTCACAAATTTATTGAGTCTACTCGTTTAACTATAATTTCAAGAAAAGATATTTTCATCATTTCTTGACTAACAATTATATTCGTAACCATTTCTAAATAAATTATCTCGGAAAACTGGTAGCCGTAAACCTGGTTCTCAAATGGGATTTTAATCCTGTCATTTTTCTGTGCTTATCCAATCCCTTGATGCGTTACCGATATTTATCTACAAAGTGACAAGACTGCAAACATGATCCTTGACAGCAGCAGCTAGCACATAGGATAAAGATAGTGACAACTGACATGACTTCATACCTGTTGATCAAAACAACTGGTTAACACAATCCAAGATTTGGATGAATCTCTGTTGACTCACCTGACAATCAAACCAACCAGTTCTCTTTCTTTTTCAGATTCCATGGACCAATCAAGTATTCTGACAATTAATATCTTTCTGGATAATGTACTTTCTGTGCCTGTAGTTTTATAGGGCAGTGCCCAAAGCTAAGTTCTTGTTCTGTCTGCATCTGTGCTGGTATAATTCTCACTGTTGAAGAAGCTGAAGTGACTGCTAGTGAGCCATCTGGAAATGGGGATGTTGAGTGAAGGTCTTACGCAGATTTTGATACCTGTTGCTGCTTTGATTGGGATTGTTTTTGCTTTGCTTCAGTGGTATTTGGTGTCAAAGGTGAAGGTTTCGGGCGATTCTAGTAACGGTTTAAGTGATAAGTTGATTGAAGATGAAGAAGATGGTGTTGATAATCGTGAGGCTTCTATCAAGTGTGCTGAAATCCAGAATGCTATTTCTATTGGTAATCTCTCTCTCTCTCTCTCTCTCTCTGAAAATGCCCTGATGCAAGGCCAAATAAAGAAAGATTATCGTTGTGGTATATTATCTTGGTTTTCTTTTCTTTTTCCTGAGTTAAATATAGACGTTTTCTTGTCTGTTATGCTTTTTGTTTTTTATTTTTCTGATGCTTCCTCGTGTATCTTTCTTTGTGTATGATTCTGATTTTGTCTGTCCTGTTGAGTTGTTTATTGTGGCCAGACCACTGGTTGTTCAATGGTCAGTTAGCAATTCAAATTCTCTGCCACACTACCGGCCAATAACATTGATGATCATCTGGTGAAGATAGCAGATCTGATTTAGGATGATGAGTTACATTATCTTAGGCTAAAGATATCACAACCTAGTCTTTTGTGATAGACAACTTGAAGTTCCTATTGTTGCCTCTCTGGATTGCCTGTGTGATCTTTATTTTCTTGCATGTATCCCCACTTCCCTTCCCTTAAACCTATCTGAAGGAAATCTTCAAAATTATTGACTTTGAGTGCTGACACTAGAATTGGAAAGTGTATTTCCCAATCATCGGCATGCAGGTAATGTTTATAATTCAAGTGCATAGGTTTGACCCATATTTTGATGGATTCTGGTGCTTCTGGTTAAGTGCATAAACGAGTATAAGATGCTGCCTCTGATGTTCTTGCATTGATGACGAAACTTTTTGGAGAATTGTGATCTTTATTTGACCTGATCTGTTTCCAGGGGCAACCACATTCCTGTTTACTCAGTACAAGTACCTCAGTGTCTTCATGTGTGTTTTTGCTGCCATTATTTTCCTCTTCCTTGGTTCAGTTAAGGGATTCAGTACCAAAAGTGAAGCTTGCACATACAACAAAGGGAGTCTTTGTAAACCAGCTCTTGCCAATGCTGCCTTTAGCACAATTGCTTTCTTGCTTGGTGCTCTTACTTCTGTCCTCTCAGGATTCCTAGGCATGAAGATTGCAACCTATGCCAACGCCAGGACAACTCTAGATGCAAGGAAGGGTGTAGGAAAGGCCTTTGTCACAGCTTTTCGTTCGGGGGCGCGCGGTGATGGGTTTCCTTCTTGCTGCGAATGGTCTTTTCGTGCTCTATATCTCCATCCTCTTATTCAAACTCTACTATGGAGATGACTGGGAAGGACTCTATGAGTCCATTACTGGTTATGGCCTTGGAGGTTCATCAATGGCGCTGTTTGGAAGAGTTGGAGGAGGAATATATACAAAAGCAGCTGATGTTGGCGCTGACCTTGTTGGAAAAGTTGAACTAAACATCCCTGAAGATGATCCAAGAAATCCAGCTGTAATCTCCGTGAACCCCTTTAACACTCTCTTTAACTAATTACACGATCAAAGTCTTATCCTTCATGCTATTTACTTCGATTGGTTGCAATGGATTTATGGTTTCTATGCAGGTTATTGCCGACAATGTGGGTGACAACGTAGGAGACATTGCAGGGATGGGGTCTGACCTATTTGGATCTTATGCTGAATCATCCTGTGCAGCACTTTTTGTTGCATCTATATCATCCTTTGGTATTAGCCATGACTACACAGCCATGTCTTTTCCACTGATCATAAGCTCAGTTGGGATTGTAGTTTGCCTGATAACTACACTTTTTGCAACCGATCTCTTCAAGATCAAGGATGTAAGTGAAATTGAGCCATCACTGAAGAGGCAACTCGTTGTCTCAACAATTCTGATGGCTGTTGGGATTGCCATGGTCAGCTTCTTTGCTTTGCCATCAGAATTCACTATCTTCAATTTCGGAACTGAGAAGGTTGTCAAGAACTGGTACGCTACCCACCAAAAAAGTCTATTTCCTTTTCCCATGGAACATTTTGTAGCATTCCATTTTCTTGATTGAATTACATGTTACTGCAGGCACCTTTTCTTTTGTGTTGCCATTGGCTTGTGGGCTGGACTTGTGATTGGATATACAACAGAGTATTACACTAGCAATGCTTACAGGTTAGTTATGTTCTCAAAGAATCTCTCTGTATAACAAGTTGCCCTTCTCTTATTGATAGGGCATCACCGAAGTGGGAAAGCCAAGCAATGGTTGAGAGTCTGTGACCCAGGGATTTCCTTATAAATTCCCAAATGTCATTGGGGCTAACGTACAGGAGAATGAAGAGATCCCCACATCCTGAAGCAATGTCCTTAGCCATCAAAGCATAGCAAATTATGCTTCATTTACTAAGAAAATTTCATTCGAGATTTCCTAACTTATGTTCTCTGACTGAGAGACTGAACGCTCCACAATCAAGAATAGATGGATTATGATTAAACATAAACTAAAATGGAGAGCATACAAGAAAAATCATAGACATATCAGCTGAGGTAAAAATGCCACTACCTTGTGATACTACTACGTTCACATCCAGGAATTCATCAGAAAGGAAAAGAAAAAATTACTCACAGGGATGTCCTAACAATCTCCGGTTTACTGTATGGTGAATGAAAGATTATAGGATGTAACAGAAAACTGAAGGATCACCGTGTTTACAGTCACTTCTGTAACACAACGCAGTTTAAGTAAAGGTTCAAGTCTTCGAAGTTGATCGAGGGGATTTATTAGAGCCTTCTTGTACCCATGAAGGATCAAAATATTTGCCTGCCACTTTATATGCTGCCTGGCTTGTGACTTCGTTTGCCCCTGCTTCCATACTCGTCTCACTGTAACTCCTCTTTCTGGAATTTGAACTTGATTTTTCCTTTTGACTTTCAGTTTCATCTCCCTTTTCTTCTCCCCTCATGGTGTCATTTCCTTTATTTGGCTGGGTTTAGCATTTGGTTGTGGAAACAACGGAGGTTCCTGACCACTCAATCGACAACACACTCTTTCAACCGTTTCACTTTTTTCTTTCCCCAATCCACTACATCACAGCCCACCGGGAGCAGACTCTGTGTTATTTCTCATGAAGGGTTGATTCTATGAGGATTCACCTGGCTATAGAGGCTGCAACTTGCCTTTTCACCAGCATATTATGATACATATTACGGCCAGGGCCAGGGGATACATAGTAGTAGTAGTTACACCCAACTCATCCGCGAATGATGGCGAAGGTGATACTGATGCTTTAAGCAGTGCCTAGACACCCTCCGGAGTCTGCAGACTTTCATGACAAGATAGGGTATGCAATGTCTTTGAGCTCCCTTGCCCCCATGCAAGTGGATGTATTCTTTCAAGAATTGGAAAAAGGAGTGATTTTCCTCTATGGATTTGATGTTTTAGTATTTAACGAAGAATAAAGTTTCAATCTTTAAGGGTTTACCGAAGACCAAATGAAGTGTCAACAGTCCTCATAAGACATCGTTTTATTGTGCATAAAGGTACACTGGTGGTCCAAATCTTTTTTGACTATCAAAACACACACAAAGCCCTTCTCTTCACCTCAGTCCCCCCTCTTCCTTCCCTCAAAACCCTTCTTTAGACTCACTAAAATCCCGAGAGTGTCTTCATAAATGGAGCTTTCGTGGCCATAAATGTCCGCTAGCTGACATTTTCTTTTTACGTCAGTATCTTTAAGATATCTTAAACTTAGAAAATAGTCCTCTCATTAAAGGAATTTGGTAGAATCCGCCTCAGCTCTGTGAAAAATCCCACAACTAAGTGACTTGTCTACTGAATTCCTTTGGACCGAACAGGTTTTGCTTAAGAAGGGGTGCTGTCACGTTGAAGATTGCCTGGTGTGGTTACATTTATTATGTTTGCAAGGAACACAATCAAGGAGTTGCCACTAGATATCTGACAATAGCACGTATGTTTGCTTGTTTTGTACGTCCTCGCAAAAGATTCTATGTTTGTAAGTAGAATTTTCCTGTCAAGTTGTTCTTTGATCAAAAGAAAAATTCCTGTTTTGTTATATGATTTTTGGTTTCTGGATGCTATATTAGATATTTGATGATGCAAGAGCTAGAGTGGGAATTTGATGGATTCTCTATGCTGGCATTAACTAAATTTGAGATTTTTTACACATACGACATAGACTACTTTAACTACATATATTTATCAATGACTTTCAAAGATCCTGTAATAATGGTCCTAAATCAAACACGCTCTAATCGAACTTTATTATGAACAGGCATTTCAATAATTAAAGTTGACTACTACTGTGGTTGTTTCTGCACGTGGTTTTATTTGACTATGTGAAAAAAAATTTCTTAAGAAACAAAGAATAATAAATTAAAAAAGGTAATACCTTAAGATGAGCGAAATATACAGAATTTATTCATGTAAGAATTTATAGAATAACTTTGAAGACAAGCGTGTTTTGGAGATGGTTTTAAGTAAAAACAATAAACAAAAAACATACCATATAAAAGTTTTCATTTTAAAGTTTCTTTAATGCCTTATATTATTGATATTCTCAACGTAATTTGACAATTCAACCCACATGTCGTCATCACATGACTAAAACGTGCAATGCCATAGTCAAAGTGAAAAATTGCAGGGAGAGTTGGTAGCAACAATATGATCAAAGAAAGCTTTCGTATACTTGTTGAATTCGCAAGGGATTTCTTCTTTGTTTTCATCCCTCGTTCTCTGGTTCATTCTCAGTTACATTTCTTACACCCATAATCCCACAAATTAGAGAGGATGTGTGTTAAGACAAAGCCTTGTTTCTGGCTCTTTGTGCTTTTGTTGCTATTCGTTTACCATAGGACTTGCTTCTCAATTGGAGATGACACCCTTTTGGTTGGCCAATCTTTCTCTGCAAACCAAACTCTAATATCTCAAAACGGCATTTTTGAACTCGGTTTCTTCAAGCCAGCCGCTTCTTTAAGCATTTACCTAGGAATATGGTATAAGAACTTCGCAAATAAGACGATTGTTTGGGTAGAAAATAGGGAGAGCCCTTCCAACAACACTGCTTCATCGAAGCTTGAATTGTTATCTGATGGCAATCTTGTCCTGCTGAAAAATTTTACCGAAACAGTTTGGTCAACAGCTCTTGCATCTTCAGTGCCGAATACTAGTAAAGCAGAAGCAGTAATTCTTGACGATGGAAACTTTGTCGTAAGAGATGGCTCAAATCCATCTACCATATACTGGCAGAGTTTTGATTATCCAACTGACACATGGCTTCCTGGTGGAAAGCTTGGAATCAACAAGCACACTGGGCAAGTGCAGCGGCTTATTTCATGGAAAAACCCAGAAGATCCTGCACTAGGTATGTTCTCGATTGGGATCGACCCAAATGGAAGTAGTCAGTTTTTCATAGAGTGGAACATGTCACACAGGTATTGGAGCAGTGGTGATTGGAATGGAGAAAGATTTGTTATGTATGGACACAAGCTGGCTGCATGACGGCGTCAACAATGGCTGCTGGCGGCGTCAAAGATGGCGGCAAGGACGGTGGGCAGTGGCTGCAAGGTGGCAATGTCGGTGGTTGCCATATTTGACCAAAGTTGGAGATAATTATCTCCTACCTCTGCTATAAGAAGAGGCTGCCAAGGAAAACCTGCGTAACACGAAAATAGAGAGAAACACAGAGAGAAAAAGAAAGAGAGAGCTAGGGAGAGTTGAGTTGAGTTGAGAAGATTTTCTCCTCCTCCTTGTATTGTTGTTTGTATTGTTTGTAAAGCTTCATTAATACAAACCAGTAGCTCCGTGGAGTAGGCAAGTTGCCGAACCACGTAAATTGTGCGTGTTTGAGTTCTGGAAATAACCCAACAACTGGTATCAGAGCTTGTTCTTGAAAAAGAGGGTGTTTGATCCAAACTCAAAAATCAAAGTTCTCAAAACGTGTTTTTGAACATACCATCGTGTAGAGGACAACCGGACGAATCCACTGGTGAAAACCCGGCGAAGAACCGACGTCGTGCATGCCCGCACGCGCCCCCACGCGCCGACGCAAGCACTGCCCACGCGCACCAACGCGCCGTACGCGCGCCACGCTCCTTCCTCGCCCGGTTCCTGCAAAACGGGTCGGGTCTGACCCGCCACGTCAGCAAGTCAGAAAGTCAACGGCCACGTCATCCTGCCACGTCAGCTTGCCACGTCATCCATCTGGGTTTTGATCTAGTGCACCGCAGACGCTAATCGTCTGACACGTGGCTACATCATCACCGTTGAGGGGTTTTGTTCCGGTGCGACGCAGTTACTAATCGGCTGACACGTGGCTTAATCAGGACCGCTTAGGAGTTTCGATCCAGTGCGACTCAGGCCCTAATCTACTGACACGTGGCGTAATCTACACCGCTGCTGAGTTTTGATCCGGTGCGACGCAGGCGGTACTCTGGCTGACACGCGGCTGCATCTGAACCGTCCGTTAATCCAAAACTTTGATTGCTAAAATCTGAGCCATCCGAAGTCCGATTGGGGTGATCTCAGTGTCATTTCCAAGGTTTTTGGCCGTTCTGGACACATCTGTAAGGTCAGATTTGGGAAATTCGAATCGGAGAAGTAGTAAAAATGGCAGATGAAATAAAGGCTGCTGGAATTGAAAAATTTGACGGAACAGATTTTGGATACTGGAAAATGCAAATTGAAGATTATTTATATGGGAAGAAACTTCATCTTCCCTTATTGGGAAGCAAACCAGAAAAGATGGAAGAAGAAGAATGGCAACTTCTTGATAGACAAGTTCTGGGCATTATCCGGCTATCGTTATCAAGAAGAGTTGCTCACAATGTTACGAAAGAAAAATCCACTGCAAAATTGATGGAAGCCTTGTCTGGGATGTATGAGAAGCCATCAGCAAATAATAAAGTGCACCTGATGAAAAAGTTGTTCAACTTGAAGATGGTCGAAAACGCTTCTGTGACACAACACCTCAACAACTTTAATACCATCACAAATCAATTATCATCTGTTGCGATTGAGTTTGATGATGAGATTCGTGCACTCATCTTGCTAGCTTCACTTCCAAGCAGTTGGGAAGGCATGAGGACAGCCGTGAGTAATTCAGCTGGAAAATCCAAACTGAAGTATGATGACATTCGAGACTTGATTTTGGCTGAAGAAGTGCGAAGGAAAGACTCGGGTGAAAGTTCAAGCTCAGGATCAGCTCTCAACATCAACACTCGAGGGAGAAGACACGATAGAGGCTCATCCAGAGGCAGATCAAAATCCAGATACAGAAGTAAAAGCAAGTTTGGATCCAGAAAGCAGGTTGAATGTTGGAATTGTGGCAAACCTGGTCATTTCAGTAGGAATTGCACAAAACCGAAGAAACCTGAAGCTGACTCTGCAAACGCTACCACAGATGAGGTACAAGATGCTTTAATTCTTGCTGTACATAGTCAAATTGATGAGTGGATTCTTGATTCTGGTGCTTCATTCCACTGTACGCCACACAATGAAATGCTGCAAAATTATGTTGGAGGAGATCACGGTGTAGTCTATCTGGCCGATGGAACACCACTGAATATTGTGGGTATAGGAGATGTGCAAATCAAGACAATGAATGGATCTATATGGACCTTGCAGAATGTAAGGCATGTTCCTGAATTAAAGAAGAAGTTGATCTCTGTCGGACAACTCGATGATAGTGGTCATTCAATACTTTTTGCTGGAGGAATGTTGAAAGTATCAAAGGGAGCAATGGTTTTAGCTCGTGGAAAGAAAACCGGCACCCTGTATATGACCATAAGATTTGCAGACATCATCGCCTCAACTGAAGCAGAAAATCAAACACAGCTATGGCATTGTAGACTTGGCCATATGAGTCAAAAGGGGATGAAGATACTTCAGTCGAAGGGAAAGCTGCCAGAGTTAAAAAATGTCGATCTAGACATTTGTGAAAGCTGTGTTCTTGGAAAACAGAAGAAGGTCAGTTTCTTGAAGGTTGGCAGGACCTTACGACCAAGAAAGCTAGAACTGGTACACACAGATTTATGGGGACCGTCTCCAGTAGCATCACTTGGAGGTTCTCGGTATTATGTGACTTTCATTGATGACTTCAGCAGGAAGGTATGGGTTTACTTTCTGAAAAATAAATCTGATGTGTTTGAAACATTCAAGAAATGGAAGGCTATGGTTGAGACTGAATCAGGTCTAAAGTTGAAATGCTTGAGATCTGATAATGGAGGAGAATACATTGATGGAGGTTTCAAGGAGTATTGTGATGTCAATGGTATCAGAATGGAAAAGACCATTCCAGGCACACCGCAACAGAATGGCGTTGCTGAACGGATGAACAGGACCATCAATGAACGAGCTAGAAGCATGAGGTTGCATTCAGGGTTACCTCAAACATTCTGGGCTGACGCAGTTCATACCGCAATTTACTTGATCAACCGTGGACCATCAGTTCCTTTGGAATTCAGACTGCCCGAGGAAGTATGGAGAGGAAAAGAGGTACGAATCTCTCATTTGAAGGTCTTTGGATGTGTTTCCTATGTTCATATAGATTCTGATGCTCGCAACAAGTTAGAAGCCAAATCCAAGAAATGTTTCTTCATTGGCTATGGAGATGAAGAATTTGGATTTCGGTTCTGGGATGATCAGAATAGAAAGATTATCAGAAGCAGGAACGTGATCTTCAATGAGAAAGTTATGTACAAAGACAGATCAAGTGGAGAAACGGAGATGGCTGATTCAGATACAAGTCCACAAAGATCTGAATTCATAAGATTAGAAGGGCTTCCCGATGTTACTAAGCAGAACAACAATCAAGAGTCTTTACAAGAAGATTCAAGCACATCTGTGCCCACTACCACACAAGAAGATGCGGAGCCAAATGAACTAGTTGTTCGCAGGTCTTCAAGGACGATAAAGCCCCCGCAACGGTTCACACTTTTACTGAATTATATTTTGCTGACAGATGGTGGTGAACCGCTAACTTATGAAGAATCCTTACAAGATGGAAACTCAAGCAAGTGGGAGTTAGCCATGAAGGATGAGATGAGTTCGTTGCTGAAGAACAAGACTTGGGAGCTAACAACATTACCTGAAGGAAAGAAGGCCTTGCACAATAAGTGGGTTTACAGAGTGAAGACTGAGCATGACGGAAGTAAACGGTTCAAGGCAAGACTTGTTGTCAAAGGGTTTCAACAAAAGAAAGGCATTGACTACTCTGAGATTTTTTCTCCAGTTGTGAAGCTCACAACAATCAGAGTTGTTCTGGGGATAGTAGCTGCAGAAAATTTACATCTTGAACAGTTAGATGTAAAAACAGCATTCCTTCATGGTGAATTGGAGGAAGAAATTTACATGCAACAACCAGAGGGGTTTGAAATGCAAGGAAAGGAGAATCAAGTCTGCAAGCTACAGAAAAGCCTATACGGTTTGAAGCAAGCTCCAAGACAGTGGTACAAGAAGTTTGACAACTTCATGTGCAGTTCCGGGTATACAAGATGTCAAGCTGATCATTGTTGCTATGTCAAACATTTTGACAACTCCTACATCATTCTACTATTATATGTAGATGATATGTTGATTGCAGGATCCAGCATTGAGGAGATTGATAAGCTGAAACAGCAGTTGTCGAAACAGTTTGAAATGAAGGATCTGGGAGCTGCTAAACAAATACTTGGAATGAGAATCATCAGAGATAAAGACAAAGGCATACTAAAGCTCTCACAAACAGAGTATGTCAAGAAGGTTCTCAGCAGGTTTAGTATGGATAATGCTAAACCAGTAAGTACACCACTGGGGAATCATTTCAAGCTCAGCAAAGATCAGTCACCAAGAACTGAGCTAGAAAGTGGATACATGGATAAGATTCCATACGCCTCAGCTATCGGCTCTTTGATGTATGCTATGGTCTGTACCAGACCTGACATTGCCCATGCAGTGGGAGTTGTAAGCCGATATATGAGCAATCCTGGAAAGCAGCATTGGGAGGCGGTGAAATGGATCATGAGGTACTTAAAAGGTTCATCGGAAACTTGTCTCAGTTTCACAGCTGGTGGTTTGAAACTTGAAGGTTTTGTAGATGCTGATCTAGCAGGAGATATTGATAGCAGAAAGAGCACTACAGGATATGTATACACTCTAGGAGGCACTGCTGTTTCCTGGAGTTCTACCTTGCAAAAGATCGTCGCTCTTTCAACAACAGAAGCTGAATATGTTGCAGTCTCGGAATCTGCAAAAGAGATAGTATGGTTGCAGAGTTTCCTAAAGGAATTAGACAAGTTGAATGGAAAAGGTACTTTGTATAGCGATAGTCAGAGTGCAATCTTCCTTGCCAAGAATCCAGCATTTCACTCCAGGACGAAGCATATTCAGATCAAATATCACTTCATCCGACAATTGCTAGACGACGAGCAACTAATGCTAGAGAAGATCTGTGGAAGCAAGAATCCAGCTGATATGTTAACCAAAGGTGTTACTCTTGATAAACTGAAGCTGTGTAAAGCTTCAGTAGGCCTCCAAGACTAAAAGATGGATATAAAGCCATTTGTGTCCAAGTGGGAGATTGTTATGTATGGACACAAGCTGGCTGCATGACGGCGTCAACAATGGCTGCTGGCGGCGTCAAAGATGGCGGCAAGGACGGTGGGCAGTGGCTGCAAGGTGGCAATGTCGGTGGTTGCCATATTTGACCAAAGTTGGAGATAATTATCTCCTACCTCTGCTATAAGAAGAGGCTGCCAAGGAAAACCTGCGTAACACGAAAATAGAGAGAAACACAGAGAGAAAAAGAAAGAGAGAGCTAGGGAGAGTTGAGTTGAGTTGAGAAGATTTTCTCCTCCTCCTTGTATTGTTGTTTGTATTGTTTGTAAAGCTTCATTAATACAAACCAGTAGCTCCGTGGAGTAGGCAAGTTGCCGAACCACGTAAATTGTGCGTGTTTGAGTTCTGGAAATAACCCAACAAGATTTACCTTGGTACCTGAGATGAGATTGAACTATATTTTCAATTATAGTTATGTATCAAATGAAAATGAAAGCTATTTCACCTATTCTTTGTACAATACCTCAGTTCTTTCAAGAACAGTGATTGATGTTTCAGGACAGATCAAACAATTCAGTTCTTTGGGAGATTTTGGGGATTGGTTTCTTTTTTGGTCTCAACCAAGGGACCCAGCTGATGTTTATGGTTTATGCGGGGCTTTTGGAGTCTTTCATGTAAATTCATCAACTCCTTGTGGATGTCTCAGAGGTTTTAGACCATTTGTAGCAAATGATTGGTCAAGCGGTTGCCTTAGGATGTCTCCTTTGCATTGTCAACATAGGAAAAATATTGCAGTGTCAAATGATGGGTTTTTAAAGATGTCGAATCCAACATTACCAGGAAATTCAAAAGCATATCAGAAAGTGAGTTATGAAAGATGCAAATTGGATTGCATTGAAAATTGTTCTTGCATGGCTTATGCCTATAATGATAATAATGGTGAGTGTCTTTTATGGGATGGAGCTCTTATAAACTTACAACGGGCAGAGGTTGCTGGTGGCAGGACTGAAGCAGAAATTTACATCAGATTTGCTGCTTCTGAGCTTGAACTTGAGACTGGTAGTGGGAGTAGCGGAATAGGTATGGTAAAAAGGTTGTATCTATATAGCCATAAATGATCCAATAAATGTTGAGCAACTATTTTTCACAAAATAAGGTGTAGTCTTTCCAGATAAAAGGGTGGACGCAATGTCCCTACATAACCTATCTTTCCATTTTTTTCTACTTCAAAAAAACTTTTAATTGTAAATGTGTTGGTTTATGATTTGGTTAATATTTGATCTATGTTTTCAAGGAGGCAATATCAAATGGAGAATACGGACAACCTTTGGCTGTGGCTGTTCCAGGAACTCTGATTACCTTAGGCCTCTTCACATACTTCAGCTGTCTGCGCAAGGGAAAGCTCATACACAAAGGTACATCCTGTTCTTGCTTTAATTTCTGCTGTCTCCTGGTAGACTTAATTAACCCTCAATGACCAGAAAAAGCCCGCCTTTGTAATTAATTATGTCTTAGGTATGCAGATGGTATGGTTCATTTTGTTGGAGATAGATTTTGTTTTTTTGGGAGGAGACAGAAACGTTTTGTTTTGTATAAAATATTTTACCGAAATAAATTTTTATTTTTTATTTATTTTTATATGTTTGTTTCTTGTAAAATACCTTACAAAGAGAGTGATCATATTAGTTCATTTATTAAAAATATTTTTCATCTCGTAAAATTTTATAAAATATTTTATGAAAAATAATACAATCACAATATCTTACAATAAATTTATCCATATAAAATGTTTAGAAGTAAAATATTTTATGCCAAACAAACACCAAAGTTTCTTATTTATGAAAACAACTGACATTTAGAATACCTTTTAACGTCCGAATTGTGGTTATGCTAACCTGAAGTTGGTACCTTTTTTGCTAGAATAGCTGGATATTGTTCAACAAAGTGAATGTGTTCAATCAATTTTATTTTTATATTTTTCTTGAAACAGCGAAGGAACGTACAAGCCACAATATATTGCGTTTTGATTTCAATGCCGATGCTAACTCAACTACCAATGAATCTAGCTCTGTTGACAATCGAAAGAAAAGATGGAGTAAAAATATAGAATTTCCATTATTCAGTTATGAGAGCATATCAGTTGCAACTGGACAGTTCTCAGACAAGCTTGGAGAGGGAGGATTCGGACCGGTTTATAAGGTAAGTTTACGTTCAAATGAGAAATGCTGATTATCCTAAGAAAGATGTTAAAATAGTTTGAATGAACTTTCAGAATGACTTTTGGTTCATTTAACAGGGCAAATTACCCACGGGACTGGAAATAGCAGTGAAGAGGCTCTCAGAAAGATCTGGGCAGGGGCTTGAGGAGTTCAGAACTGAGACAATTCTAATCGCCAAACTCCAGCACCGGAATCTTGTCAGACTATTAGGTTCCTGTATTGAACGGGATGAGAAAATGCTAATATATGAGTACATGCCAAATAAAAGCTTGGATTTCTTTCTCTTTGGTCAGCATTTTCTTGCATTAATTTTCATTAACTTTCTCAATGCTTCAAGAAATTTATATCAGATTTGTGCATAAACTATAAACAGATGCAAACAGAGGACAAATCTTAGATTGGGGTACACGGATTCGGATAATCGAAGGAATTGCTCAAGGCCTTCTCTATCTACATAGATACTCGCGGTTACGAATCATTCACAGGGATTTAAAACCTAGCAACATTCTATTAGACAGTGAGATGAATCCAAAAATATCCGATTTCGGGATGGCTCGATTTCACAGTGACATGATACTCTTAACATGATCTGTGCTGACCTTTTCAAATGCTAGTGGCTATATGTCCCCTGAATATGCTATGGAGGGTCTCTTCTCAATAAAATCTGATGTGTTTAGCTTCAAGAAGAATACTAGTTTCTACCACAGCGACACCCTCCATCTTCTTGGACATGTGGGCAGCTTTTATACACCCTCTTTTCTTTTTATTCCTCCTTGAATTGTATTTGAATACTTTCCTAGTCTCCACACTAATGATGCGGCATGGAAGTTATGGAATTCTAATAAAGCTTTGGAGTTGATGGATCCAATCCTGGGAGATCCTCCTTCAACTGCTACGCTGTTGAGATACATAAACATAGGGCTTCTTTGTGTCCAGGAAAGTCCTGCTGATCGGCCTACAATGTCTGATGTTATATCCATGATCGTAAACGAACACGTGGCTCTCCCAGAACCTAAGCAACCTGCTTTTGTTGCAGGCAGAAACGTGGCAGAACAAAGAACATTGATGAGATCTTCTGGGGTACCTTCCGTGAATAATGTGACAATAACGGTGATAGATGGGAGATAGTTTTTTCATCAAGAGGTCTAAAGGACATGAAGCTACTTCAATATCAGAGCGAGGAAGCTATGAGTATGGAGCTTAGATCAAGCTTATTTGTATAAGTTATCTGATTTGAATCGTACAATAGTTTGTGTAATGTTTTGAAATTAATAAGATAGGAAAGTACAACAAAGCCCTTGAAGGCTTAAAGTGTAGGAATAAATTAAATGAGGGGTATAGTTGTAATTAGATAAATAGTTGATATATATAAATAGAAAGTAAAAAAAAGAAAAAGAAAGAGTGATCTGAAATTTTAAGAGAGAACCGCAGGAGTGAAGTGAGAAGAAGAAGAAGAGAAAGGAGGGGAAAGTAAGGGGAAAAAGGAAAGGAGTTGGAGGAAATAAGTAAAAAGGGGTAAGATTATGCTTTAATGTGTATAATATGTTAATTAAGCTTTAATTTCAGTTTTGATGAATGTTAGGGTTTTGAGAATTTGTGTTTTGGTTTAAATTGAAGAAATAAATTGAATGTTAGGGGTTGATTGTTGTGTTTAATTGATGATTTAGTTGATTATGGAAGATTGTGATGATTTTGAGTTATGAATTGTGTAAATGGTGAAATTTGAGTTACAAATCAGGGGAGAACAGTGGGTTCCTGTTAAAATTCTGGAATGGAGGTTGAAGATGACAAAAATTCAATTTGGTCCCTCAATTTGTGAAAATTACAAATTGGTCCCTGGAGCATATTCAGAGATTCTGAACAGAATAACATATGAATTATGGGTAGAATTACTGTATAGATAAGAGAATTTAACACTTTCAATTTGGTCCTCCAATTTAACAAAAATTACAATTTGACACTAAAAATTTGGTAAAATTCTAGAATGGTCCCTGGATCATAATGATACATCCTGGACATAATTGAGGATTAATTAAGGTCAGAATTTCAGTATATTCATGGATTTATGACAAATTTTAGTTTGGTCCTCCATTTGATAAAAGTTGCAATTTGGCCCTAAAAATATGGAAAAATTCCAGATTAGTCCCTAGCTGTAATATTAGCTTTTGCAGATTAGTTTGATGAATAATTATGGGTTATTTAGTGAATTATTACCAATTTTTATTAGTTGTTTTATTATGGATTAGATTTCGGGAAAAAACCGTTAGATTTTGGGTTTTTGAGAAAATTAACTATTTAGTTCAAAAACATATAGGGTTACGGTATACACCCTTAGTTAAGTGTATTAAATAGGTTAAATGTTCTTTCGAGTCGTTTTTGAATATGTCTCCTTTGTATTCAGATAATCCTGATATTCTACCGGCAGGACGTCATTAGGATTTCCTTCGATTTCAGCTTGTGAGTGTTGTTGCTTTTGATTCAGGTGAGTGGATAATTTTCCATATGCATGAGAAATATTATAAATATTTGATTTGTTAATATGAATTGAATCATGCTTCTTGATAATATATATGTTGTTTATTATCCTTGTTATGATAAATCATGATCAATTATTGAATTTGAATTCTTGATATGAACCAACATATATTTTGAATTGACTTCTGAATTGATAGCTCCTCATTTGATTGATGTTATGAGTTGAGCTTTGAGATATGAATAAGTTTGTTAGATTAGGATTATGAACCTATGGTATGTCAGTCAGAATACCCATACTAACAGGGTAGTGTTAGTTTGTGCACATCGTATCTGAACCCTAGTTGGTTGGGGGAGTCACCAACCTGTGTGGATTGATCATCCCACAGTACGGAGCCTCATGCTCATTGCATTTTGATTTTCTGACGAGCTTTACCATATAATCTTCTTGTTATGGCCTATTTGAGAAACCTTCCAATAAGAACCTAGAGCCACAATTGTATATATATTCTCATTGTTGTATTACCTCGTGTGTGTATATTGAACGTTATCTACTCACTGAGTTGTTGAACTCACCCTCTCATTATTTATCCTTTTCAGGCTTATAGCTTGATAGCAGGTCACTTTTGTTGAATCTTCTGGACCTGCTTTTTGGTTGTAATTTGTACCTTCCTTTTATGTCAAGTTAGTGCTCCAAAACTATGAATATATATGAACTCTTGTATTAAGACAATCGAATTATGTTATAAAAATTTGTTATGTTGTTACTACTGCGTTGAACAACTCTGATTGAGTTTTTGAAGGATAAGTTTGTATGTAAGTTTGGGTTCACATAGGTTTGGAACCTTGGAGGGGAACCTTGCCTATGTGCCGGTCATGGATCCGGGATTCGGGTCGTGACAGTTGTTGCTACCTATTTTTTGACCCATGTTTTTGATATATTTTCAAAAAAATTCAAAAATAGAGAAAAACAAAGAAAATCCAAAAAAATATGTTTTTTAATATATTTTCGTCATTTTAGCATTTTCAACTTCGTCTAAAAAAAGAATTTAAATTTTTAAAAGATTTTCAAACGCGTTCGACTTTTCACGCGTCATTTTTAAAATCATTGATTTGCTCATTTTCAAAAAAATACAAAAAAATAAGAAAAATCAAAATTTACAAAAAGAAAGAAGTTGAGGGACCAAGTTGAAAAACTTGGCAACATTTTTTGCCTATAAATACTGGTTTCCAACACTTGCAAAGAGGGGGGGCAATTTTGAAATTATCAGAAGAAAAATTACAAAAAACCCTAACCCTAAACAAAAAAAACCTCCCTCATTCTACCCAAAGGTGTCGCCCCCCTTCGGTTTCAAATTTTTTGAACCTCCAGCCACTGCTCACCAGTTTATTCTTCTCAAAAAACAACCAACCGCCGGCCATCTTCTTTGATTTTTTTCTCCCCGAAGGCCGGCCATTTCAAAGCCATCACCTCCCTCTCCTTCTCTTAACCATCAGCCCCCCCCTCTTGGTTTTTGATTTTTTTTCCTCCCTCAACCGGCTGTTACCCCCTTCAGCCGGACCCTCTCACTTTTGGCCAAAGAGCCACCGCCCCCTGCAACTGAGGCATTTTTTTCTTCCCGGTTGTTCCCCCCTCTCCGCTGTCATCTTCCAGCACCGGCATCCACCTCCCTCAACAGCAAACGGAGAATCAACCACAGCCTCACAGCCGGCCTGATCTTCTCCCTGACATAGCCAATCTACTTCACCGCCGGCCAACTTAGCCACACACCGGACCGAAACAAGAGTCTTCCCCCTTCGGTCTCCATCTCTCCCGATCTCTCACAGCCTACCCAGCAGCGGCCAGAGACCACCATCAGCCAGACGGGCTTCCACCCTCCTCTCTCAGCCGACTCATCGGTCTCCCTCTCCGGGTCACCGAACAGACCCGACGGCCGCAGACCCACCAGCAAGCCGCTACCTCAGCCACCGCCACTCGCAGCTCTGATTTCCAATCCCCCCGCCTCTGACAGAGCTGCCATCTGAAGAATGAAGGAGCAGCCACCAGAAAAAGAAGGAATTGATTACAGATCCAAAAACTTTTAAATGGAACCGACCCGAGAACATATCTGCAAAGAAATAAAAAGCTAAAATCAACTGCGCTGTTGTGTTTTCTTGGTGTTTTGCAGGTCATTGGTGGTGGGGAGAAGAAGATTGCAGGCCAGCCCTGTTTCCCTGTCATCTGGAGGTGGCGCGTGGTTCCACGCGTCGCCAGTGGCGGTGGCGCGTGAATCCACGCGTCGGCACTGTTCATGCAGGCCCCAGAAGTCCTTCCCTGCAATTTCTGGAGTTTTAGGGACTATTTTGTAATTTTTAAATTAATTCATGTAATTTTGATTTATTTATTTTGAATTTGTATTTGTATTTGTATTTGTATTGTGGATGTAAAAATAAAGAAAAGAAAAGAAAAGAAATAAAAATAGTGAAAGTGAATGTGTGTGTTTGTATTTTGTTTTATTTATTTGTATATATTTTTTAATGATAAAATTGCAAATATATTAAAGAAGAATTTAATATTTTGATCGGATCACGATGAAGAATTATTAACTTATACGTAAGTGATATTTCTAATTTCCGATGAAAAGAAAATTATTAAAACTTCTTTAACACATCAAATTCGCGAAGTAGCTTACCTCAGGTAGGGTGTGTTAGGGATGCTAATACCTTCCTAACCACAACCAGTCCCTAACCCGTGAATTTCTGACAAGACTAGTACATCCGGTTTCCTAGTAGCCTTCAATAAATTACTAGGTGGCGACTCCAATGAACCAATCAAATCAAACGCAACAACAACGAGACTTAAAATCGCCAGTCGATGCCGCGCGCGGGATTTTTCCGACGTGCGACAGAATGGCGACTCCACTAGGGAAGGTATTGTTTCTGACATTATTGGACTAAGCTTTGTGTATTTGATGTGTTTAAAGTTTTTGCATTTTTATCTTTTTGTTAATATTTTTTCCATGCATTTTATAGAATTGTCTCATGCATCACCTGTATTTATTTTTGAAAGCACACACAAGCTTCTAGGTTAGGTGGGGAACTAGCGATCTGCCCTAAGACTATTGGTCAGGGTTCAGATGCGTGAAACACCCAACTCATATCTGAGTGCCTGCTTGGTAATGGTGGGTATACGTGCTTTAACCATTCCTTGCAACGCCCCCATACTGTCTTTACGAAGAACGTCACTAGGCAGATATAAGACCCTTTTGAGACCAGATAGAAAACCTACCCATGTTCACATAATGAATAGAACTTGTCCTTAGGTTGTATGTGCTATCGTTATTTGCATAAGGGCAAACCCTTCTTGAAGCATCTTGAACTCAAGACTTGTGGGTGACACATTGGCCGTCACTCCGAAAATTTTCATTATAGAGTTTGGGCAAAAATCACGATTCTTGTTCCATCATACAAGAGTTACGACCATATTGTCACCCCTCGAAGGGTGAGTTCAGCATATAGATTACATGTTCATACATTTATCATGCATGAACCGGGTTGAAAGGTAGGTCCCCTGTACAAGTTGTGCTGCATGTGATTGAAGAAAGATGAGGGAAGTGAACAAAGGAGTCAGATATAGACTCATTATCAGATTAAGGTTGAGTGCATCAAAGGTGAAGTAGCTGGACTCAGATCTGCTCGAACAAGTGTTGAGCATCAAATGGAAAGAGAGTGTCTGCATAGTCTGTTGTGGGAACACTGCATGTTCACGTCCAATTGAAGCTGTATCTCTCCTTTTCCGTCATGAACAACAGCAACAATGCCTTCAGTCATCAACTAATGACAACTCTGGTTCTTGTCCAGTTGCACTGTTAAATGTTCATCGCCTCCACATCATCTAATGGAACCAAATAACTACTGGTCTCCTGTACATGGTGCATTAGTCTTCTTTGAAGCTATCCCAATTATGAGCTCAATTCCATTTCAGCAGCACAAGATGTTGGTCTGAAAAAAACCATGAACTTCAACGTGGCAGAGCTCTCTCTACAAAAATCTGTTTATGATGCTGCAAGTTGAGAGTGCAAGAGGGGATTTACTAATTGCATATGCTACAAATATTTCTCTCATCAGTTTCAACATGAAAAAACTGTAGTAGGTTGAAGAGCCAGACTTGGTTTGAAAAAACATGAGCAGACATCAAACTTCAACGTAGTAGAGATCTCTCGACATGAATCTGTTTGGGGATATGTAAATAGGAAATCTAAGAAGGAATACAGTAGTTTCAGATCATCTATGATTTTCCCCTAACAGTGTTAGTATTAAAGCGTAAAAGTAGAGAGAAGAGACATGCCTAGACTGAAAAACATGAAGAAGACTGAAACTTCCACAGAGCAGAACTCCCTCTATTGGTGCTTGTTTGCTGCACCGTTCGAGAGGAATCGAAGAAGAAATAGAGGAGATTTATGTCCATCATTTTCTCCCATAGAAGAGATAAGGCATGATTCCACGTGTCGGTAGCGGTGGTGTTGTGCGCTACCAAGATTACCTAGCTTGTGGAAGTTTTCCAATAACCCTCAACCAACCACAACAACATTGGAATATTGACATGATGTTGTGAAGATCATCGAAAGAATTGAGCGAGCTATGAAGAAGTGAAGGATTGAAGGTTTTGTTATGGATTCCAGAACTGTGAAGAGAGTTGAATCAGAAGATGACTCTCGATTGAGAAACCTCAGTAATTTTGCCTAGTCAAGTCTCGCTCAAACATCAACTACTCCAATGTCTTTGCCAAAGATAAACATTCCTTTGCCATGTGGGTTTATTTACCAGCATCTGCCAGATCTCAGACTTAGTGTCCCGGACATCGACAAATTGCATGCAACCACCATGGTATAATTCAAACCAGATGTGAATATCATGGAGGGTTCCTGAACCATTTCAGTTGAACAGACATAAGAGTTTCAAGAATCGAGCTGAGTTTGTGAAAGATGATGTCATCAATCATGTTGTCGCCAGAACATCCTCAGAATGACATGTGATCGAAATTGCTTGGCGAAACACAGATATAGCCAGAACAGCTAATTCAAGAATGGTGATGAACTGCCAATCATATTGTTATGGAATTTTGCATTTTTTGTTTTGGGATCACATCTCATCCTTTACCGAAACATGTCTGGCTTTTGTCTCTTTGTTGTTTTGAAATCAACAGATGTTTTCTAACAATATATTTTGATCAAACTCCAACATGCGATAAAGGTTAATTAATCCGAAAGATTAATTGTGTTTTGATTGCAGAAATGACTCGATTCTTGTTGAAATGACATGAGGTGACCGAACAAATTTTGAGCTCACACATAAAATTGAACCACCCACCATGTAGCTAAGTTTTAACAATATGCATAATGACATGTAGTGGATTCAATAGTTATGGACTCGTGAATCATGACTCTTACAGGTTCTAATCATTACACTAGATGAGGTCAAAATTTATCGGTTCTAACCGACCTTGCTTGAAATGAGAAAAGGCCATTTTTGTTTATGCTTTCACATTTCTTGAAATATTATCCCTTGCGGTCCCCATTTGAGCCTGATAGAATATTTCTTTTCAAAAGAAACCCTGACTAGGATCACACCCCACACTAGGGGAAAATGAGAGATATTTTGAAGACATTAATGGATAAAGGGAAGGCTTAGAACAAAAGTCCAATGATTGAGAGAAGGCTAAAAGAAAACACATAGACTGGGGGCATATAAGAAAATTTTGAGGAAGGCTATGAGTTGAAATTGCCTTCACTTAAAGACAAGTTAAAGATAAAGGAAGGAGAATGCCTAACAATTCTAAGAGAGGCAAGACAGTTTTCAATTGAGAAAAGACAGCAAATGCCAAAAGTCAACACTAGAAAAATCAATGCTTCATATCTTTTGGTGTGTCTCGGATAGAGCTTCTAATGTCTTCAAAAATTTTTTTAGTTATTCATCAAAGAAAAAGTTGGATTTGCATTATGACCTATGTTAAGAGAATTCTGATATTTTAAGATTAATAAGGTTATATGTCACTTTCTCAACAATGACAATAAGAGAAAGAGAATCGATGAATAGTTAATGTTGGTTCTAGGTCGTTGAAACCCTCAAATACCTTTTGAGCCTATGAAATTCCTTTCTTTTATAGCCATGAACCATAGCCTGCATTACGTGTTTTTAAAAGCCCTTTTTAATCAAGCAAGCAACTTGAACTGATAAATAAATGACGCTCTCAAAACTTGAAGAGATTTTCCATAAGGGTCGTGACTTCATGAATTAAGCTACCGGTTATTATGCATGCTGATAAAATAAATACTGAGAAAAGAAACAACCTTTTTTTATCAAGCCTGAGCATTTAAAGTTCACAAAAATATCAACTCATCACAAAAAAAAAAAAAAAGATATACCCAAAATCAGAGTTTAAAGTGGACACAAAGAACCATGGAAAAGACCATTTTAATCTTACAACGTGTCATTTCTGTTTTCAAAATACAAGACAATCAAAGGACTACATTGAATGACGTGTGTTGGATCTTTGACCAAAGAAGCTTGAATTTCAAAATACTTTTCAAAAACTGATATCTCTCTGATTTCATTTCAACAATTAGACTTGAATAGACATGACCTTTGAAGTATGAGATTTGATTCTAGAACAAGAAAGATTGTCAAACAAAGAAGAACATTCATTGAGTTTGTGGAATCCTTGACATGAAATGACATCAACTCTTCTCAAAACTCCCTGAAAGGTTGACCACCTGGGGGCAATTCAGTGGACCTTCAGAAGGAAAACCAACAATATCCAGATCAACTGGGGGCAAAGAAAGAATCAGATGATGAGTCATCAAAGTCCCGGAAAGTTATGTTCAGCATCTGACAATGACAAAGAAAAACCTTCTTGAGTATAAACTGATGAACGAGCATTCATATCATATTAGGGGCAATGTTTGTTCAGAGAAAGTCTGTGATCTAGTGAACTTCAACAGCAATTGATGAGCAACGCTGCACTTGAAGGATATTTTCATATCTTCATCTTGGGTTACCCTGTAAAACATGGCTATGACTCCTGACAGATGTTCTCGGGTGAGTGCATTTAAATGAACATCGAACATATGCATACCACTAAGATTGACTATGGGACCATCTATTCTGAAGCTCAAATGCGCACTTCACCGCATGAATATGGGTGATAACATGAACATCATTGATGATGTCAAAGCAGTTATTTTCACGATCTGATTTGACAAGCTAAGAGGAATCCATAGAGAAATACATCGCGCTTACAATGATGAGTTGTTTACTGCAAAGCATGAGATCCATGTCTGGATGACTTGGCAGTTCCATGAAGGTTGGTGACCATACATACTTGAATGGTGTTTCAACCGAAGGCAAGTTCATGACTGATTAACAATCTTGATGGGTGTTGGCATGATGCACACAATCAATCAGAGGATAATTCTCAGAAGAAGCCAGAGAGAAAATCCTTCATGATGAATCAAGCAATACCAAACTTGGGGGCAGGGTCAAGCTTGATGAACGATACAAGCAGTAATTGTCAAAGGAAGAACAATGCATTTACAGCTGAGTGGATGGCTAGCACATGAATGAGCCAATGCATCGGAAGAACAAAGAAAGCTTTGGGATACAAACAAAGGCACCCTATGACGATGGAGCATCAAAGAGGGGGGGACCTATATTTCAAATCAGGTAAGGATGCATGCATATCATCTAACCTCAAAAAAAAAAAAACCATTTGCACATATTTTTGAATTGTTACAGGAAAATCCTTAATGAGGTCCAGCAAAATGGTGGAAAGAGAAAGAAGCATTGTGGTGATGATAATAAAGAATCGGTTTTGATCATGGAATAAAAGGACGATGGGATGAACCCTACCATTAGGAAAATCCCAAAGAAATGAATAGATCAACCTTGCAACCGGGAAGCCTCGAGTTTTCAACCCTTGCAGTCAGGAAACACCGAGTTTTCAAACCCTATGATCGGGAATTATCAGGAAGCACCAAGTTTTCCAGCCCTTCTTCTGTCATCCCCTTAGGACTTTGCCAGGTAAGTCCTATTTTCCACACTTGTCATATCACATTCTTTCCATCTGGGTAGGTCGCCCATCATAATAAGACCGTTTTTTATATTTTTTCCATCCGGGTAGGTCACCCATGACAATGAGACCGCACTTCATCATATTTTTTCCATCTAGGTAGATCACCCATTACAATGAGACCCCACTTCATATTTTTCCCATTTTTGGGTAGGTCACCCATTACAATGAGACCGCACTTCACATTCTTTCTATTTGGGTAGGTCGCCCATCACAACGAGACTGCTTTTTCATATTTTTTCCATCCGGGTAGGTCACCCATGACAATGAGACTGCACTTCATCATATTTTTTCCATCTGGGTAGGTCACCCATTACAATGAGACCACACTTCATTTTTTTTTTTTTCATTTTTGGGTAGGTCACCCATTATAATAAGACCGCACTTCATATTCTTTCCATCTGGGTAGGTCACCCATCATAATGAGACCGTTTTTTTCATATTCTTTCCACTTGGGTAGGTCACCCATTACAATGAGACCGTTTTTTACACATTCTTTTGTTTTGGTTAAATGAGATCGCCAGATGGGATCTCATGTAGCTTTGGTTAAAGGGAATCGCCAGATGGGATTTCAGGTTAACCGAGTTACACATATTTTTGTTCCAGTTGAATGAGGTCGCCAGATGGGATCTCATGTAGCTTTGGTTAAAGGGAATCGCCAGATGGGATTTCAGGTTAACCGAGTTACACAATATTTTCGTTCCAGTTGAATGAGGTCGCCAGATGGGATCTCAAGTAGCTTTGGTTAAAGGGAATTGCCAGATGGGATTTCAGGTTAACCGAGTTACACACATTTTTAGTTGCAGTTGAATGAGGTCGCTAGATGGGATCTCATGTAGCTTTGGTTAAAGGGAATCGCCAAATGGGATTTCAGTTTAACCAAGCTACACACCAACTTTTGTTCTTGTTAGATCGCCAGATGGGATCTCAGGTAAACCCAATTAAAAGGGCAGGTCGCCCGTGAAAATAGACCAGTGTGAGAGTGTGGGCCGGTCGCCCGTGAAAATAGACCAGAGTGAGTATGTGTGGGCAGGTCGCCCGTGAAAATAGACCAGTGTGAGAGTGTGGGCCGGTCGCCCGTGAAAATAGACCAGAGTGAGTATGTGTGGGCAGGTCGCCCGTGAAAATAGACCAGAGTGAGTATGGGTGGGCAGGTCGCTCGTGAAAATAGACCAGTGTGAGAGTGTGGGTCGGTCGCCCGTGAAAATAGACCAGTGTGAGTGTGTGGGCAGGTCGCCCAAGATAATGAAATCATTTTCCTTTTGTTTTCTTTACAAAGCTTACTATGCAAAACATTGAGGATTTTTGCTTCGTAAGCATTGTAAAGAGGGGGCATCTGTTGCTACCCATTTTTTGACACATGTTTTTGATATACTTTCAAAAAAATTCAAAAATAGAGAAAAACAAAGAAAATCCAAAAAAATATGTTTTTTAATATATTTTCGTCATTTTAGCATTTTCAACGTCGTCTAAAAAAATAATTTAAATTTTTAAAAGATTTTCAAACGCGTTCGACTTTTCATGCGTCATTTTTAAAATCATTGATTTTCCTCGTTGAGTCGACGTTGATTTGCTCATTTTCAAAAAAATACAAAAAAATAAGAAAAATCAAAATTTACAAAAAGAAAGAAGTTGAGGGACCAAGTTGAAAAACTTGGCAACATTTTTTGCCTATAAATACTGGTTTCCAACACTTGCAAAGAGGGGGGGGCAATTTTGAAATTATCAGAAGAAAAAATACAAAAAACCCTAACCCTAAACAAAAAAAACCTCCCTCATTCTACCCAAAGGAGCCGCCCCTCTCCGGTTTCAAATTTTTTGAACCTCCAGCCACTGCTCACCAGTTTATTCTTCTCAAAAAACAACCAACCGCCGGCCATCTTCTTTGATGTTTTTCTCCCCGAAGGCCGGCCATTTCAAAGCCATCACCTCCCTCTCCTTCTCTTAACCATCAGCCCCCCCTCTTGGTTTTTGATTTTTTTTCCTCCCTCAACCGGCTGTTACCCCCTTCAGCCGGACCCTCTCACTTTCGGCCAAAGAGCCACCGCCCCCTGCAACTGAGGCATTTTTTTCATGCCGGCACTGTTCATGCAGCCCCCAGAAGTCCTTCCCTGCAATTTCTGGAGTTTTAGGGACTATTTTGTAATTTTTAAATTAATTCATGTAATTTTTATTTATTTATTTTGAATTTTTATTTGTATTTGTATTTGTATTTGTATTGTGGATGTAAAAAAAAAAAAAAAAAAAAAAAGAAAAGAAATAAAAATAGTGAAAGTGAATGTGTGTGTTTGTATTTTGTTTTATTTATTTGTATATATTTTTTAATGATAAAATTGCAAATATATTAAAGAAGAATTTAATATTTTGATCGAATCACGGTTAAGAATTATTAACTTATACGTAAGTGATATTTCTAATTTCCGATGAAAAGACAATTATTAAAACTTCTTTAACACATCAAATTCGCGAAGCAGCTTACCTCAGGTAGGGTGTGTTAAGGGTGCTAATACCTTCCCTAACCACAACCAGTCCCTTACCCGCGAATCTCTGACAAGACCAGTACATCCGGTTTCCTAGTAGCCTTCAATAAATTACTAGGTGGCGACTCCAATGAACAAATCAAAGAAAACGCAACAACAACGAGACTTAAATCGCCAGCCGATGCCGCACGCAGGATTTTTCCGACGTGCGACAACAGTTTGTTTCAGTTTTTCCTATTATTCTCGTTGTATTGAAACATGAACAACATCAAATCAAGGGTTCATAAAACACATTTAATTCAGATCTTAAATATATTAAAAACTCATTTTCCTTTTAGTACAAATTCATCTTAGAATACCACATATTTAGCCCGTCAGACGTTGATAACTCAGACTGCTGCATGTGCACCAAACACACTCTTCAAGACACCAGTTGCTTATATCTATCAAGATTCAGACTAGATGTCGTTGCCAAGGTTAGAAAAGTTCTCCAGCAACGGAGACTGCAGGAAATCCCTGCAATCAAGCTGGCATGAGAGATAAAGCACCAGCAACAATGTGATCGTCCCCTTCCACCTGCAACTAAATGCTAGTACTTATTTTTATGGCGAAGAAAAGGCAATGTGGTCAGATTATAAAGTTGTCCCTTTAGCTGAAGTTTTTGAAGCAGTTGAGTGGGCTAAATAGGCCCAACAGGCCAACACTGACACAACCAGACCAATACCTTCCTTTCAGGCAGCTCTTCACCTCGATTGCATAGAGGGCCTGGATAACAGGTTTTGCTGAAGATTGCCTGGTGTCGTTACATTTATTAAGGAACAAAATTAAGGAATTGCAACTACAAATTTGACAATACTAAGTCTATTTGCTTGTTTTTGTCTTTCCTTATACAGCGATAGAATGGAGATAATTTTTTCATCAAGAGGTCTAAAGTGTTAATATATTCAAGCCAAAACTAGAGTACCAAAAGAGTTAATCAATTTATTAACGTTTTAGCCGCCTCTGTTGCTGCACTCGGCAGAAAGAAGCCTTTTATACATTGCAAGTTGTTTTGCCATACAAGGAGAGGTTATTTTGCTATACAAGGAGTCTATGATAAGATAATATTTGATAGTTAATATTAAGAGTCCTAATTGTATACATATATGGTAACATTCCCCCTCAAAATGATGCTGGTAAGTCAACCAGCAACAATTTGCCAACAAGAAATTGATGTTGCTGTCGAGGCATAACTTTAGTGAAGACATCAGCTATTTGGAGATCGGAAGAGATATCACCTGATTTTCCAAAGTGTTGCGAATAGAATGACAATCAACCTCAATATGTTTGGTGTGTTCATGGAAAACAAGATTTGTGGCAATTTGAATAGTACTAGTATTTTCAGCATGAAGTGGGGTAGAGGTGACTTGAGGAAACCCAAGCTCTTCGAGAAGACCACACAGTCATACAATTTTAGAACAAGCAATAGACATGGCACGATATGACATAGGACTCCTTTGTGTCCAAGAAATCCCTGCTGATCGGCCTACTATGTCTGATGTCATCTCCATGATTGTAAAGGACCGCGTATCTCTCCCGGAACCCTAGCAACCTGCGTTTTTTGCAGGCAGAAACATGGCAGAGCCAAGGTCATCAATTGATAAGCTCTGCTGGGGCATCTTCCGTTACTAATGTGACAATAACAGCGATAGATGCCAGATGATTGTTTCTTTTAATACCAAGATATCATTGGATTTATGTAGGAACTAGGGAGGGTCATGGGGAAAAAGGTTTAATAATTAGGTAGTCTTAGATGCACTTAATTACCATGTAATTATAGTGGAATGGTATAGTCAGCAGTAGGCGTAGCAGTTGAATTCCAGAGGCTAGATTTTTATTAAAAGCTGTAAATGAGTGAGCATGCCGTGGCAAGTTTATCTTGATATATAATATTTTTTATTTAGCAACATGTGATTACTTTAATCAGTAATAGTGTTTACTTTAATCATCAATATTAATATCAGATGACCCGTCAAATCAAACCTGGCCTGGATTGGTTTGATTTTTTGAATTGGGTTGGGAATTAAATCCAGTAATTAATCTAATTAAATCTGGGTGAAATATAATAATATCAGATTCATTTATTTTTAAAAAAATTTTATATAAAAAATTAATTGTTTTGACTAAACATTAAAACAACAATATGATATTTTAGAAATGTATATTATATCAAATGAAATTTAGTTTGATAGATTTATGAGTGCAAATTCAAGAATAAATGAGTACTCGAAAAATAAAATAAAATATATAAATATTCAAGAAATTAACTAGGCGTACTCATCGTATAATCAATATACATATTTATTTATATTATATATATATTAAAGATTATCCCACTCACCCGGAAAAATATAAATTAAAAGGAATATCAAATGAAAGACCTGAAAAATCTATTGAGTATCATTAGGAGAACCTACAACAAATATATAAAATATACTCAATAGCAACTCAAAACAACACAAATAAAATATTCCAACGCATGAAAGAAAATCAGGTTTAGTCTCCTATATTTAGGGACTAAAACGACAATTTTCCAAACATGGACCAAAACATATTTTTACCAAAATTAAAGGACCAAAATATAAATACATAACCATATTAAAATTCCACCCCTAAATCATCCTCAATTCTGTTGGAACGAACTAGGGCCCAAACTATAATTGTTAAAATGAATTTCTTAATACTAAGTCTGTTTGCTTGTTTTTGTCTTTACTTATACAAGATTCTCTGTTTGAAAGTAGGATTTTTCCTGTTAAGTTCTTCGAGAAATGAAAGAAAAATCCTGTGTCTCTGATGGGGTTTTTATAGAATTGAAATGACCATTGCGATTTTCTTATATGTTAATCTTAGATGGTTTTTGGATGCTTTATTAGATGTCTGATAATGCAAGAGCTAGAAGGGGTTCTGATGGATTCCCAGTACTGGTATTAAGCTAAATTTGACAGTAAATTTCTTTTCTAACGAAAGAAAATTGTAACGACAAGAAAGTGTCAACTTTTTTTCAATTGCACTTTGAAATTCTTGCACATACGACAGCCTACATGTATCCTTTCACAATGCATTGTGGATGACAGACCCATTTTCTTTTTATTTTATGTTTTAATAAATGATTTCTTTTTTTCAATTGTATCTTTTCACGTGCTGTTGTGATATTTTATGTTTTTGGCTTTGAAAAATCTAAATTTCTCTTTCTTTCATGCATTATATTATTGATAACGTGACTCAAAAAATACAATGCCAAAGCCTTAAATTGGAGGGGATAGTGCGAACGTGAAGTCCAAGTCAACGTCGAAAAGGGAAAGCTGATAGCAACAATATGTTAGAGACAGAGTATTCGCATAGTTGCTAAATTCAAAAGGGAAAGCGAGAGCATATAATACACCCCTCTCTCTCTCTGCTCTTCCTCGATACAATTTTTAAAATAAAATGAAAACACTCTAGAGCACCAATGATTTTTTTTCAAAAAAAATAAAAATAAAAAAATAAGAGCATATAATACACATATGAAACTGAATCTAGAACATGAATTTCAATTAATATAAGTAAAAACAATAAACAAAAATATATTGTATAGAAATTTACATTTAAGTTCTAGATTTCAAAAAAAATAAATTTCTCTTTCTTCAATGCCTTATATTATTGATATTTTTACTGTAATTTGACAATTCAACCCACATTTCAGCATTACATGACTCAAAAAACAAATGGCATAGCCTCTAATTGGAGAGGATACCGAGAAAAGGAAAGTCCAAGTCAATGTGGAAAATTATTGGTAAGAGCTGACAGCTACAATATGACAAGAGATCTAGAGCATTATCATATAGTTTATGAATTCACAGGGGATTTCTGGTTTTTCTTCCCTTCCTCTTTCTCTGATTCATGCTCAGTCACAGCTCTTTCACCCTTAATCCCACGAATCAGAAAGGATGTGTGTTGAGACAAAGCCACGTTTTTTGCTCTTTGTGCTGTTGTTGCTATTCGTTTCCCATAGGACTTGCTTCTCCATTGTAGGCGATACCCTTTTGGTTGGCCAATCTCTCTCTGCGAGCCAGACACTAATATCTCAAAACGGCACTTTTGAACTCGGTTTCTTCCAGCTAGGCACTTCTGTAAACCTTTACCTGGGAATATGGTTTAAGAACTTCGCAGATAAGATATATGTTTGGGTAGCAAACAGGGAGAGCCCTTCAAACGACCCAGTTTCATCGAAGCTTGAATTGTCAGCACATGGCAATCTTGTCTTGCTGATGAATTTCACCACAATTTGGTCAACAGCTCTTGCATCTTCAATGTCAAATACTAGTACAGCAGAAGCAGTACTTCTTGATGATGGAAACTTTGTCGTAAGAGATGGCTCAAATCCATCTACCATATATTGGCAGAGTGTCGATTATCCAACTGACACATGGCTACCTGGTGGAAAGCTTGGAATCAACAAGCACACTGGGCAAGTGCAGCAGCTTATTTCCTGGAAAAACGCAGAAGACCCTGCACCAGGTATGTTCTCGATTGGGATCGACCCAAATGGAAGCAGTCAGCTTTTCATAGAGTGGAACAGGTCACACAGGTATTGGAGCAGTGGTGATTGGGATGGAGAAAGATTTGCCTTGGTACCTGAGATGACAAATATTTTCAACTATAGTTATGTATCAAATGAAAATGAAAGCTATTTCACCTATTCTTTGTACAATAACTCATATCTTTCAAGAACCGTGATTGATGTTTCAGGACAGATGCAACAGCTCGCATGGTTGGATTGGGCTCTTTTATGGGGTATTTTTTGGGCTCAACCAGGAGACCAAGCTGAAGTTTATGGTTTTTGGAGTCTTTCAAGGAAATTCATCGAGCTCTTGTGAATGCCTGAAAGGTTTTAAACCATTAGTGCAAAATGATTGGTCAAGTGGTTGTGTTAGGAAATCTCCTTTGCAGTGTCAAAATAAGAGAAGTGTTGGAAAGGAAGATGGATTCCTAAGGATTTCGAATCTGACATTACCTGCAAATTCAAAAACATATCAGAAAGTGAGTGCTGAAAGATGTAGATTGGATTGCTTGGAAATTTGTTCTTGCGTGGCTTATGCCTATAACAAGAACAGTGGTTGTTCTTTATGGGAAGGAGATCTTATAAACTTACAACAACATCCAGGGGTTGCTGATGGCCGGGCTGGAGCAGAAATTTACATCAGACTTGCTGCTTCTGAGCCTGAACTACAGATTGGTAATGGCAGTACCCGAACAGGTATGGCTTTGTACATATAGACAGTATGATCCAATAAATGACGAGAAACCATTTTTGACAAAATCATGGTCAAAAACGCGGACGCAGTGTTCCCTGACATAACCTATCTTTCCATTTTTTTCTACAATAAAAAAACTTCTTAATCCAGTGTACAGGTGTTGGTTTATGATTTTGTAATATTTGATCTATGTTTACAAGTAGGTAATATCAAAAGGACAATACGGACAACCTTGGCTGTGGCTATTCCAACTACTCTGATTACCTTCGGCCTCTTCATGTACTTCAGATGTCTGCGCAAAGGAAAGCTCATGCACAGAGGTACATCCTGGTTCTTTCTTTAATTCCGTTGTCTGCTGGTAGACTTAATTTAATTAAATCTTGAAGTTACTGGTTATCGTATCGATATGGTAACTTTTAAATTTTTAATTTGCAGAAAAGAACATGTTTTTTGACATTTTACTTTTTAGATTAAAAAATAATTATCTATTATTATTATAATTACTAAAACTCTTAATTCATCAATAAAAACTTTTTAATGTGAAACTAGTTGCAAAAAAAAAAAATTATAATTTTTTTACAATTCTATCTAAAATAGACTTCATTGTTGATTTTATTTTAAATTACTAAAGTTTGTTATACTATATTACCGATAGTTTGTTTGTATTATTCATGATTCTAGCATCAACAAATATTCAATTAAGGGTAGTTTTAATTTTGGTGTTGGTAAATATTACACAGCCAAAAAATATATAGTATTCCTGACTCTGGTCTTAGTGAATAAACCAGTAAAATTTGAATTGAAAACAAGAAATATATATATTTTTTGTTATTATTTTTGTAAAAAAAAAAAAACAGATATGTATTGTATACAAAATTCATATTTTACAGTAAAAATCAACAAATTAAATATATAATGAAATTGTTAGGGAAACAAATACTCGAGGGATCTACAAATAAATTTAAAAAAGTTCACAAACGTTTTTAAAATTTTCTAATATATATATAAAAAAAAATTTGTTTGACCAAATATCAAAACAAATAAATAAAATAAAGAAGATTAGCATAAAAAATTGTTTTAAAAAAAACACCCTTGACCAAAAACAAATTAGATTGGATGGGTTGAAGCTCAGGTCCCTCATTTTTTTTTTCCCCTAAATCCAGCTCAGCTCGTATGAACTGAACATAATTAGCTCGGCCTGATCACTGGCATAAGTCCGGCCCAGCTAGTCACTGGAACAAACTAGTGACCTGGCTGGTCACAATTAAGGGTGAGAAAAAAACTGAAAAACAGAGAAAACCAGAAAAAAATAACTAAAAAACCGAACCGTAAAAAAAACAGATTAAACTGATTAAAATTTTAAAAAAATCAGCTGGTTTGGTTCGGTTTTGATTTCATAAGAAAAAAACTAAAAAACCCGAATCAAACCCAAACTGAAAAAAACAAAAAAAAACCGAGCTAAAAAAATAATAATAAACTAAACTGGAAAAAACAAAGCCAAACTGATTTCAACTGGTTTTTATCCTCCCCTCTGTTCCTTAGCCTTCTCTTCCTGTGCCTCTCTCTTTTTTTGTTTCCTTCGTTTTCTGCTTCTTCCCGGCTCTCTGTATGTTTTTTGTCTGTCTCCTGCTCTTCGTCTCGTCTCTGTGTTATTCGTTCTTCTCTTTTTGTTGTGTCTGTGTTTACTTTGTCTCCTGTGTTTGCTTGTTCTTCTGGTTTCCTCTCTGTTCTTTTGTGTTTTGCGTCCCTGTTTCCGTGCTGGTTCGCCCTGTTTGTTCCTCCATGTCTGTGTCTCTCTCTATCCTGTGCTTCTCTGGTTTTTCTCTCCGTTCGTTCTTTTCTTGTTCGTGTCTTTTTCCCTCCCTCCTCGTCATGCACTTTCTCCGGCTTTTATAAAGCCAGAGAATGCCATGCGTTCTTTTCGTGTGTTTGTCTCCACATCATTACTTACCGAGCTCAGTAAAACTTCTCATATAAAATGTTCAAAACGTAAAAGGTTGTCTATGGGTAAAATATCTAACACCAAACAAACACCAAAGTTTCTTTTTTCATGATTAAAAATGACAATTGGAATCCCTTTTAATGCCGGAAATTGTGGTTATAACCTGAGGCGGTTACATTTTTGGTTGATATAATCAGAATTGCGGATATTTTAACAAAGTGATTGTGTTTTGCGTCCCTGTTTCCGTGCTGGTTCGCCCTGTTTGTTCCTCCATGTCTGTGTCTCTGGTTCTCTCTCTCTCTCTCTCTCTCTACCTGTGCTTCTCTGGTTTTTCTCTCCGTTTGTTTTTTTCTTGTTCGTGTCGTTTTCCCTCCCTCCTCGTCATGCCCTTTCTCCGGCTTTTATAAAGCCAGAGAATGCCTTGCGTTCTTGCCTTTGTAACGGCAGGCATCGTGGGGCAGCTGGCAGGCTTCCGTTGATTTGCTGCCGTTTCTCCTTCCAGATGTTCCAGATGGGAATGGCCATTCTCATTTTGGTCACTCAATTTATGAAACTTTGTATCCAAGTCCCTGGGTAAATTATAATTAGACCCCTATATTTTAGAGAATTTCACATAAAAGTCCTTGATTTCAAACTTTTTCAATTCAGTCTTTAATTGACTCTTCAACCTTTTATGTTTTCAAAATTACCCCTGCAAAAAATAATTAAATAATTAAGCTCCATACAGTACCCCCTTCTTTTCTCTTTAGTTTTTGGACTTTTATTTTGTAATTTTGACCCAAATCAGCCCCAAATTTTAGTATTTATTCAATTAAACCCCTTATTTAATTAAACTAATTTCAAGTTGAATTAAGTCCCCAAACTTATTAAGTATTTAATTAAGCTTTTGATTTGATTAATGAAGTAATTCAAAGTTTATTTAAGTTCTCAAACTTCTAATTTATATTGTCTTTACCTAAATTTCAATTTATTCTTCATTCATTTCATTTTTTTCTATTTCATTCATTTTTTCATTTTCTTCATTTCATTTATTTTTTTATTTTTTTATCATCGTTTATTTTTTTATTATTTTTTTAAAAATAAAATAAAATAAAATAATAAAAAATTAGGTTATGACAGTGTAATGAAAAGTAAGAAAAAGCCCTCCTCCTCCGTAATTATGTGTTGCGTATGAAGATGATAAGGTTAATTTTGTGAAGACATGTTTTTGAATTGAAGACTGCCTAAAAAATTTAACTGAAATCTGATTTTCGTGTGTTTGTCTCCTGTAAACCAACACATCTCCGAAAAACTTCTCATATAAAATGTTCAAAAAGTAGAAGGTTGTCTGTGGGTAAAATATCTAACCCCAAACAAACACCAAAGTTTCTTTTTTCATGACAAAAATTGACAATTGGAATCCCTTTTAATATCAGAAATTGTGGTTATTATAACCTGAAGTGGTTATAATACACTAATTAAATTATACTATATAGAATTTCTCATTTATAAGTTTCTGGCTTTGAAAAATCTAAATTTCTCTTTCTTTCATGCATTATATTATTGATTATGTGACTCAAAAAATACAATGCCAAAGCCTTAAATTGGAGGGGATAGTGCGAACGTGAAGTCCAAGTCAACGTCGAAAATTATAGGGAAAGCTGATAGCAACAATATTTTAGAGACAGTATTCTTATAGTTGCTAAATTCAAAGGGGATTTTTTGTTCAAACACCATTAATCCCACGAATTAAAGAGGAGGCGCGTCATGACAAAGCCAGGTTTCTTGCTTTTTGTGCTATTGTTGCTATTCGTTTCTCACAAGACTTGCTTTTCCATTGGAGCTGATATCCTTTTGGGTGGCCAGTCTCTCTCTGGAAGACAGACATTAATATTTGAAAACGACATTTTTGAACCGGGTTAACAAGAACGCGTAGAAAAAAACACTACAGACGACGCAAAGACTTGAAGAATATATTTTTTAGTGTTTTGTTATATTTTGGTTTTTTTGAAAATTTTTCCAAAATAAAATAAAAAATTGGTAGCAACAGCTACGAATCATTTACAGGGATTTAAAACCTAGCAATATTCTATTACACAGTGAAATGAATCCAAAAATATCCGATTCTGGATGGCTCGAATTTTTGGAGGCAATGAAACTCAAGCAAACACCAGCAGGGTCGTTGGAACATAGTACGTTTCTTAAATTCTATTTTCCAGGACATGCTACTCTTAACACGATCTGCGCTGATCTTTTCAAATGTTAGTAGCTATATGTCCCCTGAATGTGCTATGGAGGGTCTCTTCTCAATAAAATCTGATGTGTTTGTTTATTTTCAGAACTGTATTTTTTCATTATATTGATTGAATAGGAATGATACAATTTATAGGATACAAACCTATATCAAAAAAAAATATAGAATCTTACACCTACACAATCCCTGATTAGACGAGATAAAATCTCAACATTTCTCCTCAAGTTGGTGCATAGATGTCACACATGCCCAACTTGTCTAAAAGCTTTGAGAACACTCAATTTGAGACTGCTGTGGTGAGAATGTCAGTCTCAAATCGAATATTAGGCAACTCCACAATTTTTCCATCCAATTTCTCTTTAATGAAGAATATGTCTACCTCGACATGCTTTGTACAATCATGTTGAACTGGGTTATGGGCAATATCACATGATGCTTTATTATCACAATATAGTTGAATTGGTTGCCTAGATTGGTAACCAAGGTCCTATAAGAGAAGCCTTAGCCACAATGCTTCACAAAGTCCAAGGGCCATACCTCTAAATTCAGCTTCTGCGCTAGAGCGAGTAACAACGTTCTGTTTCGTGCTTCTCCATGTAACAAGATTACCTCCTACAAAGGTAAAGTAACCAGAAGTAGATCGCCTATCATCTATAGCTCTAGCCCAGTCAGCATCAGTATATGTATCTATGCTTTGGTAATCTGCATTCTTAGTGAACAAAATCCCCTTTCCTGGAGCAGCCTTCAGAAACCTCAAAATTCGCATAAGTGCATTCATATGTTGTTCTCCAGGATTATGCATAAACTAGCTAACAATACTTAATGAGTATGCCAAATCCGGTCGTGTGTGTGCTAAGTACATTAATCTGCCTACAAGTCTTTGATATCTTCTCTTATCAGTAGGTACCTAGTTAGACTCAACACATAACTTCAAACCTTCTTCCACTGGTGTTTCAGCTGGCTGACATGCTAACATATCAGTCTCTTGAAATAAATCTAAGGCATATTTTCTTTGAGATAGAAAGATCCCTTTATTACATCAAGACACTTCTATCCCAAGAAAATATTTCAAATCACCTAAATTTTTCATTTCAAATTCTTTGGACAAGTAATTTTGTAGAGCCTTCCTTTCTTCAGGATCATTTCCTGTAACCACCATATCATCCACATATATAATGAGTGCAGTGATCTTACCCCATTGTTTCTTCAAGAATAAAGTGTGATCTGAATTGCTCTGATGATAGCCAAAAGCTATCATGGACTTTGTGAACCTTCCAAACCAGCTCTCGGAGATTGTTTCAATCCATATAATGATTTCTTTAATTTGCACACCTTCTGACTCTGCCTTGTTGATATCATGCACCTCGATGGGAGATCCATATAAACTTCTTCGGACAATTCTCCATGTAAAAAGGCATTCTTTACATCAAATTGTTGTAATGGCCAATCCAAGTTTGCAGCTAAAGATAACAAGACTCGAACTGTGTTGATTTTAGCTACAGGTGCAAATGTCTCTATGTAATCAATTTCATAGGTTTAGGTGTAACCTTTTGCCACTAGTCTTGCTTAGAAGCGTTCAATTGTGCCATTAGCTTTGTACTTCACAGTGTAAATCCATCGACATCCAACTGGTTTATTTCCTGGTGGAGGATCAACGAGTTCCCAGGTTTCATTTTTTTGTAAGGATTTCATCTCCTCGTTCATAGCTGCTTTCCACCTGGGATCAACTAAGGCTTCCTGCACACTGTTAGGAATAGATACAGTAGATAATTGATTTACAAATGACATATTTGATTCTGACAACCGATGGTTAGACACATAATGACTCATGGGATATTTAATTTTGCTAGAAAGTTTAGGTTCATATGTGGGTTTAGGAATACCTCTGGTGTGACGCTATGGTAATTGTTTTAGAAATGGTTCCGAAACCACATCAGGAACATCTACAACAGAAGATTGGTTTGGTATTATACAAGGGTTTGACTCAAACAGAGGAGCAACGTCTTCAGCTTCTAGACTTTCATCGTCACTTGTATCTAGAGACATACCACTTAAATCCAATTCACCCACTTCATGATTGACTGGTCCAGCTTGTGAGACGTCACCACTTGAATCCAAGGTTATACCACTTTGATCCAAGTTGCCCACATCCAGGTTACCAGATTCAGGAGATTCGCTTTCCTCAAAATTGTGAGTATAGTTTAGAACATCATAATCTAGAGTCTGAATTTCCTTTTGGTTCTCCCCTTGAAGTTTAGGCTTAGGGGGAAAATACATTGAGTTCTCATTGAAAACAACATCCATTGTGATAAACATTCGTTGAGTTGGAGGATGATAACATTTGTATCTCTTTTGATGAGTAGCATATCCGAGAAAAACACATCATAATGCTCGAGGAGTCAACTTGTTGCATTGATGTTTATGAAGGTGCACAAATGCTACACACCAAAGATATGAGGAGGCAAATTCGGGATTGTTGGGGCTACAACTGCATCACTAAGAGCTTGGAATGGTGTCTGAAAATTAATAGGGCTAGAGGGCACTCGATTGATTAAATATGCTGCAGAGTTAACTGCTTCTCCCCAATAGGATAAAGGCATATGAGCTTCTATTAGTGAAGCTCGAACAACCTCCAACAACCTCTGCAACTCCGTTCTGCTGGGGTGTATTGGAACAAGCAGTTTGATTAATAATTCTGTATGTTTCCAAATACTGCTGAAGTTCAGAACTCTGATATTCTCCTCCATTATCACTACGGAGAACCTGAATCTGTGCATTGTATTGAGTTTCAATCATTTTATGAAACTTCTGAAATAACAAATTCACTTCACCTTTGGATGTCATTAAGCATAACCAGGTCATTCTGGTACAGTCATCAATAAAAGTAACAAACCAACGTGATCCACCAAAAGTAGTAACTTTGGATGGACCCCAGACATCATAATGTATAACCATCAAAGGGAGTGGACTTTTATTCCAACATAACTGAAAGGAAGCACGATAACTTTTTACTAGTTCACAGACATCACAATGGAAACTAGAAATATCAAAATTTGCAAATAAACTAGGAAACAATTTCTTCAAAAAGGAAGCATGCCCCAAACGTCAATGCCATAGCTAGATTTCATTTTTTTCTCCCCCTCAGAGCCATCCACTATTAAGGCTTTTCGTAACTCACTTGAACTCGTTGGCACCAGGTCCAAGTAATACAACTTCCCTTGCCTAATACCATACCCAATCGTCTGCTTTGTTCGAATGTCCTTAAACACACAAAATTCAGGCCAAAAAATTACAACACAAGATAAAGTTTTGGTTATTTGAGAAACTGATAACAGGTTGTAATCTAATGATGGAACAACTAAAACACATTCTAAATTCAAAGTACTAGTGAGAGACACGAATCCTTCCCCAATAACTGGGGTCGAAGCACCATTGGCAGTAGAAACAAATTTTTAGAGTTAAGACCTATCTAGAATCAAATGTCATATGATCTGTAGCACCAGAATCAATTATCCATGCACTATTGAAAACAGGTGTAGAAATATTTAAAACCTTACCACCGTTATTTGCAGTTAAAACCATTGCAGAGGCCTTTTCAGCAACATCATCCTCAGTTTTTGTTTCTACAATTTTTTCCGTGGAGGGCCTTTTTGAATTCTTCTTCCGTGTATCACGATTATGATCCCACCATTCAGGATACCCTACAAGTTCAAAACACCGACTTTTGGTATGACCAGTTTGATTGCATTGGGTGCATTTATAGGTAGACTTGTCGGTGCCATTGTTGGTCTTAGGATGGTTTTGCCAGTTTTGATTAGATCGGTGTCTAGCCACCATAGCAGAAGCTTCTGGATTTCCAGATTCTCCTTTCAAAGTTGCATGACGAACTGCCTCTCGTCGGACCAAAAAATAACATCCTTCTAAATCTGGAACTGGTTCCTTGTGTAGTATTTCCCCACGAACTTGTTCAAATTCACCATTCAATCCAGCAAGAAAGATGTGTACCCTAAGTCGCTCAATGTATTTTTGGTATGCAACAATGTCTTCAGGATCTATCATGACTACTTTATCACGTTGGTCCAATTCTCGGAAAACCTCAGTTAGTTCTCCATAATATTCAGATAGAGATTTGCTACTTTGTTTGGCGGTGAAGGCCTTTTGGTTTAAGGCAAAAAATTGCAACTCATCACTTCCATCATAGAAGGCCTTTGATAGAGAACTCCAGATTTCGTGGGCAGTTGATAAGCGTAGGTAACGCTTCATAATTTCTGGAGTCATGGACATCAACAACCACCTCTTCACTTTTTGATTTTCAACATACCACTTTTCATATCCATCTTCTGTCTCTGCTGGTGGCTTCATCTTGCCATGAATATAGGAGAGTTTCTCCCTTACAGCAATATGCATCTCCATCAGTTGGGACCAAACATCATAGTTTGATTCAGTGAGAATGATTCCTGCATTAAAAACACCATCTGATTGAACAATAACAAGAGCTGATTTCATCCCAGAAGATTCAATATTTTTGTCACTCATCTTTATTCACTGGAAGGGAGAAAAGAATAGAAGGTAGAAGGAAGAAAAGAATGGTAATAATAATAATTACGTAAGGCAGGGTTCCTATATCAATGACAGAGGTTTAAGAGAAAAAATATTGCAGAGGCAGAGATTTTTCAAACCATTCTCTGATACCATGTTTATTTTCATAACTGTATTTTTTCATTATATTGATTGAATAGGAATGATTCAATTTATAGGATACAAACCTATATCAAAAACAGGAAACTAAATATACAAGGAAATCTAGAAACTAATTACTGGAATCAATTTTCCTAATTCAAGGAACTAATATAGAATCTTACACCTACACAATCCCTGATTAGACGAGATAAAATCTCAACAGTGTTTAGCTTCGGGCTCCCTTTTTCTTGGATGCTTTATTATATATTTGATAATGCAGAAGCTAAAATGAGGTTTTGATGGATTCTCCGTATTGGCATCAGCTAAATTTGACAGTAAATTGATTTTCAAAAGAAAGAAAATAATAACTTGTAATGATAAATGAAGTGCCTGTTGGGAAAACTAGGAACAACCGGACACCAATTTAGCGAAATACAATTCACAAGTCTCAATTCTTTTCCCTCTTTATGCAGTAAAAACAAAATCAAACAACGACCAAATATAATGCAAATAATCACACAAATCAACACCAAGATTTTTAAGTGGGTCCTATGCTGACGTGTCTGCTGACTGGTCGCTGACATGACATGCCAACTGTGCATGCTGACGCCATACTGACATCATCATTATCTGGGTCAGGCATGTGGGTCGGGTCGTCTGGTATTCGAGTCGAGTCAGCCCATCCGGGGGAAGAAGACACGTGAAGCGCATGTCCAGCCACCTTGTCGGCGTGTGCGACCATTCCCAACATCTGATTTTGATGCGGTTTTCACCAGTGGCTTTTTTTGTTCTTCCTCTACACGGTAGTATGGTCAAAACATAATTTTGACAACTTTCATTTTTTAGCAAAAATCAAACACCACTCTAAATCATATGCTCTGATACCAAGTGTTGGGAATCCGAGCGATGATGTACTGATAGTTGTTCATTGGAGGCTAAGCACACTGGGACATAATATTTAACGTGGTTCGGCAAATCTCCTACATCCACGGGAGAAGTCCATATTATTAGAGACAGATAGAGAAAGGATTACAACACACATGGAGGAGGAGGATCACTTCACTCAAACTTAACTCCCAGCTCTCTTGCTGCTGCTGCAATGTCAATGGACGGTGCCGTCCATTAATGGTTGTTGCACATTAATGGCAACAAACCCAACAATTTTTTCATCAAAAGGTCTAAAGGACATGAAGCTACTTCATCAGAGATCTAAAGAATAAAGACTTTGGATTTATTGATTTGTAGTAGTCTTATAGTGAAAAGTACATTTCATAAAAAAAATTTCCTTCAGCATAACTGGATTTGTTTGGCTCGTAAGAAATTATCTTGTTTTTAATAAGGTGCAGCCGAATTAAAATTCTAATTTTTCTTCGATTTTGCATAAATTATCACTTTAACTAAAGTAAAATGAACATAATTTCAACTATACTGGTAATGACCTCATGAAAATATTTAAATTAGGACAATTACACATCAATAATTCCTTCGCTCTTTCCTATTATGTTTTTTATGTTTCCCCTTATCTCATTTGCAATGCATACATTTCATTTTCCTGTAAATAATCATTCAATTTTTCAAGGGTTATCTTCTAAATGACTCTTTTGATTAGTACCCTCTACCATAATTTAAAAAAAAAAAGCAAAAAAAAAAAAGTTTCAATCTTTCAGGGTTTACTGAAGGCCAAAAGAAGTGTTAACAGTCCTCAGAAGGCATCCTTTTATTGTGCATAAAGGCACACTAGTGGCATCTTTTTTTACCAACAAAACACATACAAATGCCCTTTTATTGTGCATAAAGGGACACTGGTGGCATTTATATTATATATTTGATAATGCAGAAGCTACAGTGGGATGTTGATGGATTCTCCGAACTGGCATCAGCTAAATTTGACAGTAAATTTTCTTTTCAAAAGAAAAAAAATAATAACTTGTAATGATAAAGAAAGTGTCAATTTTCTTCTTAACATGACCAAGAAACATACGTTCTGTTTACGTACGCGTTGTTTTGCATTTTTACTTCCTGGTGTATTTCAGATATATATTCTATTAGAGAGATATCCTCTGCTGATTGTGTAACTGCAGAGAGATTTCCTCTTCTCAATCAAAACTGATTGAGTAACTGAAAATCAGTTTTAATTCTTAGTAATTATAGTTTTTAATGCTATTTATAATTCTTGTAACAGTCAAACAAATTCTCCTATATATATAGTTGTATATTGTAAACTGAATCAATAAGAAAAACCATTTTCTATATGGTATCAGCCTAAACCTACGATCCTCACATATTTCTCTTCTTTTAGCGTTTCTCTTCCTTTTTCCTTTTTCTTTCTCATGGCCACCATCTCTTCGGCTCTCTCTCAAAATACTGCTCAATTCACCAAACTTACTGAAACCAATTATCTCACCTGGCTTCGGCAAATCAAACCTTACCTTCATGGTGCCAAACTTTAGGGATATGTTGATGGCACCATTCCTGAACCATCTCTCACCATCTTGAATACTGCTTCTGCTTCTACTTCTGACACTCAATCTGCAAGATCCATTCCTAATCCTGATCATGCTAGTTGGTTCATCATCGACCAACAAATTGTTAGCATCCTCACCACCACTCTAACAAAAAACATTGCACAACTTACCATTGGTTTCGACACATCAAAGGCAATTTGGGACTGTCTTGAACGTCACTTTTCCTAAAAGTCTGTAGCAAGTGCAACCAATCTCAAAATGCAACTTCTTGATCTCAATAAAGGCACTCAATCTGTTGATACTTATTTTCGTCATGCTAAATCAATTGTTGATGCATTGATTTCTATTAACAAGCCTGTTCCTGATGAGGATTTGGTCATCGCCACTCTTCATGGTCTTGGCCCTGATTATCTTATGCTTCATACTGCCCTCACTCAAAATCCTCTGCTCCTAGATTTCACTGAACTTCGGGCTCGAATTCTCTCTTTTGATGCTCAACAATCTCATCCTGTTGATTCCCCTACAGTCATCGCTCTTTTCAATCACACTCATGCTCCCTCTACCCGTCGTGATCATCGCCCTAATACTGGTCATCAATTTCCCACCAGTGGTCTTCCTAACAATGGTCGCTTTAGACGTGGTCGCTATTCTCAGCAGCGCGCCACTCCACAGTCACAGGTTGGGTTTTCATTTTCTATGCAACAGCAACATGTGCCTCCATCAGGGCCATTTACTTCACCAGCTTGGGCTGCACGTCCTCCACCAAATGGTATTCTTGGACCAGCACCTTAATGGTGTCCAAATTGTCACTCAAGTCACCAAGGACTTTCTCAATGTCCACATAGATTTTCTAGTCCAAACATTGCCACTCCATTTGCTGGTGTACATTATGCTACTAATCCAAACTGGTACCCAGACACAGGTGCAACTCATCACATGATAGCCATGCCCATCAATAACTCTCAACCTTATGGTGGGCCGCATAATGTCTATATGGGTAATGGGGACTCAATGTATGTTTCCCATACCGGTAACCTTCCCTTTTCATTAGGCTCTTCTACCTTCACTCTACAAAATGTCTTCTGTATTCCATATATTCGAAAAAATCTTCTATATGTTGCTCGTTTCATTAAAGATAATCATGTTTTCTTTCTCTTTGCACCTGACTTCTATCAAATATATTGCTTATGCACTGGATGTCTATTGTTTCAGGGCCTTTGTAAAGATGGTTTGTATCCGTTTAATCTATCAAACGTCTCTACTTCTCCATAAGCCTTTGCTTCCATTCACTCCTCCATCTGGCACAATCGTTTGGGTCATCCGTCATCAAATGTCTTTGCACATCTAAGTACTATAATTAATTCCAAATTGTCTTTTCCTTCTTTTTGTCGAGACCGTGCACTTAGCAAGTCTCAATAATTACCTTTTACTTCCACCAAAGAGACTGCTAGCACTCCTTTTCATATTATGCATAGTGATGTCTAGTCCTCCTCTACCATTTCTGTAAGTGGTTTCAAATATTATGTTCTATTTACTGATGAATTCTCACGCTACACTTGGATTTACCCTATACGTCGCAAAAATGAAGTCCTCACTCATTTTCAAACTTTAGTTGCCAAGATTCAAAACATCTTCCACTAAACCATTTAATTTCTTCAAAGTGATAATGGGACAAAATATGTCAATAATGCATTTTCTCATTATTGTAAATCCTTGGGAATTCAACAAAGATTTTCTTGCCCCCACACACCACAACAAAATGGCCTTACCGAATGTAAGCACCGCCATATTTGTACAATGACTCTCAGTCTCCTTCTCACTTCTGGTACTCCACATAATCTTTGGGTTGAAGCTGTTTTAACCTCCGTTTACCTTATTAATTTTCTTCCCACACCCACTCTTCATTGGGATACTCCACATACTCGTCTTTATGGCAGCCCACCTTCCTATTCCTCTCTTCGGGTTTTTGGATGTTCATGTTTTCCTCATCTTGGGTCTTATGTCTCCGATAAACTTTCAAGTCGTAGCATTAAGTGTGTCTTTCTTGGTTACAGTTCTTAACACAAAGGTTATCGTTGTCTAGATCCTACCACTGGTCGTGTCTATATTTCTAGGAATGTTATTTTTAACGAAATAGTTTTTCCTTACAAATAGTTATGGGCACATTCAGTTCCCGACGTTGGCCTATTGAAATTCACACTTTTGTCCATCTTAGAGCTCCCACAACTTGCTCCTTGTGATCCAAACTCACCTGCTGAGAACACCAACTCTCCTTATCTTATGTCTCAACCAGAGCAGTGTGAAATGGATATTGAATTCCTAATTACAGCATCATCGGCTACATCCCAGTCTATGACGCCTATTGCCGCCCACATCCCCACTTATCAGCGCCGACGTTCATCACATCCAATTACTTCACAGATAGAATCCACCTCTCTTCAGCCATCTGCCCCTGATGCAACTATTCCACAGCTGGTCTCAGGTGATCCTTCTCCTATCTCTAATCCTCCTCCATCACCATCAACATCTTTATCACCTACTCCTCAATCTCTTCCTGTGCCACCAAGAACACCATCCTCTCCACCTAAGAGGACACGTCTACAACATGGTATTGTACAACCTAAAATTCACATTGATGGCACTATCAAATATCCAATTCCTCGTGCTCTCCTCAATGTCATTGAAACTATAGAGCCCACACTTTCGAACGCGTTCGACTTTTCACGCGTCATTTTTAAAATAATTGATTTTCCTCATTGAGTCGACGTTGATATTGCTCGTTTTCAAAAAATACAAAAAAAATAAGAAAAATCAAAATTTACAAAAAAGAAAGAAGTTGAGGGACCAAGTTGAAAAACCTAGAAACATTCTGCCTATAAATACTGGTCTTTAACTCAAACAAGAGGGGGGGTAATTTTGACAACATCAAAAAAAAATACAAAACCTAAACCTAAACCCTTTTTTTTTCAAGGCAGCCGCCGCCCCCCCGGGCCTCTGATTTTTCAACTTTCAAGACAGCCCTCGGCCAAAGAGAAACCAGAAACCGGTCACCGAGACCCTCCCCTCTCCCTGCACAAAAGAAAACCAAAGCTTTCCCCTTCCTTTGGCTTTGGAGACTAAAACCAGAGAAGCCGCCAAGCTAAGGAGGGACCCGAAGCCATTTCTCCTTCTTGAAACCAGTCGGCCATCTCCCCCTCCCTTTTGAAAAACCAGAAGATCAAAGCAACCGCCCCTTTACCCCATCTTCTTCTCTACTGAACCGAAAGCCCTCACTCCGACTTCCCTATTCCCCTCACAAGCCAGCCACACCTAGAACCGAAGAGCTAAAGGGAGGCTGCCGCTCCCATTGATTTTGCTTTTTTTTCTTCTCCATCAACGACCGAACTAGGTCCCCCTCCATTCGGCTTCCAATAGCAGCGGCCAGAACAACGGCGCTGCCATCACTAGAGACCTAGCGGCCTTCACTCCCTCCGTCTCTTTCCCCACAGCAGCCAACCCAAGACCAGCTAGAACACCGAGACACGTCCACACATCCGGCCGCCTGAAACAGAGAAGGAGAAGCCAGATCGGACAAGAAGAATACAAAAAAAACCGAAGCTGATTTCAAAAACAACGAAATCTAAAATCTAAAATCTAAAATCGACTGTTTATGCGTTTTTGTCGTCGTTGCAGATGATGTAGGTCCTCACCATTTGCAGGGAGGGGAAAGGGAGAAGAAACAGGGCAGATCCGCCCATTTTCTGCATGGTCGGCGGCGCGTGAACCCACGCGCCGCCAGTGACGGTGGCGCGTGGAGGAGATGCGCCGCCACTGTTCACCTGTTCAGAAACCTTCCTCAGCACTGCATGCGGTCCCAAAAAGCTTCCCCGGCACTGTTATTGGATTTTTGTGGAGGGGGTTTTATTTTGTAATTTTTGAATTGTTTAATATTTTTGAATTGTTTAATGTATTGTTTTTTTTATTTATTTTAAATTTTGGTGATTTGTAAGATGTTAATGGTATGTAATTGTGTATATATGTAAAAGAAAAGAAAAGAAAAAAAGAAAAGAAAAAACAAAAAAAAATAGTGAAAGTGTACATGTTTGTTTTTTGTATTTGTTCTATGAATGTTTTATTTATTTTCTTATTTATGATAAAATTGCAAAGATTAAAGAAGAATTTAATATTTTGATTGGATCACGGTTAAGAATTATTAACTTATACGTAAGTGATATTTCTAATTTTCGATGAAAAGACAATTATTAAAACTTCTTTAACACATCAAATTCGCGAAGCAGCTTACCTCAGGTAGGGTGCGTTAGGGTGCTAATACCTTCCCTAACCACAACCAGTCCCTTACCCGCGAGTCTTTGACAAGACCAGTACATCCGGTTTCCTAGTAGCCTTCAATAAATTACTAGGTGGCGACTCCAACGAACCAAAATCAAGCAAATGCAACAACGAGACGAGAAATCGCCAGCCGATGCCGCGCGCTGATTTTTTTGACGTGCGACACTTATTATCAATTGGCTTTGTTCAGAGCTTGGCTGATTCATCTATGTTTGTTTTCCAACATGAGCGCCATACAATTTATTTTCTCCTCTACGTTGATGACATTGTGGTCACAGGTAGTGATGATTGACTTTTACAAAGTTTTATTGATGCTTTAAGTCAAGGCTTTGACATCAAAGATCTTGGAAATCTACACTACTTTCTCAGTTTGCAGGTTACATCTCAAAATAAAGGTGTTCATATCAGTCAACTCAAATATGCATATGATCTTCTTATAAAGCATGATATGCTGCTTAGTAAACCTGTGAGTACTCCGATGTCAGCAAAAGATATTCTCACTTCTAATGATGGTGCTCTCCTTCCCAATCCATCGATCTTTCAAGAAATTGTTGGATCATTACAGTACTTAACAATCACTCGCCCTGACATTGCCTTCGCTGTTAATTCTATTGCTCAGTTCATGAGTCAACCACGCATCCCTCACTTAATTGCTGCTAAGCGCATACATCGCTACATCAAAGGCTCACTTGACCATGGCTTATTCTTTGGTCCTCAGCACTCCTACTTATCTTACTGCCTATGTGGATGCTAATTGGGCTGGTTGTTCATAATCTCACCATTCAACGTCTAGTTATCTTGTTTATCTTGGCACTAACTTGGTCTCTTGGTGCTCTAAAAAGCAACCTACCATTGCGTGTTCCAGTGCTGAGTCTGAGTATCATTCTCTTTCCCATTCTATGAACTTGGTGCTCGCATTCAGTTTCCTATTCTCTTGCATTGTGATAACCTCAGTGCTACGTACATGGCTTCCAATCCGGTAATCCATGCCCGCACTAAACATATTGAACTTGATTATCACTTTGTTCGTGAGAAGGTTGCACTTAGAAGCCATCGTGTTTGCTTTATCCCTTCCATAAATCAGCCTGCAAATCTGCTCACCAAGCCTCTTCACAAGAATCTACATGTTCTTTTTACTCGCAAACTTGTTCATGTAGGCCCGCCAAGTTTGAGGGAGGGTATTAGAGAGATATTGATTAGTACTTAAAAGTGCATATTTATCAAGGTTTTATATCATCATTTTGCACTTAAAGTATCAATAACTCCTTAACTAAAGCATGTTTTATAATAACAAGTCTAATACTATAAAATGCCCTAATATATGGTAAATGTTCATCTTAAATGCAGGCATATCACATAAATCAAAGGATTGATTGATGAATTCAACTACTGAAATTTTGAAGATAAAGAAGGGTGAAGCTTAGAAAAGAGACGTTGGTGCAGTCCAAACTGGAATATTATTCGGTAATTGGGTCATATCTCGAGTTCTAGATGTCCAAATGATCTCAAAGTTTTACACATATTTGGTAAGACATAGGCCTACAACTTTCATTTGTACATAAAGATCTAAAAATGCCGTTTTCAAGTCCAAATTATAGCAACAATGAAGAAGTCTGAATCTGTCCTGCAGCTCGAAAACTATTCAGTGTTTGGCCCATATCTGGAGTTCTAGAAGTCCAAATGACCTCCATTTTTTTTTTCTGGAAATCTAAAACAATTTTCTACAACTTTCATGTTTTCAAGTGGACCCAGTTCGGATGGTAGCATTTTTGTTTTATTCAAACAAGAAGATAAGGATTTTCACCAAGTCAAAAGTTGGTCACCCACTCAACAATTAGTCATCAAATCAATAATTCCGAATTTTGGCCTATGAAAAGAGGCATTTGCCATGTATTTGGGGGCTTGGTTGTTCAGATCAAGTTCATGCTCTTTATTTCTCTCTTTATATTTTTTTTGTAATTTTTAAGTTTTGCTTTCATTAATATCTTGTTTATGCTTTTCATTTCCTTTCCTTTCCTTAGTTAACTTGTATCTTATTTATGTTCTTGTTTTGTTTATTTATGTTTCTCTTTTTCATTATGTTTAGCTAAGTTTATTATGTCAAGGTGAAAAGGTTACACTAATGGTGTAAGAATAAGTATGGTGTAAACTCAATATGGACCTTAATGTTTAATATTAACATGTCTTATCTTTTTATCTTACTAATTCTTAATACCTTGCTTGTTAAATGGTTAATCTAGATTTGTGTTGTATAACACTTGGTACAACAAATGCTTGGCACTCTCATAGCCCAACAGTATGGTATTACCTACACCTGGGCTATGAAAGGAACTTTATTTGTTGTTAACATCAGTTAACATCATGAATTCCTGACAATATTTAAAAGTTTGGTATTATGTAAATAAGATAATTAATATGATCATGTTAATAATTTATAATGAGCTATTAATGACAAATCATCCGATTGGAACCTCCTTCGTGTGTGGTTTCCAAATTGAGTAATAAGAGTTTATACTATACTTGTTTGAAATACTATTGGTGGATCCTCTAACCTTGACATTTGTTTTTATCATTGTTTAATCCTTACATTAATCTTCCATCTCAAAGTTCTCATTAATTTCTTCATCTTCTTCTTTTATTATTATTATTATTATTATTATTATTATTATTATTATTATTATTTACATTCTGTTTATATTATATAATATATCACTTTGATCTTTTCATAAACTCAGTATATAGGCTGGAAACTTGTGACCCGATCTTTTAGATCATTCTCAAGTATAACAACGCCACGTACTGAGTATTATTATTATTGTTATTACTATTACTATTGATATTGCTATTATTGCTATTATTGTTATTATTATTGTTATTGTTGTTGTTGTTGTTGTCTTGTTATTTATAATTTATACAATTAACCTCTCTGTGGTTTGACCTCGGTCTTGCCGGGTTATTTATTACTTCGACACTCCTGCACTTGAGAGAAGACATCAATCTTTTGGTCGTGTCAGATATCCTCTGCTGATTGTGTAACTGAAGAGAGATTTCCTCTTCTCAATCAAAACTGATTGAGTAACCGAAGATCAATTTTAATTCTTAGTAATTATAGTTTTTAATGCTATTTATAATCCTTGTAACAGTCAAACAAATTCTCCTATATATATAGCTGTATATTATAAACTGAATCAATAAGAAAAACTATTTTCTACATATTCCACGTAAAGTTTTATTCAAAAGTGAGTGTGTGATGGGTTGGTCCTGTTTTGAATTTTAGAAAGATTTATCTTCTTAGAAATTTCTCACCGAATATAGACTACAATATGTATTCATCTTTGACTTTGAAATGGACTATAATTAATAATAGTCCTAAATCCTAATATGCACCCAAAGAATACAATGAAACTTTATTAATTATTAATAGACATTTGAAGTCTACTATTACTGTGGTAATTGTTTAGTAAAAAAATCCTCTTAAAAAACAAAAACAAAAGGAGTAATAAATTAAAATAGACAATGAGAAAAATAAAATTAATAATTATTTTTAAAATTATTTTTTACTCGAAAATATATTAATATAATATTTTTTATTTTTTAAAAATTATTTTGGATACCAACAATTCAAAATAATTAAAAAAAACCTTCAAGCAAAAAAAAAATAATTTTAAAAAATATTATTTTAGCCTTAAAAATAAACATGCACCTTATTATTGAACACCCCCTTTCACTTTTTCTACTCTTTCTCGATACAATTTTTAAAATAAAATAAAAACACTCTAAAGCACCAATGATTTATTTTATCAAAAAAAAACTAAGAGCATATAGTACACATATGAAACTGAATCTAGAAAATGAATTTCAATTAATATAAGTAAAAACAATAAACAAAAATATATTGTATAGAAATTTCCATTCGAAGTTCTAAATTTCAAAAAAAAAAAAATCTCTTTCTTCAATGCCTTATATTATTGATATTTTTACTGTAATTTGACAATGCAACCCACATCTCAGTATTACATGACTCAAAAAACAAATGGCATAGCCTCTAATTGGAGGGGATAGCGAGACCAGAAAAGTCCAAGTCAGTGTGGAAAATTATTGATGAATTCACAAGGGATTATCATATAGTTGATGAATTCACAAGGGATTTCTTGTTTTTTTCCCTTCCTCGTTCTCTGATTCGTGCTCAGTCACAGCTCTTACCCTTAATCCCACGAATTAGAAAGGATGTGTGTTGAGACAAAGCCACGTTTTTTGCTCTTTGTGCTGTTGTTGCTATTCGTTTCCCATAGGACTTGCTTCTCCATTGTAAGTGATACCCTTTTGGTTGGCGAATCTCTCTCTGCGAGCCAGACACTAATATCTCAAAACGGCACTTTTGAACTCGGTTTCTTCAAGCCAGGCACTTCTGTAAACATTTACCTGGGAATATGGTATAAGAACTTTGAAAATAAGATATATGTTTGGGTAGCAAACAGGGAGAGCCCTTCAAACAACCCAGCTTCATCGAAGCTTGAATTGTCAGCTGATGGCAATCTTGTCCTGCTGACGAATGTCACCAAAACAATTTGGTCAACAGCTCTTGCATTTTCAATGTCGAATACTAGTACAGCAGAAGCAGTACTTCTTGATGACGGAAACTTTGTCGTAAGAGATGGCTCAAATCCAGCAACCATATATTGGCAGAGTTTCGATTATCCAACTGACACATGGCTACCTGGTGGAAAGCTTGGAATCGACAAGCACACTGGGCAAGTGCAGCGGCTTATTTCCTGGAAAAACTCAGAAGATCCTGCACCAGGTATGTTCTCGGTTGCGATCGACCCAAATGGAAGTAGTCAGTTTTTCGTAGAGTGGAACAGGTCACACAGGTATTGGATCAGTGGTGATTGGAATGGACAAATATTTGCCTTGGTGCCTGAGATGAGAAGGAACTCTCTTTTCAATTTTAGTCATGTATCAAATGAAAATGAAAGCTATTTCACCTATTCTTTGTACAATACCTCATATCTTTCAAGATACGTGATTGGTGTTTCAGGACAGATGCAACAACTCGGTTGGATGGAAGGTAAGTGGGAGTGGTTTCTTTTTTGGTCTGGACCAAAAGACCAAGCTGGTGTTTATGGTTTATGTGGGGCTTTTGGAGTCTTTCATGAAAATTCATCAAGCTATAATTGTGAATGCCTGCAAGGTTTTAAACCATTAGTACAAAATGATTGGTCAAGTGGTTGTGTTAGGAAATCTCCTTTGCAGTGTCAAAATAAGAGAAGTGCTGGAAAGGAAGATGGATTCCTAAAGATTTCGAATCTGACATTACCTGCAAATCCAAAAACATATCAGAAAGAGAGTGCTGAAAGATGTAGATTGGATTGCTTGGAAATTTGTTCTTGCGTGGCTTATGCCTATAATAATAACAGTGAGTGTTCTTTATGGGAAGGAGATCTTATAAACTTACAACAACATTCAGAGGTTGCTGATGACCGGGCTGGAGCAGAAATTTACATCAGACTTGCTGCTTCTGAGCCTGAACTACAGATTGGTAATGGCAGTACCGGAACAGGTATGGCTTTGTACATATAGACAGTATGATCCAATAAATGACGAGAAACCATTTTTGACAAAATCACGGTCTTGTATTTTCAGATAAAAACGCAGACGCAGTGTTCCCTGTCGAAAAAAGTGAGATACATAACCTATCTTTCCTTTTTTTCTACACTAAAAAAAATTTCTTAATCCAGTGTACAGGTGTTGGTTTATGATTTTGTAATATTTGATCTATATTTACAAGTAGGTAATATAAAAAGGACAGTACGGACAACCTTGGCTGTGGCTATTCCAACTACTCTGATTACCTTTGGCCTCTTCATGTACTTCAGATGTCTGCGCAAAGGAAAGCTCCTGCACAGAGGTACATCCTGGTTCTTTCTTTAATTTCCGTTGTCTGCTGGTAGACTTAATTTAATTAAGAGGGTGTTTGAATGGGAGGTAGCTTTTGCTTTTTTGAGTAAAAAGCATGTTTTTATAGCTTTTAGAGGTGTGGTTTGTGCTTAAAAAATGTTTTTTTCTTTTTTAAAAATCATTTTTGATATCAGCACATCAAAACAATCCAAAACGTACAAACCGCACTCAATTTTAGCAAAAAAAAAAATTCAAAATTTGTTAAAAAGCAGGTTGAAACTCAGCCCCAAACGGGCTCTAAATCTTGAAGTTACTGGTTATCGTATCGATATGGTAACTTTTAAATTTTTAATTTGCAGAAAAGAACATGTTTTTTGACATTTTACTTTTTAGATTAAAAAAAAAATTCTTTAAAAAATAATCATCTATTATTATTATAATTACTAAAACTCTTAATTCATCAATAAAAACTTTTTAATATGAAACTAGTTACAAAAAAAAATATTATCATTTTTTTACAATTCTACCTAAAATAGACTTCATTGTTGATTTTATTTTAAATTACTAAAGTTTGTTATACTATATTACCGATAGGCTGTTTGTATTATTCATGATTCTAGCATCAGCAAATATTCAATTAAGAGTATTTTTAATTCTAGTGTTGGTAAATATTACGCAGCCAAAAAATATATAGTATTCCTGACTCTGGCCTTAGTAAATAAACCAATAAAATTTGAATTGAAAAGAAGAAATATATTTTTTTTTTGTTATTATTTTTGTAAAATAAAAAAAAAACAGGTATGTATCGTATACAAAATTCATATTTTACAGTAAAAATCAACAAATTAAATATATAATTAAATTGTTAGAAAAACAAAATACTCGAGGGACCTAGAAATAAATTAAAAAAGGTCCACAAATTTTTTTAAAATTTTCTAATATAAAAAAAAAAAAAAAAAGTTTATTTGATCAAATATCAAAACAAATAAATAAAATAAAGAAGATTAGCATAAGAAATTGTTTTTAAAAAAAACACCCTTGACCAAAAACAAATTAGATTGGATGGGTTGAAGCTCAGGTCCAGCCTTACCTCAGTTTTTTTTTTTCCTAAATCCAGCTCAGCTCGTATGAACTGAACATAATTAGCTCGGCCTGATCACTGGCATAAGTCTGGCCCAGCTAGTCACTAGAACAAACTAGTGACCTAGTTGGTCACAATTAAGGGTGAGTAAAAAAACTGAAAAACAAAGAAAACCGATTAAAATTTTAAAAAAACCAGCTGGTTTGGTTCGGTTTCGGTTTCATAAGAGAAGAACTAAAAAACCCAAACCAAACCCAAACCAGAAAAAACCAGAAAAAACCGTATCGATATGGAAACTTTTAAAATTTCCGTTGTACATCCTGGTTCTCTTAAAAATTTAATTAAATCTTGAAGTTACTGGTTATCGTATCGATATGGTAACTTTTAAAAATTTAATTTGGAGAAAAGAACATGTTTTTGACATTTTACTTTTTAGAGAAAAAAAATTCATTTAAAGAGTCACTTACCTAGTATTATAATCACTAAAAATTCTAATTCATTAATAAAAAATTTTAGGTATGAAACTAGTTACAAAAAAAAAAATTATCACTTCTTTGATATCCCACCTAAAATAGACTCATTACTAATTTTATTTTAAATTACTAAGAGTTTGTTATATTATATTATTAATGGTGTGCTTGTATTATGCTTGATTCTGGCATCAAGAAATATTAAACTATTGATACTTTCTAACTCTGGTATTGATAAATATTATGTTGTCAAAAAATATATAGTATTCCTGACTTCTGTAACAGTAAATATACTAGTAAAATTTGAATTGAAAACAAGTAATACATATTTTTTACTATTATTTTGTAAAAAAAAAAAAAGAGGATGCACAGCATACCAAATTCTCATTTCACGGTAAAAATCCATAACTTAAATATATAATGAAATTGTTAGGAAAACAAATACTCGAGCAACCTACAAATAAATTCAAAAAGATCCACAAATATTTTTTTTTATATATATATATAACTTGTTTAATGAAATATCAAAACAAATTAATAAAATAAAGAATATAAGCATAGGAAAGTGTTTTAAAAAATACTTCATTTGACCCAAAACAAATTGAATCGAATGAGTTGAAGCCCAGGCCCAGCCTAACCTCAATTTTTTTTTTCCGCTAGATGTAGCTCAACTTGTATGGACTGGACTTAACCAGCCCGGCTTGATCATTGAAATAAGTCCGGCCCAGCTGGTCATTGTTAGGTGTGAGTAAAAACCCAAAAAACCAATTAAACCAATAAAACCGGAAAAAAAATAACCAAAAAAATTAAACAGTTAAGAAAAACCAATTAAAATTTTAAAAAATCATCCAGTTTGGTTCAGTTTTATAAAAAAAAAAACCAAAAAAAAAAGAACCAAACTAAACCCAAACTGAAAAAAAAAACCGAGCCAAACCGGAAAAACCGAGCCAAAACCAGAAAAACCGAGTTAAATCAGTTTGAAGCGGTTTTTGCCCTAATAAACTGAACTGAATCAAAACCAGTGGGTTTGAACTGGTTTCAGTTCGCTATTATATATATTTTTAAAAAAATTAGTTTAGTTACCTTTTTTAAAAAAAAAATCAAACCGAATCGAAAATTAGTTACTGTGCATTTTTCACGCATCCTTTGTACAGTAAAAGGATCCATAATTTTTTTAAAAAAATTTCTGATATAAAAAAGAAGCTTGTTTAATAAAATATCAAAACAAATTAATAAAATAAAAAAGATTGGTATAAGAAAGCGTTTTAAAAAACACATCCTCGGCTCAAACCAAATTGGACCACGCAGCCAGGCCTCAGATTTGTTTTTTTCTTTTTTTGGGTTGGAAGCTGCTGGCCAAGCCTGATAACTGGCAGTCCGGCCCAGATGGCCACTGGAACAAACCAGTGACCTGGCTGGTCACTGTGCATGCATGCGTGAATTATTCAGTGCTCGTCTCTGCTATTGGCCTCCCCTCTCCTCTGTTCCTTAGCCTTCTCTTCCTGTGCCTCACTCTTTTTTTGTTTCCTTCCTTTTCTGCTTCTTCCCGGCTCTCTGTGTTTTTTGTCTGTCTCCTGCTCTTCGTCTCGTCTCTGTGTTATTCGTTCTTCTCCTTTTGTCTGTGTTTACTTTGTCTCCTGTGTTTGCTTGTTCTTCTGGTTTCCTCTCTGTTTTCTTTTGTGTTTGGCGTCCCTGTTTCCGTGTTGGTTCGCCATATTTGTTCCTCCATGTCTGTGTCTCTTTTTTTTTCCTCGCTTTTGTTTCTTCTTTTTTTTACATATAATATATCATTGTGCACACAATGAAACACTTGACTTTTTTTTTTCATTTTGCCCATGGGTTTTTTTTTTTTTTTTTGCTTTTTTCTTTGTGTTTTTTTTTCTTTTAATGAATTTTTTTTGTTTAATTTAGTTTGTTAATGTGAAAAAAAATTTTAATTTAGTTATTATACTTTCATTACACGGATCTCGGTTTTTTTTTATATATTAAGCTGGTTGAGAACTTAGCTTTGTAGCTTTTTTAAAAAAGAAAAAAAAAACACTATGGATTACTACAGTGTTTCCCTTACATGATTTTTATTTGGCTACAGTGTTTCCCCCACATGTTTATTTTTTAAATCATCTTTGTTAAATTTATTTTTTTAATATTGAGTTGGTTGAGTATTTAGCTTTAGCTTTCCTCACGTTTTTTCATTATAATTATTATTATGTTGTATTATATTATATGACTGTTTTTTTCTTTTGTTTTTTTAATGAATTGTTTTTGTTTGATTTAGTTTGTTAATGTTAAATTTTTTTTTATTTTGTTATCATATTTTCATGATACGAATCTCGGGTTTGATGGGTTAACTTGATTTGACGAGTTATTTTTTTCATTTAGTTTAGTTTGTTAAAGTTAATTTTCTTTCTATTTAATTATCAGACTTTCATGACATGTATTCTGGGCTTGACGAGTTAACTTGGTTTGATGAGTTAACCTGGTTAACTCTGGGTAAACCTGTCATTTTTTTTTTCTATTTAGTTATCAAACTTTCATGACGCAAATCTCAGGTTTTACGGGATAATTTGGTTTAAAGGGTTAACCCAATTAATTCAATTTCTTTTTCTTTTTCTTCATTAGTTTTTTCCTTTCTGTTGATTTTTTTTCTTTGTTTTTATTAATTAATCTATTTAATTATCACACTTTTATGACACGACCTTATAGCCAGACCCACATCCAATATTCTTGAGTCCAGTGTTACAGTCAGGCTCACTTAAACTTGGGTCATGCAAGTTTAATTTTATTATTAATATTATAAATATTACTCTTAGGTCAGGCGTTGCAACCAAACCTAAGATTCTTGGGTATAACTTTGTAGAAAAACCCAAGATTTTTAAATTTTTATTTTTTTTAATATTTTTTACATAAAAAAAAAGACCCGTGGTATCGCACGGGTATCAAAGCTAGTATATATATGTATCCTGTGCTTCTTTGGTTTTTCTCTCTGTTTGTTTTTTTCTTGTTCGTGTCGTTTTCCCTCCCACCTCGTCATGCCCTTTCTCAGGCTTTTATAAAGCCAGAGAATGCCATGCGTTCTTGCCTTTGTAACTGCAGGCGTCGTGGCACAGCTGGCAGGCTTCCGTTGATTTGCTGTCGTTTCTCCTTCCAGTTAATTCCAGATGGGAATGCCCATTTTCATTTTGGTCACTCAAATGAAACTATGTAACCAAGCCCCTGGGTTAATTGCAATTGGACCCCTATATTTTAGAGCCTTTCACAGAAAAGTCCTTGATTTCTAACTTTTTCATTTCAGTCTTTAATTGACTCTTCAATTTTTAATGTTTTCAAAATTACCCCTGCAAAAATTAATTAACCTCCCTATAATACCCCTCATCTTTTCTCTTTAGTTTTTGAACTTTCATTTCTTGCAATTGTGACCCAAATCAGCCCCACACTTTAGTATTTATTCAATTAACCCCTAATTTAATTAAAATAATTTCAAGTTGAATTAAGTCCCCAAACTTATTAATTATTTAATTAAGCTTTTGATTTGATTAATGAATTAATTCAAAGTTTAATTAAGTTCTCAAACTTTTAATTTATATTGTCTTTACCTAAATTTTGATTTATTCTTCATTCATTTCATTTTTTCTATTTCATTCATTTTCTTCATTTCATTCATTTTTTCATTTTTTTTATCATCATTTATTTTATTATTTAAAAAAAAACAAAATAAAATAAAAGAATAAAAAATTAGGTTATGACACTGTAATGAAAAGTAAGAAAAAGCCCTCCTACTTTGTAATTATGTGTTGGGTATGAAGATGATAAGGTTAATTTTGTTGGAGTTAAGAGATGTTTTTTAATTGAAGACTGCTTAAAATATTTAACTGAAATCTGATTTTCATGTGTTTGTCTCCTATAAACCACCACATCATTACTTACCGAGCTCCGTAAAACTTCTTATATAAAATGTTCAAAACGTAAAAGGTTGTGTGTGTGTAAAGTATCTAACCCCAAACAAACACCAAATTAAGTTTCTTTTTTCATGACAAAAATCAACAATTGGAATCCCTTTTAATGTCGGAAATTATGGTTATTATAACCTGAACTGGTGTTGATGTGTTGGGATATTGCCATTAATGGGCAACAACTTGTGTAGCCTACCCTAAGAATAGAGGGTTGCCATTGTCAAAAGGCTACAATGATAGTTGCACCAACCATTGACAAAAATGGTGAAACCCATGTGCTGCCACCATTAATGTCATAATCTATGGCTAAGTTGTCTCACCATTCATGTCGATAAATAGAGGCATTATTTGAGAGAAAAATGAGAGTGAGAGTGAGAGCAAAGAAAGTAGAGATAAAGAGAGAAAGAGGGGCTGCCAAGGGCAGCAACCCTGCTGCCTTGTGTAGTAGTGAGTGTGAGCAATGGAGTAGAGTTTGAGTGAAGTGATCCTCCTTCTCCATATGAGTTGTAACCCTTTCTCTATATCTTTAATAATATTGGCTCTTCTCTCGTGAATGTAGGCGGTTTGCCGAACCACGTTAAATTATGTGTCAGTGTGCTTAGCCTCCAATGGGCAATTATCAGTACATCACCGGTCGGATTCCCCAACAATTATATTAGAGCATATGGTTTAAAGTGGTGTTTGATTTTTTCTTAAAATTGAAAGTTGTCAAAATTGTGTTTTGACCATACCACCATGTAGAGGAGGAAGATATGAGCACAATGGTGAAAACGGCGCAAAATTCTGATGGCGAACATGGCCGCATACGCCCCTATGCACCGACAAGGTGGCTGTCCATGCGCACAGATGCGCGCCACGCGTCTTCTTAACCTGGATGGGTTGACCCGACCCATGTGCCTGACCTGGGAAGGATGATGTAATCATGGCGTTGGCATGCCATGTCATCGACGAGTTAGCAAAAACATCAGCACGATGGGACCCATCTGCCACGTCATCAACCGCGAGCCAAAGGAAAGGATACTGTGTAGTAGAGTCTACGTGCAACCGGATCTGAGATTGAATCTGGGCCGCTCATCAGGCCAGAATTGTTTTGATCAAATCTTAACCGTTTGAAATGCAATTTGGATGATTTTAGACTTGTTTTCAGCTAATTTTTTGTTTTGGATGTAATGGTACGGTCTGATTGTTAAGATTTGAGACTGAAAGTGGTGGTGGTGAGTTATTAAGAGAGATTGCCCGAGCAGGAGGCATCTGAAGGTATTTATGATGGTCAATGGAGATGAAGAAGAAGGGGCACATATTTTCCCAATTATGTGTGCTGACTTGTTAAGTGGTGAAATTTTAATTGCCTTGAGGGAAGGCAAAATTAGGATACTCTAGACACCGGATCATGTGGACGATTTGAGGTGAAGAGTGAAAACTGATGAAGACCAATCTTGACGAATCTAAGCACTAGTAGTATCGCTAGATTAGTAGTATCGCTAGATTTTGAGAAATCATGTATAAAAGAAAAATATTCCAGATCACTTGTAAAGGAAAGTCGCAACAAAGCTAGCAAATGGTTGTATATACAGAAAGGCAGTACGATGGATAGATATGGCCTAAGAAGTTTTGGCTAGTAGATTGGGTTTTAAGCGGGACCGTTATGACCCCTCCAATCTTTCCTGGGATCTTGCTTAGTTGAAGGATTATCCATACGGTACTATTTTTATATACGTAATAGTTTGTAATGAAACTGGTGAAGCCTAGCAAGATGATGGCACAAGGGGAACAATTGGGTTCCATATGATCAAGGATCTGATAGAGTGGTGATTTCTCTAAAGAAGTTAGATTCGGTGACTGTAATTTCTTGAAGGGAGAATTGATGATGACCCTGTTAATGGAAGAGAAATGCAGCAAGGGGATAAAGATTGGCACCCTATTTTGACTTGGTAGGTGTTGTGACATGATGAGCTGCTGTCAAACATAAAAGCAAAAAATAGGAAGAAATATGGAGAACAGATATTGCACGAGGTCACATGGAGATTGTGTAGGAGTATCCATAGAATCGAACGAGGTACTGTAATGAGAAAACATGTGCAAGAAGAAGAAGAGTTCCTAGATGAAGCTCAGAGTAGAGACTGTGTGAAGGATGTACAACAGGAAGTCTCTGGTGCTCTTGATGAAGATAACAGGCGAAGACCTTTCGAATGCATGCAAGGATGGAAAGATTAGCTGTTACAAAGGCACCTAATTGAGGGGGGTGAAAACACCTATGATAAAAGGCGATTGCCTGTGATGAAAGGCGAAGACACCAAAAAGAGTTGGTGTAGGTGGAGCTAACAAGCAGAAAGGCGTAAAAGCTCCAAACATAGAAATCGAGGTGGAGGATTGCGAGGAGTGTACCACAACTCTCTCTTTCTATGTAGTCAGTGGCAGTAATCTCTCCTATAGTCCACATGATGGTAAAGAATTTTAGAGCCACTTTGAAGCATCTCAGCTGAAGGAGGATGTGACCACCTATGAAAGGCGAAGACATCTTAGAGAGAAGGTGTGAGGGACATGATATAAGCCCAAATACAACCCCAGAGCTGATGTGATGGCTAGATATGAGTGGAAAGGTGTATGGATAGTTAATGAAGTGGTTATGATTAGTATGAAGACAAATGCATTATTGACTTTCACAGATATTACCCCATGCTAAAGATCAATGAGCTATAAGACATTTGCCTTGGACAATAAATGGGTGACTTATGGAGCATTAAGAAGCGACTGCTAGGAATGAGCAGAGGGCATGCGCAGGTTCCTGGAACAAGTTGACTCTTATCAAGGTGGTGAGCTCAGTATAGGCATTGTAATACTCAGAGTATGAAGACAAATATGAATCAACCTTTAATGGGTTGCCCCATGGTTAAAGGTGGAGAGCTACCTTGACTCTTGAGACTAAGAGCGGGAGACTCGCAATGGTAAGCTTGGAAGAGCTGCAAGATGCAAGCTTGTGCTGAAGAAGTAAGAGAACAATTGCCCATATAAATGTCAAAGGGGGTGATTGTTGGGATATTGCCATTAATGAGCAACAACTTGTGCAGCCTACCTTAAGAAGAGAGAGTTGTCATTGTCAAAAGGCTACAATGGTAGTTACACTAACCATTGACAAAAATGATGCAACCCATGTGCTACCACCATTAGTGTCATAATCTATGGCTAAGTTGTCTCACCATTCTTGCCTATAAATAGAGGCATTATTTGAGAGCAAAATAATAGAGAGAGTGAGAGCAAAGCAAGTAGAGAACAAGAGAGAAAGAGGGGCTGTCAAGGGCAGCAGCCCTGTTGCCTTGTGTAGTAGTGAGTGTGAGCAATGGAGTAGAGTTTGAGTGAAGTGATCTTTCTTCTTCATGTATGTTGTAACCCTTTCTCTATATCTCTAATAATATTGGCTCTTCTCCCGTGGATGAAGGCGGTTTTCCAAACCACGTTAAATTATGTGTCAATGTGTTTAGCCATCAATGGGCAACTATCAATACATCACCAGTCGGATTCCCCAACAAGTGGTTACATTTTTGGTTGATATAATCAGAATTGCTGGATATTTTAACAAAGTGACTGTGTTCAGTAATTTTTAATTTTTTCTTGAACAGGGACGGAATATACAGGTCACGATTTATTGCTCTTTGATTTCGATACCGATCCTAGCTCAACTAACAAAGAATCTAGCTCTGATGACAAGCGGAAGAATAGATGGAGTAAGAATATGGAATTGCCATTGTTCAGTTATGAGAGCGTATCAGTTGCAACTGGACAATTCTCAGACAAGCTTGGAGAGGGAGGATTTGGACCTGTTTATAAGGTAAGTTACGTTCAAATGATTATTCTAACCTTTTCAGGAAAAAATTAAAATAGTTTGAATGAACTTTCAGAATTACTTTTGGTTCATTTAATAGGGAAAATTATCTAAGGGACTGGAAATAGCAGTGAAGAGGCTTTCAGAAAGATCTGGGCAAGGGCTCGAGGAGTTCAGAAATGAGACAATTCTAATCGCCAAACTCCAGCACCGGAATCTTGTCAGGCTACTGGGTTCCTGTATTGAACGGGATGAGAAAATACTGATCTATGAGTACATGCCAAATAAAAGCTTGGATTTCTTTCTCTTTGGTCAGCATTTTCTTGCATTAACTTTCATTAACTTTCCAAATGCTTCAAGAAATTTATATCAGATTTGTGTATAAACTATAAACAGATGCAAGCAGAGGACAAATCTTAGATTGGGGTGCACGGATTCGGATAATCGAAGGAATTGCTCAAGGCCTTCTGTATCTACATAGATATTCACGGTTACGAATTATTCACAGGGATTTAAAGCCTAGCAACATTCTATTAGACAGTGAAATGAATCCAAAAATATCTGATTTCGGGATGGCTCGAATTTTCGGAGGCAATGAAACTCAAGCAAACACCAACAGGATCGTTGGAACATAGTAAGTTTCTTTTCCACTTTCCAGTACCAGCTACTCTTAACATGATCTGCACTGACCTTTCCAATTTTTAGTGGCTATATGTCCCCTGAATATGCTATGGAGGGCCTCTTCTCGATAAAATCTGATGTGTTTAGCTTCGGGGTGCTGGTACTTGAGATTGTAAGCGGCAGGAAGAATACTAGTTTCTACCACAGCGACTCCCTCAATCTTCTTGGACATGTGGGGAGCTTTCATATACGCTTATTTCTTTTTCTTCCTTTTTGATTTGTATTTGACTACTTTCCTAGTTTCCACACTAATGATGCAGCATTTGCGTTGTTATACCATAGGCATGGAAGTTATGGAATTCTAATAAAGCTTCGGACTTGATGGATCCAAGCCTGGGAGATCCTCCTTCAACTGCTACGCTGTTGAGATACATAAACATAGGGCTTCTTTGTGTCCAAGAAAGTCCTGCTGATCGGCCTACAATGTCTGATGTTATGTCCATGATCGTAAACGAACACGTGGCTCTCCCAGAACCTAAGCAACCTGCTTTTGTTGCAGGCAGAAACATGGCAGAACAAAGACCATTGATGAGATCTTCTGGGGTACCTTCCGTAAATAATATGACAATAACGGCGATAGATGGGAGATAGTTTTTTCATTAAGAGGTCTACAGGACATGAAGCTACTTCATGAGAGGAAGCTATGAGTATGGAACGTAGATCAAGCTTATTTGTATAAGTTCTCCAATTTGAATCGTACAATAGTTTGTTTCAGTTTTTCCTATTATTCTCGTTGTATTGAAACATGAACAACATCAAATCAAGTGTTCATAGAACACATTTAATTCATATCTTTAATATATTAAAAACTCATCTTCCTTGCATTACAAATTCATCATATAATACCACATAATTAGCCAGTCAGATGTTGATAAATCGACTGCTGCCTGTGCACCAAACAAACTCTTCAAAACACCAATTGCTTATATCTATCAGAATTCAGGCTAGATGTTGTTGCCAAGGTTAGAAAAGCTAACCTGCAATGGAGACTGCAGGAAACCCCTGTAACCAAGCTGGCATAAGAGATTAAAGCAGCAACAAGAATAGAATGGGAAGAAAAGAAAGCGATCTTCCCCTTCTACCTGCAACTAAATGCTAGTACTGCAGGCCCTTTAGCTGAAGGCTTGAACCAGTTGAGTAGGCCAAATAGGCCCAACAGGCCAACACTGACACAGCCAGTCCAATACCTTCCTTCCTTCCTTCCTTCCTTCCAAGCAGCTCGTCACCCTGATTGCATAGAGGGCCTGAATAACAGGTTTTGCTGAGGGGGTGCTGATATTTTGAAGATTGCATTTAATAAGGAACAAAACTAAGGAGTCGCCACTAGATATTCGACAGTACTAAGTCTGTTTGCTTGTTTTTGTCTTTCCTTATACAAGATTCTCTGTTTGGAAGTAGGATTTTCCTGTAAAATTGTTCTTTGATAAAAGAAAGAAAAATACTGTGTCTCTGATGGGGTTTTTATAGAATTGAAATGACCATTGCTATTTTCTTATATGTTAATCTTAGATGGTTTTTGGATGCTTTATTAGATGTCTGATAATGCAAGAGCTAGAAGGGGTTCTGATGGATTCCCAGTACTGGTATTAAGCTAAATTTGACAGTAAATTTCTTTTCTAACGAAAGAAAATTGTAACTAAATTCCTATTATTCTCGTTGTATTGAAACATGAACAACATCAAATCAAGTTTTCATAAAATACATTTAATTCAGATCTTAAATATATTAAAAACTCATTTTCCTTTGAGTACAAATTCATCATATAATACCACATAATATATTAAAAACTCATTTTCCTTTCATTACAAATTCATCTTATAATACCACATAATTAGCCCGTCAGATGTTGATAACTCGCACCAACCACACTCTTCAAGACACCAATTGCTTATATCTATAAAGATTCAGACTAGATGTTGTTGCCAAGGTTAGAAAAGTTCTCCAGCAACGGAGACTGCAGGGAATCCCTGTAACCAAGCTGGCATGAGAGATAAAGCACCAGCAGCAATGTGATCGTCCCCTTCCACCTGCAACAAAATGCTAGTACTTATTTTTATGGCAAAGAAAAGGCAATGTGGTCAGATTATAAAGCTGTCCCTTTAGCTGAAGGCTTTGAAGCAGTTGAGTGGGCTAAATAGGCCCAACAGGCCGACACTGACACAACAAGTCCAATACCTTCCTTCCTTCCAAGCAGCTCGTCACCTCGATTGCATAGAGGGCCTGGATAACAGGTTTTGCTGAAGATTGCCTGGTGTAGTTACATTTATTAAGGAACAAAATTAAGGAGTTGCAACTAGAAATTTGACAATACTAAGTCTGTTTGCTTGTTTTTGTCTTTCCTTATACAGCGATAGAATGGAGATAATTTTTTCATCAAGAGGTCTAAAGGACATGAAGCTACTTCATAGAGATCTAAAGAATAAAGACTTTGGATTATTAATTTGTCAGTGGTCTTCTTAGATTTCAGAAATCAGAAGAAATTATTTAGTTTTTAGTAAGGCACGGCCGAATTAAGATCTAGTTTATCTTCGATTTTAAATAGATTATCGATTTGATTAAAATATAATAAATCGAATTTCAGATATACTGGTGGTAATGAACTCACACGATATTTGGATGTAAACAATTACAAATCATTAATTCCGTTGCTATTTTCTATTATTATGTTTCTTTTATGTTTCCTCTCATCTCATTTGCAATACATACATTTCATTTTCCTGTAAATAATCATTAACTTTTCAGGGTTTACTGAAGGCCAAAAGAAGTGTCAACAGTCCTCAGAAGACATCGTTTTATTATGCATAAAGGCACACTTCATCGTTTTATCAACTTTTTGGCATCTTTTTTGACTAACAAAACACACACAAATGCCCTTCTCTTCACCGCTAACCCCCCCGCTTCCTTCCCTCAGAACCCTTCTTTAGACTCACCAAAATCCTGAGGGCGTCTTCAGAAATGGAGCTTTCGTGCATGGTCATATATAAATATTGTCCCACCAGCTGGCATTGTCTTTTTAAGTCAATATCTTAAGGAGGAGATCTTAAACTTATACAAGATTCTCTCTGTCTGTGAGTAGAACTTGATTTCCTGTTAAGTCGTTCTTTGATAAATGAAAATCGATCATTCATCAAAAGAGAAGTTCTGTCTGATGGGTTTTATACAATTGATTTTCTTATATGTTAACCTCAGATGGTTTTTGGATGCATTTATATTATATATTTGATAATGCAGAAGCTACAGTGGGATTTTGATGGAATATTCTCCGAACTGGCATCAGCTAAATTTGACAGTAAATTTGCTTTTCAAAAGAAAGAAAATAATAACTCGTAATGATAAAGAAAGTGTCGATTTTTTTCTTAGCATGACCAAGAAACATACGTGACGTTTACGTGCCGTTTTGCATTTTTCCTTCCTGCTGTATTTCATATATATATTCCACGTAAAGTCTATTTCAAAGGTGAGTGTGTGATGGGTTGATCCTATTTTGATAGAGATAGTTTTGGACTTCCGCAAATATTTATTTTAGTATATCGAGAGCACGGGATATATATAAAATAGATTATGAAATATTAGAATTATGATTCATAACTGATTTTAAATTTAAATCGCCGAATTTTTTTAATGAATTTTAGAAAGAATTATCAGAAATTTCTCACCAAATATGGCATTAGACTAGTATTCATCTTTGACTTTGAAATGGACTATAATTAATAATAGTCATAAATCTTAATATGCAGTACCCAAAGAATAGAATGAAACTTTATTAATTATTAATAGACATTTCAAGTCTACTATTACTGTGGTTGTTTAGTCAAAAAATCCTATCAAGAAACAAACAAAGAGTAATAAATTAAAATAGGCAATGAGAAAAATAAAATCAATTGTTTTTTACTTGAAATTCATCAATATAATATTTTTTTATTTTAAAAAATTTATTTTGGATACTGACACATTAAAATGACAAAAAAAAACATTGAATAATTTAATTTCAAGCAAAAAAAATAATTTTTGAAAACATTATTATTCAGCCGTAGAAATAAACATGCACCTCACTCATTATTGAACACCCCCTTCTCTTTTTCTGCTCTTCCTCAATACATTTTTTAAAATAAAATGAAAATACTCAAGAGCATCAATGATTTATTTTATCAAAAAAAAAAAAAACTAAGAGCATATAATACACATATGAAACTGAATCTAGAACATGAATTTCAATTAATATAAGTAAAAAAAATAAACAAAAATATATTGTATAGAAATTTCCATTTTAAGTTCTAGATTTCAAAAAATCTAAATTTCTCTTTCTTCGATGCCTTATATTATTGACATTTTTACTGTAATTTGACAATTCAACCCACATTTCAGTATTACATGACTCAAAAAACAAATGGCATAGCCTCTAATTGGAGGGGATAGCGAGAACAGAAAAGTCCAAGTCAATGTGGAAAATTATTGGTAAGAGCTGACAGCTACAATATGACAAGAGATCAAGAGCATTATCATATAGTTGATGAATTCACAAGGGATTTCTTGTTTCTTTCCCTTCCTCGTTCTCTGATTCATGCTCAGTCACAGCTCTTTAAAGAAGAAGACAAAAGTTTTGAATTTTTACTTAATTCATTCAACTGCAGAACGTAATATATATACAAGATACAGAGTGCTAAGTATGGAAAGCTTATAAAGAAAAGAATTGAAAACGAATCCCTGATTCTAGCTGATTCCTTATTCTAGCTATAGTAATAGTAATCATACAAGAAACCGATCCTAGTATACATTGACTAATCCTTGATTGTAGCTTGCAGTGATTATTGATTTATACTGTCATGAATCCTGCCGTTGCATGAGTTGATTATGCAACAATAATTTGTTGAATCCTGTCGTTGCATGAGTTGATCAAGGAATAATAATTCACGTGAGTTGGCAATGTAATCTTCCTTGATGCTATCATGAATCTTGCAATAATGGTTTACATGAGGTGGTAGTGTTGTTTTCCTTGATACGCCCCCGCAAGAACGGGCTCCCATCGGTGAGGCCGATCTTGTGCCTGAGAAAATCTTTGCGCTGCTTGGAGAGTGGTTTGGTAAGCAGGTCTGCAAGTTGATCATTCGTGTGAACATGGTGAACAGTAAGAGAGTTTTTCTGAACAAGGTCCCGAACAAAGTGTAAGTCAATTTGAATATGCTTCATGCGTGAGTGCTGGACAGGATTGAAACTAAGATTTGTTGCACCAAGATTGTCACATAAGAGCAGTGGAGGCTGAGGAAGAGACAACTTTATTTCAGTAAAGAGTGATAAAATCCACATAGACTCAAAAGCAGCGGTGGCAAGCGCAAGATATTCAGCCTCTGTAGATGATCGGGAAATTGCACGTTGTTTTCTGGAACTCCAAGAGAGGAGATTTGAACAGAGCATAATGAGATAGGCTGAAGTAGAGCTGCGATTATCCAAATTGCCAGCCCAATCTGCGTCCGAGTAACATGTAAGCAGAGGATTAATATTTTTCTAAATTGAGATGCCATGGAAAATTGTATTCTTCAGATAACGCAGCAACCGCTTGGTGGCAGTCCAATGAATTGTAGAAGGACAGTGCATAAACTGTGACAGTTTGTTGACTGCAAAGCTGATGTCAGGTCGAGTGAGTGAAAGATACTGCAATGCTCCAATTACCTTGCGATATTCAGTAGGATTTACAGCAGCTGAGCCATCATTTAATTTCAAAGAGACCGAAGTTGACAGTGGAGTGGTGACATCTTTTGCTCCATCCATGCAAGTTCGGGCAAGAAGGTCCCTGATGTATTTTTGTTGAGTGAGAAACAGCCCATTCTGTGTAGGAATAACTTCAATGCCAAGGAAGAAATGCAAGGGTCCCAAGTCTTTAAGAGAGAACTTCCTACCAAGCTGTTGTATAATACTTGCAGCAAAATGAGAGTTGTTGCTGGTGATAATTAAGTCGTCAACATACACCAGAAAATAAGCAGTAGTGGACGCAACATTATAGACAAATAATGAAGAATCAGACTTGGTATTCACAAAACCAAATTCCAGAATAGCTTGTTTGAGTTCAGTATACCAAGCACATGGTGCTTGTTTAAGGCCATAAATTGCCTTCTTAAGACAACTGTTGTTACCCAATTTTTGACCCATCTTTTTAATAAATTTTTCGAAAAATCCAAAAATAGAGAAAAACAAAGAAAATCCAAAAAAATATGTTTTTTAATATATTTTCGTCATTTTAGCATTTTCAACGTCGTCTAAAAAAAAGAATTTTAATTTTTAAAAAAAAAGATTTTCAAACACGTTCGACTTTTCACGCGTCATTTTTAAAATCTTTGATTTTCCTCGTTGAATCGACGTTGATATTGCTCGTTTTTAAAAAATAACAAAAACAATAAAAAGAAATTGAGGGACCAATTTGGAGGCTTGAACAAACTTTTACCTATAAATATGGGTTGAAAACTCAAAGGAAAAGGGGGGGGGGGTTCATTTGGTAATTTTGGGGAGGGAACCAAAAACACAAAAAAAAGAAGAAAAAACCCTAGAAAAACAAAGAGTTTGGTTCTTCTCCCTCACAAAAAGGGAGCCGCCGCCTCTCCCCCCTAAGGAGCTGATTTTTTTTTTCTCTTCCGGCCAGCCAAGAGCTTGGCTCCAGGAATCCAAACAGCCCCTCCCCCCAAACAGCCACTCATTTTTTCTCTTCTTCAATCTCTCCCCAGCCGATCACCAAGACAACAGCCTCTCATCAAATTTTTTCCCTTTTTCTCACCGAACCCCACTGCCCAGACGATCCCCTGCCTCTGATTTTGTTTTTCTTCTTCTCCCCGGAGGATCTGCCCTCCAGTGGTCTACCTTCTTCCTCCAGTAGCGACAGCTTCTGCTCACAGCCGACGGACCCAGCTCCTCTCTACCGACCAGGGAACGGGCAGGGCTGTTCCCATCGCCTCAGACCCACGGTTTCCTTCTCCGGCCAGCAGCAGATCTCATCGCCTCGCATAGCAGCCCAGACACGACGGACTACACAGAAGCCGCCGACCGTGCAGCCACTTTGCAGCAGATCGTCGACCGGGGAAGAAGAACCGAACAACCGATAGAAAGAAAAAAAATAAATTAAAAGCAGATCTAAAACTAAAAAACTAAAATCAACTGCTTGCTGTGTTTGGGGTTTGCTTTGCAAGTCACCGCCGGCGAGGAAAAGAAGAGGGGAAGAAGTCGACCCGGACCCCCTGTTGTTGGTTGTCTTTTGTGGCGGCACGTGAACCCACGCGCCGCCAGTGGCGGTGGCGGGTGGAGCAGACGCGCCGCCACTTTCTTGCCGTTTTTGATGTATGTCTGGCACTGTTCCGGAGGTGCAGAAGTGGTTTCTAGATTGTTTAGGGGCTGTTTTGTAATTTAAAATTTGTTTGATGTATTTTTTTTATTTGGTTTTGAATTTTTTTTATTTGTATTATGTAAATGTGGATGTAAAAGAAAAAGAAAAGAAAAGAGAAAGTGATAATAAAAAAAAAAGAAAAAAAGAAATGTTTGTGTGTGTTTGTATTTTTTTATGTACGTTATTGAATAAAAAAAATGAATTTAATTTATATGCACAAATATCTAAAGGACAGATAAAAATCATGTTGTATTTTCCATAAAAATGTAGAACATGTATCTACATATATTTTAGGAACTAATAACTGATTTATCAAAGCCTAAGAATTGAGCTAAAATTTTATTTTTAAAATCACATCAAGTCCACGAAGCTTGAAAGTGAATGTGGTGTTTATTTTGTTTATGAATGATTTTTTTTATTATAATAAAATTGCAAGAATAAAGAAGAATTTAATATTCTGATTTGTTCACGGATAAAGAATTATGAACTTACACGTAAGTTGTATTTTCTAAAATTCAATGAAAGAACAGAATTTTTAAAACTTCTTTAACACATCAAGTCCACAAAGCAGCTTACCTCAGGTAGGGTGCGTTAGGGGTGCTAATATCTTCCCTAACCACAACCAGTCCCTTACTCGCAATCTCTGACGAGACCAGTACATCAGGTTTCCTAGTAGCCCTCAATGAATTACTAGGTGGCGACTCCAAAGAACGAATTCAAAGCAAACGCAACATACGAGAAAAATCGCCAGCCGATGCCGCGCGCGGATTTTTTTCGACGTGCGACAACAACAAACAGAATCTGGTGAAGATTGGTCCCGAAATCCAGGAGGCTGCGACATGTATGCTTCTTCTGTGAGCTTGCCATGGAGAAATGCATTGTTTACGTCTAACTAATGGAGAGGCCAGCCATGCATCACAACAACTAATAAAATAGTGCGAATAGTCACTGGTTTTACTACTGGACTAAAAGTCTGAGTATAATCCAAACCGGGTCTTTGATTGAAACCTTTTGCCACTAGTCTGGCTTTAAATCTGTTAATTGAGCCATCAGCAAGCCTTTTGACCCGAAACACCCACTTACATCCAATGATGTTGCAGCTCGTGGGAGGAGGTACCAGATGCCATGTATCATGGCGCATAAGAGCTGTAAGCTCTGAGGACATTGCAGCACGCCATTGAGGGTCAGTTAAGGCCTGAGTCACCGATGTAGGTTCCATAGATGGAGGTAATGGATGTTTGGTAACCAGGAACAAGCTTTTAGGCTTATAGATGTTATTCATAGAGCGAGTAACCATACGATGGGGATGAGGTTCAGCAATAGGAAGTACCACAGGAGCATGACTAACAATATTTTCAGAGGAAGTTTCAGTTTGAGTAGGAGAACATACCTGTGAAGGAACTAACATTGGAGGTGAAGCTACCAAAGGTGATGAAGGAGCAGATGTACCCAATGCAGAAGCAACTGATTCTGGTGATCGTGCAGGATATAACAATGGCAAGCTTATGGAAACCGGGTGAGAAGAACCGAGAGCACTAGTTGTAGGTGGGGACTTGGCAGAAGAACAAGTATTAGGAGCCATGGGAAAGACAATCTCATCAAAGAGCACATGCCTGGAGTGATATACTTTTTTGATGAGGAGATCGAGACACAAATAAGCATTTTGGGTTAAAGAGTAACCCACGAAAACACATGACACAGCTTTAGGTTGAAGTTTATGTGTATTGCAGGGTCTGGTCAAGGGATAACAGAGACACCCAAACTGCTTTAATTTCATGTAATTGGGATTTTGATGGAAAAGCAATTTGAAGGGTGTTTTGTTATTCAGAGTTGAGGTTGGCATACGATTGATCAAGTATGTTGCAACTTGAAATGCATAAGGCCAATAGGAAGGAGGCATATGGGCATCGATGAGAAGAGTGAGACCTGTTTCAACAAGGTGTCGATGTTGTCTTTCAGATATTCCATTTTGCTGTGGAGTGTGAGGAGCAGTGGTATAATGACCAATGCCATGAACAGATAAATAATTTTTAAGAGCAATGTATTCACCTCCATTGTCAGAATATAGACTTTTGATTTTGGTGTTGAACCTGCTTTCCACAAGATTTCGAAATTGAGGAAAGATATTGTGAACACATGATTTATGGGACATAGGATAAAGCCATATATATTTAGTATAGTGGTCAACAAAAATAATGTAGTATTTTGAACCATCAATACCAGTGTCATGAGCCGGACCCCAAACATCAGTATAAATGTATTCGAGAGGTGTTGTACTAACAAAACCATGAGATTGAAATGTTTGTCGGTGGGCTTTATTGTGAGAACATGAGACATAAAGAGATGAACTTTCTTTTGTTTTTCTTACAAGTAAGGAAAAAGTGCGAATAAGATGCTGAGAAATTTTGGATGATGGATGACCAAGTCGTTTGTGCCATCCATCTGTTGTTGTGCGTTCATGAACATAAGCAATAGCAGGTTTGGAAGCCATAGTCATTGTTTCCGGCAAAGGGTACACACCATCCTCACATGCACCTTTTAGTAGTGTCGCCCTCGTGATCCGATCCTTCACAAGAAAATAAGAGGGATGAAACTCAAGATAGACATTATTCTGTTTAGTAAAGTGATGAACATAAATTAATTTTTTTTTAATTTCAAGAACACATAGAGTGTCTTTCAAATGAAAAACACGGGTGGGGGAGACGAACGATAATGACCCAGTATGTGATACTTGCAAACCTGATCCATCACCAAACACTACTTCATCTGTACCATCATATTCAGAATGAATAGACAGATTTGAAAGATTAGTCGTCATATTATGAGAGGCTGTCGAATCCACTATCAATTTCGAATCCTTGCTTTTCGAGGATGCAACACAGTTTGCAGAAAAATCAGAGGAATTGCTTTTGGGACATGTTTTAGCCGTGTGACCCAACTGATCACATAGCTGACACTTAGGTTTTAAATTTGCGAAAACCTGAATTGTATGTGCTGCGTTTAGTGTTGTCACGGCTTTTGGAGTAAAAATGTTGTCCACTATTTCCAGCAGGGAAATGCCTTCGTTGAGTAAAATTTGTTGTTGAGACTAGCGGCTGCATGGTTTGTTGTTCCAACCGACGAAGATAACTTTCATGGCCAATTAACAAATCATGGAGTTCCTCAAACCGAATGGGATGTTCTCTGGCTCGTATTGGTGCAGTAATTTCCTGAAAGTCTGAACCTAGACCATTTAAAACATAAAGAGTTAGATCATCATCAGTAACAGCATGATCAATCCTGGCAAGTTCATCAGCTGTAAGTTTAACCGCCTGGAGAAATTCAGTGACAGTCCTGCTGCCACGATGATTGAGGGTGAGATCCTCCTTCAACTGCATTGCACGGGTGCGTGATTTTCCTGCATACAAACGTGTTAGTTTGTTCCATGCTTCATAGGAGGTTTTGCATGAAGCAAGCAGAGGTGTGATGGTGGTGGACGTTGAGGCTAGCAGTGCATGAAGAATTAATTTATCTTACCGAATCCAGCGAGAGTTTGCAGATCTGGAGACAGCAGAGTTTTTAGTATCAATTGCAGGACACTAGAGATCACCAGTAACAAAATTCATGAGATCATAGCCAATAAGTAAGGCTTCAAACTGTGCTCTCAATTGTGGAAAAGTGGAGGCTGTAAGTTTTTCATTGATGGCAGTAGCAGAATTGATAGTGATGATTTGGTCAGGGGTTGAAGTGATGGATGCAGAAGAAGACATGGTGAAGGTTTAGGAATGATACTCGTTAGAGTATGAAATGCTCTGATACCATAAAGAAGAAGACAAAAGTTTTGAATTTTTACTTAATTCATTCAACTGCAGAACGTAATATATATACAAGATACAGAGTGCTAAGTATGGAAAACTTATAAAGAAAAGAATTGAAACCGAATCCCTAATTCTAGCTGATTCCTTATTCTAGCTATAGTAATAGTAATCATACAAGAAACCGATCCTAGTATACATTGACTAATCCTTGCTTGTAGCTTGCAGTGATTATTGATTTATACTGTCATGAATCCTGCCGTTGCATGAGTTGATTATGCAACAATAATTTGCTGAATCCTGCCGTTGCATGAGTTGATCAAGGAATAATAATTCACGTGAGTTGGCAATGTAATCTTCCTTGATGCTGTCATGAATCTTGCAATAATGGTTTACATGAGGTGGCAGTGTTGTTTTCCTTGATACTCTTTCACCCTTAATCCCACGAATTAGAGAGGATGTGTGTTGAGACAAAGCCACGTTTTTTAAAAATGGAGACTGCAGAATTCAGGCTAGATGTTGTTGCCAAGGTTAGAAAAGCTAACCTGCAATGGAGACTGCAGGAAACCCCTGTAACCAAGCTGGCATAAGAGATTAAAGCAGCAACAAGAATAGAATGGGAAGAAAAGAAAGCGATCTTCCCCTTCTACCTGCAACTAAATGCTAGTACTTGTTTTTATTTCAAAGAAAAGGCAATGTGGTCAGATTATAAAGTTGTCCCTTTAGCTGAAGGCTTGAACCAGTTGAGTAGGCCAAATAGGCCTAACAGGCCAACACTGACACAGCAGCTCGTCACCCTGATTGCATAGAGGGCCTGAATAGCAGGTTTTGCTGGAGAAGGAGTGCTGTCATTTTGAACATTGCCTGGTGCAGTTACATTTATTGAGGAACAAAATGGAGTTGCCACTAGATATTTGACAGTACTAAGTCTGTTTGCTTGTTTTTGTCTTTACTTATACAAGATTCTCTGTTTGGAAGAAAAATATTGTGTCTCTGATGGGGTTTTTATAGAATTGAAATGACCACTGCTATTTTCTTATATGTTAATCTTAGATGGTTTTTGGATGCTTTATTAGATGTTTGATAATGCAAGAGCTAGAAGGGGTTCTGATTGTAGAATATTAAACTCAATATATCCAGAAGCATCCAGAAGGTCAAGGTTGGCAACCAGCCACCAGCCGCCTCCACTGCCGCCAGCCGCCTTCACACTTGAAGGTTGAATTTTCGTATTCTGATTTTATGTATAAATAGAGTGCCCAGCTTGTGTTTATTTGTGTGGAGAGAATTGAGAGGAACACTTGAAAGAGAATAGAGAGAGAGAGGGCATGTAATTGTTAAGCTTTTGTGTTGATTTGTAAGCTACGGTTTTGTGTAATAAAACAGTGTGTTTTATCCCCTCTGAGTGTTTCAAAGCCACCACCAGTGGTTTCTCCCACCAACAATTGGTATCAGAGCCCCGTTCGTCGGAAAACAGAAGAGTTTTGGGGTATATCCGAATTTTCAAAGTTGTCCAAAACAAGTTTTGATCATTCCAAAGTGTAGAGCTCATCAAGACGAACTCACTGCCGCAAAAATCAGCCTCATCGGAGTCCGGGGTAGCCCACACGCGCCGCCTGAATATTCAGCCAGATCGCCCACGCGCCCCGAGGTTGAAGACGACTGAGCCACACGCGCGCCATATTTGAGTCGCGCCGAGCCGTATACGCCGAGCCACAAGCCGAGTCGTACCCCCGCGCCGAGCCGAGCCGCGTTCCAGCCTCAGCCGAGCCGAAGGAATATTCCCCAGAATATTCCCGGTTCAACCCAGCGAACCGCCCGCCGTACAGAATTGGTTTTTGGACCAGTTCACCCATTTTCTGACCCGATTTCAACAAAGTCAGACCGGTTCCCGACTATTTTGATCATTCCGGATCGATCTACAGTGTCCGTTTGGTCAAATTCGGCTCCCAGAAGGCGATATAGTCACTAAAAGAGCTAAATGACTACAGAAGGTACACATACACTCATCCTGAAGCTGACCAAAGACAACTATGATAGTTGGTGCATCAGATTGAAGGCATTTCTTGGGTCACAAGAGTGTTTGGATATTGTACAAACTGGTTATGATGAACCAGAGTCCAAAGAAAGAGAAGATGCTTTACAAGAGGCACAGAAGCAAGCCCTCAAAGTCAATAGAAAGAAGGACAACAAAGCAAAGACCATCATCTATCAAGGTCTTGATGAAGATACATTCGAGATAATAGCTTCCGCTGAAACATCACATGATATATGGGAGGCTCTCCAACAGAAATACAAAGGTGCTGACAGAATCAAGAAGATTCGTCTTCAATCTTTGAGAGGAGAATTCGAATTATTACGAATGAAGTCCTCAGAATCTATTTCTGATTATCATACAAGGATTATGGTGATAGTCAATCAGATGAGGAGAAATGGAGAAGCCATCATAGATACTCGAATTATTGAGAAAATTTTGAGATCCATAGATCCAAAATTTGATCATGTTATTGTCGCAATTGAAGAGTCCAAGGAAGTGGACAAGTTGACGGTTGATGAGCTTATGAGTTCGTTGCAAGCTCATGAGCAGAAGATTGTAATGCGAAATGAAGATAAGGCCATTGAGCATGCCTTACAAGCAAAGCTGTCTTTCAAGGACAGATATGAGCAAAGGGAGACTTCATCAAGTGGCTACACCACTCAAGGAGGAAGTCAACAATCCAAAGGAGGATTCCAGCAATTCCAAGGAAGAGGTTCTTGGAATACAAGCTTTAGAGGAAGAGGTGGTAGAAACACCACTAGAGGAGGCCGAGGACAACAAGCATTCACTCCTAGAGGAAGAGGAGGCGGTTACAATAACCGTGACAAGAGGAATATCCAATGTTATAGTTGCAATGAATTTGGGCACTATAGCACTGAATGCAGAATGAAAGCTCCGTTGGAGATACGTGAGCAAGCCAACTATGCAGAGAAGGATGATAGAGAAGCATCTGCATTTCTTGTCCAACAAGAACTTGGTGAGAAACAAGAGAACATATGGTATCTAGATACTGGAGCCAGCAATCACATGTGCGGTTACCGAGAGTTATTTGGTGATCTAGATGAGACCAAGCAAGGTCTAGTTACTTTTGGAGATACCACAAAGGTTCCATTCAAAGGTAAAGGCAACATCCCAGTCAAGATGAAGAACGGCGATTCCAGCTACATCGCCGATGTGTATTATGTTCCAGCCATAAAGCAGAACCTGATCAGCTTAGGTCAACTTTTGGAGAGAGGCTATACTTTTTACTCGGAGAATTGTCATCTGACAATTAGAGACAACAATTGGAGATTAATGGCCTCCGTGAAAATGTCCAAGAATAGGATGTTTCCTTTGGACATCCAGTATGATGGAGCAAGGTGTTTTAGTGCCATCACCAACAGTGAAGAATGGCTTTGGCACCTGAGGCTTGGACATCTGAATTTCACGAGTTTGAAGATGCTAGCAAGCAAGAAGATGGTCAAAGGTTTGCCTCACATTGATCATCCAGATGAAGTCTGTGAGAGTTGTGTCCTCAGCAAACATCACAGATCCAGTTTTGCCAAAGAAGTCAACTGGAGAGCAAAGAGGCCACTGGAGTTAGTACACACAGATGTGTGTGGCCCAATTACGCCTATGTCGACTGGAAAAAATAGGTACTTCCTCACTTTTACTGATGATTTTAGTAGAAAGACGTGGATATACTTTCTGAAGAGGAAGTCAGAAGTATTCAATTGTTTTAAAGATTTTAAAGCAATTGTGGAGAAGCAAACTGGTTACACGATCAGAACTGTAAGATCTGATCAAGGTGGAGAATATACAGCAAATGACTTTGAAGCCTATTGTACACAACAAGGCATCAGACATCAGACGACGCCAGCTTATACACCACAGCTGAACGGTGTAGCAGAAAGGAAGAATCGCACGATTCTTGACATGGCAAGAAGTCTGCTCAAAGCAAAGAAGTTGCCCAAGCAATACTGGGCTGAAGCTGTATCATGTGCAGTGTATCTACTGAATCGCTGCCCAACCAGAAGTTTGCAAGGAGTCACTCCAGAAGAAGCATGGAGTGGTCACAAACCAAGTGTAACTCATCTACGAGTCTTTGGTTGTGTGGCATATGCAAAGATCCCAGATGCAAGAAGGAGGAAGCTCGATGATAAAAGCGAGCAATGCATCTTTGTCGGATATGGTGAAAGAAGGATGGGATACAGGCTGTATAATCCCATCACAAAGAAGGTGATTACGAGTAGAGATGTTATCTTTGAAGAAGATAAATCTTGGGCATGGAATGGTGATCAAGAAGCAATCAAATGGATCAATCTTGATTTGATCCTTGAAGGTGAAGAAGTACCAACAGTACTTGTAGAAGAACCGATTGTGCCAGCAGCTGAACCACAAAGTCCAGTGTTTATACCAGCAGCTGAACCACAAAGTCCGGTACACAGATTCCCTGTATTCAACAGGAGGAACTCACCAGGAGCATCATCATCAACACCACCATCAACATCCTCATCAGAAGGACCAAGAAAGATGTGGAATCTTGAAGAGTTGTACGATACCACTCAGGTTATGGAAGATACAACTCTGTTTTGTTTTCATGCAGATAGTGACCCATTAAGCTTCAATAAAGCTGTCACAGAAAAGAAATGGATAAAAGCAATAGATGGAGAAATACATGCCATTGAGAAGAAAGATACCTGGAAGCTGACTTATCCACCAGAAAAGAAGAAAGCAATAGGGGTCAAAAAGGTCTACAAGACGAAAGCCAAATTAGTGGATAAATGCTACAAGCAGAGAGAAGGCATTGAAAGGAAAAGTGTTCATGCTTGGCATGACATCCCTCGATTGAGTTTAAGGGGGAGAATTGTAGAATATTAAACTCAATATATCCAGAAGCATCCAGAAGGTCAAGGTTGGCAACCAGCCACCAGTCGCCGACCAGCCACCAGCCGCAGCCGCCAGCCGCCTCCACTGCCGCCAGCCGCCTTCACACTTGAAGGTTGAATTTTCGTATTTTGATTTTATGTATAAATAGAGTGCCCAGCTTGTGTTTATTTGTGTGGAGAGAATTGAGAGGAACACTTGAAAGAGAATAGAGAGAGAGAGGGCGTGTAATTGTTAAGCTTTTGTGTTGATTTGTAAGCTTCGGTTTTGTGTAATAAAACAGTGTGTTTTATCCCCTCTGAGTGTTTCAAAGCCACCACCAGTGGTTTCTCCCATCAACACTGATGGATTCCCAGTACTGGTATTAAGCTAAATTTGACAGTAAATTTCTTTTCTAACGAAAGAAAATTGTAACGACAAGAAAGTGTCAACTTTTTGTCAATCTTAGTGGCTATATGTCCCCTGAATGTGCTATGGAGGGTCTCTTCTCAATAAAATCTGATGTGTTTAGCTTCGGGGTGCTGGTACTTGAGATTGTGAGCGGCACGAAGAATACTCCCTTTTTCTTTTTCTTCCTGCTTGAATTTTATTTGATTACTTTCCTAGTCTCCACCCTCACGATGCAACTTTGCGTTGTTATACAATGGGCATGGAAGTTATGGAAATATTCTAATAAAGCTTTGGACTTGATGGATCCAATCCTGGGAGATCGATCCTCCTTCAACTTCTACGCTGTTGAGATACATAAACATAGGACTCCTTCGTGTCCAAGAAATTCCTGCTGATCGGCCTACAATGTCTGATGTTATCCACATGATTGTAAATGAACTAGCAGCTCTCCCAGAACCTAAGCAACCTGCTGCTTTTGTTGCAGGCAGAAACGTGGCAGAACAAAGACCGTTGATGAGCTGGGGTACCTTCCGTGAATAACAGCGATAGATGGGAGATAATTTTTTCATCAAGAGGTCTAAAGGACATGAAGCTACTTCATCAGAGATCTAAAGAATAAAGACTTTGGATTTATTGATTTGTCAGTAGTCTTCTAGTGAAAAGTAGATTTCATAAATTTCCTTTCCTTCAGCATAACTGGAATTGTTTGGCTCGTAAGAAATTATCTTGTTTTTAATAAGGTGCAGCCGAATTAAAATTCTAATTTTTCTTCGATTTTTCATAAATTATCAGTTTAACTAAAGTAAAACGAACTTAATTTCAACTATACTAGTAATGACTGACCTCATGACAATATTTAAATGTGGACAATTACACATCAATAATTCCTTGGCTCTTTCCTATTATGTTTTTTATGTTTCCCCTTATCTCATTTGCAATGCATACATTTCATTTTCCTGTAAATAATCATTCAATTTTTCAAGGGTTATCTTCTAAATGACTCTTTTGATTAGTACTCTCTACCATAATAAAAAAATAAAAGCAAAAATAAAAAGCTGAAAGTACTGAAGGCCAAAAGAAGTGTTAACAGTCCTCAGAAGACATCGTTTTATTATGCAAAAAGGCACACTGGTGGCATCTTTTTTGACTAACAAAACACACACAAATCCCCCCCGCTTCCTTCCCTCAGAACCCTTCTTTAGACTCACCAAAATCCTGAGGGCGTCTTCAGAAATAGAGCTTTCGTGGTCATAAATATTGTCCCACCAGCTGACATTGTCTTACTAATTAATGTGGTGATCCCACCATCACATGGTGCAGGACCACACACAGCATCTTTTTAAGTCAATAACTTAAGGAGGAGATCTTAAACTTATACAAGATTCTCTGTCTGTAAGTAGAACTTGATTTCCTGTTAAGTCGTTCTTTGATAAATGAAAATCGCCCATTCATCAAAAGAGAAATTCTGTCTGATGGGGTTTTATACAATTGAAATGAGCATTATGATTTTCTTATATGTTAATTTTAAATTGTTTTTGGATGCTTTATTATATATTTGATAATGCAGAAGCTAAAATGGGATTTTGATGGATTCTCCGTATTGGCATCAGCTAAATTTTACAGTAAATTGATTTTTAAACGTGAGTGTGTGATGGGTTGGTCCTATTTTGATAGAGATAGTTTTGGACTTCCGCAAATATTTATTTTAGTATATCGACAGCACGGAATATATATAAAATAGATTATGAAATATTAGAATTATGATTCCTAACTGATTTAAAATTTAAATCACCAATCTTTTTAAAAGAATTTTAGAAAGATTTATCTTCTTATAAATTTCTCACCAAATATGGCGTAGACTACATGTATTCATCTTTGACTTTGAAATGGACTGTAATTAATAAATGTCCTAAATCCTAATAGGCACCCAAAGAATAGAATGAAACTTTATTAATTATTAATAGACATTTCAAGTCTACTATTACTGTGGTAATTGTTTAATGAAAAAATCCTCTTAAAAAACAAACAAAGAGTAATAAATTAAAATAGGCAATGAGAAAAATAAAATTAATAAATGTTTTCAAAAGTGATTAATTTTTATTAGGAAATATATTAATAAAATATTTTTTATTTTTTAAAATTTATTTTAGATACGAAGATATTAAAATGATTTTTAAAAAATAATTTAAAAAAAAATTATTTCAGCCATAAAAACAAATATGCAACTCATTATTAAAATAAAATGAAATAAAATTATTTCAGCCCTTTCTCTTTTTCTACTCTTCCTCGATACGTTTTTTAAAATAAAATGAAAACAAAAAAAATAAAAACTAAGAGCATATAATATATGACTCAAAAAATCTAAATTTCTCTTTCTTCAATGCCTCATATTATTGATATTTTTACTGTAAATTGACAATTCAACCCACATTTCAGCATTACATGACTCAAAAAATAAATGGCATAGCCTCTAATTGGAGGGGATAGCGAGAACCGAAAAGTCAGTCAATGTGGAAAATTATTGGTAAGAGCTGACAGCTACAATATGACAAGAGATCTAGAGCATTATCATATAGCTGATGAATTCACAAGGGACTTCTTGTTTTTTTTCCCTTCCTCTTTCTCTGATTCATGCTCAGTCACAGCTCATTCACCCTTAATCCCGCGAATTAGAAAGGATGTGTGTTGAGACAAAGCCACGTTTTTTGCTCTTTGTGCTGTTGTTGCTATTCGTTTCCCATAGGACTTGCTTCTCCATTGTAGTTGATACCCTTTTGGTTGGCCAATCTCTCTCTGCGAGCACGAGCGAGACCCTAATATCTCAAAACGGCGCTTTTGAACTCGGTTTCTTCATGCCAGGCACTTCTCACCTTTCTGTAAACATTTACCTGGGAATATGGTATAAGAACTTCGCAAATAAGATATATGTTTGGGTAGCAAACAGGGAGAGCCCTTCAAACGACCCAGCTTCAACGAAGCTTAAATTGTCAGCAGATGGCAATCTTGTCTTGCTGATGAATTTCACCAAAACAATTTGGTCAACAGCTCTTGCATCTTCAATGTCGAATACTAGTACAGCAGAAGCAGTACTTCTTGATGACGGAAACTTTGTCGTAAGAGATGGCTCAAATCCAGCTACCATATATTGGCAGAGTTTCGATTATCCAACTGACACATGGCTACCTGGTGGAAAGCTTGGAATCAACAAGCACACTGGGCAAGTGCAGCGGCTTATTTCCTGGAAAAACAAAGAAGACCCTGCACCAGGTATGTTGTCGGTTGGGATCGACCCAAATGGAAGCAGTCAGCTTTTCATAGAGTGGAACAGGTCACACAGGTATTGGAGCAGTGGTGATTGGGATGGAGAAAGATTTGCCTTGGTACCTGAGATGACATCGAACCATATTTTAAAGTTTAGTCATGTATCAAATGAAAATGAAAGCTATTTCACCTATTATATGTACAATACCTCACTTCTTTCAAGATTCGTGATTGATGTTTCAGGAAAGATGCGACAACTCTCATGGGTGGAGAACCGTTATTGGAGTTGGTTTCTTTTTTGGTATCAACCGAAAGAATATGCTGAAGTTTATGGTTTCTGTGGTGTTTACGGAGTCTTTCAAGGAAATTCATCAAGCTTCAATTGTGAATGCCTGCAAGGTTTTAAACCATTAGTACAAAATGATTGGACCTATTGGTCAAATGGTTGTGTTAGGAAATCTCCTTTGCAGTGTGAAAATAAGAGAAGCGTTGGAAAGGAAGATGGATTCCTAAATATTTCGATTCTGACATTACCTGCAAATTCAAAAACATATCAGAAAATGAGTGCTGAAAGATGTAGATTGGATTGCTTGGAAATTTGTTCTTGCGTGGTTTATGCCTATAACAACAACAGTGGGTGTTCTTTATGGGAAGGAGATCTTATAAACTTAAAACAGTCAGGGATTGCTGCTGGGAGGGCTGGAGCAGAAATTTACATCAGACTTTCTGCTTCCGAGCTTGAACTACAGATTGGTAATGGCAGTACCCGAACAGGTATGGCTTTGTACATATAGACAGTATGAACCTATAAATGACGAGAAACCATTTTTGACAAAATCACGGTCTTGTATTTTCAGATAAAAACGCAGACGCAGAGTTCCCTGTAGAAAAAAGTGAGATACATAACCTATCTTTCCATTTTTTCTACAATAAAAAAACTTTTTAATCCAGTGTACAGGTGTTGGTTTATGATTTTGTAATATTTGATCTATATTTACGAGTAGGTAATATCAAAAGGACAATACGGACAACCATGGCTGTGGCTATTCCAACTACTCTGATTACCTTCGGCCTCTTCATGTACTTCAGATGTCTGCGCAAAGGAAAGCTCATACACAGAGGTACATCCTGGTTCGTTCTTTAATTTCCGTTGTACATCCTGGTTCTCTTAAAAATTTAATTAAATCTTGAAGTTACTGGTTATCGTATCGATATGGTAACTTTTAAAAATTTAATTATGAGAAAAGAACATGTTTTTGACATTTTACTTTTTAAATAAAATAAAATTTTTAAAAAATCATTATTTATTATTATAGTTATTAAAAATTCTAAATGATCAATAAAAAAAAAATTATACGAAACTAGTTACATAAAAAAAATATATATATTATTATTTTTTTAACATGCTACCTAAGATAAATTTTATTATTGGTTTTGTTTTAAATTGTTAAGGATTTGTTATACCATATCACCGATGGTTTACTTGTATTATTCCTGATTCTGGTATCAGCAGATATTCAACTACGGATATTTCTAATTCTAGTGTTGGTAAATATTACGTAATCAAAAAAATATAGTATTGCAGACAGGGGCGGAGCTAGAATTATTTATTAGGGGGGGCCATAATTAATATAATAAAATATAATATTTATTTTATTTTATTGTACATGAGTTGTAAAAAAACTTGTATAATTTAGTTTTATTCAAATAACTTACTATAAACATATAATGATCTTTGTATGAGGTAAAAGGTTTGAAGAAATATCAAATTGAGTCAAAGCAAAGAAGTTAATTTCATCTTCATAATATATTTATCACTTTAATGTTGGTCTTTATATCTATCAAATATAAACATACAAAGTATATAAGAAACATTAGCTAAAACGAAGCATTATTTATGTTTGATAAACTTTGAAATAAAACAAAAAATAATAAAGAACTATTCTCACTAATTAACGTGAGTTCTTTGTAAACTGAGGTGCATTGGAGTTGCTCCATCATAACTTTAACATTACACATTGGAGTTGGTTCACTAGGCTGCGAGTTATTAATATTTTTTTTGAAAAAAAAATCAAATTCTTCTTATTTTGTTCATGGTTCAACCTAAAATCAAAACATATATTGTGAGAAAAAATTGATAATTTTGGTGATTCTGCTAAAAACAAAACATAAAAAAAAATCAAAGTATAATTAAAACAAACCAATGAAATATATCTAATTAATTAAAAAAAAAACACTATAACAAGAATTCAAAAAACAATTGGTAAAATTAGTAGATCTAAGAAAAAAATAAAGCAAAAATGGTAGAATTATATAAAAAAAAACCTCATCAAATTATTAACAAACATCTCAAAACAAAATAAAAATAGATTTTAAATTTAAGTTACCTTGTTTTGTTTAATAAAAAATAAATTAATTGATGGCTCTACTTCAATTTTTTCTTTGAAAAATTTTACTTATGATTTATATTTATATTTTTGTTTTTGACCGACTGCAAAATTTATTGTGCAAAGTAATGAATTTATATTTACAGGATTTATATTAGGGTACGTAAATTAATTTTAAAAATAATCAAATTAAAAATCGCACTTAATTACAATAAAAAAACTTATTTTATAGAATAAAAAACCTCATTAACACTTAATTACCTAAAATATATATATATATATATATATATATATATATATTAAGTGCGTTAATCCATAGATTTGAGCATTAATTAATCCGTGCATCAGCTGGCTGTATTTAATTTTGATATGAGGCCAACTTGATCACGGTGAAGTTTGAGTTTAACCATGTGCTTAACCTATTATTCAACGAAATGACCATAGCGATCTACCACTATGATCTATATATTATACAGGTGTAGAATATTTTAGGGGGGCTCGGGCCCCTGCTTGCCCCCCCTCCCTCCGCCCCTGATTGCAGACTCTAGTATCAGTAAAATATGAATTGAAAATAAAAAATACATATTTTTTTGTTATTATTTTTTTTTAAAAAAAAGTATATATTCAAATTCTAGATTTGTATTTCATAGTAAAAATCTATAAATCACATATACAATAAAATTGTCAGGGAAAAAAAAACTTGAGGACCTATAAATAAAGTCAATAGGATTCATAATTTTTTTAAAAAAATTCTGATAAAAAAAAAAAAGCTTGTTTAATAAAATATCAAAACAAATTAATAAAATAAAGAAGATTGGTATAAGAAAGTGTTTTAAAAAACACATCCTCGGCTCAAAACAAATTGGACCACCCAGCCAGGCCTCAGATTTTTTATTTTTTTTTGGTTGGAAGCTGCTGGCCCAGCTTGACAACTGGCAGTCCCAGCTGGTCACCGGAACAAACCAGGGACCCGGCTGGTCACTGTGCATGCATGCGTGAATTATTCACGCATGCTTTGCACAGTGACAGGGTAATTATTTCTAAAGGGAGGGAAACGAAAGGAGCTTTATTGGCCTCCCCTCTCCTCTGTTCCTTAGCCTTCTCTTCCTGTGCCTCTCTCTTTTTTTGTTTCCTTCCTTTTCTGCTTCTTCCCGGCTCTCTGTGTTTGCTTGTTCTTCTGGTTTCCTCTCTGTTTTCTTTTGTGTTTTGCGTCCCTGTTTCCGTGCTGGTTCGCCCTGTTTGTTCCTCCATGTCTGTGTCTCTGGTTTTCTCTCTCTCTCTCTCTCTCTCTCTCTCTCTATATATATATATATATATATATATATATATATATATATATCCTGTGCTTCTCTGGTTTTTCTCTCCGTTCGTTCTTTTCTTGTTCGTGTCTTTTATAAAGCCAGAGAATGCCATGCGTTCTTTTCGTGTGTTTGTCTCCACATCATTACTTACCGAGCTCAGTAAAACTTCTCATATAAAATGTTCAAAACGTAAAAGGTTGTCTGTGGGTAAAATATCTAACCCCAAACAAACACCAAAGTTTCTTTTTTCATGACAAAAATTGACAATTGGAATCCCTTTTAATGTCGGAAATTGTGGTTATTATAACCTGAAGTGGTTACATTTTTGGTTGATATAATCAGAATTGCTGGATATTTTAACAAAATGATTGTGTTCAGTAATTTTTAATTTTTTCTTGAACAGGGAAGGAATATACAGGTCACGATTTATTGCTCTTTGATTTCGATACCGATCCTAGCTCAACTAACAATGAATCTAGCTCTGTTGACAATCGGAAGAATAGATGGAGTAAGAATATGGAATTGCCATTGTTCAGTTATGAGAGCGTATCAGTTGCAACTGGACAATTCTCAGACAAGCTTGGAGAGGGAGGATTTGGACCTGTTTATAAGGTAAGTGAGGTTCAAATGATTATTCTAACCTTTTCAGAAAAAAATTAAAATACTTTGAATGAACTTTCAGAATTACTCTTGGTTCATTTAATAGGGAAAATTATCCAAGGGACTGGAAATAGCAGTGAAGAGGCTTTCAGAAAGATCTGGGCAGGGGCTTGAGGAGTTCAGAAATGAGACAATTCTAATCGCCAAACTTCAGCATCGGAATCTTGTCAGGCTATTAGGTTCCTGTATTGAACGGGATGAGAAAATGCTAATCTATGAGTACATGCCAAATAAAAGCTTGGATTTCTTTCTCTTTGGTCAGCATTTTCTTGCATTAACTTTCACTAACTTTCCAAATGCTTCAAGAAATTTATATCAGATTTGTGTATAAACTATAAACAGATGCAAACAGAGGACAAATCTTAGATTGGGGTACACGGATTCGGATAATCGAAGGAATTGCTCAAGGCCTTCTCTATCTACATAGATATTCACGGTTACGAATCATTCACAGGGATTTAAAGCCTAGCAACATTCTATTAGACAGTGAAATGAATCCAAAAATATCCGATTTCGGGATGGCTCGAATTTTCGGAGGCAACGAAACTCAAGCGAACACCAACAGGATCGTTGGAACATAGTAAGTTTCTTGAATTCCACTTTCCACTTTCCACTCTTAACATGATCTGCACTGACCTTTCCAATTTTTAGTGGCTATATGTCCCCTGAATATGCTATGGAGGGCCTCTTCTCGATAAAATCTGATGTGTTTAGCTTCGGGGTGCTGGTACTTGAGATTGTGAGCGGCAGGAAGAATACTAGTTTCTACCACAGCGACTCCCTCAATCTTCTTGGACATGTGGGGAGCTTTCATATACTCTCATTTCTTTTTCTTCCAGCTTGATTTGTATTTTACTACTTTCCTAGTCTCCACACTAATGGTGCAGCATTTGTGTTGTTATACCATAGGCATGGAAGTTATGGAATTCTAATAAAGCTTTGGACTTGATGGATCCAATCCTGGGAGATCCTCCTTCAACTGCTACGCTGTTGAGATACATAAACATAGGGCTTCTTTGTGTCCAAGAAAGTCCTGCTGATCGGCCTACAATGTCTGATGTTATATCCATGATCGTAAACGAACACGTGGCTCTCCCAGAACCTAAGCAGCCTGCTTTTGTTGCAGGCAGAAACATGGCAGAACAAAGACCATTGATGAGATCTTCTGGGGTACCTTCCGTGAATAATATGACAATAACGGCGATAGATGGGAGATAGTTTTTTCATCAAGAGGTCTAAAGGACATGAAGCTACTTCAACAGAGGAAGCTATGAGTATGGAACGTAGATCAAGCTTATTTGTATAAGTTCTCCTATTTGAATCGTACAATTGTTTGTTTCAGTTTTTCCTCTTATTTTCATTGTATTGAAACATGAACAACATCAAATCAAGTATTCATAGAACAGATTTAATTCAAATCTTAAATATATTAAAAACTCATCTTCCTTTCATTACAAATTCATCATACAATACCACATAATTTGCCCGTCAGATGTTGATAAATCGACTGCTGCCTGTGCACCAAACAAACTCTTCAAAACACCATTTGCTTATATCTATCAGAATTCAGGCTAGATGTTGTTGCCAAGGTTAGAAAAGCTCAACTGCAATGGAGACTGCAGGAAACCACTGTAACCAAGCTGGCATAAGAGATTAAAGCAGCAACAAGAATAGAATGGGAAGTAAAGAAAGCGATCTCCCCTTCTACCTGCAACTAAATGCTAGTACTTGTTTTTATTTCAAAGAAAAGGCAATGCGGTCAGATTATAAAGCTGTCCCTTTAGCTGAAGGCTTGAACCAGTTGAGCAGGCCAAATATGCCCAACAGGCCAACAGTTCAATACCTTCCTTCCTTCCAAGCAGCTCGTCACCTACATGTATCCTTTCACAATGCATTAATGTGGATGACAGACCCATTTTCTTTTTATTTTATGTTTTAATAAATGATTTCTTTTTTTTCAATTATATATTTCACACGTTGTTTGTGATATTTTGTGTTGATATTTTCTTTTTTTGTTTTGAAATACTTGAAAATTAAGGCGTTTGCTTGAATTTCAGAATTAAATTACAGACTGATTTAATGAAACAGTATTTAAATTTATAGTTTTAAAAAAATAAAAGAAAAGGACCAGAATTAAAAAACAAAGGGGCTTTTCTCAAATAAAAAGAAAAAGAAGAAGAAGAAACATGCTACTAATAAAAAAATATTTTAGTAAAAAAATAAACGAATAAGAAAAGAATAATTTATCCAATAAAATATTCTCTATTACTGAACACTCCCTTATTTTCTCCTCTTCAATTGTTTTCAAAAATAAATAAATTATAACACCCTGGAGCACCAATGATCATTATTATTGTATTTCAAAAAAAAAAAGAACATACAATACACTAATTAAATTATACTATATAGAATTTCTCATTTATAAGTTTCTGGCTTTGAAAAATCTAAATTTCTCTTTCTTTCATGCATTATAATAAAGCTTTGGACTTGATGGATCCAAGCCTGGGAGATCCTCCTTCAACTGCTACGCTGTTGAGATACATAAACATAGGGCTTCTTTGTGTCCAGGAAAGTCCTGCTGATCGGCCTACAATGTCTGATGTCATCCCCATGATTGTAAATGAACACGTAGCTCTCCCAGAACCTAAGCAGCCTGCTTTTGCTGCAGGCAGAAACGTGGCAGAACAATTAGCTATACCAAGTAAATATGCAACAACAATCCAAGACACATATCCAAACAGAAACTCACTTCCCACTCCATGTAATAAGCTATACCAAGTAAGTAAGAAGTGCAGAACAATTAGCTTGTAAGGACCATATCGTTGTATAATCATCATATGATGTTTCCCATAGCACCAGAAATAATATTGTTTCCATAGAGTAGAAATTCAGAAACTGGTTCATGAATATCTTCAATGTCTATTGGAGGGAGATGGCAAATATTGAAGTTGCGGTCAATAAAGTAGGATATTGTACAATCCTTCATGATTTTCAATTTTTTAAAGTTTGATCAAAGTTAATTTTTTAGAATAAATTTAATTATAATTGAGATATTATTTCATTGGATATCAATTAATTCAATAGTAATTTTAGAATGAGATTCTTGCTATCTTTTCAATTCTTAATTAACTCCTACAATTTTATTTTAAATTTGACTTTGAAAACAATGTTGTCGGCCACCCAGCAGTGAAGCGGGGGCACAAGATTGTTGATTTCGAAGTCAAGGAATGTTTCACGACGAGGGAGACTCTATTTGGCACCGTAACGAGAAGAATCTCCGCCGCCCCTGGCTTAATGTTCCTACTTCAACTTAATAATTGGGATGGGCTTACTCTCAAAACTCGACTCTACTTTTCTGTTCTCTAACAGGAGGAAAATGTTTCGAGACTTCAAGGCATAAACATTTTTACGAGTCTATATACTGTATATTTACATCATGTTGAAACACATATAGCAGCAGCCTACACTGTTTAATTTTCGTCTATAATATGTTATCAAGCTGGGAAAAAGTCACAAAACTATGGCCCAATAAAATAAATTTTTTGGTTATTTTTTCATGACTTGAATTTAACATGATTTCTGAAAAACAATTAAGGGACACGGCATAACAGTAAAGTCCAAGTCTAGTCAAATCAATGTGGCTATTATATAGAAAGCTGATAGCAGCAATATGATCAAAGAAAGCATTCTCGTAGTTGCTGAATTCACCAGGGATATCTTGTTTTTCTTTCCCTCGTTCTCTAATCCATACTCAGTCACAGCTTTACACCCTAAATTCCACAAGTTAGAGAGGATGTGTGTTATTACAAAGCCAAGTTTCTTACTCTTTGTGCTGTTACTATTCGTTTCCCACTGGAATTGCTTCTCCATTGAAGGTGATACCCTTTTGATTGGCCAGTCTCTCTCTGCAAGCCAGACACTGATATCTCAAAATGGCATTTTTGAACTCGGTTTCTTCAAGCCAGGCGCTTCTTTAAACATTTACCTTGGAATTTGGTATAAGAACTCCGCAGATAAGACGATTGTTTGGGTGGCAAACAGGGAGAGCCCTTTAAACAACCCTGCTTCATCGAAGCTTGAATTGTCACCGGATGGCATTCTTGTCCTACTGACAAATTTCACCGAAACAGTTTGGTCAACAGCTCGTGCATCTTCAGTGCCGAATACTAGTAAAGCAGAAGCAGTAATTCTTGATGATGGAAACTTTGTTGTAAGAGATGGCTCAAATCCATCTGCTATTTTCTGGCAGAGTTTTGACAATCCAACTGATACATTGCTACCTGGTGGAAAGCTTGGAATCAACAAGCACACTGGGAAAGTGCAGAGGCTTATTTCCTGGAAAAACCCAGAAGATCCTGCACCAGGTATGTTCTCGATTGCGATGGACCCGAATGGCAGTAGTCAGTTTTTTATAGAGTGGAACAGGTCACACATGTATTGGAGCAGTGGGGTTTGGAATGGTGAAAGATTTTCCATGGTTCCTGAGATGAGATTGAACTATATTTTCAATTATAGTTATATATCGAACGAAAATGAAAGCTATTTCACCTATTCTATGTACCATGCTGAAATGCTCTCAAGATACGTGATTGATGTTTCAGGACAAATCAAACACTTAAATTGGTTAGCAGGTGTTTGGAATTGGTCAGAATTCTGGTCACAACCAAGAGACCAAGCTGGTGTTTATGGTTTATGCGGGGTTTTTGGAGTATTTCATGGAAATTCATCGAGCTCTTGTGAATGCTTGAAAGGTTTTGAACCATTAGTACAAAATGATTGGTCAAGCGGTTGTGTTAGGAAATCTCCTTTGCAGTGTCAAAATAAGAAGAGTACTGGGAAAAAAGATGGGTTCCTGAAGATGTCGATTCTGACATTACCAGAAAATTCAAAAGCATATCAAAAAGTGAGTGTTGCAAGATGTAGATTGTATTGCGTGAAAAATTGTTATTGCGTGGCTTATGCCTATAATAATAGTGGGTGTTTTATATGGGAAAGAGATCTTATAAACTTAAAACAGTCAGAGATTGCTGCTGGGAGGGCTGGAGCAGAAATTTACATCAGACTTGCTGCATCTGAGCTTGAACCTCAGATTGGTAGTGGCAGTATCCGAACAGGTAAGGTAAAAAGGTTTTATATATATAGCTTAAAATGATCCAATAGATGTTGAGCAATGATTTCTTACAAAATAACAGCATATATAGTCTTTCCAGATAAAATGGCGGATGAAATGTTTCCTGTAGAGAAGTGTGGAAGACATAACCTAACTTCCCATATCTTTCTATCAAAATAAAAACATCTTAAGGCGTTAATAGTAAATTTCTTGGTTTATGATTTGGTTAATAATTTATCTTTGCTTACAAGGAGGCAATATCAAATGGAAAATACGGACAACCTTGGCTGTGGCTGTTCCAGGAACTCTGATTACCTTAGGCCTCTTCACATACTTCAGCTGTCTGCGCAAGGGAAAGCTCATACACAAAGGTACATCCTGTTCTTGCTTTAATTTCTGCTGTCTCCTGGTAGACTTAATTGACCCTCAAGTTACTGGTGACTAGAAAAAGCCCTCCTTTGTAATTAATTATGTCTTAGGTATGCAGATGGTAAGGTTCATTTTGTTGGAGATAGATTTTTTTTTTTTTTTTTTGGGGGGGGGGGGGTCTTACAAAAAGAGTGATCATATTAGTTCATTTATTAAAAATATTTCTCATCTCGTAAAATTTTATAAAATATTTTATGAAAAGTAATACAATCACAATAGCTTACAAGAAATTTATCCATATAAAATGTTTAGAAGGTAAAATATTTGATGCCAAACAAACACCAAAGTTTCTTATTTATGAAAACAACTGACATTTAGAATACCTTTTAACATCCGAATTGTGGTTATGCTAACCTGAAGTTGGTACCTTTTTAGCTAGAATAGCTGGATATTGTTCAACAAAGTGAATGTGTTCAACATTTTTATTTTTATATTTTTCTTGAAACAGCGAAGGAACGTACAAGTCACAATTTATTGCGTTTTGATTTCGATGCCGATCCTAACTCAACTGCCAATGAATCTAGCTCTGTTGACAATCGGAAGAAAAGATGGAATAAAAATATAGAATTTCCATTATTCAGTTATGAGAGCGTATCAGTTGCAACTGGACAGTTCTCAGATAAGCTTGGAGAGGGAGGCTTCGGACCTGTTTATAAGGTAAGTTTACGTTGAAATGAGAAATCCTGATTATCCTAAGAAAAATGTTAAAATAGTTTGAATGAACTTTGAGAATGACTTATGGTTCATTTAACAGGGAAAATTACCCACGGGACTGGAAATAGCAGTGAAGAGGCTCTCAGAAAGATCTGGGCAGGGGCTTGAGGAGTTCAGAAATGAGACAATTCTAATCGCCAAACTCCAGCACCGGAATCTTGTCAGACTATTAGGTTCCTGTATTGAACGGGATGAGAAAATGCTAATCTATGAGTACATGCCAAATAAAAGCTTGGATTTCTTTCTCTTTGGTCAGCATTTAATTCTTTTCTAATTTCATTAACTTTTCAAATGCTTCAAGAAATTTATGTCAGATTTGTGTATAAACTATAAACAGATGCAAACAGAGGACAAATCTTAGATTGGGGTACACGGATTCGGATAATCGAAGGAATTGCTCAAGGCCTTCTCTATCTACATAGATACTCGCGGTTACGAATCATTCATAGGGATTTAAAACCTAGCAACATTCTATTAGACAGTGAGATGAATCCAAAAATATCCGATTTCGGGATGGCTCGAATTTTCGGAGGCAACGAAACTCAAGCACACACCAACAGGATCGTTGGAACATAGTAAGTTTCTTAAATTCTGTTTTCCAGGACATGCTACTCTTAACATGATCTGCGCTGACCTTTTCAATTGTTAGTGGCTATATGTCCCCTGAATATGCTATGGAGGGCATCTTCTCAATAAAATCTGATGTGTTTAGCTTCGGGGTGCTGGTACTTGAGATTGTCAGCGGCAAGAAGAATACTAGTTTCTACCACAGCGACACCCTCCATCTTCTTGGACATGTGGGCAGCTTTCAGACACCCTCTTTTCTTTTTATTCCTCCTTGAATTGTATTTGAATACTTTCCTAGTCTCCACACTAATGGTGCAGCATTTGCGTTGTTATACCATAGGCATGGAAGTTATGGAATTCTAATAAAGCTTTGGATTTGATGGATCCAATCCTGGGAGATCCTCCTTCAACTGCTACGCTGTTGAGATACATAAACATAGGGCTTCTTTGTGTCCAGGAAAGTCCTGCTGATCGGCCTACAATGTCTGATGTTATATCCATGATCGTAAACGAACACGTGGCTCTCCCAGAACCTAAGCAGCCTGCTTTTGTTGCAGGCAGAAACATGGCAGAACAAAGACCATTGATGAGATCTTCTGGGGTACCTTCCGTGAATAATATGACAATAACGGCGATAGATGGGAGATAGTTTTTTCATCAAAAGGTCTAAAGGACATGAAGCTACTTCAATATCAGAGCGAGGAAGCTATGAGTATGGAGCTTAGATCAAGCTTATTTGTATAAGTTCTCCGATTTGAATAGTACAATAGTTTGTTTCAGTTTTTCCTATTATTCTCGTTGTATTGAAACATGAACAACATCAAATCAAGTGTTCATAAAACACATTTAATTCAGATCTTAAATATATTAAAAACTCATTTTCCTTTCATTACAAATTCATCTTATAATACCACATAATTAGCCCGTCAGATGTTGATAACTCGCACCAACGACACTCTTCAAGACACCAATTGCTTATATCTATCAAGATTCAGACTAGATGTTGTTGCCAAGGTTAGAAAAGTTCTCCAGCAACGGAGACTGCAGGAAATCCCTGTAACCAAGCTGGCATAAGAGATAAAGCAGCAGCAAGAATGTGATCGCCCCCTTCCACCTACTTAATTTTATGGCAACGAAAAGGCAATGTGGTCAGATTATAAAGCTGTCCCTTTAGCTGAAGGCTTTGAAGCAGTTGAGTGGGCTAAATAGGCCCAACAGGCCGACACTGACACAACCAGTCCAATACCTTCCTTCCTTCCAAGCAGCTCATCACCTCTATTGCATAGAGGGCCTGGATAACAGGTTTTGCTGAAGATTGCCTGGTGTAGTTACATTTATTAAGGAACAAAATTGAGGAGTTGCAACTAGAAATTTGACAATACCAAGTCTGTTTGCTTGTTCTTGTCTTTCCTTATACAGCGATAGCTAGATGGGAGATAATTTTTTCATCAAGAGGTCTAGAGGACATGAAGCTATTTCATAGAGATCTAAAGAATAAAGACTTTGGATTATTAATTTGTCAGTGGTCTTCTTAGATTTCAGAAATCATAAGAAATTATTTAGTTTTTATTAAGGCACTGCCGAATTAATATCTAGTTTATCTTCGATTTTAAATAGACTATCGATTTGACTAAAATATAATAAATTTAATTTTAGCTATATTGGTGGTAATGAACTCACAAGATATTTGGATGTAAACAATTACAAATAATTAATTCGGTTGTTATTTCCTATTATTATGTTTCTTTTATGTTTCCTCTTATTTCATTTGCAATACATACATTTCATTTTCCTGTAAATAATCATTAACTTATCAGGGTTTACTGAAGGCCAAAAGAAGTGTCAACAGTCCTCAGAAGACATCGTTTTATTATGCATAAAGGCACACTGGTGGCATCTTTTTTGACTAACAAAACACACAAATCCCCCCCGCTTCACCTCTAACCCCCCCGCTTCCTTCCCTCAGAACCCTTCTTTAGACTCACCAAAATCCTGAGGGCGTCTTCAGAAATGGAGCTTTAATTCGTAGTCATAAATATTGTCCCACCAGCTGGCATTGTCTTTTTAAGTCAATATCTTAAGGAGGAGATCTTAAGCTTATACAAGATTCTCTCTGTCTGTGAGTAGAACTTGATTTCCTGTCAAGTCGTTCTTTGATAAATGAAAATCGCCCATTCATCAAAAGAGAAATTCTGTCTGATGGGGTTTTGTTCAATTGATTTTCTTATATGTTAACCTTAGATGGTTTTTGGATGCATTTATATTATATATTTGATAATGCAGAAGCTACAATGGGATTTTGATGGATTCTCCGAACTGGCATCAGCTAAATTTGACAGTAAATTTGCTTTTCAAAAGAAAGAAAATAATACCTTGTAATGATAAAGAAAGTGTCGATTTTTTTCTTAGCATGGCCAAGAAACATACGTGCCGTTTTGCATTTTTCCTTCCTTCTGTATTTGAGATATATATTCCACATAAAGTCTTATTCAAAGGTGAGTGTGTGATGGGTTGGTCCTATTTTGATAGAGATAGTTTTGGACTTCCGCAAATATTTATTTTAGTATATCGACAGCACGGAATATATATAAAATAGATTATGAAATATTAGAAATATGATTCATAACTGATTTAAAATTTAAATCGCCAAATTTTTTTAAAGAATTTTAGAAAGATTTATCTTCTTAGAAATTTCTCACCAAATATAGACTACAATATGTATTCATCTTTGACTTTGAAATGGACTATAATTAATAATAGTCCTAAATCCTAATATGCACCCAAAGAATACAATGAAACTTTATTAATTATTAATAAACATTTGAATTAGTCTACTATTACTGTGTTAGTTGTTTAGTGAAAAAATCCTCTTAAAAAACAAAAAAACAAAAAGAGTAATAAATTAAAATAGACAATGAAAAAAATGAAATTAATAATTGTTTTTAAAATTATTTTTTACTCGAAAATATATTAATATAATATTTTTTATTTTTAAAAAATTATTTTGGATACCAACACATCAAAATAATAAAAAAAATAACTTCAAGCAAAATAAAATTAATTTTTAAAAATATTATTTTAACCTTTAAAATAAACATGCACCTTATTATTGAACACCCCCTTTCTCTTTTTCTACTCTTTCTCGATATAATTTTTTTAAAAAAATAAAAACACTCTAAAGCACCAATGATTTATTTTATCAAAAAAAAAAAAAAAAAGCATATAGTACACATATGAAACTGAATCTAGAACATGAATTTCAATTAATATAAGTAAAAACAATAAACAAAAATATATTGTATAGAAATTTCCATTTTAAGTTCTAAATTTCAAAAAAAAAAATTTATCTTTCTTCAATGCCTTATATTATTGATATTTTTACTGTAATTTGACAATTCAACCCACATTTCAGCGTTACATGACTCAAAAAACAAATGGCATAGCTGATGAATTCAAGTCCAAGTCAGTGTGGGAAATTATTGGTCAGAGCTGACAGCTACAATATAACAAGAGATCTAGAGCATTATCATATAGTTGATGAATTCACAAGGGATTTCTTGTTTTTTTTCCCTTCCTCGTTCTCTGATTCGTGCTCAGTCACAGCTCTTACCCTTAATCGATCCCACGAAATAGAGAGGATGTGTGTTAAGACAAAGCCACGTTTTTTGCTCTTTGTGCTGTTGTTGCTATTCGTTTCCCATAGGACTTGCTTCTCCATTGTAGGTGATACCCTTTTGGTTGGCCAATCTCTCTCTGCGAGCCAGACACTAATATCTCAAAACGGCACTTTTGAACTCGGTTTCTTCAAGCCAGGCGCTTCTTTAAGCATTTACCTGGGAATATGGTATAAGAACTTTGAAAATAAGACGATTGTTTGGGTAGCAAACAGGGAGAGCCCTTCAGACCCAGCTTCATCGAAGCTTGAATTGTCAGCTGATGGCAATCTTGTCCTGCTGACGAATGTCACCAAAACAATTTGGTCAACAGCTCCTGCATCTTCAATGTCGAATACTAGTACAGCAGAAGCAGTACTTCTTGATGACGGAAACTTTGTCGTAAGAGATGGCTCAAATCCACCTACCATATATTGGCAGAGTTTCGATTATCCAACTGACACATGGCTACCTGGTGGAAAGCTTGGGATCAACAAGCACACTGGGCAAGTGCAGCGGCTTATTTCCTGGAAAAACTCAGAAGATCCTGCACCAGGTATGTTCTCGTTTGGGATCGACCCAAACGGAAGCAGTCAGTTATTCATAGAGTGGAACAGGTCACACAGGTATTGGAGCAGTGGTGTTTGGGATGGAAAAATATTTACCTTGCTGCCTACGATGAGATTGAACTATATTTTCAAGTATAGTTATGTATCAAATGAAAATGAAAGCTATTTCACCTTTTCTGTGTACAATACCTCAATTCTTTCAAGAAGCGTGATTGATGTTTCAGGACAGATGCAACAATTCGCACGGTTGGGAGATCCGTCTTGGTTTCGTTTTTGGTCTCTACCAGCCCAAGCTGAAGTTTATGGTTTATGAGGGGCTTTTGGAGTCATGAATGAAAATTCATCAAGCCATTATTGTGAATGCCTGGTTGGTTTTAAACCATTAGTACAAAATGATTGGTCAAGTGGTTGTATTAGGAAATTTCCTTTGCAGTGTCAAAATAAGAAAAGTATTGGGAAACAAGATGGATTCCTAAAGATGTCGATTCTGACATTACCTGCAAATTCAAAAACATATCAAAAAGTGAGTGCTGAAAGATGTAGATTGTATTGCATGGAAATTTGTTCTTGCATGGCTTATGCCGATAATAATAACAGTGGGTGTTTGTTATGGGAAGGAGATCTTGTGAACTTAAAACAGTCAGCGATTGCTGCTGGGAGGGTAATCGGAGCAGAAATTTACATCAGACTTGCTGCTTCTGAGCTTGAACTTCAGATTGGTAGCGGCAGTATTCGAACAGGTAAGGTAAAAAAGGTTTTATATATATAGTAAATTTCTTGGTTTATGATTTGATTAATATTTGATCTATGCTTACAAGTAGGCAATATCAAATGGAAAATACGGACAACCTTGGCTGTGGCTATTCCAACAACTCTGATTACCTTAGGCCTCTTCATGTACTTTAGATGCCTGTGCAAAGGAAAGTTCAAACACAAAGGTACATCCTGGTTCTTTCTTTAATTTCCGTTGTCTTCTGGTAGACTTAAGTTAATTAAATCTTCAAGTTACGACATGTTTTTGTGATTTTCGTGTGTCTGTCTCCTGTAAGAAAAAACACTCCTCTGTAATTATGTGTTAGGTATGCAGATGATAAGGTTCATTTTGTTGGAGTTAAGACATGTTTTTGAAATGAAGACTGTTTGTATTGCGTAAAATATTTTATTGAAAAATGTTTTTCTGATTTTCGTGTGTTTGTCTCCTGTAAACCAACACATCGTTACTTACCGAGCTCCGTAAAACTTCTGATATAAAATGTTCAAAACGTAAAAGGTTGTCTATGGGTAAAATATTTAACACCAAAGTTTCTTTTTTCATGACAAAAATTGACAATTGGAATCCCTTTTAATGTCGAAAATTGTGGTTATTATAACCTGAAGTGGTTACATTTTTGGTTGATATAATCAGAATTGCTGGATATTTTAACAAAATGATTGTGTTCAGTAATTTTTAATTTTTTCTTTAACAGGGAAGGAATATACAGGTCACGATTTATTGCTCTTTGATTTCGATACCGATCCTAGCTCAACTAACAAAGAATCTAGCTCTGTTGACAAGCGGAAGAATAGATGGAGTAAGAATATGGAATTGCCATTGTTCAGTTATGAGAGCGTATCAGTTGCAACTGGACAATTCTCAGACAAGCTTGGAGAGGGAGGATTTGGACCTGTTTATAAGGTAAGTTACGTTCAAATGATTATTCTAACCTTTTCAGAAAAAAATTAAAATAGTTTAAATGAACTTTCAGAATTACTTTTGGTTCATTTAACAGGGCAAATTACCTACGGGACTGGAAATAGCAGTGAAGAGGCTCTCAGAAAGATCTGGGCAGGGGCTTGAGGAATTCAGAAATGAGACAATTCTAATCGCCAAACTCCAGCACCGGAATCTTGTCAGGCTATTAGGTTCCTGTATTGAACGGAATGAGAAAATGCTAATCTATGAGTACATGCCAAATAAAAGCTTGGATTTCCTTCTCTTTGGTCAGCATGTTCATGCATTGACTTTCACTAACTTTCCAAATGCTTCAAGAAATTTATATCAGATTTGTGTATAAACTATAAACAGATGCAAACAGAGGACAAATCCTAGATTGGGGTACACGGGTTCGGATAATCGAAGGAATTGCTGAAGGCCTTCTGTATCTACATAGATATTCACGGTTACGAATCATTCACAGGGATTTAAAGCCTAGCAACATTCTATTAGACAGTGAAATGAATCCAAAAATATCCGATTTCGGGATGGCTCGAATTTTCGGAGGCAACGAAACTCAAGCAAACACCAACAGGATCGTTGGAACATAGTAAGTTTCTTGAATTCCACTTTGCAGTACCAGCTACTCTTAACATGATCTGCACTGACCTTTCCAATTATTAGTGGCTATATGTCCCCTGAATATGCTATGGAGGGCCTCTTCTCGATAAAATCTGATGTGTTTAGCTTCGGGGTGCTGGTGCTTGAGATTGTAAGCGGCAGGAAGAATACTAGTTTCTACCACAGCGACTCCCTCAATCTTCTTGGACATGTGGGGAGCTTTCATATACGCTCATTTCTTTTTCTTCCATTTTGATTTGTATTTGACTACTCTCCTAGTTTCCACACTAAGCGGCATTTGCGTTGTTATACCATAGGCATGGAAGTTATGGAATTCCAATAAAGCTTCGGACTTGATGGATCCAAGCCTGGGAGATCCTCCTTCAACTGCTACGCTGTTGAGATACATAAACATAGGGCTTCTTTGTGTCCAGGAAAGTCCTGCTGATCGGCCGACAATGTCTGATGTTATATCCATGATCGTAAACGAACACGTGGCTCTCCCAGAACCTAAGCAACCTGCTTTTGTTGCAGGCAGAAACATGGCAGAACAAAGACCATTGATGAGATCTTCCGCGAATAATATGACAATAACGGCGATAGATGGGAGATAGTTTTTTCATCAAGAGGTCTAAAGGACATGAAGCTACTTCATCAGAGGAAGCTATGAGTATGGAACGTAGATCAAGCTTATTTGTATAAGTTCTCCTATTTGAATCGTACAATTGTTTGTTTCAGTTTTTCCTATTATTTTCATTGTATTGAAACATGAACAACATCAAATCAAGTCTTCATAGAACACATTTAATTCATATCTTTAATACATCAAATCAAGTCTTCATAGAACACATTTAATGGGAAGAAAAGAAAGCGATCTTCCCCTTCTACCTGCAACTAAATGCTAGTACATGTTTTTAATTCAAAGAAAAGGCAATGCGGTCAGATTATAAAGCTGTCCCTTTAGCTGAAGGCTTGAACCAGTTGAGTAGGTCAAATAGGCCCAACAGGCCAACACTGACACAGCCAGTCCAATACCTTCCTTCCTTCCTTCCAAGCAGCTCGTCACCCTGATTGCATAGAGGGCCTGAATAACAGGTTTTGCTGGAGAAGGAGTGCTGTCATTTTGAAGATTGCCACTAGATATTTGACAGTACCAAGTCTGTTTGCTTGTTTTTGTCTTTACTTACACAAGATTCTCTGTTTGGAAGTAGGATTTTCCTGTTAAGTTGTTCTTCGATAAATGAAAGAAAAATACTGTGTCTCTGATGGGGTTTTTATAGAATTGAAATGACCATTGCTATTTTCTTATATGTTAATCTTAGATGGTTTTTGGATGCTTTATTAGATGTTTGATAATGCAAGAGCTAGAAGGGGTTCTGATGGATTCCCAGTACTGGTATTAAACTAAATTTGACAGTAAATTTCTTTTCTAACGAAAGAAAATTGTAACGACAAGAAAGTGTAAACTTTTTTTCAATTGCCCTTTGAAATTCTTGCACATACGACAGCCTACATGTATCCTTTCACAATGCATTAATGTGGATGACAGACCCATTTTCTTTTTACTTTATGTTTAAATAAATGATTTCTTTTTTTCAATTATATATTTTCACACGTTGTTTGTGATATTTTGTGTTGATATTTTCTTTTTTTGTTTTGAAATTCTTGAAAATTAAGGCGTTTGCTTGAATTTCAGAATTAAATTACAGACTGATTTAATGAAACAGTATTTAAATTTATAGTTTTAAAAAAATAAAAGAAAAGGACCAGAATAAAAAAACAAAGGGGCTTTTCTCAAATAAAAAGAAGAAGAAGAAGAAGAAACATGCTACTAATAAAAAAATATTTTAGTAAAAAAATAAACGAATAAGAAAAGAATAATTTATCCAATAAAATATTTTCTATTACTGAACACTCCCTTATTTTCTCCTCTTCAATTGTTTTCAAAAATAAATAAATTATAACACCCTGGAGCACCAATGATCATTATTGTATTTCCAAAAAAAAAAAATAACATACAATACACTAATTAAATTATACTATATAGAATTTCTCATTTATAAGTTTCTGGCTTTGAAAAATCTAAATTTCTCTTTCTTTCATGCATTATAATAAAGCTTTGGACTTGATGGATCCAATCCCGGGAGATCGATCCTCCTTCAACTTCTACGCTGTTGAGATACATAAACATAGGACTCCTTTGTGTCCAAGAAATTCCTGCTGATCGGCCTACACTGTCTGATGTTATCCACATGATTGTAAATGAACAAGCAGCTCTCCCAGAACCTAAGCAACCTGCTGCTTTTGTTGCAGGCAGAAACGTGGCAGAACAAAGACCGTTGATGAGCTGGGGTACCTTCCGTGAATAACAGCGATAGATGGGAGATAATTTTTTCATCAAGAGGTCTAAAGGACATGAAGCTACTTCATCAGAGATCTAAAGAATAAAGACTTTGGATTTATTGATTTGTCAGTAGTCTTCTAGTGAAAAGTAGATTTCATAAATTTCCTTTCCTTCAGCATAACTGGAATTGTTTGGCTCGTAAGAAATTATCTTGTTTTTAATAAGGTGCTTAAAATTCTAATTTTTCTTCGATTTTGCATAAATTATCAGTTTAACAAAAGTAAAACGAACTTAATTTCAACTATACTAGTAATGACTGACCTCATGACAATATTTAAATGTGGACGATTACACATCAATAATTCCTTCGCTCTTTCCTATTATGTTTTTTATGTTTCCCCTTATCTCATTTGCAATGCATACATTTCATTTTCCTGTAAATAATCATTCAATTTTTCAAGGGTTATCTTCTAAATGACTCTTTTGATTAGTACTCTCTACCATAATAAAAAATAAAAGCAAAAATAATGAATTATTAATTTTATTTTATTGAATTTGAAAGTGTATATATAATATATTTCAGTATATCTTTGCAATCTTCATGCAAGATTTGTCTGCTTTTATTTTCTTTCTTTTTGAATGCCAAGTGCTATAATATTGAATTTCATTTTCTGTCTTCTTACAGAATGAGATGGCTAGAAAGCTTAAGCAGTTGAATCCACTTGGATTACAATTCAGTCTGCCACCAACTTGGATGGATTCAATAACAAATCCAAACCATGTTAGAACAATTGAAGCATCAAGTGGCCAAAGCATGGATAGCAGTGATTTTGGCCAGAAGTCAATGTCTTCCAGGTTGAAGGCCTCCAACTTTGCTGCCTCATTTATCAAAATCGGTGATTGGCAGGTAATACCTATTGAAAAAGAAATGACATGATTCGGACATCTGTTTCGTTACCATTCGTGACATGCGTACGCACGGGCATGAACATGACTAGTTTCAGTGTGAATGTCCATCACATTCTTGGTTAAAAAGACATGTGACATGAATTTTGCATCAGATTCTTCCCTGATAATATTTGATGGAATGTGTGCAGAGAGCGTCTAAGAATGAAGGTGATTTGATGGCTAAATGTTATTTTATTAAAAAGAAGCTTGTGTGGGAATTCTTGCAAGGGCGTCTGAAATACAAGATTGAGATTCAATGGAGTGATATAAGTGGAATAAATGCTGTAATGGAGAAGAATCAGCCAGGAATTCTACAAATTGAGGTATTTTCTGTTTTTCCAGGGCTTCAATTTAAGTTCCTCAATTATGGATAGTCCCGTTATAATGCAGTTGAGTTTTCTGCAGCTAAACCGCCCTCCTACCTTCCATGCGGAAATTGATCCGCAGCCGCGGAAACAGGCCATTTGGAAGCTAGCAAAAGACTTCACTGGAAGGCAGGCTTCCATTTTCTGGTGAACATCAATGGTATCATCCACTTGGTCAATAGAAGTTGTATGATCTGACAGGAATCTGTACATTTTTTCATTACAAGGTCTAACGTTTTCTGCTGATGATTATTCTGTTCTCAGGGTGCATTATCTTACGTTTCCTCATAAATAACTTGACAAACACTATGAGAACCTTTTACTTTGCGAACCACGGTTCTTTAAGCTGAGCAAGCAGTCTTTTCCAACTCTGAAAAATCCCTTCTTCCGTTCAAATTCGCGTGGCAATCCAGGTTCTGCGTTTGATTACAATCACAGAGGGCAGGATTTCAACCTCAGAATGCAGTTTAATTTTCCGAATTTTCCTTCACATGTAGGCCAGACTCAACATATTCAACCTTATGGACATATCGGCCAGACTCAGCATGTGCAACCTTATGGACATAATGACCAAGCGCAGCATAAGCAACCGTATGGACATAGAGGCTTGTCATCTCTTAAGGAGATGCCTACACCAGCATCAGGTAGTGCATTGCTTCCGAACCACATCTTTTGTACAAGATTGTAGTTCTTCACAACTAATAACTCCATCTTTGTTGTAACATAGTCATGTGTTTTTCACCTTCAGACAGCTGCAATGTCCTTGAGAATCAAAGGATGTCATACTGGGGTCAAGGGATGAGCATTTACACAGATGCTTTAGCAAGGAATCAAGGTCTAGTTCCTTCTGTCCAATCAACTCAGGTGCATCCAACTGTTCCTTTCCAAAACTACAACCTAGCAAATCTTGGTCAGGAAGCTGTGATGAATAATAATGCGGCCAAAGCTCTAGACGTCGAAAACCAACTGCTCGGTGACATGCAAGCTGGTAGCTATCATGAGAAGTATCTATGGAAATGGTTGGGTCGCTGAACAAAATGGTCAATCTCCACAAGGAAGTTAGTCCTGAAAGTAAGAAAGCTTCCCAGGAAACATTATATGGGAAAGACATTAGCGGTGAGGAGAACTTTACATTTTGTATAGATGAGAACGCAAATTTAATTTTGTATAGATTGCATAGAGGGCCTGAATAAGAGGTTTATTGTCCTTTCAGTTGGAAACTCGAGTTTCCAACCACCTGATGCAGCCAAAATCAAACTAGAGATGAGGCATCGTCTCTTTGTCTTCTTTTTTTCTTTTAGAAAAAAAGCTAGAAATTTTAGGTCACGTGCACAGGACTGCTCTTTGTTTGGGCTAGAAGCATGCCCATCGAGCCCACCCTAGGTTCTTTTAAAAATGTCTTTATTTATTTTTAATTTGTTTTCCCCATTAAATATCATTCAGTTTTGAATTTATTTCCAGATAATATTATACAGAGATTTATAAAGACATCCCATCCAAAAAAAACTTTCTTGATTGATTAGATAAATTAAGAAAATAATAATAACCACCACAACAAAGAGATGAATATGCAACAACAATCCAAGAACACATATCCAAACAGAAACTCAGTTCCCCCTCACACTCCATGTAATAAGCCATACCAAGTAAGAAATGCAGAACAATTAGCTTGTAAGGACTGTCGTTATACATATAACTATACATCATCGGTGAATAGTTGTAAGAAAAAAGAAAAAAAAAGTAAAAAAAAAAGAGAAAAATACACCATAAATTATTGTTGTAATCCACATTGCATTAAATATAGGTGAATAGCAAATCACCCACACCTTTAGCTTATTACTTAATTAATTTTAGAATGAGATTCTTGCTATCTTTTCAATTCTTAATTAACTCCTACAATTTTATTTTATTTTATTTTTTTGACTTTGATAAAAATCTTTGAGGCCACCCAGCAGTGAAGCGTGGGCACAAGACTGTATTTAAGCGGCCAACCGCGTTCCCAACTGCAGTTGGCCAAAGATGGCGTAAGAAGTGACGTTTTTGGCAGCTAACCACAGTTTGAAACGTGATTGGCGTGTATGACAAACACGCACGAATCGAAGTCAAGGAATGTTTCACGACGAGGGAGACTCTATTAGGCACCGTAAACGAGAAGAATCTCCGCCGCCCCTGGCTTAATGTTCCTCCTTCAACGTAATAATTGGGATGGGCTTACTCTCAAAACTCGACTCTACTTTTCTGTTCTCTAACAGGAGGAAAAGACTTTGTTGACGTTGTCCATAAATATTGTCCCACCAGCTGACATTGTCTTTTGTTGGGAAAAGACTTTGTTGGCAAAAAGAGACAGCAGTGTGCCTTTATGCACATTAAACAAATGTGTGATCCCACCATCACATGGTGCAGGATCACACACAACATCTTTTTAAGTCAATATCTTAAAGAGGAGATCTTATACAAGATTCTTTGTCTGTAAGTACGTGGAACTTGATTTCCTGTCAAGTCGTTCTTTGATAAATGAAAATCGCCCATTCATCAAAAGAGAAGTTCTGTCTGATGGGGTTTTATACAATTGAAATGAGCATTATGATTTTCTTTTATGTTAATCTTAAATTGTTTTTGGATGCTTTATTATATATTTGATAATGTAGAAGCTAAAATGGGGGATTTTGATGGATTCTCTGTATTGGCATCAGCTAAATTTGACAGTAAATTGATTTTCAAAAGAAAGAAAATAACAAGGAAGTGCCGTTGACGTGCATTTTCTTAGCATGCTTGACCGGGAAACATACGTGCCGTTTACGTGCCGTTTTGCATATTTCAGATATATTCCACGTAAAGTTTTATTCAAAGGTGAGTGTGTGATGGGTTGGTCCTGTTTTGATAGAGATAGTTTTGGACTTTCGCAAATATTTATTTTAGTATATCGACAGCACGGAATATATATAAAATAGATTATGAAATATTAGAATTATGATTCCTAACTGATTTAAAATTTAAATCGCCAATTTTTTTTAAAGAATTTTAGAAAGATTTATCTTCTTATAAATTTCTCACCAAATATGGCGTAAACTACATGTATTCATATTTGACTTTGAAATGGACTGTAATTAATAATAGTCCTAAATCCTAATATGCACCCAAAGAATATAGAATGAAACTTTATTAATTATTAATAGACATTTCAAGTCTACTATTACTGTGGTAATTGTTTATTCAAAAAAATCCTCTTAAAAAACAAACAAATAGTAATAAATTAAAATAGGCAATGAGAAAAATAAAATTGTTTTTAAAAATTTTTTTTACTCGAAAATATATTAATATAATATTTTTTATTTTTAAAAAATTATTTTGGATATCAACACTTTAAAATAATAATAAAAAAAAAATAACATAACATCGTAATAAAAACAAAAAAAAATGACATAGCCTCTAACTGGAGGGGATAGCGAGAACCGAAAACTCAGTCAATGTGGAAAATTATTGGTAAGAGCTGACAGCTACAGTATGACAAGAGATCTAGAGCATTATCATATAGTTGATGAATTCACAGGGGATTTCTTGTTTTTTTCCCTTCCTCGTTCTCTGATTCATGCTCAGTCACAGCTCTTTCACCCTTAATCCCACGAATTAGAAAGGATGTGTGTTGAGACAAAGCCACGTTTTTTGCTCTTTGTGCTGTTGTTGCTATTCGTTTCCCATAGGACTTGCTTCTCCATTGTAGGTGATACCCTTTTGGTTGGCCAATCTCTCCCTACAAGCGAGACCCTAACATCTCAAAACGGCGCTTTTGAACTCCGTTTCTTCCTGCCAGGCCCTTCAGTAAACATTTACCTGGGAATATGGTATAAGTTCGCAAATGGGATAAATGTTTGGGTAGCAAACAGGGAGAGCCCTGTAAACGACCCAGTTTATTCGAAGCTTGAATTGTCAGCTGATGGCAATCTTGTCTTGCTGATGAATTCCAACAAAACAGTTTGGTCAACAGATCTTGCATCTTCAATGTCGAATACTAGTACAGCAGAAGCAGTACTTCTTGATGATGGAAACTTTGTCGTAAGAGATGGCTCAAATCCAGCTACCATATATTGGCAGAGTTTCGATTATCCAACTGACACATGGCTACCTGGTGCAAAGCTTGGAATCAACAAGCACACTGGGCAAGTGCAGCGGCTTATTTCCAGGAAAAACACAGTAGACCCTGCACCAGGTATGTTCTCGATTGGGATCGACCCAAATGGAAGCAGTCAGCTTTTCATAGAGTGGAACAGGTCACACAGGTATTGGAGCACTGGTGATTGGGATGGAGAAATATTTGCCTCGGTGCCTGAGATGAGAAAATTGAACAATATTTTAAAGTTTAGTTATGTATCAAATGAAAATGAAAGCTATTTCACATATTCTTTGTACAACACCTCAATTCCTTCAAGAATCGTGATTGATGTTTCAGGACGGATGGAACCACTCTATTGGTCGGAAGATCTATCGAATTGGTATCTTTTTTGGTTCCATCCAAGAGTCCAAGCTGATGTTTATGGTTTGTGTGGGGCTTTTGGAGTCTTTAATGAAAATGCATCAAATATAGATTTCACGGCCTATTATTGTGAATGCCTGAAAGGTTTTAAACTATTAGTGCAAAATGAATGGTCAAGTGGTTGTGTTAGGGAATCTCCTTTGCAGTGTCAAAATAAGAGAAGTGCTGGAAAGGAAGATGGATTCCTAAAGATTTCGAATCTGACATTACCTGCAAATTCAAAAACATATCAGAAAGAGAGTGCTGAAAGATGTAGATTGGATTGCTTGGAAATTTGTTCTTGCGTGGCTTATGCCTATAACAAGAACAGTGGGTGTTCTTTATGGGAAGGAGATCTTATAAACTTACAACACCATCCAGGGGTTGCTGATGGCCGGGCTGGAGCAGAAATTTACATCAGACTTGCTGCTTCTGAGCTTGAACAACAGATTGGTAATGGCAGTACCCGAACAGGTATGGCTTTGTACATATAGACAGTATGATCCAATAAATGACAAGAAACCATTTTTGACAAAATCACGGTCTTGTATTTTCAGATAAAAACGCAGACGCAGTGTTCCCTGTCCAAAAAAGAGAGATAAATAACCTATCTTTCCATTTTTTCTACAATAAAAAATAATTCTTAATCCATTGTACAGGTGTTGGTTTATGATTTTGTAATATTTGATCTATATTTACAAGTAGGTAATATCAAAAGGACAATACGGACAACCTTGGCTGTGGCTATTCCAACTACTCTGATTACTTTCGGCCTCTTCATGTACTTCAGATGTCTGCGCAAAGGAAAGCTCACACACAGAGGTACATCCTGGTTCTTTCTCTAATTTCCGTTGTCTGCTGGTAGACTTAATTTAATTAAATCTTGAAGTTACTGGTTATCGTATCGATATGGTAACATGTTTTTTGACATTTTACTTTTTAGATAAAATAAAGAACTTTAAAAAATTTCTATTATTATAATAACTAAAAATTCTAATTGATAAATAAAGATTTTTTTATATGAAACTAGTTACATAAAAATAATTATCTCTTCTTTAACATGCTACCTAAAATAAATTTTATTTCTGGTTTTGTTTTAAATTGTTAAGAATTTATTATATTATATTACTAATAATTTACTTGTATTATTCCTGATTCTGACATCAACAAATATTCAATTACAAATATTTCTAATTCTAGTATTGATAAGTATTACATAACCAAAAAACATATAGTACTATAGGTTCTGGCATCAGTAAATAAACTAGTAAAATATGAATTTAAAACAAAATATATATTTTATTATTATTATTTTTGTAAAAAAAAAAAATTTGTATTCAAATATTATATTCGCATTTCATAATAAAAATCCATAAATCAAACATATAATGAAATTGTAAGGAAAAAAAATACCCGAGGACCTACAAATAAATTCAAAAGGATCCATAAATTTTTTAAAAAATTTCTGATATAAAAAAAAAAGCTTGTTTAATAAAATATCAAAACAAATTAATAAAATAAAGAAGATTGGTATAAGAAAGTGTTTTAACAAACACATCCTCGGCTCAAAACAATTTGGACCACCCAGCCAAGCCTCAGATATATATATATTTTTTTGGTTGGAAGCTGCTGGCCTAGCTTGACAACTGGCAGTCCCAGCTGGTCATCGGAACAAACCAGTGACCCGTCTGGTCACTATGCATGCGTGAATTATTCTAATATAGATTTTATTGCTGATTTTATCTTAAATTAGTAAGAGTTTGTTATACTATATTACCAATGGTGTGCTTGTATTATTCTTGATTTTGGCATCAACAAATATTTAACTACTGATATTTTTAACTTTGGTGTTGATAAATATTACGTGGTCAAAAAACATATAGTATTCCAGACTCTGGTATTAGTAAATAAACTAGTACAATATGAATTAAAAATAAAAAATTTTTTTTTTTTCTTATTATTTTTGTAAAAAAAAAAAGGTATGTATTCAAATATTATATTCGCATTTCATAGTAAAAATCCAAAAATCAAATATACAATGAAATTATCTGAAGAAAAAAGACTCGGGAACCTACAAATAAATTCAATAGGATCCATAATTTTTTAAAAATATTTCTGATATAAAAAAAAAGCTTGTTTAATAAAATATCAAAACAAATTAATAAAATAAAGAAGATTGGTATAAGAAAGTGTTTTAAAAAACACATCCTCGGCTCAAAGCAAATTGGACCACCCAGCCAGGCCTCAGATTTTTATTTTATTTTTTGTTGGAAGCTTCTGGCCCAGCTTGATAACTGGCAGTCCGGCCCAGCTGGTCACGTAATTATTTCTAAAGGGAGGGAAACGAAAGGAGCTAACCTGGAGGTGGTGTTTTGTTGCTGGAGTTCTGGAAGAAGATGAGTGCTCGTCTTTCTGCTATTGGCCTCCCCTCTCCTCTGTTCCTTAGCCTTCTCTTCCTGTGCCTCACTCTTTTTTTGTTTCCTTCCTTTTCTGCTTCTTCCCGGCTCTCTGTATGTTTTTTTGTCTGTCTCCTGCTCTTCGTCTCGTCTCTGTGTTATTCGTTCTCTTTTTGTTCTGTCTGTGTTTACTTTGTCTCCTGTGTTTGCTTGTTCTTTTTTTACTTTGTTTCCTCTCTGTTTTATTTTGTGTTTTGCGTCCCTGTTTCCGTGCTGGTTCGCCCTGTTTGTTCCTCCATGTCTGTGTCTCTCTCTATCCTGTGCTTCTCTGGTTTTTCTCTCCGTTCGTTCTTTTCTTGTTCGTGTCTTTTTGCCTCCCTCCTCGTCATGCCCTTTTATAAAGCCACAGAATGCCATGCGTTCTTTTCGTGTGTTTGTCTCCACATCATTACTTACCGAGCTCAGTAAAACTTCTCATATAAAATGTTCAAAACGTAAAAGGTTGTCTATGGTTAAAATATCTAACCCCAAACAAACACCAAAGTTTCTTTTTTCATGACAAAAATTGACAATTGGAATCCCTTTCAATGTCGGAAATTGTGGTTATTATAACCTGAAGTGGTTACATTTTTGGTTGATATAATCAGAATTGCTGGATATTTTAACAAAATGATTGTGTTCAGTAATTTTTAATTTTTTCTTGGACAGGGAAGGAATATACAGGTCACGATTTATTGCTCTTTGATTTCGATACTGATCCTAGCTCAACTAACAAAGAATCTAGCTCTGTTGACAAGCGGAAGAATAGATGGAGTAAGAATATGGAATTGCCATTGTTCAGTTATGAGAGCGTATCAGTTGCAACTGGACAATTCTCAGACAAGCTTGGAGAGGGAGGATTTGGACCTGTTTATAAGGTAAGTTACGTTCAAATGATTATTCTAACCTTTTTCAGAAAAAAATTAAAATAGTTTGATTGAACTTTCAGAATTACTTTTGGTTCATTTAATAGGGAAAATTATCCAAGGGACTGGAAATAGCAGTGAAGAGGCTTTCAGAAAGATCTGGACAGGGGCTTGAGGAGTTCAGAAATGAGACAATTCTAATCGCCAAACTCCAGCACCGGAATCTTGTCAGGCTATTAGGTTCCTGTATTGAACGGAATGAGAAAATGCTAATCTATGAGTACATGCCAAATAAAAGCTTGGATTTCTTTCTCTTTGGTCAGCATTTTCTTGCATTAACTTTCACTAACTTTCCAAATGCTTCAAGAAATTTATATCAGATTTGTGTATAAACTATAAACAGATGCAAACAGAGGACAAATCCTAGATTGGGGTACACGGGTTCGGATAATCGAAGGAATTGCTCAAGGCCTTCTGTATCTACATAGATATTCACGGTTACGAATCATTCACAGGGATTTAAAGCCTAGCAACATTCTATTAGACAGTGAAATGAATCCAAAAATATCTGATTTCGGGATGGCTCGAATTTTCGGAGGCAATGAAACTCAAGCAAACACCAACAGGATCGTTGGAACATAGTAAGTTTCTTGAATTCCACTTTGCAGTACTCTTAACATGATCTGCACTGACCTTTCCAATTATTAGTGGCTATATGTCCCCTGAATATGCTATGGAGGGCCTCTTCTCGGTAAAATCTGATGTGTTTAGCTTCGGGGTGCTGGTGCTTGAGATTGTGAGCGGCAGGAAGAATACTAGTTTCTACCACAGCGACTCCCTCAATCTTCTTGGACATGTGGGGAGCTTTCATATACGCTTATTCTTTTTCTTCCATTTTGATTTGTATTTGACTACTTTCCTAGTCTCCACACTAATGATGCAGCATTTGCGTTGTTATACCATAGGCATGGAAGTTATGGAATTCTAATAAAGCTTCGGACTTGATGGATCCAAGCCTGGGAGATCCTCCTTCAACTGCTACGCTGTTGAGATACATAAACATAGGGCTTCTTTGTGTCCAAGAAAGTCCTGCTGATCGGCCTACAATGTCTGATGTTATATCCATGATCGTAAACGAACACGTGGCTCTCCCAGAACCTAAGCAACCTGCTTTTGTTGCAGGCAGAAACATGGCAGAACAAAGACCATTGATGAGATCTTGTGGGGTACCTTCCGCGAATACTATGACAATAACGGCGATAGATGGGAGATAGTTTTTTCATGAAGAGGTCTAAAGGACATGACGCTACTTCAATATCAGAGCGAGGAAGCTATGAGTATGGAGCTTAGATCAAACTTATATGTATAAGTTCTCCGATTTGAATCGTACAATAGTTTGTTTCAGTTTTCCTATTATTCTCGTTGTGCTGAAACATGAACAACGTCAAATCAAGTGTTCATAGAACACATTTAATTCAGATCTTAAATATATTAAAAACTCATTTTCCTTTGAGTACAAATTCATCTTATAATACCACATAATTAGCCCGTCAGATGCTGATAACTCGACTGCTTCCTGTGCACCAAACAAACTCTTCAAGACACGAATTGCTTATATCTATCAGAATTCAGACTAGATGTTGTTGCTAAGGCTAGAAAAGCTCAACTGCAATGGAAACTGCTGGAAATCCCTGTAACCAAATTGGCATAAGAGATTAAAGCAGTAACAAGAATAGCATGGGAAGAAAAGAAAGCGATCGTTCCCTTCTACCAACTAAATGCTAGTACATGTTTTTATTTCAAAGAAAAGGCAATGTGGTCAGATTATAAAGCTGTCCCTTTAGCTGAAGGCTTGAAGCAGTTGAGTAGGCTAAATAGGCCCAACAGGCCAACACTGACACTGCCAGTCCAATACCTTCCTTCCAAGCAGCTCGTCACCCTGATTGCATAGAGGGCCTGAATAACTGGTTTTGCTGAGGGGGTGCGGTTACATTAATGAAGGAACAAAACTAATGAGTTGCCACTAGATATTCGACAATACTAAGTCTGTTTGCTTGTTTTTGTCTTTCCTTATACAAGATTTTCTGTTTGGAAGTAGGATTTTCCTGTTAAGTTGTTCTTCGATAAATAAAAGAAAAATCCTGTGTCCTTGATGGGGTTTTTATAGAATTGAAAAGACCATTGCGATTTTTTTATATGTTAATCTTAGATGGTTTTTGGATGCTTTATTAGATGTTTGATAATGCAAGAGCTAGATGATTTTCATGTACTTGTTTCCCAGTCTACCATTAAACTTAATTTGTTTATTGAAAATAATTTTCACCTTATAAAGTTGTATAAAATATTTTAGGTCACTAATCTACTTACAATATCATGCAATAATTTTAACCACCACTATCTTGCAGCTAAGACCACCGCTGAAACTGCTACCACAATGGCTGCTACCTTGTTGCTACTGCTCCATCATCATATTCCTATCACCAACATCACCTTATCACTCCTCCACTACCACCACCATCACCCCTCCATTCCCAACCCAACCTTTATCACCACTAGAACTATTGCATCCCCATAAAATATGGTCATCGTTCTAATAACTTTGTATTTTTTATATTATTACTTGCCATAAAATTTTATCCATATAAAGTTATAAGAGCGTGATTGTGTTCAAAAAAGTGATTGTGTTCAGTCATTTTTAATTTTTTTTCTTAAACCGGGAAGGAACATGCAAATCACAATTTATTGCTCTTTGATTTCGATACCGATCCTAGCTCAACAAGCAATGAATCTAGCTCTGTTGACAATGGGAAGAAAAGATGGAATAAAAGTATGGAATTGCCATTAGTTGCAACTGGACAGTTCTCAGATAAGCTTGGAGAGGGAGGATTCGGACCTGTTTATAAGGTAAGTTTACGTTCAAATGAGAAATCCTGATTATCCTAAGAAAAATGTTAAAATAGTTTGAATAAACTCTCAAAAGGACTTTGGTTCATTTAATAGGGCAACATTCTATTCCAAAAACATCCGATTTCGGGATGGCTCGAATTTTCAGAGGCAATGAAACTCAAGCAAACACCAACAGGATCGTTGGAATACAGTAAGTTTCTTAAATTCTGTTTTCCAGGACATGCTACTCTTAACATGATCTGCGCTAACCTTTACAAATGTTAGTGGCTATATGTTCCCTGAATATGCTATGGAGGGTCTCTTCTCAATAAAATCTAATGTGTTTAGCTTCGGGTTCCTGGTACTTGAGATTGTGAGCGGCAAGAAGAATACTAGTTTCTACCACAACGACACCCTCCATCTTCTTGGACATGTGGGCAGCTTTCATACACTCTTTTTTTCTTTTTCTTCCTGCTTGAATTTTATTTGATTACTTTCCTAGTCTCCACACTAACGATGCGACTTTGCGTTGTTATACCATAGGCATGGAAGTTATGAAAATATTCTAATAAAGCTTTGGACTTGATGGATCCAAGCCTGGGAGATCCTCCTTCAACTTCTACGTTGTTGAGATACATAAACATAGGACTCCTTTGTGTCCAACAAATCCCTGCTGATCGGCCTACAATGCCTGATGTCATCTCCATGATTGTAAAGGACCGCGTATCTCTCATTCATTCTCACCTGAAAGCGGGAGATTTCATCTTGATGCAAGGGAAACATGGGCCATTGATTTTGATTTGGAGAAGTCAAAGGTCGCTGTTCATTTGGAATCAGTGGCTGTCCACGAGATTGGTCATCTGTTAGGATTGGGCCACTCTTCTGATGAAAAGGCTGTCATGTACCCTAGTTTGAAACCTAGAAAAAAGAAGTTGGATTTGAGCGTTGATGATATACAAGGAGTGCAAGCTCTTTATGGATCCAACCCTAATTTCACATTTGGGTCCTTGTTAGAGTCCGATATTTCATCAAATGAGGCTGCTGATTTAATTAGAATCAGATTATCCCAGTGGTGGGTCACTCTGATTATGGCACTGATGCTAAGTTTTGCATGATTTTTATTGTCATGATCATCATTATATGTACTGGTAGGAGCATTATAGTCCTTTCACACACAACATTAATACAATATATACATACACTAGTTTTGGTATCCGCACAATGCCGCGGGTTATTTTTTTTATATAAAAAATATTTAAAATATAAAAATTTTGGGTTTTTCTGTAAAGTTATACCCAAGAATCTTGAGTTTGACTGCAACATCTGATCTAAGAGTAATATTTATAATATTTATAATAAAATTAAACTTGCATGACTCAAGTTTAAATGAGCCTGACTATAACACCGGACCCAGAAATATTGGATGTGGGTCTGGTTATAAGGTCGTGTCATAAAAGTGTGATAATTAAATAGATTAATTAAAAAAACAAAGAAAAAAAATCAACAAAAAGGAAAAAACTAATAAAGAAAAAGAAAAAGAAATTGAATTAATTGGGTTAACCATTTAAACCAGGTTATCCCGTAACACCTGGGATTTGTATCATGAAAGTTTGATAACTAAATAGAAAAAAAAAATGATGGGTTTACCCAGAATTAACCGGGTTAACCCATCAAACCAAGTTAATCCGTCAAGCCTAGGATACGTGTCATGAAAGTATGAAAGTCTGATAATTAAATAGAAAGAAAATTAATTTTAACAAACTAAATTAAATGAAAAAAAATAACTCGTCAAATCAGGTTAACCCATCAAACCCGAGATTCGTATCATGAAAATATGATAACTAAATAAAAAAAAATTAATATTAACAAACTAAATCAAACAAAAAGAATTCATTAAAAAAATTTAAAAAGAAAAAATAAAAGAAAAAAACAGTTATATAATATAATACAATATAATAATAATTATAAAGAAAAAACGTGGAGAAAGCTAAAGCTAAAGCTAAATTCTCAACTAACTCAATATTAAAAAAATAAATTTAACAAAGATAATTTAAAAAATAAACATGTGGGGGAAACACTACAGCCACACAAAAATCATGTAAGGGAAACACTATAGTAATCCATAGTGTTTTTTTATATATAAAAAAAGTTACAAAGCTAAGTTCTCAATCAGCTTAATATATATAAAAAACTGACAAAGGCTATTTAAAAAAAAAGGAGTCAATTTTGGGTAAAAGAAATGAAAAAAAAAACATGTAAAAAAAAGGAAACAAAAGCGGAAAAAAAGCACGTAGGGAAAAAGAAAAAAATAAAATCAACAAAAATAATTCTGAAAAAAAAAATATGTAAAAAATGATAATTTTGGAGAAAAAGAAAAACAAATAAAAAAACATGTGGGAAAGCTAAAGCTAGATTATCAGCCAGCTCAATATTGAAAAAATAAATTCGATAAAGATAATTTTTTAAAAAAATATATGGGGAAACGTTGCAGCAAAGCAAAAACTATGTAGGGGAAACACTGTAGCAATCAATATTGTTTTTTTTTTTTTATAAAAAAAATACAAAGCTAAATTCTCAACCAACTTCATATAAAAAAAATAAAATCTACAAAGATCATTTGGCAAAAAAAGAAAAGAAAATGATATATGAGAATATTATAGCAATCCACAATGTTTTAAAGAAAAAAACTACATAATTAAATTTTCAACCAACTTACTATTTAAAAAAATTAGCAAAGATAATTTTGAAATAAAAAAATAAAAAAGAAGAAGAAGAAATCAATTTTGGAAAAAAAAAGATACAAAAAGAACATGTAAAAAAAAATAAAACGAAAAAAAAAACCTGCTAAAAAAAATACCAGACCCAATAGCCTTGTATGCAGATCTGGCTGCAATGTCATGTCATAAAAGTATGATAATTAAATAAATTAATTAAAAAGAAAAAAACTAATGAAGAAAAAGGGAAAAAATCTGAATTAATTGGGTTAACCCGTTAAATCTTGGATTCGTGTCGTGAAAGTTTGATAACTAAATAGAAAAAAAAATTGATGGGTTAACCCAGAATTAACCGGACTAACTCGTCAAACCAGGTTACCTATCAAACCTAGGATTCATGTCATGAAAGTCTGATAACTAAAAACAAAACAAAAGACATAAGCCTGTTACTAATGAGGAAAAAGAAAAAAAATCTGAAGCAACTGAGTTAACCCTTCAAATCAGGTTAACCCGTCAAACCTGAGATTCGCGTCATGAAAGTTTGATAACTAAATAGGAAAAAAAAATTGATGGGCTAAACGAAAAAAAATTAACAAACTAAACTAAACGAAAAAATTTGATCAAAAAGGAAAAAACAAAAAACAAATTGGGTTAACTCATCAAACCAAGTTAAGCTATCAAACCCGAGATCTGTGTCATGAAAGTATGATAACTAAACAAAAAACAATTTCCACATTAACAAACTAAATTAAACAAAAAAAAATTCATTAAAAAAAAAACACAAAGAAAAAACTAAAAAAAAAACCCATAGGCATAAAAAAAAACTACCACAAGAAAAAAACGAAAAAAAAAAAGGGAAAACAATCTGAAAAAAAAAAAAAAGCTTTAGCTACAGTATTTTACCTACGCGTTTTAGTATGATATCAGATGTCAAATCTGTTGTCACTCTTGACAAAAGATCGGCATTAATATTTTTGGTGCCTTTTTCATCCGTGATTTCTTCCTGAGAATAAATCATTTGCAAATCTTCATATTCATCCAACTCAATTTTACTCAAAGTAGATTCAAGTTGATCATGAACTAATTCTTCAATATGATCTACTTCTTGTAAATCATTATCATCTCTAGGTTGCTTGCAAATGTTGAAAATATTCATCTCCAATGTCATGTTTCCAAAGGATAACTTCATGAGTCCATTCCTACAATTAATCAATGCATTAGAAGTTGCAAGAAACGGACGTCCTAAAATAATAGGAAATGAATTACATGCTTCAACAGGTTGCGTGTCCAAGACAATAAAATCCACAGGATAAATGAATTTATCGACTTGTACTAACACATCTTCAATTATTCCTCTAGGCACTTTTACAGATCTATCGGTGAGTAAAAGAGTTACAGAAGTGGGTTTTAACTCACCTAGATTGAGACTTTGAAAGACTGAATATGGAAGTAAATTCACACTAGCTCCAAGATCAAGTAAGGTTTTTCAATTTTATGTTCTCCAATAAAACAAGAAATTGTAGGACAACCAGAGTCTTTATATTTCAAAGCATTATTGTTCTGAAGAATGACACTTACTTGTTCGGCTAAAAAGGCTTCTTTTTCACATTCAATTTTCTCTTCACAGTGCATAGATCTTTCAAAAATTTAGCACAGGAAGGTACCTGTTTAATAGCATCCAACAAAGGTATATCGATCCTTACCTGTTTGAAAGTTTCAAAGATTTCAGAGTTGTGATTGACTTTCCTTTGTTTGGTCATGGCATGAGGAAATGGGAGTGCTAGCCGGGAATCAACCTTTTCTTTGCAATGTTCAGGTTCAACCCCTTCCTTACCCTTAGAGATAGACCCATCATCTTTCTCACAAGGTTCAAGAATGGGTTTTTCAATAACCTTACCACTACGAAGAGTGATGACTGATTTGACTTGATCCATGTGTTGGCTTCCAGAACTACTCGCATTTGCATTGTATTGCCCCTTTAGATTTTGTTGTGGTTGAGATGGAAACTTACCTTTCTCTTGGAAACTGAGAGCAGATGTTAACTTTGCAAGAGTATCTTTAAAATCTGTCATGCCTTGAGCAAGTTGAGTGTTGATTGCCTCTTGCTTTTCAATGAATGCATGCAATTTTTCCTCAAGATTTCTTCTAGGAGGTGGAGCATAAGGAGGTGCATATCCATGAGAATTTTGAAAATTATGGTGTGCTTGAAACGGTGGCTTTGAAGTTTGTGCATTGTTGTTATCACTCTTCCAACTAAAATTTGGGTGATTTCTCCAACCAGGGTTATACGTTTGTGAGTATGGATTATGGTTGGGTCTTTGGAAACTGTTTAAAGCATGGGCTTGTTCATGGAGGCATTCCCTAAAAGAAGGCAAAGTTGGACAATCATTTGTTGAATGTTCATTGGTTTCACAGATTTGACACACAATGTCTTGAACAAATTTTAATTGACCACTCTTTTTCAATTCAAGTGCTTCGACTTTTCTAGCTAAAGATGCAAACTTGGCTTGGAGGTCATGATCTTCCCTAAGGTTGTGCATACCTCCACTAGATGTATGAGGTTGATTTTTACCTGGTGCCTCATAAGTACCTGTGGTGTCCCAATTTTGAGCATTTTCAGCTAGCAAGTCTAGGTACTCCATTGCTTCATTAGGGTCTTTATCTTCAAAAGTTTCATTGCACATCAATTCAACCATTTGCCTATCTCTAGGTGTTAACCCTTCATAAAAATGTGAAACCAATCTCCATGTTTCAAAACCATGATGAGGGCAAGTATTAAGCAGATCTCGATACCTATCCCAACATTGGTAAAATGTTTCTCCTGGTTTTTGAGTGAAAGTGATGATTTGTCTTTTGAAAGAGTTTGTTCTGTGAGACGGAAAAAACTTCTTTAAAAATTGTTGTTGCATTTCATCCCAAGCACGAATGGATCCTGGTCTCAAATTTTGTAGCCATGTTTTAGCTTTATCTTTTAATGAAAAAGAAAAAAGCTTTAATCTAATTGTGCTCATGCTACAATTTGAGTTATTATAAGTATTACAGACCTCATCAAATTCCCTTAAATGCAAGTATGGATTTTCTAGGTCTAAACCATGAAAAAAAGGTAAAAGTTGAATAATGTTTGGCTTAAAATTAAAATGAGATGCATCAGGAGGGAAAACTATGCATGAGGGTGCACTTGTTCTTGTGGGATTCATATGGTCTCTAAGTGTTCTTATACGGTTATTCTCATTATTCTCATTATGAAGCGATTGATTATCTTCTTCGACCATATTTTCTAAAAATGATGAGGATACCCTACAAAGTTGACCACTTAATGTACGTGACCAAACTCTCATGCACGTGTAAGAAGAGAATAAAAGAAAGAAAAAAAAAACAAAACAAAAAAAACAACAGTTAGATAAAATAAAAAAAATGAAAAGAGAAAATAAAATAAATATTATAATTTATACAAGAATTTACCTCCCCGGTAACGGCGCCAAAAACTTGACACGACCAAAAGCTTGATGTCTTTTCCCAAGTGCAGGAGTGTCGAAGTAATAAATAACCCGACAAGACCAGGGTCGAACCACAGAGAGGTTAATTGTATAAATTATAAATAACAAGACAACAACAACAACAACAACAACAACAACAATAATAACAATAATTATTATTATAATACTCAGTACGTGGCGTTGTTATACCTGAGAATGATCTAAAAGATCGGGTCACAAGTTTCCAGCCTATATACTGAGTTTATGAAAAGATCAAAGATATATATTATATAATATAAACAGAATGTAAATAATAATAATAATAATAATAATAATAATAATAATAATAATAATAATAATAATAATAATAAAAGCAGAAGATGAAGAAATTAATGAGAACTTTGAGATGAAAGATTAACGTAAGGATTAAACAATGATAAAAACAAATGTCAAGGTTAGAGGATCCACTAATGGTACTTCAAACAAGTATAGTATAAACTCTTATTACTCAATTGGAAACCACACATAAAGGAGGTTCCAATCAGATTATAAATTGTTAACATGATTACATTAGTTATCTTATTCGAATAAAGCTAATACTTGTAAATGTTGGCAGGCATTCATGATTATAACTTATGTTAACAACAAATCAAGTTCCTTTCATAGCTCAGGTGTCGGTTATACCATACAGTATGGGCTATGAAAGTGCCAAGTATTTGTTGTATCAAGTGTTATACAACATAAATCTAGATTAACCATTTAACAAGCAAAGTATTAAAAGTGAACAAGATAACAAATATAAAACATGTTAGTATCCAACATTAAGGTCCATGTTAAGTTTATATTATACTTATTCTTACACCATTAGTGTACCCTTTTCACCTTGACATAATTAACTTAGCTAAACATAATGAATGAAAGAAACATAAATGAACAAGATAAGAACATAAATGAGAAAAAAGTTAACTAAGTAAAGGAAAGGAAATGAAGTGCATAAACTTGATATTATTGAAAGCAAAACATAAGCAATACAAAGAGAGAAAGAAAGAGCATGATCTTGATCTGGAAACCAAGATGCCTTAATACATGGTAAGTGCCTCCTTTTATAGGCCAAAATTTGGAACTATTGATTTGTTGACTAATTGATGAGTGGGTGGCCACATCTTGACTTGGTGACAATCCTTATCTTCTTGTCTAAACAAAACGTCATTGCTAACATCATAATTTGCCCAGAATCCTCAGGAATGTTCTAGGAAATTGTCTCAGATTTCCAACAAAAAAAAGATGAGGTCATTTGGACTTCTAGAACTAAAGATATGGGCTGAACACTAAATAGTGTCTGGGCTGCAAGACAGCTTCGGACTTCTTCGTTGTTCCTTCAATTTGGACTTCAAAACGGCCTTTTTAAATCTTGGGCCCCTCATAAAAGTTGTAGGCCTTTGTCTTACCTTTCCATCCATATAAAATGAATCTAAATCAGAGATCTAGAGCTCCAGATATGATCCAATTACCGAGCAATGTTCTGGTTTGGACTGCACAAGCATCTCTTTTCTAAGTTTGGCCATCTCTTTGTCCTTTCACTTTCAATACTTAAACTCATCAATCAATCTTTTCATTTATGTGATAGACCTGCATTTAAGATGAGCATTTACCATAAATTAAGATATCTTATAGTATCAAACTTGTTATTATAAAACATGCTTTAGTTAAGGAGTTATTGATACTTCAAGTGCAAAATGATGATATAAAACCTTGATAAACATGCACTTTTAAGTACTAATCAGCAATAATATTTCCTTCCTTTTCTCAAGCAAATGGAAACACAATTTGCTGCACATGTTAAAATATTTCAAAGCGATGGAGGCGGTGAGTTTGTTAATCACAGTCTGCAGAATCTTTTCAAAACTAATGGCATCATTCATAGAATTTCATGTCCAGGAACACCAGAACAAAATGGCTTAGCCGAACGACGTCATCGACATATCGTAGAAACAGGATTAACTATGCTATCACATGTGTCTGTTCCAATAAAATTCTGGACTGCAGCATTTCGCACTGCAGTGTTCCTAATTAATCGCTTACCGACTTCAGTCTTGGGTTACAAGTCACCGCATGAAGTGGTTTTTGGCTCTGCTCCTACTTATGACTCCTTCCGAGTGTTTGGATGTTCTTGTTATCCCTTGCTGGCACCATTTGGTCGTTCAAAGTTGGATTTTAAATCCACACGATTTGTCTTTCTTGGTTACTCTACAAATCACAAAGGCTATATCTGCTTTGAGCCACGGACACATCGCTTCTACATATCACGCCATGTGAAATTTAATGAACTCCAGTTTCCTTACAAGTGCATGCAGCCACCTGATACACATGCCTCTCAGTTGTTTCAAACTAAGGCACTTCCTCGACTACTCAAAACTGTGGCAGAACAATCAATTGCCACAACTACACCAGTCAATTCCCATGATCCAGCAACAATTGATCCACATACTGAAACTGCTCAAGAAGCTTCAACATCTCAATCTGCAGCTTCTGCTTCATTATCTTCATCCACTGCAGCAGAAAATTTTGTCCCACCAGTGATTTCTCTTGCATCTGCTCCACCTTCACAACGACAACATCATATGATTACACGCACTCAGACAGGGAAGCTAAAACCCAAGGTATTTATTTCTTCCCGACATCCTATCCCTGCCTGTTTTATTGCTGATCTTGTTGCCCAACCACAAGAGCCATCCTCAGTTCAACAAGCTCTCCAACATCCACATTGGATTCAAGCAATGCAAGCTGAAATGGATGCCCTTCACAACAACAAAACCTGGACCTTGGTACCTAGACAAGCCAACATGAATATTATCAGCAGCAAAAGGGTGTTTAAAATCAAAACACGTTCTGATGGTTCCATCGAAAGATATAAAGCTCGGCTGGTGGCTCGTGGATTTTCACAGCAACCAGGACTTGATTATGATGAAACATTCAATCCTATTATCAAACCAAGTACCATTCGGCTTATCCTCACCATTGGCTTGTCTCAAGGATGGTTTGTCAAACAACTAGATGTTAGTAATGCCTTCCTTCATGGAGATCTACAAGAGCAAGTGTATCTGGCTCAACCTCCAGGTTTTGAAGATTCCTCTCATCCAGATTATGTTTGTCACCTTCATAAAGATTTATACGGGTTGAAGCAGGCTCCTCGTGCATGGTACCTCAAATTCAGTAACTACATTCAGCAAATGGGATTTACACGATGCCCCTATGATCAATCCTTATTTTATCTCCACCAAGGCTCAGACATCCTCCTTTTACTCATTTATGTTGATGACATTCTTTTAACCGGCAGCTCCTCTTCACAGATTATCAAGCTTATTGCCCATCTCTCTACTGTCTTCTATATGAAAGATCTTGGTGACATTCATTATTTCTTAGGACTTCAAATTGCCCGTGATGAGTCTATAATCACAATCACTTAAACATGGTATCTGATATCTCTTCTTCAGAAGTTTGGTCTTGATGGTGCCAAACCAGTTAGCACTCCACTGGCAGCAGGTTCTTCCATGTCTACCACTGATGGTGTTCCCTTAGCTGATTCTTCTCACTATCGCTGTTTGGTTGGTTCTCTGCAATACCTCACCCTGACCAGACCAGACATTTCATTTGTTGTACATCAGGTTTGCAGATTCATGCAGGCACCTCATGATACTTATCTTATTGCTGTGAAAAGAATTTTTCGGTATCTGAAGGGGACACTTAATGTTGGACTGCATTACATTCGCAATCCTGTTCATGAACTTCGTGGTTTTTGTGACGCTGATTGGGCTGGCTGTAGGGATGATCGACGTTCCACTATGGGGTTCTCTATATTAGGCACAAATTTGATATCCTGGGGTGCTAAGAAGCAAGCAATGGTGTCTAGGTCCACAGCTGAGGCAGAGTATCGCGCCTTAGCTTCCTCTACAGCTGAGCTCATGTGGTTCGTTCATTTACTCAACACTATTGGCCACTGTGTTCCTTCTCCTCGGCTCTATTGTGATAATATTAGTGCCATCCATATGGCTAAAAATCCAGTTTTTCATCATCGTACAAAACACATTGAAATAGATGTTCATTTTGTCCGCGAACGAGTTGCAAGTGGTGCTCTTTCCTTGGCTCATATTCCAGGATCCGATCAAATCGCGGATATCTTTACAAAATCACTTTGCGCTGCAACGTTTGCATTGAATCGTGCCAAGCTCTGCCTCGGTCCAGCCCCGCCTTGAGCTTGAGGGGGGATGAAGAAATATGGAAATATATGCAGCGATTCCATATAGGATTCAAGTGCAGAAATCCTGCATAGATCTTCTACACACATTGAGATCCCCTGCTATAATTCTTCATTCCATTTATGTCAAGATCTCCATAATTTCTGTATCAAATCATGTATATATATAGTAAGAAGTAATAACCTGTAATGTATGAAATGCCTATTTAAAGGCACGAACAATATACATGAATACAAGTTCAGTTTTCCTACACTACGTACCACCACCATCACCCCTCCATTCCCACCCCAACCTTTGTCACCACTGCAACTATTGCATCACCATAAAATATGGTCATCGTTCTAATAACTTTGTATTTTTTATATTATTAATTGCCATAAAATTTTATCCATATAAAGTTATAAGAGCGTGATTGTGTTCAAAAAAGTGATTGTGTTCAGTCATTTTTAATTTTTTTCTTAAACCGGGAAGGAACATGCAAATCACAATTTATTGCTCTTTGATTTCGATACCGATCCTAGCTCAACAAGCAATGAATCTAGCTCTGTTGGCAATGGGAAGAAAAGATAGAATAAAAGTATGGAATTGCCATTAGTTGTAACTGGACAGTTCTCAGATAAGCTTGAAGAGGGAGGATTCGGACCTGTTTATAAGGTAAGTTTACGTTCAAATGAGAAATCCTGATTATCCTAAGAAAAATGTTAAAATAGTTTGAATAAACTCTCAGAAGGACTTTGGTTCATTTAATAGGGCAACATTCTATTCCAAAAACATCCGATTTCGGGATGGCTCGAATTTTCAGAGGCAATGAAACTCAAGCAAACACCAACAGGATCGTTGGAACACAGTAAGTTTCTTAAATTCTGTTTTCCAGGACATGCTACTCTTAACATGATCAGCGCTGACCTTTTCAAATCTTAGTGGCTATATGTCCCCTGAATATGCTATGGAGGGTCTCTTCTCAATAAAATCTGATGTGTTTAGCTTCGGGTTGCTGGTACTTGAGATTGTGAGCGGCGAGAAGAATACTAGTTTCTACCACAGCGACTCCCTCCATCTTCTTGGACATGTGGGCAGCTTTCATAGACTCCCTTTTTCTTTTTCTTCCTGCTTGAATTTTATTTGACTACTTTCCTAGTCTCCACTCTAAGAGCATCTTCAATGCAAAAAGCCAAATTAAAAAGCTAAATTGATAAAATGGCTTTTTGAATAGTATAAATATAGCTTTTTTTATTATATACATTCCAATGGTAAAAAGCTATTTAGAAAAGCCATTTATATTTTAATATATTTCATGTTAAATTTATTTTTATATAATTATGTAACTAATTTAGATATTTTATATATAATATAATTATGATGTTATTAATTATATAATTAATATGAATAATTTATAAAAATAATATAAAATTTAATGAAATAATATGAAAGTTAAAAGATATAATTTAAAATTAAACTTAAATTTATTTATACGAATATTTTTAATTTTCAATTTTATATTTTACTGTTAAAAATTTAATTTGTTAAAAGTAAATTTAAATTCAAACTTTAAAAAAACCATCAATATTTTCAATTTTGATTTTCAATTTTTTTAAAAAAAAATTCATGCTTTGAAAAAATTTAAAACAAAAACAAGTTTCTTTCCTTGCTTTTAAAGAATAAAAAATACTTACTTTTTTTTGGCTATTTCTACAGGAACATGTAGAAATAGCTTCTCTCAAGCTAAATAGCCATTTTGGCTTCTTTGATGGCTCCTCCATTGGAATGACTAATTAGAGAAACAAAAGCTAAAAAACTATTTTTTTAATTTTGCCTTCTCATTTGCCTCTTGGGTTGGAGATGCTCTAACGATGCAACTTTGCGTTGATATACCATAGGCATGGAAGTTATGGAAATATTCTAATAAAGCTTTGGACTTGATGGATCCAAGCCTGGGAGATCCTCCTTCAACGTCTATGCTGTTGAGATACATAAAAATAGGACTCCTTTGTGTCCAACGTCAAATTCCTGATGATCGGCCTACAATGTCTGATGTCATCTCCATGATTGTAAAGGACCGCGTATCTCTCCCGGAACCCTAGCAACCTGCGTTTGTTGCAGGAAGAAACATGGCAGAACCAAGGTCATCAATTGATGAGCTCTGCTGGGGCATCTTCCGTACTAATGTGACAATAACAGCGATAGATGCCAGATGATTGTTTCTTTTAATACCAAGATATCATTGGATTTATGTAGGAACCAGGGAGGGTCATGGAGAAAAAGGTTTAATAATTAGGTAGTCTTAGATGCACTTAATTAACATGTAATTATAGTAGGCGTAGCAGTTGAATTCCAGAGGCTAGATTTTTATTAAAAGCTGTAAATGAGAGAGCATGCTGTGGCAAGTTTATCTTGATATATAATATTTTTTATTTAGCAACATGTGATTACTTTAATCAATAATAGTGTTTACTTTAATCATCAATATTAATATCAGATGACCCGTCAAATCAAACCTGGCCTGGATTGGTTTGATTTTTTGAATTGAGTTGGGAATTAAATCCAGTAATTAATCTAATTAAATCTGGGTGAAATATAATAATATCAGATTCATTTATTTTTTAAAAAATTTTATATATAAAATTAATTGTTTTGACTAAACATTAAAACAACAATATATATTTTAAAATGGAGTTATTGACAAGTTCTATATCAAGATATAATAGATATTCATAGAATGATCAAAGAAACGTATATTATATCAAATGAAATTTAGTTCGACAGATTACGAGTGCAAATTCAAGAATAAATGAGTACTCGAAAAATAAAATAAAATATATAAATATTCAAGAAATTAACTAGGCGTACTCATCGTATAATCAATATACATATTTATTTATATTATATGTATATTAAAAATTATCCCATCTCACCCGGAAAAATATAGATTAAAAGGAATATTAAATGAAAGACCTGAAAAATCTATTGAGTATCGTTAGGAGAACCTACAACAAATATACAAAATATACTCAATAGCAACTCAAAAGAACACAAATAAAATATTCCAACGCATGAAAGAAAACCAGGTTTAGTCCCCTATGTTTAGGGACTAAAACAACAATTTTTCAAAACAGGGACCAAAACATAATTTTTCCAAAATTGGAGGACCAAAATGTAAATAGATAAGCATACTGAAATTCCACTAATAAACCATCCTCAATTCTTTCTAGAACGAACTAGGGCCCGAGCTGTAATTTTTATAAAGTTCAGGGACTAAAATGTAAATTTTCAAAATTGAGGGAAAAACCTAAAAATATTCCAAATCAATTATCAAACTGAGATTCATCATTCTTAACCTCATAATAACATTGTTAAGAATCTCAAAATACATTTAGGGATCAGATTATAATGTTTTCAAATTTTAAGGACTAAACTGTAATTTTCATAAATCAAGAATCAAAATAAAATTTAATAATCTTCCACCTCAAGACTGTTTTGTCCAGATTTTCCAGCAAGGTTAAAATAAATTTCTTAATACTAAGTCTGTCTGCTTGTTTTTGTCTTTACTTATACAAGATTCTCTGTTTGAAAGTAGGATTTTTCCTGTTAAGAAAAATCCTGTGTCTCTGATGGGGTTTTTATAGAATTGAAATGACCATTGCATGCGATTTTCTTATATGTTAATCTTAGATGGTTTTTGGATGCTTTATTAGATGTCTGATAATGCAAGAGCTAGAAGGGGTTCTGATGGATTCCCAGTACTGGTATTAAGCTAAATTTGACAGTAAATTTCTTTTCTAACGAAAGAAAATTGTAACGACAAGAAAGTGTCAACTTTTTTCAATTGCACTTTGAAATTCTTGCACATACGACAGCCTACATGTCTCCTTTCACCATGCATTGTCGATGACAGAGCCATTTTCTTTTTATTTTATGTTTTAATAAATGATTTCTTTTTTTCAATTGTATCTTTTCACGTGCTGTTGTGATATTTTATGTTTTTGGCTTTGAAAAATCTAAATTTCTCTTTCTTTCATGCATTATATTATTGATAACGTGACTCAAAAAATACAATGCCAAAGCCTTAAATTGGAGGGGATAGTGCGAACGTGAAGTCCAAGTCAACGTCGAAAAGGGAAAGCTGATAGCAACAATATGTTAGAGACAGAGTATTCGCATAGTTGCTAAATTCAAAAGGGAAAGCGAGAGCATATAATACACCCCTCTCTCTTTCTCTGCTCTTCCTCGATACAATTTTTAAAATACAATGAAAACACTCTAGAGCACCAATGATTTTTTTTCAAAAAAAAAAAAACTAAGAGCATATAATACACTTGAAACTGAATCTAGATCATGAATTTCAATATTTAATATAAGTAAAAACAATAAACAAAAATATATTGTATAGAAATTTCCATTTTAAGTTCTAGATTTCAAAAAAAAAAAAATCTCTTTCTTCAACGCCTTATATTATTGATATTTTTACTGTAATTTGACAATTCAACCCACGTTTCGGCATTACATGACTCAAAAAATAAATGGCATAGCCTCTAATTGGAGGGGATAGCGAGAATAGAAAAGTCCAAGTCAATGTGGAAAATTATTGATAAGAGCTGATAGCTACAATATGACAAGAGATTGTTAGAGAATAATATAAATTATATCTTGAGACCTCACCTAACAGCTTAAGCTATTGGGTTGAGATGGTTCTTTAACATGGTATCAGAGCCTTATGACCAAGTGGTCACGAGTTCGAATCTCACCATCCCCATTTATTTGATAAAAATCAAGCACAAGGTAATGTGAGCTTGTGCAAGTTTCAAGCCCAAAGGGCTTTCACTTGAGGGAGTGTGTTAGAAAATAATATAAATTATATCTTGAGACCTCACCTAACAGCTTAAGCTATTGGGTTGAGATGGTTCTTTGACAGAGATCTCGAGCATTATCATATAGTTGATGAATTCACAAGGGATTTCTTGTTTTTTTTTCCCTTCCTCGTTCTCTGATTCATGCTCAGTAACAGCTCTTTCACCCTTAATCCCACGAATTAGAAAGGATGTGTGTTGAGACTGTCAAGATATCAAATGCTCTGCCTCAGCCACCTCAGCTTCAGCCACCTCAGCTTCAGCCACTCTGCTTCAGCCACCTGTCAAAGAGAATAGAGAATATAATGGTTAGCAAGTTTGTTAATATGGTAAGGCAGTTAATGAATTCTGTTACAGCTGAGTAGAAAACGTAACCAAGCTTCTCATCTACAGCAGTATATAAATGAATGTAACAGTGCTGGGAACGTAATGAAGTGAATAAAACATATAGACATTTTCTTCTTCTTCCTCTGCATTACAGCAGTATATTTCTCTACTTCTATTCTGCTTCTTGTTCATCTCTATAATTCTTGCTAGTCTTTCATGGTATCAGAGCATTAGGATTGTTAGTATCTTGTGAGCTTGTGATTTCTCTGCCTCTAATCTCTGTTTCTGGTGTTATTATCGCCATATTCAATCAAAAAAATCAATAACAATGATCTGCCTATAATCTGTTTGATATATTGTCAAACTGAAAGACTTCTCTTCAAACACTCTTCTCAACCTGTGATTTCTGTGATTCTCTTCCTCCTCATTACCTAATCTCAGTCGTTTGAACTTCAAAAATGATAACAACTTCTCAACTACAAATTCTCCAATCTCCCATTACCTCTTTACTTCCTACAGTTTGAACAGCAGTAACCGTTAAATTGGATGACACAAATTACCTCATCTGGAACTTTCAAATGCAAATTCTACTGGAGAGTCATGGTATTTCAGGATTTGTTGATGGATCAACAAAGTGTCCACATCAGTTTGATGCAGCTTCTGATGTTGAAGGTGCTGAAACTGATGATTATAAAATTTGGAAAATGCATGACCGGGCATTGATGCAGTTGATTATTGCTACTCTCTCTTCAACTGCAATCTCCTACGTTATTGGATGTGTTAGCTCTCATGACATGTGGATTCAACTGAAGGATAGATTTTCCACAATTTCCAAGGCACGAATATTTCAGATGAAAAGTGAGCTTCAAACCATCAAGAAGGGCTCCGATACTGTGACTCAATATTTGCAGAAAATCAAGGATGCTCGGGATCATCTTTCTGCAGCAGGGGTTTATTTTGAAGATGATGACATTGTCATCTTGGCTCTCAATGATCTTCCTTCTGATTATAACACCTTTCGGTGTATGGTTCGTGGCCGAGACAATGTGTTATCTCTTAAAGATTTTCGGTCTCAATTGCTGGCTGAATCTTGTGATACTCCTTGTCTTCCTCATCATCATTTGCTCAAGGATGATGGACAACCCTACTCTCATCCTCAACAGTATCACAGTATTGTTGGCGCCTTGCAGTATCTCACGTTCACCAGGCCTGATATTTCCTTCTCTGTCAACCAGGCTTGCCAATTTATGCATAATCCCATGCATTCTCATGTTGTTGCTGTCAAACGGATATTGCGGTATCTTAAAGGTACCCTTGATGTTGGTCTTCATTTTCAGGCTGGTCCTCTTCATCTCCAAGCTTATAGTGATGCTGACTGGGCCGGTGATCCCAATGATCGTCGTTCTGTCTCTGGCTCTATTGTCTTCCTCGACTCTAGTCCTATTTCTTGGGCTTCTAAGAAACAACATAATGTTTCTCGCTCCTCTATTGAAGCTGAGTATCGCGCTCTTGCGATTGCTGCTGCTGAACTTGCTTGGATTCGCCAGCTTCTCTGTGACGTTCACATTCCTTTACATATCCCTCCAATCATTCATTGTGATAATATCTCTGCTATTTCCCTTGCTTCCAATCCTGTTTTCCATTCCAGAATGAAGCATCTCCAAATTGATTATCATTTTGTTCGCGAACGTGTTATCAAAGGTGATTTGTTGGTTCAACATGTCTCTTCCGCTGATCAATTTGCTGATATTCTCACTAAAGACCTTTCCACTCCTTTATTTCGGCATCACTGTTTCAATCTTATGCTTGGTTCCTCCAAGCATATGATTGCGGGGGAATGTCAAGATATCAAATGCTCTGCCTCAGCCACCTCAGCTTCAGCCACCTGTCAAAGAGAATAGAGAATATAATGGTTAGCAAGTTTGTTAATATGGTAAGGCAGTTAATGAATTCTGTTACAGCTGAGTAGAAAACATAACCAAGCTTCTCATCTACAGCAGTATATAAATGAATGTAACAGTGCTGGGAACGTAATGAAGTGAATAAAACATATAGACATTTTCTTCTTCTTCCTCTGCATTACAGCAGTATATTTCTCTACTTCTATTCTGCTTCTTGTTCATCTCTATAATTCTTGCTAGTCTTTCAGAGACAAAGCCACGTTTTTTGCTCTTTGTGCTGTTGTTGCTATTCGTTTCCCATAGGACTTGCTTCTCCATTGTAGGTGATACCCTTTTGGTTGGCCAATCTCTCTCTGCAAGCGAGACCCTAATATCTCAAAACGGCACTTTTGAACTCGGTTTCTTCAAGCCAGGCACTTCTGTAAACATTTACCTGGGAATATGGTATAAGAACTTTGTAGATAAGGCGCCTGTTTGGGTAGCAAACAGGGAGAGCCCTTCCAACGACCCAGCTTCATCGAAGCTTGAATTGTCAGCAGATGGCAATCTTGTCTTGCTGATGAATTCCAACAAAACAGTTTGGTCAACAGATCTTGCATCTTCAATGTCGAATACTAGTACAGCAGAAGCAGTACTTCTTGATGATGGAAACTTTGTCGTAAGAGATGGCTCAAATCCATCTGACATATATTGGCAGAGTTTCGATTATCCAACTGACACATGGCTACCTGGTGCAAAGCTTGGACTCAACAAGCACACTGGGCAAGTGCAGCGGCTTATTTCCTGGAAAAACAAAGAAGACCCTGCACCAGGTATGTTCTCGATTGGGATCGACCCAAATGGAAGCAGTCAGCTTTTCATAGAGTGGAACAGGTCACACAGGTATTGGAGCAGTGGTGATTGGGATGGAGTAATATTTGCCTTGGTGCACAATAATATTTTAAAGTTTAGTCATGTATCAAATGAAAATGAAAGCTATTTCACCTATTCTGTGAACACCTCATATCTTTCAAGATTCGTGATTAGATTTTCAGGACAGATGCAACAACTCACTGGTAGTCTCTCCAGGTTTCTTTTTTGGTCCTATCCAAGTGACCAAGCTGAAGTTTATGGTTTATGTGGGGCTTTTGGAGTCTTTAATGAAAATTTATCAAGCTATGATTGTGAATGCCTGAAAGGTTTTAAACCATTAGTACAAAAGGATTGGTCAAGTGGTTGTGTTAGGAAATCTCCTTTGCAGTGTCAAAATAAGAGAAGTGCTGGAAAGGAAGATGAATTCCTAAAGATTTCGAATCTGACATTACCTGCAAATTCAAAAACATATCAGAAAGTGAGTGCTGAAAGATGTAGATTGGATTGCTTGGAAATTTGCTCTTGCGTGGCTTATGCCTATAACAAGAACAGTGGGTGTTCTTTATGGGAAGGAGATCTTATAAACTTACAACAAAATTCAGGGGTTGCTGATGGCCAGGCTGGAGCAGAAATTTACATCAGACTTGCTGCTTCTGAGCCTGAACTACAGATTGGTAATGGCAGTACCGGAACAGGTATGGCTTTGTACATATAGACAGTACGATCCAATAAATGACGAGAAACCATTTTTGACAAAATCACGGTCTTGTATTTTCACATAAAAACGCGGACGCGGTGTTCCCTGACATAACCTATCTTTCCATTTTTTCCACAATAAAAAAACTTCTTAATCCAGTGTACAGGTGTTGGTTTATGATTTTGTAATATTTGATCTATATTTACAAGTAGGTAATATCAAAAGGACAGTACGGACAACCTTGGCTGTGGCTATTCCAACTACTCTGATTACCTTCGGCCTCTTCATGTACTTCAGCTGTCTGCGCAAAGGAAAGCTCATACACAGAGGTACATCCTGGTTCTTTCTTTAATTTCCGTTGTACATCCTGGTTCTCTTAAAAATTGAATTAAATCTTGAAGTTACTGGTTATCGTATCGATATGGTAACTTTTAAAAATTTAATTTGGAGAAAAGAACATGTTTTTTGACATTTTACTTTCTAGATTTAAAAAAAATTCTTGAAAAAATCATCATCTATTATTATTATTATAATTACTAAAAATTCTAACTGATCAATAAAAACTTTTTAATATAAAATTATTTGCAAATAAAAAATATTATCATTTTTTTAACATTCTACCTAAAATAGACTTCATTGCTGATTTTATTTTAAATTACTAAAGTTTGTTATACTATATTATCGATAGTCTGCTTTTATTATTCATGATTTTAGCATCAGTAAATATAAATTACGGATATATTTCAATTCTAGTATTGGTAAATATTACACAGCCAAAACATATATAGTATTTCTGACTCTGGTCTCAGTGAATAAACAAGTAAATTTTGAATTGAAAACAAGAAATACTTTTTTTTGTTATTATTTTTGTAAAAAAAAAAAAAAAACAAGTATGTATCGTATACAAAATCCGTATTTAACAGTAAAAATCAACAAATTAAATATATAATGAAATTGTTAGGAAAACAAATACTCGAGGGACCTACAAATAAATTAAAAAGGTCCACAAATTTTTTAAAAATTTTCTAATATAAAAAAAAAGTTTGTTTAACCAAATATTAAAACAAATAAATAAAATAAAGAAGATTAGCATAAGAAAGTGTTTTAAAAAAAACATACCCTTAACCAAAAACAAATTGGACTGGATGGGTTGAAGCCCAAATCCAACCTTACCTTAGTTTTTTTGTTTTTTCTAAATCCAACTTAGCTCGTATGAATTGAACTTAATCAACCCGGCCTGATCACTGACATAAGTTCGGCCCAGCTGGTCACTGGCACAAACCAGAGACACGACTAGTCATTGTTAGGTGTGAGCAAAAAAACTAAAAAACAGAGAAATTGGAAAAAAAAAAAATAACCGTAAAAACCGAACCGTAAAAAAACAAAAAAATTAAACCGATTAAAATTTTAAAAAAACCGGCCGGTTTGGTTCGATTTTGGTTTCATAAGAAAAAAACTGAAAAAACCAAGCCAAACTGGTTTGAACTATTTTTTGTTCTAATAAACCGAACCGAATCGAAACTGGTCGGTTTGAACCGGTTTTGGTTTTTAAAAAAAAAAATTCAATTTAGTTATTATTATTTTCTTTTTTATATAAAAACCAACCGAATAAAAAAAATGACCCCTAATCACTGTGCATAATTATTCACGTTGCACAGTGACAGGGTAATTATTTTTTTCATTTATTTATTTTTTTCATTTTTTTATCATCATTTATTTTATTATTATTTTTTAAAAAATAAAATAAAATAAAAGAATAAAAAATTAGGTTATGACGCTGTAATAAAAAGTTAAAAAAAGCCCTCCTCCTCCATAATTTTGTGTTGGGTATGAAGATGATAAGGTTAATTTTGTTAAGACATGTTTTTGAATTGAAGACGGCCTAAAAAATTTAACTGAAATCTGATTTTCGTGTGTTTGTCTCCTGTAAACCAACACATCTCCGAAAAACTTCTCATATAAAATGTTCAAAACGTAAAAGGTTCTGTGGGTAAAATATCTAACACCAAACAAACACCAAAGTTTCTTTTTTCATGACAGAAATTGACAATTGGAATCCCTTTTAATGTCGGAAATTGTGGTTATTATAACCTGGAGTGGTTTCATTTTTGGTTGATATAATCAGAATTGCTGGATATTTTAACAAAGTGATTGTGTTCAGTAATTTTTAATTTTTTCTTAAACAGGGAAGGAATATGCAGGTCACGATTTATTGCTCTTTGATTTCGATACCGATCCTAGCTCAACTAACAAAGAATCTAGCTCTGTTGACAAGCGGAAGAATAGATGGAGTAAGAATATGGAATTGCCATTGTTCAGCTATGAGAGCGTATCAGTTGCAACTGGACAATTCTCAGACAAGCTTGGAGAGGGAGGATTTGGACCTGTTTATAAGGTAAGTTACGTTCAAATGATTATTCTAACCTTTTCAGAAAAAAATTAAAATAGTTTAAATGAACTTTCAGAATTACTTTTGGTTCATTTAACAGGGTAAATTACCCACGGGACTGGAAATAGCAGTGAAGAGGCTTTCAGAAAGATCTGGGCAGGGGCTTGAGGAGTTCAGAAATGAGACAATTCTAATCGCCAAACTCCAGCACCGGAATCTTTTGGTTCCTGTATTGAACGGGATGAGAAAATGCTAATCTATGAGTACATGCCAAATAAAAGCTTGGATTTCCTTCTCTTTGGTCAGCATGTTCTTGCATTGACTTTCATTAACTTTCCAAATGGTTCAAGAAATTTATATCAGATTTGTTTATAAACTATAAACAGATGCAAACAGAGGACAAATCCTAGATTGGGGTACACGGATTCGGATAATCGAAGGAATTGCTCAAGGCCTTCTGTATCTACATAGATATTCACGGTTACGAATCATTCACAGGGATTTAAAGCCTAGCAACATTCTATTAGACAGTGAAATGAATCCAAAAATATCCGATTTCGGGATGGCTCGAATTTTCGGAGGCAACGAAACTCAAGCACACACCAACAGGATAGTTGGAACATAGTAAGTTTCTTAAATTCTGTTTTCCAGGACATGCTACTCTTAACATGATCTGCGCTGACCTTTTCAATTGTTAGTGGCTATATGTCCCCTGAATATGCTATGGAGGGCATCTTCTCAATAAAATCTGATGTGTTTAGCTTCGGGGTGCTGGTACTTGAGATTGTCAGCGGCAAGAAGAATACTAGTTTCTACCACAGCGACACCCTCCATCTTCTTGGACATGTGGGCAGCTTTTATACACCCTCTTTTCTTTTTATTCCTCCTTGAATTGTATTTGAATACTTTCCTAGTGTCCACACTAATGGTGCAGCATTTGCGTTGTTATACCATAGGCATGGAAGTTACGGAATTCTAATAAAGCTTCGGACTTGATGGATCCAAACCTGGGAGATCCTCCTTCAACTGCTACGCTGTTGAGATACATAAACATTGGGCTTCTTTGTGTCCAAGAAAGTCCTGCTGATCGGCCTACAATGTCTGATGTTATATCCATGATCGTAAACGAACACGTGGCTCTCCCAGAACCTAAGCAACCTGCTTTTGTTGCAGGCAGAAACATGGCAGAACAAAGACCATTGATGAGATCTTCTGGGGTACCTTCCGCGAATAATATGACAATAACGGCGATAGATGGGAGATAGTTTTTTCATCAAGAGGTCTAAAGGACATGAAGCTACTTCAATATCAGAGCGAGGAAGCTATGAGTATGGAGCTTAGATCAAGCTTATTTGTATAAGTTCTCCGATTTGAATCGTACAATAGTTTGTTTCAGTTTTTCCTATTATTCTCGTTGTATTGAAACATGAACAACGTCAAATCAAGTGTTCATAAAACACATTTATTCAGATCTTAAATATATTAAAAACTCATTTTCCTTTCATTACAAATTCATCTTATAATACCACATAAATAGCCCGTCAGATGTTGATAACTCGCACCAACCACACTCTTCAAGACACCAATTGCTTATATGTATAAAGATTCAGACTAGATGTTGTTGCCAAGGTTAGAAAAGTTCTCCAGCAACGGAGACTGCAGGAAATCCCTGTAACCAAGCTGGCATAAGAGATAAAGCAGCAGCAAGAATGTGATCGCCCCCTTCCACCTGCAACAAAATGCTACTACTTAATTTTATGGCAACGAAAAGGCAATGTGGTCAGATTATAAAACTGTCCCTTTAGCTGAAGGCTTTGAAGCAGTTGAGTGGGCTAAATAGGCCCAACAGGCCGACACTGACACAACCAGTCCAATACCTTCCTTCCTTTCAAGCAGCTCGTCACCTCGATTGCATAGAGGGCCTGGATAACAGGTTTTGCTGAAGATTGCCTGGTGTCGTTACATTTATTAAGGAACAAAATTGAGGAGTTGCAACTAGAAATTTGACAAAACCAAGTCTGTTTGCTTGTTCTTGTCTTTCCTTATACAGCGATAGCTAGATGGGAGATAATTTTTTCATCAAGAGGTCTAGAGGACATGAAGCTACTTCGTAGAGATCTAAAGAATAAAGACTTTGGATTATTAATTTGTCAGTGGTCTTCTTAGATTTCAGAAATCATAAGAAATTATTTAGTTTTTATTAAGGCACTGCCGAATTAATATCTAGTTTATCTTCGATTTTAAATAGACTATCGATTTGACTAAAATATAATAAATTTAATTTTAGCTATATTGGTGGTAATGAACTCACAAGATATTTGGATGTAAACAATTACAAATAATTAATTCGGTTGTTATTTCCTATTATTATGTTTCTTTTATGTTTCCTCTTATTTCATTTGCAATACATACATTTCATTTTCCTGTAAATAATCATTAACTTATCAGGGTTTACTGAAGGCCAAAAGAAGTGTCAACAGTCCTCGGAAGACATCGTTTTATTATGCATAAAGGCACACTGGTGGCATCTTTTTTTACTAACAAAACACACAAATGCCCTTCTCTTCACCTCTAAGCCCCCCGCTTCCTTCCCTCAGAACCCTTCTTTAGACTCACCAAAATCCTGAGGGCGTCTTCAGAAATGGAGCTTTAATTCGTGGTCATAAATATTGTCCCACCAGCTGGCATTGTCTTTTTAAGTCAATATCTTAAGGAGGAGATCTTAAGCTTATACAAGATTCTCTCTGTCTGTGAGTAGAACTTGATTTCCTGTCAAGTCGTTCTTTGATAAATGAAAATCGCCCATTCATCAAAAGAGAAATTCTGTCTGATGGGGTTTTGTTCAATTGATTTTCTTATATGTTAACCTTAGATGGTTTTTGGATGCATTTATATTATATATTTGATAATGCAGAAGCTACAATGGGATTTTGATGGATTCTCCGAACTGGCATCAGCTAAATTTGACAGTAAATTTGCTTTTCAAAAGAAAGAAAATAATACCTTGTAATGATAAAGAAAGTGTCGATTTTTTTCTTAGCATGGCCAAGAAACATACGTGCCGTTTTGCATTTTTCCTTCCTTCTGTATTTGAGATATATATTCCACATAAAGTCTTATTCAAAGGTGAGTGTGTGATGGGTTGGTCCTATTTTGATAGAGATAGTTTTGGACTTCCGCAAATATTTATTTTAGTATATCGACAGCACGGAATATATATAAAATAGATTATGAAATATTAGAAATATGATTCATAACTGATTTAAAATTTAAATCGCCAAATTTTTTTAAAGAATTTTAGAAAGATTTATCTTCTTAGAAATTTCTCACCAAATATAGACTACAATATGTATTCATCTTTGACTTTGAAATGGACTATAATTAATAATAGTCCTAAATCCTAATATGCACCCAAAGAATACAATGAAACTTTATTAATTATTAATAAACATTTGAATTAGTCTACTATTACTGTGTTAGTTGTTTAGTGAAAAAATCCTTTTAAAAAAAAAAACAAAAAGAGTAATAAATTAAAATAGACAATGAAAAAAATAAAATTAATAATTGTTTTTAAAATTATTTTTTACTCGAAAATATATTAATATAATATTTTTTTATTTTTAAAAAATTATTTTGGATACCAACACATCAAAATAATAAAAAAAAATAGCTTCAAGCAAAATAAAATTAATTTTTAAAAATATTATTTAAACCTTTAAAATAAACATGCACCTTATTATTGAACACCCCCTTTCTCTTTTTCTACTCTTTCTCGATATAATTTTTTTAAAAAAATAAAAACACTCTAAAGCACTAATGATTTATTTTATCAAAAAATAAAAAATAAACTAAAAGCATATAGTACACATATGAAACTGAATCTAGAACATGAATTTCAATTAATATAAGTAAAAACAATAAACAAAAATATATTGTATAGAAATTTCCATTTTAAGTTCTAAATTTCAAAAAAAAAAAATTATCTTTCTTCAATGCCTTATATTATTGATATTTTTACTGTAATTTGACAATTCAACCCACATTTCAGCATTACATGACTCAAAAAACAAATGGCATAGCTGACGAATTCAAGTCCAAGTCAGTGTGGGAAATTATTGGTCAGAGCTGACAGCTACAATATAACAAGAGATCTAGAGCATTATCATATAGTTGATGAATTCACAAGGGATTTCTTGTTTTTTTTCCCTTCCTCGTTCTCTGATTCGTGCTCAGTCACAGCTCTTACCCTTAATCGATCCCACGAATTAGAGAGGATGTGTGTTAAGACAAAGCCACGTTTTTTGCTCTTTGTGCTGTTGTTGCTATTCGTTTCCCATAGGACTTGCTTCTCCATTGTAGGTGATACCCTTTTGGTTGGCCAATCTCTCCCTGCGAGCCAGACACTAATATCTCAAAACGGCACTTTTGAACTCGGTTTCTTCAAGCCAGGCGCTTCTTTAAGCATTTACCTGGGAATATGGTATAAGAACTTTGAAAATAAGACGATTGTTTGGGTAGCAAACAGGGAGAGCCCTTCAGACCCAGCTTCATCGAAGCTTGAATTGTCAGCTGATGGCAATCTTGTCCTGCTGACGAATGTCACCAAAACAATTTGGTCAACAGCTCCTGCATCTTCAACGTCGAATACTAGTACAGCAGAAGCAGTACTTCTTGATGACGGAAACTTTGTCGTAAGAGATGGCTCAAATCCACCTACCATATATTGGCAGAGTTTCGATTATCCAACTGACACATGGCTACCTGGTGGAAAGCTTGGGATCAACAAGCACACTGGGCAAGTGCAGCGGCTTATTTCCTGGAAAAACTCAGAAGATCCTGCACCAGGTATGTTCTCGTTTGGGATCGACCCAAACGGAAGCAGTCAGTTTTTCATAGAGTGGAACAGGTCACACAGGTATTGGAGCAGTGGTGTTTGGGATGGAGAAATATTTACCTTGTTGCCTAAGACGAGATTGAACTATATTTTCAAGTATAGTTATGTATCAAATGAAAATGAAAGCTATTTCACCTTTTCTGTGTACGATACCTCAATTCTTTCAAGAAGCGTGATTAATGTTTCAGGACAGATGCAACAATTCGCACGGTTGGGAGATCCGTCTTGGTTTCGTTTTTGGTCTCTACCAGGCCAAGATGAAGTTTATGGTTTATGCGGGGCTTTTGGAGTCATGAATGAAAATTCATCAAGCCATTATTGTGAATGCCTGGTTGGTTTTAAACCATTAGTACAAAATGATTGGTCAAGTGGTTGTATTAGGAAATTTCCTTTGCAGTGTCAAAATAAGAAAAGTATTGGGAAACAAGATGGATTCCTAAAGATGTCGATTCTGACATTACCTGCAAATTCAAAAACATATCAAAAAGTGAGTGCTGAAAGATGTAGATTGTATTGCATGGAAATTTGTTCTTGCATGGCTTATGCCGATAATAATAACAGTGGGTGTTTGTTATGGGAAGGAGATCTTGTGAACTTAAAACAGTCAGCGATTGCTGCTGGGAGGGTAATCGGAGCAGAAATTTACATCAGACTTGCTGCTTCTGAGCTTGAACTTCAGATTGGTAGCGGCAGTATTCGAACAGGTAAGGTAAAAAAGGTTTTATATATATAGTAAATTTCTTGGTTTATGATTTGATTAATATTTGATCTATGCTTACAAGTAGGCAATATCAAATGGAAAATACGGACAACCTTGGCTGTGGCTATTCCAACAACTCTGATTACCTTAGGCCTCTTCATGTACTTCAGATGCCTGTGCAAAGGAAAGCTCAAACACAAAGGTACATCTTGGTTCTTTCTTTAATTTCCGTTGTCTTCTGGTAGACTTAAGTTAATTAAATCTTCAAGTTACGACATGTTTTTCTGATTTTCGTGTGTTTGTCTCCTGTAAGAAAAAACACTCCTCTGTAATTATGTGTTAGGTATGCAGATGATAAGGTTCATTTTGTTGGAGTTAAGACATGTTTTTGAAATGAAGACTGTTTGTATTGCGTAAAATATTTTATTGAAAAATGTTTTTTCTGATTTTCGTGTGTTTGTCTCCTGTAAACCAACACATCGTTACTTACCGAGCTCCGTAAAACTTCTGATATAAAATGTTCAAAACGTAAAAGGTTGTCTATGGGTAAAATATTTAACACCAAAGTTTCTTTTTTCATGACAAAAATTGACAATTGGAATCCCTTTTAATGTCGGAAATTGTGGTTATTATAACCTGAAGTGGTTACATTTTTTGTTGATATAATCAGAATTGCTGGATATTTTAACAAAATGATTGTGTTCAGTATTTTTTAAGTTTTTCTTGAACAGGGAAGGAATATACAGGTCACGATTTATTGCTCTTTGATTTCGATACCGATCCTAGCTCAACTAACAAAGAATCTAGCTCTGTTGACAAGCGGAAGAATAGATGGAGTAAGAATATGGAATTGCCATTGTTCAGTTATGAGAGCGTATCAGTTGCAACTGGACAATTCTCAGACAAGCTTGGAGAGGGAGGATTTGGACCTGTTTATAAGGTAAGTTACGTTCAAATGATTATTCTAACCGTTTCAGAAAAAAATTAAAATAGTTTGAATGAACTTTGAGATTGACTTTTGGTTCATTTAACAGGGCAAATTACCTACGGGACTGGAAATAGCAGTGAAGAGGCTCTCAGAAAGATCTGGGCAGGGGCTTGAGGAGTTCAGAAATGAGACAATTCTAATCGCCAAACTCCAGCACCGGAATCTTGTCAGGCTATTAGGTTCCTGTATTGAACGGGATGAGAAAATGCTAATCTATGAGTACATGCCAAATAAAAGCTTGGATTTCTTTCTCTTTGGTCAGCATTTTCTTGCATTAACTTTCACTAACTTTCCAAACGCTTCAAGAAATTTATATCAGATTTGTGTATAAACTATAAACAGATGCAAACAGAGGACAAATCCTAGATTGGGGTACACGGATTCGGATAATCGAAGGAATTGCTCAAGGCCTTCTGTATCTACATAGATATTCACGGTTACGAATCATTCACAGGGATTTAAAGCCTAGCAACATTCTATTAGACAGTGAAATGAATCCAAAAATATCCGATTTCGGGATGGCTCGAATTTTCGGAGGCAACGAAACTCAAGCAAACACCAACAGGATCGTTGGGACATAGTAAGTTTCTTGAATTCCACTTTCCAGTACCAGCTACTCTTAACATGATCTGCACTGACCTTTCCAATTTTTAGTGGCTATATGTCCCCTGAATATGCTATGGAGGGCCTCTTCTCGATAAAATCTGATGTGTTTAGCTTCGGGGTGCTGGTACTTGAGATTGTAAGCGGCAGGAAGAATACTAGTTTCTACCACAGCGACTCCCTCAATCTTCTCGGACATGTGGGGAGCTTTCATATACGCTCATTTCTTTTTCTTCCATTTTGATTTGTATTTGACTACTTTCCTTGTGTCCACACTAATGATGCATCATTTGCGTTGTTATACCATAGGCATGGAAGTTATGGAATTCTAATAAAGCTTCGGACTTGATGGATCCAAGCCTGGGAGATCCTCCTTCAACTGCTACGCTGTTGAGATACATAAACATAGGGCTTCTTTGTGTCCAAGAAAGTCCTGCTGATCGGCCTACAATGTCTGATGTTATATCCATGATCGTAAACGAACACGTGGCTCTCCCAGAACCTAAGCAACCTGCTTTTGTTGCAGGCAGAAACATGGCAGAACAAAGACCATTGATGAGATCTTCTGGGGTACCTTCCGCGAATAATGTGACAATAACGGCGATAGACGGGAGATAGTTTTTTCATCAAGAGGTCTAAAGGACATGAAGCTACTTCAATATCAGAGCGAGGAAGCTATGAGTATGGAGCTTAGATCAAGCTTATTTGTAAAAGTTCTCCGATTTGAATCGTACAATAGTTTGTTTCAGTTTTTCCTATTATTCTCGTTGTATTGAAACATGAACAACATCAAATCAAGTGTTCATAAAACACATTTAATTCAGATCTTAAATATATTAAAAACTCATCTTCCTTTCAGTACAAGTTACTCATATAATACCACATAATTAGCCCGTCAGATGTTGAAAACTCGACTGTTGCCTGTGCACCAAACAAACTCTTCAAGACACCAATTGCTTATATCTATCAGAATTCAGACTAGATGTTGTCGCCAAGGCTAGAAAAGCTCACCTGCAATGGAAACTGCTGGAAATCCCTGTAACCAAACTGGCATAAGAGATTAAAGCAGGAACAAGAATAGCATGGTAAGAAAAGAAAGCGATCGTCCCCTTCTACCTGCAACTAAATGCTAGTACATGTTTTTATTTCAAAGAAAAGGCAATGTGGTCAAATTATAAAGCTGTCCCTTTAGCTGAAGGCTCGAAGCGGTTGAATAGGCTAAATAGGCCCAACAGGCACATTTATTAAAAATACCTTCCTTCCAAGCAGCTCGTCACCCTGATTGCATAGAGGGCCTGAATAACTGGTTTTGCTGAGGGGGTGCTGAAGATTGCCTGGTATGGATACATTTATTAAGGAACAAAATTAAGGAGTTGCCACTAGATATTCGACAATACTAAGTCTGTTTGCTTGTTTTTGTCTTTCCTTATACAAGATTCTATGTTTGGAAGTAGGATTTTCCTGTTAAGTTGTTCTTCGATAAATGAAAGAAAAATCTTGTGTCTTTGATGGGGTTTTTATAGAATTGAAAAGACCATTGCGATTTTCTTATATGTTAATATTAGATGTTTGATAATGCAAGAGCTAGATGATTGTTGCAGGAAGAAACATGGCAGAACCAAGGTCATTAATTGATGAGCTCTGCTGGGGCATCTTCCGTTACTAATGTGACAATAATAGCGATAGATGCCAGATGATTGTTTCTTTTAATACCAAGATATCATTGGATTTATGTAGGAACTAGGGAGGGTCATGGGGAAAAAGGTTTAATAATTAGGTAGTCTTAGATGCACTTAATTACCATGTAATTATAGTGGAATGGAATAATCAGCAGTAGGCGTAGCAGTTGAATTCCAGAGGCTAGATTTTTATTAAAAGCTGTAAATGAGAGAGCATGCTGTGGCAAGTTTATCTTGATATATAATATTTTTTATTTAGCAACATGTGATTACTTTAATCAGTAATAGTGTTTACTTTAATCATCAATATTAATATCAGATGACCCGTCAAATCAAACCTGGCCTGGAGTGGTTTGATTTTTTGAATTGAGTTGGGAATTAAATCCAGTAATTAATCTAATTAAATCTGGGTGAAATATAATAATATCAGATTCATTTATTTTTTTTATAAAATTAATTGTTTTGAATAAAAATTAAAACAACAATATGATATTTTATTGAATAAAAATCGAAACCTAAACCGATTTAAGTTATCGGTCACAAATTTATTGAGTCTACTCGTTTAACTATAATTTCAAGAAAAGATATTTTCATCATTTCTTGACTAACAATTATATTCATGACCATTTCTAAATAAATTATCTCGGAAAACTGGTAGCCGTAAACCTGGTTCTCAAATGGGATTTTAATCCTGTCATTTTTCTGTGCTTATCCAATCCCTTGATGCGTTACCGATATTTATCTACAAGGTGACAAGACTACAAACATGATCCTTGACAGCAGCAGCTAGCACATAGGATAAAGATAGTGACAACTGACAGGACTTCATACCTGTTGATCAAAACAACTGGTTAACACAATCCAAGATTTGGATGAATCTCTGTTGACTCACCTGACAATCAAACCAACCAGTTCTCTTTCTTTTTCAGATTCCATGGACCAATCAAGTATTCTGACAATTAATATCTTTCTGGATAATGTACTTTCTGTGCCTGTAGTTTTATAGGGCAGTGCCCAAGGCTAAGTTCTTGTTCTGTCTGCATCTGTGCTGGTATAATTCTCACTGTTGAAGAAGCTGAAGTGACTGCTAGTGAGCCATCTGGAAATGGGGATGTTGAGTGAAGGTCTTACGCAGGTTTTGATACCTGTTGCTGCTTTGATTGGGATTGTTTTTGCTTTGCTTCAGTGGTATTTGGTGTCAAAGGTGAAGGTTTCTGGCGATTCTAGTAACGGTTTAAGTGATAAGTTGATTGAAGATGAAGAAGATGGTGTTGATAATCGTGAGGCTTCTATCAAGTGTGCTGAAATCCAGAATGCTATTTCTATTGGTAATCTCTCTTTCTCTCTCTGAAAATGCCCTGATGCAAGGCCAAATAAAGAAAGATTATCATTGTGGTATATTATCTTGGTTTTCTATTCTTTTTCCTGAGTTAAATATAGACGTTTTCTTGTCTGTTATGCCTTTTGTTTTTTTATTTTTCTGATGCTTCCTCGTGTATCTTTCTTTCTGTATGATTCTGATTTTGTCTGTTCTGTTGAGTTGTTTATTGTGGCCAGACCACTGGTTGTTCAATGGTCAGTTAGCAATTCAAATTCTCTGCCACACTACCGGCCAATAACATTGACGATCATCTGGTGAAGATAGCAGATCTGATTTAGGACGATGAGTTCCATTATCTTAGGCTAAAGATATCACAAACTAGTCTTTTGCGATTGACAACTTGAAGTTCCTATTGTTGCCTCTCTGGATTGCCTGTGTGATCTTTATTTTCTTGCATGTATCCCCACTTCCCTTCCCTTCAACCTATCTGAAGGAAATCTTCAAAATTATTGACTTTGAGTGCTGACACTAGAATTGGAAAGAGTATTTCCCAATCATCGGCATGCAGGTAATGTTTATATTTCAAGTGCATAGGTTTGACCCATATTTTGATGGATTTTGGTGCTTCTGGTTAAGTGCATAAACGATTATAAGATGCTGCCTCTGATGTTCTTGCATTGATGATGAAACTTTTTGGAGAATTGTGATCTTTATTTGACCTGATCTGTTTCCAGGGGCAACCACATTCCTGTTTACTCAGTACAAGTACCTCAGTGTCTTCATGTGTGTTTTTGCTGCCATTATTTTCCTCTTCCTTGGTTCAGTTAAGGGATTCAGTACCAAAAGTGAACCTTGCACATACAACAAAGGGAGTCTTTGTAAACCAGCTCTTGCCAATGCTGCCTTTAGCACAATTGCTTTCTTGCTTGGTGCTCTTACCTCTGTCCTCTCAGGATTCCTAGGCATGAAGATTGCAACCTATGCCAACGCCAGGACAACTCTAGAAGCAAGGAAGGGTGTAGGAAAGGCCTTTGTCACAGCTTTTCGTTCGGGGGCGGTGATGGGTTTCCTTCTTGCTGCGAATGGTCTTTTGGTGCTCTATATCTCCATCCTCTTATTCAAACTCTACTATGGAGATGACTGGGAAGGACTTTATGAGTCCATTACTGGTTATGGCCTTGGAGGTTCATCAATGGCACTGTTTGGAAGAGTTGGAGGAGGAATATATACAAAAGCAGCTGATGTTGGTGCTGACCTTGTTGGAAAAGTTGAACTAAACATCCCTGAAGATGATCCAAGAAATCCAGCTGTAATCTCCGTGAACCCCTTTAACACTCTCTTTAACTAATTACACGATCAAAGTCTTATCCTTCATGCTATTTACTTCGATTGGTTGCAATGGATTTATGGTTTCTATGCAGGTTATTGCCGATAATGTGGGTGACAATGTAGGAGACATTGCAGGGATGGGGTCTGACCTATTTGGATCTTATGCTGAATCATCCTGTGCAGCACTTTTTGTTGCATCTATATCATCCTTCGGTATTAGCCATGACCACACAGCCATGTCTTTTCCACTGATCATAAGCTCAGTTGGGATTGTAGTTTGCCTGATAACTACACTTTTTGCAACCGATCTCTTCAAGATCAAGGATGTAAGTGAAATTGAGCCATCACTGAAGAGGCAACTCGTTGTCTCAACAATTCTGATGACTGTTGGGATTGCCATGGTCAGCTTCTTTGCTTTGCCATCAGAATTCACTATCTTCAATTTCGGAACCGAGAAGGTTGTCAAGAACTGGTACGCTACCCACCGAAAAAGTCTATTTCCTTTTTCCCATGGAACATTTTGTAGCATTCCATTTTCTTGATTGAATTACATGTTACTGCAGGCACCTTTTCTTTTGTGTTGCCATTGGCTTGTGGGCTGGACTTGTGATTGGATATACAACAGAGTATTACACTAGCAATGCTTACAGGTTAGTTATGTTCTCAAAGAATCTCTCTGTATAACAAGTTGCCCTTCTCTTATTGATAGGGCATCACTGAAGTGGGAAAGCCATGCAATGGTTGAGAGTCTGTGACCCAGGGATTTCCTTATAAATTCTGATGTTAAAAAAAAATATATATATACTATTTATCAATTGTTTCAAGATTTTCCAGGATGCCCTTGCCATAAATGTTTTGGATTGATTTATATGTTGAATTCTGCAGTCCAGTGCAGGATGTAGCAGATTCTTGCAGGACAGGTGCTGCGACGAATGTCATTTTTGGGTTGGCTCTGGGCTACAAATCTGTCATCATTCCAATATTTTCCATTGCCGTTGCTATTTTTGTCAGCTTTAGCCTGGCTGCCATGTATGGAATTGCTGTGGCTGCGTTGGGGATGCTCAGTACTATTGCTACCGGTCTTGCTATCGATGCTTATGGGCCCATAAGTGATAATGCTGGTGGCATTGCAGAAATGGCTGGTATGAGTCATAAGATACGTGAAAGAACAGATGCTCTAGACGCTGCTGGCAACACCACTGCTGCAATTGGCAAGGTAGGGCTACTAACCAATCCTTTAATTGCCTAAATTCCAATGACTCTTTGATTTGTTGCCCATGTTTTAACCTGCGGGCTCGTGGAGTTTCCATAAGGACTCCTGCCACCTCTTAATGGTCTCGAGTCAGACAAACAAAAATTCTGACAAACTGCCTGTCCCAGGGTTTTGCCATTGGATCAGCTGCTCTCGTTTCCCTTGCTTTGTTTGGTGCCTTTGTCAGCAGGGCTGGGATCAATACTGTCGATGTCTTGACCCCTAAGGTCTTCATTGGGCTGATTGTTGGGGCAATGCTCCCATACTGGTTCTCCGCCATGACAATGAAGAGTGTAGGAAGTGCAGCACTCAAAATGGTCGAAGAGGTTCGTCGACAATTCAAAACTATTCCAGGACTCATGGAAGGTAGAGCCAAACCAGACTACGCGAACTGTGTCAAAATTTCAACTGATGCCTCCCTCAGGGAGATGATCCCACCTGGTGCCTTGGTCATGCTTACACCACTTATCACCGGAACCTTATTCGGAGTCGAAACTCTTGCTGGTGTTCTTGCTGGCTCACTTGTTTCTGGTGTTCAGGTGTGTCTTACTGCTCATTCCTCCTGACAGAACAATGCTACTACAATAGAATCATAAGAAAAAACCTTGCCCGTGTTCTAAGCTAAACGGAGTTTTTTTCTTTTCTGCTTATCAGGTTGCCATTTCAGCTTCGAATACCGGAGGGGCATGGGATAATGCCAAGAAATACATAGAGGTAAACATCTTCATTCTTGCAGCTGATATCAGTTTTCAAAACAGATTAGCTATACCGTGCTTGATTCTGGATTGCAATGTGGTTTAGGCTGGTGTATCAGAGCATGCGAAATCGTTAGGCCCAAAGGGTTCAGATCCACACAAAGCTGCTGTCATTGGTGACACCATTGGAGATCCCCTCAAGGACACTTCAGGTCCATCGCTTAACATCCTGATAAAGCTTATGGCAGTTGAGTCACTGGTGTTTGCTCCATTCTTCGCGGCTCATGGAGGTTTGCTGTTCAAATATCTCTGAAATGAGTTCTCATTGTAATGGTTTCCGAAATGTGAAGGAGTCGGAAACAGACATGTCAAGTTTTGTCTTAAATATGAACAAGCAAGTTTCTTGTGAACATTAACTTCTTGTTTTATGTTGGTGATCCTTGCTAAGCTACTCCATAAATATAGTGTTTTCACCCTCTGAAAAGTGTGGCTGTTTAGTCATTTTTCACACTTACAGCTTGTTTGTGCATCACATTAAAACCTTTATACTTTTATGTTCTGTTTATTTTTATTTTTAAAAATATTTAAAAAAATTTATTTTTTTTATTTAGATTAATATTTTTTTTGATATTTTCATATCAAATTCGTTGATATCAAAAATAATTTTTAAAAAATAAAAAAAATATTATTTTAATATATTTTGAAATAAAAAAAATATTTTGAAAAGCATCGCAATTATATTCCCAAACAGACCATTACCATTAGTATAGTCCATCGCTCTAATAAACATGATTTTAGTATTTTTTTTTTTTCAAGAATTTGTCTAAAAAAACATGTTTATTTTATATTTTTGTAACTAAACATGTTAATGTCCTTTAATAATCAAAATATTATATAATTTAATAAATTTTATATGGTTTGGTCTAGAAAAAAAAACAATTTTATTGATAGACATGTGAAACTTCAGCAGCAAAGTTTTGTAATGAGAATTGCTGACTCTTGCCCATGATGCAATGAGCATTGAGTGGCTTCCAATTCAAGCATCCAGCAAATAAAATAATAGACGGACCCCACCTCCAACTCTTACAAATTTGCATAGATTTCATGCCCTGCCAAAGTTATCTTTTGCCTGTTTTTGTGTAATTTCATGGCCTGCCATTGCCTTTGTGGGTGCATTTTATGGCAATTAAAAAAATGTGTCATAACTTTCACATATTACATGTGAAAAAATGGATTTGGCAGTTGGCACATCATCTTTGGCTTGGCTTGGCTTGTATTTTTTAAACTCAATCCCATGATCTAAACTGATCATTTATTAAATAAGTTAATTTAAAAATTAAAAAGTTTGCTCAACTTAATATTTTTTTATTTTGTTCAAGATTATGTTATTTTAAAAATAAATTAATCAAATTTCATTCAAGTTTTAATAAAATTACTTAAAACACATATTAACCTACTAGATAACTCGAATACAAAACTTATAAATTAACCTATAAATATTTATAAGTGAATTTATATTATTATATCAATTTTTAAAATCTTATTTTTATATTGCTTTGTCCATTTTATTTTATTTTTAAATTGTTTGGATTTTTTTTAAATAAAATTTGATTACACATAAGCTGACCAATAATGTTCATTATGATTGGATTTAAAAAAAAAATCCTAAACTTGCCTAAGAAAAACACATAGGGCCGTTTGGTTTTTACTCAAAGGTTGTATTAAGCTCTTGGAAACTAAATCTCTAATTGATGCTGCAAGAACCACTCTCTTGCTGCCACTTGTATTATCTTTGAAATGATCCTTGTTTGATTTCACGAAACGTTTATTTAGATTCAACACGATCCTATTTCAATTCTTGACATTTTCATTTGTGAAGTTTCAAGATTACGAGATGCTTAAATTCCTTAATAAAAAAAATAAGATTCCGTACACTCTTTTTTATTCATTTTTAAAATTAAAAAGGTTTAAATTAAAAAAAATCTGAAGAATGAATTATTTTATATATGTGAGAAAATTAGGGAAAAATTATACTTTTGAAGTTTTTTTTGTGATTTTATTATTAAAAATATATGATAATTCTTTGTGAATATTTTAATTTAGTTTTGGTATGTTACCTTAAGAAATTTATTTAATTTTAGTATATAAAAATTGACTCGAAAAATAAACGTTTATTTAGATTCAATTTGATCCTATTTCAATTCTTGACATTTTCATATGTGAAGTTTCAAGATTACGAGATGCTTAAATTCCTTAATAAAAACACTTAGATTCCGTACACTCTTTTTTATTCATTTTTAAATTTAAAAAGATTTTTTTCAAGTTTAAATTGAAAAAAAAAACTGAAGATTGAATATTTTTATACATGTGAGAAAATTAGGGGAAAATTATACAATTAAAGGGTTTTTTTGTGATTTTATGATTAAAAATATATGATAATTCTTTGTGAATATTTTAATTTAGTTTTGGTATGTTATCTTAAGAAATTTAATTTAATTTTACTATATAAAAATTGACTCGAAAACTAATCACAACTTAATCAACTTTCCTAAATATCCAAATGGATGGTTTATTTTGCATCCTCACTAAATCATATTAAGCATAATCTAATAATTAATCGCACCTTAATCCAAACACAAAAACCCTCCCACTCGGCCCCACTTAAATCCCAACCTGCCACGTAATCACCTCTAACAACTAACCAAAAACTCCCACCACCTTTGCTGTAACCTACCAATCCCTCACTCCCACGTCACCCCAATGACACTCCAAATCCTACATGTCACTCTCCTATTCGTCCACGTAACTGCCTCACTCCACGCATGACATTTACGAAAACACCACCATAAATACACGGTCAGAAATCATACTCTCACTGTAACAGTCGAAATGGGAAACCCTAAAACTCTCTCTCTGATTCTCTTCTCTCTCTTCGCGATCACATCTGCTAAAGTCTTCTTCGAAGAACGCTTCGAAGGTATAATTATATGTATCCGTATCTGTCACCGTATCTAATACAGTTATCTCTTCTAGATCGTTGATTTTGCCTCGCATTTTGATACGATCGGTGTTTGATTACTGTATTTCCCTATGCTTTTGCATTTACGTTTGCATGTACGTATGTGGATCCTGTTTGGTCTCGATTTGATTAGTGAAGGATTGATGGTTTTTATTAATGTGTGAATCTGGTGGTTTTGGAGTGGCAATGGTTAATTAAAGTGTAATCGAGGTTAGAAATGAAATAATTGTGTAGATCTGCTAGGTTTTTGTGGTTTTGTTTAGTAGCTGATTCTGATTATGATGATGATGCGGCTTAATTAGAGCTAGAAGTTTGAAAAAAAAATAATGAAGAAGGGAAAGATGCTGTTGTGGTTTTCGGACTTGTTTTGGATGTCTCTTGGCGTATGGACATTGATTGTTTTCGGTATCGGAAGGTTTGAGGGAATATGGAATGGTGAAGTTTAACTTTTAAATGGTTAGGATAATCGGTGAATTGTAATCAGCTTGTGTTTGTTGTGTATGTATCTGATTTTGTGCTGGCATTGTGTGATTAGAGTGATTTTTATGATTGCTAATGTAGTTTTTGTGATTTTGTGTGAGGAACTGAAGATGGATGGGAGAATAGATGGGTTGTATCTGATTGGAAGAAAGATGAGAGCACCGCCGGGGTCTGGAACCATACTTCTGGAAAATGGAATGGAGACCCTGATGACAAAGGTATATATTTTTTTTTAATTCTGTTGAATTTTGGTGTTTCAAAGTGTAGTGTTTGGCTGATTTTTTTAAATTTGACATGTTGATTTAGGTATCCAAACAAGTGAAGACTACAGGTTCTATGCTATTTCAGCTGAGTTCCCTGAATTCAGCAACAAGGATCAGACACTTGTTTTCCAATTCTCCGTCAAGCATGAGCAAAAGCTTGATTGTGGTGGTGGCTACATGAAGTTGCTCAGTGGTGAAGTTGACCAGAAGAAATTTGGTGGTGATACCCCGTACAGGTTGGCTCAATTTCCAATTGTAATCCAACAGGCTTCTTTTTGTTGTTGTTGTTGTTGTTGTTGTTGTTGTTATGATGTCTAAATTGACTGATTTGGCATTTTACGGTTTGCTGCAGTATCATGTTTGGACCAGATATCTGTGGATACAGCACCAAGAAAGTTCATGCCATTCTTAACTACAAAGAAACAAACCACTTGATCAAGAAGGAAGTTCCCTGTGAGACTGACCAACTCTCTCATGTCTACACATTTATCATCCGTCCTGATGCTACATACAGTATCCTTATTGACAATGTAGAGAAGCAAACTGGCAGTTTGTACACCGACTGGGATCTTCTCCCGCCAAAGCAAATCAAGGATCCTGAGGCCAAGAAAGTAATTATTTAGCACACTATTTTATTTTTATTTTTATTTTTTTAGTTGGCTTTTGGTTTTGATGACTATATAACATCTTCACTGGATGTCAGCCTGAAGATTGGGATGACAAGGAGTATATTCCTGATCCCGAAGACAAGAAGCCAGAGGTAATGAATCATTATATACCTGTGCTCTTAACTTATGTTAAACTGCAGTTAGTGTTTGGAAAATGTATATTTGATTTGGTCATTTGTGGTTTATGTTTATTTTCTTCATTTATTTTTGCAGGGTTATGATGACATTCCCAAAGAACTTCCAGATCCTGATGCCAAAAAGGTAGTTATTGAAGTTCCTGCAATTCCAATCAATGTGCTTTGGATCCTTGATTTCTGAGAAAATAAGTTTCTAATCTAAGTGGTTTGATGTTATAGCCCGAGGACTGGGATGATGAGGAAGATGGTGAGTGGACTTCCCCGACCATTCCCAATCCTGAGTACAATGGCCCATGGAAGCCAAAGGTTTGTGTCTTTGTTTTAAATTGAACGCATTTGATGTCAATTTGTGATTCGGGGACCATGTATTTATTATAACTCTGCTCTTTTTCCAGAAAATTAAGAACCCCAACTACCAGGGCAAGTGGAAGGCACCAAAGATTGACAACCCGGGTTTGTTTTGGCTCTTGTTGGATGTCATTTTAATGCTCCTCAAGTTCCAGCTATATTATATTGATTAAATGTGAATGTTTCACAGATTTCAAGGATGATCCAGAACTTTATGTTTACCCAAACTTGAGATACGTTGGCATTGAATTGTGGCAGGTAACTTTCTCACCATTTGTATTGTCAAGCTCTAATTGTTCTCAAGTTACTGACGACATTGTTTTATATCAGGTGAAATCTGGAACCTTGTTTGATAATGTCTTGGTCAGTGATGACCCTGAGTATGCAAAGCAGCTGGCTGAAGAAACATGGGGAAAGCAGAAAGATGTATGTGTTTTTTTCCCATTTACATTAAACCATCCAGAGTTGTGCCTTCTCTTCTTGACGCAGATTGACATTATTGAACTTTGCAGGCTGAGAAGGCAGCATTTGAAGAGGCAGAGAAGAAGAAAGCGGATGAGGAGGTACTTTCTTGGTCTTGTGTCGCATAAGAAATTATGGGAATTTTGTAATTTAGGGGAGGATGTATGTTGCTTTTCTGCTCAGATTCAGGCCTTTTTTCCTCAATGAAATAATTCTAGATGGGTTGGATGAAGGGCGCTGAGATGGTTTGTTCCGTCTGTTTTATCATGCATTCTGTATGTTAAAACTCTTAAATTACTGTTTTCTGTGGTTTTTAGACTTCTTGTTAAGCGGGGCATTCAGAAGAGTTCTCTTTTGCATTAGAAAGCTGTGCATCTTGCTTTCGTTCTTTCTGACACTTCATGACTCTTTCCTGACTTTTTGTGTTTTGATCACTGCAGGAAACCAATGAAGATGCCGCAGGTTCTGATGTAAGCATACAAACTGTGCCTGCTAACTCATGTTTTTACTCTGTTTTTCTAGCACTAAGTCAGCATCCCTCTATTTTCAGGCCGAGGATGAGGATGAGACTGATGATGTGGAAGGAGAAGATTCCGATACCGAAACTAAAGAAGACAAGGACAGCGAGGACGAAGAAGAAGTACATGTAGGTTTTCTTTCCTCTGACGTTGTACCGAATCAACGCTACTTATTTGTCTCCTTACTGATCAGTTTTGCATATTTCACTTTCGCAGGATGAGCTGTGATGAGGAAGCACTCTCGCCAGCAACTTGGCATGGAGAGATCCATCTTGGTTCCAAGTGCTAGTAATTTTTTTTTTCCCTCATAATTCATAGTTGTAGGATTCCATCTAGGAACGGGTCGAGAAATGCATGCATGCAAAACTTGCGTGGCTGATCGTTTTTAGCCTTGAGAATGAATGAGAGTTGTGTTTTAATAATCACATTCATTAAGTAGTTTGAACGTGTTCCACAAATGCTCAGCTGAGAAGCTCTTTACCCTTCTCTCTCTCTCTCTCTTGTTCACTTACCCTTATTTTTTCATAAATCTTCCCTGAGGTCTGTACCAATATTATTTCTGGATTAGGTTTACAATTAGCATCTGCACATTGCTAATGGCTCTTATGGCCCACTGGATGTGCAACATCCCTTACATTTTTCAACCAGGGCCATCTAGATACAACAGGAGAGGAGATGAAGAGAGAAAAGCCGAAAGAAAATAGAAGGAATAAAATAAAATCCATGAATCCTGAGGTTGGTCTCATTTGCTCCTACAATCTGGCTTGGGCTTCTTCACTATCATAACTGGACACTTAACATTCTGTATACAATGGTTGCTCACACTTCCGAGAAATGCCCTAATGTAAAATCCAAGTTAAGAATTTATTCTCAGAAAAAGAGAGAGAGAGAGAGAGAGAGAGAGAGAATTAAATGGGACCAACCTCTTGATCAAGCCACGGCCATGGCTGCCCATAACCACCACATCAACATGCAACTTCTCTGCCACCTCGCAAATCACGTCCCTCGGATCACCATGCTCTATTCGTGTCTCCACCTTAACCTGGTCCCACCAAATGTCATCATATTTAACGAAACACGCTAACTCCGCTAACTTGAGATTATTTTTTTATATAAAAACATGCTGATGATACTCACGTCTTGAACTTGTTCTTTACACATTCTTTTAGCCTTCTCTGTAACAAAACCAGCCACGTCATTGTTATACTTGAGCATCATGGCCAGGAAATCAGAAGAAAACACATATCCTGAAAATCAAACATGAAAAACACGAGTTTCTTACGAGTCGAGAGTGAAGAAATAAGACATACCAATGTTGTGAATTCTGTCTTAGAGTGTAACCTGTGTTATCAAAAGTCGGAAAGACGGCCCTGGGGGGGATAGCATAGAGGAGGATTAGTGTATCCTTAGAATTGCTACAAAACAAAACATTATCGAGACACCATGAAAGAGCATGCATGCTCTCCTCACTCTCATCAACAGCCACCAAGATCTTGCGGTCTTTCGGTGCTCCCACTTCATCAGCCATTGATAGGCAAAAAAGGGTCAAGCTAAGGGTAGGAAAATATTGTTTGTGAAGACCAAGGTTTGATGCTTGTTTGTGTTAGAAGAAAGGAAGGGTGTGTGTGTGTGTGTTTATGAGAAGATCGTGTGAACTGTAGGATGGGTTTGACAGAAACTGTTGGCGGTTTTTTGTGCTCTGGGTTTTTAAAAGACAGTGGATCGTAATGTGGGCTTGGGATATGGTAGAATACTATACTGTACAAGTTCAAAGGTTTCCAGCTATAAGAGCAAGATGAAATAGATTTTTAATCTATTCTTAGTGTCAATTAATTCCCAATCTGATCCAATTTAAATCTTATGAAGAGAAGTAAATTAAAATTAACAAGAGAGAGAGAGAGATGAGCATGGCAACGTCTTTCGCTTTTAAAAACTCATTATGTATTTCATAAAAAAAAAAAATACTCATTGATGTATGTATTTCTTACAAGATTTTACTATATTAAAGGATATTTTGTTTTCATATTTCAAAAATATTTAAAGAAAAATAAAAAAATTTAAATTTTTTTTATATTAAATTAATTTTTCTTTGATAATTTTAGATCATTGTAATATACTTCTATCAAAAAAATATTTATTTAAAATAAATATTTTTAAATAAAAATCATTTTAAAAATAATCACGTAAATCAATGACTTGAATTTTAAATTTTAAATTAAATCGGATAAAAATTTATCCGATAAGACTTGTTTTGATATTCAACCCGTCAACTGTTGGACTCGAGAACTCAGTTATATCATCTATTGATTTCGATTTTAGTAACTTTTGCTACAATTGCGTTTTCAGAAGAGGTTTGATTAGAATATACATGGTCTAACTCAAAGGAGCTACAAGCCTTCAAGTTCTTTTCCAGATAAGGCTGATTAGAATATAAAAGGTATTTTTCACAAGATGGGTTTGGACCAGAGACCTCGCTGGAATATCTCAGCAGCGTCGGCTCCACTTGCAGGCCTAGCTTGCTTCCGGTGGCTGGATGCAGTATGAACTCGTAGACAAGTGTAGTTAACATGTCACCATTTTTATTCATTGTATTCTTGGAAGGAAAGGCAATTAGGGAAACAGAGAGTGCCATGTTAATTAGATTTGGCTTCTGTCATAATTATCTACTAATTACTATTCCTTAACGCGTTAATCTATCTAATTCCAAGCAAAAACAATAACATGGGTCATGGGAATCTGTCCTTCGCTCTAAAGGAAATTAAGAACATACACAGAGCCAAGCCATCAAAGTCAAGCAAAGTTGAGTGACACAGAGACCAGGTCGTTTTCATTGCCTTATTGTCACGCACTATGGACCTCTTGAGGCAAGAATTTGAATGATGGTTGCTGCGAAAAGGACTAGAAGAGCATTTATTCGTTGTATTGCACCCGGCAGCTAGTCCTATGTGCACGCAGCATTGCCCAGATCTTTCCCTCTCCCGCTTCTATATAAACGTCTCTTCACTGTCTTCCCTTCCCACTTAGCTTCAGAAATCACAAACCTCTCTGCATTTTGATTTCTCTCTCAAATTCTCTTCCTTTCAAGCTTCAAAATGAGGGGATCTCTCCTTCTTTCTGCTCGGTCTGTCTCGCAGCCGTTGTGCCTCTCCTCTTTGGCTATGAACTCAATATCTGAAGGAGTGTCGTGGAGGTAAGATACTGCATATGTTTTTGAGATTTATTTAGGGTTTTTTAGTGGTAGCAGTATATATGAGTATTTTTAGTGAATTTCATAGATAAATTTATTTGTTTATTTTAGTTTTATTGCACTCTTTAACACTTCATAGTTGTTATTAAAATTAGATTTTTAAATGTGGCTTTAGAGGATTTAAGTTTACTATAAAATTGTTGTTATATAATAGAAAAAACTTCAGTTGTGTTATATAAGCTTGAAACTACTACATTAAAATAACTAAATATATAGCAATTTATTTAATTCAATGATAATATTACTAGTACTTTAACTCAAGATTTATGATTTATTTACCTTAATTTAATTAACTGTAACCTTTTTTCTCATGCTCTTTGATTTAGATGAGCATCAAACAATTAGGAGTCAAATTGAAATTTTAAGCAGTATAAAGCTAAAACTGAAAGAAGTTACACAATAGGTTTCAGAGTGGAAACTCCTTGCAACTTCTAGGACCAAAACGTAGTTTACACAATAATTTTCTACACACAAAGTCACAACTTGTCTCTATATAAATCCACTTTCTCTTCAGATTTCAACGGACTTTTCTGGTTTCTCTCGAGGTGTTTGAAGCCAAGATCTTGTTCTTGGGCCTTTGGTAATGCTGGCGAAACCACCTTGCTTTACATGTTAAAAGATGAGGTACTTTTGGGCTATTTTAAAAAAATAATAATTTGTGATTGTTGTTTGTGGTTTTTGTTTGGTTACTGAGAAATTGCAAGAAAGATTGAAACTTTAGGTTGTTTGATTGTTTTATTTTGTCATTTTTTGGGAGACTTAGAAGGAAAAATAAAATGGGTTTTTGTTAGAAGTACTGAATTTTGTTTTATAAGTGAAATAGAAGTTAAAGATGTGGAGACTTGAGGCTTAAAGATTGAAACTTTTATTGATTATGCTAAGTATTTGGTTACTGAGAAACAAGTTTTTGTTGACTTTTGATTCTCTGAAGGGAAATTGAAGAAATCAATTAACTAGTAATTCACCGTACATGTTTCCTCACCCCTTCAGCTTATTTTGTTTTTGGATACTTTTATGTAGGCTTTGTCTTCCTTGCAAGTAGAGATGAAGGCAATCTGATTTCTCCTTTGCAATACGAATGGTTGAGTTTCTGTTTGTGCTAGCCTGCGAATAATGGAAAATTCCTTGAACAAAGATTTACCTTGGTTACTGATATGATTTTGAACCGCCATGTCAATTATAGGTTATGTATCGACTGAAAGTGAAAGCTATTTCACTATTCTGTGCACACAATTCTTGAAACACTAATCATGCTTTTTGAAAGTATTGGAGCATTGTACACAGAATAGGTGAAATAACTTTCATTTTCATTCGATACGCAACTAAAATTGTAAATATAGTTCAGTCTCATCTTGGAAGCCAAGCTAATGGAGACTGCTGCCATACCTATGTGACCTGTGCCGCTCTATGAAAAACGGACTGCTTCCATTTGGGTCTTTACCAATTGGCAACATACCTGGTGCAGGATCTTCTGAGTTTTTCCAGGAAATAAGCCGCTTCACTTGCCCAGTGTGCTTGTTAATTCCATGCTTTCCACCAGGTAACATGTATCAGTTGGATTGTCAAAACTCTGCCAATAAATGGCAGATGGATTTGAGCCATCTCTTATGACAATGTATCTGCTGTACTAGTATTCGACATTGAAGATGCAATAGAGCTGTTGACCAAACTGTTTCAGCTGTTAAAGATTTATATACACGCATTTCCACTTTAAAAAAATAGGTAAGTGACATGTTTAATTTTAATTGATAAGTTGAATGTCATTATGATAAAACTAATTGGATATCAAGCTGCTTTTTGTGTGCCAGCTTGGCTGTAAATGAATAGGAAATTACTTTTTGAAGCACATAGATTTGTACTATGAATTCATATGTAAAATGCATGCGTTTTTCTTCCTGTTAATGGATGCACAGATACGAGGGGCTTGTTTTGTAGGATTGTGTGGAGAAAGAAGTCCAGTCCATTTGTTGAAAATCAGATGGAAGGTATGGTGTTATACAGGAAGAGAATTAAGCTTTTATATCAATTAAAAGCAATCACAAGAGGCCTTCAATTGAATTGCAGAGAATGCCTTCTTTTTCTGTTACGCATAGAACACATCAAATTCACTTGCATTGCCAGTATCTTGGAATTCCTACAAGAGAGGATGTGAAACATGAGGGTGTATGCTAGTGGGAGGGAAGAATATACGACAGCCATGAGCTTCAAGCAGAGAGCTTATCTCTTGATCATCCTGCTACTGGTCAGCCGCTAATGGTTCGAGCACTTCTGCCTCTGTGGGTCACATAGATGGCCTAGCCATTGTAAACTTGCTTTCACAGTGTTGTATGCCATCTTCACACTTTAGCTCCAACATCTTCTTCTGCCTTCATAGGGCGGCATAGTTAACATCCGGAGCTCTCATTGCAGAATTAGCAAGCATATCAAGACCTTCTGGCCTGCTGTATTAACTCTGTTACATGTAACTGAAGAGTGTTTGGTTGTAATAAAGTGTAGGAACTAGGGAGGGTCACAAGAAATCAAAGGTTTTGAACATTTGAACCCGCTTGTGGTTTCTTAATTAAGTATTAGTCTTAAATGCACTTGATTACTTTGTAATTGTAGTGGAATGCTATAATTAGTAGTAGGTTTAGTAGCAGTTGAATTCCAGAGGGTAGATTATGATTCAAAGCTGTGAATGAGAGAGCATGCCGTGGCAAGTTTATCTTGGTAAGTATTTTATTTTATTTATTTATTCTAGCGACAAGGTGATGACGTCGTGTTTCCTTTAATCGTCAAGATTAAAAAGGTAAAGAGTTTTAAGGCTTTGTAGTGGTCGGCTGAGTTAGATTTGCCATGATTTCAAACATAATTATTGAACCCATGAGGTTTCATTTTGATTTGTCTTGAGCATTGATACGCTAAACTCCTGTGTAAATTAACTTAAATATTAGTAACAATTTGGTTCATCTGATTTGAATATGAGCATGATCTAGTTAGATCAACTCATGATCCTAACTAAAGTTTAATGCACTTTTAAAAAAAAAAAAAAAAGTCTTGATATTGTTTTAGATTCATCTAAATTATTCAACCCTGACCAGAATTAGATCATTGAATTTAATAACTTTAATTACATTTGTGTTTTCTAATAAGGTTTGATTAAAATATGCATGGTATAGCACAAATGAGATACAAGTTTTTTCTTCTTCTTCTTCTTCTTTTTTTTTTGGTGAAAATACAAGTTTTTTCTTTCGTCAAGTGGTGATGGGCAAATTTCATTCTTTTTATTTTTTTTTAGATTAATGTAGGTGTCTGGATCAGTTTGTGTGTATCTTGAATAATCTCACGACTCTAAAGTTAATGATCATGTAAGTTTTTAATGATTCCGATGTTTGTAGGCCTCGAACTAAAGTAAATCCAGTACCTAACTAGTTGAGTTACAATTCTCATTATTAAAACTACAACGAGCAAAATGCAAGTGAAAAAACCTTCTCCATGCTCGGTTAATTATGGATTCACTTTATATATAAACATATATGTTTCAGTTTTGTGTAGAAATCTATTAGATCTTGAAATCATAATTATTAAGCTCCACCTACTTTACATATTGATTTGAAATCTTAAATCTTAACTGGGTTAGAACTATAAAAGAACTCATGCTTGTAATTGATTCAATGAAACCCACAGCTTATTAAGTTAATCTGAAAATCAGGTGATTTAGCGTAATCCATGGAAACCCCTTTTTTTTGGAAGAGCCATTTTGTTCTTCATGTTTTGCTTCAATTTTTTGTTTTTAATTTTGTCGAATTGATCTATCAATCCCAAGCTAAATTTGGTAACCATACCTGAAACTCCAATCATATGCTTATTTCTAGTATGTCGGTAAGAATCTCAGAGTGTCCCTCATCTCCAAAGTCCAAACAATTGTCTTTAATGTATAAAGAATTAAATAAATAATGTTGTGTGTGTGTGTACACATACATGACATTATTTAATTATTTGGGATATTAATGTGATCTTGAAAGCTACACCCAAGTACAATTATTTGAGTTTCTCTTGGTTTTCTTTTTATTTTTCATGAAAATTAGCATCACTTTACATTCAACATAAATCACATCATCTATTTTAAGTGTATAAATATCTAAATTTAAACTTAAAATAACTATTTAAACTAAACTTGAACATGTACCAATCCATAATACTTAAACATAAACTTGAATATTATAATTTAAGTATATAATTAACTTAATACATACATATATATAATTTTTTTAAACTTTGAAATTATTTATTTATTTTAGGTTGTTTTGGAGTAGTACAAAATAATATCTATATCTAACATGAAATTCTTAACTTTTTGCTTTTAGATTTTACCCGAACCTAATTGCATTTAAAAATTTCCTACTCATTTATATCAATTTAAATAGGTATCTAGGATTTCAATGAAATTTCTAACCCCCAAAAAAATCTTTGTTTATGAAAAGTCAAAATGAATTAGAAGAAGAAGAAGAAGGTGGTGTCGGTATATCATTTTTAATACAACTTTGTTGAAAAAAAAATCAGTTCTTGATTCAACCAATAAAATCCAAGTTGCAAAACAATTAGAGCCTCTGGTTTTTGGGGCCTAATTTGTAATTACCAGCCACCCACAATTTTGCTTTGCATTAATACCCAAGCCAGCTAATTAACCCACAATTTATTTTAAATCCAATCTAAGAGCAACCACTTTTATATCGACGGCCCATCTTCTCCCAATGTCGACCACTGCCAAGATCCTACCGTCCACTTCTATATCAACGGCCCACCTTCACTCAATGACGACCACAACCAAAATCCTACCGTCCACGTTGGTCCACACAATCTAACCCGGGGACCCGACCCACCTCACACCAGCATCGTATTATTCAGGGTAAACTACACTTTGACACCTCTAATCTTATGAATATTACATTATGGTTCAAATTGTTTTAATGTTTCCAAATTTTAACTCCAAGTGTCCAAATTCCGAAAGGCCTTAATATTGTGTGGTGGGCAACTCAATTTTAACTTCTTTTTTTCTTTGAGTGGTATATTTGGATTGTGTTTATGAGAAGCTATGCTAAAGATATTCAAACTCCTAATTTTTTTCTTAAGAAAAGATATTATTTGATACTTAAAAAAAAAATGGTTGGAATTCTTAGACTCAAAGCTATAAATTTGCTCATCATCTATCTTTCGTCAAGCAATTCATTAAAAAAAAAGATTTCTGTCCTTGAGATGTTTCATCATCTGTAACACTTCACAATTGTAAAAATATTTTATTTATTAAAATTATAAATTTTTCTTATAATAAAATGCGTGTAAACAAAAAAATATTTTTTCTCTCAATTGTTTTTCCCTACTTTTTATAGAGAAAAATAAATATAAATAATTAACCTCTTAGTACCATAAAAATTCTGGAAAGCGCCAGCTCCAACATTTGATTTAAAGGAGTATCAAACAATTAGTAGTTAAATTGAAATAATAAACACTATAGAGGTAAAACTGAAAGCAGTTAAATAATAGGCTTCAAAGTGGAAACGTTGTAAGACTTATAGGACTAAATCGTAGTTTGCACAGTTATTTATTACACACAATTCACAACTTGTCTCCATATAAATCCACGCTGTCTTCGGTTTTCAAAATACCCTCTCGCACTGGTTTCTTTCAAAGAGTTCGAAAGGCAATGTTTTTGCTTGATTGGTTTTATGGGGTGCTAGCATCACTTGGCTTATGGCAGAAGGAAGCCAAGATCTTGTTCTTGGGCCTTGATAATTCTGGCAAAACCACCTTGCTTTTCATGTTAAAAGATGAGGTACTTTTGGGCTAATCTTTTTTTTTTTTGTTTTACTTATGATTGTTGCTTGTGGTTTTTGTGTGGTTACTGAGAAATTGAAACCTTAGGTTCTTTGATTTTTTATCTTGTCAAGTATTTTTCGTGACTTCGAAGGGAAAAAATAAATTGGGTTTTTGTTAGAAGTTCTAAATTTGTGCTTATAAGTGAAATAGTAGAAAATATGGAAACTTGAGGCTTAAAGTTTGAACCTTTGATTGATTATGTTAAGTATTTGGCTACTGAGAAACGAAGAATGAACTGGGTTTTTGTTGACTTTTGATTCTCTGAAGGGAAATTGAAGAAATCAATAAACTTTGTCATGGGTTTTGTTTTTGTGTTGGCAGAGATTGGTGCAACATCAGCCAACACAGTATCCAACGTCAGAGGAGTTGAGTATAGGGAACATCAAGTTTAAGGCTTTTGATTTGGGGGGGCATCAGATTGCTCGTCGAGTTTGGAAAGATTACTATGCCAAGGTTGTTTATTTATTCTCTCGCATAATGTTTTTGTATATATATGAGGTTTGCGTGCAATGAAGTTTAGCATGTTAGTTGTTTGTAATGTGTGGATTGAAGTACTTTCGTTGTGCTTGCAAGTTGCAATCATATTTGGATACTTGTCATCTAGGTTTACCTTTTAGACAAATACATGCAGATTCAGGAAGTTTAAAGTGGTTTCCACTTTTTTTGCAGCTAGTGTCTGATGTTGTGGTGTAGTAGTTTTGGATTTGTAGAACTTAGCTTGGATTGCAATACGAAGTTTTTGTTCCTTCCTTGCTTGGTTGTTAGGACCTCTTGGAACTTGGATATGTTAACTGAGCACGTGTTAACAATGTTTGATTGGATTGCCTTCATAATCCCAGATAATGTTGCCTTAGTGATTATCTGATTCATGGGGGGCAAATACCTAATGGGAGTTCGCTGATAACACTTTTGGTCTTTGTTAGTGTTTTACTAGTACCTCACCGTACATGTTTCCTCACCTCTGCAATTTCTTTGCCTACTTTTATATAGGCTTTATCTTCCTTGCAAGTTGAGATGAAATGCAATCTGATTTCTCCTTTTGTGCTATCCTGTGAATAATGGAAAATTCGACATTAGCCACCTTTTCTTAAGAATAATATCTATATATGTTTTATATGTTCTCCTGAGTACTCGTTGTCTTCTCTCCCTGTTTTTCACATGATTTCTCATTTTTTTTATTTTTGATGTTGTAACTTTTAGTGTAACTGTTTTTTACTGTGTTCTTGCTGGCTTTTTTCCTGAACAATTTTGTACTGCCGAGTTTTGACATCAAAATCCTTTCCATGTCAAGGTGGACGCAGTTGTTTACTTGGTAGATGCCTATGACAAAGAGAGATTTGCAGAGTCAAAACAGGAACTAGATGCTCTCCTCGCTGACGAAGCATTAGCCAACGTCCCTTTCCTTGTTTTAGGCAACAAGATCGATATTCCATACGCTGCTTCAGAAGAAGAGTTGCGATACTACCTTGGCCTTGCCAACTTCACCACTGGCAAGGGTAAGGTGAACTTGGAAGACTCAAATGTCCGTCCGCTTGAGGTCTTCATGTGTAGCATTGTCCGGAAAATGGGTTACGGAGAGGGTTTCAGGTGGCTTTCTCAGTACATCTAGCGAGCTATAGAAAATCATGATCTGTATAGTTCTCAAGTGCTATATCCTATAAGGTGTGGGGTTGGATATTGTCTCTCTCAATGGTGAAAGGAAATACAAGCTCTCTAATGTCCACGATGAAACCTAAAAGAGATTGATGATTTGTGGTCTGTTAGCAATGAAAAGGAGCAACACGACCTTCTTTCTGCTTCCTGCATCATCTTGACTAGGAATACCTTTTTTCTTTTTGTAAACCCATTTTGTGGGAGTAATGTAATTGTTCCATGGAATGGTATGTACAGCCACGTTGTAGATAATCTCCTTTGTATACATAGTGTTGAAGAATTTTTTTAGATTTTTTTAAATGCATGAAATAGATATCGGAATGCATTCTAAAAATTACTTGAAATGAACTTAAATCTCCCAAAATGTCAGAGCCCTTGTTATATAATCAGGCTGGTATTCAGTAGCTGCAGAGGGTGTGTTAGTAACAAGGTTGAAATAGTGTTTTTTTTAAATTTAAAATTTATTTTGTTTAAAATTATTTTTTTATGTTTTTTTAGATAATTTTGATATATTAATATTATAAATAATTTTATTTTTTTAAAAAATATTTTTTTAATATATTTTTTAAAAATATATATTTTTTAAATTATCATCATTTCTAAAGATATTCTAAGTAAAAGATGATATAGACCGATTTATTTTAATTTGATTTTAAAACTATATCCGAATCTTATACTAATCGGGTTAGGCTGGACCCAAATTTCTTGATCCACATGTCACAATCCAAAGCTACACATACCACCGTTTTTGCCTAATAATTGCCGTCTCCCACCAAAGACCAAACTAGCCCATCCCGAAAAAGAAATCAAATCAATCCAGACCGTCCGTTCTTTTCACCAACAGTCAGGATTCACCCATTGATGCCAACAACCATAATTCTCGCTTTTCATTGGCCCAGACAGTCCAACCTGGTGACCCAACCCACCAAAAGCTACATCAACCAATAAAAAGATGCCACCTCATACTCACATCCAATAAAATGAAATCTCTCTCTCTCTATATTCTCTAACTCTCAAAAACTTCCAGCAATCTCTCTCCCGTTTTTTTTTAATCAACAAAAATTGATTAATTCAAGCTAGAAATTTTATATAAGACAAATGTTTTTGGTTGATTGGTTTTATGGGGTGCTAGCATCACTTGGTTTATGGCAAAAAGAAGCCAAGATCCTGTTTTTAGGTCTTGATAATGCTGGCAAAACCACTTTGCTTCACATGTTAAAGGATGAGGTACTTTTTTTCATTTAATTTCTGGTATATTTTACTTTCTGGGTCCTGTTAGTTTGCTGATAAATTGCTTGAATATTGAATTTTTAGGCTTAAAGATTGAAGCTTTAATTGTTTTTAGTAAATTTATGGCTACTTTGGATTAAAATACGAACTGGTTTTTGTTAAATTTTGTTGAGATTGAATAAAATGAGGTATTTTTTATTTATTTCATTTTATTTTCATTGAATTACTGGTTTTTTTTATTATGTTTATTATTTTTTTTCAATCTGTGTTTTGTTTGGTTGCTGAGAAATGCAGGAACATTGAGTAAAGGCTGGAACTTTAATTTTTTTTTTTAAGTTGTTTTTATGCTAAGTCAATATAAACTGTATTTTTTTTGTTAATTTTTTTTCTCAAGATGGGAAAAGATGGAACTTTGCTTGTTACTAAAGTTTTTTGGCTAATTGGGTTTTTGTTTGATTTTGTCTCTATAGTTGAAATAAAAAATATAAAGAAAGTTTGATTTTTTAATAAACCACTGCCTTTATGTCAAAACTTTGGCTCTCGTTGTTTATTTAAAGTTCTTCAACATGAAAAATAAAATACAATTAACAACTGATGTTCAATTTCTTTATTTGTTATATTAAATTTCTAGGTCACAAAAAATGAAAAATGAAAAATGAAATGGGTTTTGTTCGGAGTGTAAAATCTTGATTCTATAATTGGAAGTTTGAAGAAATGAATTAACTTTTTAAATGGTTTTCGTTATTGAATTTGTGTGTGAGCAGAGATTGGTGCAACATCAGCCAACACAGTATCCAACATCTGAGGAATTGAGCATTGGCAAAATCAAGTTCAAGGCTTTTGATTTGGGTGGACATCAGATTGCTCGTCGAGTTTGGAAAGATTACTATGCCAAGGTTGTTTATTTACTCTTTCCCAAAATTGCATATAGGTTTTTGGTTTCAATGTGGGGATTGGGAGTTCATTGTGATTGCAAATGTAATTTCAATACTTGTGATTGATATTTGCTAGTTTGTGTTTTTTCTCACTTCTGGTGATGTTAAGGTCTGGAATTTTGGTGAAATAGTTCAGAAATCTGGTGAAGCTGCATAAAAAGGTCAAGGAAGTGTAAGTTACTGTGTGATTAGTTTGGATATGTTAACGTCCCAAGTGTTAATAATATTCATATGGGAGATACCCTGCCTCCATAATCCCAGATAATATTGGATTTTGTGATTATCTGATTCATGGGAGGCTAATAATGAAATGGGAGTTCGCTGATAGCACTTTTGGTCTTTGCAATGTGTTTCACTAGTACCTCACCATACATTTGCTTTCTTTTTGCTTTCAGGATAATTTTTGCACTCTTGTTGGCTGCTAAGAGAGATGAGCTGCATTCTTATTTTCTATTTTGAAACATAGAATGCCCTGGTTTTCTTTTGTTTACTTTTTACACTTTTGGTAATTGGTAGTGTATGAATAACTGCATTGATAAAATGGCGTATTATCAAACTTTATTCAAGAATCATCTGGGTGAGTTTTATTATGTTCTCCTGGGATTCCTGTTTGCCCCACTTGTTCTCACATGATTTCTTTGTTGTTTCAAGTTTTTGTTACATGATGAATAGATGACTATGTTAGAATGTTCTTGTCAGATTGGTTTGTTCTTTCTGTGTTGTCCTGCTGAGTTTTGACATGAAGTTCTTTGCATGTGAAGGTGGATGCTGTTATTTACCTGGTAGATGCTTATGACAAAGAGAGATTCACGGAGGCCAAGAAAGAATTGGATGCTCTCCTCTCTGATGAAGCATTAGCCAATGTCCCCTTTCTTGTTTTGGGCAACAAGATTGATATCCCATATGCTGCCTCAGAAGATGAGTTGCGTTACAACCTGGGTCTCACCAACTTCACCACTGGCAAGGGTAAGGTGAACTTGGTCGACTCAAATGTCCGTCCCCTTGAGGTATTCATGTGTAGCATTGTCCGCAAAATGGGCTATGGAGAGGGTTTCAGGTGGCTTTCTCAGTATATCAAGTAGTGAGCTATAGGAAATGAAGATCTGTTTAGCTCTTAAGCTCAATGATGTTGCATACTGTATTGGACATCGTCTTTGTATAATCATGGTTGAAGGTATTTCCACGTTGTTTGGTCCTTTGTTTCCAGTAAAATGGCATACATGCTACCTCATGTCCATAATTGAAAGAAAACCCAGAACCGATTGATGATTTGTGGCCTGTTATCAGCAATGAAAATTGTCAATACTTCTTATTATTCCCTGCTGCCTTATCTCTTCCTTGACTCTTGAGTTTGTTACCAAATGGCATGTCCATTGTTTCCCAAGAACTCAATGCCACAAGAATCTTGTATTCAATTTGCTGTTTACTGCAATTTTGTATCTTCTGTTGTTCCACATTAGGGGGAAAGTGATATTTTTCCGGTAAAGGTTACACCTTTTCGATACCTGTGAGCAAAGGTTGTACATTTTTGTTTTTTGTGAGTGAAATGTAAATCTGGTGCCCTTAAAAGTATCCTATGGTAGGGCACAAGATTCTCCACTGACAAGAGGGTGTTGTTCTTGAAAATGGTTCCTTTTCTCGGATCAAGTATCTTGAGGTCATTTCCATTGCCCTCAAAAAAGCAGTCTGTTGTTTGTAGCCTGAATCTTCGCTTTTTTAGTTAACAATCAGAAGAAAAAAATAAATATAATTTATTTTTTAAGAAAAAAAATTAAAATTAACAGTCAATTATACATATTATAACTTAGTTTTGTTACAATTAATAATAATCACGGTTATAAAACCTGAGCAACCTATCACGGTGCAGGTTAAATAAAAAAAAATGATGGATGGAGTTATGATTATTTTCCTATTCTGATCGTCACGCAATTAGAATTCAAATGATTCATCCTCGTAGCCACTAATAAAGAAACATTTTTTAGACTTAACATTAAATTTAGTATGAATAACAAAAATCTGTATGAACACAACCAAAACCTGAGAGAAAGTTTTACCTCATTTCCAATCCATACTTTCTCGGGTGATCTGTGTTTCAAAGGAACCGATGGTCCCCAATTAATCGAGTAAATAGCAGCATAAATTGCAGCCTAAAATGCAACCTCATGTTTGGCCTGTTCATTAATGGCTTCTTTGTTCATGCGCTCAACAACACTATTCTATTCTATTTTGGCGTGGTTTCTCCATCCAAATACCATTAGCAGCACTTCTTAAAACCTCCATCAATATACTCTCCTCTGTTATCAAACCTCAAGCATTTCTCCTTCTAGTCTATTTTGGTCTCTATCATGGCCTTCCATTTTTTGCCAGACTGGTCGTTTGGCGTGGACATATCTTTTCTTGAGCAAGCTCTGTTCCACTTGTTCATACACGAGACCGTTAAATTACATGCATGATCCAATTATGGAAGATCCACAGAACTATCATCTTCTTCAAACCCGTCTCCATCAACTATAAACATCAAGAATCAAAGCGTCATGTACCTCCTTAATAGTAGTAGCCTTTGACTTCAATTTCTAAGTATTTGATAAAAATCTCACCATCTACACGCCATTGCAGGCCTTGCAAATGATAGAACTCTGGTGGGATATTGATTCAAGCCTTTGTTAGCCAAAATGAAATTCTGTAAAACAGCAGTTCAAAATCTCTCAACAAACAAACATGGATTCACTCTCAATTTATGAGTTATTATTTCACTTGGTCTCTTGAACATTGGCTACCGAGTCCAGCTGAGCTCTGGACTGATGTACCTGGTCAACTCACGCAAGCAATGTTTTCAAGTCTCAACAAAACCCCACAAAGCAGAACTACCAAAAACAAACAAAATATACCTTCACAGAATCCAGACGACTCAACCAGGCAATCATGAACCAAAAGACGTCCGAAATCTCCAATGGGCAATCTGCCCTATCATATGCATCAATAGTCATTCCGCAAGTTCATTCAAGCTATTTTAAATTCTTTTCTGAAAAGGATAAAATAATGGCAATTCCATATTTTCACTCCATCTTCTCTTCTGATTGTCAACATAGCTAGAGAGATTCATTGTTGGTTGAGCTAGTATCGGCATCGAAACCAAAGAGCAATGAATCGTGACCTGCATGTTCCTTCCCTGTTTAAGAAAAAATTTAAAAAGATTGAGCGTACAAATCACTTTGTTGAAATATTCAGGGGCTCTGATAATGTCAAGCAAAAATGTAACAACTTCATGTTAAATTAAAAGGAATTCTAAATGTCATTTGTTTTCAAGAATGAGAAACTGTGGTGTTTGCTTGGTTTAAAATATTTAAACATTTTGCTTTATATAAATAATTCTCCAAGGGAAATAATGAGATAAAAAAAAAATATAATAATATTATAATGATTATGATGCTTTGTGTAAAAGCTTCCAAAGGAAAAACTATATAAAAAAAATATAAGCGGTGACAGTGGAGTGATAAGGAGTCGGTGGACATTTCATTTTTTTTTTTTTTTTAAAAATCTAAATCCAAAAGCAACCTTATTATCTGCATAGCTTACACATAATTATAAAGGAGGGCCTTTTCTTACATTTCATAACCAGTTATTTAAGGGTTAATTAATAACATATTTGACATAACGGTTAAAATATTATTTGTTAAAGATTTAATTTTTTTATTTAAAATTAAATTTGTAATATTTTTAAATTATTTTGATGTGTAAATATTAAAAATAAAAAATTGTTTATCTGAGACCACGCACCTAAACGTTTAGAGCTCAGATGGGGATTATTTAACTGCAAATAACAAATCTATGAAACTACAAAAAGACAAACTATTGTATAACTAAAGAAATAACTTGAACTTTTTCAGAATGGGGATGTAGCTCAGATGGTAGAGCGCTCGCTTAGCATGCGAGAGGTACGGGGATCGATACCCCGCATCTCCATCCTTTTTTTTGTTTTTGTTTTTTTTAAAAAAAGATAACATGAAGAAAACTAACCTAGATGATGTCAACTTTATTTCTCAATTTTGACTTCTAGGCTTCCAAAACAAGCACTAGTTTGGTGGCTTACCCGCCTACATACCTTCCTTTTTTAGTCCATTTGTTCCTTGCCATTTTGCCTAAAGTACAGCAGGCTACCAAGTTCAACTACCATCCCAATATTACACATCCCCCAAAATAATAATAATAATTTGTTCTACTTCTTATAGCTAGCCGCATTGTCCCTCCTATTCAATTTGTTCTACCAATTCGAGAGTGGTTTTCATCTTTTCAAGCTGTAATGGCAATCTTAGCTTTGCCAAAACTAGAATTCCTTGCCTTCACTCTAATTTTCATGGCCAGATTGTTCTGCTACACAGGTTAATTATACCAATCACCATCACTTAAACATTCATTTTTTCCCCCTCCCAATCCTCACGTGATCCTTTTCTTGACATTCTTTATGCTTTCTTGGATTCAACACTAAGCAGGATATGCTCAGGTTGTCCCCGGACAGACGGTTGCTAAAGCATTGTTGTGTTTGAATAACAAGATTGTAAGTAACTAGCTCATTTGCATCCCTGGTTGTGTTTTTTTTTTTTTTTTTTTATGAATTGTTGTTCTTTACAAGTTGGGCTAGATGGCATGCAGATTTATTCAGGATGTGACGAGGCATATAGATTAACACAGAATGGGAATCTTAATGTACCTCCTGAAGCAACTGACCTATTCTGTAATGGACCTTGCTTAGCTGAGACAAGATCAGCGCTGAGTTGCATTAACGATGTGATATCAGATTTTATTTTCTATAATAAGGCTTCTGTAAGAGACATAACTTATGCTCTGAGTGCTGGTTGCAGCTCCACTAGCCAAAGAGGTAATAGCACTGCTGTTCTCTTTTTGTTTCACAGTACTTTTGTTTCACGGTACTTATGGATCACTAACCCCTCGTTTAACTTCTGAGTTCGATCCTTAGGACACCATCTAGGAGAATTTATTCTTCTGAATTTCCTTGACGATACGCGGGGTGGGGCTTTAAGATCGCTTTAGGAGGGTACTTATGTACTGTTTGACAATGGCACAAGAATATTACGTGTTCCTGTTTACTGTAGGTGACTTCAATGTGGCGAGGTACATCAATGGTGGAACAAGTAGTGCATCAAGCTTGCCCAACTTGGTTGGATTCTATGCCTTGGCTTTGTTTATTTGGTGGTGGATATAGCTCTTGTAATGTAACTCATCAAATTGCAAGAATATACTACAGGACTTAAAAAGTGCCATCCAAGTTCTAAAATGAGAGAATTTATGAAGGGATTACAGTTATATATGGAATCTATGTTTTGTGAAGTTGATTTTACTTTCTAAATTGTCATAGAATATATACTTGGTGTCAAGATATTTTGTTCAAAAGATAGACCAACTTTTTTGTACTTTTTTATTTTTCTGATTATTCTTCTACCTCTTCTGCAATTGATCCGATTAGGATGATGATTCATCAATCAATAATTAAAGCAAAGTTAAGGAATAGATCAAAATGAGCTAATAAGCGAGCGCGAGCGCGCGCACCTATATATGCAACATCAGATCAGAAGTATATTCTTTCAGTGGTTGAACTCCAGACATCAGTACCTATATATTTGGAAACAGTGAGTTAACCATCAGAACAAGAGGCTTTTGTAATGAACCATGCCAGTACATGCACGACGAATATTTTTAGCTTGTGGAGAACTTGTTTGTTGGAATCTGGATGACATTCCTAGACATCGAATGGCCATCACTATTTCTTATGGGCTACATACTAGATACGGGGCCTTTTCCTGAGAAAATACACTGGCCTGATCTCAAGCATTGATGAGGATATTCCTCAGCTTGTAAAACTCAGATATAAACTAAAAGGGCGTCACTATTCCGTAAAAAGAAAACCGTTGCCATTAAATTGGAGATGAAATTGAGGAATGAATAGAAACAGATTGACTAGTACTAGAGATAATCAAGCAAACCATTAACTGAAATTTTTGAAACGTTTTTGTTCTTAATTATACCATAACAGCTAGCCTTCATTAGTCTATAATCAAGCAATTATCAGTAACATTCTTATATTCTCACAAGAAAAAGCCAATGAGATCCTTTTCTTACAAGAAACTGAAGCCATTTTACTGCCTAATACGTTACGCTCATTAAATGGATACAGCCTATAAATTGCTCAACATCCCATGTCACTTCTTCATCACTACCAAATTAAGCAACCTTTCCTTTTACATTGTAAGCAAGGATTAATTTCAGCAAACTAAGTTGAAGATATGGCGTGCCAGTGTACCTCCTCATCAAAGAGTGCCTGCAGTGTAGAGGTTCCAAAGGAGGAAGTCACTACTCAGCCTGAAACTGTGGTGGTTCAAGAGGTTGCAACTCCTGCTGTTGCTCCTCAGGAGGTGAAGACTGAGGAGAAGGAAGACGAGGATGCTTCTAGTGACAAGAAAGAGGAGCCTGTCAAGGCTGAAGTTGGTGGTAGTAATTAGAATAAAGGATGAATGTTTGAGTTAAGTCAATAAAGAGGGAAAGGGGGTTTCAATGTTTTAGCTCCCTCGTTAATTAGGTCAATTTTAGTACTGGTAGGTTTTTAGTGTTGTTTCTTGTTTTTGCTGTATCCACTTAGTTTTTTTTTTCTTTCGTATGTTTATGTTGAAATCTTTCCTTTACCAAAGTAAATGACTACTAGTTTTTTCTCTTGAGAGTTTCAAAAAAAAAAAAAAAAAAGAGGTATTATACCTGTTTATTTTTGCATTTTATATGAAAATATTTTTGAAAAAAATCAAAAAAATTTATTATTTTTATTTGTTTTAAATTAATAATTTTTTAATGTTTTTAGATTATTTTGATGTGATCAAAAATAATTTAAAAAAAATATATATTATTTTAATATATTTTTAAATAAAAAATATTTTTAAAAACAATCACAATTACATTCCTATATAAACTCTATTTCATGGTTATAAACCCCTCGCCTGACTCGATGAGTAAATATAATAACGTTAAATCTTTTCTAAGTTGAATTTCACTGTTTATTCACTTACCTCATCCAACTCTAGTCTTGAATTTGATAAGAACCCATGTTGGACTTCCAAGGATATATGGCAAATTCAATAGCTTGAAGAATTTATGTTTTTTTATAACTTCAAAACATACGTACAATAATATTTTCAGAAGATTAATTATTAGTTTCCATTATATTAAATGATTAATACTTTCACCCTCAATGTACACTACAGAAAGAACACCGGGCATCTTCCCCCCTAATAACTCCTCTGCTAGCAAGGAAACGTGCTGAGACTACCATGAAGATATCAGTTTTTGAAGGTGCATGACTCTTCCAAAGGATATTAGGAAAAGAATGCTCACCTGGAAACAAAAAAACAATAAAAAAAATTGGTGCCTGATCTTGAAGAATTTATATTTTTTTATAACTTCAAAACATACAATATTTTCAAAAGATTAATGATTAGTTTCCATTAAAAAGATAATTGGTTTTACCAAAACTAACATTCACTAAAAATTCATGGTAATTGTGAGAAATTAATGATTTCATTAACTAGGAACTTGAAAACATTTGCTGCACTTAAAGGGTGCATTGCACTAACCTGAATGGGGCACACACTTTGATGACTCAAGGGTTTCAAACATCAATGCATGTCAACATAAAACGAGAGGTCACACTTTAATTAAATGAAGAAAAACAGGAAGTCTTATATAGTCCTCTATATATAGCATTCCTTCATCGTTGTTTTATCTACCACCACATTAAAAAGATATAGAAGTTTTTCTGGCAAAGTTTAAGCAATGGAGAGAGAGAGCAGCTATTCTTCAGAAAGAAGCTCTGCAAGGCCTGTGTTTTCTATTGAATACACTGGCCTGATCTCAAGCACTAATGCAGATAATCCTCAGCTTGTAAAACATGGATAGAAAGAAAGAGGGTGTCACTAATCAGATAAAAAAGAAAAAGTCAATGGCTGCCATTAAAATGGAGATAAAATTGAGGAAATAAATAGAAACAGATTAGTAGAGATAATCAAGCAAACCATTAACTGAAAATTTCGAAACGTTTTTGTTCTTATTAATTATTCCATAACATATAGCCTTCATTAGTCTATAATCAAGCAATTATCAGTAACATTCTTATTTTCTCACAAGAAAAAGCCTATGAGATCCTTTTCTTACAAGAACTGAAGCCATTTCACTGCCTAATACGTTACCCTCATTAAATGGATACAGCCTATAAATTGTTCAACATCCCATGTCACTTCTTCATCACTACCAAATTAAGCAACCTTTCTTTTTACATTGTAAGCAAAAAATTCAGAAAACTAAGTTGAAGTTATGGCGTGCCAGAGCTGCTCATCAAAGAGTGCCTGCAGTGTAGAGGTGCCAAAGAAGGAAGTCACTACTCAGCCTGAAACTGTGGTGGTGCAAGAGGTTGAATCTCGTGCTGTTGCTCCTCAGGAGGTGAAGACTGAGGAGAAGGAAGACGAGGATGCTTCTGGTAACAAGAAAGAGGAGCCTGTCAAGGCTGAAGTTGGTAGCAGTAATTAAACAAGGGGTGCATGTTTGAGTTGGAGTCAATAAAGAACGAAAGAAGGTTTGAATGTTTTAGCTACCCTGTTTCGGTCGATTGTTTTAGTATTGGTACGTAGTTTTTGAGTATTGTTCGTTGTTTCCTTTGTGCTTTTGAGTCCTTGAAGTGAATCTGTTTTTGGCCAATTGTTTTGGTATCGGTACGTAGTTAGATTTGTGTTTGAAATATCAAAATAAATGATTCCTACCTCTTCTTTCCAGAATCATTCAAAAAAATAGTTATAAAACCTCACTTGACTTGACAAGTTATGTTTTAGTGGGGTTTTATTTCGACCAGTTTTTCTTTTACTAAATATTGTTTCAAGTGTTTTTTCTAAATAAAAAATCAAGTTGACTCGCTGATCAATGAGTCAATCCACCCAACTAGCAACCCTCTTCTTGAACTCAGTTAAACCCTAATTAAGTTGGTCCTTATAAACATGGTAGATTCAACCGCTTAAATTGAAAATTTTGAATACCATATATTTAAACTTTAAAACATATATTCAATATGACCAGAAGATTAATGATTGTTTCCCATAAAAAGAAATTTGGTTTTACCAAAACTAACATTCACTAAAAATTCTTGGTAATTGTGAAACATTATTAAATTTCAGTACCTAAGAAATTGAAAACAGTGGCTGCATGTAAGAGGTTGCACCAACCTGATCAATACTCTGATGACTAGAGGTTTCAAACATTAATGCATGTCAACATAAAACGAGAGGTCACACTTCGATATTAAATGAAGAAAACAGGAAGTCTCATAGAGTCCTCTATTTATAACATTCCATCATTTTTGTTTTTTCGACCACCACACTAGAAAGTTACTACTGAAGTTTTTCTGGCAAAATTTAAGCAATGGATCAGAGAGAGAGCAGCTTTTCTTCAGAAAGTAGCTATGCAAGGCCTGCGTTTGCTACACCAAAGGAGGAAGTCGAGACAAGGAATGTGAAGTTGGAAGATTCAGTAGAGAATAAACCACGGTGTGCTGTTCCTTCTGTCAGTGTGAAAGCTGAAGAAAAGCCTAATGTTTCTATTAAGAAACAACCTGTTAATTTGTTGGAGAAATACGGGGACGATCCTTCGACTCACCCGGATTTTGATCCGGATTTGTGGATAGAAACAGGATCCGGATTTGTAGATAGAAACAGGATCGTCTAGTGGACCTGATAAAAATCAGATGATCGAACTCTCTAACACTGCGGCCAAGAACTTGCGGGCAGCCCATGATGTCTCAACTGATGGGAGCTCTCAATCAGTATCGAACACCCAGTATCAAGAGCTCGTGGCCTTATAACAACACACTGCTCATCTCACCGAAAAATACAAGTGACTCTCGGTAGATTATAAACAACACATAGCTTATTTCACCAAAAAACACGAGCAATTTTCAGCGAATTATGAACAACTCCGAGCAAATTATAAACAACTCTGTCAAATAGTCATAAATATTACATCACAGAATAATGCTTCTGGTAACAAGAAAGAGGAGCCTGTCAAGGCTGAAGTTGGTAGCAGTAATTAAACAAGGGGTGCATGTTTGAGTTAGAGTCGATACAGAGGGGAAAGAAGGTTTGAATGTTTTAGGTCAATTGTTTTAGTATTGGTACGTAGTTTTTAAGTATTGTTCATTGTTTCCTTTGTGCTTTTGAGTCCTAGAAGTGGATCTGTTTTTGGTCAATTGTTTTAGTACTGGTACGTAGTTAGATTTGTGTTAGAAATCTTTTTTCTATCAAAATAAAACTATTTTTTTCATTTTATCAAATATTGTTTCAAGTGTTTTTTCTAAATAAAAAATTAAGTTTACTCGGTAACTAACGAGCCAACTCATCCAACCTGTATTCCAATCTAACTCTAAATTGAATTTTATAAACATTGTAAATTCAACCACTTAAATGAAAAGTTTGAATATTATATATTTGTTTACAACTTTAAAACATATATTCATTATGACCAGAAGATTAATTATTGTTTCTAAAAAAAAATCATGGCTTTCCATTAACACATTCACTAAAAATTCATGGTAATTGTGAAGCATTATTGAATTCATTAACTAAGAAATCGAAATCATTGGCTTCGCTTAAAAGGTGCATTGCACCAACCTGAATACTTTGATTCCTAGAGGGTTTCAAACATTAATGCATGTCAACATAAAACGAGAGGTCACACTTCTATTAAATGAAGAAAACAGGAAGTCTCATATAGTCCTCTATATATAGCATTCCACCATTGTTGTTTTTTCTACCGCCACACTAGAAAGTTATTGAAGTTTTTCTGGCAAAATTTAAGCAAATGGATCAGAGAGAGAGCAGCTTTTCTTCAGGAAGAAGCTATGCAAGGCCTGTGTTTGCTACACCAAAGGAGGAAGCCAAGACAGGGAATGTGAAGTTGGAAACTCCAGTAGAGAATAAACCATGGTATGCAGCTGTTCCTTCTGTCAGTGTGAAAGCTGAAGAAAAGCCTACTGTTTCTATTAAGAAACAACCTGTTAATTTCTATTCCCGTTGTAATGGTGGTTAAACATTGGATGTCGGCAAGTTATTAATAGGGAAGTTGGATCTTTTACACAGTTGCTTTTTGTTTGTTAATATGGCCATTTAGGGCTTCCTGTTTCTCAGCTCCTACTGGGTCCTGGTTTGTGTTGCAGTTTGTAATTCCTTTTGATGAAGAAAGTTGGTTTGTATAAGACTTCCCTTATGAATAAATAATTCCTTGTTTAATTACTCTTTCTCTTGATCTCATGGAATATCTTTCTTCGGTTTAACAATCTTCACAAAACAGAATGGAATTAAACATAAAATGGATAAAATCAGCAGTTTGAGCATCATTTTATTAAAATGGTAGTCCTCAAATCATGCATTGACAGATGCTCTGTACTAGCCTTTCTACATCTTACTGCTTAACAAAGCTTTTAAACATACATTCCACTGCCCTTCGTTGCCGTTTCCATAATTCCACGGCAACCATGACCCAATACACAATCTTCTATACAGCACAGCCATACACATGCTGGAAGCTTGAGGAACTGATACTCATGCTTTTACGAGATTTGACAAGTACTGTCTCACAAGCTTTTTATAACAATAAAATGAGAGACCATTTATGTTAAACGAAATTAGGGGTTGAAACAGGTACCCTCTAGATTTGATTGTCTTGAAAATAAATCGGCCAAAAATAGTATTTAGTGTTAGTCCGCCGCCCCTGAATTTCCTTGCTAGGTTTTCTACTACTTTCACAAATTCCCCCCTCCTTGCACTTCCACAGGCATTCGTGCAGCTTTGCTTGCTGAAACTCCTTTGAACTTATGCAGGATGTTAAAAGGTTGTTAGATGCTTCGTTCATTCTTGAATTGCAAGCCTTGCTGTGAAGGACACACGGTATAGCCAGTGTGAGAATCAAGAATAATCGCTCAATCAAAGTAACACTGCAGACTTATCCAATAACACTCTGCCCTGGTTTCTTCTTGACATTCTTCTCCCTCATCATCCCTCGTACATTTGCAACTTTGTCCCATCTCTCTTCCTCTGCATACATATTCGACAACAACACATAGTTGCCAGAATTCCATGGTTCAAGATCGATAAGCTCTTTTACTGCAAGGTGTGCAAGCTCTACATCACCATGAGTACGGCAAGCACTCAGCAAGGAACCCCATAGAGCAGCATTTGGAGTTCCCCCAGGCATGCTTCTAATCAGATCATAAGCCTCCCTCACATATCCGCTACGCCCTAGGAGATCAACCATGCATCCATAGTGCTCAAGTTTAGGCTCGATTTGATGATGCTCCACCATTGAAGCAAGCAATTCCCTCCCTCTTTCAAACAGTCCTGCATGAGCACAACACGATAAAACCCCAACAAATGTCGCATCATTGGGGCTTACCCCTTCGTTCATCATCTCCTCCAACAATTCAACCCCGAGTTCACCATTCCCATTAAAAGCCAAACCCGAAATTAATGTGTTCCAAGAAATCACGTTCTTTCGAGGCATCTCATCAAATACCCTTCTAGCAGTCTCAAACATGCCGGATTTATTGTAAAAATCCACTAGTGCATTGCCCACAGCTACAAAATCTCGATAAAGCCCACTGGATTTTGCATAAGAATGAATCCATTTCCCAACATCAACAGAACCCGAACGAGCACAAATAGGCAGAACAGTAACTACGGTTGCCTCATCCGGCTTAAATCCCCAATCCATCATATCATGAAAAAGTCCTAAAGCTTCACTATCCCGCCGACTTTGTGCTAGGCAAGAAATCATGATATTCCACGAAACAACACTCCGCTTTCTCATCTGTCTAAACAAACACAACCCCATATCAACATCCCCTCTCTTACAAAACCCACGAATCATCAAATTCCAAACAATCACATCTCTTTGATACATTTCATCAAACACTTTCTCAGCATCTTCCATTACCCCACAAGAACTATACAACTCTATAACCCCAATTCTTATTGCGCTAAAACCCTCGAACCCAACAACAAGAACCTCCTTGTGTATACATTTCCCAAGTTGAAGCACGCCAAGACTTGAACACGCCTTAAGCAAAGGCGCAAGCGTGTACTCATCCGGCCAAATACCTCGATTTTTCATTGAAGAAAACAAACGGAAAGACTCTTCAAAGGGTCCATTCAAAGAATACCCTTTAATCATTGCATTGAATAGGATTATAGTGGGGTTCTGGGTTTGCTTAAAAATCCGATTCGCATAGGCCATTTTGTTTAGTGACCCGCAAATGGAGACGAAATGGGAAAGGATATGGTTGAGTTGGTTGAGACCATGTCGAAGGAAATGTGCATGTATCTCACGGAGCTGTGTTCGGGTTTCGCGCCCGTGGAGAAGGCGCAAGATGTTGCGCTCAATCTCCCTGCAAGCTCTGCTCATCCTTCCTCTTTCTGTTTTACTTGTAACAGAAATTTAAAGTAAGCTGGGGTTTGGCGGGAGTTCATTAACTGTAATTTAAAAATGGCAAAGCCCTTCTTGGTTTTTTTGTATAGTGGTTTAAAGTTTAAACTTTATTATAAGGTTAGCTTCGTTTTGAAAATAGACCAATAGATTATGAAATTGAAAAAAAATTAAATTTATTTTTTTAAAACAATTAAGTTATTTGAAATAAGTTTTTTAAAATTTTAATTTAAATTAGATTTTAGATTGATTAAATCTTAAATTAACCTGTTAAAACAGACCAATATAATATTAATGAATTAAACTTGAAAATTTAATATTATATTCAATAATAATATTTGAAGAGTACTCCAATTAATCACAATACAGAACTCATATAAGTTATATTTTAAAATTAAATTAAAAACTATTATTTAATTTTATTACAACAGTCATATATATCAAAAAATATTATTCCATGAAATGTTACCTTTTGATATTATAAATATTCATATAATAGTATTAAAAAATCCATTAATAAAACTTATTTACCATAGTTTTTACTTAACTTGCTATACAATAAAAACCTACACCGGTAAACATTTAGCCTACACTTATAAACACTTGGTATTAATATGGATTTTTTTTGTTTTCTAACTCATTTACAATCTACATCAATAACTGCAATGATGTGATTGACAAAACGAAACCATGGCCGATGGCTGAAATTGTAGATCCCGGGGATTGTGGATTGGTTACCTTGCCTGACAGCACAGACACCTCCAGCAAGGTGCTTTGCGATTCTTCTAATGTTCACGTTGTACCGCCTGATTATTTGTCAACCTTCTCATTTTTCTATCCAGGTGGTTCGTCTTCTATACACAAATTCTGGTGCTGGCATGCTGGCTCCCGGAGCAAATGGTATTCAGAAGCTTTGGAAGTGGCCACACGACGAGCAAAATCCAAGTGGAAAGGTAATATGTGGTAAAACAAGTTTGTTGGTACCTAAAGTAATATAAAACAAGTAGCTAAACTGAGTTTTCCCCGGCCAGAACTTTGAGATCGACTTCATAGTCCCTATGCTTCAACGGTTTCACTGAGTTTTCCCCGGCGAGAACTTTGAGATCGGTTCCTTCGCACCGGTGGCCCTTTCGCTGCACACAGCAACAGCATTAGACCACATTTTTATACCAATCCATCTTCTAAAAACACCCAAGTCGGGAAAAACTAAAACAAACCCCTTTCGCTGCACACACCACCAACAACATTAAACCTTAATTCTATACCAATCCAGCTTCTAAAAAACCCAGTTCGGAAAAAACTAGAACGAACATGAACAAATACAAATCTTTGCTTGTTAGAGAAATGTTTTTTCGTGAGATAAAGTTTTTAATGTGAATTAATTGTTTAACACAAACCACTGTTTTGAAATATTGGAGTAAATCAATTTGTATCCAAAAATTACATAAAATCCAGAAAAAGGAAGGAAACCGAAACGGAGGTGAATGAATTAAAGACAGAGTTATAATTGGCTGAAATTGATCTGAAGGGGGTTATCGAGGAAGCTCAAAATTAATACAGACAGAATTAATAAGAGACGAGTTCGCCTTCCTGGGCACCCACAACTCCTCCATTTATCCACCTGTTCGTTTTTCTTGCTCTTTATTCAATTTCATCGATTCTTTCTTTAAAATCGCGAAGAGAAGATTTGAGATGCTCAGAGAGAACAGTTATACAACGGAGCGGACACTCGTATCCCTCCAAAGACGCATTAAAGATAAGTTGGGTATAGTTTCTTATTCTGTGTCAAGAATAAATCCCAAGAACATCAGCTTCAATGGAAGGAGTTTTTGAAAGATTTAGAGAAGACGGACAGATGGGTTGCCGATGATCTGTGACAGATTAAGCTGGTGGGATCATACAAACGTGCGGTGGTTTTAGGAAAGGGTTATCATCTTGTGAGCCTCCGGTGGAAATCTCTGTCTGCACTGGGTGAAGAGGTGAGACATCCATTAATTTATTTATTTAATTAGGTAAAATCCAAGATTTTAAAGCTAGGGAAATTTTTATTTTCAGGAGGGGTTAGATTGGATGGAATGACTGGATAATGAGGAGCACAACTTGTGAAAGTGAGGTATACAAACAGCTTTATGATAAATAAATAAAGGATTTTGATCAGTTGCTCGTTGTTATGATTGTACTTTGGTGTTTCTTCAGCCTGTGTCATATTTTAATCTTAAGCTTTCAATTTCTCATCTCCTTGCTTTAATATTCTATAGAGTAGTTTCTCTGGTCTGAGCGGAATGTGTTATCAACACCAGCAGCAGCCTATTTATCTAACAAGAACAAAAGAAGAATTTATTTATTTATTTATTTCACTTAAAGTGAAACTTAAAATACAAATTTGAGCTTGAAAACTAAGAAAATTTGAAAAGGAATCTAAACATTAGACCTTCTTAACACTGATTTCTGTTTTTGGAATCAATATGAGGTACATCTTTTATTAGAAAACCAGGAGAGCATGTTGGGTGTTTGGTCTAGTGGTATGATTCTCGCTTCGGGTGCGAGAGGTCGCGAGTTCGATTCCCGCAACACCCCTTTTTCTTCAGCTTCTTCTCCATCTTTGATGAACAGTGGCTGAGAGCAGAACTTGCCATTCATATTATCGTCTTGAGTTTTTGTTCATGCAAGTCCAAATATAGAAATCGATGGAAGACGTTCAGTTTTTCAGACATTCTATAGTCGCTCAGTATCTTTGTCTCATTTAGAACTAAATTCAAAGTTCCCAACACCCTGCATCCGTCATTAAATGCCAAAGAAAAATTAATTTGATATATTAATATTAAAATTTAATTAAAAAAAAGATTGTTTTTGTGACAGGAGTATTGTTTGCAATTATCTGGGGAATGTTAACCCGTATATAAATAAACCCTTATAAAATTTATGGTTGAGTGAGGATAAGAGGGAAGTTGCTCCAAATCTTGTGGATTATGCATGCATGACCCAACATCCCAACCCACAAGCATGACATGTGGAGTTTTATTCATTTGAAAATTAGAGTTTGAAAAGAGGAAAACTAATTTTATTAAAAATAATATGATCTCTAAGGGACCATTTGGTAGTGCGGTTGCACCTGTATTTCGTCCAAATTTGAATTGTTTTTTTTTTTTGTTAAAATTGAGTTCGGTTTGTACTTTTTGGATCGGTTTGATGTGCTGATGTCAAAAATGATTTTTAAAAAATAAAAAAACATCATTGACATGTATTTCGGCACGAAAAGCTATTTGAAAAGCAACCGCTACCACACAACCAAACACGCTCTAAATGCAACTATTTGCTTGTTAGAAAGATGTTTTCCGTGTGGTGAAAATCTTAATGTGAATTAAATATGCAATACAAACCATTGTTTTGAAATATTGGAGTAAATTAATCCGTATCTTGAAACAAGTTTTATGGTTTGAGATTACCTTAAAAATATAATAGATTGAGAATTTTAATAAAACCTTGGATTTTTAGAAAGGGTAAAGATTTAGAAAATAAAGTAAAGGAGGATAGGATATGGGTTTTGTGAGGAAACAAAATTCATGTGAAAAATATGATTTGATTTATTTAGGAATAAAAAATATATAATTATTAATTATTAAAAAAAATCATGCATGACAATAAGCATTCATGGATTGCTGTATTCCTTTTTCAATATCCTGGCAAACATCCAGAGATTGGGCCTCAAGCAGCTCAACAATATCGTTCTTTATTGCTTTCTCTTGTTTAAACATTTAGAAGTTCATAAATACTCTCAAAAAGTTTGATGAATTTATAAGGTTGGCATGTTAGTCTACTTCAAGGATTGGGATAAAAACTTAAGGTTTAGTTAAAAATAATTTTTTAAAAATAAAAAATTATTATTAAAAAATATTTTAATATAAAAAATTATTTAAAAAACAACAACAACACTAGTAGCTAAACTTTTAATCAACGGGAGTGGAGAGGAGCTGGCTACTCGAGTGTTCGAGGTTTGTTTCGAGAGTGGAATTTTAGGGCAGCAAGAAATTCGTGTAAAGATGAAAAATATGTGGCAGCGAGGTGAAAGGGATTCTCTGAAAAGCTCACATGGAGAGCGCATAACCCAACACGCCAATCAGAAAAGCTTGTATTGCATTGGACCCCACTACGTAGGCCTAAAATGTAGGATTTTCTTCCTCTGAGAAAATGTAGAGACAGACAAATGGGAACTCTCCAAAGCTTCTTCTACCAAGCCTCCAGCCTCTGATTGCGGCTGTTCGTTTGACAGGAAACTGGATTTTCTTTGCAATAAACTAGGTTTCTCCAAAAGCAGAAACTTGAAACCTCGTTATAAAACCTTTTGTTAGTTGCCAAAGACAACTTCTGTTATAGTTAGTCATTAAACCAGTCAGAAACATGGTACGGAGTGTATGAACCTAATTAATTTAAAAAAAAAGAGTCAAATTACGTTGTTTTTAAAAAAATAAACAGTTTTTTTCAATTTCACTCGGGTTGCTGCTCCTTTTTAACCGAATCATAATGGATAAATTCTCCTTCTGAGTTGGTTAGATTTCGAGTCGGTTCACTAATTTAATCCTGGTTTAGTAATATAACTAAGATTACAGTTTTCCTATGATTTCAGGAGAAAAAAAGGAGCTCTTATTGAATAGCTGACCAAACTTTCTTTGACGTAAATTTGTTTGACAAGGGAAATTCCCTTTTTAAAAAAAAAATGAAAAAAACAGAGAAAGGAAACAGTCTAGGCAGATAGTGATAGAACAATATGTTGAACTTCAAATAGACTTTTCAGGTCCGACCCATGACTTGTGTCATCATTATGATTCTTACGATAACATGGAAATTTGGATACGAGCCCATGCACAATAATGGAGTTGAGGGGCCATGATGTGATTTTGCTACCATTTTTTCTCAGGCTAAAAATTAGTATGTCCCAATTTGATGGACCCATCACCTAACACATGCAAGGTTGATGCTCAGATTTGAAAAGAATGTTTAATTGATGAGACGAAAGTAAAATATAAAAATAATTTATTTCTAAAATAGTTTTTAAAAGAGAATGAAATAAAACCTCCCTTGTCTACGGGAAGGATGAATAGTAAATGTTCTCCATTATCCTTTCAAAGAGAGAAGAACAGGGGACATGCTCTCCATGTCTCAATCTTTTCTATTCCGTACACTTCCTGTATTTGTTGACCCGCTACTTTCAGATATGTATAGTACCAGAAGCAAAGCCTCCATTTGCATGGTTAAAATGAGAAGACACAAGAAATAAAAGAAAGAAACGAAGGGTTTCTCCTCCTGAGTGTTTAAGTTTACGATAAAGATTGGGTTTTTTAGATATAATTTAGAAATGCATCGAAAATTATTTCTTACATCAAAAAGTTAATGTTGTTATGTTCCTTCCAAGTATTCAGACAAGGGTCCATGAAGGAGGGCATCAACAGACAATTAAGTGGAGTTTACTCATCTTTTATCCTTTGTGAAATGATGGGGTGAAATATAATGATCAAAGGACGAGAGGCCTAGATGGAAGAATCCAAAAAGAAGTGCAGAAATTTGCTAGGGAAGTTTAGAATGACTACAAACCATATCAAGATCAAGCATGTCTCACTATCTCCAACTCCTTTATGTCGTTGTCTCATCATCTCCTCCACGGGACCATGTCCATGTCCATGAAACACCATGCCCCATTTAAATAAGATTACAAAGCACCCATTAGCAAACTCAATCTACAACCAGCTAGATTACTGGTGCAGGTTGATCAAGGCAGAATAATTTAAAGATGATGAAGGGACAGTGAGATTCTATATGGACCCGGATTTTGCAAAGTCTGTCAAGTGATCTTAGATTTTGAAAAGGCAAATGAGTCACCTCACCCTCTTTACCAATGTCTCTACATCACTGTTCTCGTGCAAAATATCACATGGGAATATCAGTATGAAACTGGGCAAGCAAGATACAGCCAAAACAACATGAAATTCCTTTATAATTGTGGGTCAATTTCGGAGGCATCATCGTGTAATTGGAGGTGATAGGGGACCTCCACTACCTAACATCACAGAATTATGTGTCCTCCAACCATGTGGACGATATTATTGATGCAATGATCCAATTAGAGCACTGTTTCACATTAATCCCACTTGTGATTTACAACTAATATTATCACATCTCAGTCAAATTAGAACATGGTGCAGACGGAAGTAATTACTGGTAGAAAGTGATATTGATCTTTCTCTAGGCTTAAAACACCCTATGAGAGAAAGTACAAAATACATAGATCAGGGACAAACTTCTCTTTTAAGCTAAAAGAGAAGAATATCCATCAATAAATACATAAAAATACAACCAAGATTTAACAAAAAGGAAAGTAAATTAAAAAAAAAATCATAAAATGTATATACAACTTACAAGTTCCTCTTAACACATTTGACTACTTGATTACCTGGATGAAACAGGATTCAAAGCTCTTGCAAATCCATTCATAGCTCCGTAACCCTTTGAACTGAACCCTAAACACCCCAGTAAACCTTGTCTGTAAGGCAAAAATGTCTTCTTTCTCATCTCCTCAGCTTGTGCTTTACTTGCCTTATAATGTAACTCGTGTGGTGATGCTGGTACTCTCCTCTTGCCTATCCCATTCATTGGCTTCTTCCCTGAAGAAGAAGAAGAGCCATGCCCACTATTTCCCTTCACTTTCTGACTCTCACTGCCAACATTAGACCTACTGTTGTTGTTGTTGCTGCTGCTGCTGCTGCTAGCCTTCTCTTTTGACACGCCAAGTTGGACACCAGTACTTTGTTTCTTACTCTTCTCCTTGACTGGTGAGAAGGAAATGTTAGACCAGAACTTGTTGTTGCTCCTCCCTTCACTCTTGCTTCTATACAGAAGATCTTTCAAAAAAACCCATTTTTTTGAGTTCCTTCCAGCTGATGATGACCTTGAAGATGATGCGGAAGCTGGAAGAGTATCAGTGCCACCACTAGTTGTAGCCTCATCAAGCTTGAGACTTTCATCGTTAACTTCCAAAGAAGTAATAGACCCATCAATTACATTCTTGTTTTCTTCACCATAATCTTCAAACTCAAAAGATGTGCTTCTCAATGGTGACATGGATCTTGTTCTTCTACGTAAAGATTTGTTATTTAACCTCAGATCTCTTCCTCTCGACATACTTTCACCATTAGCACCAACCTTTCTCCAACCCTTCTTGAATTCGTCTTCATTACTGCTATCTCCATCTTCCTCTTCGTTTTCAAGATCCATCAAAGGAGATAACATCTGGGGTCTCTCCAAATGAGAAGACAACTTCATGGGGCGGATCTGACCATTCAGGAAAAGCTCATCAGCTGAACTCATGGATCCGGGTTGACCCGACCCGGTCGAGCCAAACCTTGCAGAGAATTCAAACTCATAACCAATAGCCACACTATTATCAGGCGAAGAAGCAAAATTCGCCATTGCCTTTTCCGCTGATGTCATTGCGAAATGCTTTGGACTCGCCGGACAACTATAAAAGAACCCACCATTAACGGGTCCGGATCCGGGTCGACCCGGGCTAGAAGGCGCGCTAACATAAGGTGTGGAACAAGCACTGTCAAAGTCTTCAGTAAAGTAGTGGGTTTCTAAAGTTTTGCCATTATAAGGGTTTCCAAGGTCTGTTATTGGGTCTGGTGTAGAGGTTTGGCCATTTTTGTTCTTGCTCTGGGTTTCTTGCAGCTCCATTTTTCTTTGCTGTTTGTGTAAGAACGACAGAGAGAGAGAGGGAGAGACAGGTGTTGGGGTTGCAAAGTGCCTGTGTTGGGCAAGTAAATAGGGGTTTTGAGACTTGGTTGGGTTCTTAAATTGCCCTTGAAGATGATGAGTTATAACATCTAATGCCATTGTCTTTTTCATTATCTTTGACTAATGACAATTAGATTTTGGAAATTATAAATCCTTAAAAAGAAATTAAATGGGTTTTACATGTTTCGGAATTTCCAAATAATGCCATTCTTTCATTTGTCAAATTCAAATGGAAAGAGGTACATTGAATCTGTGGGTTTTAATTCTCAAGGGGGGAGAATTTGGGATTTTTATTTCTTAATTATCCCATGAAAATTTCAGGGAGTTTGATATAAGTAGTAATTATATATATATATATATATATATATAACAATCATGGAAGATACCATTAAAAGTTACACTAGCTTTTTTTCATCCATTTTAATCTTATTTATTAAATTTTATTTAACTTGGGGAGTCGATCTAATAACTAATTTATTTAGAATTTAGTTTAAGTTAAATTTTATTTTAAATTAAATTAAGAATTAATTTAATTAAATATGATCATCATGTTAAAACTCCAATAAAAATTTATATGGTTAATCTAAAAAAACTTTATCTAAAACAATATTATTTTATTTATTTTTATTAAAATAATATTATTTTGAGATTAAACGGATAAACTTGTTAGCCAAATCTTATATCGAACTCATCGGCTATAATTTTAATCATATACTTCCAAATGTACCGGGTAGATTATTAATTGAAGACAACAATCAAAGGTACACTGAACATATGGAATCTAGACCATTATAGCACTATAGAAAAAAAATGAAAAAAAAAAATCATGTAAAGAAATATTGTAGTAATTTATAATATTTTATTACGAAAGTTACAGTTATAATTTTCAACCAATTCAATATTTAAAAAATAAAATTAATAAAGATAATTTTATAAAAAATAATTAAAAAAACATAAAAACTATATGGTAAAACACTGTAGCAATTCACAATATTTTAAAGAAAAAGATTACAAAGTTAAATTCTTAATCATCTTAATATTTAAAAAATAAATTTAATAAAGATAATTTAAAAAAAAAACATATGAAAAAATACCGTAGCATAACAAAAACAATTTGGAAAAATACTTTAGTAATCGACAATGTTTCTAAAAAAAAAAATTATAAAATTAAATTTTCAACCAGTTCAATAATAAAAAAATTAATAAAGATAATTTTGAAAAAAAAAAGATAATGTTAGGAAAAAACAAAAAAATGAAAAAGAAAAAACACGTGGAAATGGAAAAAAACAATTAAAAAAAAATAAAGAAAAGAAAAAATATGCGGAGAATGGGAAAACAAAAACACATGAGAAAAATGATAATACTTTCCTTACACGATTTAAACGATTTAAAGTATTATTTAATATTTTTGGCCAAAAAAATTAGTTACTATATTGCAATGTTCATGTAACCACCCTCCTTTGATGGGCAGGACATTTTACAAAATCTTTAATGATCCATGAATTACTTTCCAATTTAAATACTAAATTTCTCAAACTTCGAGTGAAAGATTCGAAGTGATTGTTTGGAAATGTTTTTGAAATTATATTTTTTATATTTAATATTAAAAATAATTTTAAAAAATATAAAAATAATTTTTAATATATTTTTAAATAAAAAGCAGTGCCGTCTTCTCTTTCGAGATATTTTTATTTTGAAAAGAAACTATCCCACAGAGGACAAACTTGTGTAGAACTCCTCTAGCTATTATCACGCATTCAAATTCAAGAAAGAAAAAAAAAAGAAAAAAAAACAGGAAACAGAAACTTCTCATAAATATATCGAATTGCTTTCCCTTCACTATCTATTATTTGTACGAACAATTAATGATAAAATTTATAACCATTCGGCGGAGAGCATAAAGTGTTTTGTAACAAGGATAAATCGAGGCAAAAAAGGAGGAAGCAGGAAGCAGAATGTCATGAAAAAAGGTGTAAACATTGAGAGAAGAGTAGGGATCGAGGTGGGAAATCGGGAAAGCGAACATGGACAAGAAATTCACTAGCAAGGCACCACGTTTGCCCTCCTGCCATGGCCATCTGTGTGGCTCTTTCTCTGCTTTCTCTATGATGTCATCCACTCCCTCTCCTCCCCCATGGAGGCCATTTGCCCTCTCACATGTGACCTGTCCTTGTTCCATTCTCCATGGCAGGATGTGTGTGTGTACATCAGAAGAGTACATCTTCGATCCTCAGCCCTCTGATCTCCTCGAGATCCACGCACAGTACACTGATCCTGCAGGGGGTCACCACCACTCTCAGAAAGAAAACCTAGCTACTGGAACTCGACTCGTTTGGAACTTGGAATTTTTCGAGTGATGGATGGAGAGTTGACATTCTGGGTGCTAGTTAATTAATGGTATACATCATTTTTCATCTGTCATAATTTAAAATAAAATAAATGAAGGATTTAAATGGCTGATGAAGGTGGAAAAACCCTCTAAGAAGATGCATGAAAATGGGTGCATTGATCCACTGTAAAACCCATCTCCTTCTAGGGCTATCGAGACAATAAGTTATAGCAAAATTCATAGGATCCTAACTTTTGGGCAGCATCCACGAGGCTAAGGTTCTGTGTTTTAGCAAACCCTGTTTTCTAGGTTTGTGATTTTTTTAAGAAATATTTCTTGCGGTTCGGAGGACCAAAAGATCATTATCTTAAGTAAAGTAAACTGCTAATCCTGTCTTAAACAATTCATTAATCAGAATAAAAGATTACGTGCTAATCTGTTGACAATATTGCAGAATACACTGCCTCTTTTCAGTGGTTTCTCTGTCCAAGAAAGAAGAATATTGGTGTCCTTTCATAAATTAAATAAATGTATAATAACCCAATCCAGATCTGACATGTGGATTCCTAGCCTATCGCACACACCAGTTCCCGGAGATATATTATATCACAATATATTTTAAAGTGTTCTTAAATAAAAGATATATTATATCACAATACTAAACACAAACATATTAAGAATGTGAATAGTATATCAAATAATAAATATATGTTTTGATAAATAATTAAAAATTTATAAATAAAATAAATCAAAGAGTGATTGTAGAAAAAAAATTACAATTGTATTTATAATAGTAAAACTCAGTTCAAGTTATGAATTAAATAAGTTAATCTGATATAGATTAAATAATTTTAATTTTTTACAATAAAAATTATTCAACTCAACTGGACCAGTGAACTTATGACCAATGATGAGCTAATATGTGAAAAAACAACATGGTTTAATAGGTTATTACACAAGTAGCCATCAGGAATAAATGAACTCTGTCCAGACTAGCTCAATTGACAACCTTCCAACGAGTGTTATTGGATTCCTTTTCTATTGAATCTTTTGTTTTCTTTAATTAATTGGTTTCATATTTTCAATGGTCATTGATTTTCCCCATAGTTATTGAATCTCAAGGGGAAATCTAAGATCCATTTGACCTGAAACCCAGTCAATCCATCACCCAAACCCAGCTTGATTTAATAATTATGAATCTGCCTTCTCTACAGGTGTAGGGGTCTGTACATGGATAGTGCCAATAATATCATATATACTCAACGAGATTGATGTGGGCATATGCCATTTACTGTAAATTTGTAATTCTTGAAACATGTATTTGCATACAAGAAAGTGGTGAAAATAAGATTATCCCATGCCTGTGATGAAATGTTACAAGGCCTAGCCTGGCATATGATCTGCTAAGGCCGGATCACGGCCGAATCAAATATTCAGACAGAATTCTAATTGTTAGATTGTTATGCCAGTAGTTGACTCTGACGGAAATCTGGAGGGAACCAAATATCTTAGGAGGAAGTGAAAAGTGCACTTAGAAAATGGAGATTACAGATGGTCAGAACAGGAAAACATGCAAGGTTACGAGTGGTGATGATGTTCTTGTTTCCTCTGTCAAAATCAAAGGAATGTAAGGTCAACAGGTTACCTTAGATACAGTTGAAGTTAAATGAGAGGAAGACCTTCTTGAAGGGCTTTACAAGGGTATAAATCAGAAACCAATTCATCAACCAAAGAAGTTAGAATCCCATTCTCAATCTCTTGACCCTCTTCAAATGCTTCTATGCTAAAGTCGAGCCATCTGCCATACTTAGTGCTCATGTCCTGGTCCACAAGCTCATCCACCATCATGTCTCCCATGCTTTGCCAACCCAAAATCTCCTTGTACAGCTCCTCTGCCAGCCACCCCTTCCTTTGAAACAATGTTGACAATCTAGCCCGTGCTTTGCAGCTCCCTAACAAAATTTGTCCACATTTGAAGTCCAGGGACTCACTAACACAATCAAACAACAGCTTTCGCGCAAGCTTGGAGTAATCTTCTTCGTTACTTTCCATCCCCTGGTCTTGATTCTCCAACTGATCAAAAAGATTGGGGTTTATGACGTTGGAGGTTTGACCCAATGAGAAATCTTTCAAGTTTAGCTCTGCACTGACAAGTATATCCCTCATGAAATCTAGTTCCCAGTCGCTTGATTCCTTTGATTCTGTTATGCTGCATGCCCTAGTTGTATATTTTCTTACCACATCCACTGTAGATATTGAGGAGGCTGAGTCTGATAGCTCGGTTTCACCCTCCATTTCTACAGATTCATTTGTTGAGCAATGGCTACTCCCTGAAAATTGAGTATGTATTTTGGTCACTATTTTCATCAAAACGTAATTTTATCCAAAAAAGAGAGAACACCCCCACATCACATTATGAAGATCTTAAAAGGTGCACACAACCCCGAACCTGATTTGAAAAATTAGATGTGCTTATCTTCCTAAATATCAGTCACAATTACCACCACTAGGTTCCTAAGTGGCATTTAAATGATATTGGTTTATTTCCAAATTATCATGCATGAAGTGACAAGATTTTTCCAAATCCAAATACATAGTTAGAAAAAGAAGTCCAAGAGAATCAGGGTACAGCTTTACCGTTGAGATATGAGCAACTTCCACTTGCAAAAGAAGGTTCGAGGATTGAAACTGGGCTGGTACGTTGACACTTGAGTTCTTTTCCAGTTTCACTGTAATTGCTGCTGCTGCTTTGCACTTCCATATCTTCTGATTGCTGAACAGGTTGTCCAAGTGAGATTGTTAGGGAGGCAAACAAGCTGTGAACCTATATTCACTTCTGAAGATGAGAAATGCTAATTGAATTATTTTTTGTCAGAACTTCCAATCCCGTTAGCATCTGCTTAGCTTTTCTACATACAGAATTCTGTATGCTAATGTGCTCATTGGTTAAGTGGAAGGTATTGACAACAACTTGCACACAGGCTCCAAATTCTACAGATAAAAACAATACAAGGACTGGCATCTGCACCAAACAATTACCGACTAAAATCCAGACTCTTTAGCACTCGCAAAAATGAAAACCAAAAAATCCAGGGGACAGCTTCCAGAGCAATTCTACCTGACTCAGAAATTATATTAAAAAAAAAAAAAACAAGAAGAAGAAGGTATTGGCAATAATTTGCACACAGGCTCCAAGTTCCACAGATAAAACCAATACAAGGACTGGCATCTGCCCCAAACAATTCACAACTAAATCCAGACTCTTTAGCACTCGCAAAAAATGAAAATAAAAAAATCCAGGGTACAGCTTCCAGAGCAATTCTACCTGACTCAGACATTATCCGCAATGTAAAAGAATATACCACCTTTACAGCAGAACTAGGAGGCACAAGTAAGCGCCATTTGAACTCACGCATAAGATTTTCTGAACGTTATTGGACTTGGCAAAAACAAAAACATGTATTCTTCCTACTTTATCTACTATATCTTTAATGATATACATATACAATACAGTAGAGGCATGGAATAAATTAACCCGATTGTCAAATTCTACCAGATAGGTCACCTACAAAGGCATCTACAACATAACACACATGTTACCTACATCAAAGAATAGAACTAAACTTTCAATTCTTTTCAGAGAATGTAATATTACTCACATCAGGAAAAGCTTATCTTGAAACTGAATACTGACAAAAAAAAAAAAAAACTCCTATTGTCACTCGAGCATATCAAAATTCCAAGAAAAAAACAGATAATGTAGATCAGAGATGCCAAAAAAGGAACGATGCATTTGCAGAAGTGGACATGACTGACCTGCCACTTTTGGTTCATAGCAACCTGTGAATTTTCCACCAAAATACAATCAAAGTAACCTAGGCTGTCTGACTTGTCTTTATCATGAACAACTTGAAGCATCTTGTCCAGTGCTGTGGAGGAGGTGCTTGCCACATTGGGAGTTGATGAGTTTTGAAAAATGGACAAAGAAGTAGAAGTCTCCTCTCTGATCACATTACAATGGGAAGACTCTACTTTATATGTTAATTCTCTCAGTTTTTGTTCCAAAAGAACACCCAACACGTCACCTCCCACAACATTCAATCCAGGAAAATAAGACATTGAACTTTTTAAGGAGGGATGATCTTTACTACCAAAAGAGTCGATAGCAGAACTGCTACATTTCTCTAACATTTGTCCAGATGACTGAGAGCTAGGCGTGGCCCGCTTTATGGGAGATGAGAACGTAAATGAAACAACATCCATGCCACTTTTCCTGTTATCCATGGCCATATTCATGTTCCCATCCATTAGAACATTACTTTTTGTAGACATTTCATCGTTATTGCATGATACATTAGGAGTGGCATTTCTGTCAATTTGGAGATCACAACTGACAGGACGTTTCTTCCGAGCTATATTCTTAGTTTTCTCCTTTTCAGAATCTGTCATGACCAAGCCCATCTTTCTGCGCACAGTTTCAGGCTTTACAACAACCTTTTTTACAGTCCTACTTTGTCCAACAGAGCCACTAGTGGATTTTGTTTTTCTACCTTGCTGATTAGAAACTGAATTATTCAAACCTGAACCATCTTTATTGGGTACAGAATTTTGCTTGAGGTTATTCTGCTGAAGCACATTACTGGTCCTGCTTTCAGAGATTCTCTTCTGTACAGTATTTTGTGTGCGAGGCTGGGTCTTAAGCATCTGGTTTGCTTTGACCTCATTCTGTTCCTTCTGTTTCACAATACTCTTACTTTTCAATGTTGATCCATCCCTTCTTTGACCATTAGTGGACTTTGCTTGTGCTGCAAGTGGAACAAACTTCCCCTTGTTCTTCAAACTGCTGAGAGTGCCTTTTTCTGAACTTGTAGAAGCCTTGGATGATGACAGGCCTTCTGGTCCACTCCAACTCTTGTCACTTTGTTGTCCTTTTGTATTCTTGGCAACAGAGGATTCACTTGATCTTTGGGGCTTAGATGTTGTATGTGCAGCAGCTTCCATTTTCTGTTTCAAATCTCGAATTCTCAAAGGAACTGAAGAAGTCCCGATTGATGGAACTTTACCCCTGCTAGTTGCTTTAGGATTTGCCTCAATTATCTTTGCAGCTGCCTCCATTATGTAAGCCGCATTCTTTGTTGGGGTGAATCCAGGATTCTTAATAGGAGACAACAACTTATGGTGGGTAGATGGAATTGATTTAGCTGATTTTGGAGGCAATGTTTCAGTTTGAAATCTCTTACTTGGCCGGTTTTCCACCTTATGCGGCCTCGATTCCACAGAATTCCAAGCATACTTCTCTTGCTTATTTGGAACGTTGCGGTGGTCCACAGGGTTATATTCACTCCATAAATTAGGCGAGCTGCTATCATATTGAAATGCCCTAAGAGAGCGTGAATCAAAAACTAGGGTAGAAGAGGGCTCAGCAACATTTGATGTTGGCAAAGAATCCAGACCCATAAGCCTTGCAACTGCCCCAGGGGCCCTTGTTCCATATCCTTCATCACTAGTCATTGATGAAGCACAACTAAAGTCACTACTTCCTCTGTTACTCAAGTTTGCTCTTCTATCATCCAGCTCCCCCTGGATGTACAGGAAAAACAAACCGTTAAATCATGTTTGAGATTTTATAACAACTAAAGGATAGTAGAAAATAAAATTACAACAGGAGAGAGATGAATGCTCACCGCCTGAGGCAGAAGCTTTTCCATTTTTTCAACATTTTCTTTTCCTTGCTTTAATCCTTCTACAATCACAACACATACAGACATCAATCAAGTTAAAAACTGGACAACTTAGGAAACAATCAGAAATTACCATACGCACAGCCATAATCTTCAAGACAACAACTATACCAGGTAATTCAGAATTATTCGCAAACAGCTTCTTCCGAGACTTCCCATTCCAATCAAACAAGTGAAAAAGGCCTCCTTTCGAACGTTTTCTCTCACCCTCCATCATATTATCTACAAATCATAGTTGAAATGGTTTCAGCAATATGTAAAACCTAGAAAAACCAACTTCTAATAAATTCATTCGAAGTCATTCTTAACCAGGAGAACGATTCAAATAGGCAAATTTGTCTCGTCAAAAACCCAAATTTACCTCTGCATTTTACAAAATAATCAAACAGAACCCATCAGCCAAACTACATTGCCATCAAGTTCCAAATTTAAAATGAAACAAGCTCTAAAGATGAATTGAAACACAATTAGGACACAAAAGATTAGAACTTTAAAAACCACGTCCACGCCTAATGTCAGCTACATTGCTCATTTAGCAAGCAAAAAACACGAAGTGCTAGATGTTTACACACAAGTGGAGAGGTAATACAAAAATAACTACACTAATTACCTAAATCAGATCCTTCTTTAACCAACATTGCCAAAACCACAGGCATTACAGAGCCAAATAACCTTCACTAAACTGGAAAATCTTTAAATTAACAAAAGAAAGCAAAAAGAAAAGGCAAAAAACGATTCATGTGAATCAAATCTTACTTGACATCCTCCAAGAGTCAAGGTTCCAACCGTTACTCGCATAAACAGCAAAATCAACCAAATCCCATTTGCCTTAGAACCACAAAACAGATCGAAAGCATCCAAAAATAACTTAAATCGAAAGGGTTTTCTTCAAATCTCACAAACTCCGAACCATTTCATATGAATCTCACCAGTCAACCCATACTATCCAAGAATCCCACATTTTTTCAAACTCCAAGCTCTCAACTTTGCCTGTAAGAGGATGTTTTTAGAGCAAAAGTTAACAAAACCAGATGCCTGAAGGCTTAGAAGTAGGGTTTTTAACAAAATAGCTGGAAAACGAAGTCAAGGAGCCAAAAAATGGTGACATTAGCAGATAGAGGGAAACACACTGAGAGATTTGGGGTACACGAGGAACGGTCCAAAAACATGGGGTTAAAACAAGCCAGTTTAAAAAAGAGTAAAAATGTGTCAGTCTAGGGAGAGAGGGGATGGTGGACTACCTGTCTTGTGCTGTTGATGGCATTAGATTTTTGAGAAGATGAGACACTGCTTTGACTTTATGGCAAGACTGCAAGAGTTTGATGAGTAAACTCCTGTGGAATTGCGACTAAAAGAATTGATTTATTAACATAAACAAGTGAACCAACTGGGTTTTTTTGCCTTTTGGTTTTCCAAAGTTGGTGATGATTTTTCAATTATTTTTCACATAGATCAAGATTGAATCAATTTTTTTTTCAAGTATGCTAAAATAAATACAATCCAATCCAATCCATATTAAAAAGATTTACAAATTATTGGGATTAGATTTAGTGCATTGATGTTAAGCCTATCTTTTTTGTTTGATCAAGAGATGTTATTTATGTTAAATTTATAAAATTCATAAGGAATTTATTAGTCATGAATGTGTATATCTTAAAATTATAGATATGTTTTTTTTTTAATTTAAACCAAGGTAAACAAAGAAGAAACACTTACTTGATCACTAGATGTTTGTGTTTTTTTATGTTAATGATTTTGACATCAATGTATCTAAACCATTAAAAAATCATTGAAGGAACCCATAAACATTTTAAGAAATTGATAATTATTAACCACATATATTTTAAGAAACACCTAGTTGAATATTTGATATGTGTTTTGTAATGAAATGCATATATTTTTATAAAAAAATATATTTAAACTAAAAACCATCTAAATGTTTTATTTATGATTTAAACATGGTTTAGCGTGTCAAAAACATTTAAAAACATCAAATCATTCCAAAAAAAATTAGAAATCATTCCCAACCCAAATATATTTTTAAAAAAACACCTCTAATCCAAAAAAATTACCAAACACAATGTAAATCAAGTTTTCAAAGTCAATATTTACACATGCTACTTCAAATTGTTGACCATCCGCGTCCTTTGATATTTTTTTAATTTTAGCATGAGTAAATTATGCATAGATGAGAGAATGGCACCGACCAAGTGATTTTGTGTCAAATGTAAAATACTAATTTTACAGGATAAACTAGTTTCTAATTCCTAGATTACAGATTCAATATATATTCTCAGTAAATTAATAATCTTGATTAAATAATATTTTTATTCCATCCCATTAATTCTCATGTCTAGCAGTGGTGGCACTCTTCCCTATCCTCCCACATGGCTGAATAACATGGTTTTGTGGTTCTTTGGGCCTACAAATTGATGGGTTCCACTTGGTTTAATTAACCTAAATCAATTACCAGCACTTTTCTGTGCTTCTTCAAGACTAAAAAGCACAGAGATTTTGCTATTTATGCACTCGAAATTGTCTATCAAGGCATGAAGAGTATAATGATGGGAGTCTTTGTTCAAGATTAATGTCGATAATCAAGGGTCGATGCCATGTTGTTATCTTTGCACCACAAGAGGAAAGAAGAAGAAGAAAAAAACCCTAGAACTGTTAGGTTTTTCAATTTGGAATACAGATTTTGAGCAAATGTTCTAACTTTTGGCATGCCAATCCAGTAAACTAATTTATTAAGTAATCTCATTGAAAAAAAAGTCTTGAAGGTAAATCTGTGCCAATATTGTAGAAGTGGAGGGTTAGGGGTGGGATGAAGATGGAAGAACAAGTAAGAAAAAAGGTATCAAGTAAGAAATACAGGGTTTTGACTATAAATAGGGTTTGCACAAGAATAATCTTCACTCGTGGTTTTATTCTACAATATAATTCTGATACATCGTGTATGTATTCTTGACAGGTTTATAATTTTTTAAACAGATCTAAAATCAATATTTTTTGCTTGATAAAATCAAAATCCTAAACCAGAAATAAAATTTTGACTTGAATTATCTAATGGGATCCACTCTCATCAAATTTATTTAAATTCTGTGTTGTCATCTCGATCGCTACCTGCTCTCACTTCAGTGTCGAAGGACAGAGCAAGACATCAACTTTATTAAGATTCTGTGACATCACCATATCAGAGGTTTTCTTCCACTCCAATAATTTCTCCATGCTCAGATCTTGAGGGAAACAGAGAGTGCTTCCGACCTTTATCTAACTCGGAATTATTCCAGAATTGTTTGTTTCTGCATACCTTCCTTCATCCTCTAGCTGGAAAACTGGCAAATTCATATGCTCTCACGTGACCATGCTGCTGGGGTTGTTGACACGTCATCGTCTGAAACTCTATTTTATCACGAGGGAGGGAGGATTATGAGTTGATTAATCATAGTAACTGCATGGTCGGGACATGTGCTTGTGTCAAAAAAGTCTCGGGAAGACTTCATGGCTCTGTGGATCTTGGATCTTAGATTTGTTGTTGAATATTAAGCCGGCAATGTTGTCCACCTAGTTGGCAAAGTTATAATTGGATTTGTATAAGGTCATTGTGGGCCTGTTTTAATAAGAATCCAGATTTTATTCCAATAAAAGATTACTAGCTGTGCCTCTATCAGCGTCTTAAAAGTTAAAAGTGCTCTCAATTTTAAAAATTATTAAATTGATATTTTTATTAGTGTTTTTTTTATAATTTTAATATATTAATATAAAAAATAAATTAAAATATTTATTTTAATATATTTTTAAATAAAAAATACTCTTAAAAAGTATCCTATAAACACAATTTATCAATGAAAATATATCCAACGAATCGTGAATAGTACTCTTAAGTTAAGATTATACTTATTATTTCCAGATAGATAAAATGAATGAAAACAAATTAAATATATTTTTTCATTTTTTATTTTGAAAAGATATGAATTAATTTTAAAATGATGATATAAAAAAATTTATTTTATATTATTATTCACTTCAAATATATTTTTATTGGTTTTTTTATATTTTAAAACACTAATAAAACGCAACTAATAACAACCAAGCCAAGCGTTACAAATTCTATCCACATGCTCCCACCTAACAGCCTATCCTTTCTTCTTTTTTTTAGTCATAGTCAGCTAATGAAGTGTTTAGAAAGGTAATAAAAGTTATTTTTTAAAATATTTTTTATTTGAAATATATTAAAAAATATATATTTTTTAAATTATTTTTAATATTAACCATTAAAAAGATTTGAAAATGTTAAAAAACAATTAATTTGAAGTAAAATAAATAAAAATATTTCATTTTTAAAAAATATATTCTTAAAACGTAAAAACAAAAAAAAAAAATTAAAGAATTTACCTTTACGAGGATACGATGGGCCCATACCAACTGCCACCCACTTCACATAAAATTCTTAAGACAACACAAAAAAGACTTTAAGGGCCAGTCAACGGCGGCCATCAGTACCACAAGCAGCTGCAATTTGGAATCAGTGAATCACACCACACCCCTGCTCTCCCCTTGATTTGCGCATTGTTAGCTGCATCCTTTTCTCGAGGGTGCCATGGCAAAGAATTACGATCCAAGTTTCTTGGAGTTTAAATTCCCAATCAAATGGATGGAACCTCTATAATTTTCGAGTTCATCTGTTGAAACCACATGGCTTTAAATTATCATTAATCTTTTAATTCTGGTATGGATGGCCTGGCCTATCTTCGATTGGACCAGAGAGAGCTAGAGCTTCGATTCATGCAAACTGATCACTTGTATCATAACCTTGACATCAATAAGCACTAAACTGTGTGTGGAATGATTACATAGTTGATTAAAAAACATTCCTGAGATAAGGGTATCTTGAGGGAATCAGCCATGCCAAGTGCTCCCTGGTGATGGCCAGAGGATTAAACTCCCTGGTGAAGACAAATGGAAACATGCTCACAAGGAAGTCTTGAGACAGTTATCACAGGGATTAGAGCCAAATTTGCAGGCCTTTTGATCAAAAGACTCTCCGAAGTGTTCAAGTAACACTTGTCTTCTACATTCAACCTGGAGATTCAGAAAGAAAAAAAAGGAATGAAGCAATGTTTTATTTGATGATGGATTCTCACTCTTGGTCTAAGAATCTCTAATGAGAGTTTACTTACCTTGAGCTCACAATAGCTTTTCATCTTCTGAGCTTGAGCCATTGCTGGCTTAAAGCTTTCCCTTTTATAACCCTGTCCGCTCCTTAACATGCATACAACCCGACTGAAATCCTTCTTCAGATATAGAGCAATGCATGTAGCAGGATGATTGTCTCTTCCAGCCCTTCCAGATTCTTGATAATAGCTTTCAATTGATTTAGACAATGTATTGTGGATAACAAAGCGCTGGGCATTTGAAAGGAAAAAAAAAAAAACAAAGAAAAACACTTTAGGATAACCAGCAAAAAGAATGAAAGTTACCAAAGATGAAGAAGTCATAAATAAAAAATACAAATCAAGATAGCAGGCCAGAAATAGAACTATGTTGAAAGTGAAATTCTGGCATAGTGTAGTCTCCTACAGTTCGTACCAATAAACTACTCAATCTTTACAACTCTGTTCATAACAGAAAATAAGTGATAGCACTTGTAACACTATAATGCCTGTTACTTCAATATGACACAAAGATCTGCTTCTTTCTCATCCAATCTGATACAGGTTATCGTAATAATCTTAATCTAGGGGAAATTGTACTTATCTCAGTTTGTTATGCGCAGCCATCATACATGTTCCAAATATGTAGGTTATCTAAAATGAATTCTCTCTTTGCTTAGAACTTGTATTGCATATCTAACAACTTTTCCATTTGACAACCACCAGAGGATACAATTTCAGAGTATAGGATTTGGTATGAATGATTAGAGTGGTCATACAATAGCAAATCACCACAGCTAAACTTTCCACAAAAGAATTAAGAAATAGAAACTGAAGAATTTAGAAGAACTCACAACATCTGGTTTATCTATTCCCATTCCAAATGCAATAGTAGCACATACAATGTGGACTTCGCCTGTGTGCCACTTCCTCTGAACATCAACTCTTTGGCGAGCTCCCAAACCAGCATGATAATAAACTGCCTTAATCTTACATTTCTCATTCAAAAACTTCGAGACCTCAACACATTCATTTTTTGAAAGGCAGTATACTATTCCACACTGATTCTTGAAACGATCCCTTACAAGATCTCCAAGCTGCTTCAGTGATTCTTTGGTCTTCCCGATCACTTCATATTTCAAATTTGGTCTATCGAAGCTTGTCTCTAAGACAAGAGCCCTTGGAATTCTTAAAGTTTTTAAGATGTCCTGAAGACGATTTATTCAAAAGGGAAAATATTATTTCCTTGAAAAGGGCACTAAAAGAGAAACAGAGCATTCCAAAGTAACTACCTCACGAACTGAATGGGTTGCTGTGGCAGTCAGCGCCATAACAGGGACAGCCGGAAAATTCTGCTTTAGACATCCTAATCTCTTGTAGTCTGGACGGAAATCATGTCCCCACTGGCTGGGAAACATTATTGAGGTAGAATTTGATAGGTAGCAGGAGTCTATTGTTAGAATTTTGAAATTCTAAAATGGCCTATGCATAGTGACTCTTCTAAAAAAAACACAATGACACCACCATTTTTAAAACTAAAATTGTAATTGTAATTTTCATTGAAGACACTGAACACTGACACTTAAAAAAAATTCTTGCAGTCCTTGTATGGTGCCAATGTTAAGGAGTGCATGTGGGAAGTGTAAAAAAAATAGTTCGGCTCAAAAGGGCGGTCTTCCTCAGCATGCTATAATGTATATCTATGGGTTTCCAAGCTAGTTTTAGCCAACGCAGAGTAATTGCAGCATGATGCACTAAAAGAGACCATACCTCACGCAATGTGCTTCATCAACAACAAAACCTGCTAATTGTCCCTGTGATTTACATGGAGCACCATTAAAAGATGTAGACTTAATAGTAAACAGCATAGCAATATAGTCACTAAGAACCTGCAAAAACAACTCACCTTCAGATGCAGATATTTCAGTATTTCAAGAAATGCTGGGTTCCCAGCAATCCTTTCAGGAGTCACATATAAGAGCTTACATGATGGCTTGTCCTTTCTAAGATAAAGAAAACAGAAGATCAATGAGAAGTCCAGTCATGGAAATATAATGTAGTGAGAAAGGAGCCTGGAAACAAATCTTGCCATTGAATTGTCAAAAGCAAAAAACAAAAGGTTTGTGTGAATTTAAAGCAGGACTGGGGGAGGGGACATGCCTTAGCTCTTGGAGGATAGCTGCTGCTTGGGCGGAAGTTTGTTGAGAGTTCAAAAAGGTTGCTGGTATTCCAAACTTGAGGTTCAGTGTGATAATTTGATCCTGAATGAGGGAAAGCAAGGGAGATATGACCACTGTAACACCAGGTTTCAGAGTAGCTGGAAGCTGTGAAGGACAGGCAAAAAATACAACAAAGTACTGTTAGCCACATGAACACAGCCTTTTCTGTTACTGCTGCTTTAAACTCTTAATAAAAAGAAAGAAACAGCATAATCTTGGTGTACAGAGAGATATATGACCTGGTAACATAGACTTTTACCGCCGCCAGTAGGCATAAGAACAAAACAATCTTGCTTTGCCACAGTTGCTTTACAAGCCTGATGCTGCAATGGACGAAATGTCTTGTTGCCAAATATTACAACGTTTGCTAGTTCAAAGTCATCCAAAGCCTGTAATTCTTCATAATTGAGACTCCGATGGTCATCTGTTGACATCCTGGGACATTGCTTTTTATTGCCAACTGAGGAAACTGAACCTTGAGTAACACTGCTTTTACAGTCCTTCAAAGTAAAACAAATATAAATTCTCACACTTGAGATAAAAAGCAACATTATACTAAATTTATTTTTAAAAACAATTCTCACCAAAGATCCTGAAATTCGTTTAGTCAAGGGGGTAAATAGATCATGATTTTCCTCTTCCAAACTAAAATCTGGCTCTTCTTCACTATCACTCGAAGAATCCAATTCCATAAAAGTCCTTGTCTTTTTAGGTTCAGGTGAATCATCAGTAACATCTATGTAGGTTCTCGAGTTGTCATCATCATTTGCTTTATTGTTGTTCTTTACAGCATGTTCCTCAAACATGTTAGTTAAAGTTCCACAAGCTTCTGATTCAATAATTTGTAAATCATCATCACCCCAGTCCTCAGTGTCTTGCATAGATTCAGCCAGTGCCGCAAGAAAATCATCCCCACAGCACTCAACTGTGATAAAATCTTGGCCATCATCACCTTCACCACCATAAAAAACAAAGGAAAAGGAAAACCATCAGTTTATCTAAAAGTAAATAAAAAAACCAAACAAAACAACACAGCACAGCACAAAACCATCATCACATGGTTCAGGTTCTCCAAAAGCAAAGCCTTTGAAGGAGACAATCCCGCCAAGTTCCTAGTTCTAGTAGGAAAAGTGGCAGCGAACATTCTTAGTATCAATCAACTAATCCATTCTGCCAAAAAAAAAAAATTATAACCCCATTTCAAGAATCACCCTTTTTGCACCAGAACAGAAAATCCCAGAACACTAAGCTTAGTTTCAACAAAAATATCAATACCCGTTAATCGCTCTATTTAAAACAAACCCATTTCACAGAAACCAAATTTTCAAAAACCCAATTCTCTGAAACTTCAAAAGAACCTCATCCTGCTTAGTTCACAGGAAAAAAAAAAAACAAATCACCATTTCTAGAAAAAATAAAAAAGTTTGCAACTTTTAAACCAATTCTTTTCCCACTGAGAAAATATCAACAAAACCGATAAATTAAAACATGGGTTTTATCAGAAATTGAGTGAATGAGTGGTTGGGTGGGTGAGTTACCATAGAGAGAAATCAAGCGGTCTAGGCATTTGTTTGCAGATTCTTCATCGAAACCAAACTCCAAAGCCAAGCTTAGAAATCGAGCTCTCTCCAACTCCAAATCACGGCCTCCCATTTCTTTTGCTTTCGTTTGATTGAGCTTTGTCCGGTTCCAAATTGAGAATTGTGAGTGAGTGGGAGACTGGAGGAGGATTTGAGAGGGATGAAGTTCCCGCGCTATTTTTGGCTAGTTTGTGATGAAGGGACGATATGGACGGTGTCGTATCTGTTTGGGCTACAGTGTGATAGCAATCATAATATAAATTTCTTTTTTTTAGTATTTTTTCTGATTTGCTGTAGGATTATTTAAAATATTTATATATACAAAAAAATAACCTAGCATTTGTGTATTTTGTAACTTTTTTTTGTAATGAAGTAGATTCAAGTACGACTTTAGTTTGTTTGATTATTCTGGATATATAAATTAAATTTTCAAGCTCTCAAATTTTAAGAATAATTATTTATATTATGACAAGCATGATTTGAATATATAAATCGAGATGAGAAATTTTTAAAAAATAGTCCATATTTTTAAGGAGATGGATTTATTATGAAGAGAAATTTATTTGCCAAAGCCACAATTTAGCCTGGGTTAGACATCATTTCTCCATTCCCACGTCATGATTTAGCATTTTCTTTATGTTTCTTTTATTTATTATTAGTTTCTTCTCCAACTAATTAATTTATTGGTTATGGGCTTTTTTGACAATTCTTCGTTGAATCATATATCTTTGAGTTTTTAATTTAATGATATAAATATAAAGAAATTATTGAATTTAAAGTATTAAAATTTGCAGTTATTTCTGTTTTTTATACGCATCAAGAATACATTTGATTTAAAAAAATATTAATTTAATATTTTTAAAATATTTTTTAATTGTTTTGATATGCTACTATTAAAAATAAAAATAAATAAAAAATATTTTAATATATTTTTAAGTAATTTGTTTTTCAGTATTTTACACCATAATAATAAATATAAATTACTTGAAACATCCATTTATGAATTTATACAATTTATCATAAAACTTACTATATCGAGAATCTCCTTTTTTTTTATCTTAAATTCCTTCCAAAAATATGAGATAAATCAAATCATATGATTTGTATTTTATAATAATAATAAATATTCATTATATATCAATTTACTTTTTGTTGATAATGTTTTAGCACGCCCTAGCATCAACCATACAATTATTGTTCATATGCACGAATGAAATTGTTTTTGGTTACATGCATGGTTAGCTGGGAATTCTTTCCTTCAAAGCTACATACAATAGTTGTTTGTTCATATTTTGAATAGTAATTAACACAACATCCAATGCATCCTAATGATTAAGGCTCCGTTTATTTGCAGGAAAGTGAATTCCTGGAAAGTGAATTCCAGAAAAGTATTTTCTGATATTTGGTAGTGTTATGGAAAATGAACTGGAAAACACTTTCCAGTGTTTGGTTGTATTATGGAAAATGAACTGGAAAATAATTTATTAATGAATTAATTTTTTTTTCAAATTTATCTAATATATATATAAAATATTTAATATAAAATATTTAATCACTTACAATAAAAAAAATGAAATCTAAAATGTATAATGATGATTTTTTTTTATATATTCTATATTCATACATAGCTTATTTTATAAAATATAACTATATATATCATATCATATTATAGAGAAATAAGCTTGTGAATTTTTTTTTACTATTCCATGAAACTATTTATAATTCCATTACGTACGAAATACATCTGACAAAACCTATAGTTTTAATAATATTTTTAGCATGTAATAAAATTGGATAAAATATTAAGGTATAAAATTCACTCTAAACTATTTTTTTTAAATATTAAAAAAATAGCACACTGTAAAAAAAAAATAATCCCACAGGCAAGTGAACAGTGCAAGAAAACTGCATTGTTCACTATTTTTCAATGAACAGTATACGCAATACACTGTTCATGTTATTTGCACTATTCATTGAACAGTGCAATTACATGAACAGTTGCTTTTCACCTCTGGCCACTGTCGGAAAGTGTTTTCCTTTCTTGAACGGAAGGAAAACACTTTCCTTTCTCAATGTTATTAATTTTAAGTTGATCGGAAACCACTTTCCTTTGTCCACTTTCCTTTATTGCTGCCAAATACAGGAAAAGCAGGAAAGTGAATTCCGGAAATTCACTTTTCTGCAATCAAACACAGCCTAAAAGAATTGTAGACAATCATGCTACCACTTTATGGAGTTCTTAATGTCCATAATTATAAACAATTACTTGAAAATGTTGAAATACGAAGTACAATTGTTTGAATAATCTGTTTCATAAATAAAAATTATTAAATTAATGTATTTTATATGAAAACTATATATATATCATTTTTTTAATTGATGTTCTTTGCATGTTATTTAAACATGCAAAATGGGGTCATTAATGCGTGAAGCTAAACACAAAATCACATAGGAATTAGTTTAATTATCATTTATTTTTTTTAATATAATTAATATAATTGTCTAGATTAAATACATTTTAATTAATTTTATGAATCTTAAAATTAATAATCTTCGATAATTATAAAATTTAAACTAATAATTTTAAAAAAATAAATCTATACGTAACGACCAGTCAAGCTATTCCAGCCAACATAATTATTTAATCTTAATCTGCCCTATGGATGCAAGACGCTAGCAGGCATGAAGGGGCATGAGCTTTAAATATGTTAATGCTTTTGCCATTTCTCACAAAGCATATGGACGATTGGAAATGGTATATAAGCAAATTAAGATCCAACCAAAAAAAATGTTGAAGATTGCCAAGAAATCAAGATCTATGCGTGTCTTTGTTTGTCAGCAGTCATCACCAGCAGCAAAAAGAGAAGGGAAGGGAGCTTACAGTTTCTTGTTCATGAGAAGATCACATGAAACAGGAATGGATTATAAATAAAGACCACACAGCAACAAGCATTCAACGGTTACAAAACCAGACCTTGATTTGAAAAGGCATCAATGGTGTTAATTAAAACTGAAATCAAAACACCCTACAAATCTCCATCTCCTTCTTGACTACATGTATCAATGCACAAACCTAGAGAAGGTTTTCTTGACCCAGCGAAACCCTTTCTTTACAGAATACTTCACTCTTCCTTCCACGGCATAAAGCTTATATCTTGCAACACGTTTTTTCCTCTTCGTCTCTGGCGATTTCCACCAGCTTGAAGATTTCCTTGCAACATCATGATGCTTCCGGGAGAAATCGTGGGCTTGATGAGATTTTGCATGCCTTGATGATGTTACATTGATCTCGCCCATCTTGATTGATCTCCCTCCTGCCATGTCTCTCTCTCTGCTGCAACACGAACAAGGGGGTCAATCGAGAGAGACGAAGAGGAGGGAGAGGAGAGGGTGTCAATCTTTAGGAGAGAAAGCTAAGATTATGTCAAGACAGCTATGTAATTTGAATTAGTTTGTCATCCTGTCGGTTTCTGTTGGAACAGGGTGGCTTAAATTTAATATTGTTTCCGATCTTTTCTCTCATGAAATGAAATGGACGTCTTAGTTTTGAAAAAAATTTAAAAACAAATATTCACAAATTTAAATGAATAGAAAATCTTCAGTATATAGAAACCGTTTGGTTTTCACGGGAAATTATTTTTTAATCAAATATTTTTTTTTAACTTGACTCATATATAATTACATTGTTAATTTTTATTTTGTAGAAGGTAAAATAATTTATTTGTTATTTATAGAAACATGCCTTTTTTATTATTTTACATATAAAAAATTATCTCATAATAATTTTAACCAAACAAATATTTTTTAAAACCTATTTTTTAAAAATATTTACAACTATTTTTTAAAAAATATATATATATTTTTTAAATTATAACAATAAAAGTTATTATATTACCGAACATGCACAGTGGACCAATTTGTCTTACAGAATTAATTTTTTAATATCTTTCTTGAATTAAATTTGGAATAATATCTACTACCACCATCACGATTGATATTATTTAAGAAATTTATTCTAGATAGATATTTTAAAATGAATACTATCTATATCTATTTTTAAATTTTTTTTATAACTATTAACTAAAAAACTAAAATGTAAGTGTATTTACTATGCAAAATACATTGTGGATGCCATCACATGACAATAACACTGTGGATGGACTTTTCATGGTGAAAATTTGTTTTTTGTAAGTTAAAACAACCATTAGCTCTATTTTTCTAGTCATCGTAAAAAATTAGACAATACAGATAACACATTGGCTTAATAAAATGAGCTAGACGAGTTCGCCTAGTCTTTTTTTTTTATTTTTAAATCAATGTTTTTTTATGTGTTTTTTCATTTTATTTATATTTAGATTTATTCTCATTCTCTCCTTTTTAGAATTATTTTTTTTTTATTTTAAAAAAATATGTTTATTTTTTTTATTTTGTTTGCATCTAATTTTTGAAGAACTTTTTCTAATTTATCTAAGTTTTATTTTTTATTTTTTATATAGATAAATTTTATTTTTAAAATAAAAAATATTTATTTTCAAATATTATTTTTAATATGTACAGCCTTATACAATAATATTTATTTATTTATTTGTTTAATCAATTTAATATATATATTTATTTTTATTATTGTTTGATTGAATAAAAAATTCATTTTAATAAATAAGTTTAACAATAAATAAGTTTAACAAACACAACCGTATAAATATCTCATCATATAAAATTAAATATCTTAATCCACATTTATTTCTTAATTTTTCTAGTTATTTTTTAAGATTCCTTTTATTTATTAACAGATATAATTATTAATTTATTTAATTATATATATGCATAAAGGGAGCGAAACGTTTAACAAATTATATATTTAACAAGAGATATTCCCATACTGATATTGCTTAGAGCAAAAAAAAAAAAAAAAACTTTTTTCCAATACAAAATAAAATAGCCCAACAAATTTGACTAATCAGCGTCTCTTCTCCTAACCAAAATGGATGTATATATACAACGAAACTATTGTTAGACAATTAATGAAAGGAAAAGAAGAACAAGTGCTTAATCACTAATTTGATTGCCCATGCTTGTTGATATCATCTTCCAATTCTCTTTTATTTTTAGACTCCTTTTTTGCTTTCTTGGGGTTATCCATGCGAGAAACCTGTACAGAAATCCGCAGCAAAAGCTAAGAGTTGCAACGGAACAGGACAAAAACACAATGACATACAGAATGTCCAACCATAAACAATTCGACGCACGCTTTCACTTATAGTTTTCTTACAATACGAGACTTCCACTCGATCTTGTCATGTCCGTCAGGGAAACCAGCAGACCGAGAGTGATTGTGAAAATGATGAAATATGTGAACGAGTACAGCAGCGTCAAGAGCAGCATACTCTAGCTGCAAAATAATATTGCTTTAGTTTTCTTTATGTTTTATTCCAGATGAACGTAAAGATCAAAGGGTTGATAATCTCATATCTTATGCGCATCCACGACCAAGAGGACACAACAAAAACAGACAGACACTGAGGACACAACAAAAGTAAAATACCTGGTTGTGACTCAGAGGCCGTAGTTCCCAATTGCTGTTTCGTCTTGTCTTGTTCAAACCAGTTCCCAGTATTTTCTGAATTAATGAAGTGCAGATAATAGTATATAAAGGCAATATAGATAAATCATAAACTGAAATGGATTTAGATTCACCAGGGGATATAGAAGATAGGAACAGGAAGTGATGGTGGTGCCTTCATGTTTAAAATACCTCAGCAAGTCCTGATAAACCACCTCGAGTTTCTTTGAATACATTCTGCATGTCCAATAATTTCTCATAGTTATTGAAACACCGCAGCTCTCCATATGAATGAGCTAGCTGCTTTATGTCACATTGGAAGTTATAACCTACAAATCCACATAAAGCATTGGTCGTGTTTATTTAAATAGCACTAGTTTTTGTTTTTATCAATTTCTAGATAAATACGTATACTTAATCATACGTATATACATAGTATTACATATATACACATGTATATACATAGTTCACTCAAAAGAAGTTCCAAAGGTACTGTGGCAAGTACTGATTTTTGTCTGACAATCAGCGGCATAGATAACAAGTCTTTTTTCAGGTCAATTGATGAGCTTCAAACAGCCATTGTCAACGCAAGTAAAACTAATATTCATCTTTTATGAGTTAATTGAAGTCAATTGTGTGAGTGTTCTGATTTCTAAGAGGACAGCTCTTTCTCTAGAATAGATCGAATTTTCATTTAAAAGATTTAAGGACTTGTATAATGATGAAAAAACAGCAATGCTCCCCAAATCAATTTGTTTGTATATATCATACCAAGTTTGAGAATTCTAGGAGACTGCAAAATGCGGGATACGCAGTTGTCTAAGATATCAGGTATGTCTTCAAATAACTTTATCAAGTCAAAGATGAAAACCGTCTTATCAGATGCAATTTGCATGATAGAAACCTGAAACATAAAGAACGCGTTTTCATTATAGAATAAATAGACTCTGGAGAGTTTTTATATAACAACAGCCATGTATTTTTAAGAAGAAAATATTAACTATCCATCAGATAATGACAACCAACACCCAAACCACATATAAAAGTTCTGGAAATCCTTTTTTTTTCTTTTCAAAGTGCAAATCTGTTATTACCTTGTTTGGTTTGCTGCCTTTTACATAATTGGGTTTCCATTCACAATCAAGGCCAACAACTTTACATCCCTCGATGTGGCTAGTCGCAGCACATAAACCATCAACTTCATCAACCCAAATAATATTTTCAACAGCCAATTCATCAAGATGCAGGTATTTGCTTTGCAGAACACTACCCTCAGATTCTAAACAGCATCAAATAGAAGAAGAGTAAGTGACCTCCAATGACAATTTTAAACATTAATAGCCACATAATATGATCTCATTTCAATATTTCTATTGCTTCAGTGCTCCTTTAACCAATGACATGCATGATGGAAGGATTCAGTGACAATAGTTTCTATAATGACATGTTTGGCACCTGGCAGGTATCCAAGATTAAATGGAAAATGAACAATTGGACCCCCTAATGGAGCAGGTGACACAAAAGTATGCCAGTCAATCTATTGGGCCTTGCCCAATAGGATCTCAACCCAACTTTTCTCCTTTAGAGTCTATATTGCAAACACATAACAGTGCATGTTATACGTGACTGTGTCAAGAGCAGATGCAATAGAAACTTCGAACCAAGCTTAAACTTCGCTAAACTTTAATGAGCATGATCAGAATTTTGCACCAGTCAAGCTTCAATAGGATGCCCAAGGGAGCACCAGAAAACATACACAAACCATACCCTTGACATTCAGAAAACCTTCAAGGGAGTATCTTTCACACAACTCATCAACTTTCTCCGAGTAACCAGCCTCCATTGCCAGGTAAACCTTAAAAGAAAAATTTACAAGTTTGAGTACCATATTTATAAAGCTAAAAAGGAAAAACCAAAGAAAACACATAAGATACAGGTTCGCCATCATTTTTCCAAATAATAAAAGCAACACAGCTATAAATTTGGTCACCCTTCTTTTCAACAGATTACCAAAAGAAACAATTGGATTCTTCTGAACTTACATGCTTATCCTATCTCATTAACTATTTTAATTGTTTTGATAGCGTTTTTATCACTACCAGACATTGTAATCAATGCTTGTATTGACATGTCTGACATGATACTTTAAGAAAACGAAAGCTAAACTACAGGGAATGCATGTCAAATAGGTGAACATAGTAGACTGTGTATCACCAACCCAGATATACCTTGTTCAAAGAATTTCAGACTAAAAAGAAATAAAAAAACTAGCCGAAAAAACACTACTGAAAGTAAGTTTCAAGATTTGGTGACACAACATTATGCTGAATATAGTGAAACAATGCATATCCTATATAATAAAGCTCTCATCTGCAGGTAAGTAAACAATTATGCAATGCACAGAAATCATGCATGTCATGATTGATTCAAGAACTCCTTACCAAATATTCAAGAAGTTGTTTATCACCATGCGTCTTTGCCTCAGCAAGATCCCATAATGCCTTTTCTGCTAACTTCTTCAATGAGCTGCCAATCAGTGCAATGTTCTAGTCACTAAAAAACATAATTTTGAGGGAAAATAAAGTACGCTCTGGGCATTACAAGTCAATAAATAAACCTTTCTTTGCACTTATGATATACATCAGGAAATTCCTGCTTCAAATCGTTTTTCTTTATTGTTTCGTAAGCCTGCTTTAGCATATTCTGATCAACATACTCCTGAACAAGAGCACATAGCATTGATTTCCCCATAAATGTTGCCCACTTTTCAGCTGCTCTAGATTGTTTGTTCTGCATCATTTTGACGAGAAAAGTCTTTCCGGACTGGCGGATAGAAAAGTGTTCTAATAAACTGGCTGCGGTCATATATGATTGGGAGTCTATCAATTTAAAAATATAATCTTCAACAAGTGTTTTTGCCATGTCAGGCTTATAATCATCTTGGACATTCAACTGGCATAAGGCTTCGTCGACATCTGCCAACTTGACATCAAAAACTTCTAGTATTTTCACTACTATCCTCTCATCATGGTCAACCAAGCCTCCCACAATATCCAAAAATAACCGGGCCGCTATAACTTTTGCTTTCGAGGTGTCCTCTAAGGTGGGAGCTAGATTTAAAAAGCGACGAAGAGCAGATATAATCAAGTGGCTGAAACCTTCACAATGTAATCCAAATATCGGCAGGACGTAGAGGCACCAAACAACAAAAGTAGCAGGCCCTGGTTGGGGAGAATTCTCCAGTGCATGATAGACCTTTTGCTGAAGAATTCTGAATTTATTTGTTGCCTTGCATGTACCTGTCATGTTATAGTTGGGAATCATGGACTAGAAAGCACTCAATTTTACAACTAAAGTGAACCAGAAGGCAATCATTAATAGAAGATGCATTACAAAGCCAGCCAGACAAGATTTGCTTCCAATTCAAATAGAAAAAAAAATTATGCAAGCAAATGACTACCAACAACATTAAACTAAACCAATCGAGCAATAACTTACACAAAGAAAAAGAAAAGATATCTTACCATGAGCATAACATTCTTTCAGAAGGTATAAGAATACTACTGGAGAAGTGTAGGTTAAATCAGAAAACGTATGAACACTTATGGTTAATTTTTGATCAATTTTTCCTTTATCGTCATGTAACTCCACAACTCCCTCCTCTATGCCCATATCAAAGCATATGCCAATAATCCTACACACACAAAAAAACACATAAATTGGCGTAACGATAGAAAATGATAAACAAAAACATATAAATTAACTAATCATTTCCATTCACCAAGCCCAATAATGGAGCTAAGGTCGAACAATTTATTCATGGCTGAATTATTCTATTCCAGGCATAAAAAATCAAAATGTATCATTTACAATAAAGCTGGGTGAGGAAAAAAAAATGCCTCCTGTACCAAAACTAAATGTAGTTACAAATTGGAATTAACATTATTATATTATTTTAAAATTTTCAATTTTCACTTTATAAGTTTTCTAAATTTTATCAACAAACAAACAGATACTAAATTCATTAATATAAATATAAATATAAATATAAATATAAATATATATATATATATATATCAGTAAAATCTCAATCAATTCAACAAAGTTTTGAGGCTCATACAACTTAATTAAACTCCAATTTTGAGTCTTTCATCATTCTTTATTTTATATACATGAACACTCAACTTTTATTTATTTCCTCTTCTTTCTCAGCAACCAAACAGATATCACAAAATAATCAAAACAACAATCACAGCGAAAACCAATAAAAATATCGCATTCAATCAAAATCTGACACTTTCTTCCTCTCTTCACACACTATTAACCTCTTTAATCACCAAAAAGGAAAAAAAATACAAAATAACGAAGCCTAACTCCGAGTAATGCAAGAGCCGAAGTTCTCGCTTTATATAAGAAAACAATTACGAGAAAGGGATTGGAAAAAAAATGTTTCCATTTTCCTTCGTTTTCTTTCACTCTCTCTCTCTCGTTTTCTCCGTAACAAAACAGTGAGCGGGTGAGTGTAGCAGGAAAACAAACTTACCGGTTTTCGTGAGATTTCTAGATTTTTCGGCTCTCTCTGTCTGAAATGCGAATCTGTTTTTCCTTCTTTTAGGCGGTCGAGTGTTTGTTATAAAGTCAGAGAGCCCGGGGACGTAAGAAAAAGTAACGGGCGAAAACAATTTTATTTTATTTATTAATTTTATTTACGTGAGTGTCCGGCTCAACTTATACGCACAACGACTAATGACAGGCGTACATAATAAACTTTAAACCCAAATACAAAGAAAGGGAACAAACCTTTTTTATCGTTAGGTTAAGACCTCAAGTGTAATTTTTATTTTATTTATGCAAGTCAGGGCGTAACGCTCTGGAGAAATAAACTAAGCATTTTAAAATCGACCCAATTATTTATAATATAAAACTATAAAGAGTTCACTGATAATTTAGTTACTTCAATCCAGGATTGTGGTTTTATGATTATTAATTAAAAATTAGTAAGTGGCCTTTTTTAATGCTTGGAATATTTAGTTACGTATTAATTATATAATCTCACTGTATCCAATAACTTTTTAAGTTTAGTAGATTTGATTTTTAATTTTTTTTTTTATTAACATGGATGTTTTGACTAGCTTAAGTGTACCTTAGCTAATTTTATAAGTCATAAAATTAACAATAATATAAACCTCTAGTGACTCTGAACTTTATAGAAATTGAATTGGCAAATTTCATAAAACAAATCCAGAGTCTAATCAATTAAATTACATTATTATATAATTAGAAAAAAAAAAACCTTAATTATGATGATCCAAAACTCAACTAATGTCTTCAATGTATGAGAAAAACAAGCAAGGGAAAATGTAACTATGGCTCGCAAGGAACTTGAAGAGCCACACCTTGTAGTTGACGTGAGAAATCAAGCATGATAATATATTTATTCAACAAAAGAATGGATCAACTTGAACAAACAAACGTTTATGGTTTATATAATAAATAAACATACATGCTTCGCATGTTGCCCAAATTTAAGAAATAAAAAAGGGAAGGGGGGCGAAATTGCATTAGTTGACTCCTTTTGTTATTTTAATTATTGAATTATCATAATGATGCGAGAACACTGTAGAGTTTGGACTGGACCATGGCAATTGGCAACCAGGTTTTGTGGCACGCGCATCAAGCAACTTTTGTGGCACGCGCATCAATCAACATATAAGCTGACTTGAGAAACTCGTAATCTAAAAGTTAACTTGATAAATGAGTCTTGGACTAGGTCCGATAATTATGGTGCAGCTGGCGCGTGAGATCGAAGTGGTATTGGGATTTGGATTTGTTGATAAAAGGGCCCAGGCCCACAAAAAGAGCACAAGCTTGTTCATGTAGAGCTCGGCCTTGTAATCACAAACGAGGGTTTATTCAAGCATGTCATGAATGCTTCGCTATTTTTGAGCACCAAGAAACATATTTGTTATTTTTATTCACAAGAAAAAGTTAAAAGAACACAGAAACTGATAATTCCCCGAATGCAAATGCACTTTCTTCTATCTATCCATAATCTTTCCTCATCAAGAGGAGGGCTAACTGGCTTAATTCACATGCAGCTATTACAAGGACTTTAGTGCAGAGTGGAAATTACAAAAGCATAAAAGACAGGGCAGCTGACGAATTTCTGCTGCAATCCGGCCAAGTTATCAAAGACAGGTGACTCTGATTTCAGGGTTTGAATCAAGCTCAAACAATGTGATTTCAAAGTCGATCATTTGTAGCACATATCATTGATATCAACGGTCAAAGCTTCCTCCATCACAAGCCACAAGGGCCTCCCACACCTCCACTATAAGGCATTATTCTACAAACTTGGAAGCACACCCCCATGTTTCTGAAGGATTCTGAATCTGAGTGCAACTTTCCCCAAACCCTCTTGTGGAGGATTCCGCACCTGGTTTGGAATAGACTGCTCACTCTTTTATCATTCTCCAGGTGTATTTTCAAGCCATGTTGCTGCTTGGAGAAGGCAGAAAGTGTAAAAAGCAACTTTTAGCCAGGAAGATCATGAAGTTTCTCTCCTGGAAGGTAGGCCAAGCAATGACAAACACCAGCCGAACTTTCTCCACTTCCATGGAAACCGTTGCCTTCCCAGTTTCTCTTTGAAGGTCAAGGAGCTATATTTTGTGAGAGTAGCACCGATGGTCTGTCCGGCAACTAGTCTGCTGCCCCGGGATTGCTAGAAGGATGTGAAATAGGGGCCGACCAGGAAGCTGGTCCGCTACATACAATGTCCAGCTGTGGCCCCTTTTAACTAAATTTTCTCTAGTTAGCTGCATATCCAAATAAAGCTCTCCAAATAAAGGCCTTTTACTTCGAGTGGTAGATTAACTTTCCAAGGAGATTTTCACCATACAGAACACAAAGAATACGAACTTGAGGTTGAGTTACCATCATATTTAGAACAACAACAAATGAACAATGTAGCGTGCCACCAGGTACCATTTGTTCTCAAAGTAATCGACTGGGAATCACTGATGCAACCCAGTCCATGAGCTATATTACTTTTTACAGTGTACTAAGTGTTTGGCATCTATTCTGGCAACACTTCCAACAATAAATTTTGCTGGAATACCTGAATAAGGGTAAGGATTCACATTTTTAATCAGAAGGGTTTGTTTTAAAAGTAATCAAATTAATTTTAGGCTGAAAAAACTCACAATTTTGAAGTTTTCCAACTCATTTCTTAGTTCTTTCCCCATGTCTTCAGGCAGAGGAAAGCTAGCTATGGCCCCTGCTTCCCTGAATATCTACAGTGAAATTTCCGTCAGCACACCATAAATGATATTTGCCAAAGGCAGCACATGAGAACGTGATGGATGGCTATGACAGCAAACTTCAAACAAAAAATGGAAACTTCATGTGTATGGGTGTACGAGAGACCATTTGATACAATATAGACACATTCTGACACAAAACAACTGACAATAATTACATGAGGAACGGTGCAGAATAAGTGTGTGGGGTACTGCAAGATATAAAGAAAATGTACAAATTAGAGTTTTCTTTTTCCAACCAAACCAATCCTCCTTGTCAAAATAATTTTGGTATCACTCTTGCTCCATTTAAATTAATTTCCAGCTCTTGTTCTGAACACCCCCCCCCCAAAAAAAAAAAAAAATCATCACTTATGCAGGTAGCTACTCATTCCCAAGATCAGAACATTCTAGATGCTCATTTCATAAGTTGACAAAGCTTACCAGTTTGAACCCTTCTTGAGAATGCAGAAATTCCATATCTTGGAAGTTCAAACCATCACTCTGCTGTAATACAACTGATAACCGTATGATTGCACAAAGAACTCTGAATTTCTGCTTTAACTGAAATCAACACAGAAAAATATGTTAGATTAAATTGTAAGCGCATACAACTCTTCACTACTGGAAAGAATGAAGGCAGTTATGCAGGAGCATACAGCATATAAGATACCTCTTCAGCAAACTCTTGTAATGAGCCTCCATCAAATTTAGGGAATTTCTTCCTGTGATGTCTTGTAAGCAGCGCTATTAACTATAAAATAAACTTTTATCAGTACAGAGAGCATTCTCAGATGTGCACATTGTGGACAAAGCATGATCAACAGGTAGATACTCTTACCTTGACTTCTTCAGCACTGTATCCTTGAAGATGATTTCCATTCTACAAAATATGGTAAAGTTGGTCGGGAACAAAGTTTAACTAATAGAGAACAATAACTCTCTATACCATGCAGGACGTTCAAAAGTAGACAAACAGCAGTTCTCGACGCAAATTATTGAGAACTAGACTTCATAGAAATTGCTGACACATGATTCAAACTGTATCCAACTACATTCCATAGCCACATTCCACCGAGTAGGTGGATATATTGCACTCATGCAACATTATTGTGACATTGTAAAAGCATTGAGCTCTGCACATCATGCTCAAGAAAAGAGCAAAGAACTCACCATGATGATGTGATAAGACTGCTTGTGGTAACCCTTTTTACCAGTGATGAGCCCTATATTGTGAAGTAAACAAGCAGCCTCAAGACATTCAAGATCCTTTACATCCAAGAAGACATTGATTTGATTGCCAGCAACCTCACCCCATTTTCTCAAGCCCTCAAAGATCTCCTGTAGAAATCATCAAGTAATTCATCTCCTCCCACAATCCTTTCCTATTCTAATAGAATAATAGAATATCTAAAAGCTAAAGTTTAATTTTGTTTCTCATTTGGCGCTAATGCTTGAATTAAAACTCAAAAGTCCAAAACCGACAGGCAATAGAAATGACGCTGCATCAAATTATTCTCACCTAGTAACAACAACGAAAATATTTAAGGCACAATGAAGTACATTCAGATTGGCACGCAGGCAGCTAAATCTAGCATTTTCTTCATCATTCAACAAGAAATTAACTTCCACTGTAATGAATGTTTCAAGAAATTAAACAAATACAGGAACTTCATAATACCTTGGCAATGCTAGAACATTGTGCAGCAGATTTAATTCCTTTCTTCCCGCTAAACCTTGTTGCAAGCCTTACAGCAGAATGCCACCTCGCATTCGCATTCAAATCATAGCCCTCAAAAACCTTAGACAACGTTTCAGCAATAACACCCTCTCCTAATGCATACTCAGAAACCTCCATCTCCTCAATTCCAACCGCCTCAAATATTTCCTCCAGTAACACAGAACCAGCAACAATAAACTCTGATCTCCTCTTGAAAAACCCATCTCTCTTAACCCTCTCTTCCTCGCCTTCTCTACACACTCTCTCAACAACACCACTCAATTCCCCTCTACTAAACTTCCACTCCCTCTTACAATCCCTTGACAAAACCTCATTACCCTCGACACACTCTTTCCCATAACCATTGAACACGGCCCTTTCAATAGCTCTAACAGTCCCCGAAGTCCCAACAACAATCTCGAAACCACCTAAATCCTTAACTTTCTCAACTAACTCAGATTCCTTAATAACTAACTTGACAAACTCTCTCATTTCCATCAAGTTCCAATCTTTACCAAACTTTTGAGTCAAACCCACATGACCCAACTTCAAAGACACCCCCAAAACAACATTCCCTCTTTCCCCAATCACAAACTCAGTAGACCCACCTCCAATATCAATCACCAAAACTCTTTTATCAAAAACTGGCAAAAACTGAAGCACACCCAGATAAACAAACCTTGCCTCCTCTTCACCAGACAAAACAGAAACTTCAAAGCCAATTGATTCAAGAACTGATCTTTTGAAGTCAAAAACATTACTTGCTTCACGTACAGTAGCAGTGGCAACACATATTGCCTGTTGGGGGGGGATTTTGTTGGCTTTGAGTACTTGATTGAATCTTTTAAGGCAAGTTACAGCTTTAAAAAGGGATTCTTTGGAGATTGACGAAGAAAAGTCACGACCAAGACAAACTGGGTCTTTGTGGCGATCAATAGTAAGGAATTTTCCTGTTTTGTCTGTCTGGATTATTAGCATTTTGAAGGAGTTTGTTCCCATGTCTATTGAAGCAAAGAGATTGTTTGATGGGGTCATGTTTTGTCTGGTTTTTGTTGGGTTTTTTGAGTTTTTTTTTTAGATTTCCTTCGTGGATTTTGTTGATTTTGATCTAAGGGAAAGAGGAAAGGTAGAGATGAGTCTATGATGTTTGTGTTAGGTAATAACTTAATCACAATCTATTTTTATTAAAAAAAAAAACTCTGATATTTAAAAATAAATATTTTATTTTATTTTATTTTAAAAGTTATTTTGGTTGATAAATAAATTTATTTTCTGCATTGTAATTGTATAAAATTTAATTTTTAAAAATACCAGAAAAATAATATTGTATAAATATATTAGTTTACACCTAAATGATATGTTCGTAGTGAGATTTATTAGACTCTTCATGCGAAAATTGGTTGAAAAAAAATCCTTTATTACTAAAACTAAAAAGAAGCTAATTTTTTAGAGAATTTGTTTTAAATTACCTTTTGATTTATATTCTGATGATACACTTTATATAGTTAGATGTAACTGTTGTCAACATCAAGAACATAAAAATTATGAATATCTTTAATGGTTTGATGATTTCTATTATTATTTTAATGATTAGGATATTTATGAGAAGTTAATTTTTCCAAATTTTTCTGAACTTATACCCCAAACAATAACCTCAAAACCAAGATACATTCATGCCGTTTTGAAATTAGAATAAAGATATATAAATTATATATGATCAATGTTTTAAAATAAATAAAAATATGTTTAGTTAAAAATGAATATTTAGATACATAAATATATATTTATTATAACATATTTGAATTAAATTTTTATATATTTTTTTAAAAAAAAAACACCCATAAAGATATATCCTTCTATCCTAATTATTTGTTATCAATTTTATTTCTATATATTTCAATATTAGCAACCAAACACTAATATTTAATAGAGTCTCAATTGGATCAAGTATTAGCTACCCTTTATGGGCTTGCGGCCCGATATAATATTCAATTCCAGGCCTGTTACGGGTTTCGACTGGGTCAGCTGTTAGCAACACCTTCATGGACTCTATGCCCTAGTTGCTGTTGACCCTTGCAGGGGTTGAACGTAAACCCTAACTGTTCTTCATTTTCTTGAAGCCTAACCTGGACTCCTTCGAATTTTAAATCCCGGGCCTATAATTAATTAATTAATTTCTCATAACAGTCAAAAACCTAAGCCCCAAGAAAGCATCAGAAATCAGCATTGCATTTCCTGAGATCACATCTACGTTTCCAATTCTTTTGCTTCTGAAGTTCAACAACACAGGAGGAAAAAATGAAAAAAAAAAAGAGAGAGAAGAGAAGAACTGCAGTGTATCAAGAGAGTCGCAGGTTCCAAGAATTTTCCTAGAAAATACAGTAGAGAAAATGGTAACACCCAGAAACTGCACAGAAACTTCGGTAACTCCATCTCCGGCCACTTGACTCATAAACCATGACCGCTGATTATTGACCACAGTTGGAAAACCTAAACGGCATGGCGGGTCGACCTAACACCGTACTCGGGGTCTAAATCCACCGTGTGCGTGCCGGTGACCACGATAGGCAGCATGGCAAATATAGGTCCCACAAGACCGTCGAAATCAAACATGTAAAAAATATTCTCCAATATATAGTTGAATTTTATATTTATTCTTCCTGGACAGCAAATCAAAGTACCATGAGCTCAGGAGGACCGACAAGGACAAGACTTCACCAGTGACATTCTCTGCTTAGTGGAATTAATCAATGGCCAAATAATATTCATTTAATGTCTTTTAGACCTCAAGTTTTATGTGTTGCTGTTTGATGCCCTCAGTTTTAATTCACGTGTAGCCGCGTGAAAATTACCCGAAAACATATATATATATATATATATATATATATATATATATATATATATAAATCAATTCTCGTATTATCTTACACGTTAAACACGACTAAATTCTGTCTAGATAATCTTAAAGCCGCAACTATTTATATTTATATTAAAGATGATCATTTTTAGTTTGATTTGATTTTTATTAAAAAAAATAATTAAATTAAATATTTTTTAAAAAAATCAAAACCAAACCGAAACCGGTTCAAACCAATTAATTTCAGTTTGTTTTAGTTTTTTAGGACAAAAAATAGTTCAAACCATTATTTCGGTTTTTTCGGTTTGGGTTCGGTTTTTTTTGTTTTAGGCTTATAAAACCGAAACGGTCAGTTTTTTTAAAATTTTAATCAGTTCAATCGTTTTTTTTCACGATTCAATTTTTCGGTTATTTTTTTTTTATTTTCTCAGTTTAATTAATTTTTCAATTTTTTTACCTATCCTTAATTTGTATGGATCTCGTACATATTGAGAGGAATATAACAAATTTTTCTAAGTATTAATCTCAAAGTTTGAGCTATAAAAAGTCAAGAAAATGAGCATATACCTTCGTGTTAACCTCTTAAGATAACATGTCTTTAGATATAAAATACAGTAAGTTAGGGTGTGAGTTGGCTTGAGCCATGGTTATGGATTTTTTTTCTTAGAATAGCAAATTTTGAGTCTTAATAACTTCACTTTTCTCAGTATGATGTAATAAAATTGATTAATCTTTAATTATGTAGCTCCAAATTCGTTGGCTCTTCCTATGAAAAAAAAAATAGCATGACTAGGTTTTAAAAAACGATAACTTCTCACAATTTTCTTAATTCTAGCAACGATGACTTGCATGCAAAACAAATCTGAAGAGAATTTAGAGTTCGTTTAACATGATTTTATGGAAAGTAGTTTTTATATATAAAAAATATAAATAGTTTATGATAAAATAACTTAAAGTCAGGAGTACGTGCATAATAAAAATAGCACAAAACAGCTATTTTTTTAAAATAAAATATAGTATAAGTTAGAATTTATAAAAGTTAAAGATTTTAAATGGATGTGTGGCAACATGGGAACTGGGATCAATCGTTAACACTCGAAAATTAAGTTCATTTTACTTGTCATAAAGCCAATTAATAAGATGCAAAGCATTCTCACTTATCACCCATCTCGATTCAAGTCATCAAATTAAAAAAACACATCAATACACACATTAAAATATAAATTAGACTTCTAATTAAAAAAACACATCAATACACACATTAAAATATAAATTAGACTTCTAAAATAAAGCTTATATCTGTAATTATGATTGTTTTTTAAAATATTTTTCACACCTAATAATAATAGTATGTTAATAATATTTTTTTATTTTTTAAAAAATTATTTTTAAAATCATTACATTAAAATAATTTTAAAATATCTAAAATATATTAATTTAAAATAAAAACATCAATAAGCAGTGCCAAACATCATTTAAGATCACAATCATGGCAGTGGTATCATTAATTAACGAGATCGATTTCTCGTCGACAGGATGTTATGCAGCATAATTTCCACGTTGCATTGAATGGTTCACACATGCAATAATGAAAATGACGAAGATATATAGTGAAATGCTTGACTTTGAGGAACCAACGAGAGGCTCTTCCCCTTCCCCCTCAACATTTCAAGATCACATATATGGTATTTTTGTTTTTTGTTCACCGTACGAAAATAACAAAAGGTTGGTGAACACGCGTGAAACCTGTGGAAATTAAGAGGGAGATCCTCTAGAACATGCATGGTCTCTTTTTTCCTGAGATGAGATGTTGAAATATGTGCAGTCGCTTTAAATTGAATGGGCCAACATGCAAGCACGTAGACCTCTGTTTTCCTGAGCATCCATGGCGACTGGTACCACCTGGTAGCTAGATACTAAGATGTCGAGCTCAATCCTTGGTATTGTTTGTGATGATAAATGGGGAAATGGATGCTAATTTGGGTTGTGTTTGTGAGGAAATGGGTGTTATATATCGTGTTATATAATATCTACAAATCAATCCTCTAGAATATACAACTCATTCACATTAATTTTCATATTTTCAAAGCATGTTAACATTAATCGTTGCTTGATGCCATATATATAGTGTAAAAAGATTATCACAAACACAAATTATTCTGAACTTAATTAATTTGTTTATGCTACCGCGTAGCTACACAACAAGAAAAAGCTATATCTAATTAAAATCCTTTTTAAAAAATGACTTCTATCTAATTATTTTGTAGTTTGTCATGTCTAGCCTCGAACATACTTATGAGTGCCCAAGTCAAAACGCCACCTGGTACTAGGATTATAGCCAAGAGAAAGCAGCCCATGTGTCACGCGGTGCTTGGGCTGTCTGCCCTCAAGAGAAAATTCACCAACAGTGCAGTCCATAATGAAAACTCTCATAATTTACAATGAAAGCACTTATAATGTATCCATAGTGCAATCCACAGTGAATAGTAGCTTGCGCTACAGTGAAACACTGATCCCTTTTAGTTATAATTAATCATTATCTTTTTATGAATAACAAAAAAAAAATATAATATTGTTAAACTTGGACAACAAGTAAAACATGTTGATCAGAAGTTAGATTGGATTGAAGTTAAATGAGATGAGAATTTCTCATGTCAAGTTCAAGCAATTTGACAAGTTAATTCATGACTTAATAGATCTATTAAAATTTTATTTTAATTTTTTAAAAATAAAATAAAATAAAACTACATTATTTTTTAAAAAAAAATTAATACAATGATATACTTAATTGACTTAAATTAACTATTATTCAAACAATTAGACTAAGTTTAATAAAAAAAAAAATTAAAAATAACAAAATACAAAGATGTTAATATTATAAAGAATATAGATTAATACATTAGTAAACGTGTAAGACAGATTAATCTTGAATATAAATTGAATTGAATTCATAATTTCAAAATTCAATTTCTTAAAGACCAATTCAATTGGAAATTCAGATTTTAATTCAAAGATCACAAAATTGTCTTCGAGTGTTTTGCATGGCATGGTCTCTTTCAACGGCGTCACTTCGCTAATCTTATAACGCGTGGCATAGAAATTCTGGACAGTAACTTCCAGCGACCTTCTATTGACGCGTCAAGCTACAGTGTTTTCTAATTATATTTCCAAATAATTAAAACACTCCCTTATGTTTTGAGTCTTTTTCAACATTGATTTGAATATCTCATGATTGAAAATCTAACTTGGACTTGAATTAAATTTTTAATTGAATTAAATAAAATTTATTTGAAGATCTCATGATTCAAAATCTAACTTGAACTTAAATTAAGTCTTAATTAATTGAATCAAATACAACTTATTTAATCTTGATGACTTAGTTAAACACAATTAAATTAATAAAAGAGAATTATTTCAATTAAAATAAGTTAATTTAATTTAATTTCATGATATAAGTTTCTTCTCAAGTTTTTTTTTTTCTTTTTGAAGAAATATGCTGTGGTAGCTTGAAAAGGCTTTTAAATTCGAATTAATCTAAAGTCGCATGGATTCCACATTAATGTTTCATTTAGGGCCCTATAGTTTAATATTTTCTAAATTCAATCTGAAAGTTTTAAAAATTTCCTGTGTGAGGTTATATATATATGAGTGGTTACCTTTTGAATATATCATCGAGTATCTTTGAATTTTTAAGTATTTATGTAAAAAAATAACGCATTGCATGAATGAGGTTTTGGGAGGGGAAATGAAAGAAAATACAGGTGAGAGAAAAGGTTGGAAGAAGTAAGCATGCCGCCCGGTCGTTTTAGGCTGCTAGCTATCCAAGTGAAAGTAATTGTATTGGACATATAAGAAATCATGAGGTTAATATTGATAAGTTTAAACTTGAAGGGACCAAATTGAAATATATACATATATATAATCAGCCACGTGTTTAGTTGAGATAATCAAGTAATTTCACTCCATTTCTTGATTTTTTATATTTAAATCTTGAATCTAATAAATATATCTGAAAATACCATGATCATAGATGAAAAGCTAACACAATATATTATTTTATTATTATTATTAAAATAACTATGTTTTAGGCGTTGAATTTTATAAAAAAGACAAAAAAAAAAAAAAAATCCAATGAATTTCAAAAGGTGAGTTTTATTAATAAAACACCAAGACTCGCTTTATATTTAATTGGAATAAGTAATATTTATCTCAAAAAGTTTTACGAAAAAATAAATGAAATGATTAAGTGAATTTACTTTATTAATAGATTTCCTTGATCTAAATGTTGAATCTGCAAGCATATTCTAAGATATCCTGAAAAAACTCACAGTGCATCACTTTATTACTATTTTTAATGATTGGATTTTTTTTTCATCGTATATAATATAAATAAGCACTAGTGGGAATGTAGTTTTCAATCATTATTTACGCGGATAGTACCTTAACTTGTACAAGATTTCAACGCACGTAGGGTGTATATATGGGCGTGGTATAAAAGGTTAGGTATCATTCGCGCCAAGTTCTTGGTCTTTTTTTTATTTAACAAATTTCAGCTTGATATCTCCTCTATTCTAACGTTTGTTTTGGTACCTTGGAGAGTCCGAAAATAGGATTTTTTGTTGTTTATTTTTGTTGAGCTTTATAAAAAAATGATCCTTGACTTTTGAGCAATAGCGTGTTCTTTGTAGATGATGTTTTTGAGTTTGATAAAAGTGAAGCTTCGCATGCAGCTTCTGCTTGTTGATTAAATATCATACTGATTATAAGTCAATCTAATAGCTTCCTATTTAAAGCCACCGCAGTTCAAGTGGTTGCTCTCTGTACTTATCATAATCTTTTAGTTTCAAGTGGTTATTGTACATTTCTTGAAAAGGGTGTTTTTGTTGCTGTTGGAATCTGTAATGATGTCGTCAAAGAGGGATTTTCAGTTTGTTGATGGGGGAGATGGGATTGCGATGGGAGCCCCTGCAGCTCAAGAATCAAAGAGATTTAAGAAGTGGGTTGATTTTATTTCATTCTTTTTTGTGAATTTTTAATGATTTTAGCTGCTGGTTTAACAGTTTTAGATTTGGGTTTCATGGTTTTCTTCTTGCAGTGCTGTTAGGAATGTGATGGGAAGGCTTTCTGTGAGCGATTTGGTGTCTGAAATAGAACCATTTCTTCAAGCTGTGGTGGGATTTCTCTCTCTTTTTATATTTCTTACAGAATGAATATAGCTTGCGTTATTTTATTTCCATTTGTAATAGTGTTCTTCTTAACCAAGTCCATTTTCACAGAGTTTTATGTTCAAATGGTAACTTGTGATCATTCAAAACAGCAACTTGACAATTTTCAAGTTCAATCTGTGATTAGGATGTGTGGCAGGTTCTGCTATACTTTGAGCTGTTCTTGTCATTGCCTTCTTCCTCTTCCTCTTCCTCTTCCTCTTTCTCTTCCTCTTCCTCTTCTTCTTGTGTGTGTTTGTTGGCTATTTTGGTTTCCATGAGTAAACATATAGTACTCTATAATAAGGATTGGCCTGTAAAGATTTATCTGATTGAAATAGCTCAAATTCTTAAAACTGGGAAGTATTGAATGATTTCTGGGCAGTCTTTAAAATTTTGTTCTGTTTCTTGATTGTTTAGATCCGAGATGAGGTGGAACGAACAGTTCAAAGAGTTCTTCAATCCTCCTCAAGGTAAACTACCGCTTCTTTTGCTTGTTATCTTTGAAAAATATGTTAAGATCTCCGTAACAATCTGGGCACGGCAAGGTTGAGACCAAATTAAGCTTGATCCAATTGAACAGTTGCTGTGACTGGTTCCAGCTTGTATTGATCTTGAAAATTTTATATAAAAAGTCTACAACCCTTGCTAACCTTGCGGTTCTAATCAGAACAAATTCATTTTCTGCTCACTTTCTTGCAGGTCGTTGCTTAATCAGCCTCAGACATCTGTAAAAAGAGGCTTGATGTTTCAATTTGTTAACAAATTGCCCTCCATCATCTTCACTGGTAGCAAGATAGAAGCCGAGGATGACAAAACAGTCACGATTGTGTTGATGGATGCCAAGACCAACACAATTGTCACATCTGGTCCTCTAGCTTCCCTGAAGATTGAAATAGTTCCCCTTGATGCTGATTTTGGCTCTGATGATCAAGAAGATTGGACCGAGGCTGAATTCGCAGCGAGGGTGATTCGTGAAAGAGAAGGTCGGAGGCCATTGGTGACCGGAAACCTCACTATTACATTGAGAGATGGTGTTGGCCAACTAGGTGATATGGTGTTCACCGATAACTCTAGTTGGCAGAGAAGCAGAAAGTTTAGGTTAGGTGCTAGACCTGTGCAAAAGGTTTCATCTGATGAAACGAGGATTAGAGAAGGAAGAAGCGAAGCTTTTGTGGTTAAAGATCACCGCGGAGAGTGTAAGTTGGAAACTCAAATTCAACTCTACATATTGTCTGTTTCTAGCAAAATCTATGACAAAACAAGGAGACTGACAGTTAATTTGTTCATCCAGCGTATCAGAAACATCACCCTCCACACTTCCGTGATGAAATATGGCGATTGGAGAGGATAGCAAAAGATGGCGCATTCCATAAGCGGTTGGCAAATGATGGAGTTAAATCCGTCCAGGACTTTCTGCGATTGTATATGATCGATCCAACAAAGCTGCGCAATGTAAGAGAATCTCCTTTTTTTCATACCCTTATTTCTTTTATTAAGCTGTTCAAGGTTTTACGAGTACTTGACCTAATGAATCCATCACAACCACGGGATTGCAGGTACTTGGATGTGTTATCTCAAACAGGACATGGGATACCATCATCAGGCATGCTACCACCTGTGTTGTAGATGATAGCAAGTTCTATAGTTACTTTGATGCTGGACAAAGCATCGGCCTGCTCTTCGATTCCATCTACCAAGTTGTAGGAGCAATGTTTGATGGCCATAAATACGAACCCCTGCATAATCTCACCCCTCCTCAAAATGTAAGTGGTGCATAAGACCATGGGATTCATGGCAATCCTTCAATTTAGACACTCTAGATTGATTCATTGATTGGAACAGACAGTCCCTTCTTGAAACGTCCATTGTTTCTATTTTCCATGTGATTGATCAATTTCTTTGTTAAATCTGGTAGGTCTTGGTGGAAAACATTAAGCGGCAAGCTTATGAGAATGTGGACAGCTTCATCCAGATGGATGCTTCTGCTCTCTTTGGCCCCTCAAGGTCCTTCACAACCCTGCAGGCTGAGCCATTTAATGATCCAAATCCAGTTCTGCAGCAACTTGAATTCCCAGTCGCACGCCAAGGTATATGAGCTTGCAATTGCCATAATTGTCTCTGAAATCAGTGCTTCCAAGTTCACACTTCTCATTTTTCTGAGATGTTTTGTGCAGATCAGCAAGAACTGCGGATGGATTTCTACAACTCACCTAGTTCAACATCATATGGATATGCAGAAAGCGGCAGTCCATTAGAAGTGTCTGTATCTCAGACAAGTCATCAAGTGGAAGCAATCCCTCAAATGTTTCGGAACAGCTTCAAGCTTACAGATTTTTTCCCCCTTCCCTCCAACGGGGAAAACAGTTGGTCTCCAGATGGTTGGCCAGTTCTGACAAGCACGCAACTAAGTGCTGGGGACATGTCTGATGTCCAAACATCAACCTGGTCTCCTGGCAATTCAACATGGGGGCCAGGCAATGCCTTCATCTTCACTGCAGGTAATGAAGGGGATGTAGGCATTTTTTCTTCTCATCCAAATTTCGGTGTACACGTGTCCCAGATTCGAGCACCAAAAGCAAGATGGTGCAAGCTTCGTGCTGCCCTCAAAGTGGGGTCATTAATGCGGGACGTCGCAGCTAAAAGAATGTTGCAAAGTCTCTGTATGTAAATCACTAGGCTTGTAGTAAGCTTCTCGGTATCTAGGAGGTAAACTCCCCTAGGTGCATGAGAGTTAGCCATTAGATTTCCTGTTCTCTTGCAATCTTTTCTTTCCCGTCATTGTAACAAATGCAATAAAGGGTCCTCCCTCCTTTAGTCTGTTAGCTTAGTACAATAGCTTCCAAGTTGCCCTTCTTGTAAAAAATGTCACAGAAGGGTCTTCTGTGTGTTGCCTTAGTTTATGTTAGCTTATGATGATTCCTACAGTCGTTTCTTCACCTTCTTGTAACAAATTACCACAGAAGGGTTCTTGTACAAAGCGTTCAGAATGATCATAAAGTGAATCTTTTATCAAGATTGTTTGCCAATCTATTCCACCATTTGCATTGATGCTTGGTGGATTCTGAGCTGTCCCGTTTCGTTGACGACGAAGAGATGAAGCTGCAATGGGTGCTATCTATTTCTGCTGCTGTGTTATTTTATTTGCAAAAGTAAAAGTAAAAGTAATTGTAGTTTGGCGGGTCAACTTATGAGTTGGTGAGTTGACTCCCAGTTTTAAATTTTTAAAAACTTTTTAAATGATATTAATTTAAATTTTTAAATTACCAAAACAATATTATTTTAATAAAAAAATAATATAAAAAACATCATAGCAATTGTTATCATCATCGTCCAGTCAAGTCGTTATAAAAATTAAAAAAAAAAACATCAAGCATTTTCGTTTTTATTTTATAAATAAGTGAGGCTGTAATAACAATAATAAAATAAAAAAACTAAGATTACTGAAAGCTGGTCCATGAATACTTTGATTTTTAGAAAAACGTGTATTTCAATGAAATCAAGTGCCAAATAAACTCTAGCTTCATTATTGACGCGAGCCCTTACATATGCTTTTTCATCTTTTCCATTATGATAGTCAAATTAATCATGCAAGCATGGCCATGAATCCACGTTAATTTTTTCTATTGGTGGATTAAGATTTTATTTATAAATCACGTGAAAAACTATTCAATTCCACGTATTTTTTCAGTCAATCCAAAAGAGTTCAATAGAGAGGATATTTTTTCTACAATTTGCACCTATTTTTTCTATTTTTATAAATCCTGACTCGGCTTAATAAACTAATATGGTGATTTGCCTGTTCAAAATTTATTATTAACAAGGTTTTGTGTTAAACTAGATGAAATTTAACTGCTCAATCTATTTTTCTATTAAATTTATTAAAATTTAGATTAAAGTCATTTTAATTTTAATTTAAAATATAAAAAAACAATATTATTTTTATTTTTATTTTTATTTTTAAAAAAGTTGACATGACTAAATTAATCCAAGGTAAATTGTTTGATTCGTGATTAAAATCTCAAAAAGTTCATGGATCGAACTGGGTTTGGAAACCTGGTATATTCTACTCTTGATTCTATAACGAATATTTAAAACAAATTACGTTTGACCATCATATGGGTAAAAAATACATTATTTACACATCACCTCTTTTTTTAATTATTTGTTACCGTCAGATTCGAAGCTTTACGAACTGGGACTGGGAAAGATCAAATCGTTTAGATTTTTTTGTGGTCATTTTCGGGGGAAGTTTTTAGATCGTATCCGGTTTAAGAAGGTGTTTGGAAGTGTAGTAGCGATTGCTTTTCAAATAGCTTTTCGTGCCGAAAAACATGTCAATAATATTTTTTTATTTTTTAAAAATCATTTTTTATATCAATACATCAAAACGATCTAGAAAGTACAAACGCACTAAATTTTAGCAAAAAAATAAAAAATAATTTTGAAATTTTACAAAAAACTGGTTGCACCGCAGTACCAAACAACCTCTAAGATTTTTACTTCAAATTTTAATTGGGTTATCAAGTTTTGATTAAATTATTAAATTAATTTAAAAAAAATTATAATAACATTATTATAATAAAAAAAACAAAAATTAATAAGTTGCAGATAATTTTCAATGGTTTATTCAAGTTTTTTATTCTCCTGTTTTTTTTAACTCAATCTAATTTCAGTTTTGAAATACCTGAATTTCAGATTAATCTGCGAGCCAAACTGGATTTCAAAATATAGCTAGAAGGTAAGCTAGAGAGACTAGAAAATGTCCTTTGATTGGACTGATTGGACGGTGGTTGAGTTGCAAACAGGGGTGCCACGCGTTAGTTTCCAAGTCTTTTGTCGGAGATTTATTCCCTTGCGTTAACAAATATCTAAATTCACGTGGACTTACTTTCATGGTATCTGGCTATCTATAATAATAATAATAAAATAATAATAATATAAGGTATATTTTAAAAGCTAATGCTCCAATAATATGATTAGATTAAGGTATATTTCAGTAGCTCGGTTATTAAGAATATTCTAGATACTTGCCCACGTTTCTCCACGGATGTTATTGTAGTTTGAAGATAAAAAAAAGTATATTATGCATGTAGTCAAATAAATTAAAACTAGATGTTTTAAAGAATAAATAAAAAAACAATTGATAAATAAAAACAAAACAAAAAAATTAAGAAATATACATAAATCAAGATATTTAAAATTATAGGACATGATATTTACTAGGTTATGTTTGCTAAAAAAAAATTAAAATATATTTTTTTATTCAATTCAATAACAATATAAATAGACACGCGAATTAAATTGATTGAGTAAAATAAAATAACAAAAATATTATATAATGCTGCACATATTATAAATATTATGTGAAAATAATTTTTTTATTTACAAAAAATAAAATTTATGTGGACAAAAGTTATATATTAGGAATTTGCCCATACTTCAGCCACTTTGGTTGCCAAAAAATAAGGGTTTGAGTTTTTTTTATCTGAAAATCTATTTTTCAACTCGTATTTTACCCAAACATACCTAGAAAAATACCTTAAGAATTGTGATAAATATAATCATGACCTAAAAAACCCAAAAACAATCTTACAAACCATAATCAACCCAAAACCAAAAATCTACCTGAACTCGGATATGTTTTTTTCACGAACTTTAAAGATAAAAAAACACATAATATAAACTCCATTGACAAATAAAATTATTTGACGTGAATACTGACATTGTGGCCTAGATCAGCGTCAGTGGTATTTTTATCTCTATACCACCGAAATTTGACAACTTTTGTCTCTCCCCTCTTCTCGATCACGAACTAAAAAATAATAAAAATAAATTTTTGTATCAAAATTGAATTGAAAGATATTGAGGTACCAAAATTACATAATTTATATTATTTTTAAAGTTTTGATGACCAAAGTGTATCTTTCTCAAAACTTTTAACACGTCATCCATGTTTAATGTCCTTTCCATTCCAGTCCCTCTTATTTCAATATCATCGTCGATTAAAAAATAGAAGCAATTGGCTTTCAATCAGAATCAAATGGCAACAAATACACAAGTCAATAATAGATGTTGGTTCTTAAAATCATAAAAAAAAAAATTACTTTAAAAAAAAAAATTAGCATGTATTAACTTGCTAGAGAAATATCTAAACCCAAAAGTTTAAACGATTGAACGATATCTTAATATATAATTTATGTTATTTTATAATATATATCTCTCTAAGTAAAAAAAATATTTAAGTTTGAAATTTATACGAGATCACATCACTAGTGACAATTTAATGATTTAAATCTTAATCTGTTATTAAAAAATAATCTCCACCAAAAAAATTAAATTGATATATAAATTTTTAAAATATAATTTATATTATTTTTTATTATAAATCACCTGATCAACGGATCGTACCCCTACAAGCTAGGAGCTGGATCAATCAACAAGTCGAATATTATAATTATGGTTTAAAAGTAAAAGTTTCTAACAATATAATAAATAAGGCAATTAAATTAAATATATTGCGATGCATATTGTTTTTTTAATATATTAAAATAATTTTTGTAATATATTTTTAATTTTTTTAATAAATTACAATTATAAAAAATTACCAAAAATAATTACATGAATATTTTTTTTCAAACCGAAGACAACCCAAACTCAAAAACAAGATGTGGGTTAATCTTTCAAAATAAGAAAAGAAAAACATATCCAACCCATAACTTTAAAATCAGGCCCAACCCAGTGTGTTGATCCATGGCGGGAAGCAGATCAGGTTTAACCAAAAAAAACCGCCATGGAGTAAAACCGTAAGCTACCTGGTAAAAATTAAGGTTACCCCGGTAATTAGCCGACAAAAAGCAGTTGATTTCAAGAATCTAGCCGCGATCTAAAGAGAAAAGAGCGAAACGTGTGTAAACCACTCAAATTTTCAACGGCAAATCCCGTAATTATTCTCAACTCAGATGCCAAAATTACCAATGGAATGAAAATATCTAGCCTCCCGAAACCATAACGGGTTTATGGCATTTATTCGATCATTCTTTTTCTTATTCATGCCACTTTGGTCCTCTTTCTCTCCTTGTCGTCGTTTCATCCCTTTATTCTATATAATCATTAGATTTTTTTTATTCGTTTATGGGTAAAATATATTTGAGTTTTAATAAATTCGACTTTACATCATAAAAAAGCTTTAAAATTTAAAATTTCCAGCTTTCCTTTCAATTCATGTACGTAATTCTCTACAAATGTATCTACACACCAACTATTAAAGCCTTTGGTTTTATAATATATATATTATACTCTAAAATAAACTTGTTTTAGATGTATGATGCAACGCACCTCGTAAATAATTTTTAATTAAAATCACAATAATCATTAGATTTTTTTATTTATTTATAGGTAAAATGCATTCGAGCTCTAATAAATTCAAGCATGGGGCTAACGACTTCACATCTACATCATAAAAAAATGCTTCAAAATTTTAAAATTTACAGCTTTCCTTTTACTCTTCTTATATATATATATATAATCCTTTACGCATGTATCTACACATATTTTTTGTTATAAATATAACTTTTAATACATATTTTAAATCCGATGTAAACTCATTTTCAACTGAATATATCAACAAAAAAATTCCTTTGCATCCATATATAACCATAATTACTACTTTTTTAAAAATATTCTCTTCTGATAATTGAAGAAAAAACCAAGTGATGACCAATATGAAAAGGAGGGATGACACACAATAGAGAAAACAGTGTCCATAATAAATTAAATTGAGAATAGAGGGACGAAAACCACCGCTAACTCAAACAAAAACACCGTCATCACTGTCAAACCTCTCGAACCTTCCCCCCTCACAACCATCCCCTCGTTCTCAAAGATATTTTCTTCTCTCTCTGCAAACCCACAAAGGACACAAACAGGCAACAGCTCTTTATAGCTCCAGTTCTCTTCACATCCCCGAGACAAAACAGAAGCAACAAGGCAATCTTCTCTGGCCTAAGTTCTTTCCTCCTTTCTTGTTTCTCTGTTATGCTCGCTATACGAATTCTTTGACGACTGCGAGGCTTCCGGTTTACCGTTTTGTGAAAATTACTAGTATTTAATCAATATGGATCGAGAAGGAGGGTCCAAGGGCGGATCTTGTTACTACACGGTTCTTGGGATTCGTAGGGATGCCTCCTTCTCTGATATACGCTCTGCTTACCGAAAACTTGCCATGGTAAATCCAAGAATTTAAAAACAGCCCGCGTTTTGACCCTCCTTGCTGATTTATTATTTACCCTTCTAGCAAAATCTTCTGACTTTTTTTTAATTGTTACAGAAATGGCATCCTGATAAGTGGGCTCAAAATCCGGGTGTCGCCGGAGAGGCAAAACGGCGGTTTCAGCAAATTCAAGAGGCTTATTCCGGTGAGTTTGAGGGTGTTAATTGGGTGTCAGAGTTGTGTTTTTGAACGGAGGGTGATTATGGTTGATGGGTTCTTGCAGTTTTATCTGATCAATCGAAGAAGTCAATGTACGATGCTGGGCTTTACGATCCTCTAGAGGAAGAAGACGAGGTCTGTTTAAAAATATCTTCTCATTCTTACGAGGCCGAACAAACGGTGTCGTTTTTTAGTTTATGGTTTGGGGTGGTTAATGATTTGACTTTTGCATATTCACTTTCCTGTTTGTGTGGGGTAATTGAGGTACTGAAGGCAATTTCATGTGGCACTTTGGTAAATATGGTGCTTGCTAAATATTTTATTAAAAAAATGTTAGCAATACGTGAAAGGATGCGATGTACAATGCTTTCTTAAAAAAGAATATTAAAAGAACATAATCTCATTTTATGGTAAAAATTTGGGTTTAAGAAAATTACAGTGTTTGAAGTATGTTACTGTTTTTTAGTTACGTTTCACATTAAAAACACACAAAATATATAATTTTTCTGTGTTTTTCTTTTACATAATGATTTGATTACGTAAAAAATGGAGAAATATTTTTTTAAAAAAATATTAATTGTAAGTTTTTAGTTGCTTAATTGACTGGTTGAACCATGTTTAAACCCGACCCGATCACCATTAATTGTTGATATTACTTGGTTTAGGTTCATAATTCTAATACCTTTGACCGTATGTCCGAATTTTTTTAATTTTCTCAAACCAGGAATTTTGTGATTTTATGCAAGAGATGATCTCCATGATGAACAATGTGAAAGACGAGGTATGAAGTTTGCTTTCCTGTTTTGCCCCCGTTTATGTAAATTTTAGTGTTTGTTCACTGGCCCATCTGAAAAGGGTATAATGGTAAACCTGACCTGCCGACGGTGTGTTGAATATTCCAGGGAGATAGTTTCGAGGATCTGCAGAAGATGTTTGTGGAAATGGTTGGTGGCAACGGTGCGAGCTTTGATCGGAATGATGAAGCAGCGAGTACGAAGAGGGCACGTGTCACCACATCGAAAGGTAATGCGGCGAAGCGCAGCACCTCCTGCTGTTGATGCGTGAATCCTAGTGGATCACCAACCACATCTTTGATTTACCCCCTTTTTTTAATCTGTCGTGCCCTTTTGGTTTTAAAATGGTGGTCCCAAGCTAAAGAAAAAAAATCTAATTGGGGTTTCTTGGGAAATCTGGTGTTTATTGGGGGCTAGTTTAGGTAACAGAGCAATTTGTTCTTAACTTGAAAGGCTTGCGATGATACTAGATTGAATAAAAATCTCTTCACCTTATTTCTTTTACTGTCTATATTTATATTTATTGTGCTGTAAATGGCCTTATTACGTACCTTTTATTTTATGAGCAATTGTCCTTGCCACGTGGGTATTAATTTCATTTTAAGTTGTTGTTTGAGAATATGATAATGGTGGTGTTTTAAAGTATTTTTTATTTTGAATGTTTTTTATTTTTTTTAAATTATTTTTTATAATTTAAAAATTAAAAATTTGATTTGCGCGTTTACAAAAACATTCTAAAGCTCTCCAAGTTAAAAAAAAAAAAACTTTTTTTAAAAAATGTGGAACGTTGAAGGCAGTTTAATTTCTTTTTTTAACTCCACACTTGTTTAAAAACGTTTATGAGACCAATCAATTATTCTATCATTTCAATAATGCAATGAGGTATTGGATGCGGGTTAGGTGGACTTTTAATTTTTAATTTTCTATTTTAAGGATATTGCTAAATTCTAGATCTGCCTACACTGGAAAGCCAAGGCCACTGAAAATGCTGAGGTCCATTTTGTTCATCTCATGGTGTAGAATGCAAAAGCTTTCACAGGGTCCATGGGTGATGGTGGTCTGTATGACAGCACAGCTGCTGAAATACCGAGTGGCAGGATGCTTCTAGTTCTTGCAACTTGCTAACTTAATAAAGGATATTTGTCTCTGGCTTGCTTTTCTTTTTCAAGCTTTTGTCATATTTTTTTTTATAAAAAAAATAACATGAATATTCAGTTATTTCACCTGTATTTTGATTAATTTTATGAGTCTTGAAATTAACAATTATATAATTTTTTTATAGCTTTAAAATTTATAAAATTCAAACTAATAATTAAAAAAAAACAAATCTAAATTTTAATTAAACTATATTGTTATTTTTTCTTTTATATACCAAGAGGTGGCGGTTGTCCTATGTTGGTGCTGTTGTGCTTGGAGGATCATGGCATAGAAGATTTTTACTCGGGAGTTCAAGTGGGCTGCGGGCCTGCGGCACCTAGGAGATATTTTTGCTAACACCTGCAAGTTGCATTGTGTCTTGCAAGGGAGATTAGGGGCGAATGACAATTCAAGAATTTTTTTTTTTTTAACCATTTAAAAAAGATTTTTCAATTACACAGAAAGATTTTTAAAAAATGAGGGTGAGAAAAACATTAATTATAGGGGTAATGTTTTTCAGTTAGAGAGTACCTTTGATAAAAAGGAAACAAAAAAAAAAGGGGGCAAGATTTTTGGCAATTAACACATCAATTATCGTTAATTAAAATAAAATACTAAGATTTTTGCCAATTTTCTGAATTAAAAGAAAAGGGTTTACTTTTTTAAAAAATAAAAAATAAAAAAAGTGATGGTCCAATTAGACTAGCTCATTAAACCATTTTGGATCCAGGCAGCACCAACCCGTTATCTTTTCACTGTCGAGAGAGAGGTAGTCGCTGCTAGGGGTGTTCACGGTCCGGTTCGGTCCGATTTTAACATAAAAATTTAACCGAACCGGAAAATTATATTCCTTGTTAATATAACTCGAACCGAACCAAGAACCGGTTCAAACCGAACCGGTTTTGTTCGGTTCGGGTCGGTTTTTTAGCTTTAAAAACCAGAAAACCGAAATCAATTAAATAAGATAAAATCGTTATATCCTCGTGTCCTGTCCTGTCCTCTTATTTAAGTAAAAAAAATTAGAGCTTTGGTAATAACAATCATCACGGTCCTGGATGTGGGACCCAGATGTCCTTCTACACTTGTGATGGTCCGATGGACATTCCAATCACACGTTTTAGAAATGTTTAGAGGGAAAGGTTGTGTGGGTGGGGTCCGTGGGGATTGGGAGTGCTGGGTTTTATTTTGTGGGGGGAGGGGGAAAGGGGAGGGATAGCTGGAAAGGTTTTGGGGGGAGGGGGTATTAATTATTAAGTTTAGGATGTTTTTTTATATATTTTTTTAGATTAAACTGGTCCGGTTTAATCGGTTTAAGCCTTCTTAAACTGGAACCGAACCGGGTGGTTTTTTTAATTTTTTAATCGGTCTTTTTTATCGGTTCGGTTTTTTTGGTTTGTCGGTTTTTTTAAACACCCCTAATCGCTGCAATGTGAAACCAGCCTCACGCTATACCCTCCACTTTATGAGCCGTGACACCCATGTCTTCGCTAGGATGCCATGGTTCAACTCATGGCTTGAAACAGACAAGCCAAAATCAAGCAGATCCAGACCCAGCCATCTGAGCTGCATCGATGTTCCATCATCTCTTGGCACCAACTTAGGTTACAAGCCCACGTTATCAGGCTCAGCTAGTTGGCAGGTGGATAGATGAGGTTTATAATGTTTTGATGTTATTTCTTTGCTTCCGATGTGGGATTGCTTTCTCTCTTTTTTTGAAGTCTATTATGCTTGAGCCTCTATTTATAAGTGTGGTTGCGGCTGCTTTTTAAAATATTTTTTATTTTAAAAAAAATATTTTTGAAATCTGCACATCGTAATAATCTAAAAACACCAAAAAATATTAATTTAAAGTAAAGAAAAAAATAAAATAAAAATCAATTTTTTTCAAAAACGCTTTTGAAACGCAAAAACAAGATGGGGAAATTTGGGCAATAAAAATACTATATTGAAAACAAAAAGGATAAGAAGTTGAATAAAAATTAAATTGGATGTGTTGTGATTGGTTTAGATGAAACATAAACAAAACAAGTGAAAACAATTTATATTAAAAAAATACATATAAAACTCGTGATTTAAATTATGAGACCAGGATAAAACGATAGGAAAAATTTGAAGATAATCACAAAACTAATATTAAAAAAAGAACAATACAAAACAATGAGATCACCCGAACCCGAATCTCCAACAAATTAAATGTTGAAAAATAAAATCAATAAAAAATCAATTAAACAAATATATAAAAAAAAACGAGGGTGAAAAAAATATTAATTAGAAGGATAGTAATTTTTCAGTTAGAGAGTTAAATTAAATTGAAAAATAGTTTCAATATAAGGAAAAACAAAACAAAAGAAAGAGGGCAAACTAAAAAATATATATAACAACTAAAAAATTCATTGGATGATAAAATTAAAATCTAAAAAAACTTTAACAAAAATGCCAATGAATTTTTTTTTTAAAGGACTAGAATAAAAAACAAAACATGTGAGAAATTGTAATTGAATGACTAAATTGAAAAAAAATACTTATATAAAAAGAACAAAAACAAAATTAAAAATTAAAAGAATAAGGATTAAAAAAACATATGAGAATTTTTAATTTAAAGATTAGATTAAAAAGAAAAAAAACTTTATAAATAGAAAATGAATGAAATAAAAAATTAAGAGAATGAAGAATAAAATTGAAAAGTTAAAATACAAAGAGAACAATGGTATATGCAACGAGAGAGAAAAGAAAAAAGGAAAAATCAAATGTTTATTAGTGACAATTCGACAATCGTAAGCTGCCATGCACCACTTCACGTGAAATAGAATACGATGATACACATGATAACAACGGAAGGCTAATTTTGGTCATTTGAATTAAAAATATTACTCTAGTAGTAAATTATTACTTTACCCTCATGAAAACCAACAATTGACAACAAAATTGGAGCCAAAAGACTCTAGTACCCATGATCCAATGGATTAGATTTCTTGGATTGATACATTTTATAATTCTCTTGTATACAAAAACCAAGAATACCTATATATCCCGACGTGAAACAATTTATTTATTTTAGTTGTTGGGGGTAGTTTTGTTATTTTATTATTTATAAAAATACTACATGCAAAAAATACCTTCACTCGTATTAATAATAATGAATGGCTGGTGTAAATATAAAAAGATACCCCTGATTTAAATTTAAAGACAAGTAATTTTTTTTACCAAGGCTGTAGAAGTCACTTTATTATAACATCACACCTTTTTTTTAGTGTGAAAAAATTTGAATTTTTTTTATTAATTTTAAATTAATATGTTTTTAGTATTTTTAAATTATTTTGATATGCTGATATTAAAAATAATTTTAAAAATTTTTAAAAAATATTATTAATATATATTTTAACATAAAAAATTGTTTAAAAAGTAATCGAACTACGTTACTAAAGAAGGATTTAAATCTGTGACCACAGTGAATCCTCAATGAAATTTAGTATATTTGTTATTATTAATTAACGCGGGATATTCTTTTATTTTCACTTGCAAAGATGGTACCTTGTCCATGCGTGTCACTCGTTTTAAGTTTATCAATGTTTTTTTTTAAAAAGAAGAAAAAGGAACACGCAGAGGGCCATGTACGTCTGGCATTACAAAAATCCCGGCCTCAGACGATTAGACTAACTTAAGTTTTTGTTAGGCTCTGGGAAGCTGCATCTCGAAGCCCACTGGTCCCTCTACTAAACCAACCACTTTCAGACCAAGACATTTAACATGTGAATTTATTGATGGATCCAGTGTAATATTTTAGATTATGTTGATATTAAAATATATTAAAATAATATTTTTTTTATTTTTAAAAAATTATTTATGAGATCAAAGTATCAAAATAATTTAAAATATATAAAAAATTTTCAAATTTTTATAGAATGTGGTTCCCAAACAATGCCTTAACATGGCTTCTATAAGCTTTTTTTATAGTTGCAAGAATGGGTCTTGAAACTTACCTGAAAAAGGATACAGGTTATTGGAATAATCCTCAAATCACCGATTAATTATTTTAATTAAAATAATGTTATTTTATTTTTAAAAAATATTATTTTTTTTAAATTAACTCCATCTAGTTTCGATAAATTTAACCGCATTAATTAAAGCATCAAAGATCTAATAATTTCAATCGTATTTCAATCATTTTAGTTTTTTTCTTGAAGCATACATCTTGTGTAATTGTCTCTTAAAACCAACCCTCTAGTGTCTAGCGAAAGGTTGAGAGGTACAGTATCCTTGTCCGAGGAAAAAAAGAAGAGAGTTTTGAAAATTCTAAGAGCTAACCTCATTTTCAGACTGGACAAACGGTAAACTACAAACCACCCCCCTAAGTTCTGTGGCCCTCGCATTGTGACCTGCTCAAACCATCATACATAAAATATATATTTTTATTATTATTTTAAAACTCAAATCATCCATGTGGATCAAACTCAGGTTGCTCGGTGACTCGGGCTTGATGTGATCAAAACTCATCCATCAATGTGTTCACTCTTTTTTTTTTAATTCTTTTACGGTCAAAACAATGTTCCTTTTTATTTTATTTTATTTTAAATTAGGATTGATCACCCTCCTGATTTGTTGTGTGGAAAACTCGCTCCAGGTTGGATATTAAAAACAACGATTATTTCACCTCCGGAAACGGCATCGTTTTAATTAGATGCAAATGCAAGACCCATCGCCATCGCCACCGCTACCTTGCAGGTAGGCCATCGCATTTCTCCCTTCACTTTCAAAATTCAAATCAACTCAACTAATGGCACATCTCGTAATACAATCACGATCCAAGACCACTTTCTAACCAAACCCTATATATAAAATACCTCTCTCCCACATCCCCCTCTCTCTCTAACTTTCAAAAATCAAACAAAAACCTCAAATCCCCATCTCTCTCTCTCTCTCTCCAAAACCCTCAGTTGATTGTTTGATTTATAGCTTAATCACTCAATCACTCAATCAAGTCGCCAATCCAAAATAATCATCTAATTAGTTATTCAATTAATATAAAACGATGTCGTTGAGGCCGAGCGCTAGGACTGAGGTCCGCCGTAACAAGTACAAGGTGGCGGTGGATGCGGATGAGGGACGGCGGAGGAGAGAGGATAACATGGTGGAGATCCGTAAGAATCGGAGAGAAGAGAGTCTTCAAAAGAAGAGACGTGAAGGACTTCAGGCACAAGCCATCCCTTCTGCTCTTCACTCTTCCGCTGCTGAGAAGAAGGTTAGTTTCGTAATTCCATGGTTCCTTGTTCTGGCTTTTGGTTGTTATTCGATTCAGTGTTTCTGTGTGTAGGGTTTGAGAGAAATTAGGTTTGTTTATTTATTTAATTTTGTTTTGATAGTGAAATTTAATTATCTGCTGTTCCTTGGATGGTTAAGATTGGGAGGAATTGGTTGCTGGTAGTTCGGTTTCAGTTTAGCTCTGCCCGGCTGGAGCTTTACAGTGTGTAAGCTTTGTCAGAAGTAGGATTTAGTTTGAGTTGGCGTTGGAGTTTTGATGAATGGATTGAATTTTATTGTTTTAGTTTGTGAACTGTGAGTTGGTTGAATGGGTTATTCATGTGATGGTGTGTAGTCTTGTGGAATTGTCTGTTCTGAGAATTGGTTAATTCTGGTTTAGTGATTCTAATTGCGTTAACACTTTAGCTTTTGAGGGTTTAGACTTTAGATGGTGGATACTCGTGATTTAGGTGAAATTCAATTACATAATTTTTTTTATTTTCGAATTGGTTTAGTTTTGGTGTATTCTTAAAGATGTATCAGTTTTGATTTATTCTCTATATGTTGGAATTGGTTGACAGCAGTTGGAACATCTGCCATCAATGGTTGCGGGTGTTTGGTCTGAAGATGGTAATCTGCAACTGGAGGCGACCACTCAGTTCAGGAAATTACTTTCAATTGGTGAGAAACTGCTTCCTGCAGTGTATTTCATAATAGTATCAATGCTATTTGCATAACATGTTTCTGTTGTCAATTTCTGTTACCAGAGCGCAGCCCACCTATAGAGGAAGTTATACAAGCTGGTGTCGTTCCTCGATTTGTTCAATTTCTTATGAGGGAGGATTTCCCACAACTGCAGGTATCATAGATGCCTTCAACTATACCCTTTGTTTCTTTTTTCATTTTTTTTGTGGTTGTATATACCAAAGAATTCAGTCGGGTGAAAATTACCGTAGTTCGAAGCTGCTTGGGCTCTCACAAACATTGCTTCTGGGACATCAGAAAACACCAAGGTGGTGATTGATCATGGAGCCGTCCCTATATTTGTACAACTTCTTGGTTCTCCTAGTGATGATGTTCGTGAGCAGGTATAAAAATAGAACATGACCAGCATTAACTGGTTTAATTTTCTTTTGCTATATATGTTTTTAGGCTTGGCTTAGGTCTTAATGATGTTGTTCAGTGTGCATGAACTTGGCTTTTATTAATTAACAGCTGCATGTAGTTATCATGCTAGATAAAAGTGACCAATCTCCTTCCTTAACTTTTTCAATGTGTAGGCTGTGTGGGCATTGGGAAATGTTGCTGGAGATTCTCCTAGATGCCGTGATCTTGTCCTTGGCCATGGAGCTTTGCTTCCTTTGCTGGCACAACTAAACGAGAATGCCAAGCTTTCCATGCTCAGAAATGCTACATGGACGCTTTCAAACTTTTGTCGAGGCAAGCCACAACCTCCTTTTGATCAGGTTTGATTAGTTATTGGAGCGCTTTACTTCTTTTGAACCTGATATGCAAAAAAATCAATGCTCCACGCTTCATTTGTTGTCACTTGATAATGCCCTTGCCATTTAATTTTTTTGATAGTCATGAGGGAGGGATGCAGGGAATTATTTCTGTGTAGCATTGTTGTCTTGAATGATTGATGTCTATAACATTTCATGCGATGGTTCTTATGCCATAGTGTTGTTGTCTTCTTGTTGTAATTTCATTTAATAGGTTAAGCCTGCACTTCCAGCTCTTGCTCGCCTTATTCACTCTAACGATGAGGAAGTCTTAACTGATGCATGTTGGGCACTCTCATATCTCTCTGATGGTACGAATGACAAAATTCAAGCTGTCATTGAAGCAGGAGTATGTCCACGGCTAGTTGAGCTTTTGCTGTAAGTATTAAATTCTTTTTGACTGATCACTGTTATACATGGTTGTAGGACTTGCAATTTTATTTCATTTGTTATGCGCCCAAATTCGTAACTTTTTCTGCCCTATTTCAGGCATCCATCTCCTTCGGTCCTGATTCCTGCTCTTCGCACTGTTGGAAATATTGTCACTGGGGACGATATGCAGACACAGGTATGTAGCACTTTTTAGGTTTGCTTTTCTGTAATGTGCAAAAAAGGTTCATTATTTTGCTATCTCATGTTACAACCAGAAAATTCTTTTATTTGAGATATTGGCTGTCTTAGCACTCCTTTTAGCACCTCAATGATATCCCAGATGGAGTTAGTAAGGATTCAATATAATAGGTGTAGCATCTACTCCACTTCCACCCCTGTATTTGATGGAACCTAAGGTTATGATGAGTTTGTGGCCTAGATCAAAATACATTTTATCTGTAGCAATTGCTTAAACAGCTATAACTTGTAGGTTACTGTGAATTATTAACTATACTCCATTTTCATCATATCAATCCAGTCAAGTTTACTAAATAATTCCAGTGTTGGACAATAGGTTTTTCAACATATCAACTCATTTTGGTTATATAGCAGCTCCACTTATCTTGATAATAGAGAGGAAATTTGATTTGAAGCACTACACATTTCGATGAAAATGGTACAGTAGTAGGCTTGTTATATATTGAAGGGGCAAGGAGCAGGTATGGTTATAAGCAAAATATAGTTGGTGGAGATGGAAGTAGGAGTGTGTCTCTTCTTATCTCATAGTTGTGAAAAAAAGAGTTGAATTTTATTATTTTCTGTTATTGGGCTATTCTTAGGAATGTGCATGTAGATGCTTACCATTCTGAGTAGAGATTTGTTTGTCTGAGATGCTAATGTTGTTCTGCTACCATGTAGTGTATTATCAATCATCAATCACTGCCTTGCCTTTTGAACTTGTTGACCAACAATTATAAGAAGAGCATCAAGAAGGAAGCTTGTTGGACCATCTCTAATATAACAGCTGGAAACAAAGAGCAGATCCAGGTAAACCAGATACAAGTGTTGGTAACATTTGTTTCTTCAATTGCATTGATTTAGTCTGGACGAGGACTTGGTGTTTTCTGCACAACTTATTCATGAAATATTTCAGGCTGTAATTGAGGCTAATCTCATCGGTCCACTTGTACATCTGCTTCAAAATGCTGAGTTTGACATCAAGAAAGAGTCTGCGTGGGCAATTTCAAACGCTACATCTGGTGGTACTCATGAACAAATCAAGTAAGCAGTAGCCTTACACAGTTTGAAAAATATGTTTTCAAGTTGTAGCGTGTCTCAATGAGCCTGCTCATCTGTGTGTACTCTGTACAGGTACCTTGTTAGCCAGGGTTGTATCAAGCCCTTATGTGACCTTCTCATTTGCCCTGATCCAAGGATTGTAACAGTCTGTTTAGAAGGTCTTGAAAACATCTTAAAGGTAGGAGAAGCCGACAAGAATGTGAGTGACACGGGAGGTGTAAATCTTTATGCTCAGATGATTGATGATGCTGAAGGATTGGAGAAAATTGAGAATCTACAGTCTCATGACAACTCAGAGATATATGAGAAGGCAGTGAAGATTCTCGAAACATATTGGTTGGAGGAGGACGACGAGACAATGCCACCAGGTGATGCTTCCCAATCTGGGTTCCAATTTGGAGGCGACGCTCCTGCTGTTCCCTCTGGTGGATTTAACTTCGGCTAAAGGTATATATTATGATGGTTCATATTCTAGTAACCCTGGCTCACTTTTGGTGATCGGAATGGAGAGCCAATGGGCATCTTTCTTTGCTACCCAATATGTCGCAAAAAATGAAAATATTTTTCCAGCACTCAATGATGTATTATTGGTTGCAGGAGTTTTAGCTGCTGCTCCATTGAAGTGTGGTGAGATGGTTCAGGTCAGATGTCTTGGTGTCTCAGTGACGAGATTGTTCACTTCAAACATAAATGCAAGCATCACTCGTTAGCATTTGTCTTCAAATAAACAAATCCTAAACAGCTTTGTGTTTTAAGAAAAAAAAGCCATAAATACAGCATCATATCAGAAAAAGAAATCATAGGCCTGAGCCCAAATTACACTGCACAAAGGCCGGGCTTTCAAATAGTACAATCACACTAACAATCAATTATATTACAAGCGCTTAAAAGTTTATCCTAACTTTAACTAGGTCTTTTTATATATAAAAAAAAAACCTCAAGAGATAGTATGTGTAATCAATTTATTTAATCTTGAACTCCAATGTATAACTAATTGCTGTGATTTTGAATTCTTAAGCTTTTTGATCGAGCAAAAAAAACAATAAAAAAAAACTGTTCCTTACTTTAAATTTAAAGATTGGAATAATAAAAATGAGGGTAGCTTTCTGTATACACGTATATATTTTTATAATTACAAGTGGACCTTCTTCACCAAGAAATTAATAAATTAGAAACATAAAAATTACTTGTCACGTGTCAGCACAATTCGTTGGCATAATTTAACGGACAAAACATATCAATAATTCATAAAAATAAAATACCAGTTTTTATATCCGTTTTACTATTATTATTGACGATTGATATTGACCTAGCTAAGAATTCCAATCTCTCACACGTCCAAACATGGGTTTACTTTTGTGTGCCTGCGTTGCCCGAGAAGCAGAAAAGGATCTATATTTTCACGCATTTTCATGTTAACCAAGAAAAGCTTGCAACTTTCTCTCCTGTCCACATCGTATGCTTTGCTAGGTCAAAAACTCGACTCGAACTTGTACTTGACCGGATGACAAGATAAAATTTATACTATTGGGGTATTCGAAGTGATATATTAGAAAATATCCAAATACATGTTGGAAAATATTGAATCAATTATTTTTTTAATTATTATGAAATCTATACGGAATTGTGCTGGCATGACATTTCTTTGATTAGACGATTATCAGGTGATCCAGATTCCAGAAGACCTAATCAATTAGGTAACCGAACGTTATATATAATAGATAACTCGAGAGAGGTGGTTCGATGATTGAGAAAATATACCTTGCTTTTTGGCTCCAAACTTTGTAGCTAGAATGTATCAGAATAATTTATTAATTTTCTTTAAATGTATTAGATCAATACGAAGCCAGCCGTGTGTTGTTAAAAAATTTATTTGAGAAGAGAATTCCTTACTTGAAAATATAACTTTCTAGTTGATTTTATTTTATTTTATTATTTAATATTTAGTTAATTTAGAATTAGTTTCTGTCATTTTTTTTAGTTTGTATTTTATTGTATTATTTTAGTCTTATTATCCAGGTTACAGATTTGATGGGTTGATTCAAGTAATTTTTTATTTATTTATTTTAAATATTTGTTTATTTTCATCATTCAATATCGAGTGATTGAGAACTAGACTTCATAATTTATTTTGATTTATTTTCTATAGGAATATCTCTATCACAATGCTCAAATTGCGAGTTGAACACGTGAACCTGAAATGATTCGAGTGGTTGTTTTTAGATATTTTTCAATTGAATTTTTTTTTAATTCCATCATTTAATATTAAGTTGGTTGAGAATTAAGTTTTATAATCAGTTTCGATTTGTTTTTTTACATGATTTATCCTAATCTCATGATTCGGGTCTTGAATTCGGTATATTAACTCAGGCAAACCGAGATTGATCCATTATATTTTTGTTTTAATATATTTTTTAAAGTGTCGCCTTGAAACTTTATTTTATAAAATTATATTTTTAATAATTGTTTGGGTTATTTTTAAAATTGTGAAGTTCACCACGTCATATATTATATCAATCTTTGTACAATTTAGATTTTTTTTTAATTAAGAAAACTGATTTGTCCCGTGGTTTAGCACAGCACACGTCTATATGTCTACGATATAGTTGCTAACTGTTTTTTAAGCTGCTACCCAAAAAATAATAATCAAAACCATCTTAGAGATTAATGGCGCAGTGGATTACAGGGATGAACTAAAATCTAAAATAAATAGAGAATAACTTTATCGGGTTATATGTTCTGGGGGGTGTAAACATCCTTGGTAGTTGAGAAGGCTACAAAAAATTCATTTTTTGGCATGATTCCATGTTAACTGCGACACAGAGCTGCTACAACTTCTCTGCTCCAAGCACAAACAATTGTCCTGTTCTAGAGAGAAAGATACAGAGGGCTCAGCTTTTCATGTCCATCTCTCTAATGGTTCTTAACAAAGTTTCAATAAATCCCATTAAAGAATTCCTCTGTGCCATTGAAAGCAGAGCTTAATATCAGACCAAATCTCTTTCTCAGGCCTCCTGTGACACGTCGCTTTCACTCAGGTCGTCCAATACTCTTCTTCCTGTGGCCCTTTCTGCCCTGAACGTGTGTTTGGAATTGGAAGTTCCATCAGGAAATCTTTATTTTTTTAATTTGTGTTTCTAAATTCTTTTTACAAGTTTATATTAAAAATTATATTTTTTAATATATTTCTAAATAAAAAATATTTTAAAAAAACCTTTCCTTGTCTCTTTACATTATTTATCACGACACAGTGAAGATTGGTGGAAAAAAGATTTTACAGTGGTCTCGTTTGATCATTCCTGAGAGGGTTGTGGGATTTTTGTCTGTTCATGACATAGGAGAGAATGGGATCTGAAGTCCCTCTTTTTTTTTTCTTTTTAATGATTCCTTGTTTGGTTACATATACGGCTAATTAATAAAATTAGTCTTTAAAATTGGAATTGTGATAGTTTTTATTTTTAATTATATTTTGAAAATATGTTTTATTTAAAAAAAATATAAAGTTGATATTTTAGTGGTTTTTTTATAGTTTTGGTGTATTATGTAAAAAATTAAATAAAAATCTGAAAAATAAATTATTTTAATGTATTTTAAAAAAACACCTTGTATTATTAAAAAAAAAAACAAATTCTAGATTATCACTTGTTGTGACTTTGTTGCCTGAACATCCCATACACATTTTAATATTGTTTTTTCATCTATAAAATTTAACAAATGTATCCATATGAAATATATATTAAAAAATACCTCAATCTATTAACAAAACAATAAAAATGCAAACCATCCGTGCATGTAAACACGTGTCAAAAGCCCATCATTTTTTTTGGCGGGTGACGTGTCACTCAAAGCCCCTTCACCTCCTCTATATTTCTATTACACCAAGAAAACCCTCGAGCTAATGGCCCCTAAGGAGCTAGAGCATACCCTTTCTTGTAATTTCACAAACTCCCAAGAAGAGTGTCCCTAGGGTTTTTTGTGCATATCCATTATCCACCCCAAGGGAGTCAGTGACTAAGTGACAAAGAAAAAACAGCCTTGCACACACCCATTCGCTCCTCTCCCTGTCCACCACCTCCACGCTTCTCTCTTTTTCTCCATTTCTTGCTTCCTTCGCTCCCTTTTCTCTTACAAAATGGTAGTGTTGGTGTCATGCCCTTCTTTTATTTTCTCTTGTTCAAGAAATTATATTTTTAGCAACTCATCAAGAAATGATTAGACCTTTGCAAAGTTACCACCTTTAATACCTCAATCATCTTAAAAATCTAAATCCAGTGGTCTTATACAGTAAAATTCTCCTCTTCCTACTTTGAACCAAGAGAGACAAGAAAAAATAGTTTGCTTAATACACGGGTGTGATCATGGATCTTAAAGGAAGGGTAAGTAGTGTCAACAAAATGATCAATGTTTGCTTCTTCTTCTTCCCCGTGTTTTTATTTTTTTGGTGTGTAATATGATACTGTTATTTGGTACAGAAATCATCACGTGAAGATGAGAGTAGTGGAAGTGGTGATGTCGAGGACAGGAAGGCTTGTACTGATTGCAAGACTACTAAGACCCCATTGTGGAGAGGTGGACCAGCTGGCCCCAAGGTGTGTATGTTTGTTTGTTTTTGGTCCATTACAATCTTGTTATCTTCCCTGTTCTGTTCATTTTGCTTATGGGTTTTTGATTTTTTAATCTGGGTCAGTAGTTTTCACAAATGGGTTTTTGGTGTTTGAGGTTGTCTAACCTTCGTGCTTTTTGTAAAATACAATCTAGTCTTCTTTCTCCCCTTCTTTTCTTCTTGGGCTTTTGATTTTTTGATCTGGGTAGTTTATATTTTCAAATGGGTTGTGGTAGTTTTTGCTGGAGTATGTATTTGGGTCACTATATGTGATTGCTAGTGCTTACCTTGTTTATTTATGTTTACTCGGTCAAAGGTTGTGATCTGTTTTGACTCGATGGTCTTGGTATCTTCAATGGGGCCTTTTATTGGTCACCATTTTTGTGTTTTAAAGTCGTCTGTTCTAGCTGCGTGTCATTTTGACTTGTGGGTCTTTGGCATTTTCGATATGAGCTATATAGTGACCGCTCTGTGTTTTCTCGTCTTTATGGTTTTTCTTGTCTAGGTTAATGGTTTTTGACTCGTGGTTTTTTTTTCAGTCACTGTGTAATGCTTGCGGGATCAGATACAGAAAGAAGAGAAGTGTGATGAGATTAGAAAAAGGTCCAGAGAAGAAACGGGAAAAAACTACCACCATCAACACCACTACTGCCACAGACATTTCCACTATCACTACAGCCACAACAACAACCACTGCTCAGGTTGCTAGTGGCAATGGACTGATCAGTGAGTCCTTGAGGATGAGCTTGATGGTTTTGGGTGAAGAGATGATGTTACAAAGACCATCGATTGTGAAGAAACAAAGGTGCCAAAGGAAAAGGAAGCTGAGAGAGGAAGAGCAGGCTGCCTTTTCTCTGATGGCTCTGTCATGTGGTTCAGTCTTTGCATGAAAGAGGAAATAACGTAGGTGGTAGTACAAAAATAGGGACGAAGATAGAAGAAAACCCTGACCTTAACTTACCCAAATACCTTTTGTTGTTCCTTTTTAGGTTAGAAAGAGAAGAAAAACTGCACCACAAACGAGGTTGCTTAGGTGTTTGATGAAATGGAATGAGAAAAGAAATACGCTGTGATGTTTTCTTTGTTTGTGGTGTAGTTTTTCCTCTTTCCTGAGGGAGTATAGTCAAGGGAGACAGTGTCATTCCTCTTTTGGTGGGCATTTGTATATACTGTTTTCGGAATTAATGAAGAAATTAATATATGTTTAGCAAGTCGAGTAGCATTTATTTTGTTCCATCATCTGTGCTTGTATGATAATTATGCGGACATGACACGGTTACGAATCTGGCTTAACTTCTCACCCGTCCGGTGTGATATTAAAACTTCCTTGCCGGTCTGGTTCCATTTTCCTTTGGATCAAACTAGATGACATGTCTGCATGTTGTTGCATGTTGTTGCAAGTTTATAAAATAAATGTGCTCAATAATGTTATAATTGTGAATCAGTACTATATAAATAATAAAAATTAAAGATATGGTGTAACCAATATTTCATTATATAAGTAATAGAAATTAAAGATATGATGTAACCAATATTTCATAATGGAAAAAAAAGAAAGATTCAGTGATTTCACTAAAAAACAAAAAAAAATTATAAAGTTAAATTTTCTATCAACTTAATATTAAAAAAAAATGATAAAAATAATTTTGGAAGGAAAAAATCCATGAAGAAAAACGTTGTAGCAATTGACAATGTTTTGTGAAGAAAACTACAATGTTTTTCGCAATACAATCGACAAAAATAATTTTAGAAAAAATCATAAAAAAAACATTTAGAGAAATATTGTAGTAATTCACGGTGTTTTGTAAGGAAAACAACAACGCTTTTCCCATGTGATTTAGTTTTATTGTAATTATAATTTGTAACCATCTCAATATTAAAAAAAAATCGACAAGGATAATTTTAAAATAATTCATTAAAAAACATATGTGGTAAAATAATGCAACAATTCACAATGTTTTTTTAAAAAAAAAATTACAAAGCTATATTCTTAACTAGCTCGATATTAAAACAATAAAATTAACAAATATAATTTTTGGGATAAAAACACATAAAAAAAAGGGACAAAAAAACCATGTTGGAAATGTTGTAGCAATTCAATGTGTTTTTGTGATGAAAGCTACAATGCTTCCCCACATGGTTTAGCCTTACTTGTAATGACTTATAATTATAATTCTCAACCAGCTCAATATTAAAAAAAAATAACAAAGATAATTTTGAAAAAATAATAAGAAAAAAAAACTATATGGAGAGATACTATAGCAATCTACAGTGCTTTCCTCACGTGATTAGCTTTTATTACAAAGTTAAATTCTAACCAGTTTAATATTAAAAAAATAACATTGACAAATTACAAAAAAAGAAAACACAAAAGAAACTGTACAAAAACTATGTGAGGAAAAACTGTATCAATCTATTGTGTTTTGTGAGGAAAGTTACAGTGTTTTCCCTACATAATTTAGCCTTGTATTTACTTATAATTCTTAATCAACTTAATATTAAAAAAAATAAAATTGACAAGGATAATTTTAGAAAAAAAAACTACGTGGTAAAAAATATTGTAGCAATCTACAGTAATTTGTGAGGAAAAATAAAGTGCTTCCCTCACATATTGTAACTATAATTATTAATCAACTCAATATTAAAAACAAAATTGAAAAAAATAAATTTGGAGAAAATCATAAAAAGAAGAAAAAAATCACATGGAGAAACATTGTAACAATCAATAATGTTTTAAAGAAAAAAAGTTACAAAACTCAATTCTTAACAAGCTTAATATTAAAAAAAATCGACAAATATAATTTTGGAAAATAAAAAATAAAATAGAAAAACCAAGTGGAAAAACACCGTTGCAATCTATGGTATTTTTTTTAAAAAAAATTACAAAGCGAATTTTTTAACCAGCTCAATATTATAAAAGTAAAATTGACAAAGATAATTTTGGGGGAAAAAAAAGAAGAAGAAAAAATGGCAAAAAAGAAGGGGGGGGGGGAAGAAGAAGAAAAAAAGGGGAGAAAAAAGACAAAGTGAAAAAAAAACAAAATAATAATAATAAAAAAATACACTGTAGATTAATGTTATAATCAAACGTACATTGAATATGGATGAACAATTAAATTCTCAATCAGCTTGATATTAATAAAAATCAACAAATATAATTTTGAAAAATAAAAAATAAAATAGAAAAATCATGTGAGAAAACACCGTTGTAATCCATAGTATTTTAAAGAAAAAAAAATTATAAAGTGAATTTTTTAACCAGTTCAATATTAGAAAAGTAAAATTGACAAAGATAATTTTGAGAAAAAAAAGAAAAAAAAAAGAAAAAGTGCAAAAAAGAAGAAGAAAAAATGACAAAAAAGAAGAAAAAAAAAAGGAAGAAATAAAGGGGAGAAAAAAGAAAAAGTGAAAAAAACAAAATAATAATAATAATTAAAAAATGCACTGTAGATTAACAGGGCTTTAAAATGGATGAACAGTAAATTCTCAATAGCCCCCTTTAGCTTATTACTTGATACATTATTAAATGAAGCGAAAGCCAACTTGGTGGTATAAAAAATGCTACCATCTTGAGCTCGATATTGTACGCGGCGCAAGGGGCAAATATTGCTGGAAAATAAAAAATAAATTATCAATTAGTTTAATATTAAAAAAAATCAATAAATATAATTTTAAAAAATAAAAAATAAAATATAAAAATCATATGGGAAAATATCTTTGCGATTCATAATATTTTTTTTTTTAAAAAATTACAAAGCAAATTTATAAACCAGTTTAATACTAAAAAAGTAAAATTGACAGATAATTTTAGGAAAAAAACAAAAAAAAAGAAAAGAAAGGGGAGAAAAAAGAAAAAGTGAAAAAAAAAAATTATAATAATAAAAAAATGCACTGTAGAACAATGCATTAAATATGGATGAACAGTAAATTATTAATAGCCCCCTTTAGCTTATTACTTAATACATTATTAAATGAAGCGAGAGCCAACTTGGTGGTATAAAAAATGCTACCATCTTGAGGTCGTTATTGTATGTGGCGCAAAGGGGCAAATATTGCTGTCATGGAGTCAGTCGCTGGGGGTGTGCTTGGATTATATTGAAAATAATTTTTTTAAAATAAAAAAATATTATTTTAATATATTTTTAAATAAAACATCACACTTTTAAATACATGCTTAATAATATATAATATGAGGTTTCATCTGCTTCAGAAAAATGCCTTCACTCGCCACCTCCCAAAACACAAGCACGCTTTCCTCTGCATCCGAGGTTGAGTCTCCCCATTTTGTTGAAGGCTGATGCAAGGATTAATTCTAGATTGTAGTTTTTGCCATCTTATTCTATTCAAATATTATACAACGCATCTGGATGCTCGTTTAGCACTGCGCTGCGTTTTTTTTTTCTTTTTCTTTTTTTCTTTTTGGAAAATATAAATTCCGTTCATGAATATATTAAATTTATATTTTTTATTAGTCTTGATTTTTTTTATTGGTTTTGATATAGTGATATCAAAAATAAAAATATTAAAAAATATATTATTTTAATAAATTTTTTATAAAAAAACTATTAAAAAATACCCTGCGTCATGGGCTATATTACTATATTTTCCCTCCCATTTTACATTTTATACTGGATGACTTCTTTTTTTTTTTGGTTGAACTTCATTTTTCTCCCATTGCATGTAATGTGACAATACATCGCGTGTTGAGTTGAGATTTTATTTCCTTCACGCATTCTTGAGAATTCAAATTGTTTGAAAAGATCTTAGAGTTGAACCTGAGGTTAATGAAATAAAACTTCAATTTATAGTATAAAAAATAATTAAAAGAAAAGGAATCCAAATAAAAACAAAAAACAACAACGAGGATTTTTGTTTTTTGCTAAAAAAATCATTTTCAACCAAGAAAATTCATTCATGCAACTTTCAAAATAAAATAAATCAATAAAAACCTCATACAAACTGAAATTTTGTTTTTTCAAAATTGTGAGATTATAATAAAAAAAGTAGTGGATCCGGAAGACATGGATCAGGATACGCAAGTAATGGGTCTCAACGTCACAGTTTCTTTAGCCGTCACGAAATCCTCATCTCCATGACTTCACACTAAAGGATTCTCCTCTCTTCACCCATATAACCTAGCCTAATCTCTCCCTCTCTTTCTATAAAGTTTCAACTTTCAAGCTCATTGAAGAATGCACTCTGAGCCCATTTCAAGTTTCTCTCAGGCATGGCTTCTCTATCTCCTTAAAGGCTTTTTTGTTTGAGTTTATTGTTCTTAAATGCTTTAACATTTAAGTTTTTTAAGCTTTCTTTTCTTGATTTAATTGTGGTTACATTGATTATGAGAGATAAAGATATAATCTTTACTGAACTATAGTTTTTAAATTGTTTTCTGAAGTGTAGATTGTGTAAGCTGAAGAAGAAAAACTAGAAAAAAGATTCCATTTTTATGTCAAAGTTGTTATCCTTGCGTGTCAATTCAACTATCTGGGATGATTAAATTTTAAAAATATAGGTGGGTCAGTTTTGGTTATGATGATTATGGTTTGAAATGCATTTTTAAAGGATTTGTTTGATATGTTACAAGCTTTATTGAAGAACTAGAAAGCATCCATTTTCCTACTAAATGGCTTTGATGTGCCACTTCAATTGTGCGAGATAGAAAAATTCTATACGGAAAAATTCTATACGGAGCAGTGTTTTTAGGCTGAATTGGGAGTTTTCAGGACAGTTTGGCTGTTGGGATCACATGGTTTATGGATATATGTTTGAGAGAGATTTGTTTGATATGTAGAGTTTTGCTTGTGAATTATGGATGGTTTTTGAGCTGATGATTATTGAACTTCATTCCATGATTGGTAGTTTGTTTTGTTTTGGGATTTGGGTTGTAAACTTGATTTAATTTGATATGGGAATTGAGATATCATTGATGATTTTGCCTTTTTCACATGTTTCTTCGTTGAGTATGCTTGAAAAGCTCAGTAATTTTTTAAATTCAAGCTTTTGTTTTGGGTATCAAATACCACAGACTGCCAAGTTTGGAAACAAACTTTTGACATAATTTCACTAAGTCATAAAAACCTTTTTTTTTCTGATAATATAACTCTGAACCAGTGAAGAATCATGAAAAGATACTAGCAACGTTACATTTCTTACATTTGGTGAACTTTTAAATGGAAGCATCTCTATACTTAGTTTTGCTTCACCGTCTCTTTGTTATGGTTTTTATGCAGTGGTAATCAGTTTGCATTTTGAATTCTGAGTTGCTCTTCTGCATTAGTTTTAGGTTTTATTAGGGCTCTTAACATGATGATGTGTTCTTTGAGGTTCAATACCAACCCCTCTGGAAGGTACATAAACATCAATTGTTGATGGAATGGGACGACTTCTGATTATTTCCTTATAAAGGGTATTTTGATGGATAAAGGAAGGATGCCGAACCATTAATATCAATTGTTTAGACGTGTCAAGAGACCATGCTGTCTGGTTGCGCACAAGTTTACTGAACTGTGAATATTGTCATGCTCTTATTCAAAATGTCAGAGATTTAGTTCAGAGTGATATTGTTTCATCAGTTCAATTCACTCTTCATTCTCAGGTCTAAGCAGATTACACTTGTGATGCAAAATATATCTTTGAAATCTTGCTCGGTTGTAGTTCATGAGTTGCATGAGGACAGTTCTAATGTGCTTCTCAATCTTGCAAGTTCCCAGATGCAGAACCCATACCTTAGCTAATTTTTGGTGGGAAAGCTCTCCTAGTTTATATAGAACATGTGGCAGGAGTTGCAGCTTTCGATTGCTGGGCTCCAAAGCCAATGGGATGGAAGGAGGATACAGTAAAAGATGGATCAGAAGACCTGTAAGTACCAAAACAGGAGGAGAAAGCCAAACTACTCGAAAAAGCAAATCAACCACCATTGGACATGAAATTCTGGACGAAACAGTTTCAACTAGGGCTACATTGAATATAAAAGAAACAGAAGTAAGTGATTTCCATAGAAATCAATACTGTGATATTCAACAAAAGATTGCTGAGAACGAAGACATTGCTAAGCTTGTGACTGTTATTGTCTTTGATATTGAGACTACTGGGCTCAGCAGACAGAATGAACGCATTATTGAGATTGCATTGCAGGATCTTCAGGGAGGTGAAAACAGCACCTTCCAAACACTAGTAAATCCCGGACGCCATGTTACTAATTCAGATATTCATCACATTACAACACATATGGTCTCCAGACCTGATGTCCCAAGGTACTAATGTCAGTGGCCAATAATTTTCTCAAAGGAACTTCCATGATTAAGATACAATTTCAGAAATTAAAGACTACATCTAGTATTAGGTTGCAAAGACCTCAGCCCGTTTCATTGAATTCCCATTCCCTGATTATTTGATATGTCAAGTTGTTTCTTTATGGAAAAGAATCTCATTTAGAAAATAGTGTCAGAGGTTGCAGTTATGTCCATGTGAGTGTGCATACTGAACAGAAAGGGAATAAACCACCGGCAGTGCTCAGTGATTTCTGGGTGCGCCAACTTCAGTTATGTAGGCTTTATTTCTGAGAATTTCCACATTGGTTTCCTTTTCTTTCTATTATGTGTTAGATAAGATAGTCTGAGTTTCCTAATTTCCCATAGAACATGCATGATTCTTTGTTTCACCTTTCATGCTGATGATGGAAACTGCATGGTTATTCGCATTGAAAGGCGAGCACGATCAAGCTCATTATTAGCTAATTTCCATTTTCTGTTGTTTAGGAGATGCATGTTCACCAATTAATGGGTAGTTGTGCAGTTACATAAATATTGCATGTGAACGTTGCAGGATGGAAGAGTTGATACCTATATTACTGCAGTATGTGAAGAGCCGTCAGAAACCTGGGGGCTATGTACTGTTTGTTGCTCACAATGCTCGTGCTTTTGATGTCCCATTTTTGGTCAATGAATTCGGTCGCCACCATTTCGAAATTCCTCAGAATTGGCTTTTCGTCGACACGCGTCCTCTGGCACGTGAAGTGCTGAAGATGGAAGGTCCCTCTCTCCCTCCTTGCAGTCAGCATATGTCTGCACTCATTTTCTGAATTCATTTGAGGATTTATTGAAAGCCTTGTTTTGACTTTGTTACAGGATTAAAAGTTACTTCAGGGACATCACTAGAAGCCCTTTGCAAGAAGTATAATATTCAATTCGTTGGCAAAGCACACAGAGCCATGGCTGACGTGACCGCATTATCATTAGTTCTTCAGAGGCTGACCTTCGACCTGAAACTCCCACTTTCTGGCCTCATTGCAAAACATTTTACACCTTCAGAATTAACCTCTGCAAAGAAGAAGAAATAGAGCTAGTTTGGAGCCGCATTATGCCCCTGTATTAACTATTTATAGTATATTTTTTACCCATTTCTTGATAAAATCTTCAGGTCATTTATTTTATTTGCGGTGCCCTTCTTTAATCTTTTGAAAATAAAAGTTTTGGATATTTAACAGATAATTATCGAAAAAATATTTATTTATATTAAAAGTACAAAAAAAAGAAGGAATAAGATTGCATAAATTGGCAAAGATCATAATTTTGTTGGATATCCTGTCCTATTGGCCGTTGTTGACAAAAAAACAAGTGCGAGGTAAAGAGTTAAGGTGCTTTCTTTAACCTATGGTGAAGTAATGTCGTTTGCATGAAAAAGAAAGGTAGCTCGATGAAAAAGATCTTATTGCTCTCGTTGAGAGTCGAACTCAAGACCTCCCGCTTACTAAACGGGTGCTCTAACCAACTGAGCTACGAGAGCTTGTTGGATATGTCTCTCATATTTTGTTATAGATACTAAAACAGTGTGTGCACATTTGAAGGACGGCACAAAAGCCCAGTCACATTCTCACTGCCCATATTGGAAGTATAATCCAACCTCTGTCTCCCCTGTCTGCTCAAAATCAAGGCAGTGTGATGTCGGCTGGCCCTAAGGCTTATTGCCTCATTAGTCATTACTTCGACTCTGTGGTTTGCTGTATGGTACAATCTGCATTTTACTCTAATTATATATTTAGTTAATCAATAGTTATTATAATTTTACTAGAAAAAATTATTATTTATATTTTTTTTTAAAATTGCAACCATATATTAGCTATTACACAAACTTTTGTATATATTTAAGAATGTGATAATGGTTACCTTTTAAAGTATTTTTTATTTAAAAATATATTAAATAATAATTTTTTATTTTTTAAAATTAGTATATTAAAACCATTTAAAAATACGTAAATAATTCAAAATTCTAACATAATTTGCACGCGTTTCCATATAATATCTTATGTCACTGAAAATTGTGAAGTCTGTAGTTACACCTTCGACTTGTGCCAAGAGAGCACATATGACCTAATGACCATGCATTTAGTTAGAAAATACGCACACGTACAGTCATGGCGAGCATACTAAAACCACCAAGAATATGATCAGGGCACGTGCATCAACAATTAGCAATCTCATTTGAGCTCAACATTACTCAGATGATCAAGTTTGATCAGATTATGAAGCATTGTTTTGCAGGCATGGTGAAACTAGAAACCCATCACTTCTTCGAAGCTTTATCCACGCAAGTTAGAACGTTCATACATCTAGGCAGTTAAAACTGTGGGATGATAGGTAATCAATGGCAAACAAGAGATTGAGAGGGAGAGAGGGAGGGAAGGAGACCATAGCTGGATTCATTTTTTTATATTACATGAACAAAAATGGATACAAACAACTAAAAAGGCCTCGACTCTTCATTACACAGCATTGGATCTGGAAGCACCATGTTCCAACCTCCTGAAAATCCGAAGGAATCAACTTAGCAGATCCATGACAAAGGACAACGAACAGTATCAGCTCTATACATCGTGAGGACATTTATTCCCAAGTACAGAACTCTCCCCTCTTTTCCCACAAAATTTGAAGGAAAAAAAAAACAGAAATATGTGATCAATTAATTTGGTTATGTGTATTCAAGGAATTTGCAGCTCTTGCATTCTTCAATAAGACAAGATAGAGCCATCTACACTCATGTAACTTTTGGAGGGGAGCGTCAGCACTATGAATGAGTGAACTTCAGGAATATCTATGCTCACAGATCAAAAGAGAATCTTCAGTAACATCTGTTCTCACAGTCAAAAGACAATCGTCTTGAGGACGAGGAGGACCAACATGATGAAGCACATGATAACGAGTACCGTGGCACACATCACCATTCCCCCTCGTTTCTGAGTCCTCTCAGCCTGCAACACCAAATCCATTCAATACAAACAACGCCATACAAAGTTAGAGAGAAAAGGAGAGGCTTTAAATGTAGAATGAAATGATTGTTGAGGATAAGAAGAGCACCTTCTGCAGTTGCTTAAGCCCCTCCTCAACTGTGGTTGCTACATTCTGAATGTTGTAGTCTATCCTATCAACAATAGTGCCCTGCTTGGAGAGAAAAGACCAGTAAGTGACTAGTGTCTTAAAAAAGAACTTTAGCGGATTTCAATAAGAGGATGAGCAACTCTTAACCTGGTCTATTACTAGTACTGACAAGTCCTTCATAATTTGAGCCAGCTCGTTTACTGACTCAACTACCTACAAAGATCAATAGCAAAGACATAAAAAGTACTAAGAAATACAGGACACTGCCAGATTTCTGTTGATATTAAAACAAAAGGCTAAGAGCAATCACTTGCCTGTTGGATCTCTCTTTCCCTTTCTACAGTGAATGCTTCACTCCTTTTCAGCTTGGTCATCTGATGCTCATTAAAAACCTAATATATAATTCATATATAATATTCTTAGTACTCAACCAAGGTGAAGAAATTATGCAAGAATCTTGACTGAAAATGAAATGTATCTCACAAAACTATTTAGATAATGTTTCTCGATGTAATTGATAGTTTTAATGACGAAAATAAATATCACCTATATATAATTGACATCAATACATGCCCTTATCAACTTGTTAAGCAGGACCGAAAAATTCAAGACATGTCATATCCAACAATAAGCCCAAGGCAGAGAAGGTTAAGACAAGCGCATACCATGTCATCCAAATTGTCATCATCTATAATAGATCTACCGCCATTTAAGTTCATTTCTAAATCAACCCCGTCCTGACCCTGCATACCAAAGCAAAATGATTATAGGGGAATGTTGATAAATTACTCACTTATTCAGTAGTTCTATTAGAAAAGATATACTTCTCAGACCTCTTTTTGTTGCCTGAGGCGCTTCAAGTATGTTGACTGTTTCTTGCGAAGTTCCATTGAAAGGTTCTGAAGGTCAGTAGCAAGGGAACGCTGCAAATAAAATTATGCTAACATAAGCACAATTAAAAAAAAATACAACCTGCCATGTACAGAATGCACAAGTTCTCAAGTGTGTTTAACTGCATATAAAATGCCACAGAACAAAACAATGGAAAGGCGAAGTTCACAGCCAACCAGTATATTGGAAAGAGCAATCATTTCACCCAACAATTATAGGTTCATGGCCCAGAAGAAACGCACAAGAAGATATTATAATTTCTCGATAGGATAAACAACAGGGGAAGAAGAGGAACAACAAAGGCCCCTAACCATCAAAACATTTAATAAGGTAGAATTTCACCTTTACTTTATCAGCATATTATTGGATTGCTTTCCCCCAAATTTTTCATTCATAATTATTTTTTCTTGGGCTTAGGCCACATCATCTACGAAAAAAATCATATGGAAGTAGAGATAAATCATTACCAACTTCACGTGTTTTGTTTTAAGTCATCATTTACATGTGTGATCACATGTAGTTGGTTCTAGCAAAAAATTAAGGCTTACCTGAACATTTTTTCTAATGTTTGAATCCTCAGAAGGCCCAGCTGCAGCAAGTCTTTGCAGTTTCTTCTCTGATTTCCTTATAAGACCAGTTATCTCTTGGGTTAGACCCTCAATCATGCGTTGATCTTCTTTACCGTCACCAAATGAAGGCATCAATGCTTTGGCATGAGCCTTTGCTAGCTCAACCATTTTCATACGTGCACGTTGCACATTTGACGATATTTCTTCAGATACATCCACCCAAGCTGGTGGCAAACCTACTGTAAGTGCACCTTTACTGCATCAAGACAGCAATTTTTAACAGTCCTACCAGGCTAGCATAAAATTTTACAAAAAATACTCGCCCATTAAGACAGCAATAGTACATTAGTCAAAAAGCTATTAGGGTCTCGAATTTAGAAGAGAGACCCATGCAATACTTGATACATATACTCATATCTATCAGAATCTTTCGAATATCGTGGCTTGAAGTACAGCCCTCCCCATGCCAACATGCATCACCTCCCAAAGCTACCATCTCACTGCTCCTTGCAACTTTGATAAATCTTTTTATAAGAAATATCAACAAAACCATGGGGATTCACACATGCCTGCATATAAAATCATAAACCTACATGCCTGATCATTCATTATTCCCAAGTCTCAAATTATATCTTTCTTCTACAACACTCTTGCACTACCTTCAAGAAAAATATCTCATTCTTTCATCATCAAACACATTTCCTACATCCATTTCAATCTAACTATAGGTAACCCACCATTCATTCTTCACCTACAGCTACCACCAAATCCCAAACCACATACACAGCAGTAAACTTTTACAATTCTTAACCGCAATGCTTTTCGAAACCCTCCCGTGATCCTACACAATTAACTCCATCTACACCACTTTGAACTATCACAACCCTCCAAATCCACTCACATTCACTTCAAAAACTAAAAACCCACCAACAATTTTCAAATTTACACGCATTTTCCACTTTCAATCTAACAATAAAGCACACTACAAATCTCCACAAAATCACACTACAAAAATATCTCATTTCTCATCTCTTTTTAGATAGAACTTCAATTATGCATCTCACATTACTAAAATCAATAAAATATAATTAATTAATAAACCCCTCTCAAAATTCAACACTCAAAAATAAAAAAATAAAATAAAAAACTTACTTAAATCCAAACTAAATAATTAATTAACAACAAAAATACCAAGCAGATCTCTATTATATACGTACGAAAGTGTATGTGTATTTTGTACCTTGAATTACCGGGGTCTTCAGTACTAAGAGGAGTATATTTCCGATTATGATTTAGAAGCGAGGTGCTAGCCAATTCGATCACCGGACCGCCGCCACCTCCTCCGCTGGAGCTCGTCGAGGGCGATGAGCTCGACGGAACCCTAACGCTCTTTAATGCATCTCTGTACTTCCTAAATATCAACGTCCGATTCCTCGTTGCCATAACAAAATTATCAAGACAAAAGCTTGATCTTTCTCTTAAGAATCGAAGATTGATGGACCTGGTGGTTTTGCGGAGGTCACGTGATCGGAATCGGGGGAGAAGGCGGAGGCCACGTGACCGGAGAAATTGGAGATGTTTTGGGAGGTAGTAGATGTTGGGGTTAATTAAGAAATAATTGCAAGTCGAGGGATTGATCGCTTTGTTTTTTTTCGTTTACTTCACTGTTAAGTGGGGCCTGGAACGATTATGGATGATTTGTTTAAAACTTAACTATATAATTTTGATGTATGAAACTCGTTTGAGAATTTATATGGGAGAAGAAAAATATTTTTTAATATATAATTTTAAAAAATTGATTTGATGATTAAGAATATTTATTTTTTTAATTTTTAAATTTTAAATTATTTTAAATGTATTAAACCAGTTATATTTTCTAAATTTATCAGATATTATTTAATATTTAATTAAATAAATTAAAAATAAAAAATATTTTTTGTTATTTAATTTTTTATAAATGCGAAAAGAGATATGTATTTGTAAAAATATTAACCTGAAAGTTTGAACAAAAAAGTGGTAAGTTAAAATTGACAATTTTATATATATATTCAAAATTAAATAAATTAGTGATAATCCTAAAATTAACGACCATGTAAGTTTTTAATGACTCTAAAGTTTATAAAACTCAAACTAATAATCTTTAAAAAGCAAACTTAAAATCTGATCGGTTAAGCTATACCTTTTAAGATTTAATTTAATTTATATATTTGAATGATATAGTAGTGAGTAAAAAATTATTAGTTTTTTTAATAAAATATCATTATTTGAAATAATATTTTTTAAAAGCTAAAATGATACCATTCCCTATAATTTTTTTTTAATTGTTAACAAGATCCCAATTAAGTTACAAATTAATCCTTCAAAGTTATTTGAATTTAACCAGGTCAATTTTTCAGATGAGTTAAAAAATAAACTCAATAGACCAGGTCTCGAATTGCTAAGCCACCAAGCTATACCGGGCCATATTGAACAACGATGCCTTTCATCCCCACGATATGATAAAAAATAATAATAATAAAAAAAAAAAACCCTATCCCCGTGGATGTATATTTGTTTTCTGGAGGGGGCATTACCCTTATTTATCTATTTATTTTCGAAATAGGCATCGCCTTTATCCAACAACATGTTAAGGTGTGGATTCATTTATAAATGGAAAATATTTATCACATTATTTTTATATAGAAAAATTAAAAATATAAATAATTTTGTTTTATAAATTTACTAATGTGGATTTAAATATAAAAGGTTAGTATAATAGTTAATTCCTCTTCTTCTTTATTTCCTAAACTCAAATCTCCAGATCAATATCCACATAATCTTATTAATTTTTTAAATACACCATATTCACATGGAAAAATATAATTTCAATAATTAATTATATAGTATGTTCATGATAAAATAAATCTAGTTTTGATGTGTGAAATCAATTTTTAAAACATTTATTATTATAAAAAAATACATATTTAATACATTAAAAAATTGTGTAGAAACAACTCCTAGATAAAATTAAATAGCTAATGTGTGTTAGATATTGAAATATACTAATATTTTTTAAAAATATTTATTAAAATAATTTTTTTAATATTGGGACATTTAAATCACTAAAATATTACATTAATTTAATATATTTTTTTTTAACTAAAACACCATTTTAAAACACATAACAAAAAAAAGTTTGTGCACTTCCGATCACTCATTTAATCAGACAACTGGAACACATCTGATGATTATTTCAAAAAATTGACTATTCATTGAATCAAATCTCTTTCTAAAATTAAAAGGAAAATAAATCATAAATAATAAATTTTATATAAAAAAAGGAGGAAAATACTATAAAGCCAACAGCACAACAAACATCATATCCCCTTTTCCCGACGAACAAAAGCAGGTCCTTGTATTATCTCTCACTCCTTTTATAAATAAATAAATAAATAAAAACTCACCTTATCAGATATCATCATTTCCTCTGATTCAACCCCTTATTTCAAGGTTATTCATTTGCGTAAATTCAAGATCAAAGCTTCAAAGTTCGATTAAGAAAACCCACTTTTTGATTTTTCAACGAGTGAGGATCGGTGGAGAATTTTGGAGTTTTAAATAAAAATAAAATAAATTTAAAAGGGAGGAGCTATGGATGCTGATTCATGGAGTGCTCGACTTTCCTCAGCTTCTAAGAGATACCAATCAGCTCTTCAATCACGATCTGGTGAGAGCTTTTTTTTCCCTTTCTTTTTTTGATTTTTGAAGTGATCAATTTTTTATATGTATGAGGTCTGTTTGGTTGCTGAAAAAATGAAGGAAAAGTTATTTTCATGGAAGTTTCTTTGTTTCAAACTTATAAAGTTTGGATTTTTAATCAATTTGGGCTTAGTTACATCAAACCCAGTTGTCATTTCTTTGTCTTTTGATTTTTTATTGGTTTGGTTGTAGCTAAGAAATGATAAGGAAATTAAAGATTACGAGAATTTAAAGTGTTGATGTTTAAAGTTTGGATTTTTAAGTAAGTTGAGCTTGGTTGCACCAAACCCTGAAGTCGTCTCTTTGTCTTTTGCTTGTTAATTGATCTGTTTTGCTGTAAGAAAGTGAGTTTATGGGAATTTAAAGTGTTAATGTGTGAAGATTGGATTTTCTAGTTGTTTGGTCATTGACAATACGATGGAAACTATAAGGTTTTGGAATCCAATTTTCGTTTCTTATTGAAAAAGAGTGATTTGTTTTGGTTGGTTGATGGGAAAATGAGGACATATGAGAAAATTGGGATTTGGGATGTTAAGGTTTTTCATTATGAGTTTGTTTTAACCCCCGAAAGGGAAATTACATCGACTTCATTCGGCTTGGTATGGCTGTTACTCGAAAGTTGAAACTCAAAGGTTCGTCATTTTTTATACAGAGAAAGAAAAACATATTCTCTTTGTGAAAATATTATTTTTGTTTTAGTGAACAGAGTGTCAAGAGATGAGTGTTGTTATTTAGGTTCAGCGAGCTGGAAAATAAATTCTCATACTGAGGTATCAAGTATTCTCCATATGGAGTTTGTAAGGGAAGTGCTCCTTGTAGCCACTAGAGTGGTTGACTTGAGAACCATGAATCTTGACACTTGAGTTGAATTATACTTTTATAAAATGGAGACACAATGTTTCTGAAGGTAATGGACTAAGAATATTTTCTCTTAAACTTCAACTAACTGTTAAATGTTTGTGAATGCAGATATGTTTATGGGGTTTGAAGAAATTGATGGAGATGATGATATAAGGGAGGAGTTTCCATGCCCTTTCTGTTCTGAATATTTTGATATTGTTGGGTTGTGTTGTCACATTGATGATGAGCATACCATGGAATCCAAGAACGGGGTATTTACTATCTCCTTCATATATGTTAATAGCTGACTTGCATGCATCCATAGAATTCAAAATATCATTTATTTCGTCTGTAAGATTTCTTCTCTAGTCATACATGCTGTACAATGCTACTTCTTGTTTATGACTCAAAGCATGAGAATTGAGATCCTACTGTTTAGAATAAATTGTTCGACTGTCTTGCTCAAATCAGTGACAACCAATTGGGTACCAGCTTAGCCCATCTTGAATGAGCTATGTTAATTGTATCTACTGGGTGTGCCTGAGTGCAAAAAGCACTTATCAGGTATGTGCATATTTAAGTTTTTGTATTGTTGAGCTGGTCTCAAATATATGTCCATGCCTGCATGCCATGCTCAATACAGCTTCTTCCTTCAGTTTTATTTATGTTTGGAGTTCTTAGACATAGTCATCAATGGTAATTATGAGATGGGAGCTTTGACTTTACTGACTTAAGAATTCTTCCATTCAAGCAAACTTTACTTTTGAGAACAGGAATGAGGGTTACTATCCACAACAGACTATGTTTATATATATATATATATGATTCCCCAGTCCATGATATTAATGTCCAACAGTGTCAGGTATTCATGTAAAGTGTTGTAAAAGGGTTCGATGGGGCGCCGCACTAACTTTCTTTTATAGAACATAAGAGTTCATTTCCTATCATCATATTAAGTGACCACATTTTTTGACTTGAGATTTTTTGTTTCGGGTTCCATTGATGAGATCTTGTTGAATGTTAATTCTGCTCATGATGGAATGTGTTTATTTACAGGTTTGCCCAATCTGTGCAATGAGGGTGAGTGTTGACATGGTTGCGCATATAACCCTACAACATGGAAATATATTCAAGATATCCTTTTCTTTTGAGTTATTAATAGCTTCAAAAGTAGCATTTCCATGTCCAGTCACAAATATGTCAAAGTGAGCAATTGCTAATGATATTTTTCCCCTTTGGTGATCATGTGTGTGTTTGTGTGCAAAACCTATTTCGATTTTTTTGATTGCTTTTATCGTGGGAATGTTTAGATTGCTTTCTTATGTTTTTGGTCTAAAGCTAGACATAGTTTTTTATTTTATTTTTTGTTGATTCAATTCCATCAAGTATTTATTGTGTTTCCTGTACTTATTTTTTGCACCAAGACCATCTTGCTTTTGTTTTGAGTTCCTTAATAGGTGTTTACATGCAGCGCAAGAGGAAATCACGTAGAGGTGGACCTCATTCAACCCTTTCTTTATTGAGGAAAGAGTTGAGAGAAGGGAATCTACAGTCCCTTTTAGGCGGTTCTTCCTGTATAGTTTCCTCGTCCAATTCCGCACCTGATCCATTATTGTCTTCATTCATTTTACCCATGGCTGATGATTTCACAAGTTCTCAGCCTTCTTTTTTGTCTGAAACAAGCGTGGCCAAGAAAAGCTCGGTTGGGAATGTTTCAGAACGGTATGTTTTTCTGTTGTTCTCTCTGTGTTGGGTTTTACTTAGTTCATGCAGTAGATTCTTTTTTATGTACTGTAAATCTATCACATAATAGCTATTTATTCCTTGTACTATCACAGAAAATAATAAGTCCTGTGGTAATTTCCTAATATAACTTAAGGGGCATCTTAGACGCACTTGCCTTTTTACTAGATAGTGACCAAGGAATTTTGTATGGCAGTATCTTTGTGAAACTCAACTTGCAGATTTCTTACCAGTTGATAATAAATTACTGCGAGGTGTGCCAATATTTGACTTTGTGATTCCCTGCTGGACAATGTCACAAATACCTGACATTGTTGTTGACATTAAAGATCAGACCCTCAGAAATTGCTCATATTAATATTGCCCTACACTCACCTAGCCCTGACACAATAAACTATCTATCCTGGGGCACACATGCATTTTGGTTCTTTTCTGTGATCCATGCTATAAAATTGTAATTTTTCTTCCTTTTTTGCACCAAGAGCATCCATGTTTGATCATAAAGTATGATTGTTTGGACATTTGCTGAAAGAGAGAACATTATGGTTTGAATCCCAGACGATCATTTGGTCAATCACCTTGATGTTTTAATGAAATTCTCAGAGATGATAGGATCAAAGGGATGGAATGTCATAGTTTGAATACTTTCTGGAATCATCATTGATTTATGTTGATAAACCAAAATCTTTGCTCTACCTAGAACTGCATTTTTTGCCTAGCGTACTTCTACATTACACTTACCAATAGCAAACCAAAAGCGTTTTAACTTTACAGAACCTGAGAAAACGTTAATTAATTAGCCATTTTTGCCAAATCTAAGTTGAGAGCCCAAGTGCTCCAGGTCATGAGCACTGTGGGAGGATGCAGCTTGATCATCTGAATTATAGGGCTTTCACCCTTCATTCTAGTTTCAAGGATTGAGTTTTTTCTTCTGAGTGTCTGACTTCTGGGAATTATGCGACTCAATAATGTGGTCCTCCTACTACTTGCATCCAGTGCTTGAATAATAAGGCCACCCTTGGTTTCTAACCCCTTCCTATACTCTAATTGGAACCCATTCCTGTCTGCAGTCATTGAAATATAGTCCTGCATTGAGGGTTGGAACATTTATGTGTATGTATGCAGAATCATGTTTGCTTTTCTCATCCATGTACTGTTTTTTTGTATTGGTAGCAGAAGCAAGAAGTCACCTCCCATGTCAATTAAGGACAAGGAAGAGAAGGCCAAAAGGAGTGAGTTTGTACAAGGGCTGCTGTTCTCTACAATTCTCGATGATATTTTATAGAAGTGGATTCACGATGGCGGCTACAGTACTGAATACCAGATTTACAACCAAGAGCCCTGCAATCTATGCTTTGTTTGTAGTGAAAATGGGAATGTATCAAACGCAGAGTGTTGAATAAAAATGTAGGAATGAAAGTAAGTTATGTTGCTTGTGAACTTTAGTTGCTCTGGACAGAGACTTACTTGCAGTTCATGATTAAATGCTAAAGAAAAAAAAATAAGTTCTTTCTAATAGTTCTCTTCTTTGCTGCTTGCTAATGTATCTCTGTGTAATAACTTTCATGTAGTTCTTTGAAATTACAAAATACTGTGATGAACAAAAACACACACCCTGCTCTTTAAAGGTATCTCCTGTCAACCTAGTTAGCTTCAAGAAATCATTCAGCGTAAAACATATTTATCCCAACTTGCAATGCAAGGACTTGAATGACTGTTTGCTGGCAACATTTGTTTTGATGGCCACAGGAGGTGGTGGTGTGGATAGTCGGGGATGGTTCCATGTTTTAGCAGCAGGGACTACTAGATCAACAAGCTGCTCTTTCTACCAAAGGCATTTTCTCAAAGTCATTAAAGTTATAAAGATTTGTGTGTTTTATATTAATTTGGATTTATTAGGCTGCTCTCTTTTCTGCTGATAATGTTGATGACCTGGAAGCTCGAACATTATAGAAAGAAACAAAAAGATTCCTCGAAGTTGGCAATCATACCAGCAGCTGTCAGATAGTTTGGTCCCTGGTTATTAGCATCAGCCTGACGGATTACCTAGAAATCATCAACTTAAGGCTCGGATAGATTAGGGTTTCACAAAAAATTAAGAGAAAATTTAACTCGATGTGATTTGATTAAAAAAATAAATTGACCTGAAATCTAGCTTAAACCCAGTCAATAACATGCTGATATTTTTTCAAAAAAAGAAAATTGATTTAACTTATTCAAGTCACTTGGAATTCATTTACTAAGTCAATTCGAGTTTTATAACTAAAGCAAGTAACCCATCTGATATTTTGTCTTTTGCAAGTGATAGAGAGACTTTGAACAGAACAAGTACATCTACCTGTGCCAACTAGATTCTTCAAGGCACTACAGGTACCAATTGTTGAAATCAAGTTTTTGAGTTCAACCAATACCAGATCATGACTAACCTGCATGAAGCAGCTGATTTGCTTCTACTATTGTGTCACTTTCATTCTGAAATGCCCGAATCTTTTAAGTTTTTAACATTTTAGTGTAAAGAAGGGGAAAAGGAGCATAAATTTAGGCCACAAATGGAAAACCAAAGATTTAATAAAGTATTCAGCTGGTGTGTGTTGTGTAACAATGTAAAACACATTTTTAAAATCTAATCCGGTTTTTGATGGGTTAAAATGATATTGGGAGCTTAATAATAAATTACAAGTTGAGCTAAAAAAAATATTGACTCGATGAAATCTAGTCGATCCGAAAAAGTTTTTAATGATTCAGTTAAATTGGTCAAATCTCAATCTAAACTTAACTAAGTTAACACTAAAAAGTTTAAAAAAAAAAAAACTTGAAGCAACATTATTTTTATAAAATTATTGATTTGATTTGACTCGATGATCCATGAATTGATCCATTAACCCTAACCCAGACCATTTTCTGAGAGTTCCCAGACGGTCTAGCAAATATCATGTAACCAGCACAAAGTGGCTTAACCACAATGATGATTTTAGGTGTTTCTCTAGTAAGACTAACCATCACCTTCCATTCGATCATATGTTGTGGGGCTCAGGTTTCCATATTCAATACAATTGTGTCTTTCATTTATCATTTATAGCCGGTTCGAAACGACAACGTTCCATAACTAACTTGAAAAGCTCTTTTGCTGCTTCCACATCTCCCTGGCCTCTCAGACCCTCAATCCTTACAGCTAAAGCATTAGTCTTCAGCTCCCATCCTGGTATACTGGTTGAAATTTCCTTCTTTACTGTATCTGCTGTTCACCATCTGATCACCAACATGATATCCAGTTGCTAAACGATCAAATGAGTCTGCATCAAGCTTCATCTCACTCTCTGCAATCTTTTTCACAAATGCCTCAGCCTTTTCCAAGAGACTCTTTTTTGAATAACCTGTGATCATTGCATCTGAGACTCGAATGTCAAAGAATGTCTTCATTGATAACTACTCCTCCCAAGCCTCTTCAGCACCATGAAAGTCATCTGATTTCGTTGATAAGTGTTCATCTGATTTCGTTGATAAGCGTATCATATGTAGATAGCCTGAATAATGGAAACCTCCTGAGTTCTTATAGTTCATCCTTGTCATCAACATCAGGATACAAAGAGAGAAGATTCTCATAGCGTATCTTATGCTAAAAAATATTCTCTCTAAAAATTGAATCTTGATGAGCCTGTAAATATGTTGTTGAGAAAAAAGATTGAAAATTTGGGAGATACTTTGTTTTAAGGTTCATGGAGGGCTTAACGATGTATCCATTTATATTTTGGGTCAGTTTGTCATCACCTACAAAAGACATAATCCACTCAAATTTCCAGACCCTTTTCCTTTTCCCCTTGTAATCTTGTTTACTCTTTCTTCTCCAGTTGCTTTTTACACTATTCGTAGTGACAGTTGAGCACCAGCCTTGGCATCAACTTGACATTAATGAAGGTTAAAATGAGCAAGAGGTTGAGCAGAAACTGATAGGGATAGAGACACCAAAATAAACTTTAAGCCTGGAAAGAAAATGGAATTGGTAACAAATAGCGACAACAGGATGATTTAGTCGGTCTAAATAGTGAGTATCATGATCAAATAAGAATGGAGCTTTTGTGTGCTCAATGTTAGTCAATTATGCCTATAAACAAGTTAACCATAAATGTCTGTCCAACTCTAACAAAAAAGAGAGGAAACAGATTCTCCCTGCATCAAACCCTAAAGACCTAAAGTCAACCACTGTCGTGGTCTCTTGTCCATGATTCTTTTCACTACGTCCCTTGCAAAAGAGTCAAAACAAGATGAGCAACAACCTTTCATCGGGCTTGTCTGCCCAGCGACCACTCTATCCATATGTATACAAGTTGATGGTGGGGGCACTGTATGAACTTCACTCCTCTTGTGCTCTAGCCCACAAGCAGCTAATATGGTATGTGTAGAACTCCTTGATATATCCTTGAAAGTATCATGGTCTGCAATGGAAGAAATAAGCCAATTTTAAGCATTTCAATTGCATGGTTGAAAGCAATTATTTCAACTTAACCGCCATGCATCTGACCAACAAACAGAAATTCTACTAATTCTCAAGCATTTCAACGCTGCCTGAAAAAAGGACATCTAAACAAAATTTCATGTCTGAAGATGAATATTGTCAAGTCCTGAGTACATCACAGGGATTTGGCATCCCAGAACAGGAAGCCTGTTTCTCCATCAACTTCCCGTCTCCCCAGGTTCTCAACAATCAAAATACTGAATCAGTAAAAACTACTTAGGTGACAATAACACTTCACGTACCTAATTCAGTATCATGTGACAAGCTTGCCAAATGGTTTTTGACCATTGATTGCAATTTTTCCTTCACATCATAGAATGGGCTTTCTTCTCTAACTGGGTACGAGGACAAAGTACCACCATGCCCGGTCATTGCTCGGCTGCCAAACTCATGCAGTTGTTCATAACCAGGCATTGAGTTGATCCCCATGAGTTCAGGCCATAATGTCAGATTGACGGGTCTGTCAGCAGTTGGAATAGTTGGATCCTGAACTGTTTGCCTTGTCAATTGGTTTGGCGTCAGATAAAAAGAATCCCTATTTTGAAATGAAGACGGCTGATGGTCATTAGTCTGCAATCTCTCCTCGTGATGTGTCTGTTCTAATGTGTCAACTTCTTGTGTCCTTAAATTTTGAAGAGCTGTTTCCCTACCCAGATCAATTTGCGAGTTTGAAAGATCACTACGCAAGCTGGCAGCTGAGATGGCATCAATTCTATTTGCCACAGGATTCATATTTGTCGAGGGGTTCATATTTGAAAGGAGAATCCGTATATTACGGTGTATATGACGTCTTCCAGAGAGAGTTGATGCCCCTGCTCCAGACACTGGAGATGCTACATGATTATCTCCAGTTGGAAATCTCGGAGATGACAGACTCCCAAATGCTTGTGGGACTGTCAATCGAGGTGAAGACTCTAGATTGGGATCTAAACCTTCTTCTAAATTCAACATGAGCGATGGTCTATTAAATATGTTGCTGCTAATATTCCATTGATCAGGCAAGGAATCTTGAGTTTGGGAACTTGAGGATCCAAGAGCAACAGGTCTACAATCATCACAGTACCAATTGCCTTCAGGTACTTGCCGCCCCAAACCAACACAAAAGGTATGTGCAGATGAATCACAGAGATCACATAGTAGCATGAGGCCGTCATCCCCACCTTCGTGGCATTCTTTACAAATCACATTCTCATATGGATCAATGTAGCTCCTGATTTCTTCCTCAGTTGGTTGATAGACCTGTATAACAAAATAACCCAAACCAAACACAGAATAAGCAAAAATCAAAGAACAAGGGAAATAATAGGCACAAAGCAATAAGACAGAAGACGACCTGATCACGCTTGGGAACTTGTATCACCATATTTCTCAGATCAACTCCCACTATTGATCTTCCATTCTTGGTTATTGTTCTAAATCTTTGCTTGCACAAAGGGCAACGGGATTCTACTTTTGACCACTCCATGATGCAAGTGAAACAGAAATAGTGACTGCAGCAGTCCAGTGTTCCCCTGAATCTTCTTTTGTCCTCTTCAGAAAGACAAATTCCACACACCTGCCTTCCTAGCTCTGATTTTACTTCCTCTACCTTCTCCTTACCTTTTCTTCCTAGTAGTTTTGTCTGCTCGCACAAATCCCCGTTCTCCTGAAATCTCTTCCCAGCTGATGAACTTCTCAAACTTGTCTTCAATTCTCCAAACAACTGATTGGCTTCCCTCACCTGCTCCCTCTCTTCCTCAGAAATGGTATAGTCATAATCAGATGATCCATTAGACAAAAAATCTGAATCCGAATTTACAGCAAATTTCCTCTTTCTCACACCTGAATGTTTCTTGCTCTTTTCTCCCACAATTGAGCTATCAGCTAAAAAGTCACCATCATCCTCATCATCATATTCACAACTCTCTTTCTTCTTCAACTTGCGTTTGTTTCTTCCTTTCCTTGCCAAAGGCTTCTTCAAAACCCTAGATTTTCTAATCCTTTTTCTACATCTTCCAGAACCCCTTTTCGGCACTCTCCTCTTGATCACTTTCACATTCCTGCTCTTCCTTTTCACTGTCAATTCTTCATCCTCATCCAAGCAATCATCATCATCTTCATCTGGTGTGAATTCTTCATCAGTTTCACCCTCATCATCATTAATATATTCCTCATCCTCGTCATCATAAGATACCCTTGTTCTCTTCTGAGAAGTTTTACCCTCAACTTTCCCATCCAAAGAACCACTTTTCTTCCTCGATCTAACAGGCTTCCTGAACTCCTCCTCCTCCTCCTCAACAAAACTGTCAAAACTCTCCTCTGATGCATACCCATCTAGAGAAATTCGACAATCCTCTGAATCATCATCTGATACATTTTCCTCATTCTCCACGACATAATCCTCATCCGAATCATCGGAATCTTTATCCCTGGCCCTTTTCTTGGGATTCCTCTTACAATTAACCTTTTGTCCCCTTCCCATCTATCTTTGCACACCCCCACAGAAACACCAAAACCCCCAATTACAAAACCACAAATTTCAACCGTTCATCCAATAAATACACTACTTAATCTACACGTCAAATCGAATCATATAAAAATTGAACCCCGGGATTCATGAATTGGGTCTCTCGTTCTTTCTAGCTTAACTCCTACTTCAAATGGGGTAACAATATTAATGCAAATCCTGCCAGGAAGTTTCACTAATCACCAATCATTTCTAATAACCGATCTGTATCAACACAAACCACAAATAATAACCAAAACCCAGATCAGGTTCCAGAACTATTCCCTTCATAAAAAGCCTCAAAAGTAATCCAAAAAAAGTACCAAATCCCACTAATAAAAAGAAAAGCAAAAAGCTTTAGCTACCCTTTTTGGAGCTATTCAATAAATTAAATCAAATTCCCTCTAGAAAAACCAGAACAGAAAAATAATAATTGAGTTTAAAATCATTACTAAAACCACAAAAGAAACAAGTTTTAAACCAAAATAGCCTTAAATTTCCAGTAAAGATGGCTTCAGCATAAATACTTACTATATACAGACAGGTACATACACACATCGAGAGAGAGAAATAAATCTAGAGAAGTGGGGGGGTTGTTTGATACCTGAGAAAGAGAGGAGGAAGGAAGAAGAAGATGACACAGAGACAGAGGAGAGAAATCAGAAATGTTATTCGTGGAGATTATTGTAAGAAATAAACTGCCATTTTATTGCCGGTTCGGTTGTTGCGTTTTGTTTTGTGTTACAATAATATCGTTTTTCGTTTATATATATAAAGAAGGTTTCTTAAAAATAATAATAATAATAAAAAGTTAGCAAACCCAGCCCAGCCATGATTAATATCAAATAAGTTAACTTAAATCAATTAAAATAATATTATTTTATTATTTTTATTTTAAAAAAAATAAAAACCAAATATTTTTAAGAAAAAAAGTTAAATTAACTTTTACCTTGGTTAGGATTTGATCTATCAAATTTATTTCTACTTAATTTAATTTTAAAATTCAATATAAGTTGAATCCTAATCTAGCCGACATATTACCGAGTTAACTCATGGAAATTACTCAAGTTCAATATTTTTGAGGTTTTTTATCTTTAATTTTTATTTTTTTGATGATTTTTATTTATTATCACTTGATTGATTGACTACTCTCTGAAATAACTTGGTGGATATTGTCAACATTAACATTTATAGCGGTAGTCTATACAGTTTTTTTATTTATTTATTTGTTTATTTAATTAATACTTGATTGATTGATAGGATTTTATTTGAAAGATTATACTTTATAGTATTACCTTGATTGAGGCAGCATTGATTTAGGTAAGTTTGAGTGTTTTAAAAATTTTATTAAAAAATAATTATAAATATATTATCTTACCCCGGATTATAATTATAAAACTTGATTTAACTCAAAATTTAGGTTATGAATTAAATAAATTAACACGAGAGAAGCTTGGATTTTTAATTAAAAAAAAGACTTGAAACTATATTATTATGAAAAAATTGAGTATTTTCATTAATTTTATCAGCAGTCATGTTTTAGGTTAGCAAATTATCAAACTCGTCAAGCTAAGCTTGGTCATGTAATATTAAATTTGTTATCTTGTCAACCACTCAAAAATAATTATCACGTAAAATTCATGATTGGATGACAAAATTCTTCCTAGCAACCTTCATTTATAGTCAAGTTTAATATAATAATTACAAAATGAATTCAATTTCAATAGTTTCAACTATATTATATGCTTGCACCATGCTCATGGCTCGAATTAATTTTTTTTTAATATAAATTATAGAAAATTATTTAGTGTTGTTGTTAAACCCAGTTCAATATGTTAATTTTAAAACCTTTTAACCTGATTTTTTATTTAATTTGAGTTTAAAATTAAATTATGTGAGAATTGTTATGTTCAAAAAATTAAGTATAAACCAAATATTAAGATGTTTGTTTGAGATAATGATAATTTATAAAAATAAATTTAAAATAAAATAAATATTAAACAGTAATTTTTTTTTTTTTTTTAAAAAAAGAAGGTCATCTCCTTTATTATCAATGTAAACATTGAAAGAGGTGAGTTGACACCCAAACTTTTTTAAATGTATTCTGTAAAATATCTCATACATTTCCTTGAGTTCCTCTCTCTCTCTCTCTTCTCTTCTCTCTCTCTAATAGTTACATATATTTTTAAATTAGCTTAACAAACCTAAAATTTTCAAGAATCAAGTTTTACATAAAATAAATAATAATAATAATAATTAAGTATTACTCTAAAAAATTAGGTTTTTTATTATTATTATTATTATTATTATTGTGTAAGGCTTTACTGTTTATCATCTCGTATATTACTATAAATAAATTGTGCAAAATTTAATATTTTTTTAATTTGATCTTCAAATATTTTTTTTTTAGTGATTTAGGGGATATTTTGAAGCATGGTAATGATTGTGTTTTCAAAGTGTTTTTTTCCTCATAAATATATTAAAATAATATTTTTTATTTTAAAAAATTTATTTTTGACATTAGCATATCAAAATGTTTTGAAAACACTAAAAAAAATATTAATTTAAAACAAAAATAAAAAATAAAACTTTTCAATTCTTTTTTCAAAAATATTTTTAAAAATAAAACGTTTTTAAAACGCAAGGGCCCAATCATGCAGGCATTAAAAGGCAAGATCGCACATAGGTCTTGGCAAAATAGGCTAGACGAGTTGACCTGGCTTGCCAGGCACAACAACATCTAGCATTTGTTTCTATATTTTTTTTAATAATGGTTATTTTTTGTGATTTTTTCTCTAAATTTTTTAATTTATATTTGAATTAGGACCCCTTCTCTTTTTTTTTGTTTGTTTGAAGAACCTCTTTTAATGAAGGTTATTTTTTTTTGTTATGCATTTGAATTTGAAGAGTTTTTTTTTATTCATCTATAATTTATTTTTTATCTTTTGTATCGATGGACTTTATTTTTAAAAATAAAATAAAAATAAATAATATTACGTGCAACCTTGCATGATGTTTTTTTTCTTTTTATTTTATTCGATCAATTTAATTTATATCTCTATTTCTATTGTCATTTGCTTAAATAAAAAATTATTTTAATAAATAAACTTAACAAACACAATTAGATAAATGTCCTGTTTTTCAAGATTTAATATTTTGATCTATACTTATCTCTTGATTTTTCAAGTTTTATTTTTAAGTATTGTTGATGACTTTTTATTTATTTATCTATATATATAGTTCTTGATTTATTTTATTAAATGTATGTATAAATGTTTTTTATTTAAACTTAAATTTGTTAAACTACAAAAATACATTAAAAAAACTTATATATATAAACTTTTTTATAAAAAAAATAAAAATATCTAACTCACAACAAAACACCGTTACACATGGCTAGTATTAGTTTAGCCTCATATTTTTTTTTTTATCATGTGCTTTCGTTGTCGAATCCAAAATTGCAATGAAAAACAAATCTACTAAGCATCTCAAAAAAATTGAATAATCGATGGCTTGGTGTGTGAAATATATTTTATTTAATTGGATTGGTTTTATCTATAAATTATTTAGAACTAATTTTCTACTATAATGGGATTTAATTATAGCATTTATTTTAAATTTAATTAATACATAAATTGAATTTATATTTTTAAAAGAGATATAGTTCAATTTATTTTCTAAGTTACATTTATTATATTCATCTTATTTCTTTAAAGGAAATTCAATTCTTTATATTCAAAATGATTTAAAACACAATATTTCATTAAAATCTCTAAATTGAATTTAATTAAGTCCTCATTTATTTGTTGAAAAATAATTATATATGAAAAAAGTTAAGGGAAAATGAATATATATATATATAAACTTAGTCCAAGGTATGATTAGTTCAAGATTTAGTCAAATTGACCCATAAATCAGCAAGCCAATCTAAATTTTTTAATATTAAAATAGCATTATTTTAATTTTTTTAAAAATAAAACATCATAATTTTAGTAAAACAATCAAATTTAATATAAAACTTGATCTAAATTAAGCTTTGAAATGGTGAGTCATTAAATTAACTTGCAAGGCCAAGCGAATATTCACAATTATGATATATATATATAACTTTCTCTTGCCAATTCTTTTCGCCAATTTATTTTCAAATTATTTTATTTTATTATTTTTTTAAGAAAAAGCTAAAGAGTAAAAATAGCTTTTTTTCATGGAGCGTGGATGCTAATGATCCACCTTTTAAACTGATTTTTTTTTCTCCGAAGATTAAAACAATTATTTTTAAAAAAATAAATATTCAACAACACACACACACGATATTTTAAAATGGGGAATCTGAAATTTTAATCATTGTTAAAAGCCAAAGCTCCATCCTACAAATCATATCCAAATCAAGAAACTTGTAATTAAGAAAACAACACAAACCCTTTTTCTTCTTTCTTTTTTTATTTTTGGTTTTTGGTTTTGATGGAAAGATATTTTCAATCAACTTTTACTTACTAAAATTAAATATCTTTTAGATTTAATCTTAAATAAGCAATTTAAACCTGAATTAGTATATTCATAAAACATGATAATTTGTTTTGGCTTTTTAAAAAAAAAAAAATCAAATCCTAAATGATAACGTGATAATATAAAAAAACAAGTTTATCTACCCACAAACTAAATTTGTAATAATAAAAAAAAAACTTTAATGCTTTAGCATCCAATATAGAATACAGCATTGCATTGTATAAGAGATTATTTACCTCGCCCCCTAAATAATAATCTCTGATAACCATGGAAGTCAGATGTAAGATCCCTCTTATCTTGTAAGATCACCGTTAAGCTTAAAATCAACTAAAAATTTAAAACTTGACAGTAACATGCAACTTCAATTAAATTCAAGTGTGAATTTATCTCCAATCCCATGCTACTTCCATCTTCAATCATATATGAACAAACCAAAAGTCATGACCATAAGAATCGAGAAGTGGGGGTTTGCTATATTTTTTTATTATATATTATATTCTTGTTTCAATGCTACATAACAATTATCAAATCTGGTTTGACCTAATAGTCAATTTATAACTTGAATAAAATTTTATTGAACTTTGAAAAATTTATTCAAAATAACAATGTTTTTTTTAAAATAAAATGATGTTAAATAAAAATAAAACTTACTATATAGTTGAACCTTTGTCAATCGAGACAATATCTTTTGGAATTATCGTGTTAATACGTGGATAAACATTATTAATCATTTTCAAGAATCTAAATCACTTATATAACAACACGAGGTCTCATTTCTTTTCAAGAAGCTCATTTTCAACGATAGAATTCACATTGAAAAATTCATTTAGTGATTGAACCCATGCCACTTAAGATAATATCTCTCAGGAGACCATCATGTGTGGACGTGAACACATCATCACCTAGTTTGTCTGCCTCCTTACAAAATCATTCGGTCATCTTCTTGATTTTTCAAACGCTGAACCCACTGGACATCAAGATAATTCAAAGATTTAAAATCCAGTGGATTTAGGCAATGGGTTGGGTGAGGGAGGCTTTGTGGGAAAAGATCACACTTGGTACATTATCTTTCCTCGACAAAATTTCAAATCAATCCTCATCATATGTGCTTTTTTATTTTTTAATTTCTTAATGATTTTATTAATTTATGTGGTAATTATGTTTTTTAAGAGAGTAATTTTTTCAACACATGATAAATCACAGTCTTATTTATTCAACCCATTCTCCTCCCCTCGGATTGACAAGATCAATTTTTTTCTTAATTAAAATAATGTTATTTTAATATTTTTTAAAGTAAAATAATACTATTTTAATATTAAATTATTTCATCTTTCTAATGATCTTACAAGTTTAGACGTCGTTTAGTATTGTGGCTGCGAATGAGGTTCATTCGCAACCACAATTATTATTGTTCGATAATGCTCTTACTATAATTTTATACTGGTGGGTCCCACCATTAACTGTGGCACAGCCACGAGTTATAAGAAGCAGCTGGTTGCTGCTTCTTGTGATGAAAAAACCCATGAACAGTGGAGCATAGCTCCAGTGTTCCGGCCGGACCAATCCGGTTCAATGCTAAAAATGCATTGAACAAAGTTCGACCCAACAAAATAAAAAAATATATTTTTAATTATGTTCTATTCAAAAAATTAGCTTTAAACATTATTTAATTACTACATAAATTAGATGAAGATTGCTTGATGACACCGTATTTATAGAAATTATCGCAATCTCAATTTTGTTTCTAATTATATTTTACCTAATAATGTTACACTTTTAAGAAATTTACGAAAACTATAGTCCTTGTCGGGTGTATTTCATACGTGATGGAATTGTAGATAGTTTAATGGAACAATAAAAAATATTTTATATAAAATATTATTTATTTTACAATGTAATAACAATAATTAAATTTACAATATTTAAATTAAAAATTATCAATATTAATATATATTTTTTAAAAATTATTTTATAACCTCAATTTCAAAAGCATTCTTAACCAAATACATTAAAATATTTTTTATTCAACCTCAATTTCAACCACAGTTTTAACCAAATATTTATTTTTTCAAATCAACCTCAACTAAAAATATTTTTTATAGATAATTTTTTTAAAATTATAACTACAACAACTGCTGCAATACCAAATACACCCTTAATCTCTTAAAGTTTTTGGAAAGCTTTTCTAAAAAACAAATAAGAATTCTTTGCTTTTATTCTTTTCAAGAACATGGATTCACTCGCCTAAAGATTTGATTCTTTCGCTTGACCTTTCGTCCGAATATGGACATACTCGTCTCGCTTGTCTGCTCAACATCATGAAATTACACATCTGCCCCTTAACTTTTGTTCATTTAGCAGTTAAACCCAAAAAGATGACCAGAAAGAGATGATCGCCTAGGTTGGCATAACATCGTGAATAAAGCACCCTCGCTCGATTTTCCATCACATCAAGGAACATGGGACCCACACTCCAAGTGATCCTGACTGTCCATTAGGAATATCACAGAGACACAAACACACGTGCTTTTGGCTGGAAAACAAGGGTGTGTGAGGAAGACACTTGTACGGAGACGGATGAGATTGGAATTTTTTTTATAGTTTTTTTAAGATAATCAAACGGCGGATGTGTCAGACTGCCCACAGAGTAGATCAACAGCTGATTTGGAATGCTAGATGAGGTAGGTCGGTAGGTGATGTTTGTTTGCACTTAACACGTGCTATATAAAATTGTTATTACCATGAAATATGAGGTTATTTCCTGTTTGCTATAAATTTTGGATTACACTATATGAATGATAACCGAGTTAATTTTGTTTAATTTTATTAATCTGTTATGAAATCAAAATAAAAAAAATTATTTTTTAAAAAGATAAAAGTTAGATCAATAAAAAATATTAAAAAATGAGTTAACCCAAGTTAACTTCATTAACCTATGATCAAAGATAAGCTAATTCTAATTAACCTGAGTCAATTATGTTTAACTTTATTAATATGTTATCCATGATATAAGATAAATTATTTTAAAAATAAAAGTTAAATTAATAATTTTTTTAAAAAAATACACGTTAACCTGAATTAACTTGACTAACCTATGATCCTAGATGGGTCAACATAAAGAAAAGTAAGAAAAAAATAACAAAGCTCCAGGTAAAATAACCTAATATTAAATGATGAAATTAAAAAAAATTAATTTTAAAAATAAAAAAGTAAAAAAAAAATGAATTAACTCTACTAATCCGCAACCTACGATATGAAATTGGAATAAAAAAATATATTTTTAAAGCCTAGAGAAAAATCACAAAATTAAAGCGCCAATAATCAAATCTCAAAAGATAAAAATGAAAAAAAAAAATCAACTATAAGAAAAGAAATGTCGGGGAAAAAAGCCAATTCAGGTTTCCTCGACTAATCCATTTCACTCGTTATGAGATTGAGATAAAAAATTTAATAAAAAAATCTAGAAAAAAGAGATGAAAGTTAAATCAATAAAAAGACTCAAGTCAAGCTGTGTTAACTTAACTAACTTGTGACTTGGAATAATCCTACTAAAAGAAAAACATGAAAAAATTACAAAATCAAATCCTCGAAAACCTAATGTCAAATAATAAAATTAAAAAAAAAAAAAAAAAAACTAAGTTAACTTGATTAACTCATAATCCGGTATACAATGATTGAATCTAATTTATAAATAATAAAAAAAATATTTTAATATATTTTTAAATAAAAAATATTTTAAAAAACAATTACAACTGAATCCAAACATTTTATTAACGGTCTCTAGAATTGGCTTGAATCTTGCGGAAAATGCCGGTCATGATCGGCAGCTTCCAAAGTGAGCTAAAAGACCAGCATATTCTTTTTATTTTTTATTGTTTGGTGAGAGACAGAGTAAATTCCAAATCATGTAAAGAAAAAATTAGAGTAAATTCCAAATCGGTAGTCCGCTGCAGCCATGCGCCAGTCGAATGGAGAGACCATGGTGGGCTGCTTCTAACATTGCCTCTGAAGGCAGTGTTTGGCCATTGGCCGAGCCCTGTACACGTTACTGAAAGAACACGAGCTCCTCCTATAATTTATTTGACAGTATAATTATAATTGTTTTTTAAATAATTTTTTATATTAAAATACATGTTAATAATATTTTTTGATTTTTTAAAAATTATTTTTGACATCAGCACATCAAAATGATTTAAAAATACATATTAATTTGAAATTAATAAAAAAATAAAAAAGTTTAATTTTTTTCAAAAGTATTTTTGAAACGCAGAAACAAACAAAGCATTCACGTTACATGCTTCAATAATTTTTTATTTTTATATTTTTTGTATTTATTAAAAAACCAAACTAGCCCTCACCTAACTTCACAATAACAAGAAAAAAAACAAGAGTAAAAGATAGTAAAGCCCCTGGACAACAACTATATGATTTTTGCCTTGAAGGTTATTTTAGATATTTTATATTTGAATGATAATTCCAATTCAATTTTTGTATATAGATAATTAATATCAATATTAAAAAACTTTTTAAAATTCTACATTTCGTGGTCTAATATTCAATACAATCCATACAAGTAATCAATAGTTTTGGCTTTTAATCTTCGGATCTACAAGGAAATCATCCAAGCTCTTCTATAGAAACTTGTTGATCGAGAGAATTTTTTTTTTATTGAGTTTTTTTTAAAATATATAAAATGTTAGCAGTACCATCCATATGATTTCTCTTTATACAATTAAAGTAGTCCTTCATCTCTTAGTTAATATTTAAAAAACAAAAGATAAAAACATGTTTGGTAAAGAGAGTGAAGAAAAAGATAAATCAGTTTCTGAAACAATTTCTAAATAATTTTTTTTAAAAAAAATACATAGAGATACATCTTCACTATCTTTACTTTTTTACGTCGAAATAGTAAAAAAAACACCACCTAAATCTCATCTCATGCACTCATTACTTCTTGGTGTGGGATTGGAGGTAGAAAGGGCCATGGTGAATCAACCACTCGGCAGTAGACAGGCTTTGCATAGATTTGGGCTTTAGCTTAATATATTTCACAAGCGAGCTCACAGACAGGCTAAAAATCTTGAGACTTGATAATATAGTGAGTGACCTAGTCCAGATTCTGCAAATCCCATAGCAGGCAGGCAAGAGCATGAAATCTGTTCATTTGGCCCGGTCCAGACTATGCAAATCCTATAACAGTCATTTCATTTATAAGAATATGATCATTTTCGGTTTGGTTTAAATTTTATTAAAAAAAATTAATTAAATTAAATTAATTTTTTTAAAAAAACTAAAACCGGTTCAAACTGACCGGTTTCAGTTAGGTTTGATTTCTGGGGATCAAAACCGGTTCAAATCGGTTTGGCTTGATTTTTTCATTTTGGCTCTGTTTTTTGTTGGTTTGGCTCTATTTTTTTTATTTGGGTTCGGTTCGGTTTGGTTTTTTTAGTTTTAGGCTTATAAAATTAAACTAAACTGATCAGTTTTTTTTATGGTTTGGTTTTTTCGGTTATTTTTTTTCCTGTTTTCTCGGTTTTCTTGATTTTTCAGTTTTTTTGCTCACCCGTACTCATTTCTGTGCATACCTCTTTAGTTACTGATAGATTTTAACTATGATAGTGTCTCGGATCATCTTCTGTGTATCAAGAAAAGGTCTCTTTAATCAGATCTAAGCAACAAATCTACATAGAATTGGTGTTTACACGAGAAACTTCAGACCACTTGCATATTTCGAGTTATATATCCTGAAAGGAATCAAGGAAAGTTGAGCCTTTACTGCTACTTCGGGGTCGTTGGAGTGCAAAGAGAACGAAAGGGAACTATGCTCTAACGAAAATTATGTTGCAACTTGCAAAAACAATTCACATCCACTGCATGTGTTCGTCAAGAGAACTCCACAGAATTCAATGGAAAGCCATTCAAGGTGTCTTGTTTACTTTCCTCAAACATGATTGCCTGCCCATCACGTCGTTGTAGGTTTATAATTACTCATTGGAATAAAAGTTGTATAATCAATGGTATACCATTATTTGTAAGAGAATTTAATATTCTTTCAGTAGCAAATTTTTTTTTAATAACATTGATATATTTTTCATGAATTATTACTTTTAAGATTCAAATCACATATAAAAAATCATCAATTCAAGATTAAATACAAATTATAAAATTCAAACTAAAAATATATTTTCGGTTGATTTTTTATCACTCGACTATTGCTGTTATTGTATGAACTCAACTCATCATTGGCTCTATTCAAAGTCACTCTATTCAAAGTGATAGGTATATCCTTGAATATTTCCGGCATGATATCTTTACACACAAGGATATATTATAGATATTAGCTTGGAGAAGTAGTGTGCATTGGTTTTTATTTAGAAGCAATTCATGGTTTTATTCTTTCTCTCCTCCCTGTAAAAATTCGTTCCGAAATGAAGTACGTAATTTATGTATTTCAGTGAAAAATAGAGGTGAGTAAAAAAATAAAAAAAATCAGAAAAATCAAGAAAACCGGAAAAACATAACTGAAATAACCGAATTATAAAAAAAACGAGTAAACCGATTAAAATTTTAAAAAAATTGGCCAGTTCGGTTTCGGTTTTGTAAGCAAAAAACTAAAAAAACCAAACTTAAACAAAAAAAAACCAAGAAAAACGAGCTAAGCTAGTTTGAACATGTTTTTATCCTAAAAAATCGAACCAAACCGAAACCAGTCGATTTGAACTGATTTTGGTTTTTTTTTAAAAAAATTCAATTTGATTATTTTTATTTATAAAAACCAAACCGAAAATTATCATCCCTAGTAAAAAAAACTAAAGTTACACCGTGAGTGCAACTTCTTAACCAAACCAAGAGGTCACTGAATTCTAATTCAAAAGGGTTGAGATGTCCAATTCAATGATTTGGAGTGTTCACGACAACCATATGCATAGTCTCTCAAAGTTTCTTCATCAAGTACAACATTATACCAAAAATCAGACCATTCTAGATTATAATAATGATAATGTTTACAACTTCTTATAATAGGAACTTTGTCTCCCAAAAGAAAAACATTTTCTTAGCTATCTTCTCCCTTTGTTAACCCTAGATTTAGTGCGAGAAGAAAAGAGATGGACATAATAATTTGACAAGCCATTTAGCAGACTAGAGCTTTATTAAACCTCAAGCTTTTATGTTTTCTTGGCATAATTAAGTTCAGCACAAGGGACCGCTTGTCACATTGCCCTGTAAAACTTGGCTAATCTATGTATATTTATGTTCTAATTAAAAAAGAATAAGGAATTTTAGCAGTTAAACAATCTATATAATAAAATGTTTGGGGATTCATGAAGTGACTTGGTCACATGGGCTGCATTGAAAAGAAGGATAGTGGACAAGGGCAGCAGGAAAAGAATATGTGATTTAACATCATGATTTTGAACAAAGGTTCCAATAAACAATGCACTGTTTATGTTACTTTTTTCTCCTTTTGTTTTTTAAGATTTTCGAGGAGTAACTTAAAAAAATATTTGACCTACCAGAGACGGTGCTATGAGAAATTAAAGATTATTTAAATTAATAACAACTATTTTTTCAAATATAGTTTTTAAACTAGGCTCGTACTTGATCCAAGTAAATCTTGTGTTATGAACTAAGTAGTTTGACCTGGATTAACTCTAGTATTTTTATTTATAAAAAGTAAAAATATATTATTTTAGAAAAAAACTAATGAATTTTAATTAGATTTTTTTTGAACTGATTAAATCAGGAGTTAAGTTGAGTTTTTAATTTTAAATTACAAAAACTCCGAATTACCTAGGTCATGTAGCAACACATTAGTTCGCGTTGGATTTTAAAACAGTGGTTTAGAGTGTTAAAAGGTCCAAAAACCAACAGCTTCCCTGCGAGGATTTAGCCTCTCATCACGCATAAATTGGTCCTGCAGTGTAAGGTTGCAAAAGGAAAATGGAATGATATATATGCTGTCATGATCGATTTATTGGGAATGAGTTGCATCTCAGTATTTTATTGAACTGGATCTTGCATTAATATAACTCAGAGAAGCATGTAATTCCCAATTTATGATTACTTGCTTTAGTTCATACGTTTAGATTTTCGGCGCATGTTCAAAGTAATTAGCACAGCATATGATTTCAGTTTGCTTTTACGGCACCGGTCGGTAAATAATGCGTTATTTTTTGCTTCTTAAATTGCTTTCTAAACCCTTTTTCCTTGGAAAAACTTAGATTAATGTTTTTTCAGGTATTTTTTAATCATTTTAATATGTTAATATAAAAATTAAAAATTTATAAAAATATATTTTTAATTAAAAAACATTTTAAAAAACACTCTATATTGCATTATCAAACATATATTTAATACAAAATTCATTCTCATATATTTTCTTAATAAATTAAAAAAAAATGATTTTTTAATTTCTAGAACTTTCAGTCATAATTATAAAACTTAATTAGCAGGTCAACTCGAAGATTCATTAGCTTAGAACTTGGCTTTGACTGAGTTTTGTTTTGATTCATATTTTTTTATTAAAAACAATTAATTTATTTCATTTTTATAAAATATATTTAAAATAATATTATTTTAATAAAAAATAAAAATAAATAAATAAACTTGTAAATTTTAAAAGTCAACCTATAAACTAGACTTTGAACCAAATCAAACTAAGAAAAAGTGTCTTAAACTCAAAGCATGATCATTGATAGTCTTTCGTACCCGTTTTTGTACAATAACCTTATCTAGAGGTTTGTCCTGTACGAGTATAACAAACATGCCACATGTTTTGAACCCATTGGGCTAGATTTTAAGATGTGTCCTTTTCAGTTTCCAAATTGAGTATGTTAATTTCTAAAGTTGCAACGCACCCTCCTTCTTCTTTTTTGCCCTTTTGGAGTGGATCATGCCTAAATCTAGAGGGCACCTAACTTTTTTTGGGTATAATTATAAGGACACAAGCAAAGAGATTGCCCTACAATATTGAAGTGATTCTCCAACGACATGTGTTTGGCTGTAAAGTTTACGACATATTAAAGAAATTGAATCACATCACCACCTAGAGAAAAAGAGAATTAAGAGGTTTAAAGGATTGCAACTGATCTCATTTTCTTGTTCTCGTAAAATATTGGGCAATATTAAGAATATTCTCACTTGCCCCTGTGAATTTTGGCAGGTTGCATTTAGTTAATATTCTATTAAAAAAAATACATGTGGTTGAAAAAACAAAAAAAAATGTTTTTATGATAACATTAGAGTAAATTTATGTTCTTTTAAAATAGAAAGAACATAAAAAACATCTCATTTCTTTTAAATTGGGTTAAGCTTGAATTAATTTTATAAAAAATGATTTTAGCATTAATCCAAGAATTATATTCTTGGAGAAATGAATTCTTGCATCTCTTTATTAGCCATTTATTTTGAATTTAAAATCAAATATATTTGAAAACCAATAATATGCATCTAATAAATTGACAATCACTTCTTTACAGGAGTTAATACGCACAATGCTAATAACATTCATAGATAATAACAGCATTAATTACAATTGTTAGTTCATTTGATAAATACTACCAATTCTTTCTAATATGATATAAGAAAAAAAAAATCCCAATAAGATAGTGTAGCTCTCCCATATCATACGACAACTAAGAAAATTAAAGTTATCAATGCTAGAATTTTGTTAAATTGAATGAAGTTATCGGGTATTCAATCCTCAAAATAGTTAGATAGATTCTCCTAATTATAATACTCAATTTGAGTATAAAAAAATTAACTCGGATAAACTTAAAAAAATTAAAATAATATCTTTTAAACTAAAAAACATAATAAATTTTGATTTAATTAAGCTGAATTGTTTACTAGAATAAACAAATTAATTTTTATAAATTGGGTAATTAAACACCTTAAATATTCCTACCTATTTAAATTTCATGAGACTCAAATTTTCTTCTTTGAATTTTTATTTAAATTTCTACAAATTTTTACTATTTACACAGGAGAAAAAGAAGAATCAATTGAACTTTTTTATTTGATTTTATTTTATTAAAGAAACATGTTTAGGGTCCAATGGAGCCCACTTGTATCAAGGGTTAAGATTGGGCCGGCATCCGTATTGCGTTAACTAGTGAATGCCGGCATGGTTTACTGGGCCCCAACTTCTAGACCACGCTTTGGGGCCCACTATTATTCTAATTGCCCTTAATTTCCCATTAGCAAAAATTAATCATCCGAACCTAGGAGTTTTGGGTCTGAACCATACATTTGAATACTTGTGAATGTTGGAGGGAACGGAGGGAACGGAGGGATTGAATTGACATTAAAGTCCTTGTTATGTTTAAATAGTTACTGCTTTACTTACCCTAAGAAATAATATAATTGGTGGCAAATTAGTAAATGATGAATTCGAAATATAATCCACTGAGCAGATTAGGGGAAGGAACCATAGCTTGCTTGGCTGCTTCTTTAATTTATTTAATAAATACATAAATAAAACAAACTTCAGTCACAAAAAATCTCAATAAAAGTGAATAATATTTGCAGAGGAAAATAACATGAATTGGCCTAAACTTTTTTTTTTAGCATGTAAATTTGGTTAAGCTTGAATTAATTTTATAAAAAATGATTTTAGTATTAATCCAAGAATTATATTCTTGGAGAAATGAATTCTTGCATCTCTTTATTAGCCATTTGTTTTGAATTTAAAATCAAATATATTTGAAAATCAACAATATGCATCTAATAAATCGATAATCACTTCTTTACAACTTCTTTACAAGAATTAATACTCACAATGCTAATAACATTCATAGATAATAACAACATTAATTATAATTGGTGGTCCATTTTATAAATACCACCAATTCTTTTTAATTTGATATAAGAAAAAAAAACCCAATAAAGTAATGATATGTTGCTATCTCGAGACATAAGAAACATAAATATTAGAGCTAAAGAAAACAAGTTTTCTTGTATTTCCTGTTTTGAAATGATAAAAAAATGCTCTGGAATTGTCTTAGATAAATTTATTTTATATCTATGATTTTATTGCTTCAACAAAACATATTTTATATATATATATATATATATATATATATATATATATTTTTGTCATAAAACACTAACTACATGCAATTTAATTGTTAGAAATCTAAATTAGTGGACAGAAATGTGCCACGAATCATGATATGCACATATCATGTGTTTCCACTTACCCTGTCCATGAATCTCTGTCTGGTTTGCCATGATCTTTCACAGACAAGTGCAATGGCATCAAGACAATGTAGCTAGGTTTCCTTTTCATGCCCTTTATTTTTTCTATCTCTTTAGGACTAATTTAGTGGGTCATTTTCTATATGCATGTTCTACATCACCTTTTTGTTTGGTGCAATTGTGTCATGAACACATCCACAATTCCACATATACACACGCATATTAATTTTAATTGCAAGCATTTATAAATTAATATTTTTTGGATCATGAAAATTTATGTATTAATCGAGATATTATTTAAGTTTTAAATTTAAATCAGGACCTAACAAAAATATTATTTAATTAAAGTTATTAATTCATCGGTATTATATTTTATTAGCTTAATTTCTTTCTCATGGTCTTCCTTTGAATTTGATGCTAAAATCTTGCATTCCAAACAAACAAACAAGGTCGAAAAAGCAGAAAAACCATAGATTTGTTTTTTTTTAGTGCTACAAACTTAAAGATTTATATTTCTGGTTGATGGTGTCGCTAAAATGCGTAAGGTTCAAAGAACAACATTTTCAAGTAACATTATCTACGTACAGATAATGTTTCATTTCTTGACAAATACAGATGTTGGTATTGTACTGTCAAGAAAAACAAGAAGGTAAGAAGGTGTTGTTTAATCGTGTTATGTCTTTGAGACTTTTGTTTAATGTTTTTTTTTTAAAAAAAAATATTAAGTTCTGTAAGCATAATCACTTGTCTAGCCTTAATGCAAAGCAGGAGGCAGTCGCAGTCCATGTCAATGAACGAATTATACCACTGATTATAGAAGAGTTGTTATATTCTTATTTTGTCGCATTTTCAATTAAATTTCAATTATTTTTATTTTTTTTATAATTAATATAGATATTCGGACTACCTTATATTTATCTTGATTAATTTTATAAATCTTAAAATTAACAATCATATAATTTTTTAATAATTATTATATTAGCAAATAACAACTATATAACTCAAATAAGCAGCAGTAATTGTTTCCACGTTAATTTATTAAGAAGTTGATTTAGAAAGTTATAGCAAAAATCACCATCTTTCTCAACTCATTTTCTCCGAGATATTACAAGTTCACTATTCTTCATGATGTAATCAAGATTTATAAATATTTGAAGGTATCAGGCAAGCTTATTTAGATAAATAAAAATAAAATAAAAAGTAACAGCATTTAGTATAGCAAATTAAACAACACAAAGTCACGGAATCACTTTTCACACTCCTGCTCGCACATTTTTTTACCATATCAACCCTTATAGTTTTGTTTTTATTTATTTATTTATTATTACATTGGATCTTTATAATTTTTATTTTTGGTCATATTTGTTCTTATGATTTTGCTTAAATTTTATGTATGTGAATAAAAATCATAAATATAAGAAAAACAATAACGAAATCATAAGGGTTATTCCAATTTCCATGCTCTTATATTAGTAAATTAGGACAAATTCATAGGCTCCTCGAAAGATAGAATTTCTCCTCTTGACACCTGGCAAGGCAAATGAAGTCCATGTCATTGATTATGTAAGGTGAGAAGTGAAAACAACTTTATATATTTTGCTATCAAATTTAAGAGGTTAGATTATATTTTCTTTGCCTTTTATGGGCAATTGATTAATTCTCTCGATCTACTTCTCTTTAAAGTAGGAGTGACGTATACTTCTCCTATAAAACCACCAAAGTATACTTATAGTAAATTATACTTTATAGATTTTGTTATAGTTGATAGAATTCAAGGGATTGATCCAAAAAAATCCGAGTTAAATTTTCAGATCAATTTGAATTAATTATTTTTATTAAAATAACATTGTATTTTTTATTTATTTTTTGAATTGGTGTTAATCTAGTCATGTCCGATCAAGTTAACTAAATCATAAATTAATCAATTGTTGTTAAAATTACAAGTTGACTCGTAAAATCATATAATTTTACAAGTCAATTACCAGTAAAATTAGACTTGATTCGTGCAAAATCAATAAAATTAGTAAAATTGAACTGAATTTACAAGTTTATAGTAATTATAAGATGAGTGCTTTTCTTGGTTTTGTATGAATAATCAATTGATAGATTCTGGATTTCCCTGTTATTTTTAACTTTCTATGTATTTTAAAATGTTCGAATTTTTTTAATTTTTATTCTATTTTTATTTTAATTATGTTATATTAATATTTACTATTTTGATGAAATTATTAGTATATAATTAGTTGAAAAAACTTATGATTTTATAATCTAAGTTTACATTGTGTTTTTTATATCTTGTTAAAAAGTTTTTTTTTTCAACTTTAGATCAACTTATTAGATTTACAAGATTTGATTGAAGTAACATCTTTTTAATTCAAATTAAAACTCGGTTAAAATTAGATTTTAATTACAATTTTTCCGGAACAATCCATTGGCCGGTCAAGTTTAATAAATATTCAATCTTTTGACACACAAGCTGTCTCAATATTCTCAACTAATAAATTGTCTAAATATGTAATAATGAGTGACCGTCGCTCGTCATTACACATACTACAGTATGTGCTAAACTATTAATAAATCTTATTAGTTAATTTGTGTGAGTCATATATATAATCCATATGGAATGATTATTATGCATGCAGACGTTTATACTAATTCAAAATTATATGAAAAATTCCAACCAATTGTATATCAAACCATAAGATAAATTAGAAAATGTCTCAACAATTTTTTTATGCCTAAAATGTCTAATAAATAGGAGTAATGCACCCCCCCTCCCCCGATTTACTAGCATAGCAAACAGTTAAAAAAAATAATTTTTTTACTTATAAAATTTATAAAAAAATAAATTTTAATTGAATAAAAAAGAGATGTTGTGTGAATGACAAATTAATCTGCTCCTTACATTATTATATCATTTTTAAATTTAATAAAATTAAGATCATGAAAAAAAATGCTCTTAAATGCACCAATCTTAATGAAAATAACTTATTATATATATGTATATATTTTTAAAAAACTAAGATTTTAATAGACATAAAATATAAAAATAAATAACTATCAATGATTTTGAAGAAAACATTCTCTTAAATACACCAATATAAATGAAAATAACTTGTTATATATATAAAGTTCGATTAAAAAACTTCAAAATAATACTATTATATTTTAAATATTCCCATTTTAAAAAATAAAAAGTGAATAATAATAGTATTTTGAAAATAACATAAAGGTAAAAATTAGCCCTTTACTTTCTCTACCCTACAAAAAATATAAACCAATAGGATAACCCAAACCAGGAGGCTCGGAACCAGGTTCGGCTAGCCTTTTGCTCTTCAATATTAGACACAGCAACAACACTGAGACACATATAGACAGAGAAAGAGAAAAGAAACCAGAAACCAAAAACCACAGAGAAAGTTAAGAGAGAAGATTTTCCCACGAAAATTCTCTCTCTTCCCTCTCCCTCTCTCTATCTATCCCTCTTTATAATTCAAGAGAATATGTCTCTGTAGATCTCTCTCTAAAGAAGCACCACATTTCCTGTTTTTATCTCTCCTAAAAATACAACAAGAACAACAACTATAGATATATATATGTATGCATACATGCACATTGCATTGTATACGTAGAAAGATATATTTTTTTCTTTTTTTCTTTTTTTCGAGGTTAAATGGGAAATATTTGAATTGGGTTTTTTGAGATAGGATCTCTAGAGGTGGAAAGATTGGATTTTGTTGTTGTGGGGTGATGATATTTTTGAAGGAAAGAAAAAAATGGAAACAGAGCAGCAGCAACAAATTTGGCCTTTCTCTGCTGCTTCTGTTGTAGAGGATATGATTCAAGAAAATATTGGAGCTCGACCAAGAGATGTTGATTTGGTGGCTTCAAGAAAAGCTGAAGAAGCTTGTATGATATCAATCTTCTCCTTCATTTATTTCTTTGTGATTCATTGTTGCACATTTTTGATTGAATTTGATCATGCCTTTTAGTTTTTAGATCTTTGATTATTGGAGGATGCTTGAGAAGCTTCTGGTCTGTGTTTTGATATCATTTTTGTGGAATCTTGAATGATCTATAAGGAGTTTGTAGGCTGTTGAATTTTATGGATTAGGTGGCTGGCTCACAGAAGTTGGATTAATGCACATCATGGAAATGGAATTTGTAGTATTTTAGGGTCATGTTTCATGAATTGTGTGATCCTATATTGATATCGACACAGTTTTTCCTAACATTCTTGGATTTTTATGGTAATTTGTGAAAGTTCTTTCCCTAGGCATGAAAACTTGAGCTCTTGTTATTCATTTTTTTCTTAGTGATGATCATTGAATCAGTATGTAGATGAAACTTTTTCCAAGTTAGAGAGTTCTCATAATTACTTCTTTCATGGTACTTATTCTTTGTATTTTTATTTTTTGAGGAATTCCCGTCATGTACTAAAATTGGAATCGGAATAGGGGGGCTTCAACTTGAAAAAAGTTACTTCTTTGTACGCCTTATATTTTCCTGTAAAAGAAGAAAAAGAAAAAAAAGAGGGGTATGGTGATTTTACATCTCTGTGTTGGTTTACAGCCTTGAGAAGGTACGAAGCAGCTGGGTGGCTTCGAAAAACAGCAGGAGTTGTTGGTGGTAGAGATTTGCCAGCTGAGCCCTCTGAAGAAGAATTCAGGCTTGGATTGCGAAGTGGGATAATTTTGTGTACTGTCCTTAACAAGGTTCAACCTGGAGCAGTTCCAAAGGTATCATTCAGCCTGGTGTTTATTTTATTATGTTTTGGAGGATAGTTATACTTACTAGTTGGTATTGGTGATGTTTATTGTTTATAGGTAGTGGAAGGTCCTGGTGATTCTGTTGAAGTTCCTGATGGTGCTGCTTTATCAGCATTTCAGTACTTCGAAAACGTGAGAAACTTCCTGGTAGCTGTTGAGGAAATGGGGATTCCAAACTTCGAAGCTTCTGATTTGGAACAGGTGAGAGATTAACTTTAGGTTGAAACAGAAAGGAAAATCTGGAAAATGCCATGCTAATCTTCTATTGCTTTGTGAGAGTTGTCTTCCTGCTGTGATATTCTTTTGTATCATGAACTTCCAGGGAGGAAAATCTGCTAGGGTTGTGAACTGTATTTTAGCTCTTAAGTCATATAGTGAATGGAAACAAAGTGGTGGAATTGGGACATGGAAATATGGAGGAAACTTGAAACCCTCATCTTGTGGGGGTGGGAAACTCTTCATGCGAAAAAATCCCGAGCCTTTCATGAGTTCCTTTTCTCGGATGAGCAGTGGTGATCCATCTTCATTTGATGAACAATTCCGTGACCTAAGCGAAGCTGTTAGTGAACTTTTCTGTTTTTTTAGTTTTACGATTTTAGAGAGGTGACCAGCAATCATAAGCTCATTTGCATGTGCAGGGCGCCTCTCGTTCTTTGAAGATGCTTGTCCGTACAGTTCTTTCAAACAGGAAACAAGAAGAAATACCAAATGTAGGTGTTCTGATGCTTGTTACCTTAAATTTTTAGATGAATTTCCTCATCAGAATGAGAATTTTGAAGGAGATCCCATCAAGTAGATGCACAAGAAATTGACAGAAATTCTTCCTCATAACACTCTGATTGGTAGCAGATTGTAGAGTCTATGCTAAATAAAGTCATGGAGGAGTTCGAGCGTCGGTTGGTGAGCCAGAATGAGCAGGTGAGCTGTCATGTTTACTAAAATGATATCGTCCTCCTTTGTCTCCCTCCATATTCTCGTGTGGTTTGGGTACTGAAGAAGTTACCTCTTCATATTATTGCTAATAAATCAAATGGGAAATCATGCATACGAAACTGACAGATGAAAACAACAGCAAAAGATATGGAAGAATCTAGCCCTGACATGCCTCTTTCAAGCTCTAGCGACACAAGGGTATGCACTTGGCTTGCACTATGAATATTTCGCTCATGCAATGCAGTTGCATAACCTGAAATGTAATTTTGAAAGCATGTTTTTATATTCACAAATGCTCAGAATTATTGAAACCAATTGGGTGACATTTTCTTTTACTAATGCTGTGGTTAAGATGGAAGAAGACTCTTCCACACAAATCAATACAGAGGAATGCTGCACTTATAAGGGCAATCCTCACGAGGAATCAAATGACCAGCTTTTGAAACAGCAAGTGTTGGTTGAACGACAACAAAAAGACATTAAGGTAATGTCTCTGTATTATAATAAGGTGAGGTCTTTAAGCCTTTCCACAAGGCTTTAATCATTGATAAATGATGGTACCTGCAGGAATTGAAACTTACTCTTCATGCTACGAAAGAAGGAATGCATTTTTTGCAGATGAAATATCTGGAGGAGTTCAACAATTTAGGTACAATTAAGATTCTATGCACTTCTTCCAGATTATTAGAAGAGCAGTAATATATATCATTACTAGTTTCTTGTAACAGGTAAGCACATGTATGGTCTAGCTCATGCTGCTTCAGGCTACCAGAGAGTCCTAGAGGAGAACCGCAAGTTATACAATCAAGTGCAGGACCTGAAAGGTATTATCCTTTTATTTTGAATTTTGATTCCATGGATTTACTGCACTCATACACTAAGTTTCTCTACTAAATTTAATGATAATGAATATGATTTATTAGGAAATATTAGAGTATATTGTCGAGTAAGACCCTTCTTGACCGGGCAACCAAATCGTTTTGGTACGGTGGATCGCATAGATGAAGGGAGCATTTCAATTATCACCCCTTCGAAATATGGCAAAGAGGGACGCAAATCATTTAGCTTCAACAAGGTTTTTGGTCCTTTGGCAACTCAAGGTGAGTATGGCTCCATTCAGGTTCCTTTTCGTTCTTATCAGCATTCCTCAACTTTTTTATCCTTTTTCCTTTAGGGGAGGTTTTTGCAGACACCCAGCCTTTGATCCGGTCTGTTCTTGATGGGTACAATGTATGTATATTTGCATATGGCCAAACAGGATCCGGGAAGACCTATACTATGGTGAGATGATTCATGTACCATATTAAAACATAAATCTTGGTCAACAGCCTTCGGTTACTCATTTAACTTTATTCATTTCCTTCATTTTTCAGACTGGTCCCAAGGATCTTACAGAGGAAAGCCTAGGTGTAAACTACAGGGCATTGAGTGATCTATTTCTCCTCTCAGATCAAAGAAAGGAAGTTATTTGCTACGATATCTCTGTCCAAATGCTTGAAATTTACAACGAGCAAGTGAGGGATCTCCTTGCAACTGATGGTCTCAACAGAAGATATCCTTCGTGACACTATTTTCTTTCAGTTTGACAATGTCTTTCCTTCAACTCAGCTTACTTTTCTACTTGGATTCTTAACTCCTGTATACATTAGATATTCGAAACAGTTCTCAGAATGGAATAAACGTACCAGATGCAAGTCTTGTGTCTGTATCATCACCATCTGATGTCTTAAATTTGATGAACATCGGGCAAAGGAATCGTGCAGTTAGCGCTACAGCAATGAATGACCGGAGCAGTCGATCCCACAGGTGTGCCTAATGCTGCAGAAAATGTCTCATGTCGCAGTTGTGATTTTCAGAGTACAAATAAAATAATAGTGCTTAATTAAATGATACTTATATATTGGCCCATATTTGCAGCTGCCTGACAGTTCATGTTCAAGGAAGAGACCTGACATCTGGAGCAGTACTCCGTGGTTCGATGCATCTAGTTGACCTGGCAGGAAGTGAACGGGTTGACAAATCTGAGGTGACAGGAGATAGATTAAAGGAAGCACAGCATATCAATAAATCTCTTTCTGCTTTGGGAGATGTGATTGCCTCTCTTGCTCAAAAAAACTCACATGTTCCCTACAGGAACAGCAAACTCACTCAACTACTCCAGGATTCACTTGGTAAGATTAACCAAAGGCATTCTGTTTCCCTTCTTTCTCTAATATAATCTCATTCTGCTTATTTTTCTGGTCCAAATAATCACCAGGAGGGCAGGCTAAGACACTCATGTTTGTCCACATAAGTCCTGAGGCTGATGCTCTTGGAGAAACAATTAGCACACTTAAATTCGCTGAACGGGTTGCCACTGTTGAGCTTGGCGCTGCTCGAGTTAATAAAGATAGTTCAGAGGTGAAGGAGCTGAAAGAGCAGGTTCTTACTTTATGCTCTTCATCTTTTCTTCTTCTTTGGGATCAGGTTAAGAATTGGCCTCATTTTATATATGTCCTTGTACATGATACAAGAAAATGATGGGCTTGCCTGTTATCAGATATTTTTCTCCGTAAGGCACGTCTTAGAGCTGCTATTTTTGTTATTATTGATTTTTTTATGATCTCTTACGTACCTTTTCATCTAGAAGTGCAGTGACTTATTTTTATTATGTCTGGTTTCAGATTGCTAATCTCAAATCAGCCTTAGCAATGAAGGAAGGAGAGTCAGAAAATTCACAGCATTCTCGATCCAGCACCCCAGAAAGACTTAAAAGGAAGCCTGGTTTGCCCCTTTCTTATAGTTGGCATAGTGCAAGTAGCATCACCAATGGTCATAGGCAGATGGAGGATGGTAATGCAGAGGTAAAAAATTCTACATAACCAATGACTGAAATTGATTCTTTGCACGCTGCTTTCAGTTGTAGATATATTTGTTTAATGATTAATGTTGCCTGAGCATGGAGGTTGTACTCCTGGTTTACATTTAATGCCCAAGGGCACACATCTTTTGATGTTTGGATTTCCCATTTAATAATCTGGATAATGCTTATTTTACTACTTATACTAAGACATGCCATTTTACCATTAGAAAATCATCTCAACATCATGTGAAAATGATTTACTGCATGTTTGTAATATGTATATATTTGCCCACTTTAGCCTCTATCAAAGAATAAAGTTAATATTCATAACCATAATTTACGTACTGATTAATGATCTGCAGGTTAGGAACCACTATTCGTCTATTCCAAGAAGGCGAAGCTTTGATCCCCAGGACTTGATCATGTATTCATCTCCTTGGTCATCTGCTGGCAGTCCTGCATTGAGTGGAAAGGAGGATGATAAAGAATCGGTCTCTGGTGACTGGGTTGACAAGGTCATGGTGAATAGGCTTGACGCTGCAAGAAGAGATGAAAATCCTGCAGGGCAATGGGAAGTAGACAGCAGACAATTGCCTGGGATGTTTTATCAGGTTTATGCTCGAGACCCTTCAAAGATTTATCCAGAACAACCCTACAAATCTCCACAAAACACAAAGGACAACCAAGAGTATGATGCTCAGAGGAGTAGGTTTGAAATGGCATCCACTGATGACTCTGATGAACTTGAGGCTGCAACAAGTGATTCTTCTGAGCCAGATTTGCTATGGCAATCTAACATTCCTAGAATGACCAGCCTTCCCAATCCCAATGTGTTGGGATCTAAAACAAAGAAGACTACTAATCCAAGGGGATTCAAGAGCACAGAAACAAGGTAAGCTATCTGATTACTGATCTCTTTTCTTTGAGTCACATTTCTGGTTATGTAAACTATAGATGCATGCATTACTTATCTAACATGTAAGCTTTCTTTGCTGTTGATACCACTGCTATTTTATCTTGTTGCCAGACTAACATTTTCTTACAAGGTTGCCACTTCGATTTTTGTCAACAGGAAGTTTAATACTTTAATTTTTCTCGTTTTGTTAACAGGAGTTTAATTCCATCGCTGATTCCTTCACCGTCAAGGAAACTACCAAATGGGGCAAGTCCAGGCCTCAACAAACCTGGGAGGCAGCTAGTTTCTGTTGATGGAAAGAGGAAAACTGGGCATGCAAAGTGACATAAAAGGAAGTGGCTTGGTGATTTTTCTTTTCTTTTCCTTTTTTCCATTTTTTGTGTATCTATTGTATAGTTGTAGAGAAAGGGATATAGAGAGGAGAAAGAGTTGAATGGTGATGGATTCGAGTTGCCTGTGTTTCTGTGGTGGTGATCACGAGATTTATGCTGTCCCACCATGCCGATTTCGATTTATTTATACGAGTGTTCTTCATCTGGTGAATTCTTTTGACATCTTCTTCTTTTCCTTTTGTATTGATCAGTTGTTTAAAGAGAAGTGCAATATATAGAAAAGATCAAGAAATTACATCATCCCGTCTTCGTTTTGTGTTTCTGCACTTGTACTTTTCTCAGCCTTTTGGATAACATTAAGCGATTATGTTTCTGTATGGCATCCTTTCTGGATCATAAACTCAGAAGAGGAGAGAAAACAAAGCCAGGAAAGCAAATGAACATAAACTCATAAATTTGACACAAGTTTCTGCTTCTCTAAGTTAGTCTGAAAATGCACGAGCAATTAACAGTTTCATGCTTGTCCTCATTAATGTATCCAATGCAGCTGACCAGCTACCTAGACTCCCTCCTCTTTCGCTACTCTTCCCCAGTTTTACTGATACAAGCATCTTTAGTTCCTCAATTGGATAGCTGGTATAAGATTTTGAAATACAAATATTGCTATCATAGCCTACATATGACTTCATTCTACAAACGCTAGCAATCTTATGATCCCTAGCTAGAGACAGAAAATTATCCCTGGAATGATATCTTAATATATTTTCCAGTCTTATTACTTGGACTCCGGATCTGGATCCGTACCTGATATGGTAGTTTGTCTGGCTACTTGGCTATTGATAAGCAGCAGGTGCAACTCATCGTAATGTGTAGTGAGAAACTCAGCAACCACAGTGCCATAAGCATATGATGTTAGTCTTGAATAGGTAGGATCCTGCTGGTCTGGTTAATAAATGGAGACATATTTACGAAAGGCAAAGGGATGCATGATACTCATAATTAACCAGTCTTCTTTAAAAAAGAAAACCCTAGTTCGATTACAAAGGTAGGAGGATTCGGCAACATGTGGCTCCTCAACCAGTATTCACTGTGCCAGCAAGAATTTCAATGGAGAACTTGCATCAATGTGAGCTCATGACATCTTTTGACATACAAAGATGTTCACCTAGCTAGTTAACTTTTTTTTTCTTTTTTTTAATGTTATATAGCTGAATTGAGCCGAATCAACTGGTTATTGAAAAATATTTGGAGTTGATGGGATTTTACAGATCAATATTTAATCCATTAATTTAATTACAAATTCGATTGCAATCAAATTTCAAATCTAAATTTCCCCGAATCAATTTATGAAGCTATAAGTTTAGCAAGCATGGCCATGATTGTCACTTTCCTCTCAGGCCACCAAACGTCCACTTGCTTTGCTTGTGGATGCAAGTCAACCTTTCCAGCTAGGGATCGGGACCCCATTGGAATGAGTTGGAAAACCCTAAGTGGGGCCCAATCACACATGGCCACGTCAGGAGGTGCCATTGATGCTCTTTTCTTATGAGTGAGAAAAATATATTTATATCCACAAAAATCCCATCAAGACAACACCACCACCATCGCTTGCCCCCGGCCGGTGAAAGAATTTAGGGTTTTGCCACCCCATTGTGATTTTTTTTGGCTTGAAGATTCAGTCCCGCCTTCATCGTATGTATATTGAAGCCCTGGAACGGATTGAGATAGGTAAATTTTTTTAAAAAATTTCTTAATTTGGCATGGATGATTCTTCACACAAGAAATCATTTTAAACCCAATCTGCTGATCCTTTTTTAAAGGTTTGGACGTTAAGATCAAGGCACATGGTTTTCTAGAGATCATTTTCAATGAATTGGATTGACACTGAATGTGAAAGGAAAGATGAAATGTCATTCCAGCAATGGAGTCCAGCTATAAGGAAAATGACAGTCCCAAAAAAGAAAGGGCAAAGCACTTGAATTATACTGAAGTATTTCCAGATGTAATCTACTCAAACTAAAATAAACAAAAATTCTAATAGTACATACTTGTTTATTCTCTCTATTTTTAAAAATATAAAATAATTATAAAAATTAATTTAAGAATTGACTCGACGGGAGCCTAAGATCATGAACTAAATGAATTGATTGACAAGTACATGTAATTTTACATAATTTATTAGCTTTATACATCACAACATTATGATTTTTATTAGTCAAAATACAATGATTATAAAGACAGATAATAGAGTTGACCTCGTCTAACGTTCAGATTATGAATTAGATAGGTTGACCCATGAATTGATATAATTTAATGTGGTTTTATATGTCATCTTTATGACACTCTCTATCCCTAAAAATAATATAATTATAAAACCTGATTTAAAAGGTAACATGTTAATCCATGTAATAATACAGGCCGTTAATATGTTGATACATGTGATAGTTAATCAATCCAAGCTTTGATTCTTTCTTAAATCCTTGAGAACAACATGGTTTTTATAAAACTAAAAAAAAAAAAAAAACCAAGTTTTTCCAATGACCTCTCCAAGCCTACCCTCAAATCAGGAGATCACCAATTTAAGCCGGCCAGTCTTGCAAGTAGTTGGCTGGTCTATTTTGATTATGAAATTGCTTATCATGATTAGATCAATTAATCAGCTTGTTTTCCTCTAATCCCACATAATTATTGCCAGCCAACTTACAGCACTTTTTCTCATTATATCTCAAGCATGTTCATCAAAGTCAAAACCCTAACAATATGACATTTACTGAGGGAGCAAAAGAAATTCCCAATAAGTAAATTAACAACAAAAGTCAAAACCCACTAAATAAAAAATAATAATCATCTTAGTCCCTCGTCATCTGCTAATTCAGTTGGGTTGCATCTCTTATGATGTTCCAAATTTATTTTTTAAGACATGACATCCTTTCCACTACTGTAATATGAGACAAATCTTTCTGCCTCCCTACATATATATTTTGCTTGACAGATACTTCAAATAATGATGTGAGATGGTATACTTTCGTTCACATTTATTAAATTCGACTAGACTTGGCTTGTAAGAACCGATCTTTAAGTTATCTAACCTGGATCAAGGTTTTTTTTTTTTTTTTTTTAAATAAATTAACTTGACGAGTGTTTCACCCAGCCAGAGCAATTATCTATTTTTTTTTTAATTTTTTCGAATATATATAAAAGTTAAATGATGAATGCAAATATTTCAAGTTGAAGTAGGATAAAGCAACTTTGATCTAATTTAACATCATCCTTAATCAATTATTTATATATTTTTAAAATAATATTATTTTATTATTTTTTAAAAAAATTAGTGAACTTAATTTTTATTTTGGGTTGATTTAGATTGGATTTTATAGAAATAATAACAAGATAGAAAAATAATTTGATAAAAACCTAATTGGAAAGGTTTTTTTTTTGTTATGTTACATGGAATGATTAAAACATCAAAATTGTTGTCAATATTAAAAATATTAAAAAAAAAAGATATTTTTTAATTATTTAAAGTGCAGTAAAGATTGTTTTTATTTAAAAATATATTAAAATAATATTTTATTTTATTTTATTTTTAATACTAATATATAACAAAACAATACAGCAACATAAAAATAAAGAAGAAATTTTTAAACACGTTACAACCGCAATCTCAGGTACCATCTTTGCCCGAAAAAAATCACCTCTTGAACACTCACCAGCGCACACAGAAAAACCCCGCGTCTCTCTCTCTATCTATATTTTATGTCTCTCAAGATTTCTCTTCCAATCAGATCCCTCAAACTTGTAAGCTTTTTTTCTTTCTCATTCTAAAAAAACCTGTCCTTTTTCTCGGTTCGTTCAAGAATAAAAACTGAAACTCTGTCCTAGTTTTTAACGAAAACATCTTGGGTTTTTGTTGCAGAAATGAAAAGTAATTAATAGATCAAATCTTGCCAATGCTGGATCTGTTTACACCTCTTCATGTTTCAACCGTGAGTGCCTTTTCTTTTCTGGGTTTGTTTTTTAATGCTCTTGGCTTTCACTTTTTAATATACATTTTGTGTTTAAGTGCTTAAAGTAGTGTTTTTTGGCTTAACTCAGTGACCCTTTGTGGTTCTTTTTGTTTTTGGGTACTCAAGTTTGGTTCTTGATGGAAAATAAGGAAGACCCATTTCTTGAGATTTGAGTAATTTTGGTGGGTGATGAATAATTTGGCAAAGTTTTGTTGAAGAAGTGTAATGGGTTTGTTTTGATGGAAAATAATGAAGAGCCATTTGTTGGGATTTGCACTTTTTAGGTTTAGTCATTTGATTTGTTCTTTTTTGAGTGAAAATTAGATAAAATAGTGGAGAATTGGGGTGGTTGATGAATTATGTACTAAAGTCTTGTTTGAGTGGGGTTGAAGAAATAAGGTTTGAGCATTAATTTTTTTTTACTTAGTTGTGTTAACTATTTCTAGCTTTAGTTTACTTGCAGATGCATTGTTTTGTACTGAATTGATTTATAGAATTTTAAATTTAGTTCAGATACTCGTGTGAAATTATATGAAATAGATGGCATTTTACTCAAAAAGTTTTCTTTTTCGTTTTCATGGTGAAGATATTCCTGGAAAAAAAAATTCTTTTAGTGATTTTAGTGTTTGTTGAACTACATTGTCATGTAAAGGTTTTATGATTCAGTCAGATACGCATCTTTAATTTGCTTCATGAAAGATTGAATAGGGTTTTGGCACTGAGGTTATGGAAATGTTGACACGTAAACTGCCATGAGCCAGGACGAGGTATCAAGGATGAGACCTCCTCTCCTTCCACTTGCGACATTGATTGGACGTGAGCTTAGGAACGAGAAGATTGAGAAACCTTACGTGAAGTACGGACAAGCTGCTTTAGCAAAGAAAGGAGAGGATTACTTTCTCATAAAACCCGACTGCCAGAGGGTTCCTGGGGATCTGTCGACATCATTTTCTTTGTTTGCGGTACTCCCCTTTTCTTTTATACACGTTATTTACTTCCTCATTCAAGAGATGGTTCTGCATGGTTGCTGAGATAGTCAAGCAGAAGAAAAGGAAAGGATCAAATAGTTTGTGGTTTTAACATGAAAAAAATAATCACCCTCCTTTTCTCCTTCAGTCCCAAATATTTGGAGACTTGATTTGAATCTTTAATTTATTTCCTTTTATTTTCCTAGCCTTTATCCATGATAAAGTGGACCTTATGTGAATTAGGTGTAACTTTAGAACCCACCAAAATTCTTAAATTTGTTTTTTTTTTTATTTCCACAAAAATACTCAGTATTCGTTTTGTTGGCAGATCTTTGATGGACATAATGGGATATCAGCTGCTATCTTTGCAAAGGAGCAGTTATTGGATAATGTCTTGAGTGCAATTCCTCAAGACATCAGTAGGGAAGAGTGGCTTCAAGCGCTTCCTCGAGCACTTGTTGCTGGTTTTGTGAAAACTGACATACAATTCCAGCAGGGAGGTATGTCTATGTACCCCTTCTATTGTAGTTTTATTCTTTTTGTTGCATCCTACGCTTCTTTTCTCTGTGTGTGTGTCTGTGTACAGGTTCTAATCTTTCAGTTTAATGTAAATTGCAGGGGAGACTTCCGGGACAACTGTGACATTTGTCATAATCGATGGGTGGACTGTGACTGTTGCTTCTGTGGGGGATTCACGATGCATATTGGACAGCCAGGGGGGTGTGGTTTCTCTCTTGACAGTTGATCACAGGCTAGAAGAAAATGTAGAAGAGAGGGAGCGTGTAACTGCAAGTGGTGGTGAAGTAGGAAGGTTAAATGTTTTTGGGGGCAACGAGGTATGGTGCACTTTTTATTTGTCACTTGTGACATGTTCAGATATGTATTTTATCCTCCCCCTCCCCCCCCTCTTGTTTTTATCTTATATGTACAATCTCCCAATGGTTTGTAGGTTGGTCCTCTGCGTTGTTGGCCAGGTGGATTATGTCTTTCTAGGTCAATTGGCGACACGGATGTTGGAGAGTTCATTGTTCCAATACCCCATGTCAAACAAGTGAAAGTGAGCTCATTTTTTAATGTCATTGATGGGTTTTCAACTGTTTTTTTTTTTAAATAATAATTTTGAAGCTTAAAAAATTCCTTTTCTGGTTATTTAGCTTTCAAATTTTGGTGGAAGACTCATTATCGCTTCTGATGGTATCTGGGATACTTTATCTTCTGACATGGCTGCCAAGTCTTGTAGGGGTTTACCTGCAGAGCTTGCTGCAAAGTTGGTTGTTAAGGTGACATCTAGCATGCTCTAGCTTCTTGTGTGTTTTCCATGATGCTTATGTTGCTTTATTGCTAATACTTGTTTGTTTTTGCTCTTTAGGAGGCATTGAGATCAAGGGGTCTGAAGGATGATACGACATGCCTTGTTGTTGATATCATACCATCTGACATTCTTTTCTTACCTCCAATACCCAGGAAGATGCACAATATGTTCAGTTCGCTTCTTTTTGGAAAGAAAGCTCTGAACTCTGTGAGCAAATCAACAAATAAGCTTTCTGCTGTTGGTGTGGTGGAGGAACTGTTTGAAGAGGGTTCAGCTGTTCTTGCAGAAAGGTATGTTGATTGCAAGATTCGTTTTTATTATTTTTCACAGATAGTTTATGTAAAACCATAGAGTATAAGACCAGAGGAGAACTCACCTCCCTATGGTCTTTGATTACCTATCCCATTATTCAGCGGATGATGACAATTGATCTGTTTATTCCTTCACTTATATAATGCAACTATTAAGTGAAAAAGGGAATAGGTAGTTTTGAAGTTCTGTCCTCTTGGAATGTAGTTTTTAATTTGTGGTTTCTTCATTTTTTTCAATGAAATGCAGATTAGGTAAGGATTTCCCCGTGAACACCAACTCTGGGATACACAGATGTGCTGTCTGCCAAGTGGATCAAACCTCAGCTGACGGTTTATCAGTCAACTCGGGCTCTTTCTTCTCACCTGGGTCAAAGCCATGTGAAGGCCCCTTCCTCTGCAGTAACTGTCGGAAAAAGAAAGATGCTATGGAAGGCAAAAGGCCAAGTAGACCCACAGTGACTGCATAACAACCTACCTATCTGGTAACAGAGTAAATAATTGACATATTTTTGCTGGCAGTGTGAGCATGCTTGGCTTTATTTTCCGTTACTGATTGTAATAGATTTGTAAGAAATGAGGTAGAAATACAGGGAGTAGGTGTTTTTGTCTTTCAATTGTTTGTATTGATTGTGGTTTGTGCCCGGCTTCTGTACTGACTGACAGAAGACAGAAATGCTGTCTGATAGATATGTTTGTGATAGTTTGATTGCTAACAGTTTGAATTTGTAAGTAAAAATGAAGGCTGCATAGTTAAATGTTCTATTGTGTTTACTTCGGATACAATGTAATAGAATAGCAAACTACATACAAGAATGGCTTCATGTGATGTTTACAATTAAGAGTTTCTATGTTTTTGTCATGCTGTTTGGTTTCTAGGGATGTTAACCAATCTTTGCTAGTTTATTCTGGTTGACCCTTCAAGTTAACCAGATCGAACCGGATAAACTCCAGGCTAAGGGGGGGGTGAGAAATAGAGGAGATACACTCGCAAGTTTTTTTGACCTTTTATTGCATGCCACTTGATGCTTCATCTAATACCCAAAAACTAAAGAAGCCACATGCCAAATATATTCATACGTGGTATAAATATATTTAAAGCTTTTCCACCATCTTCCCTCCTTTCTGCCTTTCTCTATAGTCCAAAGTGCAAAGAGCAACAAAAGTAGAGTTGAGTTCTCCTGGTGTGCTTTGCTTTATATGAACAAAAAAAGATTCTTAAAAGGACGGTTGTTGGCTCATTATTGTTGCTTTTAACTTGTCAATCATAATAATCGATTACATGCGTTCAAAAGTGAATTATTATTAAGGAAGTTGCCCCATAATCACTCTTGATAATGAAAGCTTGGCATCCATTGAATGCATGAAAGATAAGTAGGATCCACCAGCTCCATATATGAAGTCAGAAAAAATAACTTGAATTTATTCAATTTTAAATAGCGAAAATCTAGATGTAACAAGCACACACATACGAGCAATAGAAAGAAAAGAAAATGAACAAGGACATGAGATGTGGAATAGGCATGACAAGCAGCAATATGGTTCAAAGGCTTGCACCACAAGCAGTCAAGGGCTGCCTCCTAGAGTGGAGGCAGCCATTGCAGCTCAATTCCGTAGTTCCATCTATCAATGGGATCATCAGGTTTGATGTCCACAACAGAAGTATAAGCAGTGCACCCTCCAGCCCTGACCCTAATCCTATGTGAGGTCATTGCTGTATCTTTCAAAAAGTGGCAACAAAGAGTACCTTTGCATCCACTTCCCTCTCCAACCTCCTCATACCGCCTACAAAAGCTGGTCGATGAACAGTTCAACGGTGACAGTAGGATGTTATCAGAACAGTTGAATAACATAACAGTGTTATGAGTGGATATGTTGAACGACGAGTTTTCGTTGAGCCTTAATCCTCCTAGGGAAAGATCAGAGGAACAACATGTGTTCTTCACTATTAGGGGAGGGCTAATGACAAGCTTACGAGCACTGGGGTTGATGCTAAGGATCCTGTAGTAAAACCCTTGCGCCGACAAGAACTCTAGAGCACCACTGTTGCAATAGATTCTGTACCTAGGGTTTCCACAATTATCACTTGTGCTAAGTGGGTAAGGGACTTCCATGTTGCCACATTTAGGGCAAACATCAAGGGCTGGCGCATGGGATAGTAAAGTGAGCAAAACGATTATCACGAACATCATCTTCACTCTAGTGTTCAGAACTGGAGAAAATACTAGATGAAGCAAGGAGCCTAACAGCCATTTGCCTTATATAGACATTCACACCCGTGTGTAACTCTTTAAGCCATAAAGCCAGTTAACTACTGCTAAATAAAATATTCTCACATGTTATTGGAAACAAAAACAATAATGAATTCTGATATAAGTGCGGTGTCCCTTAGCGAGTATCATGCAATCTGGGACCTGCACACAGCAGATTCTCTGCTACCTTCCTAAATAAAGACAATTAAATAGTCATCAAGTTTATATCACCTCCATGAACTTTGAAGCTGATTAGCTGAAGTAACAACACCAACCTAAAGAATCTGAGACAGCATATAACCCACCTGATACGTCAGATCATTCAACCATCAGATTGACCTAACTTACCGGGAAATGGGGATTAATCAACAGGCGACTCACAGCATCCAAAATTGAAAAGTTTAGCAAAAAGAAGCAAACTTGCTTCGATGAAACAGCTACACTTAATGACTACAAGGACATGTGTTCTGTCAAGAAATGCTAAAACCTCATAACCAACACATAATAATCCAGGATAACAAATGATGAACTGAAACTTTGAATATGTTACTCAAAATCGTGCAAATGTGCGCGCACCAGGTTATACATGCTTCCATAATCTCACCTGATTGCATTCTAGATTTGTGAAGATTATCAAATGAATTCTCTGGTGAACATGCGTCAAAGAGACTGTATAATAAAATAACTAAATCCCACTTGCCTTCTTTTGAGATTTCGTAAGCCATTTCCTGAAGTGGTTTTATATTAAATGATAAAAACTCTTTGGGTTGATCAAAAGAGGCAAGGACAAGCTGAAAAAGTTAGTGTGGCATCTTAAAATAGCATCATCATGTCATTAATCTAACAAAACCTAGAGTGCTGTCGAGCTATGATTAGGGAGAGGTGGAAGGCCAGATTTGGTTAGTGGATGGTGTTACATGCGCTGCTTAAATTGCGCGTGTATCGTATACTTGCTGACATGTTATTAACATAGTTTTTTAATTTAAATATTTAAAAGTAAATATGAAAATATAAAAACGCTTCTCAACACTGTTAATTATATAAAATACCCTAAATCCAAAGCTACTTTTTTTTTTCTTTTTCTTTTTTATCTAATTCAAGGTTAAATTCATACTTGTATTGTACAAGGACAACGAAAAAACCAAAAAAATCCTTATTTAGTTAGTTAACAATTTTAAATTTTGTTAGTTTTTGAAATAAAAAATATTTTTATTGTTTAAAAAATAAAAAAATATATATACACCCCAAAAAATATTTTAATTATCAATATACCAGTGAAAAAAATAAAAAATAAAAACACTCAGCCTTGAGGCCTAATTTTTTCCCACTCAAGGGTAAATACATAATTTTACTATAACAATTCATTATAAATTATATCTACTGTTATGATAAAAACACTACATAGTAAATATATAATTTTATTGTGACAATCCACAATAAATTATCAGTCCTATTTATTTTTTAGTTTCAAAAATATTTTTAAAAAAATTTAAATTTTTTTTTTGTTTTAAATTAATATTATTTAGTATTTTTAAATCATTTTGTTGTGTTAATGTCAAAAATAATTTTTTAAAAATAAAAAATATATATTATTTTAATATATTTCCAATCAAAAAATATTTCAATAACAACACAACCATGTTTCTAAAAACAAATTGTACTAATGCTACAGTGAAAACACCAGGGTTTAGAGTATCTGTTAATTATCACCACCTACCAAATTGCTTTAAACCATTATCACATGCTCTAGGCTTGATTGAATAGGAGTTGAATTGCGTGCACGTGTCTTGAGACGGCCAATGTAAATGTAAATGCAAATTTGGTATGCAAATGTCGTCTTCGATTCAAATGGGTACGGGGAGGAGGACAGCAACCACGCTACTCATAAAGCTACAATTTCGTTTAAATGATACTGACTTGCTAGAACAGATGGATGAATCGACAGTGAAAAAAGACACTGACACAAGCACTTCAATCCCTAACAATGGGGATAACTCGTAATCTCAACTGAGCAAGACATAAAAGGAATCGAAGTGAAAAAGAATAAAAAAAACATCTTCCAAAGTTTGACATTGCGTGAACACAATAAACATTTGCCAACATTACCATGGTAGAAAAAACGAAAGACAAGGATGCCACTCTTGAATGGTTCTGCGAGCCTACTAAATTAGAAACAATAATTAACAACTAATTATTCCTTGAGGGTTTCCCAGATCCAAATGCAGCAAAAATAAGCACCAGACAAAAATGGCCGCATTAAAATGTTCATGAAGACACTGGGATTATCAGCGACCGCGTGGCCTAGATGATGACCAAGTTGACTTTGAACCTCCACCCCACTTATCACTGGAGGGGTTGCGATCATCTGGTCTGCTGCCACCACTGCCCCACCGGTCTGTATCTGAAGGGGGCTGCCTGCCACTGCCACTGCTCCACTTATCAGAATCTGGAAGGGCTGGCCTACCACTTCCACCTCCCCACCTATCGGTTTCTGGAGGAGCCTGCGCCGAGCCTTCAGTTCCTCCTCGCCGGAATCTGGGCACATACTTTCCAGGGGCTGGTGCAGCAGCCGCTCCAGGCTCTGGACCAGCAGGAAGCTCAGAAGACCTTGAAGGCCCGTCAACCAAGAGAGCTTCCCTCCTTATCCGTTCCTTCTCTTCTAGTTCGCGTTCTCTCTGTCTCTGCTTCTCAGCTATCTTATCCAACTTTGCCTTGTGTTCAGCTTCTTCTTTCCTGCGTCTCTCAGCCTCTGCGTTTTAAAACACCAACACAGAGCATGAACTGGTCTTAATCATAGACTTATTTATGCCAATAGAGGAGACGGTGTAAATACATAGTTGAACGAGGAAGGCAAGCAGCAACACTAGGGGTAAAAGAGTAGAGAAATGATGAAATGGAAACTCATTGAACATAAAATATGGATCAGGTATATAGTGGAGAAAATTTGTCCATCAAGCATATCAGGTATCTACCTTCATGCTTGCGAGCCTCTTCCTCTTCACGCACCCTGTTCAGTCTCTCCTCTTCAGACCTCACAAAGAATATTTTCTTCCTCAAAGCTTCTCTCTCTTGTTTCCGAGCTTGAACAATCTGGTTGATCCTTTCTTCCCTCTCAGCTCTCCTTTGGTTGAACTCTGACTCTCGGCGGCTCTGCACTCTTTCCTCAAAAATGATCTGCAAGAGAACAAAAATTGAATTCCTTTAAATGTTGAAAACAAACCAAGAATCATAGCACAGAATATCCAGGCTGGAGGAGTTATCCTCGTATTTCCTCAGATAAAGAAGCTTCCCATGACACATTGTATCACAGAGATATTAGATACTGACCTTGTTCTCCAACATCCGAGACAGCCTATTCTTCTCCCTGAGGTCCCCATCATGGCGCTGTCTGCTCAATTCAATTTCTTGCTGCAATGCAGACACCAATTAGAAAGGTAACAACCTAACAAATTGCCCCAGCAAGCTATATTGAATGAAAATAACATCATGATAACAACCATTATTTTAGGCAAGTTGCAATTTAAGATGTGAAAGACACTGGCAGAGAATTAAATTTTTATATAGAAAGATCTAGAAGGAAAACGGCCTTTCATGGACATATGACCAAAAATTAAATAGATACCTGCTGCTCATGTTCATGAAGTGCTTTCTCTTCCACCAATCGTTGTTGAAAAGCAGCTTCAATCAGTGGGGCTGCCTCTTCTCTTTTTGCTCTTTCCAAATAATCCATGGTTTTAACCAATTTCTGCAATTTCTTCTCCATTTCCTGCCTCTCTCTGAGCTGCTCACTCAAAGCCCTTTCCATTAAAATTTGCTTCGTCACTTTCTCCTGCATGGAGATAAAATTGTCATATTGGGCACAGCCCCCAAAATACTGGAAAGTAAATTTCAAAAGGTATAAACTCACTCCTTCTAAGATCGGCTTCTTTCCTCCTTTCCTTTTACTGCGTTTCTCATGTTCCTCAAGTAAAGCTTGTGCTTCTTCAAGTTCACGCTCCTCAATTTCCCGGAGGATCCTTTGTTTGTTCCTTTGCTCATACTCAGCTGCAAGCCTCTTCTGCTCTGCCTCTTCTGTAATCTTCTGCTGCTTCAGCCTCCTTGACTCCTCCTCTCGTTCCTGAAAGCAAAAGATTCATGTAAGAAAAATGAAGACATTGATGAATGATGAATACATAAGTTATCTACTGAGGCGGCGGCAGTTTAAACGGCACTACCATTTCCAAAAGTTGACGTTCTTGTTCCTCCTTTCTCTTTTCAATGATGGATTTCCGAGCTAGAAGTCTCTTGTGTTCCTTATCAACAATCTCCCCTAGTCCCGGTAAAATCTCACCCAGCTTTGATGATTTCTTTGTTGGAGGATAAATCATAGCCCTTGCTTTATTTAAGGATTCAGCAAAAACAGTCAAGTGATCTCGCAGCCCATCAGATTCAAGATCCTGTAAAAGTCAACCCAATGAATACAGTCAAACTCTGTTTTGATGTCTCACAAGAACCAAGGATAGCTGACAAGACAGACCATTTAGAATGAATCAATGCAAGCAAAAAGCCAAGGTGCAAGCACAATATACTCTTTCCAGACAGGATGCGATGCAGTGCAACTCAAGTTGGGAAGTAATATCAATAGTTCAGAAATGGAACTCAACAAAGGGACATGCAGATGGGAGAATGAGAAAGAGAGAGAGAGAGAGACAGTAAATGATACACAATTAGAAACACTGCATAGAGAATGAAGCAAACCTGAGTGTCAAACAGCACAACATGCTTCATATGGTCCAGTTTCATAGCTATGAAATTATATTTCACAGCATCAACCGAAATCTTCTCAACAGCAGAGAAATCAAAAAATGGGATCATCTGAGACAAACTCTCAATTTTCATGGTCTGATACACCCGAGACACCTGTAAAATCATGGACAGGCACAAGTGACCAGAGAAAAGGATTAAATAAATTAAACTGAAATAAACTCCAAGAAAAAAAGGTAAAGCAGAAAAAATTGCCTACCTGTTGAAGCAACCTCAGGGTAGCAAGCTTCTCAAGGGCAGGAACATATTGGGAGAGGTGCACTTCAGGAACGGAAGAAGCTGAGGTAAGTTTTCCCCCTAGTTTGGAAATTTTGGATAACAAAGGCTGAACCTTTGCTGTAAGATCTAATGGTAGAAATTCGTGCTCCAAAAGATGGTAAAGATCTTTCACTTCCTGAGTTGCACAGCTCATTACACCTTTGGATACCTGAAAACAATATCCAAACCAGGCAATTCAAATATTTTCACAAGAACAAGACAAAATATGGACACTGTTTCAAAACCCATTTATAATTATTTCCAGTACTGTAGAATTGTGGCACAGGAATTTGAGATGGATTGCTCTTAGAAAATTAGGAAACTTTTAGCATTATATTTCCATCATTAAATGATAAAAAAGACAATTCTTAAAAACATGCACTGCAGTCTCTCTGTTTTTTTTAGAATGAAGGGATGAATAAAAATAAATAGCAAGAAACTACCAATTCAAACTTACCAGTTCTGAAAGAAGGGATGACCTTGAAAGCTGCAAAAAAATGCATTATGGAAATTAGAAACATTAGAAAAATTAATAAATGATAGATCATGAAAGTAAATGCAAGTGAATAAATTGCATTACCGCTTCTCTACTCTCAGGTTTCAGGTCTAGATTGAAACCTATAAGATTAGCCATCCGCATATTCCGCTCTTTCTCATTTTCAAGCTCCAAATGAGATGCACCCTGTGTGTGATCGTAAGGAGCCACCGCTAGAGCAGCCAAAACAACAGATGATGCTATCATCTGCAAGTCTTTCTGGCTTAAGTTTTTATTGAAACTTTTCTGAAGTGTAAAAAGCTTTAACCATGCATAAGCATGGTAAAGATGACTTGATGAAATCCAGAATATCTCTGTTAGCTTGGCATAATAAACCACCATCAAGGATGCCTTGGGAGTTTTTTTAACCATGCACATCAATCCATGGATATCTTCAATGGACCGAAAAGCTTCCTGGGCATGAAAGTTAGGGAAGTGAATGGCAAACGAATACAGATATACATCCTAAAAGATACACTACAGGTACATAACTAAATATGCATACCTGCCAGAGCTCAAGCTCAGTAGCTACTTTTAGCTGCTCAAATCGTGTATCAAGGTACAGCTGCAAGCTCTCTGGGGCTGAGAGATCAGGTCGATCCCTTTGGTCTCTATATTTGTTGAGGTTTGCTAAATGGTTCCTGATGATCTCACACAACCGCCTAAATTCAGTTGTCCGTTTGTATTGCTTACAGAATTGGAAAGCTCGGTGGGCTGTCATCTGCATGTAACAACTTAAGTTCAATAAGATAATTCTTTGGATTAATAGTTCTTGCATACAAATGGCCATCAGAATGGACACAACCAATCAACCCCATCATGCACCATCTAATGATGAAAGACAGTAGAAGCATGGGCACTTAGTTATGATGGACAAACTATAGTAGACATGATATGAGCAGAGGGCATGGAGGAAAGAGGAATCAACATAAGCAGAAAACTCCATATGCTTTTGATCATCAAAAAGGTAGAAAAATAAGGGGAAAAAAACTCAAAAGTCCAATGAGCAAAAGTTGGTCAGCATCAATATTCAGATTGCAATCATCTTATTGTGTAATAACTCAGCCAGTCAACTAAAAAGAAATTGAAACTGTATAATTGTTAAAAAAAGAGAGAGCAAATAAACCATTTTTAATTTTCAGTCCATCCAGCTAACAGAAGTTTAAAAACCTAACACACATGCCTTCTATCATCTTCCACATGTAAGCTTTCAAGTCATCAGATGTTCCATACATGCATCATATTGAAATTTTATAGAGATGGTTGCTGGCAATATGAAAAGACCAGGCATTGAACCAGGAAGTTTTATGTTTAAAGTAGAAATTACCGCATATAGGGCCTCTAACTTTGAGTTGTTTCGTAATATTTCAAGTACTGTTCGATAGGTCTCCCACAGAAACTTGAACCAAGGAGTAACAAGCTCACGATCAGACCTCTCCTTTCCCTTCTCACCACTGACATAACTAAGCATCAGATCTTCTGGCCTTTTATCTGCTTCCAGATCATCCACATCAAGAGCTTCTTCAAGGGCTTGTGCCTGACTACGAGCTTGTTCAGCTTTCTCAGTGGAAAGATGCATGAAATGCTTGATCACCTCCTCCAAGGAAGTGACGTTCACTTGTTGGCAAACAATACGGTACTGAATCAGACCATCCTTAGCAAACCTGCCCCTCCGCAAGTCAACACAAAGCTCTACATACTTAAACATAATCCTTTCAAGTGGTTTTTGCCAAGCTCGGTATCTCTTTGAGGTGATTAGATCATGAAGAGCTTGCAATGCATCTTGCTTCTGCCCAACATTTATCAACTCTGCAAGAATACATCATTAAAAGTCAAGGAAATTGGGAAGTTAGGATCACATGTATATTAAAATCTCAGAGACAAACATACGACAACAAATTCAAAAAAAAAAGGCCTAGGAGTATTTCCCTACTTCCACCATAACCATAATACAAGTCACATCTGGAGCAAAGTCCAGTGAAACAAAGTGGTTCTTCTAAAACCACATTTTTTCGTTCACGTCACTTCTGAGGCCAATTTTAAATCACAACAAGCTAAGATTTTTCGTTAATGTGAAGCATGCTAGCATCGAGTGAATTTGATATCATCATAATTTTGGAACTCAAACACATGATACATTAAACTCTCAGGTTTAAGCTTTAAAACAGATTAAAGTGATGCATTGGAGAGGGCATTAATAATTAACAAACAATAACAAAACTCATCACCCACCTTCAGCTCGCTTCAAGGCATTCTCTGGTTTGGCAAAAGTCGACATGTTGCAATCAAAATCTCTCAACCTGCTCAATTAAACGTAAAGTATCAAGCTTTGGGTCACCAGAAATAAAAGGACAAGAAACAAAAACAAAGACACAAAATAGTAAACCAAAAACAAAAAAAAAAGTCAGAAATATCAAAAATTCTAATCAATCTCACATAAATCCCACAGAATATTCAACTTCCAAATCCTAAAAAACACACATATCATGCAAAAAATCACTCAGCCTACACTGATTTATCAAAGATCCACGCAATTCTTTTACTATAAGCCAGAATCTAAAAAACCCACTTCCGAAAACACATAAAACAACCTCTAGAAAACCCAACGCGTCAAATCCGATTGAAAGATTAAAACTTCAAGCAAACAAAGCCAGGAGAAAGGATTTCTTTAAGAGAAAACAAAACAAACAAAACATAAAAAGGGACCCGCTAAACTTACGCAAAAAAACAGCGTAGAGATTGAAATTGAGTGAAGAGATAGTAAGAGAAGGGTGGCCGCTCTTGGTTTTCTCCTGCAAGAGCCAAGGGTTTTGAGTGTCCGTTTTATTAGGAAACCGACAGTTCTTATAGTCGGCCCATAAGTGAATTGTCCAGATAAAAGTGTTTTGGGTTTATGGGTTTGGGCCAAGCATTATCAAATATACTAAAACAACACTGCTCATCGTTCCTTTAACTTATATTATCGTGGTTTTATATATTGATATTTTTTTCAAATTGCATTCTTTCATGTGCACGAAGTGTTAATGAATATTCCAATAATAAATTAAATTTTATTTTGCAAAAAAGCCTTTTATTTATCGTTAAGAAAATTAAATTAAAAAAAAATGAATCAGAGTTAACAAAACAAAAAAAAAATACACGGCTAGAATATTGGCTAGAAAAATTTAAATTTGCTCCAAGAAATTTGAATTTAGCTATTGTTTGGTCCTTGTTGTTTTGGCAATCAACATTTTAGTTCCAAACTTTATTGTTTTTATGTTTTGGTCCCTGTATATCAAAAGATGATCGTCGCCAAAAATATTAAGGAAAGAAAAGTGATTGGATGTAAGTATTTAGGCCATCAAAAGTACTTATTTTAATATCAATGGATTTGTACTTTTAAGAGGAATTCAATGAAGATGGTGCTGCCATGTAATCATGCCATGAAAAGTTGATTAGGATCTTTAAAGTTTTCTTGGGTTTTATATATATATATATAGAGAGAGAGAGAGCAACTAGGGGTTGGAAACGTGTTTGTTAAGGTTTCAATTTTGTTTTTTTAGGTGTTTAGATAAAAATAAGTTGTAAAAATAATTCTTTTAATCTGGAAACTTAAGAGTATGATTTTCCAGTAATTAGAGGTTATTTATAAAAACAAGAAGTCATTTGTTATCAATTCCTTCAAAAAGAAAAACAAGAAGTCACGTTTAGTTTATTAGACTCATCAATGCTTGATTTTTTTTTTTCAATGTCAATCAATACCCCCAATTTTATTTATTTATCTTTACTTTACATTAATTTTTTATTTGAAATTCAATCATTACCCTCCCTTCTGTTTTTTTAGTTTTTTTTAGTCCATTTAATTATTTTTTAAATAATCGATGCTTTGTAGATATTATTGTAATTTATTTTTTTCTTTTTATAAATTATATAAATATATTTTATTTGCATTGTTTAATTATTAAAACGAGATTATTTATTCCTTGTATCAATAAATAACCTTCAAGATTAAATATATATATATATAAATAAAATGGACAGACATGGTTAAGTATTTATATATGTATTTATTTTTTGCTTTTAATATAAAGAATAGCATCATGATTTAGTATTTAATTAGCATTACCAATTCTTTCTAGGTTTATGGATTTATATATTTTATAATTTATTTTACTGAGTGTAGATAATTTTTTTTTCTCAATTAAAAACTCACGGTGCCCAGGAATGTATTCATAACCTTACATCTCTTATCTTTTAATATTAGAAATTAACTTGAAAAATTAATCATCGCGTAATGTGAATTACAAGACTGATACATGTATATATATACACGCACAATCAAAGACACATAAGAGAAAAGACAGAAAACAATAAAAAAATATTTGTTTTATAAATGATAAAATAAAATTATATATCATATGGTATGATAATTTTTGCTATGTATCAAATCCTAACACTTACTTTACAATATTATTATCTAAAAAATATATCATATTATTAAAATGACTGAAATCATTATGTTAAAATAAAAATGAGGTGATTAGCATGTTGGAGGAAATTAACTATTTTTTTATATATGATATTGCTAATTACTTAAAAATCAAGTCACCAGGCTACTCCAAGTTTTGCACAAACATGCCCTCAATCAGCACAAGGTTTCAGTGTCTTTGCTGCAAGAAACCAACATTTCCTATATCGGTCCATTAAGTGAGCTGTCCTAATAAAAGTGCCTTGGGTTCGTGGGTTTGGGTAAAATATTATCAAATATACTAGAAGAACACAATTCATATCCTTTTTTTTTTATTTGATCATCAAACTTTTTTAATTGCAATTTCATCCTTTAAAGTTATCTTATCGTGGATTTATATACTGATATCTCTTTCAACTTACGTTGTCTCTTATTTATAGGGTGTCGTTGATGAATAATCCGATGATGCATTAAAGATTAATTTTTTAAAATAAAACTTTATTTGTAGTTGAAGAAAATTAAAAGAAGGATCAAAATTAATAAAAAATAAATATTGGCACAAAAAACTTAAATTTTCTTCCAGGATTTGAGTTTAGCTATTGATTGGCCCATGTTGTTTTAGTAGTTGACATTTCAGTTTCAGACTCTATTTTTTAAATATTTTAGCTGGATATTAAGGTACTAGGGAGAATGTTAATGAAAAATATGTGATTGAATGTTGACATTTAAACCATAAAAAACAATGATTAGGGTTGGACCCAATTGAGAACATTACACTGCGTTTCACAGAAATTGTTTTTAAATTTTTTTTACTAAAACTTAATTTTTTACATATTTTAAATTATTTTGATACATTAATTTTAAAAATAAATTTAAAAAAATAAAAAATATATATTATTTTAATACATTTTAGTACAAAAAATATTTTAAAAAATAATTATAACTACATTTTTAAATAAATTTTTTATATGCAGGTCACATCAACCTGTGATGGAAAAGAATGATAAATTATAACAATGTTAAACATTAAAAAACAAGAAAGGATTTGCATTCAAAGTTGCATTGACTTAAATTGATAACATAGACAAATGTAATGATAAATAATAATTTTATGGGTTTTGGTAAAATCGTGATAAACTATATTCACCTAACAATTTATATTCCATTACTAAGAATTTCTCCTCCCCGTAATACAATATATAAACTCATATTTTGAGTGCGATTTTAGCTTATATAAAAAACATTTGCTTAAAATAATTATATTAAATTAAAGTAGGTTATATAATTATATTAAATTAAAACTCAATCTAGTCCAAAACAATTACTGTAAAGAGGAGGCAAAAGGTAGCCTTCACCCGATTCACTGGTATCCTTCATCACTCCTTGAAGAAATTGCATTAATTGATATTAATGGTTGAGTTTTCAAAAAAAAAATCTGTAAAAATAGCACAATTATAAAAAAAATCAGGGTGAATTGTTGAATTAATGTATTAGGGTTCATAAGAATATATAGCCCTCCCCCAGGAGACATCATAATTTCTCATTTCTTTTTTATGGTTCACGTTTTAATCCGGGCTAGATTCAGTTAATAATAATAATAATAATAATAGGAAAATCTCTCTCTTTTTTATTTTTTTTTTAATTACATGATTCTCGTGTATATTCAAGTTTTTTAGCAATAAATAATATTCTCGGACTAACTTGCAAGTCCAACAAAATCAAATATTTTCTTTAAATAATTTTAAAAACACACCCCCACATCATTGTATTCAAATAAATTAATTAATATTTTTACATATTATCCTATGATCTGAAACCTAGAAAAGTCAAATAAGGGAATAAAACACCTTAATCATTATATCGCCATTCAAAATTCTATAAATTAATAATCTAACATTAGTACCCAATTGAAATTTAAAGTTTAAGTAATTATATCTTGATTAATTAATTAATGGATATTCATCATCCAAAGGTATTGTTATAATTATTCAGAAAATGAATTTCAGATCATAAACATGGCCTAAGTGAGAAATATGCATATTAAATTAGGGCATACTGTTTCGGTAGGAATTTAAACCCTAATCTAATTTCAAACCACTAATTTCTCAACACACGCAATTGATAATTTGTTCTTGGAAGTTGCTGAATCAACTATCAAGTTTTCTTCCCTTTATAAAAATGGATTGATAGATATAATTAGTTGGATTTCATTATCGGTTTATCACACTATTTTTTACTCTCTTTTTTATATATGCACCTCACTCTCTATTTCTAACTATTCAAACCATAGTTTTAAAATCCAATTAAAAAATCAATCTAGGTAAAAAAAAATCATAACAATATTATTTTAAAAAAATCAAAGAAAAAATCAATAAGATTTTACCAAGCTATACCCAACTCAACCTAAATTTTTAACTAATTAGATTACTTTATTTTTAAAAAATTTTAATGAATTCGAGTTAGTGTACATCATCAGTTAGCCAACTCAACATATCATACTAGTCTAAATTTTAAAACTATGCTTCACACAACACTCCCAATAGCCAATTGCAAAAGGAATAATTGGTTTTTTTTTTTAAAAAAAAAAAAGCCTATTTAGAATTATAGTAGCGGTTGTGATTCAAAATGTTTTTTGTTTAGAAATACTTTAAAATAATGTTTTTTATTTTTTAAAAAAATTATTTTTGAGATCAACACATCAAAGCAATCTAAAAACATAAAAAAATATTTTTTTTATAAAAAAAATTAAATTTTTTAAAAAATACAATTTCAATCACGTTCCGCGTAGAAAATAGGTAGCAATCACATAAAAACTTCTCTATCATGGAAAGCAAGATCAACCCACAACGGAATACAGTAATCTTCCATTAATTCAACTTCAACACATGAATTATAAGCAAGGATTAGCTTTTGGGACCTAAAACATTTATGTGACTTGATATAGTGACGTGCTTATTGACTTGTAGATATGCATTAGAAGTAGTGGGTTAGCGGTAATTAAATTTTCACCAGCCCTAATCATCTTTCCACAAACTCACCTTTTTTGGTACTACTGCATCCTTTTGTCTTTGCGGTTGGAGCTGCTTTTACTCTTGTAAGCCTTCAAAAATTGTCTGGTAATGGAAAGCTTAAAGCTCCGTCACAAAACAATATCACACACGGAATGCTTGGTATTACAGTGATTTTTATGGTTATAGTTTTTTATAAAATATTTTTAATTATAGTTTTAAGAAAATAAATTTTAAAAAATATTTATTTAGTTAAAAATACTAAGAAATGGGTTTTTGCTTAATAAATAAATAAAAAATAAGTACTTTTAAAATTAAAAATATGTTATTTTAACTTTTATTTTATAAAAGTTACAATCAAGTACAAGGTTTAGTAAATAAAAAGATATTTGACTAATTAAATATATTTTTTATCTATAAAAATAATTATTATCATAATTTTAAAAGTAATTATTATTATAATTCTAAAACCCGACTTTAGAGTTGACTCGAAACAAGGTTCACGTCACTGGTTAAGAGGGTCAATCCAGCTAACCCAATTTATTTTTTTTAAATAACTAAAGTAATCTTGTTTTGACTATTTTTTTATATAAAAAAATCAATGGTTTTTAATCCGTGTTTTATCTCAAGTTGACTTAAGTTTTTTACTCTATCGGGTCGAGTCAATCATTCCTCAATCAACTTGTCAAGTCAATCATGGTTTTATAATTAAATTTTATTATAACATTATTATTTCCACCACTCAATAAAAACTAAAAACTAAAATAAAAAAAATTATTATTTTTAAAAATATGTAAGTTTGATAACAATGTATATTAAAAATAAAATATTTTTTTATATTTTATTCCATCTTATCCACTATAATTAAATATAACTAAATAAAATACAACTTTTCTTATACATCATTATTAAACACAATTTTATTTTATTTTATTTTCCTTTTTCATCTTTATTTTCTCTATCCCTGTTATTTCGGAAAGTAGACACATACGACGTAACAAATCAGCTGTCGTAGCGTGATGGAAAAGGCGGGGAAAAAGAATTTCGTGAAAGAAGGAACTTCTCAAGCCACGTTTTCCCCTCTCCAAGACCCACTTTTAAAAATCATCTTTTGAAGTCCAATTCATTTCTCAGGAAGGCCACAATGGCAAGTAATGCCTTGCAAAGAAGCAAAATGACTGAAAAAAAAACCTAATATTACCAACAATGACCCACCAAACTCTCAACCACAATGTCTTTAGCATCACCATACCTCAACCAGAGATCAGAATCAGAATTCCTAAGTTGTTGGCCAAGACAATGCAGAGAAGAAGCAATGGTTGCACTACTGATCACACCAAGGCCAAGAAGGAAAGGGTTATTAAGCCTGCAAGCCTTCTTTCAAAGAAGGTTGGAGCTTTCTTCTCTAGTGTCTTTGGTAAGAAGAAACCACCCAAGGCTTGCTCTAAGGTCCACAAAAATGGCGATGGTTATCTCCCTTTTGGGGTTGCGCTAAGGCCTGCATCACCTGAGTACTATGCATTAAAGAAACTTTTGGAGATCGAGGAGGAGGAGGAGGATCTAAAGGTGGAAAAGAGAGAAAATACACCGTGCACGGCAGCAGATAATTATCTGAAAGTGTCATTTCCTTTCTTGAGCTTTTTCAGCCGGTATACTAGCCTGGGCTTCTTCAGAGGTAAAATCAACAATGGAAATGGATGGAACCATAACCTCCTTGGTGGTGGTGGCATGTCTGATACCCTGACCGAAGGAAAGGACAGCAGCAGCAACTTGCTTAGGAATTCATCAAGGGTACTCAGTACCCGTCTTCAGAAGTTAAAGATGGCCGGATCCTTTGCAAAGACTGCGATGAGGCAGATTGGAGGAACATCAGAGCAAGTCAGGGAAGAAAGACGAGAAGAATGTGGCGAGGAGCTATGCAAGAAGAGGATTTTAATGGGAGAGAAGTGCAAGCCCCTCAATTTTTCTGGCTCCCTTCACTATGATGAAGACGGCATTTTGTTGCCTGAGGTGCATCTGTTGTAAATATTGGGAAAGCAACCTGTTCTTTCCTTAGGTTTTAATTGACTTCTTGGATTCAAATTCAGATGTTCTGTGATTAAGTTACCAGAATGATTTTAATTGTTATGGACGCACATCACAACTGTGTTCTGCAGTGTCTCGATACACATCCCGCTTGTTTTTGTATTTTATAAGTTTTTGTTTGAAAAAATGTATTTTTTTTATTTTTTTTAATGTTTTTACATCATTTTAATATATTAATATTAAAAATAATTTTTTTAAAAGTATATTTTAATATATTCGCATAAGATATCATTGATTGCACTTCATTTGTACTTTATATTATAATGCCGCTATGGACAAGTAATTCGACTCCTTCAATGTTTGGAATCCATACTGAGCAAGCTTGTGATATAAAATTGGTTTATTTCCCAAATCATATCCATACATAGATTCTAGTTAAAAACTGAATGCGTTTGTCTGCGGCGCACCGCACAGAAAGCATGAATTTCATGCTTTCCAAGAGATGCACCGCGTTTAAACAAGCTCTAATTTGAGAGGACCAGCTAATTCAAAGAGGCAACGTGAACTAACTCCAGAAAGTGGACTTCAATGATCAATGAACAAAACAGCAAAGAATTGTGCCTTGCTCTAACAAAGTCTGATTTAAAACCCTTCTGAATCTGTACATTATAAATGAAAGTATGGCTTTATAAGACATGCGCAAATATAAGAGAGCGAATTTCGGGCTACAGTTACCAGAGTTTACATATGCTAGTAGGAGTACAGATGACTTAGGTGGTTTCAACCCAAGGGCTGCTCGGGGCTTATTAGCTTCTGCAATCTCTGGATCAAGGTGGTCTGTACCATCATCTTTCTTTTCCTTCTTCTGCTCCATCTCTGTGCCTTTTAGGACCACTGCTATGGGCATGTATTCTGCGATCCCGACTCCTACTTCGGCTCCGAGATAGACTTCTCCTCTGTCTGCCACGGTCCCTATACCGCCTTTCACGCTCCCTGCCTTCCCTTTCTCTTTCTCGCTCCCTCTCACAACCATAATCTCTTTCATCTCTCAAGCAATAGCGATCCCTGTCCCGGTCGCTGTCTCTCTCTCTTCCATGTCCACGCTCCCTGCATAAATAAGGAAAGCAGGAATGGCACATAAGCTAACCCTGTTTCCAAGGAACTACGCATGCAGACTTTTTACACATCGAAGTTGCACCTGAAATGCAATTCTCAACAGCCAGAAAAAAATAAAAGGGAAAATACAGCAGCCATTGAAATTCACACGCCACCAATGCTCCAACAGCTGTGATGATAACATAAGCCATTGAAATTCACAAGTTCTCATGTGCGAGCATGCATTCACATGACAATTTTAATAAACAAAACCAGTTTCCTATAAAATAGTAGTCAATTTTATAGCTGGAGACATAAAACCCCTGACCTATTCAAATGCACAGTGATTCAAAAGTTTTTGAGTTTTTAATGGGACAAAAAAAAAGAACAAACAGGATTTTCAATCAAGAACAGAAAACTAGCTGAGAGTCAAATTAAAATTAATATCGATGAACATGGAAGTACAGTTACAGGAAGATTGTCTGATCCATCATACTTCTCGCTGCACACTGCCAGTGCAGAGAAACCTGGCAGGATCATATGAATTTGCTATAGGAAGCTGTTTTAAACCAGCAATGGCTTTAAATGCCATGGTGGTATAAATGTAGCACTTAACTACTGTCCATATGATTGAACTGGTTTGATTGTTAAGACAACAGCTTCCAACATGGCTTCATAGTAGATTCTCAAAAAGTGAAACTCCTAATTCTGCATCCTATCCATTCCCGTGTTAAGACAGTTTTAAAACTCCAAAACCTTTCAACCATTATATACACTGGTTTGAAACCTGAACATCTACTCTGAGGGGGGACCTGAAAATGTGAAAAAGAACCTCAATATTAAGTTCCAAAGCTCAATGGAGTTCAACAATGAAATATATAAGCACTGTGGTTCCTTTTATGTGCCACCAGATCTTCATTGCTACCATCTTTATTTCCATAACAATGTTTAATTGCATTCATATGCACATTTCATTTCTCCTAGCATCTTAGTAACTCATAAAGAAGCCAAAATAAGTTGAATAAAAAAAATTCTCCGATAAAAAATATGAAATCACGAGTTACTGGAAGGCGAATGTTCTTCCAGCATACACTCAAAACATTTTATGAGAAATCAGGAGTCAAAATGAGCAAGCCACTTACCTGTATCTGCAGCTGTCACGTCTTCTATCCCTATCCCTATCCCTATCCCTTTCCCTTTCCCTTTCCCTTGCAGGGCTTCTTTCATGGCAATAATCCTGTAAACAATTCATAAATTGATAAGTAAGACCAGTATGCAATGAAATTTTTGGAAAAAGGAAAGGAAAGGAAAAAAATATTTGAAAAATCACTCAGATTGAGAAGGAAGGATACCCTTTCATCAGCACCATTGTCTAATCCATCAAGTTGCTCATTCTCCTCTCGCTCTTCCTCCTTTTAAAAATCATCTTCCAACACACATTTTGTAGTTTCAAGTGCACCAAGTGTTTCAAGAGTCCATCTAACAATTACAGCTAAGGGTCACCAAAAATCTTCATAGAACTGTTATTGAAGTTAAAATATAGAATTCAATGAAATAAAAACCAAACTTACACAAAGAAAAGCAAAATGACTTCTACAGTTCAGAAGCTACAAATCCTATGGCAATAGAACATAAAAGGTCATAACCGTTGTCTGCCCTGTCCAATTGCTTGATATAAATTCCTAAGGTGGGTTAGAGAAAAATTACCTTTTCTTAATACGTGGCAGAACAATATCACAAGAATAGTCTTATGTCAAAAGCTCATCTATAACTTCATCCATGTGTGTTAATGCAAATTCTGATAAATAGAGTTCGAAAATAAGTTAGTAAATTCATCTAAACAGTAGCTACAACACACAAAATACATCAAAAAGTTGCAATGAGAAAGCAATCAAAAGAAAATCAATAGAAAGGGGTTAAAGAACTTACTTCCATCAGCTGGTTTTTTTTCTATAACCCAAATAAAAAGGCAATTAACACTAAATAGAGACTAATAATCACAAGTAGAATTAATATAGAAATAAACTCCAACGTAATTAAAAGTAAGTTAGAGAGTAATGATATAAAAAAAAATTAATAAATTTTAGTTACTTATAATCTTCATTCTATATAAATTCAACAACGATATCTTTCTCGGGCTGAATTTGCAGCACCTTCGTAACCTAGCACATAAACGGCGGTTTTCGATTTCCTCCATATGTACCGCCTAAGTGATCGAGCTCCATCGACTACTGTCTCAGCTGTTAATCCGAAACATTGTTCTTTCCAGTACGTGTGTTGATAGTTTTTGGACCGAAGGATCTTCTCCACTAGGTTATGTGGGTTAGTCCCTTTTATGTTCTTCGCGCTGGATCTGTTCGATTCGCCATTTGGATTTCATTATTTTTTCCAGTGATAGAGAGATAAAACCCTAATAGAAGAGGGGGAGAGGTGAAAGAAGAAGATTGAGACGGTGCGTTTTGAATGAGGCCAGAGAGGACTAAATGAATAGGGCCCATAAAGAGTCAGATCCAAACTTAAATAAACAAAATCAACCCCTTGTAATTATATATTTTTTTTAAAAAAAAATATTAGCTCAATATATTATTAAACCCGGACTAATAGGAGAAATCAAGTATCTAATTGAACTAAAATCTTGTCAAGATTTTTTGTTTGTTTTTTGAAAAGTATTTTTTTAAAAGTAAATTCTAGAAAAGTGAATTATTTTTCGATATTTGGTAGTATAATAAAAAATAAATTGAAAAATATTTTCCAGTGTTTGGTTATATCATGAAAAATAAGTTGGAAAATAACTTATTAATGTTTTATTTTTTTCAAATTTATTAAAATAATAAGGAACAAATCTTGCAAATTAAAAAGTTGAATAAGAATGAATTGAAAAAAAAATATAATTTCATAAATTATCTCAAATAAAATAAATAATAATCAAAATAATAGAGATCAAATCTAAAAAATTAAAAGATGAATAAATTAAAATAATAATAATTAATATTTTATAAATTATTTCAAATAAAATAATTAGGAGAACCAAAGTTAAAAAAATAATAAGGGAAAAGCAAATAACAATTATAAAAATAAAAACCAAAATTAATATAAAAATTAAATTCTAAGGGATGAAATTGAAAAATAAATATTCAAAACAAAATATATATACCAATCAAAAGTTTGAGGATCAAATTTGATATAATCAGTAAATAATATAACATTGCTAAATTTCTCACAACTTTTGAGAAGTGTTTTCCACCCAAAATAAAAGCAAAACACTTTGTTAAAAATCAAGTTAAATTTTTCTTTAACTGAAAAATGTTTTTTGTTGATCAATTTTTCTAATGATAAACAAACACAAGAAAGTTTAAAAAATAATTTTTTAAAAATCACTTTTCAAAAAATTAACTCACAAATTAAAAATGAAATGAAACTTAACTCCATCAAATCTAAATCTAAATCTAGATAACCTAACATATAAATCCATATCCTGATCTACAGATAAAACCGGGCTTTACTTAAAAAAAAAAAAAAAAAGGATACCCTTACCGTTACCCAAATCAACCCAAGCTATAGGCCAGGTTTTATAACCTTGCAATATTTCTTTATATTTTAGATTAAGTTTCCGATGTTACTGTTTTTTTATTTTTTATTTTTTTCAAGGAGGATATTTTCATCATTTTGGTTAAGAATATCACATCAAAGACAAAATGGAAAACACTTATATTTAAACCGATTAAACTTGCAGGGTATATCAGAGGTGGTCAATTTTTCCTTCCAGAAATATGCTGATGGGTTTGATCTTTATGTGCTGAGTTTACGCCGTCTTCTATTTCATTTCACAACTACAGCAACATTTTCCTTCTATTTTCTTGGGAAAGTGAATAAAAGAACTCTCAGGGTTTCAGCTTAAAGACCGTGGGACCGGATTCCAGTAAAGATTGCTTCTTCAAAAAAAAAAATACATTTTTAAACACACAGTTTGGCCACAAAGCTAAACGGGGCTAAATTATGAAGAAAAAATATCAGTTGATGAAACGACAGGAGTTTCTCGATGCTTGAAATTTAGAGCACTCACCAAATTTGACCCATAACCTGTCAGGAATTTACCTGTTCGTATCACTGTTATGAATTCTTACAGATATAAGAAAATGAAACAGAAACAAAAACTAATCGTGCTGAAGCTTTAACCCTGCCACTCAAGATTTGAACTTCTAGATTTCCTTCCCTCGTCCACTTCCATGAGTATGCGCAGCAACCGTGTTCACAATCACAAATGAGTTTATTAAGAGAAAAAGAAAAGACAGAAATTATGGATACAAGAACTGTTTAGATGGGCAAATACGTAGGGGAAAATGAGAAAAAAAGGGGGGAGAAAATCAAGTAACTAGAGCTAACTAGACAAGTATACAAGAATGTTGTGTATCTAACCTTTGATAAGGGACATGAGGGAGAGGGACTAAGGACCTAAATTCTATGTTGATGAATTACAGATGCCCATATGCAAATACAATGCACACTGCAAGGATTCTTATCTTTGCAATTGATCTGGCGTGTGGTTGCTTGTAGTAGATGATGATGTCGTCCTACCATTTAGCACCCCATTATCTACAGGCGGACTCGTTCCCCACTTCCCTTCCGATTCGGTGGGTTCTATCACCTTAACAGATCCATCTGTCAACCCCAAGGCTAACTGGTTTGGGTCGACTGGATGCGTAGCAACAACTAGTGGGTACACAGTTTGGCTCCTGCCAAAAAAACAAGAGGGAGAAAATCATGGGCAAGCATGGAAATCAAGAAGACATTAAATTCTAACTTCAGATTGCTTGAGAAGAAAGGCAAATGAAGAGTAAAAAGATATTTGTTGAGAGTTTGATATGCAGTTTCATGCAGGGTTTAGGTGGATCGAAGGGGCTAGGGGGGCACGGAACACTACTAATTGAGTCGATGAAGCACTCAAGTAAAAGGCATGGTAAAAAACACATACCCGTTGTATACTGAGGGGGCAATTCGGCATCTAAGCCTCAGGCTATCAGCATCAAACACTCCGATGTTACCATCACAAAATGTAGCATAAATCAATTGACTGTTGCAAGAGTATGCTGCATAAGATACGGGTGCAGAAACAGCATCTTGTGGTACCCACTGCAAAGGAAAATCAAAAGAGTATGCATGTCACAACTGAATCAGCTTAAAGCAAACAAAAATTAAAAAATTATATCAAAACTTGTACCTGACGGATACGCTCCATCTTGGAGGCATCATATATTGCCAACTGAGTCTCATGAATCACAAGTAAGCGTGTCTGATCAGAGTGGAACTGTACACGGGTGTCACCAGTAGGTGACTTTCCTGCAGGAATTTGAATAGCAACTGATTTTCTCTTCTCCCATGTATCAATGCTCCAGATGCAAAGCTGCAAAAAGTAGTTATTACGTAGATTGGAATGAGTTGCAAAAGCAATTTTACACATGAATGGTCACATGGTCATCAGACATAAGGGTTTTAATAGCATGACATCTTTAGTAAGTACAGATAGGACAAGCAAAGAAATTTATCTGCCAAGACATGCTTGAACAGTAATTGAGTGTTGATTGTTAATATCCAAAAATCATAATTTTTTAAGTAAATACTCAGAAATCAACTTCCACGGTGCCTCGAAAATGGCCATGTTCCACCCCTAAACCTCCTTTATCCATTATATCAATGATGTGAATTGCATTTGACATCAACCCTTCCTGATTCTTACCCAAACACAAAAACGAGTCCTAAGTTAAACCTATAAAAGGAAAGGCAAATTATCCATGCTTTATCTTTGTTTCCTTCTTTATGGTGACAGTAATCCAATCCTATTTGAGCACATAAATGGGATGTTTAGGCAAGCAGTGGTAAATAGATCAAATCAGCATCTCCACGGACACAAGTGCATGAGCAGCTAAAAAATTTAAAACCCAAAATGTAGACTCTCGGGCAATGGTCAACTGCTTCACTGTGATAGATTAAAAAAAAAGCTAACAATTTTTTAAAAAAAAAACAAACAGCACTGCTCCTATTTACCTGTGCATCAGCACCTGATGATACCAAGATATTAAGATTGGTGGAAAAAGCTAAACCAGTTACTCGCTTCTGGTGACCCTTTAATTTTGATTTCACCTGGAAAAACAAAGCAGGGACATTAGATATGGTTAAGAGAGTGGAATGGTCTTTCAAGGACAAAATCAGCAGACAGATTTTTAGCAAGTAATCACCTCATCCACTCTAACATTGTATATGTGGATAGTTGAATCCTCCATTCCAATGGCTATGATATTGTTATCCAGGGGATGGAATGCTAGAAAGGTTGAAGCAGGGGGAGGGGACATGAAAGTTGTCATCACCTGCAGATTAACCAATTCATTGAGAACACTAAAAATTACAAAGCTATCTATTTTTTCAATACATGCATGAGCAGACAGACCTTGAATGTCATCATGTTAAACAGTGAAACCTTCCCACCAGTGGCTGACATTACATATGAGTCATTCTTTGAGAGAGCTATGCATGGGACTGCTTCTTCAAGGTTGACACCTGAGACATCATTAGTCATAAGAAGACCACTGTTTGGTTGCCAATGCTGTGGAACAACACTGGCGGTGGCCTTTTTAAACACCAACCTGCTTCAGAAATCCATTCATTGACAGAAAAAACTAAACATGTAGATATCTATATATTTTAACCACATATTACCTTTCCACTTGGATTTTGTTCATTGCGTGGCCACTTCCAAAGCTTCTGAATACCATTTGCTCCTAGAGCCAACATGCCAACACCAGAATTTGTATATAGAAGACGAACAACCTGGATAGAAAAATGAGAAGGTTGACACTTTATTAAACTAGAAAATCATGCAAAACAACATAAACATTAGAAGAAACTTGAAGCACCTTGCTGGAGGTATCTGCGCTCTCAGGCAAGGTAACTAATCTACACTCGCCGGGATCTACAATTTCAGCCAATTGCCATGGTTTTGTTTTATCAATTACATCATCCACAGTTCTTGGTTTTTCCATGCTTCTATTCAAAGCATCAACTCCATTCTTAAACAATTCAAAGAAAAAAAAATTAGTCTCAATCATTTGTACTGCACAATTATGTTAGAAATTAACAAAACACAATATCCATGGGAGAAAAAAAGATCATACACAGGGCAAAGCCTTAAAACCAGGGCCAATTTTCTTCATGGGTGACTTTGTTCACCAAGCAAAGAAAGAATTAAGCAAACATCATGTCCAGCATGCAAGGGTACATGGTGACTTAAACAGAGCACGTTATAAAGAAATAAATAGATGGCCCCATCTTCACTACCATGTAATAGCTAACAACAAAAACCACAGCTAATACTGCATCTGGGTAATGCATTAAACTTGGGCCAAGCAAACAATAAACTCAAATACTTCTCCAAGCCTGAAAGTAGAACGCCAGATTTTGAAGAAACCATAGATAAATCAAAACTAGAGTTAAGAACATAAAGTTCACATACAAGAATTGGAGAAGGCCTGGCGGGAGAGTTCCTTTCCACTTTACAGTTCACTGGACTGGCATTTGCGATACTAGAAGCACCAGAAACCTGACCAATGAACAAAAAAAGGTCCCGACAGATCTTAGAACATAAATGCTTTCAAAGAAACAAGTTTGCTAAAAGAAATTAATGTAACCTTGATAGCAGCAGATTCCATAGGTGATCTCAATGCTTCAAAAGATTGAGTTTCAACTGCTCTCAATGATCTGAGACCAGCAGCATTTGCAAGTATCTTGAATCCATTGTCTGCTGTGGAAACAGCGAGAAGATTCCCTTCCCTGTTGAATCTCAGGCGAGGAAGAGTCTGTTGCAATTAACATGATTAAGTAACAGTTAAAAGCAGAGGTGTTCCACACAAAAAAAAAAGACAAAAGACAAAAATAACCTGCAACCCCCCATCTGCATCTGTGCTTGTGAGGACATTGGTATTCTCCATATCCCAAAACTTTATCTGACCATCATCACCAGCAGCCAAAAAGTGGTTTTGGGTAGTGTCAAACTGCACAACACCTGCTAATTTCTTTCTGAACCCAAGAAAACTCCTCTTTATCGATCCTTCACTTTCATTCCATTCGACCAGATAAGATTCTCCGTCTTTACTTGTTCCACAAGAGAACAACCTGGAAAAAGGAAGCAACTTGATAAATAATTGATAAAAAAAACATATAGAAGAAGATCAAAGAACAATGCTCAACATGGAAAATTTCATCAGACCTTACAAACATGTAGAAAATGGAATTGGAGAAAAACAGCAATCAAATTTACAATAAAATTATCTTACCTACTGCCATCAGTGCTGTAAAGCATCGTAGTACACCAACGGCCAGGAGCATCATAGTCAACTCTAGATCCCATATTGTCATATAGCCAGGCCTTTATTTTCCCATCAATAGCAGTAGAGAATATGAACTGCAAGTATGCAACTATAACAGTTAGTGCCAGAGAAACAGCACTTCACTAGAAATATTAATTTGGTAAAAGCAATATAACTGACACCACAGCACTTGAATCCCATTCCAAACAATAATAACCAGTTTATCAATCAGTACAGATGAGTAGATGATAGGCTGGCATCCACATGAATAAAGGATTCTGAAAGTGGTTTGTGTGCGTGCTGATAACACAACCATCTTTCCAGGGAACCAAGTCATCAATAACCAAAAAAAAAAACAGATAGCTTTATTTGATTCCCAAACAGCAATGAGAAAAGGAAAGTCAAAAGAAAAACAGTTGAGCCCTCTGCTTCCATTTGAGATACCTGGATGTTCTCTTTGTGGTGTGGACAAATGTTATAAACCGGTGCCTCATGACCTTCAAAATTAAACAGCTTCCGTCCAGTTAAATCCCACACCTGTTTCACTACTTTCATTAGATAATGTTGGAACCCAAATTTAATTAAAAACTTGTATGACACATTATATATATTGCCTTTATTAGCTTGTCATCTCCACAGGTGACCACACATAGTTGTTTGTTTGGATGAGCAAAAGCTAAATCATTAACACCACCAACATGGGCATCAATCTGCAATGACAAAGGCAAGTCAATAGTATAGTTACAGATTTAGTCCAACAAGCACAATCAACAAGAGATTGACAAACCTCTAAATGCTGGCGCAGATCATTTGGTCCATTATAAGCATACAAGTGAATCAAGTGTTTATTAAATGCAGCCCCTGTAACAGCAAAATCATTAAGATGCTAACAGCACACCTTAAAAGTTTAATCTAACAAGTGTCACATACCCACAAAATTTCCATCAGGACTCCATGCAACACGGGTGACAGAAATTGAGGCATCCTTGAAACCAGACGCCTGCAAGATATTACATATAAGACCCACAAATTAGTTGCTTCAAATTCCCATGAAACGCAAAAAAGCAGCAATAATGTGAAGAAAAAATACCAGTACAAGTACAGTACAAATGGATATCAGAGAGGACCTGAAATTGCAATGAACAAGCTGACATGTCCCAAATCTTGAAGGGCTTCGAAAACAACCTCTCTCGTGATACGAGTTCCCAAAGTGTAATTTCACCATTAACAGAACCAACTGTTCAAATGACACAATAAGTTAAAGAGGGGGACAGGAATGCAGTAATGTATTCCCATATGATCATTTGACATAAATCATCAATACACATAGAAATACCAAGAAGCAATGTGTGGTGAGAAGGGTGAAAATCCATGCTCATGACAGCTGACCCTGGATGCAAGGAAAAAGCTACTGTCCTAGGCAGGTATTCCAGAGACCAAGATGCCTGTTGTCTAGATGCTGGATATGTGACCTAAAAAGGTGAGGTCATCCAACATTAGGAATGAAACAACAAAAGCTAAGTTAAGAACAGTAAGCATAATGACAAAACAACATTGTGAATTGTTGCATATTTGGAGCAAAATCAGCTCAAAATACCTCTTCAATAGATTGGGCAGGTCGGAAACGTTTAATTAGTTCATGATCAGGATTCTGATAATCAACGATGCCCAGGGCGGTTGGTGGTGTTCTTGGACGTTTCAAGACTGGAACTGATAGACAATCAAGCATGTTAACCAAGAGTCAACTTCTTAACCATTATTTCCCAATTCCCATGCAACCATATTTCCCAATTTACATTCTCTGGTTAACTAAAAGGAGATGGAATCAAACAGGCATTCAAAACAGAAGAAATAAAAGAAATTCATGAAACCCATCCCAACCTATCCTTCTTTCTCCAGCAAAATACAAGAAAAAAATAAGAACCAGGAGTAAAGGGCCATTTTGGCTCCAAAGATGTGTACTCAGTAAGCATGTGTCAATATCAAAATCAGAGAGATTTTGATGTTGTTTCAGCATATTTCTATCCCTCTCTTCTGCTTCTTCTTCTTCTTCTTCTTTTTTAAGTTCCTTAGCTTATCAATTATCACTCTCTTTAAAGTAACATGTATTTGCTAGAAAGCAACCTCCAACTCAATGAAATTGCAAACCTTGATTTTGTGGAATAGGAATTGATGATGCAGTAACAACAGCTGCTTGGACAGATGAAGAAGCGGAAGTATTTGCCATCCAACTGGCTAAAGCACTAGTATTAGCTGCTGCACCAGTAGCTGGAAAGGGCTGATACAAAAAAAAAAAAAAGTGATCAACACCTCACAATCTAAAGCTTGTTTTGGGTTAGAAAATTAAAAAGTTAAAGATATCATACACCATGAGCCCCAAGAGGAGTATATGCAGCAGGCTTTGCAGAAACAGCAGCAACTGGAAGATTGACAGGTGCAGGAGCAAGAGGACCATTCATAGGTGAACATGAGTGGTCTGTGAATAAAGTCTTAATGTCTGGGTTCGGCCTTGGATTCTTGCATAACTGGTGCTGCCAGTTCAAACTGCAATGACCAAGTAGTCACATACAACGTCAAACATTGATATGATGCAAAATAATGGAAATCATAGAAGCAGTCAAACAAGAACAATATAGAAAAACAACAACAATCCCCTTTGGTTTCGAAGGAAATCATACATTAGTGTATGCAACATGGTCAAACATCAAGTATTTCAACTGAAAACTTCAAAATCCCAAGTTGATAATATATTAGTGCAAAAAATGTGGACTCTGGCTATACTAATTTAATAAACTATGTTCTATGATAAAGAAAAGCACATCTTCCACACAAAAGAATGTGAAAAATGCAGAATCACATCCAAACATAACAAACCAAGTATAGCATAAATCAGCAGTTTGTGATAAACCAAATGCTCTAATATCACATATGGTTCCTTATTCATCCAATGCTATAACAACTTTACCTCTGATTGATTAGGGTCCTCAATCGAGATGACTTCAAGGTAGGAAACGCAAGCTTATCACGAAAGAGAGGATTTGCTTCAATAAGCTTTTTTAACTCTACCAACATAATGCTACGAGCTGTTTTAGTGTCGCCATACTTGGATAGTTGCTCATTTTCCCTGTATTAATTAACAAATTAGAGTTTTCTGTGGTTCCATGATTCATGTAAGAAAACAACTCCGTGAATACAGCCCTTACAAGTACCACATGTCTTCACTAGTTTTAGAAGAAAGAAAATGTGGGGAAGAAAAAAGACAATAAAAAATAGTTGAAAATGAACAGGGATTAAGCCCAGCTAAGCTATCATTACCATTTTGCCAACCAGTTGATGAATTTCAATATTCAAATCCTAGATTTTTCCAACATTAAGCAACAAAACCGGTCAAAAAGGAAATTAAATTTTGATATCAAACCTGGCTAGATAACCAAAATAGCTTAATGAGAGAAAAAAAATACCTGAAATTGTTAAGAGTTAAAAGCTGAGTGATTTCTTTGTACAGTTCCTCATTAAATGTCGAGAATACCTTCAAATCGCCCACTAAAATTTCAACACCTTTCGCCTTGTCTTGCCTGTAAGTTGGAATCAAACAAAAACAGTGAATATAACTCTTCCAAATTAGAGCCAGAAAGTTTGACTGTAATTTAAGATGCAATTTACCGATCAAGCGCTTCAAGATACTTCTGTTTCCTGATTTCAAAAAATATCTTCATTGAGTATCTGTTATCATCAACTTTGGTAAAACCCGCTAAGTACTTTTCGACTTCATCCCATTCTCCAGCCAGCACTTTCTCCTCGAAATACTTCATGTTGAAGTAAAACCCTGATTCCTTCTCGAGCCTAAATTACACAGCATTTGCATCAATTCAAAATTTCCCAGTCAATTAACTCGCAAATATTAAGAACCAAACTACAATCTGAAACACAAATATTTCAACTTTTACACTTTAAATTATCCCAATCCCAACAAAAAGTAAATAAATAAAAACCCTACTCTCAACCCAGCAAAATTCCAACTCTTTTCATCACTCAAAGCTCAATGATACAGAAACTCACAACACTCAACTACATCCAATCCAACTGCCTTGTTCAAGTGTTTTAAAAATGAAATTTTACAATTATAAATTTTCAAATTCCATGAAGAGCCAAAAAAAACCACCACCACCACCACTTAACTAACCCTAACAAAAAGCACTTATCACTTCATCTATAACTTAACAATCACAAATCCATCCAGCACGATACAGCTCAAAATCCATACAGACATAGCGTACAAAAAAAAAGACCAAAAAATACACAAAAAAATACACAATTACCTACAAAGCACACATAAGGATACAGAAATCAAGGCTTGCTTACCATAACGCAGAAAATCCACTACTTTCACGCACAAACACAAGCACGTCCAAGTATACGCACAAAACTACACCGATACGTACAAAAATACATACAGAAAGAGAGACAGGGGCTTACTTGTGGACAGACTCTTTGAATTTCTCTTCTTCAAGAAACTGAAGTATGAGAAACACCAATTCTCTACTCAAAGACGACATTTTCTTTCGATCAATCAATCAAATTAGCTCTGCATACACGCTAATTACTACCAAATCTACGCTTAATTAAGCAAGATTAGGCGACTCAGAGCTTAATTGAACCTATACAGATAACGGAAATCTAGGCAACTTCTAGGGTTTCAAGGCTGCGTTTCTTGAGAGAGAGAGCGAGAGAGAGGGAGAGAGAGGATAAAAGAGACTTGGTCTCGCTATCTTCGATGCGTTGTACAGGAGTCTTTCTTTCTATATATCTACTGACCTATCAGTGATAGGTAGACGTATTTATCTGATATGTTCAAGAGCTTATATAGCTTCCTTGTCTGCGTATCCTGATAAGTAGTGTTGAGTGCTGGCGCGGATTCGAAACCACAAATTCAAATCTAGTGAATATTCGCCACATACGTCCAGTCGGGCCCCCACCCATTCGATGGTACGGCGCTTTCGCTTTTTTCAATTTATCGCGATTTAATCAATTCTTAAAGATTCCACGATTTGTTCTCTATATTTGATTTTTTATATATAAAAAATAGTCTTTGCTGCCGATGGCGACAGGTTGATTTAAAAAAATATTGTTCCGTCCATCTTTAAGGTGCATCCCTCCTGAGCTATTCTCAATGTGGTATCTATAGATATTTTATTATAAATCTTTTATATACGGTGATTATGATTACGAGATTACACTTTCGAAGTATTTTTATTAAAAGTAATAATAAAGGAGTTCAAATTGATTTTGAACTCTTAACATTGGAGTTTAAATTGCCCACTGTACAAATTAAACTTTGAGCATTTCATGAGTTAATGAAAATAAAACTAGATTAATTTTAAAGGGTGTAATTTAACTATTTAAATTCTAGATTTATTCTCTAAAATTCATTAATTCAGATTCTACAAATCTCAAGGTCACTAAAAGCTTATATCATCATTAACTTTAAAATACATGGAATTAATCGATATACGTATAAGCTGGTCTGAATACTTATATTAATCTAAAAAAAATATATAAAACCAAATTAATAAAAAAATAAACAAAACGCGAAAGAAAAACATTGGCAGTTCTTCATTGTAAAGAGGACAATAATTATTAAACTCATATTACTTGGGGTTGAATAAGTAAATTTTAACATTTTTTATTTTGATATTTTAATATTTTAATATTATTTTACTATATTAACATTAAAAATAAATTTTAAAAAATAAAAAAATATTTTAAAAATAACTACTACTGTATTTTTAGTCATTAACACCCTCCACGTACAGAGGACATAACTTGCCAAACCACGACATTAACCTGATAGATGAATTCTGAGATTTTTTTTAATTTTTATTTAAAATAATTTCTTTTTTTTTTACATGGTCGTTAATTTCAGGGTCCGTAAGATTAGTCGAGGTATCCGCAAGCTGGCTCGGATACCCACATAAAAAAATAAAAAAAAACAACTTCTTTTGATCTACCTGGACCAGGGCCACGCCCGATAACGATGTCAATAAACCACCAAAGGCAGGTAATCTACCAATCCAAATCTCTCCCAATAAATAAAATCCCTAGACTGTCCTTTTCATTCCCAACTTTGCCCCGACAAAGCAAAACCTCAAGCACTGTATTTGTAAGGCCCCTTCCTCACTCTAGTCACGGGTCTACTGTAAAATGTCTTACCTTTATGATCATTTTGTCAGTACCGTTACGTCTCCCTCCCTTTTTTTCATTGTCGTGGAAATTTTATCAAAATCTCTTATCATATCGCGGGTTATGATTTATTTAATGCGGTTTTAACTTTCATGGTCAAGCTTTTCAAAAGCGGATTTAAATCATGGAGGTCCCCTGATAATTAAATTGTAGAAAAATCAACAGTTATACTTTATTTTTCATCAATTTGGGACCACTTTACCATTAATTGAATCTACTGATGTAGCCGAGCCAAGTCAAACCAAGCACATTTAGCTTGGTGTTGATAGGTATAATAATAATTATTTTTAAAAAATATTTTTTATTAAAAATATATTTTAAAAAATTATTTTTGACATCGACATATTAAAATAATATAAAAATATAAAAAAAATAATTGGAAGAAAATAAAAAAAATTCAATTAAAGTTTTTAAAAAAAAACACAAAAACAAATAAATTTAAAACACTAGCATGGTGAATGAGATCAGCTTTAGCTTTAGTTGCTTTCGAGTTATTTTGTTATGAATTCAGTTAGAAATCCTAGGTATTAAAAGTTGAATATTTTTCATAATCGATCCAGGATAAAGTTAAATGGAATGAATCAATATAATTTAAAATATGATACAACTATATGTGTAAGGGAAAAAATGCACACCATGACATGAAGATATACAATTAATATGTATTTATTTTAAGAGATAAAAGAAACATGCAAATGGTATTTTTTATTTTTATAGCTACAAATTCTAGCTTTGTCCACGGTTTCAAAGCAATTGATTGCGTTATTTAAGAAATAAAAAATATATATCCTTGCATTTACGAAATCATTGAAGTAAATAGCCATGTAATTGGATCCAACTCGTCTTTTTTTGCTAGCTAAAAAAATTAATTTGGCTAAAAATAAATATAAGGATTGATTTAAACAAATATGAAATTCGAGGGACCATGCAAAGTACAATGAATGGCCTCTTGGAAACGCCATTAAGGAAACAGGGAAACATACACGGAGTGGAGATGTGTCTAGTCGAGTAGGGGCACGCTTCAGTGGGTAAACTACTGGTTCTAAGTGCCACATGTCGCGTACTTTGCGTCTTATAGTTCACGCGGTAACGCGCTTGGTTCGGAGCGTCGGTACTTTTGGCTCTACGTGAAAGTTTCGTGTGGTGCTATCGATGTGCGCGTCATAATGCTACCATGCTAGTGACAGAAAGGTTCCAAAGCTCTTTGTTTTTGTCGCAGTCGCAATTGTTTTTCCCAAAGCTCGATGCTTGATTGTGTTTTCACGCGCTACTTTGTTTAATATTTTATTGCTAAAGAGCCTGGCTGAATAATATCCATGCGAGGATGAGGTCAGAACGGAGATAAAGGTGTATAAAAATCATCTTGATTAAATTTATTTGGTGAATATAAAATATTTTATTTTTATGATGCGCGTACCTTATCTCATGTCTCTATCGATTGAGTGATTTGTTTTCACATTTTAGTTTATTTTTTATATTATTATTTATTTGAAAAAATATTAAATTAATATTTTTTTATGTTTTTTTTATAATTTTGAAGTTTTCAGGTTAAAAGTACAAAATATAAAAAATTCATTTTGATATATTTAATTAAAAAAAAATTAAAAAGTATAATGCATACCAAACTTACTGTAAAATAAATGTACATGTAAATTTACTTTTAATATAAATAAAGATAGGTACAAAAATTAAGACTTTATTAAGACTTATTCCCTCTTCTAATTGTATGAATTTAAATTCTGCAATTATAAAAAATTTATTGATGTACAAACTAATTTGAAAATATCCTTAATTGCTAAACAAGTGGAAGAAATTAGCAGATTCATTAAAAGAAAATTATTCTTCTCACTTTACTTTATCATATCTATATATATTTGATGATGCGATACATAATATATTTTTATATATATTTATGTTTTATTTTTTACATTAATATATCAAAATTATTTTTAAAAAATTAATTTAATGTTTGTTAGATAAAAACAATCTAATAAATATTGAAAAATATAAGCTATCGTAGCCCTATTATATGGCTGTTAAAATTGTTAAAGATATTTTCAAAAAATAAAAAACTCTATTTCTTTGCGTCAAACACACACACACATGTATATATATATAAAGAAAAACTCTATTTTGATCCATCACATCCAACCGGGCCAGATACATATATATCAATCCACTTCACTTGATATTGTAAATTAACCATCATTGATTGTTAAAGCTAGTTGCGTGCTTGTTGGCTGCAACCATTGACGATGACTAATTAAAGTTAATAATTGATTTAATCGGACCACCAACATTAGGCCAGGTTTGGGGATATTGGCCGTGAATAAAAACTATACTGTGAAATACCTTTTTTTTTCCTTGCAAGGACAGGAGAGCAAAAGACTTTTTCCTCCTCTACGTGTCGTAGCTCATCTCGGTTGATAATTGCACCGTAAAAAATTAATATAAATTTTATTTTAAAATTTTATTTAATAGTTTAAACTATTAGATTAAGATGAATTTTTTTACATAATATTAGAGTATTGAATCTATTGATCACCAAATGGTTATAAATTCAAATCTCTTTATTTCTATTTATTTGATAAAAATTAAGTACAAAATAATATAAACTTATACAAATTTCAAGTTTAAAGAACTTTTACTTAAAAAAACGTGTTAAAAATTAATATAAACTATATATCAAGACCTCATTTATTAACTTCAATTTTTAGATTAAATTGATTATTTGATACACGGAGTTATTTTTAAAAAAAGGTTAATTTTGAATTCAAGCTTACACCTTTTTATCGCTAAAGTTGAAATAAAAACATTAAACATTAAATAAAAAAATTACATGAAATATCACCACATGTGTATATAGAAACAAGTTTATTTTAAACTTGACTCGATATATTAACTTGAAAACTCATGTTTATTATTTGATATGAGTTAGGAATGAAACTAGACCAATTAAGAAAATGATTCAATCAATATAATTGATTCGATGGAGTTAACCTAATCCAATTCAAAAATTATTAGTCATATGTGAGGTTTTTGTTTTTTTAAAAATAAAAATAAAATGGTATTATTTTATTAGAAAATAAAGAGGAAGGAAATTGGTTTGATTAGATGATCCAAGGTTTAGGTTGTGTTTGGAAATGCGACCAGCCCACGTTTCCAACAAATTCAAATTTTATATATTTAATTATATTTTAAAATTTCATTTTATAAAACGATTATGAGTTTGAATCTCGTCATCTTTATTTATTTGATAAAAATAAATACAAAATAATACGAACTTGTATAAGTTTAAAGTTTAAAAAGCTTTCACTTAAGGAAATATTTTAAAGATTGATATAAATCATATATTGAAACCTCGTCTATTAATTTAAATTTCTAGATTAAATTAATTACTTGGCATGCATGATTATTTCTCGGATGAGAGGTTTTGGATTCAAAATTCAAGTTTACACCTTCTTAATCGCTAAAGTTGAAAGGAAAACATTCAACATTGAATAAAAATACTACATGCAATATCACTGCATGTATATATAGAAACCAGTTTATTTTAAATCTGACTTGACATATTAACTTGAAAAATAATGTTTATTATTTGATCTAAGTTGAGAATGAAACTAAACCAATTAAAAAAATGATTCAATCAACAGAATTGATTCTATTGACTTAACATAGCCTAATTCAAAATTTATTAGTCACATGTGAGGTTTATATTTGTTGAAAAATAAAAATAAAATAAAATAATATTTTTTTATTTTATTTTTTTATTATAAAATAAAGAGGAAGGAAATTGGTTTGTTTGTATGATCCAAGGTTTCTACTTAATGAATTAGGTGTGCCAACTGTAACGTTAAATACCCACCTTCATTCTCACTACAATCACGAGTATCATCTAAATAATTTACATGCTAGTCTAGAATAAATTCTTCATAATATTAAAAACACATTTTTCACATTAAATTGGTATATGAAATTAAAATCACAATGGATAATGAGGATCGGTCGGTAAACCCTTTCATAATGCAAGTAATGTCACAATCTTACAAGATTGAGAATGGAACAACTTTTGTTTTTTTTTTGTTTTTTTTTAAATTTATTAAAAATATACTAGAATAATAATAACTTTTTAAATTTCAATACCATCACATTGAAACCATTACAAATTATTAAACAAAATATGTATTTAATAATTTCTAAAGTGATACACATTTTTAAAACACTTCCTAGCATGGTTTGCCAAAACGGTAAAGAGAAACTTCCCTGTGAACAGCAGGTGCGCGCGGTTTGGAAGAGTGATGCAGTGATTGAAACTTCACAAACCATTAAATTGTTTTTATATTTTAAAAGTACTTTTAAAAAAATTTAAAGTTTTTTTATAATTTTTTACTTTAAATTAATATATTTTTAATAATTTTAGATTATTTTGATTTGCTGAATTAATATATATTTTTAGTATTTTTTAATTATTTTAATGTGTTGATATAAAAAATAATTTTTAAAAAATAAAAATATTTTAATATATTTTTAAATAAAAACACTCTAAAAAACAATTATAATTACAATACCTAACGTGACTGGTATCTACCCACATCACATCCATCGAACCGAAAAAATTATACACGAGTGCTGGCGGAATAAATGTTACAGAAGGCGCGTGGATATTTTCTCGACTAACCTTGCAAATCAGGCACCTCCTTCGTTATATATATATATATCAAAGCAAAGACCATGCCTTTACTTGAATATCTAAGCATACTCGCGCATATGTAGATGTATGTATATTTGAGGAAACTTTTTTTAATTTATCAAACTAGGTATAAAACTAGATTAACTTAGTTTAAAACTCGGGTTACAACAAATCAAATACAAAACTCAATTAAAAACTATTATTTTTTTAAACAATCAAAATAATATTATTTTAATTGATTTTTTTTTTAAATTAAGGGTCAACTTTAATCTATCCCGAGTCGAGTTTTTCAGTCATGGTGAAAATATCATTAAATTAATTTTTTTTGCTGTAATTTCTTTTTCCTATCAGACTTCATGTAAATCATCGATGTTATTATAGTTTTTCTTTTCTATTATGACATGTATTGGGATATGATTTTGGTTCAAAAGATGCCAAGCTCAACAGCAAACCGTGACCAAGGTATCAGGCAAGCATTAAAAAAAAGAAGTTGACATGACTGGAGCCAGAGTTACAACTTACAACTGAGAACTAACGAAAGAAAGCTCTGGTGTGATAATCACAGTAATGATAATTTTAAAAAACTCTTGGGAATGTGAATATTACTGTAATTTGCCTTGGGATTTTGAATTGTTGATGTTTGAATTTATAATCGTAACCTTGGCTCTAATTTCATACAGTGGACAAGGTAATAATGTCAATTATTATTATTATTTTATTATTATAAATGATCGGTCCCTTCTATATACTTTAATTAATCCTACGAGTTTTAAAATTAATAATAATATAAGTTTTTAGAGGTCCAGAAATATATAAGACTTAAACTAATAATTTCTAGAAAATAATACACCTCTCAGATTTTATATATATATATATATTATTATTATTATTACGTTGTAGTTGTCATGCTGGTGGTCAAAGAACATACAAAACTCTAGTTATCTCACCCTTTTCTTTAATGGAATATCAGGTATTTTGGATTCTGTTGACTGGGATTAAATTTATATATTACTAGATTTTAAATATTTCAACGGCCTTTTAACTAATGCATTCTTAAAAAAATGATATTCTTTTTAATTCGAATCCATATTAATAATTCAATAATATACATTAAATCATTCACCATCCAAGCCAAATGGTCATTTGGTATAATTACATTCAGAGATATAAAGAAATCTCACATGTCTTTTGGGTTTAATTTGCATAGATAGCGAGTCGATGGATGAAAAAACCCAGAAAACAAGTGATGTCCTGAAGAGTCTCACGTGACTGAGTGGAAGGGGACATTGTTCCAGGCATGGATTATTGAATTGTGGGATTAACTTGTATCAGTTACTGTTTTTTTGAGATAATATTAATTTATATTTTTTTAAAAATCTCGATATTAACAGCACGTCTAGAGTAAATTTAATCAAGTTAACCCATTAGAATTAACTGAATTTAATAAAGTTAATATTTTTTTAAAAAACCTTATCCTTATAAGGTTTTAAACCATAAATTTTATAGATTTACTTAATTAGCCAGTTTAAAATATAATGAATAAATGCCAATTTCAAAAGAGTTCATAAGTACTAGTAGTTGACCTGTTTGTTTTTACATTTTCAAAACGTTTTTTAAAAAAAATTAAATTTTTTATTTTTTTCTTTGCTTCAAATTAATATTTTTTTGTGTGTTTTTATATTATTTTAATGTGCTGATATTAAAAATAATCTTTTAAAAACATTCAAATTATTTTAATAAATATCTAAATAAAAAATATTTTAAAAAATAATTATAACTACAATTTTAAACCAGAGTTCTAAAGATGCCTAGGTGGAATTAATTTGGATGCTGGCATAGCAGTATAATAATAATAATAATAATAATAATAAGATAGGCTGCTGGAAGCTGTCAAGACAAGTTGCATGCTTGTTTAATCGAGTGAGACAGCCCGAGACCACGACATCAAAGTTTCTTCTCCTCGTTTAATTTCTTAGGTATCCATCGCTTGCATGTTTTGATTTGATTTTAATTGTTTTAGTTGACTAATTTTGAGCTACACAATAATATTACAAAATTAAAAAACAATTTTAAAATTACTAAACACGCAAATATCCCAGTTTCCAAATAACTTAATTTAAAATCAATAAACTATTAATAGTATATTCAGTGATACAGTTCAATCTATTTTTTTAAAATATTTTTTATTTAAAAAATATTAAATTAATACTTTTATATGTGTTTTAATGATTCTAATGCATTGATATATAAAAAATATTATTTTAATATATTTTTAATTAAAATTTATTTTTAAAAAAACTGCATTAACAAAAAGAAAAAGAAAAAGAAAATATATGTATCTCCTGAATATATTGACGTGTATGTTTAGGTAGAACATTTTATCAGTACAATGACAAGATTGAAATGCAGTGCGTTGCAAGCAAACCTTTTTCAAAATTCTAAAAGTTGTTTCCTTCGAACTGCTGCCTCCACTCGTTTGCCTTGTTTCATAATAGAACGGCTGTAATCCATAATAGAACGGCTACTTCTTGTAGAATCCACACGTGAAGCGTCACCCCAGCTTCCATTTGTTATTGGGTTATTATATCAATGTTTGAGATGAATTATTTTTATTAAAATAATATTGAATTTAGCAGAGTCAACCAAATTATTAAAAATATAATTATGTTAATTGAGTTAATATTTAATCTAATTCAATTAAAATTCGATCCTTGTTAAACTTCAAATATCGAGTTTTCCTATAAATCTATAAAGTCTACTCGAGTTTAAGAACTGTGATGATGGATGTAAAAATCACAGGCAGCATTTTTCCACACACGCATTTTCTCCATCATCTTACTTTTGTTTGAAAAGCTTATTCTAGAATTCTCCTTTATAATTCGTACTTCATACACGTTGTTACGTCAAGAAATTGTCAACTGGCCCTCGAATCATGTTTTCGACGAGGACTAGAAGGGGTAAAAGGGCAGAATGTTGGCCAAGGTTCGACAATCAAATCGAACTAATGAGCTTAGTTGATGTCTGAATCCAGGGAGTTCTTGTTGTATTCATACCGTGATTAGAAATGTGATTTATTTTTTATTTAAAAATTTATTAAAAAAATATATATTTTTTTATTTTTTAAAAATTATTTTTAATATCAACATATCAAAATAATTTAAAAATATCCAAAAATATTAATTTGAAGTTAAGAAAAAATAAAAAAATTTTATTTTTTTTAAAAACATTATAGAAACACAAAAACAAACAGGTATTACTCAAATAATCCAGGCTCAAGCTAGCTCCTTTAGAAGCAAGTGGTGACATCATGTAATTCTAAGGGGTATAGCTCAATTGGTCAAACTTTAGATTTGTTTCTTAGATGTCTCTAGTTCGAGTCTCATAAGCCTCGGAGCCACTAAAAGTTTATATTATCATTAACTTTAGGACTCGTGAGATTAGTCAAGGTACACACAAATTGACCTAAACACCAATATTAATAATAACAATAAAAAAATGATAATATCATCGTACAAGTTTTTATTGGTCTGACAGCTGCAAAAAAAAATATTAAATTCCTTAAATTTTCAAGATTAAGTCTTAAAGTTAATATATAAAAAATTAAACGTTTTTTTAATGCACAAGGCTAGTATATGAAATGCATATTTAAGATTACCCGGAGAGAAAACTTAGTCTCGGCTGGCCTGGTTAAATATATATTTTTAAAAAAATATAAAGATTTAAAATTTATATTTAACTAGATTTTCTGAAATTTATTCAAGATATATTTTTTTGAATATTTTTTTATATTTTCATATCAAAACTAAAGAAAAATTCCTAACAAAAAAGACTCTGAAAAAAGAAATTATCAGGTGAATCTAATTCATCATTTCAGACGAAACTAATAAAATCTTTACATGTCATCAAATTTATACAAATCAATTTTATGATTGATGAATTATTAATCTTTTTACTTTACAATTATGATCGTACTCTTAAGCGTGAAAATAATTAATATTTTAAATACAATTTACTAAATTGATGACTTGTATAAATTTAATTATCTATAAGTGTTTTATTTGTTAGTCTATAATTTTAAATAATAAACTAAATTCATATAATAATTTAACATTTTAAAAAATTCATATTTTAAATACAATTTACTAGATCGATGGCCTGGATAAATTTAATCAACTATAAGTGTTTTATTTGCTAGTCTATAATTCTAAACAATAAACTAAATTCATACAATAACTCCTCATTTAAAAATAATTAGCCGCAGCATCAAACGAGACCACCGGTGTATCTATCTAAGGTGGTGCCATGGTGGCACCGCGTGGAACCACTCATCCAGGAACGGGGAGCACCCGGGAACCAAACCGGCTACTAGATTCGGTCCACATCGTATTCACCTTGAGCCCGAAAATAGAAGCCCAGCTCCCTCACCCTATATAAATAAAGCTTCTTTCTTCTCTCTTTCCCTCCCGCGCTGTCAGTGCTGCCCGGGAAAGTCATCTCTGCTTCAACACCGCACAAGAATTCAAGGTATGACATTCTCTAATATATACATATATCTTTGTTCTTGTGAGCTATAATCTGTAGATTAGTTTCTGTATATACATATATCTTTGCTTGATATGCACATCTTGTTGGGTTTTGGTCCAGGTTTAATCTTATAGATGTTTTTGGTTTTTGGGTTTTTAATGGAGATTATGGCCAGTGAGTATCTCAGTTGATGATTATAGCTCAAAAGGGAAAAAGGGCCATTCATTGTTGGTGGTTTTTCTGGTCAATATCTTGGCTTTTGGGTTATTGGGTACTTGTAATTCAAGTGTCAAGAGTGAATGAGTGTGATTTTGCACAATTATGATGCAAGTTTATGTTCCTTTTTCTTCCTATTTATAGATAGGATCTGGATTTTTGTTTTTTTAGTAAGGGTGTGGTTGTTTGATGGCAGCTATGGCAATTAAACACGGGGAATTGGTGACTTTAGAAGAACTCAACCCATCTTCACCTTTTTTTAAGCAGGGAGCTTCGGTCAGAGTCACTGGAAAGTAAGAATTCTGTCTTTTGCGTGTATTTATTTCTGACTTGACTGTTTGTGGATACTATTAGCTGTTTGTTTCTGAATAGGATTCTAGAGGGGTCTGCATTTCTGGCCAGGACTCCGAGAGAATCCCCTAGAATATCCGCAACGCTTATAGTAATGTCACAAGTAGTGTTCCATAAGGCTTGAATGACACTTGTTATGGGGAGAAAGTAGTATTTGTATTTGAAGGAGGGTTTCAATTGCAGTCTTGTAGCGAGTTGGAGGATAAAGCGAGATGGAAGTGAGAATGGGTTGGTTATAGTGGCAAACAGGTGATCATTGTAATGTTGTGGTAAAGGGAGTGGCAGCAATGGGGTTGTGTTGAGAGGGGATTTGGATATGAGGGTTTGATAGTGAAGAGTTGTACAAGATACTGACAACTAGGTTGATGTGATGATGCAATGTCAAGGTGGAGATGCAAGACAATTGACCAAAAAGGAGCTGATCATAGAAATGATGTTGGCGAGCAGGAAATGGACCTGCTGTGGACTTGGTGACAACTGCTTTGTAGCAGCAAGGTAGAATAGGAGTCGTTGGTGAGATATCAAGGTGGCATTTTCTGTCACCATGTAGGTGATAGTCATGGCATTGAAGAGGTAGTTTTGGCATGGCGAGGAGGTGGCACTAGTATCAGCAATTGTAGTATGGTGGTGGAGTGAAATAATCGGACAGAGTGTATCTGATGCTGACAACTTTAAATTGATCTTGACCAGTGGGAAGGACCTGATGTCATGACACACACACACAAATAAATACGAGGTTACACAACCTTGGCTGCAGAAAATAACATGGTGGGGACACTGGACCTGAGACATTGTTTACGAACTTGTATGATCATAGATGAGATGGTGGAGGGTAGATCAAACCATTGAGAGATTGGACTTTAGCTTAAGGTTTGGTTTAATTTATTTGAATTTTTAGTTGAAGTTTATTAATTAGGCTTTATTTGTTGGGTTTGATTTAATTGTTGTTGGGTATTTCATTTAGTGGGTTATAAGCCTAATCACTTATTCTAGTTAGGGTTTTAGTATTTATATCTTACTTTTCTAGTTAGGGTTTAATGACAAACTTTTCCCTTCCTGAATTCTCTTTTTTTCCTGACTTTTCCCTTTCTTTGCTTTTTAATTCTTAGCTTCTTTCTCTAAATCTTTTTTCTTTTCTGTTTTAATTCTTTTTGTTCATTGTTTCGCACCACAACACATCAAAGAAAGGAGTTATTCAGAATCCTTGTCTTCCTTTTACATGAATGAAATAACATGTTTCATATGCAGATGCACAAGTGCAATATTCACAAACATGCTCCTTAGATTATGTCTTGGTTTCTTCACGTTCTCATTTGTTTTTGTGCCATGACAGTAATTCATCCCCCCCCCCCCCCAATACCGTGTCATTGTTTTTGTTCCTGAAGAAAAATCCATCAGATGCATACCCTCCCGAGGGCTTTCTTCTTAATCAAGGCCAATAGACTAACATTCCTTTTCCCGCTAAATTAGTTTAGCACGAGGGCTGCCTGAAGCCTATTACATGTGCATGGTAGTGCCATATCTGATGCCATCTCTTGTTTGTTTACAGTTAAAGGGGTTCTTTGCTTGCTTAGGAGGTCTGATTGTGAAGAGGGATGCCTTGTAGTTTTCTAGATATTTTTGTGTGGATGATGTTAAACTGATCATTATCCAATCATATTCATGCTGAAAAATTGTGATTCTACTCATTTTCATGTGTCCGAGTTATGAATATTCTGCTTGGGGCAAATCTTTCTCTATTATCGATATTACTTAGGTTCTTGGATGCCAGGCAAGATCAATCATTATAGATAGTTCAATAGTGTACGTTCCTGTACTGCTTCTCCAACTAAGTGCTGGTTGTAAAGGTAGGAGATATTGAATGTTGCACCACATTTATTGAATTTGCTGTCTTATCATGAGTTGATTATTTTATTCTGCAATCATTATTGGAAACTTCAATCTGTTGTTTCCTCCTAGGCTACAAGAGTATATTGTGGAGACAGCCATAGCTGTAGTTGCTGATGGAAATGCCACTCTAAAGATTGACACTCAACACCTAAGAGACATCAGCTTTCGAATAGGCTCCACCTACCAGTTCATTGGCGAGCTCCTCATTCAACCTGATAACGAGGTAAGAGTTTGATATTAAGTTGAGGGCTGGCTGCAACAGTCTCTCTGCCCCTCTCCTCCCATAATGCTCACTGGAATCAGGTTTTGTTTCAGGCAATCTTGCAGGCACGTGTGGGCAGGATTGTTGATGGCATTGACCTTAGCCTCTATCATCAGTCTCTCCAGCTATTAAGACAGTTCCAAGCTGATCACCTCAACAATTCAACTAGTTAAAACTGTCATAATGCTGAACTGATCCATCAAAATACTTTCACAACGAAACGTATCAATGTAAATTTCTGGAACGTCATATATACATCCACGAGCTGATTCCTCTTTCCTCTAGCTTTTGGTTTTTTTTTTTGGTGTCCAACTTTTGCAAGATATGAATATTTAAAAGCTGGCAATTATCAATGTTAGAAATGCTTTATGGTTCTACACTTCTACTTGTCTTTGTTGCATATTCCTTGCTCATCAGATACCCACAGCAACAAGCCTGAAAGGGAACAGCTACAGTGTTCAGCACGGTAAACCTTAAGAAATATAAAAGTGCTTACTTTTATGGCACTAGTGAAGTCATGGAATGGACTCCATTTTTTAATCTTTCTACACTCTTTCAAATGAATAAACACGAATTTCTTTTAAATAGAACTGCCTGCATCTTTATTCCTTAAGCACCGTTTAATTTGTCCAGTAGCTCTTGTCATCATGTCATGTGATAGGGCAAGGCTGCAAGCTACATGAGGTTGTTTCTTGTTTAGGTGAAGATGCTTCTATGCAATGATAGCTAGAGACAAACATGGTCTCTAACCATGCTTTGCCACAGGAACTTGGAAATTGTGATCACTGGCAGATGATCTTCACAATGATAACACTCATCTTCTATACGCAGCATCTTGCCAACCTCTCTGCCTTGGTCTGGCTTCTATATGTGGACAGTTCTAGGAGAAATCTTGCTATGTTCATACTGCCTAAGCCTCATAATCATGATTGATAAGACGAAACCGTTCCCACTTTTTTGGCTGCTAAATCTAGAGCAGGCTTTGATTAGATCAAGAAACTGACAGATGCCCATTTATAGAACTTGAAATCCCAATCTACGTTGGCTGTACACTTGTGCACCATTTTTTCATGATAATTTGCCGTTTCTCACTTTGTTTGACGAGGTCCATGTTATTGAGTTGACAAGCATTTGGACGTTTGAGATCAGTTCCCCTCGTTAGAATATTCATGCAATCCCTTTCTAACATCCTGTTATGTTCCATGGTCTCGAGGGAACTTTGGATTAGATTTGTGGATTACTTGTCATGAAAGTGTTATCAAGGAGAGGGATTCCAGCATCATCGAGGAATTTACATAAAATGTCATTCAAAATTCAAACCTTTTTTTGTTGTTGTCGAGAATCTGTGTGTGAGCTGGCAAGGTACCAAAGTGGGGTTTTGAAGGTAGGATTTTATTGTATCATGAAAATAAAAAATAAAAATTCAAACACGTTTTCATTAATATCCAGGGTCATTAAACTTGTATTGGAATAACGGGTTAATCTAGTGACTCACCAACCTAGAAGTAGCTATATTTGTTTTTTTTCAAACTATTTTGAACTTTAATCCTGTTAAATTTCGAGCAATTTAATAAATTAAACTGTGATTAATTGAATCAGTTAAATCTAAATGAAACTATGGATATGTTTATTTTTTGAAAAGGTCAAATCAAAATCAAATGATACTACATCATTCAACTTAATATTTTTTTTTTCTTTTCAAAATGCTATGTTTCATTTTTATTTTTTTTTAAAAAAACCCCACTAAAACAACAGTATCTTGATATTGATCTAAGCTGGCTGAGTCACCATTCAATTAACTTTTACGATACAACAACTAAAACTAGGGATTTTAATAGGTAAAACCCAGCAATTTCTTACAACTATTTTAATATCTTTTAATCAAGTATTTCACAGTCACATAACCAGCAATTTAACAGTTTCTGGAACCCTATGACAGTGACCTCGCTCTAAATGACATGCAAAGTCTTTACCAAAACCAATTTCTTCAATTTCAATTGGACAATTGTGCCCATTGGTGGATGGAATCTTGTCACCACTCATGACCCCTTAAGCACTGATGGGTCACTCATAATCTCCGCTATCCAATCAAAAAGCTAAACCTTAGATTACCACTCAATTAAAAACAATAATCTCTAGATTTCTCTTCTAAATCACAATTAGGAGCCCTCACCTACCAATAAGAAAAAAGGAGTCATCATTGACTCGTTCTCTGGAGACTTGCTTGTCTTTATCCAGTGCACCGCCCCACATGTGATTGTTGGTATTACGTGTCAACTTCTCATTTGTCAGTAGTGGGTCCCTACTTGATCATCAGCGCATGCAATCCTTCCTCTTTTGCACCGACTTGTCAATCATGTGTTGTTACAGTAGGTTGGAAACAGTAATGTGCATCGTAAAACAAGCAGCAGTAGGGCAAGGGTTCACATGTCGTGGTTTAGCCACCACCAGTCAATACAGTCTCATGAGGGCTGGATCGATTGGAGTCATCTGCCAAGATTTCGAAGGCGACTCGTCTCCTTCATGGACCCACAGGAACATGGGTCTTTGAGTCCTGGTTAGGCTATAGCTAGAAGTCTTCAAATCTGCAAGAGAAAGGAAAAGAAACAGCCAAGGATATTACAGTGACAATATATATATATATATATATATATATTTTTTTTTTGTTTCAAGTATTATTCTAGCTGGTCGTGTGGGGCAATCCGAGTCCTTGGTCCTTACCACTCAATGAGATCATCAGCATATACGTATAATGGCTCCTAAGCTTTTTGAAGCCACTTTGAAAGGTATCTGAGATTTTTCTGTGGTATTAGGTAAAGGTCTGCCATTCTCTTTTACTGGTAAACCACTAACCCTATCCTATTCCCATGCACGGGCTTTCAAGGCTTATGGATTTATTCAGGCAGGATCATGTATGGAAATTGGAAGTTCTCTTGTTTTTTTTTTTTAATTAATTTATTTATAAAACCCATAGTTATAAAACATAGCTCATCATGGTCAAGTTCATTGCTTGACTTAAGACCCGTAATCATGAGTTAGGTTGGTTATGAGATTAGAAACGGACTAAAACCAATAGTTATAAAACCCAACTCATCACGGTTAAGTTCATTACTAGATCCAAGACCATGATTATTAGTTAGGTTGGTAATGAGATTGGATATGGACTGAGACCAATAGTTATAAAATTCAGCTTGGTTAAGTTCATTATTAGATTCAAGAAATAATTATTATGAATTAGATTGGTTAACTTGAGTTGACACAGATCAATCTAAAACAATATCATTTTAAAATCTTTTAAAAAATATTAAAATAATATTAATTTAAAAGATAAACTAGGTCAACTAAATAATAAATTAACCTGTCAAATCAATTATATTTTCTAGCACTAGCATCAACTTAGTTTATCATAAAAGATTATATTTGATTACATTAACACCTATTTAGTTCACCGTAAAACTTTACTTGAGCTAAATTTTAAATTAACTAATCACCAGGTTAACCCGTAGGGTTTAATAACATTAGCAAGAACCCGCAGGAAGTATATAAATAAACACCAAAGAGCAATTGTTTTTTGATAAACTAACTAAATAAATTTTTTTCTTCCCTCTAATTTTCAAATCCTTCATTCTGTTTTTTTTTTTTTATTAACATGGATGTTTGAGTTAGCTTGCGCGTATCTTGATTAATCATATGGGTCCTAAAGTTAACGACCATGTAAATTTTTAATAGCCCTGAAATTTATGAGATTCGAACTGGTGACTTTTAAAGAACAAATCTAAAACCTGATCAATTAACTTCCACATTAGAGTTTTTTCATTCTGTTTTCCATGCTTGAGTGGGATGTCACGATTGGCTTTATACTTGGATGACAAATCACCAACTGATTTTTTTTAATTTCTTTTCATTTGTCGTTTAATATTGGCTTAAATGATTAATTAAGAATGATTAATTAATTTGATAAGTATAAAGTAGATGTCGGTCCAACATTGAAGTTTGGTTAGAAATACTAGGAGTGGTATTATTTCTAGTGTTTAAACAAAGACATTTACTAACGATGCAAATCATCTTAATCTCTTAGCAACTTCCATGTGTTTTCAAGGTTTAAAGTTTTGGTAGAAAAAAAAATCAGCAAGGTCATTCATATTTTATTTTGGAATAATTATGATTATTTTTTAATCTCTACACATATTGCAGCATTTTTATCAAACCCAATATAATAAGTTAAATCAGAACATATTACTAGCTGATTTTTTAAAAATTTAGATTGAATTTGACTTGATGTAATTTACTTGACCTGACTTAACTTTTAATAAATCCAGATAAAACTTGACTTGATATGATTCTCTTAATCTAACAAGTTAACATGATACATAGTTGATTTAGTCAAAATTCATTTTAATTTTGTTAATTTTTTTTTAAAAAATTACATTAAACAACGTTGCTTTAATCTACCTTGATCAATCTATCCAAAACAACTTTTGAATTAAATCAGATTTAATATATAGAAACCAAATTATTTTTAAAGTTGCTTTTGAGTGGAATTGTTCACATTATTGTTTTTTTATATATGAAAACCTAATTATTATTGAATTGGATTTTAAATCACTTATAAAATTTGTATATAGATCGAAATATTCACAAAAAAAAATATTTTTTTTATAATCTTTCAGTCTATCAAAGTTGAAATTATAATTTGAGAAGTAGTTGAGAAGCAAAGTACACACCTTTTATATGTTTTGGCGAACACCATAATGATAACAATCATGATGAATTTCTACGAATAAAGAAGTGTTTTCCCGTTAATGCTAGGTCCACTACATGCTTATCTAGCTACTTCATGAACTGGTATTCTCCAGGTCTGAAATATTTTATACGTACCTGGGGAAAAAGATAGAACACTTGAACTCCACATTTATCATTTCATTCCTTTTTTATATATATATATATATATATATATATATATATAAGCACACCCTGCAAAGTTTTTCACTACTTGGAGCATGAAGGCACGATGATAACTACACCTTCTTTAGGTTTGCTTGCTTGTAATTAAAAAGTCTTCCCCATCTTTGGGTCGTAACTGTAAGACTTCATGAGGAGGAGATTAAAGGAGTGTTTGTTACAATAAAAATATTGTTTTTTTTTAAAGTTATTTTTATTCAGAGATATATTTAAATATATATTTTTTTAAAAAATAATTTTAACATTAATATAGGTTAAAAAACATATATTTTAATCCAATTAAAATGATATCCCAAATATAAACTAATAAATTTTTTTGGATGATCAAGTGAATTTAGATTAATTTTTTTTATTAAAATAATAATATTTTTATTTTAATATTAACCCAGTAGGGTTTGAACCGGACAATATTAACTAAATCATTAAGAATCTAGTTAGGTAGAAAAATTTAATTAATTTTCAAAATTTAATATTTCAAATTTCTCGGATTAATTAACTCGTCGATTTTAGGTCTCAATTTCTCAAGAGACTGTTCATTATGAGCAAATTAAAGAGGAGCTACTCTGTATGCATGTCATTCTAAAACTTAATAAGGTAGACACTCCAAAATTAGTTTGTTGTGCATATATATTAAGACAATAAATGGGAGAATAAAATAAAATAAAATTACAGACCTTAAAAAGCCTTTTATGAGGAAGAAAGAGTAATATCTTGAAATATTTTTGGATTCATTATTCAATTAGCTGATCCAAATTAATTCAAATATCCAACTCAACAATAATTTAATAAAAGTGGAGTAGTCTTTGCTTCTCAACCAAACACACTCGATGAGTGAAACCTCACCAATAAAACCTTTAGTCAAAAGTTCAATCATCAAGGAATAATAGCATGTAATGTCTTCATCTTTATTTTGAGAATTTATTTGGAAGTATGGTATGATTATTTTTTAAAATATTTTTTATTTTAAAATATATTAAAATAATAAATATTTTTTTAGTTTTTAAAAATTATATTTGATATTACTATATTAAAATAATTCAAAAACACCAAAAAAATATTAATTTGAAATAAATAAATATAATGTTTTTTTAAAATTTTAAATTTTTTTTTAAAACACAAAAATAAACAGGGTTTTCATGTCGAAAACCCACAAAAACTGTCATAATTAGAATTAAAAACAAAATATAAATGTTAAAATTCATCAATTTTTTCATTAATCTCCACTAATTCATCATATATACCTCATCTAATCATTCACAATAATCTAATCAAACATTCATCTAAATAATTACCAAAAAATCTCAAAAAAAATTAAAAACAACATTATTTTTTTTTATAAAATAAATCAGGTTTTGATTGGAACACATTAAATCAATTTTCTCTTAATTTTTTATGTAACACGATAAAATCAAACCCTGAAATAACAAGTTTTGAGGACAATTTATAAGGACAGTTCAAGTTTAATAACCATAACAACAACAATTAGATTACTTAACAGAAATTCTGTAAATAGAAAAAGAAAAGGAAAAATGAAGCGAGAGAAAGTCTTTTACAAGAAAAAAAAGAGTCTATACTACTGGAGCAAAAACAGTACTGTTTTGTTTTTGTTTTTGTGTTTTTACGTATAACAAAAGAATTCTCTCTGTGGATGTCTTTGTTATCTTCTACAAAGATAAAAAGAGAGAAAGAGAGATCAGGACATTATTATGGACTGTGATTTATCTCTATATTCTCTTTCTCGAATTCTCAGCTCCTTTTCTCCCATTCCTTGCATCAAGTTCTCCCAGATGATGCTCTCTTTCCGGCATGTTGATCATCACCAGTTTCTTGCTCTCTAAGTTCTTCTTTAGCTTCAAGGTCTTGTAGTACTGTTTTTGCTTCATTCTTTAATTATTGTTTAAAGGATCCTTTTAGGTTTTGAAGGAAGTCTTGATGACAAGCGACATCACTTTGTGTTTTGTGTGTTGTCATGGATAAAAAATAAAGCTTAGAATTGTTAAAAAAGGGATGATTTAAGGAGCTTGAATGAGCTGCTTCTTCTTTCTTCTTTTGGATGAATCTCTTATATGGGTTTTGTTTGGTTGCTTAGAAGTGTCAGAAAGTTAAAGAAAAAATATTTCTTTGAATCTTTTAAGGTTCATTTTGTTTCAAGTTTTAGTTTGTGTTAGTAACTTTATGTCTCCAAATTTGGTTTTCACTTTGTCATTTCCCTTTTCTCTTTGCATTTTCCCCTCATTTTCTTGGCCAACAAACAAAAGGGGGCATTCTTTATATTTGCTGGTGATGAATAAAAAGAGTAAAAGTGTGAATGTCTTTTCCTCTTCTTTTCTTTGATCCCAGTAAATGCCAAGTATGCTGTCATGGTACTCATGGATATTGAAGTAGGTCCATGTTTTTGTAACTTGATCTTTCTTAATTATTTTCTGAGGATTCTGCTGATGATGCAAAATATTAGAAGAGATGAAATTCAATTATTACCCTTCTGGTTGAATTTTCTTAGCAACCAAACACAAACAGTAATGGAATAACCTGAAAAGTTTAATGGCAAGTTGCTTTATTGTTCTGTTATTCTTGGCTTTTCTACGGAATTCTATCTGCAAATTGCAATGTTGGAATTCCATGTCAGATTGAATATTCGTGTGATGTACTGATATGCTTCTGATTCACAGATCTTTGGTTTTTGCTATTATTAAATTGTAAAGATTCTTTATCTTTCCGAGTCAGACAATGTCCCTTTTTTGTTTCAATGACTGTAACAAATCATTCTTTTGAGCCCCAGCTAAGAATTTTGAGTCAGGAATACTGTAACATAGCTTCCTTTCTAATGAATTCTTTATAATTTCCTTTCTTTCTCGTGATCATCATACATGGCTGTATGTGTTAAATATTTTTTTGGATGTTCAGAGACTTGAGTCTACAAAAAGCTAGAGAGCCATACGATATTGTTGCGTGTGGTGGCCATTTGAATTGAAACATTGGCCATGGGGCATTTATCCTCCATGTTTAATGTATTGGCAAGGTCATTTTCATTAAGGAAGGTGAAGAATAACGGGAACGGTGATGGAAGAGAAGCCGCAGATGTAATGGTGAAAGATGCAAAAAAGAATGAAATGATTTTGAGGTCATCTGGCTATGTAAATGTTGATGGTTCGAAAAATTTTGCAGCAGTTTGCTCGAGGAGAGGGGAGAAAGGAGTGAATCAGGATTGCTGCATTGTCTGGGAGGTAAGCGATTAGCATAGAGCATCGACAATTATACATGCATTCTCTAATTGTGTTCTAATCTTGTTTCTCTTTATACGGTAGGGATTTGGGTGTCAAGCAGACATGATGTTTTGTGGGATATTCGATGGCCATGGTTCATGGGGCCATTTTGTGGCGAAAAAAGTCCGAGAGTCGATGCCTTCGTCTCTTCTGAGCAATTGGCAGGAGACTCTTGCTCAATGTTCACTTGATCCGGATATCAACTTGGAATCGGATAAAAAGCATCAAATGTTCAACATATGGAAACATTCCTACCTGAAGACTTGTGCTGCTGTTGATCAGGAGCTAGAGCAGCATCGGAGAATAGATTCATTCTCTAGTGGAACAACTGCCCTGACAATTGTTAGACAGGTGATTCAAGTTCCGACCTCCTTCTGCATATTTCTATTGCCTTCATAGACCAAATAATGGAGGGCGATAAGCTATCAAGAAAAGATTTTTTATAGGTCAAGATTGTATCAGGATGGCAACATAATGTGTCTGACCATGTTTTTGCCAGGGTGAACTCATTTTTGTAGCAAATGTAGGCGATTCCCGCGCTGTATTGGCAACCACAGGAGAAGATGGAAGCTTGGTACCAGTTCAACTTACTGTTGATTTCAAACCTAATTTACCCCGTAAGTTCCACTCCATCACTCTAATCCAGCAAGAAAGGCAACCTAAACGAGTCATTCTTACAGCAACGTTCATCTTGTTTGCAGAGGAGGCAGAACGCATCCTTCAGTGCAAGGGCCGCGTATTCTGCTTAAACGACGAGCCAGGTGTGCATAGAGTTTGGTTGCCAGATGCAGACTCACCTGGACTGGCAATGTCCAGAGCCTTCGGCGATTACTGTGTAAAGGATTTCGGGCTAATTTCCGTTCCTGAAGTGACTCAGAGGCATATAACTAGCAAGGATCAATTTGTTGTCCTGGCAACTGATGGGGTATGCATAATTAGTCTGCTAGTTGAACAAGTTTTCAATATCTAAGGTTTAGAATCTTAAATCAAATCTCTAAAGAAGCATAACAAGATTGGTATGCTTGCTTTCACTGTTCAGGTATGGGATGTAATCACCAATCAAGCAGCAGTGGAGATTGTGTCATCAACACCAGACAAGGCGAAGGCGGCTAAGCGTCTAGTTCAGTCTGCTGTCCAAGCTTGGAAACGCAAGAGGAAAGGAATTGCAATGGATGATATATCAGCTATTTGCCTCTTCTTTCACTCCTCTCCTTCATCTCAACAAGTTCATACTGCTAGTTCACCGAAATAATGATCATAAAATGTAAATGAGCAAGGTCGTCCCAGCTGCTCCTTGATGTTTCTTTACTTAAACATTCCATTTTAGTTGATTAGAGAAAGTGTTCATGTCCCTTCCTTGGACTCGAAACTGAAAATTTCTGGATGCCTACAAGCTCGTCAACAGCATGAGTTTAAGATTACCGTAACCAGAAAAGCTATCACAGTTGCAGAAACACACTAAGTCAAGAAATAACCGAAAAATCAGAGGGAGGGAGGAAGAGAGAAGCTTAGGTAGATCCTTTTATGGGCCTGTTGATGATGTTTTCGACTGAAGAAACACATAAAAAACTAGGCCCATTTAGGTTTTTTAAACGGCCCATTCAGTGCAAAGATTTTTTGTGGGTCTTGTTTGCAGCAATTACTTTGAAGTTTGAACAGAGGAAGATGAGTAAGAGTGGCCCATTATGAGCCCGTTTGGCTCTGCGGCTGCGGCTGGCAGTTGCAGCCGTTTGGTTAAACAAAATTGAGGTATACTGTTCACTGGGACCCACCTTTTTTCTGCGTTGAAAACGCAGCATCTGAGAAGCAAGAATTCCTTGCTTTTTCTCTACTGTTCATGTTAAATTAACGTGTACAGTGGAAAAATTAGGGGGGCAGTGCATTGTGGTGCAATATCCATGCGAACAGTGCAAGGAATTGCACTGTTCACTATTTTTTAAGTGAACAGTGCAATTCTCTTGCACTGCGTGGTTTTTTTTTTTTTTTTTTTTTTTTTTTTTTTTAGTGTGTACATTTTAAAAAAAAAAAACTAGTTCATATACATTATAATATTTTATCTAATTTTATTATATGCTAAAAAATTATAAAAATTGTAGTTTTTATCGGATGTATTTTGTAGGTAATGGAATTATAGATGATTTCTTGGAATAATAAAAAATATTTTATATAAAGTATGATTTATTTTATAATATAATAGCAATAATTAAATCCATAATATTTAAATTAAAAATCATCAATATTAATATATATTTTTAAAAATTATTTTATAACCTCAATTTTAAAAGCATTTTTAACCAAACACATTAAACTACTTTTTATTCAATCTTAATTTCAACCACAGTTTTAACCAAACACCTATTTTTTCAAACCAACCTCAACTAAAAGTATTTTTTATAAAACAACTTTTTTCAAACCACAACCACAACAGTTACCGCAATGCCAAACACACTCTATGGCTTGTTCACGAAACTTTAGAGGCTTTCTTTACCATGACCTGTGTTGGGTCAAGGGAGTGCAATTCCTAGTTAATAAGGCCAAGGCCCATCATTACACAAGCCTATTTACATGGTAGAAAACACATCATCAATCAGTGAAAATAGAGAAAACGGGTATTTTTCTGGTCTGCCATGTTGTTCTTAGATGGAGACACTAGGGTTGTTAAACCTTAAACATGACCGAAGGTTTAATCTATTGTTTGTAATTTAAAATCTAATTTAGACCGAATTCCAAATAAAACCATAATTTTAAAATTCAGTCCGATTCGAGACTCGTGGCTAGAACAGGGCTGGATTTATAAAAAAATAAGAAAAGTCAAAAACCTAGTTGTAACCCATTTACTATATTTTTTTTAATTAAAACGACATCGTTTTGATTTATAAAAAAAATGGTATTGACCCGAATGACCGGGGCCTAAGGTGGGGTCAACCACCGAGTCGAGTTTAAAACCACTGGATAAAACTATAAAAATTAATTTGATATGAATTGATCGACTTGATGGATCAATCCTGTTAAAAAAACATCTCAACCTAATAGCTTAAGCTATTAGGTAAGGTCATATAATATGATTTATATTATTCTTTAACACACCTTCTCAAATGAAAACCTTTTGGGCTTGAAACTTGCACATACTTATATTACCCGGTGCTTAATTTTTATCAAATAAATAAGGATTGTAAGATTCAAACTCGTAACCGCTTGAGTCTTTAAGGCCTTGATACCATGTTAAAGAACCATCTCAACTTAATAGCTTAAGCTGTCAGATAAAGTTTAAAAAATATAAGTTATATTATTCTATAACAAATCCGTTATCTAATTAAATCAAATTGATTGATCAAAATTAATTTAACTTTTTTTTTAAATTTTTTTTTTGAAATAATATCTCTTAATTTTTGTATTCAAACAATGTTTTTAAATTGACTTAAATTAAGTCACTTGATCGGTAACATAAATCTTAACCATGCTGGCAAGCCGAACCGGATTTATTAACTTTCATTAAGGAACTGTTTGGGAATGCGGTTGAAACCGCGTTCCCAAAAAAATCATTTTTTTTTTTACTAAAATTCAATACAGTTTGTATGTTTTGGACCGTTTTGACATGCTGATGTTAAAAATAATTTTTAAAAAATAAAAAAATATCATTGACATGTATTTCAGCATGAAAAGTTATTTGAAAAACAACCGCTACCACACTACCAAACATACTCTAAGAAAATGAAAGCAAGATAAGTAAGAAAAATAATGTTACCTGCATAATTTGCATGATTGCCATATTATTTATGTGATGGACTGTGTTATTTTTTTTATAGGTAAGTTAATAGACTAAATCCATTCGATAATTATTCAGATGAAAAGATTATTCTTGATGGCTAGAAAATCAATCCATACTGATTATAATAATAATAAAAACATATACATTGATATTTCTTATTCTGAAATTGAACGGTAATTAATAAAACTAAGAGAAAGAAAAGTCTCAAAGTATTATTATCCATCCGAGGAGCATTTATTGTCCTGAAATTGAATGCTGATAAGACTAGACAGGTTCTCAAAGCATTGTTCATCCGAGGAACATTTCTTGTCCTGGTTCTGGAAATTAAATGTCAATAAGACCAAAAAAAAGTCTCATGACAGTATCCATTAATTTAAGGTTGACGAGGCCAAGCTGATCTAATAAAGACCAAAAAAAAAAACAAAATAAATTAACACGCACACATTAATACGATAAAGACAAAGAAACAAGATGAACACAAGCTCTCTTTACACTTATAATTCTATGATTTTAAATCTTGAAAAGCTTTTATAATTATAATTTTAAAGTTTTTTTATTTTTATTTTCTTCAGTTGACAATGACAAATAGAGTAATCAAATACTCCTTGAAAAAGTCAAACATATTTATCAAAGAAATGGGTTTCCAACATTGAATTAATCATTAATTGTGGAGTACTCCAAATCCATTTTAAGATGCAAATTCCAAATTTATGCAAATCTCTTTCCCACTAAGGTTATATTTGATTTTATATATTTATTTTTCCTTTATTTTTTTTTGTTTAAGATGATATTTTTTAAATTAATCGCAATTATATTTTCATACGTACTTCATTTATTTTTATTGAATTAATCATTAATTGTGGAAAACACGGTCGTTTCACTAGCAATCCCATGTCATCATTCCAAACCTGTTTGTCAAAATTTGGTGGCCGCCTAATCAACTCGTGAAGCAGCCATTTTTGATCTCCACCCAATTAAGCTTTGTTGGTATCTGTTACGGTGAAAGTCAGCCAAAGACCTTTTTTTTATAGAATGAAGCTTGCTCGTCAATTCATATTGAGTTTGAATTTCGTGATTTTCATTAAAAAAATAAATTTTTAAAAAGTTATATATTATATTTTTTTATAATTAAGATTTTAATAAAGAATTTTTAGTTAGATTTATATAAAATCATGTTATGTATTAATTAACCTAATATTTTCAAAATTATAATTAAAATAAAATATAAAAAATAATGTTTTTGTTTTTCACCTTTTGTTTCTGGAAATTTATTCTATATGAACTAAGAAAATGATCTTTTATTATAATAATCATAATATTGTTTTATTTTTTAATTACATTAAAAATTAGTTTGAAATCTTTTATATTTTTATTTATACCTATGATCTTGATTATATTTTATTATATGTATGCTTCAACTTTGTGATTTACATTTATATTTTTTATTTAATATAAAAAAATATGTTAATAACATTTATATATTAATTTTTTTATGTTGGAAAAAAATTATTCAACCTACAATTAGACGAGTTGAATAAACGTATTAACATTTTATATTTTGTATTTATTGATATAAATTGTTTTCATAAACTTTTTAATTTATAATTAGATTTTTTTTAAAAATATAAATTTAAAAAATTTATATATTTATTTATTTTTTAAAAAATATTATCCAACCCCGCGATAAAGTGTGTTTGTAACTCAAATATTGAAAATCAATAAATATGGAGACAGGAAAGGTGGTGGGTTTGATGGAAGGCACTAGGCAAGTGAGCTATTTTGTCGATAGTTTGAAGGTCTAACGTTACCTTATACCATTCAATACCAGACATAATTTCTCAGGTCATAATTTTAATTTCAACGTCAACCCAATTGTAAACCCTAAATCATAAGAATAGTAATAAACATGAGGCCAATGCTTTCATGAAGACTCATAAGTCATATCCTTTCTTGATATATAACGCGTCCATGTGTTGTTGTAAAACTTTATGACCAAATATCATGTTGGTGATGAACACGTGAAGAAACAAATTACTAGTCATTTTTTTAAGATAATGTGTTATTGCATTAAAATAAAAAAAAATACGGATATAATTGAAATAAAAAGATATATAATTTTTAAAATTTTTTATTACAAAAAAATGAAAATTCAATTTTTCTCATTTCTTATGTATTTATCTTTACGTTTTAAAACACTAACGAAATTTAATAGCGCATGCGTTTCTCACTTGTAAATTCTAGAGTTTTTAGCTAACGAGGTTTTATAGTTAAAAAATATATAAATATTATCAATAAATTGTAATGGGTTTTGGAATTTTAGTGTGAATGAGTATATTTTAAATGAACAAAAGATTAATTTAATCTTTAGTGTATGGAAATTGGTATAAGAATGTTAACTTTCCATTAAAACTATAAAAAAAGTTTGACATAAATAAAGAAGGACTTAATCGTATTAATATTTATAAAAAATAAACTTATTTTGAAAAAAAATAAATATTTCGTTTTAGATTAATTTATCATAGTATTAGAATATTATAATTAATCTAGTATCTTTTTTTTTTTTAAGGAATCCATGAATCTATGATAGGAATACCACTAGTAATTCTATTGAATTTTTTTTAATGAATAAAAAGTCTAAAATTTTTGAAGGGCTTTTTCAAAAGTAAAAACTCTTCTAACTGATTTGTCTTTTGCAAAAATATTTTTTTCCCACAAAAAACTAATTTTCATTTTTGTACAATCAGAATACTACTACTTCAACCCTCTAGTCAAACCTTCCGTGCCATATTATATAAAATATTTAACAACTGCCTCAAAAAATCATTTTATGAAAGAAAAGTCCAATATTCTTAAAGGATTTTCCAAAAGTAAAAGCCCTCTAATCAATATAAACTTGTTCTTTGAAAAATGATAACATATAATTTTCCACAACAAAGCTAATTTAATTAGTTTTGAGAATATATAATTTTCCTTACAATTCCTTAATTATATATCTTGTGCAATAAAAAACTCTGTCATTCTTAATCCTCTTAGCCAAACCTTACACACACACACACAAAAACACGCGGCTCAAAATTGGGGTTGAAAATTAAAAAACATAGACTTCAAAATTGCTTATTTATTTATTTATTTAATTAGGGGTGACCCTACCACTTGCAATTGTGTATATAAGCATTGAAGGAGAGCTCCACATTCACAACAAACACATCATAGAGGCTTAATTAAGACAGACAAAGTGCCTAAAGTTTGCACTTTGGTCATTGTCATTCATTCTTTCCTCTCAAGAAACTTACTAAGCACATTAATGGAGGGTCTGATGGATGATGATCACTTTAAGATATTGCCTGAAGGCTGTGTTGCTACAATTCTTTCCTTCACATCCCCACAAGATGCATGCAAGTCTTCATTGGTTTCAACTATATTTCAAGCAGCTGCAGATTCTGATATTGTCTGGGAAAGATTTTTGCCTGTTGATTATCAAGATATAGTCTCAAAGTCCAATGTCCCTTTCAAGTTTTCTTCAAAGAAAGAGCTTTTTCTTCATCTTTGCAACTCTCTTCTCATTGATGGTGGTAGAAAGGTATATCGATCGACACCTTATCCTATTAAATTTGGTAGAGGAATATAGCTAGATTAATATTTCTTAGGGTAGAAAACTAAGATATGAATATTTCTTACTTTTAATTTGCGATGCAGAGCTTCAGGATAGAGAAATCATCAGGCAAGAAGTGCTTTATACTTTCTGCAAGAGATCTTCACATAACATGGAGCAATGAACCACAATATTGGCACTGGGCTTCTCTACCAGAATCAAGGTCCCTTTTCTTTCTTAACAGTATCTTATATCTTTGATTAATTATCATGAGTGCTCGCTTAAACAAAAGCAAGTACGTACATGCATTGATATTTACAGCTTGGCTACTTCCTCGTTTCATCAGGTTCTCTGAAGTGGCCGTGCTTAGAACAATGTCCTGGCTAGAGATTGTAGGCAAGATTGAGACACAAATGCTATCCCCAAACACGAAATATGGAGCATATCTTATTCTAAAAATCAGTGAACGTTCATACGGGCTTGATTCAATGCCATCAGAGATATCAGTTGAAGTGGGTAACAATCAAGGATCAACCACCGCAGCATATTTACGTCTTGCCCAAGAACATGCCAGAAAACAGCAAATGGAGAGACTGTTTTACGGGAATCGCACGGAGAGGTTAAAATCAAGGGTGGCTGAAGGGGATGGAAGAGTCGCAAGTGAAAGAGAAGATGGATGGCTGGAGATTGAGCTGGGAGAGTTCTTTAGTGGTGAAAATGACGAGGAAGTGAAGATGAGTTTGATGGAAGTAAAAGGTCATCATTTGAAAGGTGGACTTATTATTGAAGGGATTGAAGTGAGGCCTAAACATTAACCAAAATATTCAAGAATTCTTTCTCAGAGGGGATGCGTCTCTAAAGATCAAGAGGCAACAAATTGTTCATGTCAAAAGAAGAGACAAAATGCTTACGCTGTATGCGTTTTTTTTTATCAATAATTTGATGCTTTCATTTTATTCTTATGTACATACCAAGAAAACAAAATACAGTGTGTATGTATATGGGTTTATTTATTATTCACGTTAGTATTTTTATTTTAAATTTGATATATAAAAAACTTGTATAGATATTTGCAGATATTATGAAAACTAAAAAAAAAAATTATACACTAAATTTGATTGGAGAATTTTACGTTGCTCATGTTATAACTGCTTGATATTTACAACACAATGAGATATACCAACAACAATGAGAGAAAAAAGTTTTAAAATAATTTTTTTAATAAAAAAAGAGAACTTTTATCACTTTTTAATAGAACCGGATATTATTATTATTATTATTATTATTATGTATTTGTCTTTCTTTTATACTATATGCATCTAATTATTACAGTTTAAAAAACATGAATTTCTTTAATTTGATACGTGAAAAAAATTACATTTTAATTCTAAGCTCTAATCCGAAAGTAAAAAACATAAAAAAGTTTTTTTTTTAGAAGTTTTCTGAAAATTCATGTGAAAATGACCTCTTCAAATGGAGATACACTTCAACCTCAAAGTCTGAATCTGTTCTGGATATGAGGATGTATTTAATATTTATACCAAAAAATTACCACAAATATTTAACTTATCAAGATTTTCCTAAATCATTCTGTCCTATATATAATTATTGAAATGAGTGACATGCATATCCATGTGGAGGCACATGACTTCGGACAAGAAAACCTAATCCATGAACACATCCATGCTAGATGATGCTAAGAGATGTCCTCATGTGTTCAATTCATGTCGACATAGTGAGAACAACCAAGAAATAATGATGCCACAATGAAGAAATTGACCTGTGCATGGCTGCCTGCCTATTTGAACACATATATTATTTGAAGACCCATTTTTTGTTTTCTAGAATGCGTTTGATATTGTATTTCAAAAATATTTTTAAATAAATAATTTTTTTTAAATTAATATATTTTTGATGTGCGAATTTTAAAAATAATTTTTTAAAAATAAAAAAATATTATTAGCATACTTTTCTAAATAAAAAATACTTTAAAAAATAACCACAATTATATTCTTAAATATGCTCTTAATCTATTGTCTAGCATATGTTTTAGTTCTTACAAAAGGAATGAACTTGGATCTGTTGCCTGGAGATTTGTTTTCACACACAATATCATTTGCTTCTCCTCGTGATGCATGTTGTGCTGCGCATATGTTTCCTTGATGGCTCGGACGTCCTCATCTGACTCAGACACCGTGTGGAAAATTTTTCTACCATCAGATTATGAAGAGATTCTTTCCAGATTAGCATTCCCATTGCCTAATTACTCATAGAAAAAATGGAGCTGTTCTTCAGGTTGTGCAGTCCATGTTTAATGGATGGAGCTAGGTAGTAAGGTGAAATTAGTTTGGACATCACTTGTATTTTATATGTATGTATTTTTTATTTGATGGTTAGATATACTTGTCTTGTTCTAAAATTAAGCTTATTTCTTCAATTTAGGACTCTTTAATGTTGCGTTTGGTTAATTATCAAAAAAGAAAAAAAAATGTTTTGTTAAAAAAACAAAGCTATTTTAATTTATAATAATTTAGAGTCAATTTTTATAAGTACTAGAAATATAAAAAAGATATATTCCCTCTACTTCCACGTTTTCTTTTTTTTTAATTAAATGCCACTTTTTATAGCTAGATTATGATGACAAGTTGGAATTTAGTAATTCAAAATATGGTGTTCATATGTGGACATAAATTTAGAAACTTTGTGGTATGAGTTTTATGTTGTGTTGTCAAAACTACTTGTTATCGACAAGAATAATGTGCAGAATCAAAATCTATAGAGTTTAAAAGGTGCAAGCCAGTAGGTGAGATCGAGTAGGAGAAGTCAGAAAGTAGTTGATAAAAAAAAAATGCCTAAAGGGGTTGAAAATGGACTTTAAGAACATTGAAAATGCTGAAACTAGTAAAATTTGATAAAATCAAGGCACATTTGAAGGATTTTGAGGGCCTTAATTATGATTAAAAAGTTGATAAAATGTAATTCTGCCAGTCAACTCATAATTTGAACATCATGCAAAATGTATTTCCAAGAGAAGCTATGCATTGTTTAGATCAGCTTACAGTACTTTGCTTATGTCTCACCTCAAATTGTGTTCATATCAAACTACTGTATCATATATACAAGTGGTGGCAGCTGCTAAGATACAGCTACAGCAATGGTGTGTGTCAGTAGAGTGAAAGGATGATAGAGATTATAATTATCAAAATCAAGGCATGCAATTCCAGAAAAAGTTTCCAAAATTGTATTATGTACTAAAATCGTTCCAAAACATTCTGTGCGTGAGGGGCAAAAAAAAAAAAAAAAAACTAAAATAACTCATAATTCTTCTTGGATTTGAATTTTTGGATATGGTTCATGAGTGTTCTAGGGATATGTTTCAATTGTTAAAGAATCATTTCAAATTAATAGTTTAAATTGTTAGATAAGATTTTAGGATATGATTATATTATTCTCTAACATCCCTCTCAAGTAAAAGCTTTTTAAATTTAAAACTTGTACATAATCAACATATTTTATGCTTAATTTTTATTAAATAACTAAGGAAGATGATATTTGAATTCATGACCGTTTTATCATCAATGCTTTGATATCATATCAAAAAACAATATCAACCTAATAATTTAAGATGTTAGGTGAAATTCTAAAATATAATTTATATTATTTTTAATACAGATAATTATATACATATACACGAAGATACATGTGGAAGTATGATGTTTTTTTTTTCCTTTCTACCCTTTTCCTTCAAGTTTTGAAGTACGTTTTACATTGCATTCTATATATTCTGAATTATAGAGTTCAAGGAACCTCGAGTGGGCTTCTTCAAAATTTTAAACGTGGAGGTTATATGGCTGCTCTTTTCGAATTTAGTAACGAAGATATGCTCATCGAAAAACTTGCCAGGAATATGCAGGGAAGACCAATAAAAATGTCTGTTAATCTACTACAGAATGATTTTCTGTTTAGGATTCCAACCTCACAAAACCAGCTAGTTTCTGTGGTGCGGCGTGTTTCATCACCTACAAAAATGGAAACCATCTGAAGCTGTCCTATATATTCTGCTGCACTGACTAAAATTGCAACAACTTTCTAAGATTAGGGCAGTTTTTGGTCTATTAATACTAACAGGGAGACGCAGCAATAGAATCATTTCCCACAAGAAGCTCTTAATTATTTTTCTCAGACAATGGGTTCCAGGAATCTTACTTTGATTTTTGCTGCCATTGTCTTGTTCCTCTTCCTGAATTTTCCTTCTCGAACACAGGCAACTGTAGGGGCATTGGTGAGTAAGGTTTGCATGCAAAGCGATAACTACAAATCCTGCGTTCAGATCCTGACATCCCGTCCACAAACATTGGCAGCACATTCTTTAAAGGCAATGGCAAATAATGGCCTTAAAATGGCAAAAAAAGACGCCATTGCTACAAGCAATTTCTTCACTGGCTTGGCCAACACAAACCCTGCGTCGAAGCCAGCCCTTGTGCTGTGTGCAACCTATTTTAAAGAGGCAGTCATATTCTTGAACCTCAAGGGGCTGGAAGAGGGTTCCGCAAGCTTGGATGTGCATTATGCTCTTGATCAAGCTGGATCTTGCGAAACTGCATTGTCTACAGGCCATGTTCATATTGCTTCAGCTACTGATAGAATCCAGAAATGGAAGAGTGTCTTTTCTGCTGCCTATGCAGCAGTAATTACTGTCGAAAATTAATTCCTGATTTGAAGATTATTGCTATTATTAATGTATGAATTCTAGTATGATTTCTTCCTATTTCTTCATCTATATATTCAACACTCATGCATGAAATCAAGGATTCTGCTAAGCAGCCATGTATTAGTTTTAACAGGATTTATTTCATCAGAATCATTTGTTAGTTAGCTAGGGATGCAGATATTGTTGCTGTTTCTATTTGGCTAGATATGCAAATGTTGCTGCTGCTAGTGTTTTCTTTCCCTTGTGGCTCCTCTGTTGTGATCAAGAATGTCTTCCAAAATATTATTTTTACTTGATTAATGTTTTGATCTAAAGAAAAGTAATTTGGGCTAACATCCTTCCCAAAAATTTTTAGGTAATAGGCTTTAGTCCTTTTTGCTGGATATCTTGACAAAAAACAGGTTGAAAAACTAAGACAAACGAGCTCTTAGTTACGATTCAAAAGTTATTTTTCGTAAATATTTTAGGACAAATAACCCAAGATACAATCAAGATTCAAGTCTAGCAAAAGAATGACTAAACATTTGTTTTTATATAAATAAATTAGGTGTCTATTTGTGTTAGAATCAATAAATTAAAAGCTAAAATTTGAAGTTTTGATTAAAGCAAATTTCATCTTAATTTTCCAAACAAATGCCATTTGGTAGATCAATTTTCCCTCCTCCATTTTAGTGATTTTATGGTCCTCTGCAGCATAATACATTTCTTACCTTTCCGTGTCTCCTTCATTGGATTTCTTGTACCACAAAATCAGCTAACTCTCTGTGATGCTGCGTATCCATCGGGGCAGAAAATAGAAAAAAATATAAAATCTGAATGTGATCCAACCTGTTCTGTGTATTCTGTCAGGACAACAGAACTTGCAATAACATTCTAAAATTAGGCATGTTTCTGCTCTCTAAAATGCTAGCAATGAGATGCAAATCAGACAATTCTTGTTATGATCCATTTAAAAAATTGATTTTATATAAAGGGTAGTATAGTCATTTTATAAATAACAACCCTTGTAAACATAATTTAACAAGCTTATCATGTCTTTTTTAAGTGAGACAAAAAACTCTCTACTGAAACATCCTTGAACAAAATAAAAAATGATTTTTGTATTGTTCAAAGAAGCACCAATTCTAGTCTATCTTTGTCTAGCATGCGAAACACTTCCTAAGAGCCCATTTGTTTAGTGATATTTTGCCTTAACCACGTATTAATCATGTTTGGTTAATAAAAACAGTTTAGTCTAATTAAAAACTCTTTGATAAGTGCAAAATATAAATATATTTGTACTTTTTTTACACTATGTTTTTAATGTATTTTGAGCTTATTTGAGTTTATAGAAAGTTATTTTTATGAGTTTTGTATACCTAAGAGACTTTGTGAATTGATTGCTAAAAATAAGAAATTTTATATTTTATGTTTTGGACCTAGCTTCTTGTGACAGGTTTTTTATCAAGTTAGAGTTTCTGAATGAAAACCTGTGCTAATCCAAGTCAAAGTACACATGTCAAGTTTTCCATAAAGATATTATGGGTAAAAATCCAATATCATTTAGATATCTAATCAGACCTGCAAACTTGAGCCAGAATTATACTCGCAGCAGCAGGATCAAATCTGTTACTGACAAGCTCGAGGAATGGGGGAATTTCTATTCGGTTGCCTCTGCAGCCGTATATGCAGTTGAAAACCCCGAGCATTGATTCATGCTGATTTGAACATTATAGATGTTGATATTAATGTATTATTGATATGAATTTGGTCTGCAATAAAAACTCGTGTGTGTTTGGCAGTGTGGTAGCGGTTGCTTTTCAAATAGCTTTTCGTGCCGAAATACATGCCAATGATGTTTTTTTATTTTTTAAAAATCATTTTTAACATCAGCACATTAAAACGATCCAAAAAGTACAAACCGAACTCAATTTTAGCAAAAAAAAAAAATTAAATTTTGACAAAACACTATTTGGAACGCAATGCCAAACGGTGTCTTACCTTTGTCTTCAACGTTTGCGGACACGTATATGTTGAAGGAAACTTTATATTATTTCAATGAGTTCTTTTCATGGTATCAATCATGACATAATGTATAGCAACAAGAAAGAAATCAAGGTTTCTTAAGCCTAAAATTATAACCTTAAATAGCATAGAAAACTTTGCTTTGATAAATCTTGAACATTAATAATTTTTAACCTTTTATTATCTTTAAAAATATCATACAAAAATTATGGGAAAAAATCCAATCTCATTTGGATATCTAATCAAACTTGCAAACTCGAGTCAGAATTATACTTGCAGCAGGATTCTCTACTTTCACATTAGATACCCAAATAGAAATATCTTGAACTTTAGATATCGAAATCAAGTGATTCAAAATCTCAAATTCATCTACACATCCAGGACTAGAACTTTCCTTGGGACTCCAACGAATTCACACCAGAAATCGCCAACATGAACACAAACTCAATCTTGTTAGATAAAATTTTTTTGAAAGCCAAACTCTAGACGCAATTTGAAGGACGAGACGAGTCTTTTGATCTGATTAGGAAACTAACGGTACCAAGCATCCCACTACAATTAAGAGTATAACATAAAAACAGTGGGCCTTAGGACCCAATAAAGATGCAGATCAAGCCTCTAACATGCCATGAATGAATTAATATAGTTGGGATGGTCGGATATTGCAAGAAACTAAGTCAAAAAGAAAGTCTTAGTTGCAGCAGAGATGTAATTACAGTAGAGTTGTGACAGGAACAGAGTCAGTTTTCAACACAAATTCTGAGAGATTTATCCAACCTTAAGGACCGGATAAAGAAGGAACAGATTAAGTATCATGAAGACTTCTAATTAGCCTAATACTCCTAAACAAATTCAGCAACCAAGGGGGATAATTAATAAAGCAGAACATAGGTGAAATAGGGGTAAAAAAACATTCTTTTCTTCTCTGCTTTTGTCAATTTTCCAGCAATTATGAACTAAACTCCTAAATTCGGTTCAAGAGGGATACACATCATCTCCATTAGTAAGTTGTGAAAAGTAACGTTATCATTGTAATTTTTTTAGATTCAAGTATTTTTTTTTATTTAGAATTATGTTATTGATTGTTATTCAAGCTTATTGAATTGTTTTGAGATGATATGTATGCTTTCTAGTTTATTTCAATATGTAATTGTTGTTAGTAACTAGAGTAATAAGCAAAAGAGTTAATTTATTTGTTGCAACTCTCATCTTGATTTATTAGAGAAGAATAAACTAAGTTAAATTGTCAAGCTTTTGAACATTTGTTTAGAATAAATATACAGATTTTAGTTCTAAAACTATTGTTGATTGAATGAAAATTACTTTCAATATTACATTCGCTTGATGGTAAGAGATTGATTAGAGAGCTTTTCCTAATTTAATGTACTTGTAATCTCATTCATTTGCCTCAGCTTTAAAGGATATCAAATTTATTTGCTTGATATGAAGAATATTTATTTTACTTCAATGATCAACATATTTATAGGAATGGATGTGTGGACACTTGAACTGATTTAACGATATATCAATTTAGAATTTTTAGAATTATTGTTTCTTGAATATTTCATGCAAAACCCCCCTTCTTTCTCATTTTAGTATATTATAAGAAGATTAAACGAAATTTTTCTTAGGTTCAAACTGGTTTTCACGATCATACTACAAGTTTATTTTTAGAATTATTGTTTCTTGAATAATTTCGAGGATCCGATAAAGGTTTAATGTTAGACAATCTTCTAAAGTGTATTAACAGGCTGAAACAAATGCCTTAACAACTGTTTACCAAATATTTTTCATATAAATTGAGCATTTGGAGTTGATCGGTGCTGAGGGTATATCCTTGTAGTCGTACTCATCATATTGGTTTTTGTTAGGATTATGGTTGGTAAAAACAACCCTTGAAACTGTCCTGGATATCCCGTTTTTTATTCCTTTCGACGAGTGTGATCCAACCTGTTCTGTATATCCTGTCAGGACAACACAACTTGCAATAACATTCTAAATTTAGGCATGTTTGTGCTCTATAAAATGCCAGCAATGAGATGCAAATCCAACACAGAACATCACAGCAAGAAGCCTTTAATTTCTTTCGTTTGAACAATGGGTTCCAGGAATACTAGTGTCTTGTTTTTCGCTGCCATTGCCTTGTTTCTCTCCCTGCATTTTCCCTCTCAAACCGAGGCAACAATCCCGGCAGAACTGGCGAGCAAGGTCTGCGCACAAAGCGAAATCCATAGCTATGAAACCTGCGTGAAATTCCTGACGGCCGATCCAAAATCATTGATGGTGAGCAGTGCCAAGGCTGTTGCAGAGAATGCCTTGGATATGGCAAGAAGAGAGACAACGGATACAAGCTGTTTCTTTGCTGCCCTGCTCAAGAGAAAAGACATAAACGCTGCATCTAAGGCAGCTCTCGAGAGTTGTTCATCCCTTTTCAAACAATCAGTTACATTCATCAGCCTCGATGGGCTCTCAGGTGGGACTGCAAGCTTAGACCTGCATTCTGCTCTTGATAAGGCCACGCTATGTAAATCAAAATTATCGGCAGCCCATGTCAGTATCAAATCTGTTTCCGACAAGCTCGAGGAATGGGGGAATTTCTATTCGGTTGCCTCTGCAGCCGTGTATGCAGTTGAAAGCCCCGAGCCTTGATTCCTGCTGATGTGAACATTATAGATGATGATATTAATGTATTACTGATATGAATTTGGTCTGCAATAAAAACTCGTGTAAGAGCTGATGTTGTTTACGTGTTTTCTTTCCCTTGTGTCTTCAACGTTTGCGGACAGGAATATGTTGAAGGAAACTTCATATTATTTCAATGAGTTCTTTTCATGGTATCAATCGTGACATAATGTATAGCGACAAGAAAGAAATCAAGGTTTCTTAAGCCTAAAATCATAACCTTAAATAGCATAGAAAACTTTGATTTGATAAATATTCTTGAACTTTAATAATTTTTAACCTTTTATTATACAAAATTGTTTATGTAGGGTCTAAAACAAATCTAGTTTCGAGTACCAAATAAAAATTTGAAATCTAATTAAGAAAAGAATCTAAAAATAACTTGGAAAATAAAAAAATTAAAATATTTTTTGAACTTAATTTGGGCATGATCCTGAACTTTGCTGGTGCTAACCTTGTAACAAATTAGATATAATACTCGTAAATTTTCAATACAATTTAATAGTTGGATTAAAAATTGTTTATTTTTATAAAAAAAATTCGCTTGATTTATCCAAACTTCCTTCTAAGATGAAAAAAAATTCGCTTGTTTATTTAGTCCATATATAACGTGATTCCCCATTATATGAAAGATTTGCCAGAAGTTAAGATTTGCCTATTTATTATTCACTTTTAAGATCGGTCTTTGACGTTTTCTTGTTCAGGTCTACGGAAGGGCAGTTCTAAATTCGCATAGCGCAACTTTGCTTGCTACAAGACCCGTGAATCAATTAAGCGTTTAATACAATTGACATTTGATATTGCCAGAAAGTGCAGCATGGATGGTACTCAGGGATGATATTATCCAGAGCCCACGTTTCAAAGTGCAGTAGTTCTCTAGCTGCAATAATAATTGAAATGCTGAAGGTTTTTGGTTCGGACCAAGAATGTGGCTCGCGGTCTTGATTTTTTTTGTTCCGACTTGATGAAAAGGCCAATGTTTGTAAGCTTTTCTCTATGGAGAGCAAGACACGAGATGGTTTAGACTTCAGAGGAACCAGAAATTGAAGAAAGTTATAGCAGTAGCATGTGAATTTGCCCATGCTATGTTGCTATCTTCCTTTGAATACCGAATGTTTTAAAACATCATATTGGTTTTTGTTAGGATTATAGTTGCTAAAAACAATCCTTGAAACTGTCCTGGATATCCCGTTTTTTATTCCTTTCGACGAGTGTGATCCAACCTGTTCTGTATATCCTGTCAGGACAGCACAACTTGCAATAACATTCTAAATTTAGGCATGTTTGTGCTCTATAAAACGCCAGCAACGAGATGCAAATGCAACACAGAACATCACAGCAAGAAGCGTTTGATTTCTTTGTTTGAACAATGGGTTCCAGGAATACTAGTGTCTTGTTTTTCGCTGCCATTGCCTTGTTTGTCTTCCTGCATTTTCCCTCTCAAACCGAGGCAACAATCCCGGCAGAACTGGCGAGCAAGGTCTGCGCACAAAGCGAAATCCATAGCTATGAAACCTGCGTGAAATTCCTGACGGCCAATCCAAAATCATTGATGGTGAGCAGTGCCAAGGCTGTTGCAGAGAATGCCTTGGATATGGCAAGAAGAGAGACAACGGATACAAGCTGTTTCTTTGCTGCCCTTCTCGAGAGAAAAGACATAAACGCTGCATCTAAGGCAGCCCTCGAGAGTTGTTCATCCCTTTTCAAACAATCAGTTACATTCATCAGCCTCGATGGGCTATCAGGTGGGACTGCAAGCTTAGACCTGCACTCTGCTCTTGATCAAGCTACGCTATGTAAATCAAAATTATCGGCAGCCCATGTTAGTATCAAATCTGTTTCCGACAAGCTCGAGCAATGGGGGAATTTCTATTCGGTTGCCTCTGCAGCCGTATATGCTGTTGAAAGCCCCGAGCATTGATTCCTGCTGATCTGAACATCATAGATGTTCATATTAATGTATTATTGATATGAATTTGGTCTGCAATAACGTAAGAGCTGATTGTTGTTGTGTTTTCGTTCCCTTGTGTCTTCAATGTTTGCGGACAAGTATTTATTGAAGGAAACTTTTACGAAGGTTGAATATGAAGACAGTGCTCCAGAGTGTATTAGCAGGTTAAAACAATGGCTTGCAAGCGTTTGGAAACAGGGTTTTATCGGCGTTTTTAAAAAAATTAATTTTTTTTTGTTATTTTTTTTTGAATTGTTTTGATGTATTGATTTTAAAAATAAAAAAATATCATTTTAATATAAAAATTACTTTTAAAAATAACCACAACTATATTTCCAAACATATTTAACCGATAAAACCAGATAATTCTTGAAGTTGTAATCAGTTTAAAAGCGGCTGCAATCTCACCACACTTTTTATTGTTCAAAATAAAGTATAAATAACTACGAAATATAACCTGTAAATTAAATCTTAAATAAAAAAAAAATTCAATCCTTCCTATAAATTAGCCTTTGGGAGTTAATAGGTGATGAGGGTATATCCTTGTAGTTGTCATCACAGGTTTTTTCAGGGTTATAAGTGTTAAATTTGGCATGCAACGTTGATTTGAAAAATTCAAAACTCGAAACTTGATTAAACTGAATTTTTAGTTAAAATAGACAAGATATGAATTAAAAAAATAAATTGTTTCTGATGAATTTTCAGTAATTTTCAAACTTGGTAGAGTCAATACTAAAATAAAATAAAAAATTATGATAATCAATCCTATGATTCAATAATTCAAAAAAATTTCTAAGTTAATCCTCATATCAAATTTGACATTTATGTTTGGGATTATATGATTTACACATAGTTTTAAAATCTGGTCCGGCAGGTTGATCCGAGGCTAGAAAATAAGTAAAGAAAAACCCGGTGTGACTCGGTTGACCCGACAATACTCGGTCAAAAACCTGGTTGCAACCCGTTGATTTTTTTTTATTTTATTAAAATGATATTATTTTAATTTATTTTTAAAATAATTTAACTTAAATAATCCAGTAATCCAATTAAAATATAGAAGCCGGACCTTGAATCAGGCTGGGCACCAAACTGGGTCTAAGAAACTATGCATCAGTGTATCCAAACTCAAAATTTATCGTCAAGACAGCCCTCCCCGTGTTTATCTTCACTTTGGGCTAAAGCTTAACCATAAGAAACAGGCTGGGCTGAAATGTCCTCCACTTTGGATCAACTGGGCTCATATGGCCCATGTTTCATATTCCAAGCACACCCCTTACGTTACCCAACTCGACCGAGTCTGCCTCTGTAATTAACCATAAGATTAGGGATACAGTTGGAAACCAGATCTCTATCAAACCCTAAACCTAGCCTCCCATCTTTTCCCTTTTATAAACCCTAACCCCCGCTCTTTCTTCAAAACTTTCCTGCTGTTCCCCCTCCAAACAAACTAGTTTTCAAGTTCCTCCTCTCTCTCTGTGTTTTTAGTTCTCGTTTTTTTTCTATTTGGATGTTTAATTGAGATTGCTTGTCTTAGCTATGATGATAAATGCTTATAATCCCAGCTCATTATGAGGCCTTTTTGTAAGGTCAGGGAATTTACACTTTCTCACATTTATCTGAGCTTTTACATCGACTTTTACCTAAATTTCTCATCTGGATTTATGGTCTTGTGTTTATTCTTAATTTTTGTGAATTAGTGTTCCCCGTCATACTTAATGCGGTGGTATCACTGATCGTACACTGACTGAAAACAGCACCATCAATTTACTCAGGTGACATGTTGTCTCTGTGTCATAAAATGTGTGCTTGGATTTAGTATCTTTGGTGTTTTTAACCTTCTGGGGCTGTTTAAATCCCTGAAGGGCCACGCTGGTTTAACTTAGCTGTCTTGTTGTTGAAAGTTTATGTTTTTGCTGTGTCATATATTTTAGATTTTGCTTTATATCTTGTGTTTTCATTTATTTTAACAATGGATTTTGTAATGACTTCATGTCTTCGTATTCTAGTCCATGCCCTGCTGCTGTCAGTTGGCTTGTAGTAGATTAAGGTTTGCTCATGGTAATTGAAACTTGAGTTGAATTGATGGATGTTCCCAGTGATGCTAAAATATGAACCATGCTAATGCTGATCATTGGATGATTGAAACTCTTTCTCAATCTTGCTGAGGGAACAATTGCTCTAATTTTTTGTTATTACATTCTATTTCTTTAGTTCATCCTGGCTTTTGCATCGTTGACTGTTAATTAACTTAATGAAACAATCAAGCTCCCATGTTTTTTTTCATGAAAAACTGCCACCAAAGTTCGATGGCAAACTCTAAACATTCTGGTTTAGTTGTCCAAATCCATCTACGAGCATGGCTCTAGAGATATCCTATCATCCTATGGGCTGAGTTTTCTTTTCAGAAAGCCAATATCTTCAGATAGGCCTATCAAGCATTTAGTCCTCACAACTGGCTCTAGTGGGTGCTTGGGGGCAAGGTTCTAACTTCAAAGAGTTTGCTTATGTAATGATGTTTTACTAATCCAACGACCAATTTTTCTTTAAATAAAAAAAAGAAATAAATATTTTTTTTGGAGTGGACTCGGTTGGGGTTGGGTCTGGACTAGGTTGATGGTGCCTCAAGATCGTGAATGTTTTGAATTGTCGAATACCAAGAAGGCCAAAACAGCTATAGCATTTTGGAGGTGTTTGAAGTTTCTTGGTCTATATTGCGTGAGCTTTAAGTTATTTTAGTACTTTGAGGTTCTATGTGGGATCCATTTTTAAATATTATGCTGTTCTTGTTGCCATGTAGTACAGAGAAAATAGGAGGAATCGAGACCCCAAAAGAACCTCCAGGACATCGGCTAGCAGCATGATGTTCTTCAATAGGAGGGGAATCAGGAACGTCGACGTCGGATTTGAGTTTTTGTTTGAGAAACCAAACATCTTTTGTTCATAAGCACTCTGAACATATCATTCTCATCTCCAAACATCTTCTACTTGAAAATTAGTTCAATGAGCAAAGAACATAAAAAGCGAGAAAAGCAAAGAGGAAGGCGAAGATGAGGAAGGGTTTGTGACGCTTGTTCGTTTCATAGAAGATATCCAATAGGAAAGCCAACAGCTCTTCTATATTGGAAGATATTGCTTAAAGAAGATGCAGTTTGTGCTCCTTTTGTGCATTTCAGTACCTATAACTGTTATCAGAAATGAGAAAGGAAGATGATGGGAGCTTGCTAATTAGGAGAAGACTGAAAGAAGCAAAATTATAAAGGCAATATATAAAAAGAGAAATGAGAACGGACCACTATTTCAAGATGTCAGTTCTGTTTCGATGTTTTGTTTTTTTAATATGGAAGAGATGTTTTAGTTTTGAAATGTTATAAATTAATTATAAATTATGAAATATAAATATAATATATAACAAATATAATTTTTAAATTAAAATATTTTTTAATAGTAAAGATTAAATAAAATATTAAAGATTAAAATATTATAAAAATAAGATATTTTAATATAAATATTTTAAATATAAAGTTAGGTCAATGTTATAAGGTTAATGGAATTTAAATTATTTTTTATTTTACTTAAATTTGTATAAAATATGAATATATATAAAAAATAGAATATAAATTATATATATTAGTAATAAATCTAATTTTAAAAATTAATATTATTGTTAATAAAAATAATGATAATAATTTTTAATAATATTATTATAAAATAGTAATTAAATTTATTTTTTTATACTTTAGTGGTTTAATTAATTAAATTAAATCAGGTTTAATTTGATTAATGATTTTTCAAAATTAAAATAGAATATATAAAATAAAATTAGAATATTTCGACTGAAATTTAGCTAAAAAATTTAAAATAAATTGAGATTTAAAATAAAATAAAAATTATTTTATTTTTTAAATTGATATAAAACATTTCAGCTATTTCAAGTGAAACATAATAAAATTAATAATTTTATATTAAATCACGACTATCTGACCCTTTCTTTTTTCCCTTCAATATTTAGCATCTTCGTTGGAATTCGAATCTCTCTGGGTATATCAAGAGGAGTATATATCAAGAGGAGTATGAAAAATTGGTTGCAATTTGTTTTTAATCAGGATAATAATCCAGGCCCAGCAGAGAGAAGCATGCCTTTTGTCATTAGATGGGCAAGTACGACACCAATCTTCTTTATATCTTGGTCTATCTAATTAAATGTGTTTGGAAATGTGGTAGTGATGGTTTTTTAAATAATTTTTCATGTTAAAAAGCATGCTAATAATGTTTTTTTATTTTTTAAAAATTATTTTTGATATCAGCACATCAAAACGATCTAAAAATTATAAATCCCGCCTAATTTTAACAAAAAAAAAAAACAAAATTTAAATTTTTTAAAAAACAGGACGAACTTGAATGCTAAACCGGCACTAAAGCCATCATGTTGACATGGAAGCAGTTGCTGCTGCTATAACACGAAAGAACATTCATGCTTGGCTACACACACAGAGCTCCAGGGGAACACACCATCCTCCCTCTGTCTTCTTCTTTTTTCCGTATTCGAACGGGCCTCTGGTTTTGTCCGTTGCCATGGATATTCTTCCACGAAAAGCTTCATTACAGTGACATGATGGATGCTGCGTCGCTTGCCTTGGCAACATCAAGAGATTTTACAAGTCTTCGAAAACATTGAATTTGGTCTCTTATCGTGCTTCCCGAATGAGCTTCCTTCCGCATTAAAAAATCGTGTTTAAAAGTTCTTGATTTTAAATTATTCTTTAATAATTTTATATCTTTTCATTTGTTAATATTAAAATATATAAAAAAATATTATTTCAATATATATATTCTTTAAAATAAATTTTACAGCACCGACCATTATAAATAAAGCAACTCTCTTAACAGTGTGCGGCCAGATTCTAATTGACCAGCAATTTGATAGAGCAGCATTTCTCTATTTTAAAAAAATTAAATTAATAAAATAATATTTTAAATAGTATAAATATAAATTTTTTATTATATTTATTTTAATAAAAAATTTATTTGAAGTGTCATTTATATTGAAGTGAAAGAAACAAGTATTTATTATTTTTTAATAAGTTTGATGTTTTTTTTACATGATTATATTTAATTGGTTTATTTTTTTAATAGTTACATTTTGTTGGTTTTAACTTTTTAGAAAGATATATAAAAATAATATTTATAAAAAAATTTATTTTAGTATTTTTTTTTGGTTTTTTCTTGTAAAATAAATTAAAATATTAAAATATTAATTTTTTATTTTTAACTTTTGATTTAGTTGTTTTCATGGAAGATGCTCTTACCATGAATAGAAAGAACAATAGGCCCTAACCCTACTGTTTTTATACCCTAGTGGACAGGTTCAATGCCAATTTTAGCCATACAAAAGGACACAGAAAATAAAAAATAAAAAAAATCAATGCATGTGAGCACTAGGTTCTGTTCCATGGGACCCGCCCCCATCACCGCCATTAAAGAAAGGTAAGCAGATAGGTACGGTCTCTCTGGGTCCCGCGAATACTCACCGTACAGAGGCTGGTAAGAAACCGTAGAAGGTGGTGTACTCTTCTATTCACCTCACCAGAAAAGGACAGCAGCTAAACTATATTATTTGGTCCCTGAATCTTGATGAGAGCTCACTTCAGACCCTGTAGTTTAAGATCTTAACTTCAACGGATTTGCTTGATTTGATGTTTGAAAAATATAATTTATCCCCTTGCCAACGAGGGTGTTCTCGGTTTGGAGTTTGTTCTTATGTTATAACATATTTTTTAAAGAGTACATGAATGGTTTTTATATGCTAATATTAAAAATAAAATATAAAAATATATATTTTAAAAAGTATTATGTATTATAATACTAAACATTTCAAAAAATAACTACAATAAAAATTATTATAGTACTTCTAAAACGAGGGAATAAAAATAATTTTTTTGGTAAATGTTTGTTTGCATTGAAATTATTCAATAGTTACTTACATAAAGTATTTGTTTTATATGATGATAAAATGTTTAGCATCCTTCAAATATTTTTTTATATATGAATGTATAATGAATATATAGCATATAATACAGGGGCTAATTCAAAAGCTTTAAATTTAATCTTATCTTTTTTATCGTAGCCTTATCTTTAAATTTTTGCTGTGAAATGTTAATGACAGTGTTCCAAGTATTTTTGTTTAAATCATGAATTTAAATAAGGATTGAATATATAATGAAAAAAAAAAAGAGTTGCAACTAGTTTGTAAATCACTATTTAAAATATTTATGTGTTTTTTTTATATAAATTATTGTATATCTAATCATATATTCAAAGATTTACGAGGAAAAAAATAGAATTATAAACATCACTTGTATATATATTTGAAATCATGTTTGAGTTTTTAATAAATAAAAAAATCAGTCTATAAAAATACCTTTTAATTTTTTTTCCTTGAAACATTAATAGGTTAGTAAACTAAAAAACTTGAAACTATAATTTTAATTTTTTTTTATTTGGTTAAGATTCTGGAATCAAAATCATGGGTATTGAAAATCAACCCCAAGCACAATCACTAGATATCTAACAATCATGGTCAATTTTAGGATTTAATTGAGAAACTATAAGAGTTGAAATAGAATACTTCTTCATTTATAGGGATCAAAAACTAGTTTACCCTAAATAGAAGCTTGCTTTTGTGTACTTTTTCCTGAATCTAATCTTTACCCAACAAGTGCCGTGGGGTGGGACAGGTAGCACGGTTTTTACGACTTTTAATGCAGAAAACTTCTTGACCAAAATGCCCTGATTATTTCGTCCACGTGGGCTTGTCTGGCTCAGCACATGTCCACGTTCGTTTGAGATACGAAACAATTAAAGGATGGTTTGGTCAATTCAATTATTCCAAGAGAACCGCTTTGGATTTTTTCCATTCTCTGAGTAATAATCAGCTGTGGAAGGCCTGTGAATCTCTAAAATCAACCAAGGAATAAAATAGGACATGTAAAGTAAAGTCCAATATTTAATATAAAATAAAATATTAGTACATTAATTTTGATATTATTTGTACCTTATTTTTTATTCATCAAATTAAATATAAATATCTAAACATTTTCCTATTTGTTACCCATACCAAGGAGTTATTATGCTATTGTGGTCGCCCAGACACCAAACCATTCTTCCATCTTCTCCGTCTCTACTTCTTCACTGCGACACAAACATTTTCATCTTCACCAACCTCATCAGATTTCCTTTCCTTCTCATCATCAACAGGTCACCGGAAAAAGAAAATGAATTGGATCTTCAAAACTTGTCTCAGCCTTGCTCGAAGCCTCTCTAAACCCTCCCACCATCCTCTCCTCCACCTCCGCCTCCTCTTCCTCTTTGTCCCCACCTAAACAACTCCACCACCCCACAATCCTTAATCCCCTCAAAAATCCCAAAAAAAAAAAAAACACAAACCTTAATTTCCTCGAAGAACCAAGCTTTCTTGAAAAAAAGAAATCCTTCTCGAAAACTAGAAAATTTTTGCTCAAACTACGTTCGTCATCGGAAGAATCTAAATTCTTGCTTGCTTACAGCGTCGGAAAGAGAACTCATTTCTTAAAAATCAATGTCAACTCGGTCTACACCTATACTTTCTGTCTTAACAGAAGATTTACTCATTCGGATCAATGAGAAACTCGTTCAAGACTCAGATCGCAAGACATGGAGGCTCATTTGCAAAGAATTACATCGAGTCGACTCACTCACACGCAAAACTCTACGTGTCCTTCATGTTGAGTTCTTATTAACTCTCCTCAAGAACTACACCAACCTCCACACTCTAGACCTCTCAGTCTGTCCACGTATCGACGACGGGACTATATCGTTGTTACTGCATCATGTTGATCACTCGATATGGGCTAGAAATTTGAAGTGTTTGAACTTGAGTAGGGCTAATGGGCTGAAGTTTGCGGGGCTGGAGATGTTGGTGGGTGGTTGTAAGGGTTTAGAGAGTGTTGATGTGTCGTATTGTTGTGGGTTTGGTGATAGGGAGGCGGCAGCGATATCGGGCTGTGGAGGGTTGAGGGAGTTGAGGATGGATAAGTGCTTAGGAGTCAGTGATGTTGGGTTGGCTAAGATTGTTGTTGGGTGTGGAAGGTTGGAGAGGTTGAGTTTGAAGTGGTGTATGGAGATTAGTGATCTTGGTGTTGAGCTTTTGTGTAAGAAGTGCTTGGAGTTGAAGTTTCTTGATGTTTCTTATCTCAAGGTTTGTTTGCGGTTTACTACGTTGATTTTGTATTTGTGTTTGATCTTGTTCAGCTTGCCAAGTCACTTGGAGATTTAAGATCGTAGTTTGTTTCATGAGAAAATGTAGATGCAGGATAATGTGGGTTTATAAGTTGGGGAAAACAGGGAAAGTGGAGAGAAACGTGATTTGTATTTTTGAATTACTAACATTTTCCTTTTTGTTAGGCAAAAAATTGGATGAGATATATGTTGAGCGAATTTGGGAAAATTTCCCCCCTTGTTGTGCATGTTGCTATGAACTGGATTAAGTTAGTGTTAATGCATGTAATGAAACTTGATGGGTTGGCTTCAGGTGACGAATGAATCGCTGCGTTCTATTGCTTCTTTGCCAAAGCTGGAGGATTTGGCTATGGTGGGATGCCCTTTTGTAAATGATGTTGGATTGCAATTTCTTGAAAATGGATGCCCTTTACTGCAGGTATCATACTTACAATGTGATGGGGTAAATTTGAAATTTAAGCTTGTATAATTGCAGTAATCAATTCTTAATGTTCCGAGATTTGCATGTTCTTTTTGCTGCAGAAAATTGATGTTGCAAGGTGTGATTGTGTCAGTTCATATGGGTTAAGTTCCTTGATTGGAGGACATAGTGGTCTTCTGCATATTGATGCTGGTCACTGCTTTTCAGTAAGTCAATGCTAACAATCTGTTGGATTTTTGGAATTGATTATCTTTTCAGGTAAAATAAACTAAATTTAATCTGTGTTGCCGGCAGGAAGTTTCTCCAAGCTTTGTCAAGTGCACACAGAAATTGAAGAATCTGAACACCATCATAATTGATGGGGGTCGAGTTTCCGACACTATTTTCCAGACAATCAGCAATAACTGCAAGTCTTTAATTGAAATTGGGTTGAGCAAATGCGAAGGGGTCACTAATATGGGAATTATTCAGCTGGTGTCTGGCTGTGTCAATCTGAAGATCATCAATTTAACATGTTGCCGTTCTATAGCCGATGCTGCAATAACTGCTATAGCAAACTCATGTAGGAACCTTCTGTGCCTGAAGTTAGAGTCTTGCAATATGATCACTGAGAAGAGCCTCGAACAGCTTGGATTGCATTGCTTGCTACTTGAAGTGCTTGATCTCACCGACTGTTGTGGCATAAATGACAGAGGTAAGCTTTCAGGACATGAAGTCCATCATGTGAAGCTATTAGCATGTAGTTGATTTGATGACTTTGTTATTTGTAATCTGCAGGGCTTGAACGCCTTTCTAGATGTTCCAGGCTTTTGTGTTTGAAATTAGGACTTTGCACAAACATATCAGACAAAGGATTCTTTTATATTGCTTCTAATTGTTCAGAGCTTCATGAACTTGATCTATACCGGTAATTTAAGCCAAATAATTGTTGTGATTTTCCTCCCTAGTAGAAATGTGAGTTGTGATTTTCCTACCTAGTAGAAAGTAGAGTTGACTGTATTATTTATTTTTTGGACACAGCTCTAAGAATATTGGAGATGGTGGTTTAGCAGCTTTATCAAGTGGCTGCAAGAAGTTAAGGAAGCTGAACTTGTCATACTGCATCGAGGTCACTGACAAAGGGATGAAGTCTCTTGGTTATTTGGAGGAATTATCTGACTTGGAGTTGAGGGGGCTTGATAAAATCACAAGTGTAGGTTTGACAGCATTGGTTACCAGGTGTAAGAGGCTGACCTATTTGGACTTGAAACATTGCGAGAAAATTGATGATTCAGGGTTTCAGGTACTCGCCTATTACTCACGGAACTTGCGACAGGTATTGAATCGTGACTTCAACCTGGAACTGCTATTTCTATTAAAGTATCTATGCTTTTGTATGCAAATTAGAAAAGAAAAAAAAAATATGCTAGAAGCAGTTTATATATCTCACGCAGGAGGTCACAAGACATATAAATGACATGTTGGGTTTTACTTCTCGGGGGGTTGGGGGAATCAGGATATTGCAATGAATAAAAATGAATGCATAGCCATTTTTTTACGGAAACACTAGGTATTTGAACGTAACTGAGTAGAGCTGTCATATTCTAAATATCTACATCGCCTGATTTCATTTCTGTTTCGAGTGGTACAAGTTAGTTTATTTTAGGTGTTAAGGTACGGAATTCCATGCAAACACAATGAAATGTTTTGATGGTGGCAGTTAAATTTGAGCTACTGTGCTATCACGGACACGACATTATGCATGCTGATGGGAAACTTGACTCGCCTGCAAGATGTGGATTTGGTGCACCTCACAAATGTCACTGTGAAGGGGTTTGAGCTCGTGCTTAGAGCCTGCTGTGTCAGAATCAAGAAGATCAAGTTAGTTGCTGCTCTAAGTTTCTTGCTTTCCTCTGAAGTACAAGGGATTTTGCATGCCAGGGGTTGCAAAATTAGATGGGATTAGAGCAGTTTTAAGAAAGCACTAGAAAGTGATCCACTTGGCTTTATTCTTCCCTCAGGGAGGGTGTTTCATCTTAAGCTTTTGGGTTCATAAGATTTCATGATGAGTATTTTTTAATCGCTTTGTATAAGACTACAAGTAATAAGTTGAACTTGATTGGTGAGATCAACAACATTGCAATAAGAATCATTTGAGAATGGAGACTTTTTTACTCTGTGGTGTCTTGACACAAGTCCTCGCTCATGAAGTCATGAGGTGATGTCTTTCATTTATATGTTGAATGCAGTATTCAAATTTTGCAGAGTGCAGCCAACAGTATAGGATTCCACAGATACAGAGAAGCGGTAGGCTTACCTAACAAGGGAAAAATAGTAAAAGAATATCGAACACCGTGCCCTCAGAAGTAAGCATAACTTGAACTTTGTCCAAGGAAAAAGGCAGGCAAGAAGGTATACTTTGCAACTCAAAAGGTCAAGCCCTTCCTTCGAAAGCAGACAATCCACATTCCCTAAAACGTTTTTCTTTTAAAAAGGGCAACCAAACAACTCCTTTCACCTTCCTATCTTTGCCCAAATCATGGCCTTAGCTAATTTTCTTTTTATTTTATTTTTCCTACCTTCTCTTGAAGCTTTATCCAATGAAACGCCATCAGAAGAACAAACATTAAATACACAATCTTTGATCATGCAAGCTTGTAGCGGTGTTGAAAACCAGAGTTCATGCCTATCAAATTTTAAAGATGAGCTCAGAAAGAGTGGTCCTACTGCACATTCTGTTCTCCATGCTGCCCTTAGGGCAACGCTCGATGAGGCGATGCGAGCCATTGATACGATCACCAAGTTCAATGCGTTGTCTGTCAGTTATCGTGAACAAGTCGCGATCGAGGATTGCAAAGAGCTTCTTGATTTCTCAGTATCCGAGTTAGCATGGTCCTTAAAGGAGATGAACAATATCCGAGCAGGCGTAAATAATGTTCACTACGAAGGAAACTTGAAAGCTTGGCTTAGTGCTGCACTAAGCAACCCAGATACGTGCCTTGAAGGATTTGAAGGCACAGATCGACATCTCGAGAACTTCATCAGAGGAAGCCTGAAACAAGTCACGCAGCTGATTGGCAACGTCTTAGCTTTGTATACTCAGTTGCACAGCTTACCTTTTAAACCTCCACGAAACGATAATGCTACCACCACAAATTCAGGTTCAGGTAAGTTCCCAGAGTGGATGACAGAAGGTGATCGAGAGCTTCTGAAAGGCAGTTCTCTTGGTATGCACATAGATGCAATTGTAGCTGCAGATGGCACCGGTCACTACCGTACCATCACAGAGGCCATTAATGAAGCTCCAAGCTATAGTAATAGAAGGTATATCATATATGTGAAGAAGGGAGTTTATAGAGAAAACATCGACATGAAGAGGAAGAAATCCAATATCATGTTCGTCGGGGACGGTATTGGACAGACTGTGGTCACAGGCAATCGCAATTTCATGCAAGGATGGACTTCCTTTAGAACTGCTACTGTGGGTGAGTATCTAACTATTTGTGCATGCTGTTCATTACTTGTTTTTCTCTTCCATCTGCATGTTGATGCTTGTTCTACAATGATGTCTTTTCTTTTTTGCTTGTAGCTGTGTCTGGGAAGGGATTCATAGCAAGAGACATGACATTTCGCAACACGGCCGGACCATTAAAGCATCAAGCCGTGGCCCTTCGAGTCGATTCGGACCAATCCGCCTTCTACCGGTGCAGCATGGAAGGCTATCAAGACACCCTCTATGCTCACTCTCTCCGCCAGTTTTACCGTGAATGTGAGATTTATGGCACCATAGATTACATCTTTGGCAATGGTGCTGCTGTGTTCCAGAATTGCAAGATATACACTAGAGTGCCACTACCACTACAGAAGGTTACAATCACTGCTCAAGGCAGGAAAAACCCTCACCAAAGCACCGGATTTTCGATTCAAGACAGCTATATCTTTGCCTCGCAACCGACATACTTAGGGCGGCCATGGAAGCAATACTCCAGGACAGTTTTCATGAACACATACATGAGCGCTCTGGTCCAGCCTAGAGGGTGGCTTGAGTGGTATGGGAACTTTGCATTAAGCACATTGTGGTATGGTGAGTATAGGAACCATGGCCCTGGAGCGTTACTCTCTGGCCGGGTCAAATGGCTGGGCTACCACATCATTCAGGATGCTGCCACAGCTAAATTCTTTACCGCCGCACAGTTCATCGACGGCTTGTCATGGCTGCCATCGACCGGCATCAAGTTCACAGCAGGCTTGAGCAATTAACCCACCTTGTATAATATACAGTTATTTTTTAAAGCTTTCTGTTCGAATTTTTTCTTCCAACACTATTTAATTTGTATGAAATTGAAGTTTATGGGCCAACCTCGGCCCATCTATCTAGTGGGGATCAATTGATCCGAATATTTGTATGTTCGGCTATAATCAAGGAAAATAACTAGTTAGTGTTAATTACTTGAATTTTCGTAGGCGTTTGGCTAATATTTTAGGATTGAAAGAACGAACACTCACTATGAAATTTGCTTCTTAAAATTTGTGATTTGCAACTTTTGGTATCGATGGGGCTCTCGACTTGTTTTTAATAATTATTTTTAAAATATATTTTTTAGTAAATATATTAAAATAATATATTTTTTATTTTTTTAAAATTTTTGATATTAACACGATCTAAAAACATAAAAAATATTAATTTTAAATAAAAAAATAAAAATAAAATTTAATTTTAAACTATACCATTATGATCTAACTAAATTTTAACTCACTTGTCATTTATTTAAGAAATTCATGATTGATCATACCATACTTGTCAAAATTTAATGTGTAGATTTAATGATTCATCAACTTAAAACTTGATTTAAGAAAGATTTGTTTTTTATATATAAAAAAATTGATCAAATTAAATTCAAATGATCCAATTAGTTAATCTATAATTTAGTCTAATTATATCAATTTCAAGGATTTTTTTAAAATAATTTTTTCAGTGATTCGTATCTTGATTTGACCGCCTGCAACTTACATCTTCAACTAAGATAATCATTAAGTCAGATTTGATAATTATTATCTTGTACCATTGTATTTTATATATGAAAACTGAAGCCTGTGGTCTAAATTTTTTTTTTTTTTGAAATAAGTCGATATATATTAAAAGGGCTAACTAGAAAATAACTAAAAATAATATATATATATATATATATATATATATATATATATATATATATATATAAAATCACAATAACAAAAAGTAAACTGAGAAGGAGGAGGAGGAGAAGATCCTAGTAAAGAACTGTCGAGGTGATGACCACCTGAGTCAAAATTAAGCTTGATGTTCATGGTACTCAAGTCAAGCAAGAAATTGTTGGATATATGGAGGTGTTTACATGGACACCAGCACATCAAAAACAAGTTGTCCTTGTACTATGAATCTTAGTTTTCTCTTCGTGGGGCTCCATAATATCTTCGTGGGTGGCATTTTTATTTAAATACTTAGATTTCGGAAGAAATTGTTGAAATTCGATCCATTTTTTAACCAAAAAAATTAATTAGAAAGACTTTCAATTATAAGATATACATGATTTATATTCACATTAAGGTCTCATAATTCTCGCTGAAATATAAATGCAACCTTAACTAGGTATATTAAGAAGTCTTAGATAGTTTAAGATTAAACACATTTGTGTTTGAAATGATTATTTTTTCTTAATTAAGATCTTTAGAGGAGATAAATAGAAAAAAGATAATACAAATAAAGAAGACTTCTTCAAATTTATTTTATTATAAAAATTACTCTAAAATTATTATAAAAACAAACAGCTCTGTTTGTTATTGTGTTTTAAAATCGTTTTTGAAAAAAATTTGAAATTGTTTTATTTTTTTTGTTTCAAATTAATATTTTTTTAATATTTTCAGATTATTTTGATGCATTGATATCAAAAATAATTTTTTAAAAAATATAAAAATATATCATTTTAATATATTTTCAAATAAATAACATTTTGAAAAATAACCATAACCATAACTACATTTTCAAATAAACTTTATCAATTTTTTTTTTCTAAAATGGCAGAGACAAGAGTGCTGGCAGTGGTATGTAAGAATTTTTTTTCCCTGACCTCTCCTTGAATAATTTATAGTTTTGGCCATAAAACTAGTAAAATCTAAATTTTAACCCTCGTAGAAAAATTTTGCTAATTTTTCCCTCTAATTAAATTTCCTAACCCTGTACTATTTATCTATTTTATCGTGAAATATTAGTTAAATGCAATCTTAGTAACAACGGATTTGTGATCTTTAAAAAAAAACAACAAAAGTGTTTTTAAGTTAGCTTATATGAATCAAAACTATAAATAATTTTCCAATAAGATCTTTAATTTGTTTATACATTCACAAGAATTTATTTTGTTAGGATTTAATTTATGGATGACAAGCTTCATCTGTCCTTGTAGATTGTCATCTCTGGAGCTTGATTTAAAGGTTTAGGACAGTTAATTACCATATTCATCAAACTAAACTCTTGTTATAATTGGATATGCAAGACATGGAGCCATCTTGACGAGTATTTATCTTCCTCACATATTAAGATGGTAAAGAAATCTTCTGAGGTGGAAATCATTAATATATTCGAGTATTACAAATCTTAAAATTATTGAAAGCTGATCTTAACACCTATAATTTAAAAAAAAAAAAATGAAGAAAGAGAGAGAATTACCTCCTCCACTACAGTTGTGGTGGCACAAGCATGAAGATGAACGCGTTTTTGACAGGTAATAATGCAAGATTACAAACAATTCAATGATCTGTATAAAGCTCCATCTCAACATTTCCATACACAAAATCTTGTGTCAGCCATGGCTTCCAAGCTAATCACCTTATGCACAACTTCTCTCCTTCTCCTGCTCTTGTGTTCACCCTCTCTTGCAAATTACTCGTTTTCATCCATCTTTAATACACCAGAAACCATTTGTGACAACACACGTTTCCCCCATTTCTGCAAATCTTCTTTACCAGATAATAAGCCTGGAACCATACATGACTATGCCAAGATTTCATTTCAACAATCTTTGTCCCATGCTCAAAGTTTTCTTTGGCTTGTTCAACATTACTCAAGGCTTCCCTCAACACTGTACAAATCCACCATTCTTGCCCTTGAAGATTGCCTGTTCTTAGCTCAAGAAAACATAGACTACTTGTCATACGTAATGGAAACTTTAAAGTCTAGTACTGATGATGCCCTTCAAGGCTACCAAGCTGAAGATTTACAAACCTTGCTTAGTGCAACTTTGACCAACCAGGAAACCTGCTTGGATGGGCTTCAATACAGATCATCATCCTCAAGCATCAAGAATGCCCTATTAGTCCCTATCTCGAACGGAACCATGCACTATAGTGTTGCTCTTGCACTTTTTACTCGTGGTTGGGCTCATAGCACAATGAAAGGTCGATATTTAACCGAAAGAAAGCATGTGTTTTCTGACTTGGAAGATGGTGCAAGCAAAGGCTTGCCATTGATAATGTCAAGCAAGGATAAACAGATCTACGAGTCGGTAAGTGGAAGAAGAGTCCTTAAAGCATCAAACCTTACTGGTGTCTTGGTGAGCAAAGTGGTGGTTGTGGATCCATATGGATCCGGGAAGTTTCGAACCATTACCGAAGCTGTAGCTGCTGCACCGAATAACACCGTTGCTAGCAATGGATATTATGTGATTTATGTGGTTGCCGGGGTCTATAACGAGTACGTTTCCATACCGAAGAACAAGAAATACCTGATGATGATCGGAGCAGGTATTAACCAGACTGTGATTACTGGCAACCGAAGTGTAGATGATGGATGGACAACATTTAATTCTGCAACATTTGGTAAGTTTAACATTTAACTAAGACTTGATTGATCAGGAAATCTTATCTAACGTTTTGAGAGTGACAATTTATCTTTGCAGCTGTGCTTGGTCAAGGATTTGTTGCAGTGAACATAACGTTTCGGAACACGGCAGGAGCAATCAAGCACCAAGCTGTGGCAGTAAGAAGTGGAGCAGATATGTCCACATTTTACAAATGCAGCTTTGAAGGTTACCAAGACACCTTATACACTCATTCTCTTAGGCAATTCTACAGAGATTGCGACATCTATGGCACGATCGATTACATATTCGGTAATGCTGCAGTTGTTCTTCAGAATTGCAATATCTACTCGCGATTACCCTTGGACAACCAGTTCAATACTCTGACTGCTCAAGGTCGTACCGATCCTAACCAAAACACAGGCACTTCAATACAAAATTGTACCATCAGGGCGGCTAAGGACTTGGCCTCAAGTAATAGTTCAACAAAAACATACCTAGGCAGGCCATGGAAGGAATATTCAACAACTGTTATCATGCAGTCTTTCATCGATAGCCTGATCGACCCGGCCGGTTGGTCCGCATGGTCAGGAGATTTTGCACTGTCTTTCCCTTGGCACGTATCGAAAAAGTAAAACAGAAACAGAAACATTTGCCTCTCGAAAGCAAACTCCAAGCTGACAAACAAGAAGAACACATATAGATGGATCCACATCATAGAATACTGGCAAGTCTCTCTCTTTCTGTACTGCTACTTCAAGCTTGAATTGCTTTGCTCGTTGCTAGACGATGCTGTCTGGTTTTCTTTGAGAGTTTGGTTTTCTCTGCTTCTAAGTTACAGCAGCTAGATCTCCTTATCATTGATGTTTATGCGTGTCACTCGCTATATGAGAATCCAGTATGTTTTGCTGAGTGTTATGTTCGGGAACAAATATTGGGCCATTAACCTTTTCAAGCAGTGATGGAGTAGGAGTGCAGTTAAGAACACACCCTAGCTGTTTGACAGAATGCCGATGAAGATGATAGTCATTTTAGTGCTGCTGCTTGTAACAACCCAGGAGGTGGTGCTAACCAGAGAAAGCTAAACAATAATGCTGTAAGCATAGAAACAATCAATAAAAAATCCATAAAAAACTCAGAATGCTCCCCTCCAACAAACCTCCAATTCTGTCTATCCTCCCCTCCCCCTCCAACAAACCTCCAATTATGTCGATCCTCCCCTCCCCTGCTTCCCAGGTCTTAGCAACCTGCTTCAAACCTCCCCCTTATAATCCAACCACACAAACACCTGCAAATGCCCCTATTAATCCCGCCACCCTGAACTTTTTGCAACCTATGTGTTACACAAACAACAGCCAAAACAACAAGCACTTACCTAAAACAGCTCTCACTCCCTCTGTCTCTACTAAGATTTATTTTGAACGTTTCCCGTCTTGGCTTGATTACCAAGATCTCAAAAAGGCTTTCTCAAAGATAAGTCCTGTCACCAACCTCTTTGTTTCCAGGAAAAAAACAAAACAAGGGAGACGGTTTGGTTTTGTATCTTTCTTCTCCCTTTTAGAAGATACAGACCTTTGTGATAGATTGAACCTGGTATGGTTCGACTCTTTCAAAATTCGTGCAAACCTAGCAAGATTTCAAACACCTATAGATTCCAAGGAAAAGACAGTCCACTCTACAAAGCCAGAAATCAAAATCCCACCCAAACTAGCCCTTAGAGACAACAGGACCTTTGTTGAAGCTCTTTTGGTCCAACAACCATCAAAGAAGACTGTGATGTATGAGTCTACTCAGGATGACAAGGAATGGCTGTTGAGAAGTCTGGTCGGTTCTATAGCCACAGAAGTGGACTATGCAAAACTGGAGCATATGGTTTTGAAAACTGTCAAGAAGGCAATTGGATTTCGCTTCCTAGGAGCAAGCCAAGCAGTTATCACCTTTACAGACAGAGAGACTATGGAGAAAGAGTTAACAAACAGTAGCTCTGCCTTGGCAAACTACTTCTCTAGTATCAAACCATGGAAGAGGGAAGTAAAAGCAGTGGATAGATTTGTTTGGGTGTCTATTATGGGACTTCCTCTAATTGGCTGGAACCGAAGATGTATTGAATCAATGGTTGAAGATGCAGGCAAGATGATTGGTTACGATATTACAAGTGTGAGTCAAGGTTCACTTATGGGAGTCAAGGTTCTTTTGTGCACAACCTCTTTCACGACTTTAAACAAACAACTTTCACTGATTCTAGACGGAGAGGAATTTGATATATCAGTCATGGAAATGAAGCCAGGTTTTAGCCCCATGCTTACCACAATTAAATACTCAATGGATACATCAGGCACTGAAGAATCAGATGAAGAGTCATGCAGTAAAATCACACCTTCAGAAGAGTTTCCGCCAGCCAGTATAAATGAACCAGAAGCTGACCGAACCTCAACAGAGCAACAGGACAAGGACATGCAAAATGACCCCTCTCTCATTCTCTACACAAGATACACTGAATCACTCAACAACCAAGACCACATTGACACAACATACAAAACCTTCTGCCTCTTTCCTGAAACTAAGGAAACACTCAAGCTACAAACAAAAAACCAGCAACTGCACATTGCCTCTCACCAATTGTCCTTTATAGAGCCATGCTACGACACCATCAAGGAAAAAATTCAAGTGGTAGAAACCAGCTACAGCAACTCAGATGACTCAGCATCAATATCCTTTTCGAGAGTGGGCCTCGATAAAAAACAAACACAAACTAAAGCCTCCTCTGTCCAAGTTACAAGGCCTACCCCGAAACAAACCAGACCCATGATACTAGCCAAAAGCCGGAGCCACAATACACATCAGCAATCTTTCTCTGCCTTCATACGTGACCTAGCAGAGCCACAAGAAGTAGTGGAAATGGAGTTGGAAGGAAAGATGAAAGATAAGAAGCTTAGAAGAGCTAGAAGGGTTGCGCCTAAATCTTCTTTCAACAAAAAGAAGAATGTGTTGAAAGTTAAATCATTTGCAGCTCATATACATAATGGAGCACCCAACCTTTTTGCAATGAAGGTAACCAACATCCAAAACAACACACCTCTACAAGACACCACACCATCCCCTGTTATTAAGTCATCCGGCATTGGAAAGAATCATAACTATGCCTCCACGGATGATGAAACTAGTGTCATGCATCTCCATTTACCACCCCTGTTGAACCCTCAAAGCAACCCACAAACATTTTCAGACGCAACCATTGAAAACACAAACGAGAAAAGCAGCAAAACAAGAAAACTGAAGTTGTTGCAAGCCAGTGGTAGTGTTGCTAACACTATGGAGGATTGTGATTCTTCCGACTCCTTAAACTCAGGAATCCAACAAGGAAATGTTCGGTTTCAGATCACTTGTACGAAGCATCAAGACAATGGGTTTGACAGTGAAAAGGAGACTCAAGAAATGATACAAGATGCTGTGGCTCTAGGTTTGGGAAACCCGCAAGAACTAAAAGGGTTCAAAGAAGGAATAACGAGAAATATTGATAGAGAAGTTGATGAGTGGACATCAGTTAACCAGTTGTAAGTTCTCTATCCTGATAAGTCTAGCCTGCCTTGGTCTTTTGCTCTTTTTATGAATATCTTTGCTTGGAACAGCTGTGGTTTAGGCATGTCACACAAGAAAAATTCAATCCGGAATAGGCTTATAAAAAATAATATTGGCATCTGTTTTCTTTTAGAAACAAAGAAAAACAACTGTTGTGACTCCTTCATTAGAAATCTATGGAATATTGCAACTGTCAAATGGGCTTTTCTAGAATCTATAGGGAAATCAGGAGGGATTATAGCAATGTGGGATAGCTCTGTCTTTGAAGTTAGCTCGGTAGAATTTGGGGGGCAGTGGATCAGCCTATGCGGCACGCATATTCCCTCTTCCTTTACTTGTATGATAATTGGTGTATATGCTGCATCTTCAGTGAAGGACCGTGCTGATATGTGGGACGAAATCACCACTCTTAAGTTTGCTTTCGAACTGCCATTGGTGGTGCTAGGCGACTTCAACGAAACTTTACTCGCTCATGAGAGAAGTAGTGGTCACCTCAATTCATCAGGTTCAACTTCATTCCGCAAATTCATATCAGACTGTGAACTGGTTGAATTCAATTTGCAAGGGCATCGGTTCACTTGGTTTAGGGGTGGTTCTATGAGCCGCATTGATAGAGCTTTCGCTTCCCCGGATTTTCATCTACAGTTCCCGTCTCTATCTCTCTGCCGCTACCCTAGAGGGCTGTCCGATCACTGTCAGTTGATTCTCCAAAGCCCGGAGGTAGACTGGGGGTGGAAGCCGTTTCGTTTCATAAATTGCTGGCTGTCGCACCCTTCTTTCTTAACAGATTTTGAGGCCCTCTGGTCTGAAAGCTGCAAGGAATTTCCAGGTGAGTTTAGTTTGATTAAGAAGTTGGGGAACATGGGAAAAAAGCTGAGACAATGGAATAAATCCACTTTCGGGGATCAAAATCTAAAACTTGCAGACATCCAGAACTCCATCACAACGCTTGAGAACTTAAGCGAAGTGCGTCCCTTATCGGAGACCGAAAAAACAAAGCTCCAGGGGCTGAATTCTGAGCAATGGGAGGTTAACAGAAGGGTGGAAGATATGTGGAGGCAAAAATCTCGTCAAAATTGGTGTAAAATGGGGGATAAGAACACTCGTTTTTTTCACATATCAGCAAGTCTAAGGAAGGGCCGCAACTACATTAGTAAGATTGAACATAATGGCAGTCATCTTGTCTCCTCAAATGATATAAAAGAAGGCGCTGTCAACTTCTTTTCATCCTTGTTTCGCAAACCAACATGTAAAAGAATTGAAATGGGAGGTTCGGGGTTCTCTAAAATTTCAGAAGCCAAATCAATTTGGCTAGAAAGACCACCTTCAATGGAAGAAGTGAAGCAAGCTGTGTGGGACTGTGATGGTTCCAAAGCCCCTGGCCCCGATGGTTTCACCTTTTGTTTCTATAAAAAGGTATGGAATATCATCAGCTCAGAGGTTTTTATGCTGGTTAAAAGTTTTTTCAGAACTGGTAAACTTCCAAAGGGTATCAACTCTTCTTTTGTAACTCTGATTCCGAAATCAAAGGAGCCGAGCAGATTCTCCCATTTTCGTCCGATAAGCCTGATTCACGGGCTATACAAAATAGTGGCAAAGCTACTGTCCACTAGGCTTCGTCATGTCATGACAGATGTGATCAGTGTTAACCAGTCTGCATTTATTGCTGGGCGTCAGATTCTAGACGGGTTCATGATAGCAAATGAGGTTGTCCATGGTGTGCGTAGCAAGAAGAAGCATGGCCTCTTATTGAAGGTAGATTTCCATAAAGCCTTTGACTCAATTTTATGGGAACATATTGACACAAGTATGGGATACATGGGTTTTGGCTCACACTGGAGGAAGCTGATATTCGAATGCTTATCCACTTCAAAATTAGCCATCTTGATAAACGGTTCTCCTAGTAGAGAATTTAGTTTGGAGAGGGGTCTCAGGCAAGGGGACCCACTCTCTCCATTCCTATTTGACATTGCAGTTGAGGGATTGACAGTTTTATTCAATAGGGCATCAGCTTCAGGTTACTTCAAAGGCTTACAGACTACCCCAGGTCATTACTTAACTCATTTGCAATATGCCGACGACTCTCTGATTTTCTTGCCAAATGATTTTCCCTCTCTTCTACATGCCAAGAGGATTCTACGTTGGTTTGAGATCATTTCCGGACTGAAAGTTAACTTCTATAAAAGCTCACTAATAGGTATCAACTTGGACAACGACTACACCTCTAGCCTGGCGAACTCAGTCTTCTGTCGTAGTGATACTTTCCCGGTTAGGTACCTTGGACTACCTCTTGGAGCCAATCCCAGCAGACTCTCTACTTGGAAACCAGTGTTGTCCACTATCAGAGCAAAGCTACTCACATGGAAAGGGAATTTTTTGAGCATGGCGGGAAGGTTATGTCTAATTAAATCAGTCTTGAGCTCTCTTCCTCTGTTTTACATGTCAGTTTTTGCTATGCCAAAGGGTGTTACTAAAGCCATCTCTTCTCTAACCCGGTCTTTCCTTTGGAAAGGAAGCTCAACTTCTCATGGCCTTTTTAAAGTGGCTTGGCATAAGGTAATAAAGGATAAATCTTCTGGTGGTCTCGGGCTGGGATCCATCCACAACAAAAATCTGGCTTTGCTCTTTAAATGGCTTTGGAATCTAGACAATGGAGTGGCAGGAGGCTGGCAAGAACACATTCTTCTAAAATACCGACCTCACTTTATAAATGGTATCCCTGAGTTTGCAGGTTCTTTATCTCCAACTTGGCATGGCATTGTTTCGGCAATCTTCTCAACACAAAACATAGCCAATCTTTTACATGCAAATATCGGATTCAAGGTGGGTGACGGGAGGAACATCCGGTTTTGGACTGACTCTTGGCTCGGCTCTGCAACCAATCTCCAGCTCTTATTCCCCAGACTTTATAACCTCTCCTTGCAGCAAAACACCAACCTTGCAGATATATACAATTTGACAGATGCATCTTTAAACCTTTCCTGGAGAAGAACCCTTCGGCCTCGTGAGATCTGCCAAAGGGAGAGCTTGATCGCAGAGGTGCAGCGTGGTCTCCTTTTCTCAGATGGTGCAGACTGCAAGTTATGGAAATTCCACAGCTCTGGCATGTACTCAGCTCAATCAGGTCGCCTCTTCTTTGATAGTCTATCGGCCACTGAAAATAATCACTCCCTTACTCTGCTATGGAATGGTGATGCCCCCCCAAAAGTGGATGTGTTCATTTGGCTTCTTCTTCATGGAGGTTTGAGTACAAGAAGTTTTTTAGCTGAGAGGAGAATCATAAATTATGAGGAATCTCACTGCCCATTCTGCTGCAAGGAAACCGAGACAATTAATCATCTTTTCCATTGGTGTCCTATAACATGGTCTCTTTGGGGTCGTTTCTTGAAATGGTTCGGGTGCTCAGGTTGTCTGCACAAAGACCCAAATCAAAATCTGCAGGAATGGTCCGGATTGATTAATGGAAAATTTCAGCGACGTGCTATTACCCTCCTCTGTAAAGGTCTGTATTGGTCAATTTGGATAGCGCGCAACCGCCTAATCTTCGAATCCAAGGCTCCTGATTGGGATATGATTTTTGATCTCACTTTTCACCGTTTGGCTTTCTGGTTGAAGTCCTCAGTTACAAATTTCAGCTATACAGGCTCAGATCTTTTTAGAAATCCTGAATGTATTATGAACTGGACTAACTAATTAAGTCCCTCATCACTTTGGTCTTTTCTTTCTTCATATTCCCATTGTATTCTATCTTTCGTTCAGCCCCACTTACTTGATGGGGCTGCTTAATTAATATATAATTATCTCGTTTACTATAAAAAAAAAAAAAAAAAAAAGGAGATTTTGCACTCAGCACACTTTATTATGCAGAATTCAATAACACTGGTCCTGGATCAAATACTACTAACAGGGTTCACTGGCCTGGTTATCATGTGATTAGTGGGACCGAGGCGGATAATTTCATCGTGTCCAACTTCATAGCCGGAGGTTTCTGGTTGCCAGGAACAGGAGTGCCTTATGTTGGTGGCTTACAGTGAATGTCATGATCATGATGATTTGCATGCTCTTTGTTCTTCCATTTTCATTAATTTGTTTGAATATCATAATTTTGTGGGCTAATTTTGGTACCCATTGTAATTTTTTTTAAGTTGTGTGACAGAATATTTATATAAACACATTGAACCAAACATTAATTGTTAATATTTTTTTAAGAAATATTTTGCGAACAAAAATTGTTAACCGTTAATTAGTCTCTTCATGCAGTGGATAAACCTCCTCGCACAGAAATAAAAACACATAAAACAGGTTCCGAATCAGAACAGCAATATATTTATTTCTGCAAGTTGCTATTGAGTTGCCATCTGCTATACAGCAATGCTAAGATATGACCTCAGAAACAACAGATAAGCTCAATGTGTGCATCTAATTCTAAAAATAAACATACTAACTTTTTCTTAAAATTTGGATGGTGTATACTAGACGGTAGAATACGAGTATTTATCCATTATTAGAAGAGCTACATGTAAGTGGCCAATCACCTAAAATTAAGATGAAACACCAGTAAAATTGTCCCTCAAAACTTCAAGCTGTAGAGCTCCATTTTTAGGAAACTATGACAATGATCTAGCTTGTCTTACGTTGTCCCTTTTTCCTCTGTACCTCAAATTTTGGAAAACCATCTTTCTTTCAATCTCTTATAAATATTGCTCTTCCTTGAATCACTTCAACTTAAGTAGTCAAGGCTTCAAAATCAAGGGGAAGGCCAACCAAGCTTTGCCCCACTGCAGCTAAAAGAAAACAAAAGCAAGGGAAAGATAGTGAGATCATTTTCTTCAGCTTTCTTGGCATTGAAGTTATTGATCCATAGTTTTATTTTCTTAAGATAAAAATGTCTTACGGGGATGATTCAAACAGAAAGAGGAGAATGGTCGTTATCGGCATCTCTTCTTTCCTCTTGGTAGCTATGGTTGTAGCTGTCTCCGTTGGGGTTGGTCTTGGCAATGGCGGCAATGAGGACCTCAATGACAGCAGTCATAAAAGCACTAATCAAGTATCTGCCTCCATGAAAGCCGTCAAGGCCATCTGCCAGCCCACAGATTACAAGAAAACATGTGAAGAAAACCTCCAAAAAGCTGCTGGAAACACCACAGATCCTAGAGAATTGATCAAGATGGCATTCCAGATTGCAGAGAAGCACGTTAATGAGGCTTTCAAGAAATCAAAGGTTTTGGAGGAACTCTCAAAGGACCCAAGAACCCGTGGGGCCCTTCAGAGCTGCAAAGAGCTTATGACCATGTCGGTTGATGAGCTCAGGCAATCTCTTAACAAAGTAACAGATTTTGATATTACCGAGATAGAAAAATTGATGGCAGATGTTAAGACTTGGCTTAGTGCTTCCATCACATATCAAGAAACTTGTTTGGACGGATTCCAAAACACAACCACTAATGCTGGAAAGGAAATGAAGAAGGGATTGAAGCTTTCCATGGAGCTTAGCGACAATCTCCTTGCCATCGTTTCCGGGATCTCTTCCGCAATCCCTTCATTGGAAAGTTTGGGCCAGCGCCGCCTTCTCCAAGATGATTTACCTGTTCTTGGACATGGTGATCAAATATTCCCCACCTGGACTGACTTTGGAAAGCGCAGACTTCTGGCAGCGCCTGTTTCGAAGATTAAGGCTGACATTGTTGTGGCTAAGGATGGAAGTGGAGATTTCTCAACTATCAGAGAAGCATTGGATCATGTTCCCATTAAGAGCAGCAAGACCTTTGTGTTATACATCAAGGCAGGAATTTATCAGGAGTACATTGATTTCAATAAGAGCATGACTAATTTGATGGTGATTGGAGATGGCATGGAGACTACTCGCATCGTCGGAAACAAGAACTTCGTCGATGGAATCAACACCTATCACACTGCAACAGTCGGTACGTAAGCCTCAATTATATTTCAAAATTCTGTACATTATTCCCAAATTTAACACATTCAACAACAATGTATTGGAATTTTACAAATTGCCTGATTGCTTGCAGTTGTCCTCGGAGATAACTTTGTGGCCAAGAATATCGGTTTCGAGAACAATGCTGGTGCCATCAAACATCAAGCTGTGGCATTGAGAGTTTCGGCTGATTATGCTCTCTTCTACAACTGCTCAATGGACGGACACCAGGACACATTGTACACACACGCCAAGCGTCAATTCTACCGCGACTGCACCATCTCCGGCACCATCGACTTCGTCTTCGGTGACGCTTCTGTAGTCTTACAAAACTGCAAATTCTTGATCCGCAAGCCATTGGAAAACCAACAGTGCATCGTGACAGCTCAAGGCAGGAAAATGAGGAGGCAACCATCAGCTATTATCATCCAAAACAGCACAATCACAGCCCATCCTGACCTATTCCCTGAAAGGAAACTATTCAAGGCATATCTCGGCCGTCCATGGAAGGAATTCTCAAGAACAATCATCATGGAATCCTTCATTGACGATGTCATCCAGCCCGAAGGATGGCTACCTTGGCTCGGAACTTTCGGACTCAAGACTTGTTGGTACGCAGAATTCAACAACAATGGTCCTGGTTCTAGCAAGGCAGCTCGTGTGAAGTGGAATGGTATCAAGACCATCGATCGTCAGCACGCCTTGGATTTCACACCAGGAAGGTTCTTCAAGGGCGGTGCCTGGATCAAGGCTACCGGAATCCCCTACACACCTTTCTTGGTCAGCAAATGAGCTCGGAGAAGGGATTGATTTGAGAGTGTTTTTCCATTTCTTCTTCTTCTTCTAAATTTTCATGATCTATTTGCATGTAATGCCAATTATTGTTCCCCTGATTAGACCTCAACCGAAGTCTACAATGATCATTTATTAACTTAAATCATTAATTAGATTACTTAATTACTTGTCTCCCCCTCCGTTCTTTCTTTCAAATATTCAAAACGAAAAGAAATATTTTTTCACAATCTCCAGTTCACTTTTTTTTATTTTGCAGATATTTATTGATTTGCTCATCTTCATGTTTATGTACATTGTGCAAGATTAGAGCCAGGCCATGTAATGATAATGGACATGAAACAATTTTAGATACTGTATCAACGGTTGTTTTATAAAGTCTATTTTATTTAAAAATATATTAAAATAATTTTTTTATTTTTTAAATTTTATTTTTAATATTAATACATCAAAATAATTTTTAAAAATTTTAAAAAATTAACTTTTTTACAAAAAAAACCACTTTTTAACGGTAAAACAAACGAAGAAATACCCATTTGAGAACACAGCCAACAAGTCTTGTATGATTCCTTTGTCTAACTAGGGCACCCTGAGTTTTCTCAATCTTGGCCCTATGCCCTCAAGGGAAATTAAAATGGATAAACTCTATAAAAAAATTAAAAAAAATCCATATACCATTTTTTTAATGTACTTAATTAAAACAAAATGCATTAACTAATTAAAACACTAATAAAGTACTGCTAAATTGTCATTTAATTGCTTTAATTAAAGGTGACATGAGGAATCATTTAAAAATACTAATTAAGGTTAAGAGTATTTGTATGTTTTTTTATTAAAATTTTAAATATTTAATTTTTAAATGGATTTTCTTTACATTCTTAAAAAAAAAAGAATATACAAGGAAAAAAAATAGTAGATTTCACTTAAATATTTATGATTTTATTTTCAAAGCGTAAAAGTCACATAATTTTTTTCCTCACAGAATTAATATTGAGTTGATAAATATTACAGATTTTATGAATAAGTCACTCAATGAATCATGCTTCTAAATTTTTCCGGTACAAAATATCATATGTTATAAATAATAAATTATTACTAATATTTTAGTATTGCTACATGATATAATAACTTTAATATTAAAGATATGTTTTAAAAACTAAAAATTATGGCAATTATAGATTCCAATTACTATTTGGCAAGTTAGATCTTCCAAGATATGTTATTTTAGAAATTATATATTGTAAAATACAAAATTTGAGCCAAATACTGAAGACAAATAAAATATGTACTTACCTTTTCTTTTTCTTGTGTGATCTTTTTAATTTCATCTTAATATTTAAAAAAAAACATTAAAATGAATTTTAAAGGTTAAAATTAAAGAGTAATTAAGATATATATATATATATATATATATATTATAAGGTTATTTTAATCCTTACAATAAATGATGGAGTTTGGAATGGCACTATCCTTGAAGAAAAAACTAATCTTATTTCTAATTTCTAAAGAAACCTGTTTGAGAAAGAAATGATTACACATCAAAGTTATAGTGTTGAACTTACACATATTAGATTTTTTTGGATATGCCATGAGATCTAAAAGAGATAGAATAGTTTGGGTTTGGGAGTTATCATAATTATAAAAATCAATTTGAGTCTTTACCCATGTTATAGATGAGAAGAATGGATTTTACATAAAAAAAGTTAGGGTTAATAGTTGAGTTATGATAAAAAATTAGATTTTATTAATTTTATTTTTAAAGAGTGTTAGGTTTTGACCGAATAAATAAATCAATTCAGGATTTTGATTGGACCAGAAAAGTTTTCTTTTCATGTTTTCCCTTCAACTCGGATATATCAAGCCCTCAAGTTAATTGAGTACAATTATAGATCGGTGTTATGATTAGGTTTGAAAACAAAAACAAAAAAATATGATATATTTTCATTTAATTACCGCTCACTTCTTTATTATATTAAGAAGTAAAGAAGATTCTTATTCTATTAGGTATTATCAAATTAAACTTGGTTTTAATTTTTTTAGCCTTTAATTTCATTAAAAAGGGATTCTGAAACATAAAAAATTTGTTTTTAAATTTTCATACTCATATTAACTTGATAGATAATTTTTTTTTATAGTTATTAAACCAAGATTTAGGAAAAGTTTCAAATTATATGAGTTAATTCAAGTTGATTTGTTAATTATTTTTTAAAAATATTAAAATAGTATTATTTTAAATTTCTTTTAAGTTAAAATGTTTTTTATTGTGTTATGAATTAATTAAATTTTTTAATGAAATCATGGCAGATTAACTTTTCTTATTTATTTTAAAACCTGACCGCGCCCCGAGGTGGTCATGCCAGTCAAGTTTAATTATATGGGAAGATCCAACTATGAATTTTGTTTTAAGGATCCATTTGATAATCTTATAATAGTTGGGGACCAAATAAGTTATTGTCCCAAAATACAGAACTAAAATAAACCACTCCTCACAAGAAAACTTTCAAAAACCGACTTCTTTAAAGGCCTTTTCAATCTCCCAAATCTTCATCAAACCCTAATCAATCAGTCAATGGCGGCCTCATCATCTTCTCTGTCCTCTGATTCCTCCTCCTCTTCACGCAACCGTCGTCGGCACCGCAATCGCCGGGACAGAGATTCTCTCAAGATCCGAAAAAAGAGTAGCAGCAATCATAAGTCTCAGTCCAAACGCCGCCGTAAACACCACCACCGCCACTCATCTTCCTCCGATTCTTACGATTCCTCTTCAGATTCTTACTCCTCCAGGTTCTATAAAAAAAACCCTCATGTCAAGTTTCTTTCTTTTTTCGATTCTCTGTGTTTTTCCCATCCAGCTTATTTTTTTTTTAATTATCGTGGTAAATTGGGTTTGCTTTGTTTGGATTGGCTTCTCTGTTTAATCATGTAAATTATGATCGCTGTGGGTTTTTTTTGTGATATTTTAGATTCTTGTTGGTGTAATTGAATTTTCTCTGTTGTGTATAATTTCTTGTAAGAAAATGACTGGATTTTTTTTCAGGGAAGAGTAGAATTTGGAGCTTCGCACATTAATGTCTGCTAAAATTATCCCATGTAGGCCTTTAAAGTATGCTACCTTTTGGTTTAATTAATGTTATTGATGGTGATCAAAGTGTTAGATTTAAGGAATCTGATTGAATGGGAGACTTCATTATGAAATGCAACCGTGTGGAATAGTAACGCTCCAATTGTTTTGAACGTGAATTTGTGTTGTAATTATTGATTAAGTTTGTTACCTTTTGGTGTAATTTTATGTTTTTCTAACTCAATTTTTGCTGGCTTGGGTTTTTGGTTCTTGCTCTGGATTGTGGTTTGATGTGTCCATTGCTATATCTTTAGTTGGAAATTGCAATGATTCAAAATACTAATTAATATCTTGTGTTTTGTTATTGGGTTAATGAGATAGTTCTGATAGTGAGCACGAGACATCTAGTCGTTCGAAGAAGCACAAAAAGAATGACAGAATGAAGAAGGTGGTTGTTTGATACTGATATTGTTTTTTGACTGTCTTTTTTATATTCTCTGCTTGTGTGACAGTTTGTGTTAGTTCTCTTTTGTGTTCTAGAACAAAGAAAAGGATCGAAGTAAGAGCCATCGCCATAAACGTCAGAAGCAAAAAGTTAAAGAGGTAGGCCTGTAATCTCCTGTTTGTTTTTTAGTTCCATATGGCTGTTCAGTTTTAAAAAAATGTATTGCTTTCCGTCTATCTATATCATGGTGATTATACTTTAGAGCATCTAAGAGCTGTAAATGCTGGGCACTTTCTTAATTTTGCACTGTTTTGATTGGCTAACCTATCTAGAAGTGATCACTATTTAATTCATAATTGTTGAGAGTAGATGTAAACATGTAATTTCAATATTTGAGATACTTATATTAAGTTTTTGCCTGTGTTATGGTTGGCTCTTTGAAAATTGGAGCTGGGGCCTGGGACATGATGTCTGGGTGCTTGGTTGGTTTGCCTGGATTTTGTTTCAGCAGCAGGATGAGAGGAATAGCAGCCCTGTACAGCTTTCTAAGGTATATAGCAGTTTAGTGAATTGTGATTTGCTTTCTACCTTTTGCTCTCTTAGTTTTCATTAACCTTGTTATTATCATGCCCCTGTAACAGTTTCTAGGGCGTGACAAAGAGGATGGTGTGCGTCGTAGCGCTGTTTCTGGTAAAAAGGTGAGTCTTCACTCCTTTATTTTGCTGTGAACTTTAGAGAGATTGAGAGGTACACTGATATTTAGCATCCTTTCTCCAATTTTCCTCTTTAGATTTTATTGAAACTTGAGAAATCGAAGGAGGACAAGGCGGCAGAAAATAAAAGGAACGAATTGTTGAAATTTCTAAATGCCAGCTGTGATTGATGTTTCGGAGTTTGGGGTCAAGTACACAAAGCCACTAGGCAAATGGAGGAATTCCCCTAGAAGGGCAGTCTACTACAAGATCGTTGGGGACAAGGTACTCTAATGGAGGTGCATTACAGGTTATCCACTGTGGATTTGCTTTTACCATTGAAAGTGTAAAACACTGTTAAATTGATCTCTTGAGCCTGTGTGGCTCTGACAGTGAGGATCCTGATTGTGGGTCTAGTGATGTATCAGGTCTGGTATTCCTGTAAACGTTATTTTTTTATTTAGATTTAAGATTTTTGATTATCCAAGCTGCAGATAGCGTTCGCATATGCATATATATGGGCAATTTTATTTCATATGACAAGCTTGGCTGTTTTTGGCCGCCACTGGAGATTTAGTTGAGCTTGGATTATTTATATTCAGCTATTCATTTCCTGTGATCTGCAATGGTTAGGAGTTCCGACCCAACTGTTGTTACATTCAAGTTTTTCTGAATTTCTTCTGTTTTTCCTTTTTTTCCATTTGGTTGCATGGTAACTCTGAATCATTTTTTAATGCTTCCTATTATATCTTTGCATGTCTACTAATCAATAGCTTTGATAATTTTTTTAGCATATGACGTCCTTCATGATATAATAAACCATGTTTGTGATAATTTGTGAGTTGGGAGGCCCAAGTTTTGAGGCATTTCAGTGTCAAATCACAGTGTGATATTGATAAGCTAGGAAGCAATTGATTACTATCTCGAGTATCTGGAGACAGAAGAAATTGACACAATTCAAAGATATATCTCAATCTTTCATGACATAAATTTATTCTATTCCAAAACTAACCTGTAGTAAAATAATTTTATGTTTATATCTAAAAACATTTTTTTCCTTTTTGTATTTTCTTTTATGTTTTGAGATACTAATCAACGCAACATTAGAGAACTCTTGGATTGTGCTTACGTAGGTGGGAATTATTGAATGTTATGAAATAAGTTATTAGAGAAGTCTTGGATTGTTCCACGTAGGTGGGAATAATTGAATGTTAAGCTTGACAAGCCCCCTTTTCATTTAGGTTCCCCATTTGAAATCCCATTTCATGATTTCCTCTCTCTACAGCTCATGGATTTCTTACCAAGAAAGGGTATAGCTTATGGATATTCCAATCTAGACCAGAGAATTTCCTAATTTAGATAGTTAACAAGCTTAATAATGATTTCCCTTAAACATGAATAGCATCCTCAAATCCTAATGAGATAATACCAAACCATTGCACAATTCTAGACTCGTGCAAAGTTGTTAATCCATGACCTGGATGAATGTTTGAGTTATAAGTTAGATGAGTTAACTTGAATAGATTTAAAATAATAAAAAAAAACTATGTTTTTTTTAAAAAATTAAAACTATATTTTTAAAAAATGATGTCTGGATTGCGAATTAATTGGTCGAATTTGACTGAATTAGTCCGGTTGTGCTTAGTTTAATGTCAATAGTTAGTTTAGTATCAATTGTCATGTGCTGTTTATTTTGTAAGTAGAAATAAAAGAAAATAAGGGCAGTATAGTCATTCGGTTATCCTACCTACTCTCTCTATATATAACCTCTTTTAAGAAAAGGATTGACTAGGGTTTTACAAGCAGAGAGAAGTTCTGCCAGCCACATTTTTAACTCTTGGAGTCAGTTTAGATCTTCATGGGTGCTATTTTCATAAGATTTCGTTTATCTCATGTAACTTCATAAGATTTTTGATGTTTTTTGCTGTGTTTAATGACTCGCACGTAGTTCTTCCTGGGAATCCATTTTGCAGTTTCCAGGATTTTATTTGTGCGTATAGCAAACTGAATACCATCCTTTCTGCTTGAGCCTTCTCCCTGATATTTTCATGGAGCTGTGCTCCAATGTTATTGGATTACAATTTTTTCAAGATATGAAACATTTGTCATCGCTTTTTACTCATGTCAAGGCAGAGGAAGTGAAGAAATTCAAGTCCACGAATTCCCCTTGTTCACTTTTGATTCATAAACGGTCAACAATGACCACTTTGACAGCCAGAGACACTAATGTTTCCCATATTTCACTTTGTATATTGGGTTGTAGAAGAATACTTGAGTGTTTTGATCCTGAAAATCTAGACTCGTCTAAACAACTAATGTAGGATAAAAGTTCTACCCCCATTTGATGTTGGAAGGATTAAGGGAAAGAAACCGGTTTATGATGGCCAAGCAGCCACCATATATTTAAACCCGTGTTTGTGTTGTTCAATTGGTTGATCTTTCTTTCCATAAGGGCTGCTATTACTCTTTTTCCAACAGAGAATTAACAGAGAAAAGGCCAGTTTTTGTTTTTATGGTTTATGTAATGGATGTTTGAAAAGAGTTGGACCCCTCCCGTGGCAAGCACCGGATTGCAATTACTTATGCTGCGTAGGAGCAACCTCCGAGCTTAGCTAGGCAGGTGAAAGAAAGTATGCAGAAATACAAGAGGCATGGATGGATAGGTGACTGATCAAACATTCAATACTGACAAATGAAGCGAGTAATACTAAAGTAAATTCATGCATCAAAATTCATATTGAATACGGCTTCTGTTTTATTCTCATGAAATTTTCAATGATAATTAATCACTCTGTAATTTTTGAAGTACAGTTCTTGTTCTGAGACCCAATGGAAGAACTTGTAGATTTGTGCGCGGCAGCCACCTCAGGTTAATTTCCGGCTAGCTTTTTGATGACAACTAAAGAAATATAGACTTGCTTGCTAAACTCTATTTTCATAGGGGTCAAAGGAGATATCTTGTTTGATTTTCCAGCAAACACACCCTCACATGTCTCCGCCGAGCCTTTGGCAGCTCCAACCCATGTACTGGCATCGCCATAACGATTACAATCCAAAGCTGGCAGCGACGCCTTAATCTTTCCAATTGCAGTCAGGTAGAACGCAGAACAACTTTTAAGTTTTTTCAGAACGCATTTATCTGAAGTTGTTTTGAGCAACACGCTGATGTGGTTGTGGATTCTGGTGCCATCTTGCAATGCTTTCTCTACTGCAAGCTTGGCCAAGCCATGGAGACCAAGTCCTTTGTTTTCCAGGAAGAATCCGACTGTAGATATGCACAGCTCCTTGTCTAAGGTTTGGCTACAACCTTCAGTTATCAAGCGTTCCTTCTGGACTAACAGATTGATGTGTTTTAAACCAGTCATGCATAGCAGGCCAAACTTTGCTTTCATGAATGTAAATGGGGAATTTCGTTGTAATAGTTCCTCGAATCTGTCTTCGCATTTCGTTGAGTTCGCCAAGGCATCCGTGATACATGTCTTTGCGTCATCGTACTTCTTAGCATCCAAAGCAGCCAGCGATTTGTTAATAAGGCCAACTGCATCTTTGTAGTTGGTAGAACAACCTGTTAGGCTTCTCGTAGTGTACATGTCCGAACTTTTTAGCAGCAACGAGTTGACGCGTTGGCATATTACATTCCCATTTGATATTGCTTTCGTTAATGCAAGCTTGGCTAGGCCTTTGAAATCAGCATTTGGAATTGCATTGTTTCCTGCAAGTTCGGCTATGATTTTGAAATCAGCTTCTACTTTGATTTGATTCGTGGATTTGTTGTGGGCTTTAGCAGTGAGATGATTAGAAGAGAGGACAAGAACTAGGACAAAGCAAAATGAAAGGAGCCCTTGTAAAGAACCCATGCTGTTCAATCGGTTCAAGCGGCCGGGATTGTGCAGGAATCAGTGTGTTGAAGGAAGGAATGGTTGATTGAAAAAACAAGGACAAATTAGAAGATTATATAGCATTCATTTCTTACAACATTTTTCTGTTGTGTTTCTATTTTTACGTAGGAGAAAACTAAGAAGTTGAGCTAAGCTATTTTTTGAACTATTTACATGGCTGTCTTTCTTTATTCTAGAGTTATTGCTTCTATTTGCATGGCGTTGTGGTTAAATTTGGGTTGAAGCTTTTAGGCTAAAACAAGGAGGAGCTCAAAAACTGCCATGCCTCAGATTGGAAGCAAAATGATCCAAAAATGGCTTGGAAGCTCCAACAAATTTTGCGGTTATCTTTTGAACATGAATTGTTAATAGCAAATTCTTTTCCTTCTTAGGGAAAGTAGATAGGACCAGCTCAATTCAGCTCAATTCAGCTCAAAAACCTAGCTTTTTAGCCTAACAGCTTCAACCCAAAGGCCAGCCAGGTGCATGTTCTGTCCAATGTGGCAAAGAAGCACAGCTCTAGGATAAAAAAAGACAGCCTTTGACTATCATTTTGTTGAGAACAGATCATGTCATCTACTCAAATAAAATCTTCATTTCCATGCACTACTTAACTTTTTTGCAAACCTATAGTATCATGACATCCAGTGAATTTCTATTGACGTAGTTTTAATATCAAATGAATTCTTCTCTTTTGATTAGGGCATTGTTCTTCTATTTGAATTTGAGATAACTTTAGATTATTATTTTTTTCATTTTAACATTTGAGATTTTCACCTCATGAATTTGAAAAGAGCTAGCTTGCGACGCTTGAGGTAAATGAAGTAGAGAAAAAAAAAAAAAAGAGAAGAAGAAGATAGAAAATTGTGGGTCATGGAATTAATTAATGCCTTTCAGAATTTGTGCTATCGTCTATGTATATCCCAAGTTCTGGTGTCAATCTTGGTCCTATGAATTGTGATAGAGTTTTTCTTGACAGTCCAGAGTGACAAGATGTTTGGCCGAAGGCCTGTGTATGAAATCAGAATGACAAGTTGTTCCTGACCTAAAAGAATCCTTGCTCCACAAACAGTTTCACCATATCAATGGGGAAAAACCTAGATTTTCCAGCCACATGTTCGTGTTCTTCAATTGAAATATCATTCTTATATCAGGAGGGCTATTAATTGCTCTCATTACCGCAATGAATTGAGAGGAAGAACTGGAAAACAAGCCCTAGCTCCTATTGGCGCGAACACAATCTCATCTTCTGCAGACAATCCATGAGAGAATCCATCCAAGCATTAAGGAGAAAATCATGTCATTTGATTGCCTTACAGTTAATTGTGCAGCGTTTGTCTAGGAATTGATTAATTCTAATTGTAGTATAATGTATATCCTATAATAGCTATTTCCTTATTTCTCTCCCTCTCTATTGTAAAACTTTCCTATATAATAATATTCCATCGCCATGTGTAATGGTGTGGTTGATAATTATTGGTTTACAAAACCTTACATGGTATTTGAGCCATAAGATTAACCTCCATCCGATCCTATGGCCTCAGAAAATTCTTTTTCTACTCTCTCCTTCAACACCATGGTTCACATGGTTACTATCAAATTATCCTCCACCAATTTTTTTCTTTGGCGCAGTCAAGTGGTCCCTTTACTGCAGTGTCAAAAACTATATGGATATGTTGATGGCTTAACACCAATGCCCTCTGCTGCCACTGATCCTGCAGCTCATAACATATGGAAGCAATTAGATCAGCTCGTCATGAGCCTTCTGCTTTCTTCTCTCACAGAAGAAGCTCTCTCTATTACTATTGGCTTTACAAACATCAAGAGATGTCTGGAACTCTCTTGAAACCACCTTCAGCCAAAAATCTAAGGCTCGTGAACTTCAAATTAAAGATGAACTTCATCTCATGAGGCGTGGTTCTCGTAGCATTTTTGAATATTCTCGAATATTTAAGGCTCATTGTGATCAATTATCAGCAATGGGACATCCAGTTGAAGATACTGACAAGGTGCATTGGTATCTACGTGGTTTAGGCCATGAATTTTCAACTTTCTCCATCACTCAACTCTCTCTAACTCCTATTCCCAGTTTCAAGGATATTTTTCCCAAAGCAGAGAGCTTTGAACTTTTTTCAAAGTCCATTGATCATAACACAGGGGTCCCTACATGTGTAGCAAATTTCTCCCCTGCATCTTCACACCGTTTTGGAAACTCCAACAACTATCAACACAAATATAAAAGAGGGCCATCAAAGGGAGGAAACCGAAGCAAGCAGCAGTATAGACAACCTCCTAGATGCCAAATCTATCATGAGGAAGGACATTATGCCATAGATTGTAATAGCAGATACATCAAACCTGATGCCAACCTTGCTGAAGCTCTTGCTCATTGCACCATTAATGATGAACCTGCAGATTGGTACACAGATATGGGTGCATCAGCACACATGACAGCTGATGCATCTCAACTTGATAAGGTGGAACCTTACACTGGTAAGGACAAGGTTATTGTTGGTAATGGATCCTCTCTACCAATCACATACACTGGTTCTTGCTCTCCCACTCCCCATCTTCAATTAAATGATGTTCTTGTTGTCCCAAATTTAACTAAAAATTTTCTCTCTGTCAGTAAACTCACCCATGACTATCCTTTATCTATCTCTTTTACTGATAATGATTTCATCATACAGAATCTTCAAACTCAAAAGGTGGTGGCAAACGACAAACATGTTGATGGTCTTTATGTACTGAAGCGTGGACACCAAGCTTTCTCTACTGTCATCACTAAATCCAGTCTTTGTAATTCTTTTGCCATTTGGCATGCACGTTTAGGACATGTCTCCTCTTCAATAATTTCTATTATTAATAAACAAGGTTCCCTGTCCCTCTCTTCTCTATTGCTGAATCCGTCTCTCTGCATAAGCTGTCAAAAGGCTAAAAGCCATAAATTGCCATTCTCAACAAATGACAGTCGCTCCAATAACATACTTGGTCTCATACATTGTGATCTTTGGGGTCCAGCTCCCATAACTTCCATCTCAGGATACCAATATTACGTTATCTTCATAGATGATCACTCACGTTTTACTTGGTTCTATCCATTAAAACACAAAACTGACTTTTACCAAACATTTCTTAACTTCCATCTTTGGTTGAAAATCAATTCTCTATAAAAATAAAAATTTTCCAAAGTGATGGGGGAGGGGAATTCATCAGTAAAAATCTATAGACTCACTTTACTAAGTGTGGAATTCATCATCAAATTTCATGTCCCTATACACCATCTCAAAATGGTAGAGTAGAGAGGAAACATAGGCATATCACTAAAACAGGTCTCACAATGCTATTTCATTCAGCTATTCCTCTTCATTTATGGGTTGAAGCCTTCAGTACAATCGTTTTCACCATTAACCGCTTGCCAACACCAGTCTTGAATGGGACATCTCCTTTTGAAATTCTATATGGTAAGTCTCCTCTATATACTACTTTTTGAATCTTTGGATGCTTAAGTTTTCCAAACCTGCGTGCTTATACCAAGCATAAGTTTGAACCAAGAAGTCTCCCCTGCATCTTTCTTGGTTACCACACTTCCTACAAAGGTTTTTGATGTCTTGATCCTATTTCTCATCGTATATTTATCACTAGACATGCTCATTTTGATGAAAATGTATTTCCATTTTCCTCTTCTAGTATAAAACCCTCCTCTGCCATCTCAGATTATATTTCTTTTCATGATCCTATCTCATCGCCTCCTGTTATGGTTAGCACTAATTCCTCTATAGGGTATTCATCTCCATCATCAGTGACCTCGTCCATGCCGTGTAAAACATGTTCTTTGGATTTGCCTTCATCCCAAAGCACCTCATCCTTAGTACCATCTGTTCCTGCTCCTTAGGAAGTGCAATCTCCAGCACTTCCAATCGCATCAGTTCCACATCAGAATTCTCATTCCATGATCACTCAAGGCAAAGCAGGCATCTCCAAATCCAAACATTATAGTTATGTATGTCAGGTTCCATCCTCTCCTTTATTGTCCTTTTTTTTGGTAATGAAGGAACCAAAGGGTTTCAAGAGTGCTGCCAAGTCTCCAGAATGGCTTGCTGCCATGGATGAAGAAATTCGGGCTCCAAAGCTCAATCAAACATGGAAATTAGTTCCACGACCTCCTGCTATGAATGTGGTTGGATCCAAATGGGTTTTCCGCACCAAATATCATTTAGATGGTTCCATTGATAGGCTCAAGGCACAACTTGTTGCCAAAGGCTATACTCAACTCTATGGTCTTGATTTTAATGACACCTTTAGTCCAGTTGTTCGAGCCTCAACTATTCATATTGTTCTCTCCATTGCAGTCTATCGTGGCTAGACCATGTGTCAGCTGGACGTAAAAAATGCAATTTCTTGCATGGTCTTTTACAAGAACATGTTTACATGGAACAACCATCAGGCTATGCTGATCCCTCTCATCCAACTCATGTTTGTCGTCTTAAAAAGGTACTCTATAGCTTGAAGCAAGCCCCAAGAGCATGGTTCCATCGGTTTAGCCATTTCTTACTCAATGTTGGCTTCACTAGCAGTCAAGCTGATTCCAGCTTATTTGTCTATTCATCAGCTCCTGAGGTTATTTACTTGCTCTTATACGTTGATGATATTATCATCACAGGCAGCAATATGTCCCTCATTGATTCCTTTATTCGCAAGCTACGTCATGAGTTCTCAATGAAGGATCTTGGCACCTTGAATTATTTCTTGGGTTTAGAATTCACTCACTCTGCCACAAGTATATTTCTAAGTTAGCTGAAGTATACAAGAGATCTTCTACTTCGAGCAGATCTCCTTGATTCTAAACCGGTTGCCACTCTCATGATTGTTTCCCAACATTTAACTGCTGATGGCAGTCCATTTCATTCCCCCACTAACTATCGCTCTCTAGTTGGCACACTTCAATATCTAACCATTACAAGGCCAGATATTACACATGCAGTGAACTTAGTAAGTCAATTCATGCATGATCCACGGGAACATCATTTCCAGGCTGTTAAACGAATCCTTAGATATGTTAAAGGCACTCTGCACTTTGGTCTCAAGATTACTCCATCCACCACCTTCAACATCTCGGCTTTTTCAGATGCCGACTAGGCTGGCTATCCAGATACAAGTCGATCTATACATCTGGATATGACATCTTTTTAGGTGACAATCTTGTTTCCTGGACCTCTAAAAAGCAATCGACTATCTCTCGCTCTTCTGCAGAATCTGAATATAGAGCCTTAGCATTCACTGCCGTTGAGGTCAAATGGTTATTACATATTCTTCATGACTTACATCTTCAGCCATCAGACATGCCAACTCTACTATGCGACAATGCTAATGCCATTTTCATGGCCCAAAATCCTGTTGCTCAAAAACGATCTTGACATATTAACATTGATATTCACTTTGTTCGTGAATTAGTTTGCAATGGTATCTTAATGATTCAACATGTGCTGTCCAACTTGCAAATTGCAGACATCTTTACTAAAAGTCCATCAAGATCTCTGTTTCTGCTCTTCAGATCCAAGCTTCGCTGTTACCAACCACGCTTGACTTGAGGGGGAGTATTGGCGCTAACACAATCTCATCTTCTGCAGACAATCCAGGAGAGAATCCATCCAAGCAATAAGGAGAAAATCATGCCATTTGATTGCCTCACAGTTAATTGTGCAGCGTCTATCTAGGAATTGATTAATTTTAATTATAATATAGTGTATATCATGTAACAACTATTTCCTTATTTCTCTCCCTCTCTGTTGTAAAACTTTCCTATATAATAATATTCCAATGCCATGTGCAATGGTGTGGTTGATAATTATTGGTTTGCAAAACCTTACAGCTCCATATCTGAATGTTTTCTGTAGCCATTAAATATTTCCCTTCAGCTGTTGGTTCAGGTAGTGAGTAGGCTCGACCTCCATATTATCATCTTGGATTTAGTCTAATAGAGGGGATCGCAAGAAAGAAATTTCTTGCACTTGCTTAGGTGTTGGTGGTCCATCCAAGACTCTTCCATGAAGGGACTTGGGCTCGTTGCATGTGTGGCAGCTAATCCAAGAATAGCTGAACTAGAAATAAAAAGAAAGAAAAAGGAGAAAAACAGATGCCTGGTTTCTTGGTTCAAATTTATTAGTTGTTTGCAAAGAGACACCTGCCATGGCAAGCACAAGATTGCGCAATGAATTAGAGTGTTGGGGAGCTATCTCGGAGCTTAGTTAGACAGGTGAAAAGAATTATATAGATATAGAGGCATGAGTTGATAGATGGCCCACAACAGTGAGGCAGTGGAGTAAATCAAGCTTTAAAATTCAAAATTGGTTGGTTTTTATTCCATTCCCATGATTATTTCAATCATAAAAAAAATCTACCTGCAATTTTGAAGAACATTTCTTGTTTTCAGACCCAAAGCAGATACTGCTACATTTATGAGCAGGAGCCGAAAGAGGTTACTTTAGGGCTACCATGTAGGTGAGTGCTAAACCAATTGTGCATAGGTTCTCAAACTTTGTTTTCAAATTGGTCGGTGGAGAAGTTCTGCGTGATTCCCTTAATCCAACTTCACATTTCTCTGTGTTGTCTGCAGCAGCTGCGAGGAATTCGTTGGCATCCTTGTCACCTTTAGAATCTAAAGCTGCCACCCAGTACTTGATATTGTCTATTGCAGATTGGTAGAAATGAGAAGAGTTTCTTAGGTTTGTCAAAATGGATCTATCCAAAGATTTTTTCAACAACACCTTGATGTGGTCATGTATTTTAGTACAATCTTTTAATGCACTCTGTCCTGCAACTTTTCAAAATGAATACTATCCTTTCTGCTTGAGCCTTCTCCTTGAAACATGTAGCATAGCTTTCTACTCATATCAGGCAGAAGAGGCGACGAAATTCAGTTTCAAGAATTTCCCTTGTGAAATTTTGATTCATAAACAATCAACAATGGCCGATTTGACAGCCAGGGACATAATGTTTCACTTTTGTATATTGGGTTATATAGAAAAATACTAGAACGTTTTTATCCTGAAAATTTTGACTGATGTAAACAATTAATGGAGGATAAATATTGCAAGGGAAAGAAATTGGTCTGTGTTGGCCGGTTGTCTGGCCAAAGGCCTAATGAACTGGAAAAAATGATGTCAGAATACGGAAGTTCCTGAGTCCTGACATGAAAAATTCATTTCCTATAATAGTGTAAATATGTCAAGGAAGCCAACAGGCCAACCTAAGTAACCCTGTGTTCGTGTTCCTCAACCATCTTTCCATTTCCTATTACATGTGTATTGGATGTTTGAAAAGAGTCGGACCCCTCCCGTGCCAAGCACCGGATTGCAATTACTTATGCTGCGTAGGAGCAACCTCCGAGCTTAGCTAGGCAGGTGAAAGAAAGTATGCAGAAATACAAGAGGCATTGATGGATAGGTGACTGATCAAATATTCAATACTGACAAATGAAGCGATTAATACTGAAGTAAATTCATGCATCAAAATTCATATTGAATACGGCTTCTGTTTTATTCTCATGAAATTTTCAATGATAGTTAATCATTCTGTAATTTTTGAAGTACATTTCTTGTTCTGAGACCCAATGGAAGAACTTGTAGATTTGTGCGCAGCAGCCACCTCAGGTTAGTTTCCGGCTAGCTTTTTGATGACAACTAAAGAAATAGAGACTTGCTTACTAAACTCTATTTTCATAGGGGTCAAAGGAGATATCTTGTTTGATTTTCCAGCAAACACACCCTCACATGTCTCCGCCGAGCCTATGGCAGCTCCAACCCATGTACTGGCATCGCCATAACGATTACAATCCAAAGCTGGCAGCGACGCCTTAATCTTTCCAATTGCAGTCAGGTAGAACGCAGAACAACTTTTAAGTTTTTTCAGAACGCATTTGTCTGAAGTTGTTTTCAGCAACACGCTGATGTGGTTGTGGATTCTGGTGCCATCTTGCAATGCTTTCTCTACTGCAAGCTTGGCCAAGCCATGGAGACCAAGTCCTTTGTTTTCCAGGAAGAATCCGACTGTAGATATGCACAGCTCCTTGTCTAAGGTTTGGCTACAACCTTCAGTTATCAAGCGTTCCTTCTGGACTAACAGATTGATGTGTTTTAAACCAGTCATGCATAGCAGGCCAAACTTTGCCTTCATGAATGTAAATGGGGAATTTCGTTGTAATAGTTCCTCGAATCTGTCTTCGCATTTCGTTGAGTTCGCCAAGGCATCCGTGATACATGTCTTGGCATCATCGTACTTCTTAGCATCCAAAGCAGCCAGCGATTTGTTAATAAGGCCAACCGCATCTTTGTAGTTGGTAGAACAACCTGTTAGGCTTCTCGTAGTGTACATGTCCAAACTTTTTAGCAGCAGCGAGTTGACGCGTTGGCATATTACATTCCCATTTGATATTGCTTTCGTTAATGCAAGCTTGGCTAGGCCTTTGAAATCAGCATTTGGAAATGAATTCTTTCCTGCAAGTTCGGCTATGAATTTGAAATCAGCTTCTACTTTGATTTGATTCGTGGGTTTGTTGTGGGCTTTAGCAGTGAGATGATTAGAAGAGAGGACAAGAACTAGGACAAAGCAAAATGAAAGGAGCCCGTGTAAAGAACCCATGCTGTTCAATCGGTTCAAGCGGCCGGGATTGTGCAGGAATCAGTGTGTTGAAGGAAGGAATGGATGATTGGAAAAACAAGGACAAATTAGAAGATTATATAGCCTTCATTTCTTACAACATTTTTCTGTTGTGTTTCTATTTTTACGCAGGAGAAAACCAAGAAGTTGAGCTAAGCTATTTTTTGAACTATTTACATGGCTGTCTTTCTTGATTCTACAGTTGTTGCTTCTATTTGCATGGCGTTGTGGTTGAATTTGGGTTGAAGCTTATACGCTAAAACAAGGAGTACCTCGAAAACTGCCATGCCTCAGATTGGAAGCAAAAGGATCCAAAAATGGCTTGGAAGCTCCAGAAAATTTTGCGGTTATCTTCTGAACATGAATTGTTAATAGCAAATTCTTTTCCTTCTCAGAGAAAGTAGTTAGGACCAGGTCAATTCACCTTCTGAGTTGTCTTCTATGTAAAAATAGGAACAAAACAGAAATTTGCTGTAAAAAATGAAGGCTATATCATCTTCTAACGTGTCCTTGTTTTTTCAGTCAAACCATTTCTTCCTTCAATACACCGAATCCTGCTCCATCCCGGCCGCTCGAACCGATTGAACAGCCATGGGTTCCTTACATGGGCACATTTCATTTTACTTTGTCCTAGCTCTTGTCCTCTCTTCTAATCATATCCTTGCTAAAGCGCACAAAGATTTTGAATCTGAAAGTAAAGCACAAGCTGATTCCCAAAGCCTAACCAAACCTGCACAAAAAAAGACCTTTTACAAATCTTCTACCGAATCTGTCACAACCTGATTCCCGGATCCATGACCGGCATATAAGCAAGGTTCCCCTCCAAAATTTCATACCTATACGAACTCAAACTTACATGCAATCTTATCTTTTAAACAACTCAATCAAAGTTCAACGCAGCATTAACAACAAACTAACTTCATAATATAATTTAATTGTCTTAATACAAGAGTTAATATAATTTCATAATTTTGGAGCACTAACTAGACATAAAGAAAAATATACAAATTACAACCAAAAGAGCAGGTTATGAAGGTTCAACAAAAGTGACCTGCTATCAAGCTACAAGCATGAAAATGATAAATAATGAGAGGGTGAGTTCAATAACTGAGTGAGTAGATAATGTTCAATAGACACACGAAGCAATACTACAATGAGAAATATATATACAAGTATGGCTTTAGGTTCTTATAGGAAGGTTTATCAAATAGGCCATAACAAGAATATCATAAGGTAAAACTCGTCAGAAAATCAAAATGCAATGAGCATGAGGCTCCATACTGTGGGATGATCAATCCACACAAGTTGGTTACTCCCCTAACCAACTAGGGTTCAGATATGATGTGCACAAAGACTAACACTACCTTGTTAGCGTGGGTATTCTAACTGACATACCATAGGTTCATAATCATAATCAAACTAACATATTCATATCTGAAGGCTCAACTCATGACATCAATCAAATGAGAAGCTATCAATTCAGAATTCAATTCAAAATATACACTGGTTCATATCAAGAATTCAGATTCAACAATTCATCTTGCTTTATCATAACAAGGATAATAATCAACATATATATATATATATATATATATATATATATATATATTATCAAAAAGCATGATCCAATTCATATTAACAAATCA